>OZ038375.1:83672205-85119705 GCA_964036015.1 Leptarthrus brevirostris | reverse complement strand
AGCAAATACCAGGATGCAGCTAGAAAGTAGAATTTTAATAATGTAAATTCAGCTTTAAAGACAATTTCGCTTTGAAATTTTCAGATGATTGGCCACACTGGACAAGATAGGAGAAAATGAGAAACTCCAAAATTCCTCGACTCCTATTTGGCGAGCGAGAGTTCTGATAATTTCAACTTCACTTCAGTACTACGGTAAACTTCGTGTAGTTGAATGACTGAAATTGGTCCTGCAATTCAAATTTATGCAATCAAGGGTTTAAATTAGTTTTATTTTTTCTTGATGAACTTTGGAGAAAATTTTCCGAAATTCACGTTAATGAAGGTAAATCGGATGAAGATAATAAGGATGTAAAATGGCTTAGAATTAATTTCGATTAAATAAATGAAATATGTGGAACGTTGAATGTTTTGCAAGATAGCTCCAACTCACTGTATCATTAGAAAAATGAGTCAATTTGGGAGTACAGAGGAAACAAAATTTAATATATTTCATAACAATCCAAGAACAATCAATAAATCAAGTGTTGTACACTTCTACATTTGCTTCGCCATACAATTATTTCGCAATATCCATTGTCTTACACCGACACAAGACAAGATTTAGAAAAATAATTGAATTGAATTATTACTTTTAAGTTTAGATCGTGTTATTAGGATGACAGTATAACTTCAGAGTTAAGTCGTTAAGTATTGGATTAGTTTCCGTTTAAGCCACACGCAATTAAGAACTTTTTTGATTCAGCATACGCTGTCATCGTAAGTTAAAGCAAAATGTAATTTCGTTGTGATAGCACCACACTTGCGTGAATGTTGCATAAATATAATATACTCGATTGCCGCGGTTAGTTTTGTTTGTGCAAAAGTCTCTCTCAAGAACACTAGAGGATGAGGAAGAGCTGTAACTCGATTTTAGTGAAGCAAATTTCTTTTGTAGTAGCAACAATACAGACGTAAATTAAGTCAGATTTAAAGTTGGGCCAAAAGTAAATTTAAAATTTTGATAATTTGTTAAAAAATAATTTGATTTTAACTTCTCTGAATAAAATATTTAAGCTGCATATTAATTTTTAGGTTATATTATAGGTCAAGCGAATCATCAATTTTGGGTTTTATTGATTAAATCTTATTTAAGATTTTCTATTGATGCCCCCTAAAAATTTTGTTTGACGCCTTCCTGGTGCTAACGACCCAAAATATTAAAATCAGTTTTCACGTTAACCTCACAAAAATCTTCTGACGAAACTTTTGCTTTTTTCCTTAAATTGAGGTTTCAATTAAACTTGTTTAACATGTTTTTAGAAGTAATTCGAGTTATGTATTTACAGAAAAAACGACTTCCCATCATCTTATTTCTAATTATTTGCGCACGAAAAAGCTGAAGCATGAGTGTGCCGATTTCACAATTTTTTGGCTCTGATTTTTCTTCTCGTGTTTTCACTTGTTTGATATTTTTCTTTAACCGAATTGAAAAAGTGGTAATTGTATCGTCCTGTAATGTTGATGTAAGAATTTAATTGATTGCGAAGGACAAAAATATAAAACTATTGCGTGTTGTGTCAAAATTATTTGAGAAAAGTTCAAGTTTTAAACGATTAGTGACAATGAAGTGTGTAGTGCAATTTTGCAAAAATTCAAGTTGTTTAAAACACCCCGGGATTTCATTTCACAGATAAAGTGGAGAAAATAACTTTCTTTTGTGATAAGAATATTTCAGGCGGTGTTAAACACACTATTAACTTATAAAATACCCACTTTTTGCGTTAAGGTAGACTTTGTTTACCTGTGGCTCAGCAGCCATATTTTCTTGAGTTACCTCTTGCAAAGACGGTGGTGTAATTAAATTTTGCAAGGAGTTAGTAGATGAAGACTTTATTATTGAAGTGTTTACTGATTTGCAAATTAATTTGTTAAATTTCTTGTGATGAAAAGCCGTAATTAAAATTAAAAATTTTAGTGAAAAAGCTGCTTTTAAATTGCAATTTTAAACAGTGTAAAAGTTTAGAGTTTAAAAATTGCACCAGATAAAGATGTTTTCTTCAGCCTGTCCTGTACTGTTTTTCTTGTGTGCGTGTAAACTCACACATTTTAGGCACAGGCTACGGAAATCTCTGCTGTTGGGCCACTCCATTTAGTTACTTACTCGTATGACAGTACTGTAATGTGAGCCATTGGCTGTATTCAGCGGCACTCAGCCTTCCCAGCCGCTGGCAGCGGCTAAGGGCTGAGGTATTCTGAATGCATTTTCTTACTTAGCCGCTAACTCAGCCTCTTGTCATATTTTCCAGCCCAAATATTTTTGGCTGAAGTAGGCTGAGTAAGAAGAAGACGATTTGTTTGTCCCGTAAGTTTTTGTTTAGTGATAAATTTAGTGAAAACAAAAACTAAAAACTTTCAAGTTTACTCTGTAACAGACAATGCACACGTTTTAAAAAAGCTGACAGCGGGTAATTAACTAAAAACAGCGGGTAATTAACTAAACTAGCAGATAACTTAGAATTTGCATTCAGCGCAATCAATCCGCTGTAACATAGCCTGACGTCAGGCACATCAGCCTACGCTGAGAAGGCTGAGTGTCGCTGAATACAGCCATTCTTTTTATAATTACACGCCATCTGTGTGCGAGGTAGAAAAACATTTTTGCACCCAAATGCAAATGTACCAAGTACGTTATCATCTATTGTGTGGTTATCATCTCTGTTAGCTGCCATGAATGCTGCATTTCAGGAAGAAGAAGAGCACATTACATGTCATCTGCCAGAGAGGATTAACCACCGGAGGTAAGTGAAAATTTCTATTCGTCTTTCCTACCTATTTATTCACGACATCCGAGCTTGAATAAATGGAGAACTAATTAAAATATACTTTTTAGCCACTGCACAGACGAATTTACGGAAAGAAAAAATTTTTATTCGAAATAAGACACTTTGGTTGTCATCTTGAATCAAACAACTAACCTCGCTTGCCAAGGATTTACCTGTTGCAAGTATACTAGTGCTCCACAATTGGCAACTGTTATATGTCTATTCCTGCTTTTTTTCTGCCATCGGCTTATCGGTTGTTTGCAACATCCAGGAGCCGTTGCCGGCTGCCACCAAAGTCTTTCCCTCCTGGACTAAGAGTCACCTACTTGGAAAAGGGTAATTTACATTTTTCTAGTTTATTTGCGAATTATTCACTAGGTGTTCCCTTCTTAAACGTATAGGGGGAAGACAACTTTAGTAACGTACAGCGAAACACCTTTAATCTGTCTCTCTACCTTCATCCTCCCCAAGCCCTACAGGACGCATCAGTTTATTTGAGAAAGAAAAAAACAAATGGAAAAGAGAAGCGAAGAATTTAAAAGATACTCCTACAATGTTTAGACGCTTTGACAGGAATCAGGATCGCATCAAAGGTTTTTTTGTTTTTGCTTTAGAATAAGTATTTAAGCAGCAGTGAACATAAATGTGTTCGGGTACTAGACCCATAGACAACCGGCATAGGTAACCAGCAAAGTCAATTTGGATGAGGACATCCGATACCCGACTTGTTTCTGAAATTATAATATTGGAAAAAAGTCATTAGCAAGAAGATTAAGTCATGGCAAAATGTAGATAATTCACGTTATAAGGAGACAGAACCATTAAATATATAGTAATTTTAGCTACCATTAAAATGTATACCTTTTAAGCAAAAGATTTCTTCTCAAGAAAACGTTTCAAAGTGATTGTAAGTTGGAAAAAGAATTTATCTTAGTGATATGAAATAGTTTCATAATTTCGTGCTTAAACTAGGCTCAAAACTGGTTGTTCCTATTATTAATTAAACTTTATTTCTTTAAAAAAATTGTTCAACCAAGGTTACTTTCTTGAACAGTATCTTTTCATATAAATAGAATTAACCCTTCTTACTCAGAAGGCGCACTTCACAGGCAGAAGCCTGGAACCAATTGACCTATTCACCAGAATATAACATATATTGAGGTGAATGAGGCTCCCACAACCCATGAAAAGAAAATATTAATAAACAAAAAACCAAAACCCGTCCAAACAAAACAATCAGGGGTGCATTGATAACAGAGATCGTTTAAGCAAATCCTTAGCAAGAGCCAGGTCAAAAATAGGACACATATTCACGGCTCTACACATGCGATTAATAGGCTCATGCATACCATAGTTAGACCGAGAATGAACAACATGTAGTAAAGGCATTCTCCTTAACCTATACGGAGTATACCTTGCAAGAGAGCGAGAATCTGTATTCGAGTTCAAAAGCTGGTGAATAAATACTAGGTCAGCAACTCTACGTCGTTCCTCCAACGAGTGCATATTAAGCAATCGGAGGCGATCCTCATAAGGAGGAAGCCTTAATGAATCATTCCACGGGAGATCGCTTAGTGCGAACCTAACAAAGTTCCGCTGCACCGATTCAATGCGTCTAGAATGAACAGCATAGCAAGGAGACCAAACCTGAGATGCATATTCGAGAATTGGTCTAACTAAAGAAAATAATAAGTGAATGAGGGTCTGTCGATCAGAAAACTCCCTTGACCATCGCTTAAAAAAACCCAGGACTGAATTACTCCGAGATACGATATGGTTTATGTGCAGAGTGAAATCGAGTTTTCTGTCTAGCTTTACACCAAGGTCAGTAACGGACTCCACATGACGGATAGTAGTTTCCGCAAAGGTATAATCAAAGACAAGCTGATTGATGATCCTAGAAAAAGACATAACTTCACATTTATCCAGGTTAAGTTGCAGTCCATTTGAGGCACACAAACCCTGAAGGTATTCAAATCATCCTGGATGCAGGAAGAATCATAACTGTTTCTAACGCATGAGAAAATCTTCACATCATCAGCGTAGATTAAAACTTTGGAGTGCTCAATCAGAGGGACAATGTCGTCAATGGCTAGAATAAACAGCAACGGCCCCAGATGGCTACCCTGCGGCACACCAGATGAAGCCCTAACGACTCTAGAAAAAGTATTACGGAAAGAGACACGGTAAGTCCTATTTTTTGAGTAAGAGCAGATCCAGTCGAGCATAATCACGGAGTGAGGGAGCTTATCAAATGCCTTGCTGAAGTCGGTGTAGACACAATCAGTCTGGAGACCTTGTTGGAAGGCAGAGATAATGTGGGACGTAAATTCTAGCAGGTTAGTTGTCGTCGATCTACCAGGCAGAAAGCCATGTTGCTTAGATGAGATTAACTCCTTACATTGCCCAACAAGCTGTGAATATATAACAGATTCAAACAAGTTGGGTATGCAGGAAAGCTTCGCGATTGGCCTATAATTTGTTATGAAGTTTGTATGCCCCTTTTTATAAACAGGGATTATAAAGGAGCTCTTCCATAACGTAGGAAATCTACCAGCCTGAAGAGATTTATTGAAGATGAGTTCCAATGGAGTGAGTAAGGCATCAGAACAGGATCTCAAGAATGCGGGTGGAACACCATCAGGACCAGAGGAAAAGTCCAGTTTAAGCTCCTTGATACCATTCATGATAATATCAGGAGATATAATGGGCAAAGCAATGGAGGTAGCGGGACAATTTTGGATATGGCCAAAATCATCCAGGGAAGGCACAAAGTTGCTTGGTGAAAAAGCGCCCTCAAAAAACGATGCAAAGTTATCGGCAATAACGGGCGCGCTACAACTAGAGGATCTATTATACCACATTGTTGATGGATAATTATCAGTTTTCTTCTTCAAATTTACAAATTTAAAAAAGGTACGAGGATCATTATGCAAGTTATTGCGAATATCATCAAGGTATTCCCTGTATAAGGATGAAGATAACGCTAAAAAGCAGTCATGACAATATACGAATGCAGAATAAGCTGACGTGCTACCACAACGTAAGTAGGTTTTCCATAATTTATTTTTTTTATTCTTAAGACTCCGTAGTTCCCTAGTATACCACGGGGGAGAATGGCAGGATGATCTCGACCGCTTGAGTGGTACACAGGAATTAAACAGATCATAAATCTTATCATCAAATACAGAAACACAATCGTCGACATCACAATCATAAAAAAGTGATGGGAAATCGATTGAGAGGATCCTGTTTGAAAGATCAGAGAAGTCCGCCCTTTTAAAATCATGAACGTACTGATCTACGTTGGGGTCAACAATATTAGAACCATCGTAGCAAAAATAGATGGAAATGGGCGGGTGTAAACTGTCGATAGCGGATAATTTGCGAGAAGTTGGCTCAATTATAGTATTACTCGAATCGAAAGAAAAGATAAGATCTAACTGCCTTCCCATAGAGTTCTTTACATCACTCATTTGGTGTAAACCAGAAGAGAAGATGGCGTCAAGAAAATGGGAGTCTTTAGCAGCAAGACAGTTTGAAGGAAGGTAGTCATCGTCATCAGCGTTGAATACCCATTGAACGCTGGGTAAGTTAAAGTCACCAAGAAGGATTATTTCGTCCTCAGGGTTTTTTATATTATTAAAAAAATCTAAACTAAGAATTAAAATATCGTAAAGACTTCGACCATTTGCATCAGCATAGTTTATCAAGTTTGGAGGGATATAACAATATAGCAGGAAAATATGCATCTTCCCCAGAGATATCTTAAGAGCTAAGAGCTCGATTGAGAGTGTGTCGGAATAAGCAGGTATATTAACAACGCCGCAATCCAAATGCGATTTACATGCAACCAGCACACCGCCACCACGAGCCATAGAGTCAGAGTATCTATCCTTACGAAAAATCTGATAGGACTCGTCAAGAATTTCTGCATCGTTAAAACCATTCTGAAGCCAGGTCTCGGTCAGAGCGATGACGTCGTAACAACAATCAAGAGAAGCCTGTAATAACTAACTTGTTCTCGTTCTTAATCCCCTTACATTTTGGAAGTAAGGGATAGCGTACTTAGTTTTTTTGGTTGTTAGAAGAGGTTCTGTTTTGAGCGCTTCCCGCGACCCTACGACGGGGCACAAACTCGTGTGCAATGATATTTTCGGGCCAGAAATCGGGGGCAGACATAATCTCAAAAAGCTCTTGCGACGATGTCAACTTAAAAGGCGACATTAGTCCTTGAGAATGACGAGATCCTAGAAGTTGACAACGGAGGAGTACAGAGACTTCAGCACCACTCCTCCCTCTCACGTAGCTAATAACGTCGTTAATAGAAGTAGATGGATCAAGTCGGGAAACAAAAAAGGACCGCGGGGGTTGCGCAATCCTCAGAGTGAAACCCTCATTTCGAGACACATTAATAGATCTTAATGGAAATGTGCCATGCGATGAGTGAGGATTAGACTGAGAGGGGGCGGGAGATATGTTCCCAGCTGGGTCCGATGCAGGGGGGAGGGGGAGTAGAGGAGGTACAAGTGAACGAAGCGGCAGCGAGTTCTTCAGCAGTCATGCTCGTGGGAGGCCCAGCAGCATGAACAGCAGCCGTAGTAGGAGGTTTAGATGGTTGTGCTGAAGAATCATCGGTCGGAGATGGGCTAACAGGGCCATTGGGTACTCTAGGACGCCGGCGTCTAGAGCGAGACCCAAACTGTTTCTTAGAGTCATCATGTCGAGGGACATCGGCTTCGGGCAAAATGGAGGCACCGGAAAAAATAGAGGCGTCAGGCTTGCCAACAGCACGCGATAGCAGATTTACAACATCAGAAGAAATGGTACTAAGCAGGTCGGAGTTCCTATCAACAGCAGTCTGCCAAGAGCCAAGGTCCGCTCTGATATGCTTAACGCTATGGCGGAGATCATCACAAATCGGCATCACCGGGTCATAGCTGGTTACCAGTGCTGGTGGAGACTCGTCCACACCAGACAGCGTCGTCCGAAGGTCGTCAAAACCAGCTGACAAAAAATATACCCTAAATGAGAGATCATGAGATTTCTCAAGCAGAGACTCAGAGCTTAATTTTAGGCCGAGTTTATCCAAGCTTCCGTTTAAGCAGCCCATGTCATCAGCAACAGCCTGCAGAGATGCCCAGTTGGAGAACAAACTTTTAATTTTGTTGGCAACGAAAGATTGTTCAGCAGAAAACGAATCTGCAATACTCTTCATAAGTCTAAGGACATGACAGGGCTTAAAATCAAGACACTGATTACACGTAGTAAGTGCCCTCGCAGATGATTTTGAGGGGCGTTTCAAACATGCAGGATGAAACAAACCACCGCAAACACCATCGCAAACGATTTCATCTTTGGAAATCACATTGCCATAGGGGAAGAGGGAGCGAAAACGAATAAAAAGTAAAGGTCAACAGACGAGACAGAGTAATAAAAATTAAAAGAATATAAGAAATTTAAAGAAGAACAAACAAAATTTAGATTAAAAAATTAAATTAAGTCTAAGTCTATTCTAACGAGAATAGATCAAACAGAAAATATTAAAATTAAATGAAAAGAACCTGAAAATAACAAATTTAAAATAAAAAAGCGATCGGCAAACGCAAAAACGGCGCGAGGTGTACCAACAATTATACCCGCCGGTGTAAATAACGAAAATGTAAACAATAGCGGCCCGTGGGGCAGTTAAACAGAGCAATGACCGGTAGAATCGAAAGGGACAGTTACCCACGGTACCAAATGAGCAAAATTTAATTAATCACAAAGAGAAAACAGAAGAGTGCACTAAATCACACTCGCACACAGAAAAATTAAAATAAAGCCAAAGATACCCGAAAGGTTATACCAGGAACACAGATGCAAAGAGAACAAGCAAAACGATATCAAAGACAGACAATAGACTATATCAGAAAAACTCAAACCGAAATTAGCAGCCAAAATAGAAACACAAACACAATTTTAATAGGCAAAACTTAGCTGGACAGCAATGAAAACAAATTATATAACTTAAAAACTTCAACTTAGAATGCACAAATTTAGCAAAAACAAGACCACATCCGTACAGTACGACAGTCACGTCACGATGATGCTTTAAATAAGCCCGTAAGCCGTTTTCCAAAAGAAAAAAGACTAAGTGAATACTATTATCAATCAGATTTTACGACTTAAGGTCATGCTACTACGAATTTAAGATTACGCTAAATCTTTCTAATAGTTAAGGTAATAAATAACTAATGAAGGTTTTTTTTTGCATGCAGTCAGAGCACATATCTCGGTCATATTGATTCGATTTCATAATTTGTTTTCTTTCAATTGCCACTTTGCAGATTCAAGTGATATCTTTTCTCTATATTGCCGAAGTTTTTGGTTTACCTTGAGTGTGTTCAAGATTTTTCCTCGAGCAATTTTAAGAGCATAAGTAACCAATTTAAAGAGAACTGTCAAACCGGACGGAGTTGGATCAATGCGTTGAGCGGCAAGACCAACATGCCATGGGTCCCGGGTTCGAGCCCAGATGACCGTGAGCTTTTATTAAGAAATTAAAATATTCCACTCCGTCTCTGGGCTGTTGTCTAGCTCGCAGCAATACAAACAAGACTCAAGTTTTCTCACTTCCCTTACCCAATTCCCTTCCGGCCAAAACCATGCTAACGCATCAAAGGGTTGTCCCCTAGGATTTGGCCACATCGTATAAAAAAAAAAAACCATACTCGAGTAATAAAAAAGTAATCCAGATTTTGAACACACAAAACCAAGTTTTCTTCTTGGCGTTTGTGGAAGTGAGTGCGCATTTGCTCTAAAAATGGCTTACTGTAACGAAAATGCTCTAATTTACGTAGTACAATAATACCAGTTCCTTGTGTCATTTTCATCAAAAATATCAGGCAAAGGATTAATCTATAAATATGGATAACAATTTTGTCTTTTTTGAATTTACTTACGTTTACCACTCACCACCGCCGTAATCGCATCAAAAGATTTTTTAAATTTGCAATTTATTTCCATTGCTAACAATACATCGCAGAATCAAACTTATATTACAGTGACAGCTACACACACTAATAAAATTGTATTTGATCTTTTTACTTAAGGTCCAAACTGCGAGCAAATAAATCTACTCAAAGAGCTGCTCTTTTCTCTACCTTGGACACATAAAATGTCAAAAATCAAGTAAAAATATCAGCTATTTGGGCGCTTTGAACAGCGTAGAGTAAGAAAAACCAGCTACCTCGTACAATAATAGCAACAATATTAGCAAATAATAATACAAACAATACGAACAATAATAGCAAATAATCAACCTTGTAATTCATATTTACTTAAACATTTTGCAGAGCAATGGAATGTCGAATTTATCTATTCAAGCCCAAGGTACCCACGTTCTAACGGAATGGCTGAAGAAGGGGTACACATCGCCAAAATGTTACTCAAAAAAGTCAAAGAGAGTAATACAGATTTTTACAGCGCATTATTGGAACAAAGATGTTCCATAGTTCCTAGACTAGGTTATGCTCCCTGTGAGATGCTGATGAATCGAAAACTAAGAACTAAATTGCCAATATCTTCTGACCTGTTAATACCAAAGTTGCCTCAGGGCATTCATGAAAAACTTTTAAAGGCACAAGAAGGTCAAATAAAGTATCATAACTCACATAAATTACGCAAAAGCTTCACCATAAACGAGGGAGAAAATGTCGTATATAAATGTGGAAGAACATGGGAACCAGCAAAGGTTGTAGGAAGACACGACAATCCTCGTTCTTATTTTATACGGAACGAAGATAACCAAATATTACGGCGAACTACATATCACCTGAGAAAATCGTTTAACGAGCCTCAATTTATTTATCAAGGTGACGTACCTCAGGCGACGGAAACTGTTAGCCATAGGAACCCTACAGACGAAGCGGCAAATAACAACTTCACGAACATTACAACTAGCGTTGCCACATCCACACACTGTGCGGACTCGCAATCTTCTATCAGGAAGCGGTAATGGATGCAAGAACCAACATTAACGAATCATTACCAGTTCATCATAGTCAAAGCGAATTAAATCCTTCAAGCCCAGTATATAGAACACGTTATGGTCGTTTAGTTCAAAAACCAAGTCGGTATCAATGTTAAGACAAAAAAATAATTAGAAAATTTCCAAATTGCATTTTAGTATAAGAAAATCATAAAAAGAAAAGAATAGTATAGAATTTTAAAATTATGGAATTGCGAAATTAACATAGAATTTGAAAATTGTTGAAATGAAAATACTGCCGAAATCAATTTGTAAAATCAGGGGGATGTTGTAGAGTGCAATACTAACTTCCTGTGTGAAAGATGTCCCGCTATCTCTCTCGATCCAGCATTGAATTACTTAACGGTAGGGATTAGCTCAGAGACAGTTTCAGTGTAGCTACAGCACCCAAAGTATACAGAACAACTTATTTTATAATAAATGATTTTGTGAAGACGCAAGTATTTTATTCAATCCGATATTAATCCTCCGGGTATACAACAAAACCAACTCGATTAAAAATCTTGAACACACCCCTAGTTAATTATGCGATTAACCAATGGTATATTTTGTGCACAAAATAATCATCAGGTCGTGTTATACATACAATGTGCGGGTCATACAAACAAACAAACAAAAATTTATTATTTAAACACACGCACTCAAATGCCACTAATCAGTTGTTAAACGTTGGGTATTGTTTTTAGTGCCTAAGATACTGTTTAAAATATACGTACATGTGTACGAAAGAGAGAATTTTTTTTGTAAAGACTTTAAAATCACCTAGGTTGGTCAACTAATTTCTTTTGTTTACACTTCATGCGAAATTCGTTTCATTATTTTTGCGATTTATTATATCTCTAGCAAGCAATAGGCATAGATTCAATTAGAGTAAGTAGAGTCGCGATGTTTGGAATAAAACTCTAGTGTAGCTTTTAACATGAGCCTTCAATTGAATGTAAGCCATATTATGAAATTTCATTCTAAGCTAATTTTTCTTGAATACATTTATTATTATATGAGTTAATTCAATTTTTATTTCAGGAACCCCATGAAATTTCTCCATCTTGATTTCCTTATTCCTTTTCCCTTATTCAACATTCCGTAACTTTTGATTCTTTTGTGATCTTTTTTTATATACTTCTTTCTAGGTTGGGCCTGTACCCTAGCCAGATACAGGGATGGCGTGGGTTAGAGACTGAACCATCGTAATTGGGGGTAGTTTTTTGTTAATTTGCAATTTTTTTCAAGTTGTTTCAGTACAGCTAGGAACAGCAGGTGACACCAGACCTGTTGTTCTTCCTTTCATCTGTTTCCTGTTCGTTTTTATTCTTTCTGGCAGACCTGAGAGAAGGAGTCCACAACCCTCTCTCGCCACAGGCACGCGGAATTCTGATTGTAGATGTGTGAATCGGATGTTCAACGACCTACACCCCATACCGACGAGCTAGGACGTGCTGCCAGCTAGCGCGTGCCACTTGAACATCCTGCGGCAACTTCACGTTGCATATCACGCACACATATACATTACAACATGGCGCCCAACGCGAAGCACGTCTTCCCTAGGGAAGACACTCCAGCATCTTCCGGAGACTTTGCGCATCAAAAGAGATGGCATGTCAGCTTAGGCTGATCCGCTAGTCCTTCTCGGACTTAGGCGAAGTTGGCCTGAACGGCTGTCGCCTCTTCCCTTTTTGTAAAGCACCTTCGAGGCTTAGTACCTCTGTCCTGACATGTCTAATAGTGTCCATAGGCATGTCAGTTTTTAGGAATAGGGACACACGTTAGCCAACTCTGCCCTGTCCTCGGCATGGGATGACTGATGTTCGGGATTAGTGTCTGTGTCTTTAGCGATGTCCGATGTTGCTCCTGATATGCCTAATCTTCGTGATCATTATTGTCTCATGTCGTAGGGAGCTGGTGAGTCTGACGAACACCCGACTTAGGCAGTAGCAAGCGTGACTCTTCACTTGGTCGTCTACGCTTGAACAGCCCCGAACGTGAAAGTGCTCGCTGAGTTCGTCTAAGTTCAGGGGTGATTCCTAGTTCCACAGGCAGTACAGATGTTGTGGGTATTGGGAACCTCATCAAGGTTCTCTCATTCTAAAATCTTTGATTTTTCTTTCTTCCTGTTTTCAAAGTTTTTCTTCTTGGTGAATACTTTTAGTTAATTTTCATTAGTCAAACCCCTTTGTATTTCTTTGCAATGCTTTATTTTTTTATTTCCTTTTTGTGTTTGTTTATTCCCACATACCTTCTCCCACCCCTTCCCATCCCTAGGAAGATGGAGAAGCTTCTGGGGGAACCTGAAATAATTTTTTTTGATTGATTTCTTTGATTTTTTTTAATATTTTTGTTTTGTTGATTTCGGATAAGCTGATAATTTTTTTTAAATTCATTTTTTTTGAATTCTGATTTTTGGCTTGATTAAGTTTTTATGCAGTTTTGCTTATTTTTTTTTGCAGTTGTTTCTAAATTTTGTTCTTATAATGATTTATCATAGCTCTGATTTTTTTGTCCTTTTATTTCTTTCTCTGATTTCCTTTTTTCTGCCTTCAAACTTGAGTTTGAGCTGCGACTTCTTTGATTTTTTTCGGTGTTGCCTTCAAACTTGGGTTTGTGCTGCCACCTTCGGAGTTGGATCTCCCGCACATTTGGCTGAGACCTTCTGTCTGATAAGTTTCTTTTATCAATATTGCCTATTGTAATTTTATTGCACGCTATTGCCTAAAGCAAGAAATTTTTTTATAATGTTTCGTTCCCCTGTGGTAAAGCCCACTGAATCGGGCTGCAAGGCCGAAACAGGTAACAGCTCCCTCCTCTCCTCCGGTTACCAGAGGCAAGAGGCAGAAGAATATTAACCAAACTTTTGCACAGGAGAGACTGTCGACCGACTCTGTCACTGGCGTTGTACAGGCGTCAAGGCCCGATATCACTTACCCTGAATTACAATTCCGCGCAGCCTGTTTTTGGGTCAAGCCAGTCATTAGACCTGGCTTGGGTGTTTCCTCCCCCGGAACAGGCTCGACAGCTCAAAGATTTACACCAGCTTCGGCTTTCCCCTCGCCAAACTCGAGCTCATAGCAATTCGGAGACAGCAGTGATCACGGCCGATCAGCTGGCCATCCAGATGGCCAATTTTAAAAAGTGAATGTTGGGTCTGCTAAGGACAAACCTGGGCCAATCCATTTTGGAGAGATCAGGTTCTATCAATAGCACGGCCAGTGCTGCTAACCCGTGCCCAGCCCCTTCCAGGAGTCCAGTGCGACAACTACAGGCTGAAGTAAGCCCACGTTGGCAACCCCCGTCTGACGAGCACGCTCCTCCTCCACTGCTTCAAGCTAGAGAGAGGCCCACGACTAGAACGGCAGGTTGCCAACCCAGACGCCCTTCCATCTTAGCGTCTTGGGGGATTCATTTCTCTGGTCATAACCCAGCTTTCACATAGACGATTTTTTATTTGGTATAGAGCGACTAGCCTTCAGCTCTCTAGTTTCTGACGAAGAACTCTGTGGCAACATCCACCTCCTGTTAAGAGAGGACGCAGAGCAATGGTTTTGGAACCAGTTTTGCCGCGCCTCTCCGAACTTTGACTGGGAGCTATTCAGAGCTCGCATTAGGCAAGAGTTTGGCTCAGCCGAGACAGACCTCGACCTGATGCGGACTCTGATGGAACTCCGTCAGAGTCCGGAGAGCTGCGATAGTTACCTCCGCAAAGCCAGCTCTATCGTAGGACAATTGTGACAATTTACATCCAAGAATAGGGCAACAATTTTCTACCGACACTGTTCTATCCATGGACCATCTACAAGAACTGTGTCGTAAAGCGGAACGCTGGCTGCAACGACGCGAATTATATAGGCGATCTACGCGAACAGACATCCACGAGCTTGATTTTGACTCAACCCAGGAGGCAGAGGATTCCTCTGAATTCCCTGTGGCTGGGGTGGAGGAAGTGAGGCGCTCCCCAGATGCGGCAATTCGTATGACTTGTTGGAACTGTGGTGTAGTGGGTCACTCATTCCATCACTGTCCCAGCGAGACCCTTATGCTACACCTGTGAACAGCCTGGAGTAGTGTCACGTAAATGCTCTAAGTGTTGTAATGTATGTGTGTGCGTGATGTGCAACGTGAAGTTGCCGCAGCATGTTCAAGTGGCACGCGCTAGCTGGCAGCACGTTCTAGCTCGTCGGTATGGGGTGTAGGTTCTTGAGCATCCAAATCACACATCTACAATCGCGTGCCTGTGGCGAAGAAAGTTTGTGGTATCCTTTCTTCAGGTCTGCCACAAAAAGAAAAAAAAACGAGAAAACAGAACTTGAAGGAAGAACAACAGGTCTGGTGTCACCTGTTGCTCCTAGCCGCGCTGAACTGTCATAGAAAATACTCAAAAAGAAAATCTACCCACTAGACTGACAGTTCAGGCTACAACCCACTCCATCCCCGCACCTTGTCAGGGTACAGGCCCAACCTATAAGAATTGCTGAAAGAAAAGATAAGAAATAAGATTAAATTATAACATAAGGCGGATGGAAGGAGTGATGAGGGGGACAGGAGGAGGAAGAAGCTTCATGGGGGGTGTATTCCTGAAACAAAGATAATTAAAATGCCATGATTAAATTACA
This sequence comes from Leptarthrus brevirostris, assembly GCA_964036015.1. Classification (NCBI taxonomy): domain Eukaryota; kingdom Metazoa; phylum Arthropoda; class Insecta; order Diptera; family Asilidae; genus Leptarthrus; species Leptarthrus brevirostris. The sequence continues at coordinate 85,104,266 of OZ038375.1, read as the reverse complement.
ACAAAAAAGTATCGACTTTTCTTTAATCATAATCATAAGACCTAAAGCTGGATCTTAAAGCTATCGGATGTAGTGCGTTGACATTAGAGATCTACATTCGAGCAGAAGTTAAAGAAAAAAGAAAATTTTGCACTTTTACTACTTCGTATATCCAAGATTATCCTAAACAGATTAATGCTGACCGTTCCAGATTACTTATTAGCTAAGGTAAATGCAAAAAGGGTAATTCAAGTTACACACACATGTTCTCTCATCTTAACAATTTCAGCTTACTGACTCGTGAGAGAGTTTCTTATTATTATGTGACTAATCACTAAGTTGATCCCGAACGAAGACAAAAAGCTTTTCAAATTCGCGAGGGAGTTAGGGTATCGCTTCAAATAATGTTAAAAAATGTTTGCCTAACTTTGAAAAACTAAGATATTTAAGACAATTCTTTTCAAATTCTCACATAATATAAAGAAAACGACTAAGTTATCCTATTAAAATCCAACACTAAACAAAAGAAAAAGGTTACCTAATCTTGACTCATAAGTTATGATCGAAGTATTCTGGATGATCGCATCGTGTCGTATGATTTTAAATAATTCGAATACAAATTTCACTAATTATACTTAACACACGATGGATTTATACCGAATTATCGTGTCGCTTTTCGCAATACAAAATAATCTTATAGTAACTTTTACGAATTAGGAGTAATAATTTCAACAAAAAGAGAAAATATATATAAACTATAGAAATATATGAGTACTTATCTAACTACTTACCGCGTTATAAACAGTTGTCAAGCCGGATCGGGAAGATTCCTTTAACTTCCTTAGCAAAACGATTATTGTTTTTACTGTTTATCTTCCTTTTTACCTTCTTCTTTGTTTCCTGTCGTAATCTGCTCGAACTGGACTCTTACACGGGTCTTCAATACAAATACGGGTTTTAAATGACCTTTGTAAAGGGTAGTAGTTTTCCCTTTATATGCTCTTTTTCTGTAGCAGCTTTTTGCTTTAATTTGTTTGTTTTGGTTAGTACTGTAAAGGTTAAGAGTGAATTACTTTTTATGCCTGATTTGGGCGTTAATTCATACCTGTTTATCGGGCTCAGCGTTAGGTGATAGGATTCGACGGTGGTCGGCAATATTCAAGAAAGGAAGAACGCTCAGGTCCAGGCAAACATACAAGTCACTATCTGGCAGCCAAGGCTAAAAACTTGCTGCTGCCTCCCAAAATGTCTTTGCTGGGTTAAATCTCGGCACGAATGAGCTGCAGTTAAATTATCGTCACCGGTGCAAAGAAGGTGCGAGGTTGTAGAAGGATGGCTATGATGAAAACGGAATTAGATTTCTTTTTATTTACAGAATAATTCAGAAAATTTACCACTCTAGCGTGTTGCTCCTCTGCTTCAGGTGACACGGAAGTAAAATGTAACTTCTTCTTCTTGATTTATTCAAGGTGAAGTAGCACATCCGTCTCGTTTCACCAGAGCCAGCGGTGACAACCATCGAGTTCAAAACAACCTAGAATGTAACGTCTGGCTCACATTACAGTGTAATCCGGAAAACGCCAGGGCGGGTGGTCGATACAGGGGACCCCACTCGCCGAAGAAGATGATCAGTAAGGCGACATCAACGACCCCCTGATTCCCTCTATTTTGTCTAAAGAACACAGACTGATCCAACGCATCGAGAATGCGGTACCCAGACAAATCCCTTTTGTCTCATGCGAGGAATGTCTTTGCATGAGAGGCAACTAAATTACGAGGAAGTACGAGCTCGCATTTTTGCTGATTAAGAGAAGCTTCCTCTCAACCGAAACAGACGACGATGGAAGAAATTTAGAGAGAGAAAACGCGTATTGAAAAAGACTCGACAGTCGTTAGTTTCAACTGTTATTACCAGTCACGACGACGGTCGCCCTTACGTTAAGTCCAGATAGGCAGTGAACCCATTCTGGATTTGCTCGATAGTGGTGCCAGCGTGAGTTGCTTGGGACAAGGAGCCCTAGAGTTTTTCCAGCGCTCAGGCTTAAAATTCTCCGATTTGTCCTCTGGCACAATAAGAACTGCAGTCACATTTCGAGGAGAGACTGAAATTTTAACCCTGTTTGTAGTGCCTGGCTTAAGCCAACAATTGTATTTAGGCGTCGACTTCTGGCGAGCATTTCAACTTGCTCCAAGTATCATCTCCTCTCTCGACGCACCGCCCTCTTCTTCGATTGAGACAAACCTTCACTCGTTGAATAACTCAGGCAGAACAAAACTAGACACAGTCATTGCTCAATTTCCTTCGTTTAGGTTTGGGAAAGACCCACCTAGAAGAGCATGTCATTGATACCGCCGATGCTTTGCCGATAAAACAAAAGCACTATCCCATTTCTCCGGCAATCCAAAAGCTGATGTACGACAAACTCGACCGGATGTTGGAGTTAGGCGTAATTGAGTCCAACAGTCCCTGGAATTCCCCAGTTGTACTTGTACGTAAACCTGGGAAGGTCAGGCTCTGTTTGGACTCTCGCAAGGTGAACCTGGTCACGAAAAAGGACGCCTACCCCTTACCCCACATCGATGGATTGGTTGGTTGTCTGCAGGTTACGCACTTCATTTCGTCCATCGATTTCAAAGATGCGTTTTGGCAAATCCCTTTAGAGAAGCAATCAAGGGAGAAGACAGCGTTTGCAGTGCCCGGCAGGCCGCTTTATCAATATACTGTAATGCTTTTTGGATTGTACAATGCCCCACAGCGTATGTGTCGATTAATGGACAAGATTATTCCTGGTCGCTTGCGCGAACATGTTTTTGTGTACCTGGATGATTTATTAGTTGTATCTCCTGACTTCAAAACTCACCTGAAAACATTACGAGAAGTAGCTGATTGCCTGCGTAGTGCCAAACTTACGATCAAAAACTGAAAACTGACCGCGAGAAAGTGGCAGCCGTGGCGGATTTCCCTATACCACGCTCTGCTAAACAAATCCGCAGATTTCTCGGAATGACGGGTTGGTTTCAGAGGTTCATCCCCAATTATGTAATTCTAGCAGCCCCCATCACGGACTGCCAAAAAAAGAGCAAAAGCTTCTCCTGGACAGACGAAGCGCAGCAATCATTCGAAAACTTGAAAGAAGCAATGTGTCGTGCACCAATTTTAACAACACCTGACTTCTCGAAGAAGTTTTACATACAGTGTGATGCTAGCACTTCTGGTGTTGGTAGTGTGTTGTTTCAAGTTGATGAGAGAGGCGCTGAAAGGCCTATAGCGTATATGTCCAAGAAGCTAAATCCAGCGCAGCGCAACTATAGCATTACTGAATTTGAATGCTATGCTGCTGTGCTGAGTGTGAAAAAATTTAGAGCTTATGTAGAATTATATTTACTATAATTACGGATTATGCCAGTCTGAATGTGGTCCCTGACACTCTGTCCCGAGCGCACATTGAAACGGCAGAGGAGTTGCAAGTGAGTGCAGTCGACGTAGACTTAAACTTGCCATACTTCTCCATGGAAGAGTATGGGCAGTTGAAATCGGCTGTGCTATCTAACCCAACACAACTCCCTGATCTCTGTGTCTCGGACGGGTACGTTTACAAGAGGACCCAACCCCGCTGCGGTGACTCGATTCAAGAGGACTTAGCCTGGAAGCGTTGGGTTCCATCGGGTCTGGTGGAAGGTTTGATCCGTGAGGCTCATGAGTCACCTCAGTCAGCGCATGGAGGCTTTCACAAAACCTTAGCTAGACTCCGCGAGAAGTACTATTGGCCCTACATGGTAACACATGTACGCGTATATGTATTAAGTTGTCAGGTATGTTAAGAAACTAAATCACCTAATACCATCTTGCGATCGCCGATGGGCAAGCCTTTGGAAGCCCAACGTCTATTTCAGTTCATATATATCGACTTCTTCGGACCGTATCCCGTACTTAACGTGGCAATACTGTAATTTTCGTTGTGTTAGGCAGTTTCACCAAATTTGTCCTGATTAAACCCATGCGAGCAGATCTCGTATGTCACTTCCTTGAAGAAGAGGTCTTCTCTGTCTTTGGGGTACCTGAAACAATCTTCTCTGACAATGGGCGGCAGTTTGTCTCTACCACCTTCCACAAACTGTTGACCGAATATAACATCAAGCATGTTAAGACTGCCAAATATTCTCCGCACCCGAATGCCTCCGAAAGAGTTAACAGAACAGAGGTGTATTGTAGAACCTTTATTCAGAGCGACATGCAGAAAGGCATTAGTGCGAAACTGGCAAACAAGTTTACGAGGGCCAGAATTGTCAAACGCGTAGGTCAGAGCCTGTACCAGCTAGAAGACATGCAAGGCAGGTTCATTGGAACTTTTCATGCCAAGGATATCCGGCAGTGAAAGTTGTCCAAATTTAGACAGTCCAATTTTAATCGTCCGTCCGTCCATTCTTAATCCGTCCGATCATATAGAGTTGTGTTGTTTTATTGTTAGTCCGTCCTAGACAGGAATGCCCGGCTCAGTCGGTAGAGCATGAGACCTGATCTCAGGGCCGCAGTAGTATAAATATGAGGTTTCTGCCTCAAATGAGCAGGAGCACCTAAAAATTGGTTAAATTGTGAGGGAAATCGAGGTCTGACGTCACATTTTTGCACATTTTCAATGGTCCAGAACATACATAACAATTTTTGGAGGAGCAGTTTCGGTCTTGTAGGCTACAATTGAGAGATAAGGATTTTCGGTCTTATAGGCTACAATTGAGAGATAAGGATGTCGGCCATCTTGGATCTTGGGTTTTCGGTCTTATAGGCTCCAATTGAGAGATAAGGAAGAGAGATAAGGATTGTCGGCCATCTTGGATTTGGGTTTTCGGTGTTATAGGCTACAATTGAGAGATAAGGAAGAGAGATAAGGATTGTCGACCATCTTGGATTTTGGGTTTTCGGTCTTATAGGATACAATTGAGAGATAAGGATTGTCGGCCATCTTGGATTTTCGGTTTTTGGTCTTGGAGGCTACAATTGAGAGATAAGGAAGAGAGATAAGGATGTCGGCCATCTTGGATTTTTGGTTTTCGGTCTTGTAGGCTACAATTGGTCTTCTTCTTCTTCTTCTTCTTTGGTTTGCATCAAGACTTAGATCTAAACCTTGGATCTGAACCTATATTGTTTAGTAAGATAAGGCACCTGTCGGCCATCTTGGATATTGGGTATTCAGTCTTGGAGGCTACAATTGATGTTGAAGATAAGAGTTTGTTGTTTTGAGTCTTTAATTACGAAATACAGCTTTATCAGCTAAATGAAATAACATGAGGCGAATTTAATTGGATTGAAGATAAGAGTTTGTTGTTTTGAGTCTTTAATTACGAAGTACAGCTTTATCAGCTAAATGAAATAACATGATGCGAATTTAATTGGAAAAACAGAATATTGCGTAATAAAAGATTTCATCACTTTGAGTAAATAGATGAAGATTATTTTTTAATTTCTTTTGCAAATTCTTATTTCTATGATATCATTTGTTTTCAAGCAAGTTTTAACATATTTTTCTGGTCGAGCTGTGATTGATAAGCGAGCTGGTGACTGCGTAGAAATTAATAATTTGGCGACAATGTTAAGGTCGTTGGGTGATAAGGTTTTGTAGATGAACCTGACCTCGTGCTGAAGATAAGAGGTTGTTGTTTTGAGTTTTTAATTACGCAGTACAGCTTTATCAGCTAAATGAAATAACATGATGCGAATTTAATTGGAAAACAGAATATTGCGGTTTCCTAAATTATAATTGAATGTGATAAATTCGCCTAATAAAAGACGCGTGCTGCTGACATTTCACTCTAGTTCTATTTCTAATTAGATGGGAGTTGGACATAAATCTATATAAATCTAAATATCGTATTTCTATACTTTGATTTCTTGCAACATATTCAAGCGTGGTTTATTAAATGTTTTTAAGACTGTGTTTTCTAAAGAATAAGAAAACTTTATTTTAAACTTTTAAAGTGTGCATTAATACTAAAAGACAACTTAAGAACTCTATATAATTGTACAAGAAGTGGAATATAATAGAAATGAAGGGCTTTTTGTGTGAAGTGTGTGGAAAGACCTTTAAAAGGGGTTTCAACCTACAAAGGCATATAAAAAATATACACAGCAGCACATTGGATACAAGATCGCATCGTCCAAAAGAAGATACTAAGGATATGTCTACATCTATATCGGTATCAGTTTCACCATCAACATCATCATTAAAAACATCATTAACGGACGCTTTAACACATATGTTTTGTCAGGCATGTAATTTATAAATTAAAGTAAAAGATTGGACGCATCATTTACGCACCAATGTTCATAAAAAGAAAGCGTCTATACCTATAAAGGAACATCTTAGGTGTGTTAAGGAAAATTTTGGGGGACGAATTGAAACATTTATTCTTGAAAATGGAGATGAAGGATTACTTGATATAAATAAATTCTTACAAGAATCTAGTCATCAACTTTTGGAAGTGTTAAATATGTCGTTAGAAAAGCATATTTCTTATAAGTTCAATATTGAGCTTTTTGCAGAATATATCAAAGTTGTAAACTCAGAAGACGAAAATGAAATTATTTCTTCAATAAAATCATTTCAATCCAAAATGACTGTCATATTCAACAACAGCGATTTACCAACTTTATGTAAGAATATGATTAACTGCATTAACACCAAATCAGAAGAATTTCAAGAGAAAGATAGTGGATGGTCGTTGATTCGAATAATTCATTTAGAAATCAACATTAATCAATATCACCCGTTAAGAGGTTCTTCCTACATACCTTTACCAAAGGTTATAATGGACAAGAAAGCATGCGTTAATGTGAAAAATAATGATAATTACTGTTTTAAGTGGGCTGTTATATCAGCTCTACACCAACCAATTTATAGTTCTGATAGAACATCTTCATATTCAGTTTCTGATATATCAGATAGCGAAATAGAGCTTATAAATGGAGTGAAATTAGATTTTACTGGGTTGGAATTCCCCATGACTTTGCGTGATATAAAAGTATTCGAAGAGATCAATCCAAATATAAGCGTGAATGTTTTTAGCTACGATTTTATACAAGGTAGTTGTCAAATTGTGGGACCTTTTTATTGTACATCAAATGAGAAAGAAAATCACATAAATTTGTTGCTTCTTCAAGATGAAACTCTAAATCATTATGTTTGGATTAAGAATATTTCCAGATTGATCAAGGAACAAGTAACACATCATAAAAGACAAATTTACTTTTGTAATTCGTGTTTTCAACATTGTTCTAATATAGAATCTTTTGCTAAACATAAAAATGAATGCTGTAAAATAGTGACTTCTATGCCTACCTCGGAAAAAGCTTTTTTGGAATTTGAGAAGTATGAACGCAAGTTAAGTGTGCCATTTGTTATTTATGCGGACTTTGAATGCGTGCTAAAGGAAATTAAAACGTGTATACCTAATCCTATGCTGTCTTCAACAACCAACACTCAAGAGCACATACCCTGTGCTTTCTCTTATTTTATCCATTGCCTTTATGATGACGCTTTAAGCAAGTTCAGGATTTATCAAGGTGAAGATGCTGTTAGTCGATTTGTACATTTATTAGCAGACGACGTGAAAGACATCTATAAAAATCATGTTTCAAAGTGTAAGCCGCTTGTTCCCATGTCACCAAATGAAATAAGGATGCAACGAGAAGAGCAATACTGTCATATCTGTAAGCAATTATTAGCGAATGATAGGGTTATTGATCATTGTCATCTTACCGGAAAGTATAGGGGTCAAGCTCATAATAAATGCAATTCCAACATTTTTCCCAGTTTTTTAACACAATTTTTCTGGTTATGACAGTCATTTATTTATTAAATCATTAAATGAAATTGAAGGTTCTATTAACGTTATTCCCTTAAATGAAGAGGTATATATATCAATGTCAAAGAAAATTTTCTTTGAGTATAAAACGATTGAATTACGGTTTTTAGATTCCATTCGTTTTATGCCTGCGAGTTTAGATACTTTAGCAAAAAATCTGCCTGATGAAGACTTTAGAATAATCCGTAATGAATTTAAAGATGATGAATATTTTAATTTAATAAGGAGAAAGGGGGTTTTTCCATATGATTACTTAAATTCTTTTGATAAATTAAATGAAACATGTCTACCTCCTCACGAACAATTTTTTAATAAACTTACAAACAATGAATGCACAGAAGGAGAATATCAACATGCTGTTAACGTATGGAACAGATTTAATTGTAGAGATATTTCCCAATATTTACTTTTATATTTAAAGTGTGATGTTTTGTTGCTAGCAGACATTTTTGAGAATTTTAGAAGAGTATGCATAAATATCTATGAGTTGGACCCCTGTCATTATTACACAGCACCAGGATTGTCGTGGGATGCGATGTTAAAACATACTCAAATTAAATTAGAATTGTTAACAGATATAAATATGTATAATTTCATGAAAAGAGGTATTCGAGGACGTTTAACACAATGTTCTTTAAGACATTCTCTAGCTAATAATAAATATATGAAAAAGTTTAATCCTGCAATCGATTCAAAATACTTGGTTTATCTTGATGCTAACAATTTATATGGATGGGCTATGTCGGAATCACTTCCATATGCAGGTTTTGTTTGGATAGATAACTTTGATAATATAGATTTCATGAAAATTCCTGAAAATTCAGAAGTAGGATATATTTTAGAAGTTGATTTAATTTATCCAGATTTATCTCATGACGATCATAATGATCTTCCCTTTTGTCCTGAAAATAAATTACCTCCTCAAGCCAAGATTAAAAAGTTGATTGCTGATTTAGAAAATAAATATAATTATGTTATACACTATAGAAATTTACAACAGTGTGTGAAGCACGGATTAGAACTGCAGCGTATTCATCGAGTTTTAATGTTTAAACAATCAAATTGGTTAAAGAGTTACATTGATTTAAATAATTTCCATCGAACTGCCGCAAAAAATAATTTTGAAAAAGACTTTTTTTTTGGAAAGGAAAGATGTAAAAATTGCAACAGAGTGGGAAAGCCGTGGTAGACATCAGGGTTTGCGTGCTCTTATAGCGAAACCTAATTTTCATAGTCTTTCTCATTTTACATCAAATATGACTGCAGTTCAATTAAAAAGAGTTTACACAATTTATAATAAACCAATTTACTTAGGCTTTACAGTCTTAGAGCTATCAAAGCTAAAAATGTATAACTTTCATTATGAATATATGAAACCTAAATACAAAGATATGGTCTCCTTAAACTATATGGACACAGATTCTTTTATATATTCTATTTCTGCTAACGATTTTTATAATGATATTATTATAAATAATAGATATTAATGAAAGATTCGATACATCAGAATATCCCCACGACAATCCTTATAATATACCGTTAGTAAATAAAAAGGTTTTAGGTTTAATGAAAGATGAGAATAAAGGAAGAATTATGACTGAGTTTATAGGTTTACGATCTAAGCTATACTCTTTAAGTATTGAAGAAAAACCCGAAATAAAGAAAGCTAAAGGTATTAAAAAAACAGCTGTAAATACTTTAACTCTAGATAATTACAGAGATTGTTTATATAAGAAAAAATTATTTTATGTCAACATGTTAGGATTTAGAAGTAAATTTCATACAATATATACGGAATATATTAATAAAGTAGCGTTGAGTCCATTTGACGATAAAAGATTTATAAGAGAAGATGGTATTCAAACATACGCTTGGGGACACTATAGATTATCTAAAAATTGTTAAAATAAGAATTATGAATAAATGTATGTAGAAGGAAAATAAATGAGTAAATTAATAAAATGCTATTTTAACATTAACAGAAACAGAGACTTTTATTAGTATAAAATTATAAGACATTTATTTCTTATTTCTAAATTTTATTATTTTTCTAGAAAATTTCTTAAAAGATAAACATTTTCTTGAGCGCATTGTCCCTGATGAGTTAAACAGCATGGTACTTTATAAAAAATTTTAAGAGAGGATAATTTTGAACACTGCAATTCTTCTTCCATATTATATACTATTACACCTTCACCAAATGTATTTTTGATCCAGCAAGCCTTTTCACAACCTTTCACATACAGTATTTTGTTTCTTATTAAAGGCATCACTATAGCACGTAATTGATGATAGGGAATATATCCATCGGTCCATCTGAATCCATGATAATTATCATGCAGCCATTTCGCTTCTCTTCTCTTTGCAGGTGTTAAATCCTTAAATCTGAATGGAGGTTGAAAAATAAAGTGCTGTATTTGGTTTCCGTTTGTCAAAATTGCCAATTCCTTCACAATAAACTTGTTATAATCGTCTTTAAATCCTTGAATATCCACAATTGCAGCCATTTTTTGCCTTAAATTATTTTTCTAACTTCACTCGTCAATGAACTATATTCGACTATTCTGTCATGCAAAAGCAAACAAAAAGCTGTTGTGTTTGCGGGAATATTACTAAGTGTTTTAAACTGTATACGAATATCGACTGGTCCTGATTTGATCACCTCGTTTTGATGTGAGCAATCGATAACTGCGATTGAGGCGTTTTCCTTGAACTTCTCTCGGGTAAGCAGCGGTTGATGCATCCGCCCGTAATACGATTGTTGGAATTTCGTATACATATCATACAATAAAGCATATCTCTCACGATCAAATTTAATGTTTAAGTCTTCATATGGAAATGTTTCAGAATTTAAGTGAAGCTTCACATCTGAAAGTTCGCAATGATCAAACTTGCTTGCATCTTTACTCTTCTCGTTTTTTCGATCCGTTTGAAGTGCTAAAATTACATATCGAGGTTTTTCTAACTGAGTAGATGTTTTAATTGTCCAATTATGATCGACAGTTGTAGGTAATATAGGATATTCGTATATATCCCAGCTACGAAAGCTCATTTGTATTGGTCGTCCAGTATCGATTAACTTAAGCAGCGATAGTTTTTCTTCATCAGCTACACTTATGTGGGGTACTCGCCATTGTAGTTTGAAAATATCTATTTTAACTTCATCGTTTGGTGATATAAAAGCATTTTCATCGCCTCTACTTCGAATCAATATAAGTTCATGTTTAGCATTTATAACAATTTTCTTATAGTCTTCAGCAAAGCCGAGGAATGCAAAAATTGAAAAATCCTCTTGTAGGTAATATTGAATTATCTGGAGACCAGGAAGCATTTAGTAACACATTGCTTTCATTTTGATTTAAAGATATATAATTTTTTATTGCTGTAGCAAATCCCAGATTTCTCGTGCGATCAATTTCTACGCCATTTAATTCATAGCGAATTTCGTCAAATAGAAAAGCTATGGCGTTATTAGTTAATTTTGCCGTTGTTGAGGCCAATCCATCTGATTTTGTTATCGCACCTTCTATATATAAGGAGCTTTCACTTGGTAAAATATACAAATCCTGATGTTGTAATGATATTCGAACTTCATCGCTATTCTTATATGATGCTAAAAACGGAGAGTAGCTGTGATACTCAACTTTTGTAATACTATTATCATAGGTAGCACCTTGAGTAATATCGAGTATTTCACTCATTTTTTAACTTAAGACCAAGAGTTTTTAAGAATTGCTTGTTAGCGACTGTTAGCTTTATTCCTGACTGTTGCGTGGCTTTAGGCTGACTAGAAGAGTTAACACTTTTGTGTTTGTATTTATTATCAATGGTATTATTGTATATTAACATGCTGCGGCTTCAAGTGCAATCTCACTGTAATCGTTTCTCCTCTAAAATTAATTAGATCACCGTCTTGATCCACGAACTTCAGCGTAAGAGAACTTATCCGTTTGATGTTCAGTGGCAAATAAATGACATTCTTGGGAACTTCAATTATTTTATATCCCGGACCTACCGTAGGAGAGAACTCGTGTAATGTATGCACTTGTTGATTATTTATAAAAGAGCCTGATACTATATTACATTCAACTCGAATCACATTAACTTTTATTATATTTACTGGTAAATCAGATTGATATGAAATATTAGGTTCTAGAACGCGTTTACTAAATCCTAATAATGATCCAATAGAGTTATTTTTATTCAAAAATACTCGGGTAGAACTTTTGATTTCTGTTTTCAAGGTGTTATTATTAGCTGTTATTTGTACTATAGGTTTAGTTTTCGTCTTAGTTAGCTCCTTTTTGATAAATCCTGCAATATCATCAATTTCATAGGAGCCTTCTGGAATTTTAATTTCATTATCATCATCCAGATGAAGTAAGTTATTTCTATTGTCCACATTAGGAATTGAATTATATGTCTGTAAATCAATAAGTCCGCAAACGTATTCTGAACTTAAGTCCAACGGAGGAAAGTATTCAACTGTAAGCACGGATGAATCCCCAGTCAAAGTCAGTGTTAATGACATAGTAGCTCAAAGTGAAATGCAGATGTTATTTTATGTAAAGTTTATTTATAGTTGTTATCTTACAATGTATAATTATACTATTAAATTTATAGTTACTTATTATTATTGTAATGATTATATAAAAATTCTAAACATAAATGACCGCAATTTATCAAATTATAATTTTGGTAAGACTTATAATTGTAAACAATGTTTTTTCCTAAATAGCTTAATATTTCCTTTGGCGGTTGCAAGTTTCCAAAGCTGTCAAAGTATTCTTTTTTGGATTCACTTTTGTAATATGCTACCCAATGACTACCAGGACCTGATATAGAGTCCAAATTTACTATTCCACACTCATATTTTTTAGGCTTTTTGGGGAGAGCATCAAGCATAAAAACACCTCTAAAATGTGGTAAATTATTCGCATATTTATATAAATCGATTTCATTTAATGCTCGATTAGGTAGCAGTTTTAGACGTTTTTTGGAGGCGGATTTAAGAATAGACCAATTCCTTTTCTGTATGGCTTCAAATATAAGCCGCTTCCCTTTTTTCCTAATGCAATAGCTTCCATCGTATTATTATGTCGATTGCTCTCCTTTAGCTGTTCTTTAGCATTTGTTGCAGCATTAACAGCCTTTGCAACACCTGATACTCCTCCCACTAAAGCACCTAGTGCTGAAAGACCAGCAAAAATAGGAATTAGAGGTAGCACTCCTCCAGCCTTTGGAATCGGAATAATTCGAGGTGGTCTTACATCCTTCTTCTTTCGCTTAAATACACTTTTAGTAGCAGCAAGTGCAAGACCTATAGCTTCTTTTAAGGAATCAGGCTTTTTTAACTTTAAAATATTTCTTGCTTCATGAACTCCTTTTTGTAGAGTTAATTTTCTTTTTGTCTTCCTAGAGTGAATTTTAGGTTTTTTTCTTAACCCCATTCCAAATTTTACTTTCGCCTTCATAGCGTTTGTTACAAGCCAGGCGTTGCTACGTTCACCAAGGGATGCGTTTGAAGATGTCACTCGTTCCCAAGCTTTACCGGATAATATACGATCAGCAATATGACGATCTTCGATATTTTTATGTTGAGAATATGCGATATCGTGATCTCTACAAGCTGCGTCAAGAGGATTAATTCCAGGGTCACCCCTTGCTAATCTTTTTTGTAGTTTAGTACCAGGACCGCAATATTGATATCCAGGCAAATGAAATTCAAATGGTAAATTGCTAATTGCTGTATTTAACAAACCGCCTCCTCTTCGACATTTACGTTGGCGAGAACGATTTTGATTCTTTGAATGATCAATCATTCAACTGATAAGATAAACCTTTTAGACGTCCTCACAACAGCACATTGAGTTGATGACTGATATAAAAGTTCAGTGTTGTGTAATAAATATTTCAGTTCTAATAATGAAGTTCGTGAAGCAGAAGGACTCTTTATCAATAAAAAATCTTGATATTAAATCTACAAATGAATTCAAAAGACATAGCTCGCTTATACCTAATAATATAAGAGGTATTCTTGTGGGACCTTCAAACTGCGGTAAAACCAATCTTATGATTGGTCTTATAGAACATCCAAATGGACTCAAGTTCGAGAATATTTACATCTACTCAAAATCACTACATCAACCCAAATATCAGTATCTAGAACAGTTGATAAGTCCTATTGTTGGTCTGGGCTACTACACGTTTTCTGATAATTGCGAAGTTATATCTCCTGAGGAAGCTAAACAGAATTCAATTTTTATTTTCGATGATGTAGCATGTGGGAAACAAAATAACATACGTGATTATTTTTGCATGGGTAGACATAATAATATTGATAGTTTCTATCTCTGTCAGACTTATACCCATATACCGAAGCACTTAATACGTGACAACGCTAACTTTCTTATTTTATTTAAACAAGATGATATGAATCTTAGGCATATATATAATGATCATGTTAACACAGACATGACCTTCGAAAAATTTCGTAGTATTTGCGGTGTTTGTTGGAGAGACAATTATGGCTTTTTAGTAATCGATAAAGATAGTTTGTTGAACAAAGGACGTTATCGAAAAGGAATCGATACATACATTTCGCTATAATTTTAGAAGATCTAGTAAAGAAAATCAGTTAAAGCTGTTCATAGACCTGCTAAAGCTGGTAATAGATCTGTTAAAGCTGGTAGAAGACCTGATATAGCTGTTCATACACCTGGTAAAGCTGTTCATACACCTGGTAAAGCTGTTCATAGACCTGGTAAAGCTGTTCATAAACCCGTTTGAGCTGTTTTATAGAGCTGGTACGGAGCTGTCAAAAGCTGTTCACAGACCTGATAAGAGCCATCCATAGACCCATTTAGATCAGTATAACCCAGTTCACAGACCAGTTCAAATCTTATTACAAAGATGGTTAAAAAGAGAGACGAACTAATAAAAAATCTTATCAAAACTAGAAATGCTATTAAGAAGAAATTTCGCGCTGTGAAAACTGGACGAGTTGAAACTGAAACTCGTCTTGAGGAGACATTTAAGCCCATAACAAAACCACTTCATGAGTTCATAACAAAAGCAAAGCATGAGACTAAAATTAAAGAAGAATATGGAGATGATGATGATGATGATTATGGTAATATAAAGCTTACTCCTAAAATGAAACTTCCGAAAATGAAAATGGAGCCGACCAGTACACCTATAAAACGTTCAGATTATTCCTTAATGTCAAAATTTGAACGAGCACGTATTCCTGGATGGAACCACCAAAATGTTGAGCGTCGTTGTGAAACAATGAGGTTATGAATTTTGCAATTATGAAGTAATACTTACGCCCTCGATGGAATTGCTGCACTAATAAAACCAATGTTGAACAAAAGATACTCTACACCACACTTATATTGTGATGAAAGTACACCGATGATAATGAACTTAAATTCCCCTTTTTTTGAATTCAACGCAGTAAACGAATTATGCAAATAGTGAAAATAACTTCAACGCCGAACTTGTTTCACATGTAGAAAAATAAAGTGTAGCGGAAAATAGAGAGTTCAATAGAAACCAACGTGCTGTAGTTCAAATTTAATTGTTTTATTTCAATGAAATTCAATCGATATATATAAAAATACTAAATAAACTATCAGGATTCGCAATTCAACTACAATTCATATAAAAATAATAAATAGAAATTAATAAAAGAAAACAAAAAAAATACTAAATTAATTAATTCAAATAATAATTCACAATAACGTTATCACTCAAAAAAAAATATTCACTGCTGAAAGAAAAATTTATTAACAAGAGGCACGTGGTGAATAAAATACCTTTCAGAATTTGTTATTCACCGTGACACTCTGAACCTACTACCTTGACGAAGAATGAAATTGAAAAGAGGTAGATCTGCTGGAAGCTGCTGCTTATATAATGTTGGCGGCCATTTTCTTAAAATGTCGTTGTAGCCATGTTGGCCTCCGACATTTTTGGAGAGTTTGAGAATTTTAACTGGCATTGGCGCTCAATTTAAACAAGAGGCGTGCTATCCATAATCGAATTAACTATTTTCTGAACACTACATTCGCTGTGAAATTAATTTATTTCGATGAAAAAATTAATTTCCCACATTATTCAATTCGCTAATAACCAAAATAATCCAAATAAAATTAAATATTGTAGTATGAATTTCACATGTAGGTGGCACTTGACGTACTTTTTATCTCCACCTTGTAATCTCCACTTCGAAGTGATCTTTTGTCTCTTTTACTCGCGCTTTCTCTGTCCCACTCATTATGAGTATTGGGAAAATTAAATTTTGTTAATAATTCGTTAATGCGACAAAATTGGCAATTTTAAATATTGCCATTAAATTCCCCGCGAAATTCTACTTGGAATTCATGTGCGCTCTAATGGCAGCACATAAAATTTGACGGGTTTCGTATTCGAAAAAGTTTGACGTTTTATGTCATCGCGAGTGTTGTGTTTATTTGAATTTACAGGTAAATTTTAATGTTTTGTGTTGTGTTTTTGATATAATCTTGTCTTGTGCAAGTGTTTTTAATTAAATTAATTGAAGTGCACATAATTTCAGTGATTTTTTTCTTAATTTCAGATTTCACCGACTTGATTCCAGTGAGGCAAAGTTGTGGCCAGGGAGTTCATCTGGAGCTAGGAATTCAGCAAAAAACAGGTAAAATATTTTAATTTAGTGTGTAATTCATGTTTATTTATGTAATTGTGTGTTAATTATGTTCTGTAGTGCATGTAACCAAACTTTGTTTACATTGTAAATGTCGACTTTGCTTACTTCTAATTATTGCTTAATTTGTATGTTTGTTGTACTTTAATTGTGTAAATTCATTACTACTTCATTTTATGGTAAATTTCATTATTAATCAAACCTTTTCTTTTATTTCAGGTACAGTTCAACATCATTGGATTACTGGAATTACCAGGTACGTATACTGGTCAGGTAACTATGTATCTTTTAAAATTTCAGTCTCTATTTATTAATCTATTCTCTTTTTAGGTGAATTGTGTGAACACCATGAAAAGAAAAATATTAATAAACAAAAAACCAAAACCCGTCCAAACAAAACAATCAGGGGTGCATTGATAACAGAGATCGTTTAAGCAAATCCTTAGCAAGAGCCAGGTCAAAAATAGGACACATATTCACGGCTCTACACATGCGATTAATAGGCTCATGCATACCATAGTTAGACCGAGAATGAACAACATGTAGTAAAGGCAATCTCCTTAACCTATACGGAGTATACCTATAAGTAACCAAACTTGCAAGAGAGCGAGAATCTGTATTCGAGTTCAAAAGCTGGTGAATAAATACTAGGTCAGCAACTCTACGTCGTTCCTCCAACGAGTGCATATTAAGCAATCGGAGGCGATCCTCATAAGGAGGAAGCCTTAATGAATCATTCCACGGGAGATCGCTTAGTGCGAACCTAACAAAGTTCCGCTGCACCGATTCAATGCGTCTAGAATGAACAGCATAGCAAGGAGACCAAACCTGAGATGCATATTCGAGAATTGGTCTAACTAAAGAAAATAATAAGTGAATGAGTGTCTGTCGATCAGAAAACTCCCTTGACCATCGCTTAAAAAAACCCAGGACTGAATTACTCCGAGATACGATATGGTTTATGTGCAGAGTGAAATCGAGTTTTCTGTCTAGCTTTACACCAAGGTCAGTAACGGACTCCACATGACGGATAGTAGTTTCCGCAAAGGTATAATCAAAGACAAGCTGATTGATGATCCTAGAAAAAGACATAACTTCACATTTATCCAGGCTAAGTTGCAGTCCATTTGAGGCACACAAACCCTGAAGGTATTCAAATCATCCTGGATGCAGGAAAAATCATAACTGTTTCTAACGCATGAGAAAATCTTCACATCATCAGCGTAGATTAAAACTTTGGAGTGCTTAATCAGAGGGACAATGTCGTCAATGGCTAGAATAAACAGCAACGGCCCCAGATGGCTACCCTGCGGCACACCAGATGAAGCCCTAACGACTCTAGATAAAGTATTACGGAAAGAGACACGGTAAGTCCTATTTTTTAAGTAAGAGCAGATTCAGTCGAGCATAATCACGGAGTGAGGGAGCTTATCAAATGCCTTGCTGAAGTCGGTGTAGACACAATCAGTCTGGAGACCTTGTTGGAAGGCAGAGATAATGTGGGACGTCAATTCTAGCAGGTTAGTTGTCGTCGATCTACCAGGCAGAAGGCCATGTTGATTAGATGAGATTAACTCCTTACATTGCCCAACAAGCTGTGAATATATAACAGATTCAAACAAGTTGGGTATGCAGGAAAGCTTCGCGATTGGCCTATAATTTGTTATGAAGTTGTTATGCCCCTTTTTATAAACAGGGATTATAAAGGAGCTCTTCCATAACGTAGGAAATCTACCAGCCTGAAGAGATTTATTGAAGATGAGTTCCAATGGAGTGAGTAAGGCATCAGAACAGGATCTCAATAATGCGGGTGGAACACCATCAGGACCAGAGGAAAAGTCCAGTTTAAGCTCCTTGATACCATTCAAGATAATATCACGAGATAAAATGGGCAAAGCAAGGGAGGTAGCGGGACGGTTTTGGATGTGGCCAAAATCATCCAGGGAAGGCACAAAGTTGCGCTACAACTAGAGGATTCATTATACCACATTGTAGATGGATAATTATCAGTTTTCTTCTTCAAATTTACAAATTTAAAAAAGGTACGAGGATCATTATGCAAGTTATTGCGAATATCATCAAGGTATTCCCTGTATAAGGATGAAGATAACGCTAAAAAGCAGTCATGACAATATACGAATTCAGAATAAGCTGACGTGCTACCACAACGTAAGTAGGTTTTCCATAATTTATTTTTTTTATTCTTAAGACTCCGTAGTTCCCTAGTATACCACGGGGGAGAATGGCAAGATGATCTCGACCGCTTGAGTGGTACACAGGAATCAAACAGATCATAAATCTTATCATAAAATACAGAAACACAATCGTCGACATTACAATCATAAAAAAGTGATGGGAAATCGATTGAGAGGATCCTGTTTGAAAGATCAGAGAAGTCCGCCCTTTTAAAATCATGAACGTACTGATCTACGTTGGGGTCAACAATATTAGAACCATCGTAGCAAAAATAGATGGGAATGGGCGGGTGTAAACTGTCGATAACGGATAATTTGCGAGAAGTTGGCTCAATTATAGTATTACTCGAATCGAAAGAAAAGATAAGATCTAACTGCCTTCCCATAGAGTTCTTTACATCACTCATTTGGTGTAAACCAGAAGAGAAGATGGCGTCAAGAAAATGGGAGTCTTTAGCAGCAAGACAGTTTGAAGGAAGGTAGTCATCGTCATCAGCGTTGAATACCCATTGAACGCTGGGTAAGTTAAAGTCACCAAGAAGGATTATTTCGTCCTCAGGGTTTTTTATATTATTAAAAAAATCTAAACTAAGAATTAAAATATCGTAAAGACTTCGACCATTTGCATCAGCATAGTTTATCAAGTTTGGAGGGATATAACAACATAGCAGGAAAATATGCATCTTCCCCAGAGATATCTTAAGAGCTAAGAGCTCGATTGAGAGTGTGTCGGAATAAGCAGGTATATTAACAACGCCGCAATCCAAATGCGATTTACATGCAACCAGCACACCGCCACCACGAGCCATAGAGTCAGAGTATCTATCCTTACGAAAAATCTGATAGGACTCGTCAAGAATTTCTGCATCGTTAAAACCATTCTGAAGTCAGGTCTCGGTCAGAGCGATGACGTCGTAACAACAATCAAGAGAAGCCTGTAATAACTAGCTTGTTCTCGTTCTTAATCCCCTTACATTTTGGAAGTAAGGGATAGCGTACTTAGTTTTTTTGGTTGTTAGAAGAGGTTCTGTTTTGAGCGCTTCCCGCGACCCTACGACGGGGCACAAACTCGTGTGCAATGATATTTTCGGGCCATTGGGTACTCTAGGACGCCGGCGTCTAGAGCGACACCCAAACTGTTTCTTAGAGTCATCATGTCGAGGGACATCGGCTTCAGGCAAAATGGAGGCACCGGAAAAAATAGAGGCGTCAGGCTTGCCAACAGCACGCGATAGCAGATTTACAACATCAGAAGAAATGGTACTAAGCAGGTCGGAGTTCCTATCAACAGCAGTCTGCCAAGAGCCAAGGTCCGCTCTGATATGCTTAACGCTACGGCGGAGATCATCACAAATCGGCATCACCGGATCATAGCTGGTTACCAGTGCTGGTGGAGACCCGTCCACACCAGACAGCGTCGTCCGAAGGTCGTCAAAACCAGCTGACAAAAAATATACCCTTAATGAGAGATCATGAGATTTCTCAAGCAGAGACTCAGAGCTTAATTTTAGGCCGAGTTTATCCAAGCTTCCGTTTAAGCAGCCCATGTCATCAGCAACAGCCTGCAGAGATGCCCAGTTGGAGAACAAACTTTTAATTTTGTTGGCAACGAAAGATTGTTCAGCAGAAAACGAATCTGCAATACTCTTCATAAGTCTAAGGACATGACAGGGCTTAAAATCAAGACACTGATTACACGTAGTAAGTGCCCTCGCAGATGATTTTGAGGGGCGTTTCAAACATGCAGGATGAAACGAACCACCGCAAACACCATCGCAAACGATTTCATCTTTGGAAATCACCAAAGAACAGGCCCTACACATTGCCATAGGGGAAGAGGTAGCGAAAACGAATAAAAAGTAAAGGTCAACAGACGAGACAGAGTAATAAAAATTAAAAGAATATAAGAAATTTAAAGAAGAACAAACAAAATTTAGATTAAAAAATTAAATTAAGTCTAAGTCTATTCTAACGAGAATAGATCAAACAGAAAATATTAAAATTAAATGAAAAGAACCTGAAAATAACAAATTTAAAATAAAAAAGCGATCGGCAAACGCAAAAACGGCGCGAGGTGTACCAACAATTATACCCGCCGGTGTAAATAACGAAAATGTAAACAATAGCGGCCCGTGGGGCAGTTAAACAGAGCAATGACCGGTAGAATCGAAAGGGACAGTTACCCACGGTACCAAATGAGCAAAATTTAATTAATCACAAAGAGAAAACAGAAGAGTGCACTAAATCACACTCACACACAGAAAAATTAAAATAAAGCCAAAGAGACCCGAAAGGTTATACCAGGAACACAGATGCAAAGAGAACAAGCAAAACGATATCAAAGACAGACAATAAACTATATCACAAAAAATCAAACCGAAATTAGCAGCCAAAATAGAAACACAAACACAATTTTAATAGGCAAAACTTAGCTGGACAGCAATGAAAACAAATTATATAACTTAAAAACTTCAACTTAGAATGCACAAATTTAGCAAAAACAAGACCACATCCGTACAGTACGACAGTCACGTCACGATGATGCTTTAAATAAGCCCGTAAGTCGTTTTCCAAAAGAAAAAAGACTAAGTGAATACTATTATCAATCAGATTTTACGACTTAAGTCAGAGCACATATCTCGGTCATATTGATTCGATTTCATAATTAGTTTTCTTTCAATTACCACTATGCAGATTCAAGTGATATCTTTTCTCTATATTGCCGAAGTTTTTGGTTTACCTTGAGTGTGTTCAAGATTTTTCCTCGAGCAATTTTAAGAGCATAAGTAACCAATTTAAAGAGAACTGTCAAACCATACTCGAGTAATAAAAAAGTACTCCAGATTTTGAACACACAAAACCAAGTTTTCTTCTTGGCGTTTGTGGAAGTGAGTGCGCATTTGCTCTAAAAATGGCTTACTGTAACGAAAATGCTCTAATTTACGTAGTACAATAATACCAGTTCCTTGTGTCATTTTCATAAAAAATATCAGGCAAAGGATTAATCTATAAATATGGATAACAATTTTGTCTTTTTTGAATTTACTTACGTTTACCACTCACCACCGCCGTAATCGCATCAAAAGATTTTTTAAATTTGCAATTTATTTCCATTGCTAACAATACATCGCAGAATCAATCTTATATTACAGTGACAGCTACACACACTAATAAAATTGTATTTGATCTTTTTACTTAAGGTCCAAACTGCGAGCAAATAAATCTACTCAAAGAGCTGCTCTTTTCTCTACCTTGGACACATAAAATGTCAAAAATCAAGTAAAAATATCAGCTATTTGGGCGCTTTGAACAGCGTAGAGTAAGAAAAACCAGCTACCTCGTACAATAATAACAACAATATTAGCAAATAATAATACAAACAATACGAACAATAATAGCAAATAATCAACCTTGTAATTCATATTTACTTAAACATTTTGCAGAGCAATGGAATGTCGAATTTATCTATTCAAGCTCAAGGTACCCACGTTCTAACGGAATGGCTGAAGAAGGGGTACACATCGCCAAAATGTTACTCAAAAAAGTCAAAGAGAGTAATACAGATTTTTACAGCGCATTATTGGAACAAAGATGTTCCATAGTTCCTAGACTAGGTTATGCTCCCTGTGAGATGCTGATGAATCGAAAACTAAGAACTAAATTGCCAATATCTTCTGACCTGTTAATACCAAAGTTGCCTCAGGGCATTCATGAAAAACTTTTAAAGGCACAAGAAGGTCAAATAAAGTATCATAACTCTCATAAATTACGCAAAAGCTTCACCATAAACGAGGGAGAAAATGTCGTATATAAATGTGGAAGAACATGGGAACCAGCAAAGGTTGTAGGAAGACACGACAATCCTCGTTCTTATTTTATACGGAACGAAGATAACCAAATATTACGGCGAACTACATATCACCTGAGAAAATCGTTTAACGAGCCTCAATTTATTTATCAAGGTGACGTACCTCAGGCGACGGAAACTGTTAGCCATAGGAACCCTACAGACGAAGCGGCAAATAACAACTTCACGAACATTACAACTAGCGTTGCCACATCCACACACTGTGCGGACTCGCAATCTTCTATCAGGAAGCGGTAATGGATGCAAGAACCAACATTAACGAATCATTACCAGTTCATCATAGTCAAAGCGAATTAAATCCTTCAAGCCCAGTATATAGAACACGTTATGGTCGTTTAGTTCAAAAACCAAGTCGGTATCAATCTTAAGACAAAAAAATAATTAGAAAATTTCCAAATTGCATTTTAGTATAAGAAAATCATAAAAAGAAAAGAATAGTATAGAATTTTAAAATTATGGAATTGCGAAATTAACATAGAATTTGAAAATTGTTGAAATGAAAATACTGCCGAAATCAATTTGTAAAATCAGGGGGATGTTGTAGAGTGCAATACTAACTTCCTGTGTGAAAGATGTCCAGCTATCTCTCTCGATCCAGCATTGAATTACTTAACGGTAGGGATTAGCTCAGAGACAGTTTCAGTGTAGCTACAGCACCCAAAGTATACAGAACAACTTATTTTATAATAAATGATTTTGTGAAGACGCAAGTATTTTATTCAATCCGATATTAATCCTCCGGGTATACAACAAAACCAACTCGATTAAAAATCTTGAACACACCCCTAGTTAATTATGCGATTAACCAATGGTATATTTTGTGCACAAAATAATCATCAGGTCGTGTTATACATACAATGTGCGGGTCATACAAACAAACAAACAAAAATTTATTATTTAAACACACGCACTCAAATGCCACTAATCAGTTGTTAAACGTTGGGTATTGTTTTTAGTGCCTAAGATACTGTTTAAAATATACGTACATGTGTACGAAAGAGAGAATTTTTTTTGTAAAGACTTTAAAATCACCTAGGTTGGTCAACTAATTTCTTTTGTTTACACTTCATGCGAAATTCGTTTCATTATTTTTGCGATTTATTATATCTCTAGCAAGCAATAGGCATAGATTCAATTAGAGTAAGTAGAGTCGCGATGTTTGGAATAAATGAATTAATTCAATTATATGAGTTAATTCAATTTTTATTTCAGGAACCCCATGAAATTTCTCCATCTTGATTTCCTTATTCCTTTTCCCTTATTCAACATTCCGTAACTTTTGATTCTTTTGTGATCCTTTTTTATATACTTCTTTCTAGGTTGGGCCTGTACCCTAGCCAGATACAGGGATGGCGTGAGTTAGAGACTGAACCATCGTAATTGAGGGTAGTTTTTTTTTAATTTGCAATTTTTTTTAAGTTGTTTCAGTACAGCTAGGAACAGCAGGTGACACCAGACCTGTTGTTCTTCCTTTCATCTGTTTCCTGTTCGTTTTTATTCTTTGTGGCAGACCTGAGAGAAGGAGTCCACAACTCTCTCTCACCACAGGCACGCGGAATTCTGATTGTAGATGTGTGAATCGGATGTTCAACGACCTACACCCCATACCGACGAGCTAGGACGTGCTGCCAGCTAGCGTGTGCCACTTGAACATCCTGCGGCAACTTCACGTTGCATATCACGCACACATATACATTACAACATGGCGCCCAACGCGAAGCACGTCTTCCCTAGGGAAGACACTCCAGCATCTTCCGGAGACTTTGCGCATCAAAAGAGATGGCATGTCAGCTTAGGCTGATCCGCTAGTCCTTCTCGGACTTAGGCGAAGTTGGCCTGAACGGCTGTCGCCTCTTCCCTTTTTGTAAAGCACCTTCGAGGCTTAGTACCTCTGTCCTGACATGTCTAATAGTGTCCATAGGCATGTCAGTTTTTAGGAATAGGGACACACGTTAGCCAACTCTGCCCTGTCCTCGGCATGGGATGACTGATGTTCGGGATTAGTGCCTGTGTCTTTAGCGATGTCCGATGTTGCTCCTGATATGCCTAATCTTCGTGATCATTATTGTCTCATGTCGTAGGGAGCTGGTGAGTCTGACGAACACCCGACTTAGGCAGTAGCCAGCGTGACTCTTCACTTGGTCGTCTACGCTTGAACAGCCCCGAACGTGAAAGTGCTCGCTGAGTTCGTCTAAGTTCAGGGGTGATTCCTAGTTCCACAGGCAGTACAGATGTTGTGGGTATTGGGAACCTCATCAAGGTTCTCTCATTCTAAAATTTTTGGTTTTTTCTTTCTTCCTGTTTTCAAAGTTTTTCTTTTTGGTGAATACTTTTAGTTAATTTTCATTAGTCAAACCCCTTTGTATTTCTTTGCAATGCTTTATCTTTTTATTTCCTTTTTGTGTTTGTTTATTCCCACATACCTTCTCCCACCCCTTCCCATCCCTAGGAAGATGGAGAAGAAGCTTCTGGGGGAACCTGAAATAATTTTTTTTGATTGATTTCTTTGATTTTTTTTAATATTTTCGTTTTGTTGATTTCGGATAAGCTGATAATTTTTTTTAAATTCATTTTTTTTGAATTCTGATTTTTGGCTTGATTAAGTTTTTATGCAGTTTTGCTTATTTTTTTTTGCAGTTGTTTCTGAATTTTGTTCTTATACTGATTTATCATAGCTCTGATTTTTTTGTCCTTTTATTTCTTTCTCTGATTTCCTTTTTTCTGCCTTCAAACTTGAGTTTGAGCTGCGACTTCTTTGATTTTTTTTGGTGTTGCCTTCAAACTTGGGTTTGTGCTGCCACCTTCGGAGTTGGATCTCCCGCACATTTGGCTGAGACCTTCTGTCTCATAAGTTTTTTTTATCAATATTACCTATTGTAATTTTATTGCACGCTATTGCTTAAAGCAAGAAATTTTTTTATAATGTTTCGTTCCCCTGTGGTAAAGCCCACTGAATCGGGCTGCAAGGCCGAAACAGGTAACAGCTCCCTCCTCTCCTCCGGTTACCAGAGGCAAGAGGCAGAAGAATATTAACCAAACTTTTGCACAGGAGAAACTGTCGACCGACTCTGTCACTGGCGTTGTACAGGCGTCAAGGCCCGATATCACTTACCCTGAATTACAATTCCGCGCAGCCTGTTTTTGGGTCAAGCCAGTCATTAGACCTGGCTCGGGTGTTTCCTCCCCCGGAACAGGCTCGACAGCTCAAAGATTTACACCAGCTTCGGCTTTCCCCTCGCCAAACTCGAGCTCCTAGCAATTCGGAGACAGCAGTGATCACGGCCGATCAGCTGGCCATTCAGATGGCCAATTTTAAAAAGTGAATGTTGGGTCTGCTAAGGACAAACCTGGCCCAATCCATTTTGGAGAGATCAGGTTCTATCAATAGCACGGCCAGTGCTGCTAGCCCAGCCCCTTCCAGGAGTCCAGTGCGACAACTACAGGCTGAAGTAAGCCCACTTTGGCAACCCCCGTCTGACGAGCACGCTCCTCCTCCACTGCTTCAAGCTAGACAGAGGCCCGCGCCTAGAACGGCAGGTTGCCAACCCAGACGCCCTTCCATCTTAGCGTCTTGGGGGATTCATTTCTCTGGTCATAACCCAGCTTTCACCATAGACGATTTTTTATTTGGTATAGAGCGACTAGCCTTCAGCTCTCTAGTTTCTGACGAAGAACTCTGTGGCAACATCCACCTCCTGTTAAGAGAGGACGCAGAGCAATGGTTTTGGAACCAGTTTTGCCGCGCCTCTCCGAACTTTGACTGGGAGCTATTCAGAGCTCGCATTAGGCAAGAGTTCGGCTTAGCCGAGACAGACATCGACCTGATGCGGACTCTGATGGAACTCCGTCAGAGTCCCGAGAGCTGCAATAGTTACCTCCGCAAAGCCAGCTCTATCGTAGGACATATGAGGATGTCACCTCGGGAGGCTGACGTTGTCCAAATTGTTTGTGACAATTTACATCCAAGAATAGAGCAACAATTTTCTACCGACACTGTTCTATTAATGGACCATCTACAAGAACTGTGTCGTAAAGCGGAACGCTGGCTGCAACGACGCGAATTATATAGGCGATCTACGCGAACAGACATCCACGAGCTTGATTTTGACTCAACCCAGGAGGCAGAGGATTCCTCTGAATTCCCTGTGGCTGGGGTGGAGGAAGTGAGGCGCTCCCCAGATGCGGCAATTCGTATGACTTGTTGGAACTGTGGTGTAGTGGGTCACTCATTCCATTCCTGTCCCAGCGAGACCCTTCTGCTACACCTGTGAACAGCCTGGAGTAGTGTCACCTAAATGCTTTAAGTGTTGTAATGTATGTGTGTGCGTGATGTGCAACGTGAAGTTACCGCAGGATGTTCAAGTGGCACGCCCTAGCTAGCAGCACGTTCTAGCTCGTCGGTATGGGGTGTAGATTCTTGAGCATCCAAATCACACATCTACAATCGCGTGCCTGTGGCGAAGAAAGTTTGTGGTATCCTTTCTTCAGGTCTGCCACAAAAAGAAAAAAAAACGAGAAAACAGAACTTGAAGGAAGAACAACAGGTCTGGTGTCACCTGTTGCTCCTAGCCGCGCTGAACTGTCATAGAAAATACTAAAAAAGAAAATCTACCCACTAGACTGACAGTTCAGGCTACAACCCACTCCATCCCCGCACCTTGTCAGGGCACAGGCCCAACCTATAAGAAATGCTGAAACAAAAGAAAAGAAATAAGATTAAATTATAACATAAGGCGGTTGGAAGGAGTGATGAGGAGGACAGGAGGAGGAAGAAGCTTCATGGGGGGTGTATTCCTGAAACAAAGATAATTAAAATGCCATGATTAAATTACAACAAAAAAGTATCGACTTTTCTTTAATCATAATCATAAGACCTAAAGCTGGATCTTTAAGCTATCGGATGTAGTGCGTTGACATTAGAGATCTACATTCGAGCAGAAGTTAAAGAAAAAAGAAAATTTTGCACTTTTACTACTTTGTATATCCAAGATTATCCTAAGCAGATTAATGCTGACCGTTCCAGATTACTTATTAGCTAAGGTAAATGCAAAAAGGGTAATTCAAGTTACACACACATGTTCTCTCATCTTAACAATTTCAGCTTACTGACTCGTGAGAGAGTATCTTATTATTATGTGACAAATCACTAAGTTGATCCCGAACGAAGACAAAAAGCTTTTCAAATTCGCGAGGGAGTTAGGGTATCGCTTCAAATAATGTTAAAAAATGTTTGCCTAACTTTGAAAAACTAAGATATTTAAGACAATTCTTTTCAAATTCTCACATAATATAAAGGAAACGACTAAGTTATCCTATTAAAATCCAACACTAAACAAAAGAAAAAGGTTACCTAATCTTGACTCATAAGTATTCTGGATGATCGCATCGTGTCGTATGATTTTAAATAATTCGAATACAAATTTCACTAATTATACTAAACGCACGATGGATTTATACCGAATTATCGTGTCGCTTTTCGCAATACAAAATAATCTTATAGTAACTTTTACGAATTAGGAGTAATAATTTCAACAAAAAGAGAAAATATATATAAAATATAGAAATATATGAGTACTTATCTAACTACTTACCGCGTTATAAACAGTTGTCAAGCCGGATCGGGGAGATTCCTTTAACTTCCTTAACAAAACGATTATTGTTTTTACTCTTTATCTTCCTTTTTACCTTCTTCTCTGTTTCCTGTCGTAATCTGCTCGAACTGGCCTCTTACACGGGTCTTCAATACAAATACGGGTTTTAAATGACCTTTGTAAAGGGTAGTAGTTTTCTCTTTATATGATCTTTTTCTGTAGCAGCTTTTTGCTTTAATTTGTTTGTTTTGGTTAGTACTGTAAAGGTTAAGAGTGAATTACTTTTTATGCCTGATTTGGGCGTTAATTCATACCTGTTTATCGGGCTCAGCGTTAGGTGATAGGATTCGACGGTGGTCGGCAATATTCAAGAAAGGAAGAACGCTCAGGTCCAGGCAAACATACAAGTCACTATCTGGCAGCCAAGGCTAAAAACTTGCTGCTGCCTCCCAAAATGTCTTTGCTGGGTTAAATCTCGGCACGAATGAGCTGCAGTTAAATTATCGTCACCGGTGCAAAGAAGGTGGGAGGTTGTAGAAGGATAGCTATGATGAAAACGGAATTAGATTTCTTTTTATTTACAGAATAATTCAGAAAATTTACCACTCTAGCGTGTTGCTCCTCTGCTTCAGGTGACACGGAAGTAAAATGTAACTTCTTCTTCTTGATTTATTCAAGGTAAAGTAGCACATCCGTCTCGTTTCACCAGAGCCAGCGGTGACAACCATCGAGTTCAAAACAACCTAGAATGTAATGTCTGGCTCACATTACAGTGTAATCCGGAAAACGCCAGGGCGGGTGGTCGATACAGGGGACCCCACTCGCCGAAGAAGATGATCAGTAAGGCGACATCGACGACCCCCTGATTCCCTCTACTTTGTCTAAAGAAACACAGACTGATCCAACGCATCGAGAATGCGGTACCCAGTCAAATCCCTTTTGTCTCATGCGAGGAATGTCTTTGCATGAGAGGCAACTAAATTACGAGGAAGTACGAGCTCGCATTTTTGCTGAGGAAGAGAAGCTTCCTCTCAACCGAAAAAGACGACGATGGAAGAAATTTAGAGAGAGAAAACGCGTATTGAAAACGACTCGACAGTCGTTAGTTTCAACTGTTATTACCAGTCACGACGACGGTCGCCCTTACGTTAAGTCCAGATAGGCAGTGAACCCATTCTGGATTTGCTCGATAGTGGTCCCAGCGTGAGTTGCTTGGGACAAGGAGCCCTAGAGTTTTTCCAGCGCTCAGGCTTAAAATTCTCCGATTTGTCCTCTGGCACAATAAGAACTGCAGTCACATTTCGAGGAGAGACTGAAATTTTAACCCTGTTTGTAGTGCCTGGCTTAAGCCAACAATTGTATTTAGGCGTCGACTTCTGGCGAGCATTTCAACTTGCTTCAAGTATCATCTCCTCTCTCGACGCACCGCCCTCTTCTTCGATTGAGACAAACCTTTACTCGTTGAATAACTCAGACAGAACAAAACTAGACACAGTCATTGCTCAATTTCCTTCGTTTACAGCTCTAGGTTTGGGAAAGACCCACCTAGAAGAGCATGTCATTGATACCGCCGATGCTTTGCCGATAAAACAAAAGCACTATCCCATTTCTCCGGCAATCCAAAAGCTGATGTACGACGAACTCGACCGGATGTTGGAGTTAGGCGTAATTGAGTCCAACAGTCCCTGGAATTCCCCAGTTGTACTTGTACGTAAACCTGGGAAGGTCAGGCTCTGTTTGGACTCTCGCAAGGTGAACCTGGTCACGAAAAAGGACGCCTACCCCTTACCCCACATCGATGGATTGGTTGGTTGTCTGCAGGATACGCACTTCATTTCGTCCATCGATTTCAGAGATGCGTTTTGGCAAATCCGTTTAGAGAAGCAATCAAGGGAGAAGACAGCATTTGCAGTGCCCGGCAGGCCGCTTTATCAATATACTGTAATGCTTTTTGGATTGTACAATGCCCCACAGCGTATGTGTCGATTAATGGACAAGATTATTCCTGGTCGCTTGCGCGAACATGTTTTTGTGTACCTGGATGATTTATTAGTTGTATCTCCTGACTTCAAAACTCACCTGAAAAGATTACGAGAAGTAGCTGATTGCCTGCGTAGTGCCAAACTTACGATCAACGTCGAGCAAAGCCGCTTTTGTGTCAAGCAAGTCTGCTACTTGGGTTTCATGATTGGAGAGGGAACTCTGAAAACTGACCGCGAGAAAGTGGCAGCCGTGGCGGATTTCCCTATACCACGCTCTGCTAAACAAATCCGCAGATTTCTCGGAATAACGGGTTGGTTTCAGAGGTTTATCCCCAATTATGTAATTCTAGCAGCCCCCATCACGGACTGCCAAAAAAAGAGCAAAAGCTTCTCTTGGACAGACGAAGCGCAGCAATCATTCGAAAACTTGAAAGAAGCAATGTGTCGTGCACCAATTTTAACAACACCTGACTTCTCGAAGAAGTTTTACATACAGTGTGATGCTAGCACTTCTGGTGTTGGTAGTGTGTTGTTTCAAGTTGATGAGAGAGGCGCTGAAAGGCCTATAGCGTATATGTCCAAGAAGCTAAATCCAGCGCAGCGCAACTATAGCATTACTGAATTTGAATGCTATGCTGCTGTGCTGAGTGTGAAAAAATTTGGAGCTTATGTAGAAGGACATCCATTTACTATAATTACGGATTATGCCAGTCTGAATGTGGTCACTGACACTCTGTCCCGAGCGCACATTGAAACAGCAGAGGAGTTGCAAGTGAGTGCAGTCGACGTAGACTTAAACTTGCCATACTTCTCCATGGAAGAGTATGGGCAGTTGAAATCGGCTGTGCTATCTAACCCAACACAACTCCCTGATCTCTGTGTCTCGGACGGGTACGTTTACAAGAGGACCCAACCCCGCTGCGGTGACTCGATTCAAGAGGACTTAGCCTGGAAGCTTTGGGTTCCATCGGGTCTGGTGGAAGGTTTGATCCGTGAGGTTCATGAGTCACCTCAGTCAGCGCATGGAGGCTTTCACAAAACCTTAGCTAGACTCCGCGAGAAGTACTATTGGCCCTACATGGTAACACATGTACGCGTATATGTATTAAGTTGTCAGGTATGTTAAGAAACTAAATCACCTAATACCATCTTGCGATCGCCGATGGGCAAGCCTTTGGAAGCCCAACGTCTAATTCAGTTCATATATATCGACTTCTTTTGACCGTATCCCCGCACTAAACGTGGCAATACTGTAATTTTCGTTGTGTTAGGCAGTTTCACCAAATTTGTCCTGATTAAACCCATGCGAGCAGATCTCGTATGTCACTTCCTTGAGGAAGAGGTCTTCTCTATCTTTGGGGTACCTGAAACAATCTTCTCTGACAATGGGCGGCAGTTTGTCTCTACCACCTTCCTGCCATAGGAAGCGCTCTACGCACTTCGATACATAAGTCCATTGGCACAGACCCATACTATGCTCTCTTCGGACACCACATGGTACAACATGGTTCAGCCTACCCCATTCTGCGACGGCTTGACCAGTTAAAATATGGCGAGGTAGCAGTCTTACCCAGTGCAGACCGTCTCCAGCTAGTTCGCTCTCGCCTGTCAGACCATCTCCAGCGCGCACACGACAAACATGAAAAAGCCTACAATACTCGCTGTCGTCATGTCACATACACTCCCGGACAAGAGGTGTATTGTAGAACCTTTATTCAGAGCAACATGCAGAAAGGCATTAGTGCGAAAGTGGCAAACAAGTTTACGAGGGCCAGAATTGTCAAACGCGTGGGTCAGAGACTGTACCAGCTAGAAGACATGCAAGGCAGGTTCATTGGAACTTTTCATGCCAAGAATATCCGGCAGTGAAAGTTGTCCAAATTTAGACAGTCCAATTTTAATCGTCCGTCCGTCCATTCTTTATCCGTCCGATCATATAGAGTTGTGTTGTTTTATTGTTAGTCCGTCCTAGACAGGAATGCCCGGCTCAGTCGGTAGAGCATGAGACCTGATCTCAGGGCCGCGGTCGTGCCACACGTTGTTGCAATCGAACAGGCATGAGGATCTATGTTAAACTCTCCAGCTTCTCATTTGAGCTTAGAGGGGACAGCTCTGACTCTCTGCTCGAGGTGGAAGTGACCGGCTATCCTTCTTCCTCTCATTAGGGAATGAAGTGATACTGGGGACTGCCACGGTAGCGTGCCAACGCCAGACCCTGGGGGTAGTCTTGTGTCTCCATTGAGTTCAATCGAATCCTGTCTCACGTCTTCAGCTCCTCTCTCATCGGACCGCTAGAGCTACAGGCCTTGAGAGAGAGACCTGTGTTGTAATATGAGCCATTCTTCTTATAATTACACGCCATCTGTGTGCGAGGTAGAAAAACATTTTTGCACCCAAATGCAAATGTACCAAGTACGTTATCATCTATGGTGTGGTTATCATCTCTGTTAGCTGCCATGAATGCTGCATTTCAGGGAGAAGAAGAGCACATTACATGTCATCTGCCAGAGAGGATTAACCACAGGAGGTAAGTGAAAATTTCTATTCGTCTTTCCTACCTATTTATTCACGCCATCCGAGCTTGAATAAATGGAGAACTAATTAAAATATACTTTTTAGCCACTGCACAGACGAATTTACGGAAAGAGAAAATTTTTATTCGAAATAAGACACTTTGGTTGTCATCTTGAATCAAACAACTAACCTCGCTTGCCAAGGATTTACCTGTTGCAAGTATACTAGTGCTCCACAATTGGCAACTGTTATATGTCTATTCCTGCTTTTTTTCTGCCATCGGCTTATCGGTTGTTTGCAACATCCAGGAGCCGTTGCCGGCTGCCACCAAAGTCTTTCCCTCCTGGACTAAGAGTCACCTACTTGGAAAAGGGTAATTTACATTTTTCTAGTTTATTTGCGAATTATTCACTAGGTGTTCCCTTCTTAAACGTATAGGGGGAAGACAACTTTAGTAACGTACAGCGAAACACCTTTAATCTGTCTCTCTACCTTTATCCTCCCCATGCCCTACAGGACGCATCATGACTTAAGTCAGAGCACATATCTCGGTCATATTGATTCGATTTCATAATTAGTTTTCTTTCAATTACCACTATGCAGATTCAAGTGATATCTTTTCTCTATATTGCCGAAGTTTTTGGTTTACCTTGAGTGTGTTCAAGATTTTTCCTCGAGCAATTTTAAGAGCATAAGTAACCAATTTAAAGAGAACTGTCAAACCATACTCGAGTAATAAAAAAGTACTCCAAGTTTTCTTCTTGGCGTTTGTGGAAGTGAGTGCGCATTTGCTCTAAAAATGGCTTACTGTAACGAAAATGCTCTAATTTACGTAGTACAATAATACCAGTTCCTTGTGTCATTTTCATCAAAAATATCAGGCAAAGGATTAATCTATAAATATGGATAACAATTTTGTCTTTTTTGAATTTACTTACGTTTACCACTCACCACCGCCGTAATCGCATCAAAAGATTTTTTAAATTTGCAATTTATTTCCATTGCTAACAATACATCGCAGAATCAATCTTATATTACAGTGACAGCTACACACACTAATAAAATTGTATTTGATCTTTTTACTTAAGGTCCAAACTGCGAGCAAATAAATCTACTCAAAGAGCTGCTCTTTTCTCTACCTTGGACACATAAAATGTCAAAAATCAAGTAAAAATATCAGCTATTTGGGCGCTTTGAACAGCGTAGAGTAAGAAAAACCAGCTACCTCGTACAATAATAGCAACAATATTAGCAAATAATAATACAAACAATACGAACAATAATAGCAAATAATCAACCTTGTAATTCATATTTACTTAAACATTTTGCAGGGCAATGGAATTTCGAATTTATCTATTCAAGCCGAAGGTACCCACGTTCTAACGGAATGGCTGAAGAAGGGGTACACATCGCCAAAATGTTACTTAAAAAAGTCAAAGAGAGTAATACAGATTTTTACAGCGCATTATTGGAACAAAGATGTTCCATAGTTCCTAGACTAGTTTATGCTCCCTGTGAGATGCTGATGAATCGAAAACTAAGAACTAAATTGCCAATATCTTCTGACCTGTTAATACCAAAGTTGCCTCAGGGCATTCATGAAAAACTTTTAAAGGCACAGGAAGGTCAAATAAAGTATCATAACTCTCATAAATTACGCAAAAGCTTCACCATAAACGAGGGAGAAAATGTCGTATATAAATGTGGAAGAACATGGGAACCAGCAAAGGTTGTAGGAAGACACGACAATCCTCGTTCTTATTTTATACGGAACGAAGATAACCAAATATTACGGCGAACTACATATCACCTGAGAAAATCGTTTAACGAGCCTCAATTTATTTATCAAGGTGACGTACCTCAGGCGACGGAAACTGTTAGCCATAGGAACCCTACAGACGAAGCGGCAAATAACAACTTCACGAACATTACAACTAGCGTTGCCACATCCACACACTGTGCGGACTCGCAATCTTCTATCAGGAAGCGGTAATGGATGCAAGAACCAACATTAACGAATCATTACCAGTTCATCATAGTCAAAGCGAATTAAATCCTTCAAGCCCAGTATATAGAACACGTTATGGTCGTTTAGTTCAAAAACCAAGTCGGTATCAATGTTAAGACAAAAAAATAATTAGAAAATTTCCAAATTGCATTTTAGTATAAGAAAATCATAAAAAGAAAAGAATAGTATAGAATTTTAAAATTATGGAATTGCGAAATTAACATAGAATTTGAAAATTGTTGAAATGAAAATACTGCCGAAATCAATTTGTAAAATCAGGGGGATGTTGTAGAGTGCAATACTAACTTCCTGTGTGAAAGATGTCCCGCTATCTCTCTCGATCCAGCATTGAATTACTTAACGGTAGGGATTAGCTCAGAGACAGTTTCAGTGTAGCTACAGCACCCAAAGTATACAGAACAACTTATTTTATAATAAATGATTTTGTGAAGACGCAAGTATTTTATTCAATCCGATATTAATCCTCCGGGTATACAACAAAACCAACTCGATTAAAAATCTTGAACACACCCCTAGTTAATTATGCGATTAACCAATGGTATATTTTGTGCACAAAATAATCATCAGGTCGTGTTATACATACAATGTGCGGGTCATACAAACAAACAAACAAAAATTTATTATTTAAACACACGCACTCAAATGCCACTAATCAGTTGTTAAACGTTGGGTATTGTTTTTAGTGCCTAAGATACTGTTTAAAATATACGTACATGTGTACGAAAGAGAGAATTTTTTTTGTAAAGACTTTAAAATCACCTAGGTTGGTCAACTAATTTCTTTCCCGACTTCCCGACTTAGGCGAAGTTGGCCTGAACGGCTGTCGCCTCTTCCTTCTGTCGCCTTCGAGGCTTAGTACCTCTGTCCTGACATGTCTAATAGTGTCCATAGGCATGTCAGTTTTTAGGAATAGGGACACACGTTAGCCAACTCTGCCCTGTCCTCGGCATGGGATGACTCATGTTCGGGATTAGTGCCTGTGTCTTTAGCGATGTCCGATGTTGCTCCTGATATGCCTAATCTTCGTGATCATTATTGTCTCATGTCGTAGGGAGCTGGTGAGTCTGACGAACACCCGACTTAGGCAGTAGCCAGCGTGACTCTTCACTTGGTCGTCTACGCTTGAACAGCCCCGAACGTGAAAGTGCTCGCTGAGTTCGTCTAAGTTCAGGGGTGATTCCTAGTTCCACAGGCAGTACAGATGTTGTGGGCATTGGGAACCTCATCAAGGTTCTCTCATTCTAAAATTTTTGGTTTTTTCTTTCTTCCTGTTTTCAAAGTTTTTCTTTTTGGTGAATACTTTTAGTTAATTTTCATTAGTCAAACCCCTTTGTATTTCTTTGCAATGCTTTATTTTTTTATTTCCTTTTTGTGTTTGTTTATTCCCACATACCTTCTCCCACCCCTTCCCATCCCTAGGAAGATGGAGAAGAAGCTTCTGGGGGAACCTGAAATAATTTTTTTTGATTGATTTCTTTGATTTTTTTTAATATTTTCGTTTTGTTGATTTCGGATAAGCTGATAATTTTTTTTAAATTCATTTTTTTTGAATTCTGATTTTTGGCTTGATTAAGTTTTTATGCAGTTTTGCTTATTTTTTTTTGCAGTTGTTTCTGAATTTTGTTCTTATACTGATTTATCATAGCTCTTATTTTTTTGTCCTTTTATTTCTTTCTCTGATTTCCTTTTTTCTGCCTTCAAACTTGAGTTTGAGCTGCGACTTCTTTGATTTTTTTTGGTGTTGCCTTCAAACTTTGGTTTGTGCTGCCACCTTCGGAGTTGGATCTCCCGCACATTTGGCTGAGACCTTCTGTCTCATAAGTTTTTTTTATCAATATTACCTATTGTAATTTTATTGCACGCTATTGCTTAAAGCAAGAAATTTTTTTATAATGTTTCGTTCCCCTGTGGTAAAGCCCACTGAATCGGGCTGCAAGGCCGAAACAGGTAACAGCTCCCTCCTCTCCTCCGGTTACCAGAGGCAAGAGGCAGAAGAATATTAACCAAACTTTTGCACAGGAGAAACTGTCGACCGACTCTGTCACTGGCGTTGTACAGGCGTCAAGGCCCGATATCACTTACCCTGAATTACAATTCCGCGCAGCCTGTTTTTGGGTCAAGCCAGTCATTAGACCTGGCTTGGGTGTTTCCTCCCCCGGAACAGGCTCGACAGCTCAAAGATTTACACCAGCTTCGGCTTTCCCCTCGCCAAACTCGAGCTCCTAGCAATTCGGAGACAGCAGTGATCACGGCCGATCAGCTGGCCATCCAGATGGACAATTTTAAAAAGTGAATGTTGGGTCTGCTAAGGACAAACCTGGCCCAATCCATTTTGGAGAGATCAGGTTCTATCAATAGCACGGCCAGTGCTGCTAACCCGTGCCCAGCCCCTTCCAGGAGTCCAGTCCAGTAAGACTGACTTTGACTTACAAGTTTTCTCACCTCGAAATTTTACCAAGACATCATGTTTGCAATTTTTCGTAACATGAATTTACAGTTCTAAGAATTACCAGACTTCTAGACATTAGCTTGCAGTTTTACAATTAAAATGAAATTTGAATATGATAACCTATGAGACATGTCGAATGTGGGAATTTATGGGTGCACGTGTTATGCCTGGCATGTAACTCGCGCGTATCGTATTAATATTACTAGTAAAGTGTTTGAGTTGTTTTATGGGGCTCCTTACCCAGCCAGTGGAGGCTTAGATATTTGTGTAGAAAAGAGCAAAAGAACGCATATTACATTGACATACAAATGAGCTTTTCTTCGATACCTAGGTTAAACTTATCACTAGAGCGAATAGTTAGATATAAGACGTAGTTAAGTTTACGAGTAATATGTACTGCAAAATTATAATGTGAGGTTTTCTTTTATAAAATAATGAATTATATGGGCTAAATTTTAAATCTTCAATTTCAGGAAATCCCAGTGAAGCTTCTCATCCCTCTTGCTTCCCGAATCCTCCTCCCTATTCCCCAACTCTTTGATGATGTTCATTTGACTTAATTTTATTTTATTTTCAGCACCCTTTTTATAGGTTGGGCCTGTACCCTAGCCAGGTACAGGGATGGAGTGGGTTAGTGACTGAACCATCGCGTAATGGGGGTTAATTTTTCTGCCGTTTTCTTTTCAAGATGGTTCAGTGCGGCTAGGAACAGCAGGTGACACCAAACCTATTGTTCTTCCTTCTCGTCTGTTCTCGTATTTTTTTTCTTTTCGTGGAAGACCTGAAGGAAGAATTCCACAACCTTCTTTCGCCACAGGCACGCGAAATTCTGTTGTAAATGTGTGAATCGGATGTTCAAGGACCTACACTCCCTACCGGCGAGCTAGAACGTGCTGCCAGCTAGCGCGTGCCACTTGAACATCCTGCGGAACTTCACGTTGCTCATACGCACACACATACATTACAATTGTAGCACTGAATCGGGCCCTCGCTCCTGACTCTTTCCCACGTGACTTTTTGCGAGAGAAAGTATTTCGTGTTAGTAACTTCTACTATGTCCGATTTAGGGCGCAGTTTAACTATAAAATAATCTAGGAAGTAGTTCTGCTTCCTGGACTGATTGGTTTTAAATCTAGAGATTTGTAATGCTATCGTTTCTGGGAAAAGTGACTTAAATTCATTTTGTACTTCCTCCTCGGTTGTCGATTCATGTAGGCCTTTAAGTATTATGTTAAAAGGTTAATCTTCCTTGGAAGTGTATGTGAAATACTCTACGCCGTGTTTTCTAATGAGTTATGTGATTAGATGTTTATCTTCACTGGTGTCCGCATAAAATTTGCAAGCCCCTGACCTTAGGTTGACTATGCGTGCCCTGGTACCTGATTGTGTCAGCGCTTTTCTGAGTTTGCTGACATCAAGCTTTGCTATTATGGGTGGGGGCTTGGATTTAGGGAGCTGATTATTGCCCTGTAAGTTACTTCCCTCTCCGTTTGCCGTGTCTTGCAATAAAATACTGCTATGCCCCACAAAATCTGGCTTATAGACACCCTTTGATGCCCTATAGTCGCTCTTTAAAGTTCTGTCCGTATTGCGTGCGTTTTGAGTGTGACTTAACATTGTATTGTCAATTTCATTATCACTAATTATTTTATTTAAAATATCAAACTTATTACTATTATTGATTTTATTAGTTTTGTATAAAAAATTGTCAGAATTAAAGTTATGATTTAGGCTTGTTTGCTTACTTTTGAGCTCCTGAGCTGAATTCGTCCTAACATCGCCGGTTACGAGTCCGACTGATGACTGCCTGGTATTTCTTCGGCTGAGGCTGACGAAACTCCAGGGGCTCCCGTCGCTGTCCCCGTCCTCATTCGCATTTACCATAATCGTGTGTTGGCCGATTGTATTAATTCCCTCCTGATTCCTGGTATCCATTACTACAGCCTGTGTCTCCCCCTTTTCGGGTGATGTCAATTCGAATGGAACGTTGGCGCTCATCTCCTTGTGCAGGTTTTTGATGTCCTCCAAGTTAAAATAGTTTGTTGCGGGGTTAGTCCCCTTTAAAGATTTACTTCCTTGAGCCGCCATAAAGTTGGAGACCTCCAATTCCCGTTTGTCACGGTTTCTTGGTGTACCGTACGGTGTATGCGAGGCATGTGCTTTTAGCATTTCTCTTTTTAACGATTCACTTTTTAGCACAATCTTAGTTTTACTTTCCTTTTTCTTGCTGTCAACAGTCTTAACTTTTTTTGGAGTGGTGAGACTGGTTTGTTTGGTTAATTTGCTGATTCTTCCCGCGTTGACTTGAGTTGTGGCTGGGCCGGGTACCATGTTTTCAGCATCCGTCCCTGAAATTGTTCCTGCTGTATTCACCTTAATTTGTGTGCTGCCAATATTTAATTCTTTAGCGAAATTACTTTTCTTGGTTTTGTGGGGTTGAAAGCTAACCCCACTAATCCTAGCAACGCGGTACAAGACTCTTTTTCTAATTAAAAACTCAGTAATCAAGATGGCTACTTCTTGACACCAACGACATTCTTAAACTCCTCTGTTTGACTTCCTCCCCAAATCTGCCTTTAGCGGCGAACCTTTTTTTCACAGCAAAGTTATTTATTTTGAACTATAGGTGGCTACTTTTGAC
This sequence comes from Leptarthrus brevirostris, assembly GCA_964036015.1. Taxonomy (NCBI): domain Eukaryota; kingdom Metazoa; phylum Arthropoda; class Insecta; order Diptera; family Asilidae; genus Leptarthrus; species Leptarthrus brevirostris. The sequence continues at coordinate 85,064,469 of OZ038375.1, read as the reverse complement.
GATTAGCTGTCGTACATTTTAGTTTATATTTTGCGTTTCAGAGCTTAGTCAAATAAATTTGTTGACCGAAATGTGTGATGATTGTATATGGACGAAGATATGGCCCTGGTCAGATAAATCTGAAGCTAAAACATACAATTTGGGAAACAACTGCCATCTACAGGTGAAAACTAAATTCACGTTTAGCTGCTAAAAACACCCGTTTATTTAGCGACGAAATTTCCCAGCTAAATACAAAATTTAGCCGCTAAATACCGCTTCAAGCAAAATCGGTGTGCATTTTACTTCCTCGTAGACCGCTAAATTTCCATACAAAGCTTAGCAAATACCAGGATGCAGCTAGAAAGTAGAATTTTAATAATGTAAATTCAGCTTTAAAGACAATTTCGCTTTGAAATTTTCAGATGATTGGCCACACTGGACAAGATAGGAGAAAATGAGAAACTCCAAAATTCCTCGACTCCTATTTGGCGAGCGAGAGTTCTGATAATTTCAACTTCACTTCAGTACTACGGTAAACTTCGTGTAGTTGAATGACTGAAATTGGTCCTGCAATTCAAATTTATGCAATCAAGGGTTTAAATTAGTTTTATTTTTTCTTGATGAACTTTGGAGAAAATTTTCCGAAATTCACGTTAATGAAGGTAAATCGGATGAAGATAATAAGGATGTAAAATGGCTTAGAATTAATTTCGATTAAATAAATGAAATATGTGGAACGTTGAATGTTTTGCAAGATAGCTCCAACTCACTGTATCATTAGAAAAATGAGTCAATTTGGGAGTACAGAGGAAACAAAATTTAATATATTTCATAACAATCCAAGAACAATCAATAAATCAAGTGTTGTACACTTCTACATTTGCTTCGCCATACAATTAATTCGCAATATCCATTGTCTTACACCGACACAAGACAAGATTTAGAAAAATAATTGAATTGAATTATTACTTTTAAGTTTAGATCGTGTTATTAGGATGACAGTATAACTTCAGAGTTAAGTCGTTAAGTATTGGATTAGTTTCCGTTTAAGCCACACGCAATTAAGAACTTTTTTGATTCAGCATACGCTGTCATCGTAAGTTAAAGCAAAATGTAATTTCGTTGTGATAGCACCACACTTGCGTGAATGTTGCATAAATATAATATACTCGATTGCCGCGGTTAGTTTTGTTTGTGCAAAAGTCTCTCTCAAGAACACTAGAGGATGAGGAAGAGCTGTAACTCGATTTTAGTGAAGCAAATTTCTTTTGTAGTAGCAACAATACAGACGTAAATTAAGTCAGATTTAAAGTTGGGCCAAAAGTAAATTTAAAATTTTGATAATTTGTTAAAAAATAATTTGATTTTAACTTCTCTGAATAAAATATTTAAGCTGCATATTAATTTTTAGGTTATATTATAGGTCAAGCGAATCATCAATTTTGGGTTTTATTGATTAAATCTTATTTAAGATTTTCTATTGATGCCCCCTAAAAATTTTGTTTGACGCCTTCCTGGTGCTAACGACCCAAAATATTAAAATCAGTTTTCACGTTAACCTCACAAAAATCTTCTGACGAAACTTTTGCTTTTTTCCTTAAATTGAGGTTTCAATTAAACTTGTTTAACATGTTTTTAGAAGTAATTCGAGTTATGTATTTACAGAAAAAACGACTTCCCATCATCTTATTTCTAATTATTTGCGCACGAAAAAGCTGAAGCATGAGTGTGCCGATTTCACAATTTTTTGGCTCTGATTTTTCTTCTCGTGTTTTCACTTGTTTGATATTTTTCTTTAACCGAATTGAAAAAGTGGTAATTGTATCGTCCTGTAATGTTGATGTAAGAATTTAATTGATTGCGAAGGACAAAAATATAAAACTATTGCGTGTTGTGTCAAAATTATTTGAGAAAAGTTCAAGTTTTAAACGATTAGTGACAATGAAGTGTGTAGTGCAATTTTGCAAAAATTCAAGTTGTTTAAAACACCCCGGGATTTCATTTCACAGATAAAGTGGAGAAAATAACTTTCTTTTGTGATAAGAATATTTCAGGCGGTGTTAAACACACTATTAACTTATAAAATACCCACTTTTTGCGTTAAGGTAGACTTTGTTTACCTGTGGCTCAGCAGCCATATTTTCTTGAGTTACCTCTTGCAAAGACGGTGGTGTAATTAAATTTTGCAAGGAGTTAGTAGATGAAGACTTTATTATTGAAGTGTTTACTGATTTGCAAATTAATTTGTTAAATTTCTTGTGATGAAAAGCCGTAATTAAAATTAAAAATTTTAGTGAAAAAGCTGCTTTTAAATTGCAATTTTAAACAGTGTAAAAATTTAGAGTTTAAAAATTGCACCAGATAAAGATGTTTTCTTCAGCCTGTCCTGTACTGTTTTTCTTGTGTGCGTGTAAACTCACACATTTTAGGCACAGGCTACGGAAATCTCTGCTGTTGGGCCACTCCATTTAGTTACTTACTCGTATGACAGTACTGTAATGTGAGCCATTGGCTGTATTCAGCGGCACTCAGCCTTCCCAGCCGCTGGCAGCGGCTAAGGGCTGAGGTATTCTGAATGCATTTTCTTACTTAGCCGCTAACTCAGCCTCTTGTCATATTTTCCAGCCCAAATATTTTTGGCTGAAGTAGGCTGAGTAAGAAGAAGACGATTTGTTTGTCCCGTAAGTTTTTGTTTAGTGATAAATTTAGTGAAAACAAAAACTAAAAACTTTCAAGTTTACTCTGTAACAGACAATGCACACGTTTTAAAAAAGCTGACAGCGGGTAATTAACTAAAAACAGCGGGTAATTAACTAAACTAGCAGCTTACTTAGAATTTGCATTCAGCGCAATCAATCCGCTGTAACATAGCCTGACGTCAGGCACATCAGCCTACGCTGAGAAGGCTGAGTGTCGCTGAATACAGCCATTCTTTTTATAATTACACGCCATCTGTGTGCGAGGTAGAAAAACATTTTTGCACCCAAATGCAAATGTACCAAGTACGTTATCATCTATTGTGTGGTTATCATCTCTGTTAGTGTTACAGATTGGATTCGCTTATTTTAAGATAAGCCTAATTCTAACGAATCCAATCTGACATTTAATAAAAACAAATCGTAAAAGTCTCATGAGTTGGATTTCAAGTATCGCATTTTTGTTGCAACAAACATATCCAACTCAGGAGCACCTAAAGGGAAAATATAAAAAACCGATAAATATTTAATGGGTTGGATTTCCTACAACCGAGTGCATTGCAACAAAGTTGCAATGTACTCAAATCCAACCCATGATAAACAACAAGCTCGGGTTACCGTCGAAATTCCTTTCACACGGTAGCCCAGTACACGATAAGCAAACGAAAATTGCTTAATCAGCGCGACAAACAACGATCTACAGCGGCTTTGCCCAATGACAACTAAATACATCAAGGGCAAAGCTAAAAAACGAAGAAAAAGCACGAAAGCTTTTCTTTATGTAGATCGGTTGTGAAGAATTCGTCGGATGTAAATAGGAGAGTTCTGTTCTATTCGCGAACGCGGTAAGTAGCGTGAAAAAGAGTCCGTTTAAAACGTCGAAGAAAAGAGTGGAATTTTAAAGCCGAAAACTGGTGCGAGTTGCGGTCTGGTCTATTTATGTGGTTGTAATCGATTTAAAGTCATATTTTGCGAAAATAGATTAATAGTACTTTGTGTAACAGAAATACTTGTAATTAAGTGGTTGTATTTGGTTCAAAGTCATATTTTGCGAAAATAGATTAATAGTACTTTGTGTAACAGAAATAATTTTAATTAAGTGGTTGTATCTGGTTTAAGGGCATATTTTGCGAAAATAGATTAATAGTGTTTTGTGTAACAGAAATAATTGTAATTAAGTGGTTGTATTTGGATTTAAAGACATATTTTGCGAAAATAGATTAGTAGTATTTTGTGTAACAGAAATAATTGTAATTAAGTGGTTGTATCTGGTTTAAAGACATATTTTGCGAAAATAGATTAATAGTACTTTGTGTAACAGAAATAATTGTAATTAAGTGGTTGTATTTGGATTTAAAGACATATTTTGCGAAAATAGATTAATAGTACTTTGTGTAACAGAAATAATTGTAATGAAGTGGTTGTAATCGATTTAAAGTCATATTTTGCGAAAATAGATTAATAGTACTTTGTGTAACAGAAATAATTGTAATTAAGTGGTTGTAATCGATTTAAAGTCATATTTTGCGAAAATAGATTAATGGTACTTTGTGTAACAGAAATAATTTTAATTAAGTGGTTGTATCTGGTTTAAGGACATATTTTGTGAAAATAGATTAATAGTACTTTGTGTAACAGAAATACTTGTAATTAAGTGGTTGTATTTGGTTCAAAGTCATATTTTGCGAAAATAGATTAATAGTACTTTGTGTAACAGAAATAATTTTAATTAAGTGGTTGTATCTGGTTTAAGGACATATTTTGCGAAAATAGATTAATAGTGTTTTGTGTAACAGAAATAATTGTAATTAAGTGGTTGTATTTGGATTTAAAGACATATTTTGCGAAAATAGATTAGTAGTATTTTGTGTAACAGAAATAATTGTAATTAAGTGGTTGTATCTGGTTTAAGGACATATTTTGCGAAAATAGATTAATAGTGTTTTGTGTAACAGAAATAATTGTAATTAAGTGGTTGTATTTGGATTTAAAGACATACTTTGCGAACATAGATTAATAGTATTTTGTGTGACAGAAATAATTGTAATTAAGTGGTTGTATTAGGATTAAAGACATATTTTGCGAAAATAAACTAATAGTATTTTGTGTTTTAGAAACAAATTTTATGAGCGGGTTGTTTAACTTAATTATATTTAAAGAAAGATCGTTATAATAAAAAAGTAAAAGTAACAAATTGGCGCAGCCGGTAGGATCAAGGAAGCGTGGTAAAATAAAATTACCGTAACTGCTTGAAAAGCCTTGATCCAAGACCAAACCAAAAGGGGTATCTCTAAGCACTCCCGGGTAGTCAATCGCCCTGAGGAGTCACCCCCAACGTTTCCGCAAAGTGTAAGCCAGCACCACCGGTGGAATTGTGTGGGCTCCGTCCCAGCCCGAAGAAGACGACACCAATCAACACCAGCAATCAACACAGCACCAGTATCAGAGTGGAAAAGGGAAACGTTGAAGACGGCACAAGCCCCCCTTTTCCCCAACACAACTCTAGTACTGTTATCAAGGGAACGGAAAGCAGGCCAAAAGCCCCCCTTGCAACACTGAAGAGCAGGAGTTGATGTCCAAGGACACCCACTCTACTCCCGCTCACTCACCAACAGAGGAGAAGACAGAGGACCTCCTCATAACCTCACTGGACCTGGAGATCGACGCGGAAGAACCACGCCAGGGTTCCCAGTCACCAGTATTCACCGACCAAACGCAGGTCAGTGAACGCCAGATAACCCCAGCACAACCAGGACCCAGTTCCGAAGGACTCACACTCAGGAGCGGGACCGTCCTGCAACGAATAAATCAAAACCAAGTAAGATTTAAATACAATAATTTTAATAATTTGTACGAGTCCGCGCGAGAATCCGAACGCCTAGCAACTCTCTATTCTAACCTCCTCGAAAATAGAAATACAAAGTCCAGCGAAGAGAGACTGGAAGACTTAGAGCGCTTTCAAAAGGAAGCCGCACTCTTTCAAGCCAAGCTAGACGGATTCTCGCGCATACTCCCCTCTGAAGAAAATATTGAGAATAATTTACAAGGCACAACTGAGGAAAACCTCATTCAATCCCTACAAGACTCCCTGCGAGAAATTAACCTGAAACAGGGTCTAAATCGATTTCTCGCACAAGACTCGCCCGACACCGACTCGAATCAGAACTCCACTATGGCGACCGATTACGGAAAAATTGTTAAGTTGACTGCGCAAATGGTGCCCATTTTTTCAGGTGAGCCAGGCCCGCATCTCAGATCAGAGTTGCAAACATTCCTGGGTTGCTGCCGCCAGGCCAAACAGTGTCTCTCCGAAGGGGAGCAAGAGGCTTTCCTCAAGATCCTTCCCACAAGACTTCGTGGAGGAGCATATCAACTGTTGGCCTCGGATGTACCGACAACATTTCAAGAAGTCGAAGCAAGATTAAACGCGGCATATCTTCCCAGAGAAACTTACCAGGAACTGGTAAATAGGCTCATAACAGCTCACCAAAACCCCTGCGAAACACTCACCGCCTTCACGGCTAGAGTAAAACAGTTGCTGGCCCTCTGCAAAGAGGCCGCACAAACAAAATATGGAGCTGCGGCCACCCCAGCTGTTACAACGCAGCTGGAGGACTTCGCGAAAAACGCAGTCCGCAGCGGGGTTACGAATCCACACCTTTGCCAATATCTCCTCACCGTCACCGACGGCACGCTCGAGGCGCTGATCAATAAAGCACTCGACATGGAGAAACTACAACAGGGCGCCCAGTTCACAACAACCCAAAGCTTTCCCACAACAAACCACAACAACCCAAAGCTTTCCTGCTCCGGTTGTTGTAGAACAAGGCTCAACCATGCCGGTTGCTATGGACCCAACTGCCAGAATAAGGGCATTCCATAGAACCCCATATACACCTGCTCGCAATTTTTTACAGCAAACGCTATACAGACCGCCGCCACCACAAAACTTTCGCCGACAGACTCCGCAATATACGACTCCACCTCAACGCTCGTCTCCCCCACAAATCGACTACCGCCGCCAGAACCTCGACCAATTAAGGTCAAACATCACATGCAACTTTTGCCAGCGAAGAGGTCACACTTACGCCGACTGCATGAAGCGTAAAAACACACCCTTCTGCTCTCACTGCAAAATATATGGGCATGATGTTCGCGATTGTAGAAACAATCGCCAGGTTCCGGGCCCGAGTAACCAAACAAGGCTACCCGACCGACGGATTCAGGATCAGCAACCTTCCGCTGGTCCTCGAGTTTTTAACATAAAACTCAAATGCAAGTTCTGCAACCGTCGCGGCCATTCCATAGAGGAATGCCGCCAAAAACAAAAATGGGACTCTAAGAGCCAGGGAAACGACGAGCAGTCGACCGAAAAGACCCCGGATCGACACTAAAAACAAAAAATTTTAATAAAGGGTCACCTCAGCCGCCCGAACCCTGTATCTCTACAGTTAGCCTTCCGTTGGATATTAGCCTGAGCGGCAATACCAAACTTGTAGTAGATACTGGCGCTGAGGTTAGCATAATAAAGAAGAAAGCAATTAAAAATCCCGAAGATATAAATACCGGAGAGACATATACTTTACAAACACCATTTGGTACCGGAAAGACGCTGGGAACGTGTCAGGGCAATTTTACATTAAAGAATAAAATTCCCTGCAATTTTCAGGTAATAAAAAACCTACCCGGCCTTTCCGACGACGGCTTGCTAGGAAATGACTTTCTAGCAAAGAATTGTAACGTTGAGGGCCCGAATAAGGCATTGCGATTTCCTCGAACGGAAAACAACCCGGAGGAGTTTGCTGTTCCATTAACAGCTGCATTGGATAACCCGTATTCCGAAAAAGTGGTCAAAACGAATACCCGAACAGATAGAGCAGAGCCAAGAAAGGCCGATCTGACAATCTGTGGTACTTCAAAAGTTTCTCAAGAGGAGAACAATGACCGGCGAACACTGGAATGCGAGGTGGACAAACCGACTGAAAGTGATTTGACCTGCGAAATGAGGCAGCAACAAATACAGCTGAAAGAGCCTGTATGCATACCTGCTAGGTCACAAATCATAGTCGGGGTTCCCTTGCAGCTGCAGGAAGAGATGCTCTGTCTATCAAGAGAAATAGATCAAGGAGTCTTCCTAGCGAATGGCCTACTCCCCGCTGGTTTAAAAGCAGTGTCTGTTGGAGTTCTCAACACACACAATTCACAAGTAGTTCTGACTACTATTAGTCTGCATCTAGTCCCTGCACACAACTACACCGTCGTCCAACTGAAACAGGATTACCAAGAAAGAAACAATCAGGAAACCCCGAAAAACGGAGAACGCGCTGAGGATGCTCACCTGAAAATCAGGAATTACGGTGACTCGAAACCACCAGCACCCACGCACAAATCAAATACTAAGAAAAAACGGAACCAAAGGAAAGGAAAACCTAACAAAACAAATGTCGACGGAGCTCACCTAGATAAAAGGAATTACGATGGACAAATTCCATCAGCTCCCACGCCCACACAAAATAAAATTTCGGAACACGTCGACATTGGAAGCGAGCTCACCACAGGGACGGTATTTTCAAAAGCTCCAAAATCAACATACACAGTAAGTAAACTACGGCGAAAGAGCCTATTAGAAGACGAAAGCGAGTTCGCCTCAAATATGGCAATTTACGGCGGTTCAGAAACCCCAACTCCATCGTCATTTAGTATTAAGAGTGATTCAAATAAAATAAAGTGGGGTGAAAATTTAAATAAAAGTAAAAATATTTCAGGTTTCCGTAAAATAAGTGAAAGAAAAAATAAAAAGAAAGAAACAAATATTTCAAGCGCCGAAAAAATGGCCACTTTACAACATATTAAATATTTATTCCAGGAGTATGAAGAACCAGAAAACCCAAATAATAACTCGCGTCTCGTCAGGCTAGACGAAGAGCTCAGCCTAGACGTAAATCTGAGCGCGGAGGAAAAACAAGCGATATCACAACTCTGTTACGAGTATAACGATATCTTTTTCCTCAAAGGTGATCGGCTAACATTCACAAACGCCATCACTCATGATATACCATTGGTGCAGGACCAAGCACCAATCAACCAGAAAATGTATCGCTTGCCAGAGACGCAGCGAAATGTAATAAACGAACAGCTTCGCGAAATGCTAGAAAACGACATAGTGCAGCCCAGTAAAAGCCCTTGGAATTCACCTCTCCTAGTCGTCCCTAAGAAGGCGGGACCAGACGGTGAAAAAAGGTGGCGCGTCGTTGTCGATTTTCGTAAATTAAACGAAAAGACAATTGGGGACGCCTTTCCGCTACCTCGGATCGAGGATATTCTCGACCAATTAGGTCATTCTCGGTATTTTACCACCCTCGATCTCGCCAACGGCTATCACCAGGTGCTCGTCGATTCTCAAGATCGACCAAAAACTGCCTTTAGCACCAATTATGGTCACTATGAATTTAGGCGTATGCCATTTGGGCTCAAAGGAGCCCCGGCCACGTTCCAACGCTTAATGAATTTCGTCCTAACAGGATTACAAGGCTTGGAATGTTTTGTCTACCTAGACGACATAGTCATCTACGGTAAAAACCTTGCGGACCATAATAGTAAGCTCCGCAAAGTCTTCAACCGTTTGAGAGAGAACAACCTCAAACTGCAGCCAGAAAAGTGCCAGTTTCTGAGAAAAGAGGTTGTTTACCTAGGCCACAAGTGTTCCAGTGAGGGAGCACTTCCAGACCCCAGTAAAACGGCTTGCGTCCAAACTTTCCCAGTTCCAAGAACTGTAAGACAAGTTCAATCTTTCATTGGACTTGCCAATTATTATCGAAAATTCATCCCCGACTTCTCCAAAATTGTGCGTCCGATAACGAATTTGCTCCGCAAGGATGTCAAATTCACATGGACCGAGAAGTGCCAGGAGGCATTCGAGAAAATCAAAACTTCATTAATCTCTCCTCCCCTACTTATATATCCCGATTTCTCGAAACCATTTAATTTAACCACGGACGCCAGTAGCGAGGCATTAGGAGCCGTCCTCTCGCAAGGAGAAGTAGGACACGACCAGCCCATTGCCTACGCCAGCCGTACACTGAACAAGGCGGAACGCAACTATTCAACTATTGAAAAAGAGTTGCTCGCTATAGTCTGGGCTACGCGTAACTTTAGATGTTACTTGCAAGGCCGAAAATTTACGGTCTATACAGACCATAAGCCTCTCAAAGGCGTCTTCAATGTTAAAGACCCTACTTCCCGTCTGGTGAGATTTCACCATAAACTTTCTGAATTCGATTATCAAATCGAATACAAGCCAGGAAAGTACAATACGAATGCCGACGCGTTAAGCCGCATTCCACGGGAAGTCAGCGAAGACTCAAATGGCCGAAACATAATAGTCAAAGCGCAAGTCCACCATAAAATGGACTCGGACTCGGAGGAAGAAATAACCTCCATTCGCAAAAATCGCCTAAAATGTAACACGGTGACTCGGGCTCAAGCGAAAAACGCTCAAACAGAGTCTAAAAGCCCCGAAATACGGGATCACACGCCCCGAGAAAACGATAGAATTCCAAATAAAGAAGAGGTCACTACAGAAAACCCGCCAGATACTAATCCGCTAGTTGACGATAAACCTAAGCCCCCTGAGATAATCACAAGCCCCAAGGAGATACAAACTATCTTACATGATTATCACGACTCTCCTTTTGGCGGCCATCAGGGCGTACTTAAAACATACAAGCGGATTCGAAGGAAGTACTGGTGGAGGCACATGCTTAGCGATATTAAGAAATACGTTAAGCGTTGCTCAAAATGCCAAAAAATGAAGGCATCACCTCAGTATAAAATGCCGATGGTCATCACGGACATCGCAGAACAACCCTTCGACAAAGTCTATCTCGACATTGTTGGTCCACTCGAGGAAACTGACTCCGGAAACAAGTACATCTTGACTTTCCAGGATAACCTCACTAAATTTGTCGATTGGTACGCCATACCTAACGGAGAAGCCGTCACTGTAGCGCAAATCTTCTTCGACGAAATCGTCGCGCGCTACCGCATCCCTAAACGAATAGTCACTGATCAGGGAAACAACTTCCTTAGTGACCTGTTCAAAAAGGTATGTAAACTGCTACGGGTGAAGAAGTTACAAACCTCTGCCTACCACCCACAGTCAAACGGCGCACTGGAACGTGCACACAGGCCGTTAATTGAATACTTACGTACCATAGTGGACGAGAATCCCAAATCATGGGATCAATATCTGCGAACCGCTGCATTCGTGTACAACAACAGTGTACACGAAGGGACAAAATTAACTCCCATGGACTGCCTTTACGGCTTCACAGCGGATGTTCCGTCAAATTTGAAGCGAGACCCTGAACCCGTGTACAATCACGAGAGCTACTATCAGATCCTACGATACAAGCTCCAAAGGTCTTATGCCACGGCACGCAAAAATCTGCTCGCTAGCAAGCAACGTTCGAAATTATACTACGATAAAGCTGTTCGACCCCTATCGTTTCACATTGGTGACAAAGTCCTACTCAAGAGCGAAAGTCGAAAGCATAAGCTCTCTCAAATCTGGGTAGGACCATATCTGGTAATCGGTATACCATCATCAGTGAATACAACCCTAAAAATGGGCAAACGTACAGTTACGGTTCATAACAACCGTCTTAAGCCATTCTATGAATAGATAATGAAGATCGTAAATATTTTTTTTTAACGCGTCGTGGCGTGCTACCACAACCTACGATCGAGATGAAGATCGTAACGCAAAGCCAGCATAACATCAAGAAAGGAAAAGCGAAAAAGTCCCTTAACAACTCGGTCCAATCGGGTCCAAACCAACCTTAATTATAAATTTTTATGTCCTATAACCCTTTTCATTAACTTCAAATCAATTAACGTAAAACCCCCACTCCACCTATTAAACGTGCTTAAAGCTAAGAAGCACCAATCAACAGGACTTCACTATCTTAAAGAACGACTCCTACTAAAAGTCGAACCTTGAAACGACAAATTCAAACCAACTCTTGCGAAATTTCGTCAGAGAATGAACCACCAAAAATCCCTCTCTTTGATGCTATATCTAGCAGTTCTTCCTGGCAGTTCCGTGCCTTGAGGTCTCACTCCCACTTAGTCATATTTTCTACAGCACTCTAGACACCTCTTGTGAAAATAAAACGCTGCCGGCTGTCCGATTCGATTCCCAGAATTAATAAATCAAACCAACTTTTGTGCAATTGCAATCCCGTCGGAGATTGCCCGATTTCTACAGCACAAAAACACTAAACTCCTTCCTGGTAGTCCCTTGTCTTGAGGTCCCCCTCAACTACTTTCGAAATACTGTATTCAACAGTAAACATCAAAGCGACTACCCAAAGGTAACCAACTGTTATACTTGTAAGAATGCAAAACAAGCATGACACCACTTTAGGGAAAATCTACGCTTAGTAAATAAGAAAATTAATTTAGAAACCCCCACTAACCATATTCCTCTCCCCAGGTATGATACAAAACGCTATCATCCTCGGACTAATAATGTCCGCTATGGGAAGTAGCACGTCGGAGACGTACTCGGTGAACCCACTCAACAATACAGGAGTGCTATTCGAGGATTTAGGAAGCCTCATGGTTTACCACTCGACATGGAATATCCTCACGGAATTGGACCTGACCGAGTTGGACAGTCAAACCACGATTGCGGAACGAGCTGAACACTACGTGCATCAACTATGCGGAAACAACACCGTAGGAGACCTCTGCGAACTCCAGCAAAAACACATGCACGCGTTGATGGAAAACATCAAACAACGCACTAAGGTAATTAAACAAGCTGTTCCCAAATCTCGTAAAATGAGATCTATTTTTGACGGCATCGGAAACGCCATGCACTACCTATTCGGTACCATGGATAGTGCCAATGAACGCGAAGTCTATAGTCGCCTGGATGAGTTGGAAACTAACCATCAGGTACTCGCTGATTTGGAGAAACAACAAATCAGTGTAGTCAAGACTGCGCTTAATACAATTCAAAAACCTTTAAATTCATTGGTCGAAAGACAACGGCAAATAGCCTACCAGATGAATGATTTACACAACTCAACCGACAAACTTTTAGCAAGGCAAATGAGACAGGAAATAGTCTCTAGTCTGCTGCTACAAATGGTAGAAATTGAGTTCCGACAGCAGGCTCTACTGGATATAATAACCTCTAGCCGAAATAACCAAATTCATCCCCTGCTGATCGCCCCTGATTCACTCCTTGAGATTTATCACAAATCTCATGCCACGTGTTCAAAAGCCCAGAATTGTCTATCGATTCTCTATCAGACGGCTGAATTACGAACCCACCTATTGCAACAAAAACTGGTAATCAAAATCACATTACCAATTTTCAATCTTCCAAAAATGAAGTTGCAACGAATCAGGTGCTTCCCGATACACACGGAAGCGAATCATTCATTGGTCCCGGAAATAGAATATTCGCATATAGCGAGTCAACTTTCGACTCAGGAATTTCTATTGCTTAAACCGGAGAATATGAAAGTATATCGGAAAGTCACTCGAGATGTCGAGGAGGATACTTACGCTGGTTTGCTAAATACGCCGATAACAAAGGCAACACAATCGGATGAATGCGTGATCAAGTTGCTCTTCAATCCCCTGAACGAAAACCCTAGGTGTTCGCTAAAGGTGCAAATACCTCCCAGGGACATTCTTATCAAACTAAATAGGCCAAATTCCTGGCTATATGCATTGAAAACAACAACCATTGTGCATATTACATGCACCCAACAATTGCTCACGCATCGCCTCTCTGGACAGGGAATCTTGGTCATTAACCAACCCTGCCACTTACAAATAGGACCGCATACCCTATATTATGAGGCTGAAAATATTCATCCACTACTTTTCACGCAACCAGCATACTTTCCTAAAACAAACGAAACGGCAAAGGAATTAGATTCCTTCATGGCCAAATACAAGCAGCATTCTAAGACGGAAGTACCATATACAAAGTTACTACTAGGTGACAACACTAACGAAATGTTGCACGAGAGTACGCAATCATTGGACCAAATACAGGCCAAAATACAGGAGTTAAATCTACACTCCCGTGTGAAAACACCCCACCTACTCTCGGCAACTTCGTTGTCACTTACGGGTCTAATGCTGCTGTTCATCGTCATTTACATGACAGCCAAATACGCCATACCTCCACTAAAGGCATGGACCACGCGGCGTAATCAAACGCCCATGCCCGAAATACCCTTAGACGAGGCAGTCTCACAACCGAAAGAGCGGCCTCAACGGCCACAAACACTGCCCAGGGCACGGTCCATTCAACTGGTCTAAAAAATAGACACAAATAAACTTGAAGGAGGCTAAGACAAATTTTTTTTAGAGACTCCTAGATTAATAACAAAATCAAAACAGTGATAAAAGTTAAATAAAAGTAAAATTTTATGCGCCGTGGAGTACTACCACAACCGTCGGTCGAAAAAATACTGACGCGCAAGGCAAGTACTAACGAGGGAGAAAAATATCATAAAAAATAAAGAATATTAAGAAATAAAAGTAAAATTTTACGCGCCGTGGAGTACTACCATAATCTTCGGTCGAAAAGATACCGAAGCGCAAGGCAAGTACTAACCGCTCTCCTGACTGGGGGTAAAAACATTGAAAAACGGAGGAAATACTAAAAAATAAAGTAAAAAATATTTTTTTTTTCGCGCCGTGGAGTACGACCACAATCTACGCGCAAAACAGCATTAAACAAACAAAGAGAAAAAGTAAACAAAAAACAAAAAGAAGACAGAGAAAATAATACGAAATAAATATTAAAAGCACACCTATAAACCGACGTAAAACACAAAAAAAAAAAACACCCAAAAACAAAATAGGAGAAAGAACAACTCAGCCAGGCCAAACGCGCGGAGCCCTAACCAACCTGAAAGTATGAAAGGTCTAGCTACGAAGAAAAAGAAAACTTGTTTAATTTTTGAATTTTTATTTTATTGTTTATTTGTAAGGATATTATTGATTATTTATTTATAAAAGATTAATTGAATTTTATAAAGAATTTTATAAAAAATTACAAGAAAAAATTGAAGAGAGGCATTAAGCTGTGGAGTCCGCCTACTGGCTGAGGGTCCAGTGCTCTGAACTGACGTCAGAGTCTGCCATGGGCGATGACCTCATGGACAGCAGCTCCTCTATGTCCAAGACGCGCTGTAGGGAACTGTCAGCCCGAGGAGGGGGAGAGGCCTCGTCCTCAGCAACGTGCGCGGAAGGCAGCGGGGATCCTCGTGGGGGGGTTCCCGTCAGGACACAATGTGCACAATCTGCAACATACCCCCACACCAGCAACACGCCCCCTAAGAAAAATAAAAATCAGAATTATAATTATAATATAATTTCAGAAAATGGGCTTACCTGAAGCATTCCACGACTCGCCGTGACCGCCGAGAACGTAGTCCACCATGTGGGTGGAATCTGCACCGCCCCTGCTAGACCATATGCAGCAGGACCGCCGGTCCGGACGGGACCACCAAAGGCGGACACAACCGTCCCCGCCAGGGTCAACCCGGATGATCCTCACCATTCGGGCGCGAAAAATCGCCGAATGAGCAAGCCGGTACCTTTGGTTACGTAGAACAATAGCGTCCCCACGCAGGAGACCCACAAAATTGGCATTTGAAATAGAAGCCATTATACAGAAATAAACCGCGTACTACTAAATTCAAACTCGGAATGAGGAGTATTCCTCTCCAAAGAATACTCCTCTTATTCGCGGGGGGAAGGAAATGTTACAGATTGGATTCGCTTATTTTAAGATAAGCCTAATTCTAACGAATCCAATCTGACATTTAATAAAAACAAATCGTAAAAGTCTCATGAGTTGGATTTCAAGTATCGCATTTTTGTTGCAACAAACATATCCAACTCAGGAGCACCTAAAGGGAAAATATAAAAAACCGATAAATATTTAATGGGTTGGATTTCCTACAACCGAGTGCATTGCAACAAAGTTGCAATGTACTCAAATCCAACCCATGATAAACAACAAGCTCGGGTTACCGTCGAAATTCCTTTCACACGGTAGCCCAGTACACGATAAGCAAACGAAAATTGCTTAATCAGCGCGACAAACAACGATCTACAGCGGCTTTGCCCAATGACAACTAAATACATCAAGGGCAAAGCTAAAAAACGAAGAAAAAGCACGAAAGCTTTTCTTTATGTAGATCGGTTGTGAAGAATTCGTCGGATGTAAATAGGAGAGTTCTGTTCTATTCGCGAACGCGGTAAGTAGCGTGAAAAAGAGTCCGTTTAAAACGTCGAAGAAAAGAGTGGAATTTTAAAGCCGAAAACTGGTGCGAGTTGCGGTCTGGTCTATTTATGTGGTTGTAATCGATTTAAAGTCATATTTTGCGAAAATAGATTAATAGTACTTTGTGTAACAGAAATACTTGTAATTAAGTGGTTGTATTTGGTTCAAAGTCATATTTTGCGAAAATAGATTAATAGTACTTTGTGTAACAGAAATAATTTTAATTAAGTGGTTGTATCTGGTTTAAGGGCATATTTTGCGAAAATAGATTAATAGTGTTTTGTGTAACAGAAATAATTGTAATTAAGTGGTTGTATTTGGATTTAAAGACATATTTTGCGAAAATAGATTAGTAGTATTTTGTGTAACAGAAATAATTGTAATTAAGTGGTTGTATCTGGTTTAAAGACATATTTTGCGAAAATAGATTAATAGTACTTTGTGTAACAGAAATAATTGTAATTAAGTGGTTGTATTTGGATTTAAAGACATATTTTGCGAAAATAGATTAATAGTACTTTGTGTAACAGAAATAATTGTAATGAAGTGGTTGTAATCGATTTAAAGTCATATTTTGCGAAAATAGATTAATAGTACTTTGTGTAACAGAAATAATTGTAATTAAGTGGTTGTAATCGATTTAAAGTCATATTTTGCGAAAATAGATTAATGGTACTTTGTGTAACAGAAATAATTTTAATTAAGTGGTTGTATCTGGTTTAAGGACATATTTTGTGAAAATAGATTAATAGTACTTTGTGTAACAGAAATACTTGTAATTAAGTGGTTGTATTTGGTTCAAAGTCATATTTTGCGAAAATAGATTAATAGTACTTTGTGTAACAGAAATAATTTTAATTAAGTGGTTGTATCTGGTTTAAGGACATATTTTGCGAAAATAGATTAATAGTGTTTTGTGTAACAGAAATAATTGTAATTAAGTGGTTGTATTTGGATTTAAAGACATATTTTGCGAAAATAGATTAGTAGTATTTTGTGTAACAGAAATAATTGTAATTAAGTGGTTGTATCTGGTTTAAGGACATATTTTGCGAAAATAGATTAATAGTGTTTTGTGTAACAGAAATAATTGTAATTAAGTGGTTGTATTTGGATTTAAAGACATACTTTGCGAACATAGATTAATAGTATTTTGTGTGACAGAAATAATTGTAATTAAGTGGTTGTATTAGGATTAAAGACATATTTTGCGAAAATAAACTAATAGTATTTTGTGTTTTAGAAACAAATTTTATGAGCGGGTTGTTTAACTTAATTATATTTAAAGAAAGATCGTTATAATAAAAGATAATAGTAACATTAGCTGCCATGAATGCTGCATTTCAGGAAGAAGAAGAGCACATTACATGTCATCTGCCAGAGAGGATTAACCACAGGAGGTAAGTGAAAATTTCTATTCGTCTTTCCTACCTATTTATTCACGCCATCCGAGCTTGAATAAATGGAGAACTAATTAAAATATACTTTTTAGCCACTGCACAGACGAATTTACGGAAAGAAAAAATTTTTATTCGAAATAAGACACTTTGGTTGTCATCTTGAATCAAACAACTAACCTCGCTTGCCAAGGATTTACCTGTTGCAAGTATACTAGTGCTCCACAATTGGCAACTGTTATATGTCTATTCCTGCTTTTTTTCTGCCATCGGCTTATCGGTTGTTTGCAACATCCAGGAGCCGTTGCCGGCTGCCACCAAAGTCTTTCCCTCCTGGACTAAGAGTCACCTACTTGGAAAAGGGTAATTTACATTTTTCTAGTTTATTTGCGAATTATTCACTAGGTGTTCCCTTCTTAAACGTATAGGGGGAAGACAACTTTAGTAACGTACAGCGAAACACCTTTAATCTGTCTCTCTACCTTCATCCTCCCCAAGCCCTACAGGACGCATCAGTTTATTTGAGAAAGAAAAAAACAAATGGAAAAGAGAAGCGAAGAATTTAAAAGATACTGCTACAATGTTTAGACGCTTTGACAGGAATCAGGATCGCATCAAAGGTTTTTTTGTTTTTGCTTTAGAATAAGTATTTAAGCAGCAGTGAACATAAATGTGTTCGGGTACTAGACCCATAGACAACCGGCATAGGTAACCAGCAAAGTCAATTTGGATGAGGACATCCGATACCCGACTTGTTTCTGAAATTATAATATTGGAAAAAAGTCATTAGCAAGAAGATTAAGTCATGGCAAAATGTAGATAATTCACGTTATTAGGTACATTGGTTCTGTCTCCGTTTTAATTATAGTAATTTTAGCTACCATTAAAACGTATACCTTTTAAGCAAAAGATTTCTTCTCAAGAAAACGTTTCAAAGTGATTGTAAGTTGGAAAAAGAATTTATCTTAGTGATATGAAATAGTTTCATAATTTCGTGCTTAAACTAGTCTCAAAACTGGTTGTTCCTATTATTAATTAAACTTTATTTCTTTAAAAAAATTGTTCAACCAAGGTTACTTTCTTGAACAGTATCTTTTCATATAAATAGAATTAACCCTTCTTACTCAGAAGGCGCACTTCACAGGCAGAAGCCTGGAACCAATTGACCTATTCACCAGAATATAACATATATTGAGGTGAATGAGGCTCCCACAACCCATGAAAAGAAAATATTAATAAACAAAAAACCAAAACCCGTCCAAACAAAACAATCAGGGGTGCATTGATAACAGAGATCGTTTAAGCAAATCCTTAGCAAGAGCCAGGTCAAAAATAGGACACATATTCACGGCTCTACACATGCGATTAATAGGCTCATGCATACCATAGTTAGACCGAGAATGAACAACATGTAGTAAAGGCAATCTCCTTAACCTATACGGAGTATACCTATAAGTAACCAAACTTGCAAGAGAGCGAGAATCTGTATTCGAGTTCAAAAGCTGGTGAATAAATACTAGGTCAGCAACTCTACGTCGTTCCTCCAACGAGTGCATATTAAGCAATCGGAGGCGATCCTCATAAGGAGGAAGCCTTAATGAATCATTCCACGGGAGATCGCTTAGTGCGAACCTAACAAAGTTCCGCTGCACCGATTCAATGCATCTAGAATGAACAGCATAGCAAGGAGACCAAACCTGAGATGCATATTCGAGAATTGGTCTAACTAAAGAAAAAAATAAGTGAAAACTCCCTTGAGCATCGCTTAAAAAAACCCAGGACTGAATTACTCCGAGATACGATATGGTTTATGTGCAGAGTGAAATCGAGTTTTCTGTCTAGCTTTACACCAAGGTCAGTAACGGACTCCACATGACGGATAGTAGTTTCCGCAAAGGTATAATCAAAGACAAGCTGATTGATGATCCTAGAAAAAGACATAACTTCACATTTATCCAGGTTAAGTTGCAGTCCATTTGAGGCACACAAACCCTGAAGGTATTCAAATCATCCTGGATGCAGGAAGAATCATAACTGTTTCTAACGCATGAGAAAATCTTCACATCATCAGCGTAGATTAAAACTTTGGAGTGCTTAATCAGAGGGACAATGTCGTCAATGGCTAGAATAAACAGCAACGGCCCCAGATGGCTACCCTGCGGCACACCAGATGAAGCCCTAACGACTCTAGATAAAGTATTACGGAAAGAGACACGGTAAGTCCTATTTTTTAAGTAAGAGCAGATCCAGTCGAGCATAATCACGGAGTGAGGGAGCTTATCAAATGCCTTGCTGAAGTCGGTGTAGACACAATCAGTCTGGAGACCTTGTTGGAAGGCAGAGATAATGTGGGACGTAAATTCTAGCAGGTTAGTTGTCGTCGATCTACCAGGCAGAAGGCCATGTTGATTAGATGAGATTAACTCCTTACATTGCCCAACAAGCTGTGAATATATAACAGATTCAAACAAGTTGGGTATGCAGGAAAGCTTCGCGATTGGCCTATAATTTGTTATGAAGTTTTTATGCCCCTTTTTATAAACAGGGATTATAAAGGAGCTCTTCCATAACGTAGGAAATCTACTAGCCTGAAGAGATTTATTGAAGATGAGTTCCAATGAAATGATTAAGGCATCAGAACACGATCTCAAGAATGCGGGTGGAACACCATCAGGACCAGAGGAAAAGTCCAGTTTAAGCTCCTTGATACCATTCAAGATAATATCAGGAGATATAATGGGCAAAGCAATGGAGGTAGCGGGACGGTTTTGGATATGGCCAAAATCATTCAGGGAAGGCACAAAGTTGCTTGGTGAAAAGGCGCCCTCAAAAAACGATGCAAAGTTATCGGCAATAACGGGCGCGCTACAACTAGAGGATTCATTATACCACATTGTAGATGGATAATTATCAGTTTTCTTCTTCAAATTTACAAATTTAAAAAAGGTACGAGGATCATTATGCAAGTTATTGCGAATATCATCAAGGTATTCCCTGTATAAGGATGAAGATAACGCTAAAAAGCAGTCATGACAATATACGAATTCAGAATAAGCTGACGTGCTACCACAACGTAAGTAGGTTTTCCATAATTTATTTTTTTTATTCTTAAGACTCCGTAGTTCCCTAGTATACCACGGGGGAGAATGGCAGGATGATCTCGACCGCTTGAGTGGTACACAGGAATCAAACAGATCATAAATCTTATCATAAAATACAGAAACACAATCGTCGACATGACAATCATAAAAAAGTGATGGGAAATCGATTGAGAGGATCCTGTTTGAAAGATCAGAGAAGTCCGCCCTTTTAAAATCATGAACGTACTGATCTACGTTGGGGTCAACAATATTAGAACCATTGTAGCAAAAATAGATGGAAATGGGCGGGTGTAAACTGTCGATAGCGGATAATAATGGGAGTCTTTAGCAGCAAGACAGTTTGAAGGAAGGTAGTCATCGTCATCAGCGTTGAATACCCATTGAACGCTGGGTAAGTTAAAGTCACCAAGAAGGATTATTTCGTCCTCAGGGCTTGTCATATTATTAATAAAATCTAAGCTAAAAATTAAAATATCGTAAAGACTTCGACCATTTGCATCAGCATAGTTTGTCAAGTTTGGAGGGATATAACAACATAGTAGGAAAATATGCATCTTCCCCAGAGATATCTTAAGAGCTAAGAGCTCGATTGAGAGTGTGTCGGAACAAGCAGGTATATTAACAACGCCGCAATCCAAATGCGATTTACATGCAACCAGCACACCGCCACCACGAGCCATAGAGTCAGAGTATCTATCCTTACGAAAAATCTGATAGGACTCGTCAAGCATTTCTGCATCGTTAAAACCATTCTGAAGCCAGGTATCGGTCAGAGCGATGACGTCGTAACAACAATCAAGAGAAGCCTGTAATAACTAGCTTGTTCTCGTTCTTAATCCCCTTACATTTTGGAAGTAAGGGATAGCGTACTTAGTTTTTTTGGTTGTTAGAAGAGGTTCTGTTTTGAGCGCTTCCCGCGACCCTACGACGGGGCACAAACTCGTGTGCAATGATATTTTCGGGCCATTGGGTACTCTAGGACGCCGGCGTCTAGAGCGACACCCAAACTGTTTCTTAGAGTCATCATGTCGAGGGACATCGGCTTCAGGCAAAATGGAGGCACCGGAAAAAATAGAGGCGTCAGGCTTGCCAACAGCACGCGATAGCAGATTTACAACATCAGAAGAAATGGTACTAAGCAGGTCGGAGTTCCTATCAACAGCAGTCTGCCAAGAGCCAAGGTCCGCTCTGATATGCTTAACGCTACGGCGGAGATCATCAAAAATCGGCATCACCGGGTCATAGCTGGTTACCAGTGCTAGTGGAGACCCGTCCACACCAGACAGCGTCGTCCGAAGGTCGTCAAAACCAGCTGACAAAAAAGATACCCTAGATGAGAGATCATGAGATTTCTCAAGCAGAGACTCAGAGCTTAATTTTAGGCCCTCCACAGCAACGAACGAGTTTATCCAAGCTTCCGTTTAAGCAGCCCATGTCATCAGCAACAGCCTGCAGAGATGCCCAGTTGGAGAACAAACTTTTAATTTTGTTGGCAACGAAAGATTGTTCAGCAGAAAACGAATCTGCAATACTCTTCATAAGTCTAAGGACATGACAGGGCTTAAAATCAAGACACTGATTACACGTAGTAAGTGCCCTCGCAGATGATTTTGAGGGGCGTTTCAAACATGCAGGATGAAACGAACCACCGCAAACACCATCGCAAACGATTTCATCTTTGGAAATCACATTGCCATAGGGGAAGAGGTAGCGAAAACGAATAAAAAGTAAAGGTCAACAGACGAGACAGAGTAATAAAAATTAAAAGAATATAAGAAATTTAAAGAAGAACAAACAAAATTTAGATTAAAAAATTAAATTAAGTCTAAGTCTATTCTAACGAGAATAGATCAAACAGAAACTATTAAAATTAAATGAAAAGAACCTGAAAATAACAAATTTAAAATAAAAAAGCGATCGGCAAACGCAAAAACGGCGCGAGGTGTACCAACAATTATACCCGCCGTGGGGCAGTTAAACAGAGCAATGACCGGTAGAATCGAAAGGGACAGTTACCCACGGTACCAAATGAGCAAAATTTAATTAATCACAAAGAGAAAACAGAAGAGTGCACTAAATCACACTCACACACAGAAAAATTAAAATAAAGCCAAAGAGACCCGAAAGGTTATACCAGGAACACAGATGCAAAGAGAACAAGCAAAACGATATCAAATACAGACAATAAACTATATCAGAAAAACTCAAAACGAAATTAGCAGCCAAAATAGAAACACAAACACAATTTTAATAGGCAAAACTTAGCTGGACAGCAATGAAAACAAATTATATAACTTAAAAACTTCAACTTAGAATGCACAAATTTAGCAAAAACAAGACCACATCCGTACAGTACGACAGTCACGTCACGATGATGCTTTAAATAAGCCCGTAAGCCGTTTTCCAAAAGAAAAAAGACTAAGTGAATACTATTATCAATCAGATTTTACGACTTAAGTCAGAGCACATATCTCGGTCATATTGATTCGATTTCATAATTAGTTTTCTTTCAATTACCACTATGCAGATTCAAGTGATATCTTTTCTCTATATTGCCGAAGTTTTTGGTTTACCTTGAGTGTGTTCAAGATTTTTCCTCGAGCAATTTTAAGAGCATAAGTAACCAATTTAAAGAGAACTGTCAAACCATACTCGAGTAATAAAAAAGTACTCCAGGTTTTGAACACACAAAACCAAGTTTTCTTCTTGGCGTTTGTGGAAGTGAGTGCGCATTTGCTCTAAAAATGGCTTACTGTAACGAAAATGCTCTAATTTACGTAGTACAATAATACCAGTTCCTTGTGTCATTTTCATCAAAAATATCAGGCAAAGGATTAATCTATAAATATGGATAACAATTTTGTCTTTTTTGAATTTACTTACGTTTACCACTCACCACCGCCGTAATCGCATCAAAAGATTTTTTAAATTTGCAATTTATTTCCATTGCTAACAATACATCGCAGAATCAATCTTATATTACAGTGACAGCTACACACACTAATAAAATTGTATTTGATCTTTTTACTTAAGGTCCAAACTGCGAGCAAATAAATCTACTCAAAGAGCTGCTCTTTTCTCTACCTTGGACACATAAAATGTCAAAAATCAAGTAAAAATATCAGCTATTTGGGCGCTTTGAACAGCGTAGAGTAAGAAAAACCAGCTACCTCGTACAATAATAGCAACAATATTAGCAAATAAAAATACAAACAATACGAACAATAATAGCAAATAATCAACCTTGTTATTCATATTTACTTAAACATTTTGCAGAGCAATGGAATTTCGAATTTATCTATTCAAGCCGAAGGTACCCACGTTCTAACGGAATGGCTGAAGAAGGGGTACACATCGCCAAAATGTTACTCAAAAAAGTCAAAGAGAGTAATACAGATTTTTACAGCGCATTATTGGAACAAAGATGTTCCATAGTTCCTAGACTAGGTTATGCTCCCTGTGAGATGCTGATGAATCGAAAACTAAGAACTAAATTGCCAATATCTTCTGACCTGTTAATACCAAAGTTGCCTCAGGGCATTCATGAAAAACTTTTAAAGGCACAAGAAGGTCAAATAAAGTATCATAACTCTCATAAATTACGCAAAAGCTTCACCATAAACGAGGGAGAAAATGTCGTATATAAATGTGGAAGAACATGGGAACCAGCAAAGGTTGTAGGAAGACACGACAATCCTCGTTCTTATTTTTTACGGAACGAAGATAACCAAATATAACGGCGAACTACACATCACCTGAGAAAATCGTTTAACGAGCCTCAATTTATTTATCAAGGTGACGTACCTCAGGCGACGGAAACTGTTAGCCATAGGAACCCTACAGACGAAGCGGCAAATAACAACTTCACGAACATTACAACTAGCGTTGCCACATCCACACACTGTGCGGACTCGCAATCTTCACAGGAAGCGGTAATGGATGCAAGAACCAACATTAACGAATCATTACCAGTTCATCATAGTCAAAGTGAATTAAATCCTTCAAGCCCAGTATATAGAACACGTTATAGTCGTTTAGTTCAAAAACCAAGTCGGTATCAATCTTAAGACAAAAAAATAATTAGAAAATTTCCAAATTGCATTTTAGTATAAGAAAATCATAAAAAGAAAAGAATAGTATAGAATTTTAAAATTATGGAATTGCGAAATTAACATAGAATTTGAAAATTGTTGAAATGAAAATACTGCCGAAATCAATTTGTAAAATCAGGGGGATGTTGTAGAGTGTTTCCTGTGTGAAAGATGTCCAGCTATCTCTCTCGATCCAGCATTGAATTACTTAACGGTAGGGATTAGCTCAGAGACAGTTTCAGTGTAGCTACAGCACCCAAAGTATACAGAACAACTTATTTTATAATAAATGATTTTGTGAAGCCGCAAGTATTTTATTCAATCCGATATTAATCCTCCGGGTATACAACAAAACCAACTCGATTAAAAATCTTGAACACACCCCTAGTTAATTATGCGATTAACCAATGGTATATTTTGTGCACAAAATAATCATCAGGTCGTGTTATACATACAATGTGCGGGTCATACAAACAAACAAACAAAAATTTATTATTTAAACACACGCACTCAAATGCCACTAATCAGTTGTTAAACGTTGGGTATTGTTTTTAGTGCCTAAGATACTGTTTAAAATATACGTACATGTGTACGAAAGAGAGAATTTTTTTTGTAAAGACTTTAAAATCACCTAGGTTGGTCAACTAATTTCTTTTGTTTACACTTCATGCGAAATTCGTTTCATTATTTTTGCGATTTATTATATCTCTAGCAAGCAATAGGCATAGATTCAATTAGAGTAAGTAGAGTCGCGATGTTTGGAATAAAACTCTAGTGTAGCTTTTAACATGAGCCTTCAATTGAATGTAAGCCATATTATGAAATTTCATTCTAAGCTAATTTTTCTTGAATACATTTATTATTATATGAGTTAATTCAATTTTTATTTCAGGAACCCCATGAAATTTCTCCATCTTGATTTCCTTATTCCTTTTCCCTTATTCAACATTCCGTAACTTTTGATTCTTTTGTGATCTTTTTTTATATACTTCTTTCTAGGTTGGGCCTGTACCCTAGCCAGATACAGGGATGGCGTGGGTTAGAGACTGAACCATCGTAATTGGGGGTAGTTTTTTGTTAATTTGCAATTTTTTTCAAGTTGTTTCAGTGCAGCTAGGAACAGCAGGTGACACCAGACCTGTTGTTCTTCCTTTCATCTGTTTCCTGTTCGTTTTTATTCTTTGTGGCAGACCTGAGAGAAGGAGTCCACAACCCTCTCTCGCCACAGTCACGCGGAATTCTGATTGTAGATGTGTGAATCGGATGTTCAACGACCTACACCCCATACCGACGAGCTAGGACGTGCTGCCAGCTAGCGCGTGCCACTTGAACATCCTGCGGCAACTTCACGTTGCATATCACGCACA
Source organism: Leptarthrus brevirostris (assembly GCA_964036015.1). NCBI lineage: Eukaryota > Metazoa > Arthropoda > Insecta > Diptera > Asilidae > Leptarthrus > Leptarthrus brevirostris. Next base: position 85,038,508 of record OZ038375.1, on the reverse strand, counting down.
CATATACATTACAACATGGCGCCCAACGCGAAGCACGTCTTCCCTAGGGAAGACACTCCAGCATCTTCCGAAGACTTTGCGCATCAAAAGAGATGGCATGTCAGCTTAGGCTGATCCGCTAGTCCTTCTCGGACTTAGGCGAAGTTGGCCTGAACGGCTGTCGCCTCTTCCCTTTTTGTAAAGCACCTTCGAGGCTTAGTACCTCTGTCCTGACATGTCTAATAGTGTCCATAGGCATGTCAGTTTTTAGGAATAGGGACACACGTTAGCCAACTCTGCCCTGTCCTCGGCATGGGATGACTGATGTTCGGGATTAGTGTCTGTGTCTTTAGCGATGTCCGATGTTGCTCCTGATATGCCTAATCTTCGTGATCATTATTGTCTCATGTCGTAGGGAGCTGGTGAGTCTGACGAACACCCGACTTAGGCAGTAGCCAGCGTGACTCTTCACTTGGTCGTCTACGCTTGAACAGCCCCGAACGTGAAAGTGCTCGCTGAGTTCGTCTAAGTTCAGGGGTGATTCCTAGTTCCACAGGCAGTACAGATGTTGTGGGTATTGGGAACCTCATCAAGGTTCTCTCATTCTAAAATTTTTGATTTTTCTTTCTTCCTGTTTTCAAAGTTTTTCTTTTTGGTGAATACTTTTAGTTAATTTTCATTAGTCAAACCCCTTTGTATTTCTTTGCAATGCTTTATTTTTTTATTTCCTTTTTGTGTATGTTTATTCCCACATACCTTCTCCCACCCCTTCCCATCCCTAGGAAGATGGAGAAGAAGCTTCTGGGGGAACCTGAAATAATTTTTTTTGATTGATTTCTTTGATTTTTTTTAATATTTTCGTTTTGTTGATTTCGGATAAGCTGATAATTTTTTTTAAATTCATTTTTTTTTAATTCTGATTTTTGGCTTGATTAAGTTTTTATGCAGTTTTGCTTATGTTTTTTTGCAGTTGTTTCTGAATTTTGTTCTTATACTGATTTATCATAGCTCTGATTTCTTTGTCCTTTTATTTCTTTCTCTGATTTCCTTTTTTCTGCCTTCAAACTTGAGTTTGAGCTGCGACTTCTTTGATTTTTTTGGTGTTGCCTTCAAACTTGGGTTTGTGCTGCCACCTTCGGAGTTGGATCTCCCGCACATTTGGCTGAGACCTTCTGTCTCATAAGTTTTTTTTATCAATATTGCCTATTGTAATTTTATTGCACGCTATTGCCTAAAGCAAGAAATTTTTTTATAATGTTTCGTTCCCCTGTGGTAAAGCCCACTGAATCGGGCTGCAAGGCCGAAACAGGGAACAGCTCCCTCCTCTCCTCCGGTTACCAGAGGCAAGAGGCAGAAGAATATTAACCAAACTTTTGCACAGGAGAAACTGTCGACCGACTCTGTCACTGGCGTTGTACAGGCGTCAAGGCCCGATATCACTTACCCTGAATTACAATTCCGCGCAGCCTGTTTTTGGGTCAAGCCAGTCATTAGACCTGGCTTGGGTGTTTCCTCCCCCGGAACAGGCTCGACAGCTCAAAGATTTACACCAGCTTCGGCTTTCCCCTCGCCAAACTCGAGCTCCTAGCAATTCGGAGACAGCAGTGATCACGGCCGATCAGCTGGCCATCCAGATGGCCAATTTTAAAAAGCGAATGTTGGGTCTGCTAAGGACAAACCTGGCCCAATCCATTTTGGAGAGATCAGGTTCTATCAATAGCACGGCCAGTGCTGCTAACCCGTGCCCAGCTCCTTCCAGGAGTCCAGTGCGACAACTACAGGCTGAAGTAAGCCCACGTTGGCAACCCCCGTCTGACGAGCACGCTCCTCCTCCACTGCTTCAAGCTAGACAGAGGCCCGCGCCTAGAACGGCAGGTTGCCAACCCAGACGCCCTTCCATCTTAGCGTCTTGGGGGATTCATTTCTCTGGTCATAACCCAGCTTTCACATAGACGATTTTTTATTTGGTATAGAGCGACTAGCCTTCAGCTCTCTAGTTTCTGACGAAGAACTCTGTGGCAGCATCCACCTCCTGTTAAGAGAGGACGCAGAGCAATGGTTTTGGAACCAGTTTTGCCGCGCCTCTCCGAACTTTGACTGGGAGCTATTCAGAGCTCGCATTAGGCAAGAGTTTGGCTCAGCCGAGACAGACCTCGACCTGATGCGGACTCTGATGGAACTCCGTCAGAGTCCGGAGAGCTGCGATAGTTACCTCCGCAAAGCCAGCTCTATCGTAGGACATATGAGGATGTCACCTCGGGAGGCTGACGTTGTCCAAATTGTTTGTGACAATTTACATCCAAGAATAGGGCAACAATTTTCTACCGACACTGTTCTATCCATGGACCATCTACAAGAACTGTGTCGTAAAGCGGAACGCTGGCTGCAACGACGCGAATTATATAGGCGATCTACGCGAACAGACATCCACGAGCTTGATTTTGACTCAACCCAGGAGGCAGAGGATTCCTCTGAATTCCCTGTGGCTGGGGTGGAGGAAGTGAGGCGCTCCCCAGATGCGGCAATTCGTATGACTTGTTGGAACTGTGGTGTAGTGGGTCACTCATTCCATCACTGTCCCAGCGAGACCCTTATGCTACACCTGTGAACAGCCTGGAGTAGTGTCACCTAAATGCTCTAAGTGTTGTAATGTATGTGTGTGCGTGATGTGCAACGTGAAGTTGCCGCAGGATGTTCAAGTGGCACGCGCTAGCTGGCAGCACGTTCTAGCTCGTCGGTATGGGGTGTAGGTTCTTGAGCATCCAAATCACACATCTACAATCGCGTGCCTGTGGCGAAGAAAGTTTGTGGTATCCTTTCTTCAGGTCTACCACAAAAAGAAAAAAAAACGAGAAAACAGAACTTGAAGGAAGAACAACAGGTCTGGTGTCACCTGTTGCTCCTAGCCGCGCTGAACTATCATAGAAAATACTCAAAAAGAAAATCTACCCACTAGACTGACAGTTCAGGCTACAACCCACTCCATCCCCGCACCTTGTCAGGGTGCAGGCCCAACCTATAAGAAAGGCTGAAACAAAAGAAAAGAAATAAGATTAAATTATAACATAAGGCGGATGGAAGGAGTGATGAGGGGGACAGGAGGAGGAAGAAGCTTCATGGGGGGTGTATTCCTGAAACAAAGATAATTAAAATGCCATGATTAAATTACAACAAAAAAGTATCGACTTTTCTTTAATCATAATCATAAGACCTAAAGCTGGATCTTAAAGCTATCGGATGTAGTGCGTTGACATTAGAGATCTACATTCGAGCACAAGTTAAAGAAAAAAGAAAATTTTGCACTTTTACTACTTTGTATATCCAAGATTATCCTAAACAGATTAATGCTGACCGTTCCAGATTACTTATTAGCTAAGGTAAATGCAAAAAGGGTAATTCAAGTTACACACACATGTTCTGTCATCTTAACAATTTAAGCTTACTGACTCGTGAGAGAGTATCTTATTATTATGTGACAAATCACTAAGTTGATCCCGAATGAAGACAAAAAGCTTTTCAAATTCGCGAGGGAGTTAGGGTATCGCTTCAAATAATGTTAAAAAATGTTTGCCTAACTTTGAAAAACTAAGATATTTAAGACAATTTTTTTCAAATTCTCACATAATATAAAGGAAACGACTAAGTTATCCTATTAAAATCCAACACTAAACAAAAGAAAAAGGTTACCTAATCTTGACTCATAAGTTATGATCGAAGTATTCTGGATGATCGCATCGTGTCGTATGATTTTAAATAATTCGAATACAAATTTCACTAATTATACTAAACGCACGATGGATTTATACCGAATTATCGTGTCGCTTTTCGCAACACAAAATAATCTTATAGTAACTTTTACGAATTAGGAGTAATAATTTCAACAAAAAGAGAAAATATATATAAAATATAGAAATATATGAGTACTTATCTAACTACTTACCGCGTTATAAACAGTTGTCAAGCCGGATCGGGGAGATTCCTTTAACTTCCTTAACAAAACGATTATTGTTTTTACTGTTTATCTTCCTTTTTACCTTCTTCTTTGTTTCCTGTCGTAATCTGCTCGAACTGGACTCTTACACGGGTCTTCAATACAAATACGGGTTTTAAATGACCTTTGTAAAGGGTAGCAGTTTTCCCTTTATATGCTCCTTTTCTGTAGGAGCTTTTTGCTTTAATTTGTTTGTTTTGGTTAGTACTGTAAAGGTTAAGAGTGAATTACTTTTTATGCCTGATTTGGGCGTTAATTCATACCTGTTTATCAGGCTCAGCGTTAGGTGATAGGATTCGACGGTGGTCGGCAATATTCAAGAAAGGAAGAACGCTCAGGTCCAGGCAAAAGTACAAGTCACTATCTGGCAGCCAAGGCTAAAAACTTGTCACTGCCTCCCAAAATGTCTTTGCTGGGTTAAATCTCGGCACGAATGAGCTGCAGTTAAATTATCGTCACCGGTGCAAAGAAGGTGCGAATTTGTAGAAGGATGGCTATGATGAAAACAGAATTATATTTCTTTTTATTTACAGAATAATTCAGAAAATTTACCACTCTAGCGTGTTGCTCCTCTGCTTCAAGTGACACGGAAGTAAAATGTGACTTCTTCTTCTTGATTTATTCAAGGTGAAGTAGCACATCCGTCTCGTTTCACCAGAGCCAGCGGTGACAACCATCGAGTTCAAAACAACCTAGAATGTAATGTCTGGCTCACATTACAGTGTAATCCGGAAAACGCCAGGGCGAGTGGTCGATACAGGGGACCCCACTCGCCGAAGAAGATGATCAGTAAGGCGACATCGACGACCCCCTGATTCCCTCTATTTTGTCTAAAGAACACAGACTGATCCAACGCATCGAGAATGCGGTACCCAGACAAATCCCTTTTGTCTCATGCGAGGAATGTCTTTGCATGAGAGGCAACTAAATTATGAGGAAGTACGAGCTCGCATTTTTGCTGAGGAAGAGAAGCTTCCTCTCAACCGAAAAAGACGACGATGGAAGAAATTTAGAGAGAGAAAACGCGTATTGAAAAAGACTCGACAGTCGTTAGTTTCAACTGTTATTACCAGTCACGACGACGGTCGCCCTTACGTTAAGTCCAGATAGGCAGTGAACCCATTCTGGATTTGCTCGATAGTGGTGCCAGCGTGAGTTGCTTGGGACAAGGAGCCCTAGAGTTTTTCCAGCGCTCAGGCTTAAAATTCTCCGATTTGTCCTCCTTAGTTCGTACCGCCGACGGTGCTAGCCAGTCCGTCCCTGGCACAATAAGAACTGCAGTCACATTTCGAGGAGAGACTGAAATTTTAACCCTGTTTGTAGTGCCTGGCTTAAGCCAACAATTGTATTTAGGCGTCGACTTCTGGCGAGCATTTCAACTTGCTCCAAGTATCATCTCCTCTCTCGACGCACCGCCCTCTTCTTCGATTGAGAAAAACCTTCACTCGTTGAATTACTCAGACAGAACAAAACTAGACACAGTCATTGCTCAATTTCCTTCGTTTACAGCTCTAGGTTAGGTAAAGACCCACCTAGAAGAGCATGTCATTGATACCGCCGATGCTTTGCCGATAAAACAAAAGCACTATCCCATTTCTCCGGCAAATCCCTTTAAGAAGCAATCAAGGGAGAAGACAGCGTTTGCAGTGCCCGGCAGGCCGCTTTATCAATATACTGTAATGCTTTTTGGATTGTACAATGCCCCACAGCGTATGTGTCGATTAATGGACAAGTGCCAAACTTACGATCAACGTCGAGCAAAGCCGCTTTTGTGTCAAGCAAGTCTGCTACTTGGGTTTCATGATTGGAGAGGGAACTCTGAAAACTGACCGCGAGAAAGTGGCAGCCGTGGCGGATTTCCCTATACCACGCTCTGCTAAACAAATCCGCAGATTTCTCGGAATGACGGGTTGGTTTCAGAGGTTCAAAAGCTTCTCCTGGACAGACGAAGCGCAGCAATCGTTCGAAAAGTTGAAAGAAGCAATGTGTCGTGCACCAATTTTAACAACACCTGACTTCTCGAAGAAGTTTTACATACAGTGTGATGGTAGCACTTCTGGTGTTGGTAGTGTGTTGTTTCAAGTTGATGAGAGAGGCGCTGAAAGGCCTATAGCGTATATTTCCAAGAAGCTAAATCCAGCGCAGCGCAACTATAGCATTACTGAATTTGAATGCTATGCTGCTGTGCTGAGTGTGAAAAAATTTAGAGCTTATGTAGAAGAACATCCATTTACTATAATTACGGATTATGCCAGTCTGAATGTGGTCTCTGACACTCTGTCCCGAGCGCACATTGAAACGGCAGAGGAGTTGCAAGTGAGTGCAGTCGACGTAGACTTAAACTTGCTATACTTCTCCATGGAAGAGTATGGGCAGTTGAAATCGGCTGTGCTATCTAACCCAACACACGTCCCTGATCTCTGTGTCTCGGACGGGTACGTCACCTAATACCATCTTGCGATCGCCGATGGGCAAGCCTTTGGAAGCCCAACGTCTATTTCAGTTCATATATATCGACTTCTTCGGACCGTATCCCCGCACTAAACGTGGCAATACTCTAATTTTCGTTGTGTTAGGCAGTTTCACCAAATTTGTCCTGATTAAACCCATGCGAGCAGATCTCGTATGTCACTTCCTTGAGGAAGAGGTCTTCTCTATCTTTGGGGTACCTGAAACAATCTTCTCTGACAATGGGCGGCAGTTTGTCTCTACCACCTTCCACAAACTGTTGACCGAATATAACATCAAGCATGTTAAGACTGCCAAATATTCTCCGCACCCGAATGCCTCCGAAAGAGTTAACAGATCCATTTTGTCCGCTATCCGTGCATACTTGCAGGATGATCACAGTGCATGGGACTTACATCTCCCTGCCATAGGAAGCGCTCTACGCACTTCGATACAAAAGTCCATTGGCACAGACCCATACTATGCTCTCTTCGGACACCACATGGTACAACATGGTTCAGCCTACCCCATTCTGCGACGGCTTGACCAGTTAAAATATGGCAAGGTAGCAGTCTTACCCAGTGCAGACCGTCTCCAGCTAGTTCGCTCTCGCCTGTCAGACCATCTCCAGCGCGCACACGACAAACATGAAAAAGCCTACAATACTCGCTGTCGTGATGTCACATACACTCCCGGACAAGAGGTGTATTGTAGAACCTTTATTCAGAGCGACATGCAGAAAGGCATTAGTGCGAAACTGGCAAACAAGTTTACGAGGGCCAGAATTGTCAAACGCGTGGGTCAGAGCCTGTACCAGCTAGAAGACATGCAAGGCAGGTTCATTGGAACTTTTCATGCCAAGGATATCCGGCAGTGAAAGTTGTCCAAATCTAGACAGTCCAATTTTAATCGTCCGTCCGTCCATTCTTAATCCGTCCGATCATATAGAGTTGTGTTATTTTATTGTTAGTCCGTCCTAGACAGGAATGCCCGGCTCAGTCGGTAGAGCATGAGACCTGATCTCAGGGCCGCGGTCGTGCCACAAGTTGTTGCAATCGAACAGGGATGAGGATCTATGTTAAACTCTCCAGCTTCTCATTTGAGCTTAGAGGGGACAGCTCTGACTCTCTGCTCGAGGTGGAAGTGACCGGCTATCCTTCTTCCTCTCATTTGGGAATGAAGTGATACTGGGAACTGCCACGGTAGCGTGCCAACGCCAGACCCTGGGGGTAGTCTTGTGTCTCCATTGAGTTCGATCAAATCCTGTCTCACGTCTTCAGCTCCTCTCTCATCGGACCGCTAGAGCTACAGGCCTTGAGAGAGAGACCTGTGTTGTAATATGAGCCATTCTTCTTATAATTACACGCCATCTGTGTGCGAGGTAGCAAAACATTTATGCACCCAAATGCAAATGTACCAAGTACTTCTGTGGTTATCATCTCTGTTAGCTGCCATGAATGCTGCACTTCAGGAAGAAGAAAAGCACATTACATGTCATCTGCCAGAGAGGATTAACCACAGGAGGTAAGTGAAAATTTCTATCCGTCCTTCTATTCTACATAGAATCCATCCGAGCTTGAATAAATGGAGAACTAATTAAAATATACTTTTTAGCCACTGCACATACGATGTTATGGTCGTTATGTAGCGACACTTCCAGTGGTCCCGTATCACCTGACCACTGGATCAAGTTATGAGCGGGAAACGTCTTTAGTCCGTTGAGATGGTGCTGAATTCGGCTATATGAGCCGAATACCTGCACTAGGTTAATTTCAGCATGCTATGCCCTTTGTTTTACTAACCCCCGGCTCTGCTGCAGACCGCATTAACATCCCTAAGATTCGGCTCCTATAGCAGAATCCAAGACCACCAATAATTTTCTTACCTAGAAACACCTGAAAAGGAAAGAGATAAACAAAATAACTACGGCCACAAAAGCGGCATAATTAAAGGAAGCAAAGAAAATCCATTTAGAAGACACTTCAAGCTCCGAAATTGTTATACGGAGAGCCGAGAAAAAAAGTTAAAATCAATTAAATTATTGGCATAAAATTCCTCGGTTCCCGCACAAATTTGCTTAAAAATGTCGAAATAGTTACATTCTGACAAGAACGTAACAGCTGCATAACAGCACCAAAATTTAACCCCGCCTGGAGGAGTGCGTTTTTGAGAATTTGACAATTCGGAACTTGCGTGAACGGTTTTGTTTTGTTCTATCGACTAGTGAATTTCCGTTTATAAAATATTAAATAAAAGGCTAAAGTGGTTTCAATTTTTTTTAAATTACTGATTAGTTCCTGCCTTTTCCGAAGACGTGAATTTCTGCAATAAAAGTAAAAAAAATGAGTTTTGATTACGACAGTTCTATTAACGATCCTAATTATATTTTTTGAGCTTACTGCTTCCTACAAACTTGCAAGAGAAAATGTGTGTTAATTTTTTCTTTAACGATGAAAGTTTAATTGTGAACAGTTTTTCTTCTAATACCATTAAGGACACAGAAGTTAAATTAATATTTTCGAAGCCTTTTGTTGAAATTTGTGAATACAGACAGAAAACCGGGAATATTACTGCCAAATGCCTCAGTTGTATCAACAAAAATGTCATAAAAGGAAAGTTAACAATTTTTGCTGACTTGACATTTCCATACATAATTTTTTTTTCATCTGTAGATTTTTACAGCTCTTGTTCAAATTACTTTTGAAAGTATCATTTGAAATATTTATCTTAACAGTTATAAAACATAAAGCTTGGAATTTAATGAATATGTGCAAAAATGGAAACGATTAATATTAAATTACCTGATCAAAATTTCAATGAAGATTTTGAAGAAAGCGAAAGGAAATCAAAATGTTGAAATTATTGCTAATTACTGTGAAAGAGTTGCAGAGAACATTAACAACATAAACAAAAACGAAATCTGCGATTGCGAAAACAACACAAATGACTTCCGACTTTCGTATTTTTTTTTTAATGAAAAGTATAAGAATTAATTCCGCAATAGTGGAGTTGTGGTAAAAATACAATAATTTTTGGTGAACGTGAAAAGGACTTACAAGCCACGTATTACAGCGCGCATGTAAATCGAAACGTACGAGAACGAGTGGTAAGAATAAATTATTTCTTCTAAATTAAGAGTTAAATAGTCGTTTTAGAGTAGAAAGCAACGGACTTTCGTAATTTTTTTGAATGAAAAGTACAAGAATTAATTCCGCAATAGTGGAGTCGTGGTAACAATACAATAATTTTTGGTGAACGTGAAAAGGACTTACAAGCAACTTATTACACCATGCATTTACGAAGATTTTTTATGACTGTTAACTGTCAAACCTAAAGTAATAATAATATTGCTTAAGTAAATCGAAACGAGTTAGTAGAAAGCAATGGACTTTCGTAATTTTTGAATGAAAAAGTACAAAAATTAGTTTCGCAATAGTGGAGTTGTGGTAAAAGACGAATAAATTTTGGTGAACGTGAAAATATAAAGACTTACAAGTCACTTCATTACCACACGCATTCATAAAGATTCCTTTTAATGAATTGTCAACTGCAAAAACATAACGTAATAACTAATAGTGCTTATGTAAATCGAAACTCAAGTAGTAAGACTAAATTATTAATTTTAAATTAAGAATCGAATAGTTGTTTCAGAGTAGGAGGCCATGGACTTTCATAACCTTTAAAGGACCTTTACTTTTGTTCGTATAAAAGCTAGTGAAGTTATCGAACGAGAACGCTGATTAGGGCTTATCGATTTTGTCATAGTTTTGAACAGTTTTTTTTAACCTTGTAGTGAATCATTTTATTAACATGCCATACATTATAGAATTTCATGCGGAAATGTAAATGTTTTTTTGGAAATAAAAAAATTATTTTTATACGCTCCCTATCAACAAATAATGCGCATTATTTTGATAGCAGCAGGTTATTAAATAGATTATTACAGAACTTGCATGGTTTCTACATTAAAATACGATAGGTGATAGCAGTAGGTTATTGAGTTGATTATTACAGAACTTGCATGGTTTGTACATTGAAATAAGATAGGTGACTTCCTCAGAGCCTCATTGCAAGGAGGTTAATTTATTTATTTAAGCTTAATGCAAGCTATTACATAAAAAAATACAAAATAACAAAATAAATACTACAAACTAAAATAAACAATAATTCATAACATATTTTTAGACTGGGAGGAAGGAGAATTAGGAAAGGCGATCAAGATGGGCGGGATAAAGATATAAGGCTTTGTGAAGGGATGGTTTACTCAGATGGAAGTCAAAGGAGGGAAGGTCGTTGACTTTTCGAAGCATCCTGGTAATTGGTTCGCGTTGACCGTAGTTCGTGCGATGGCGGTCGAGTCGGAAAAGGGGAGTGGACCTAAGGTTGCGAGGATTGGTATAGATGGGTAAAGACTGCAGGATTGAAGGGCAGTCTATGGCACCAGCTAGTAGCTGATAAATGAAGAGAACGTCGGAAACATCACGACGTTTACTTAGGAAGGTTGAATCTATCTACCCATGGAAGATCACGTAGAGCAAAGCGAATGAACCTACGCTGGACAGATTCAATTCTGTTATTGTGGGTTGTTTGCGTAAGTGACCAAACCTGGCTGGCATATTCAAGGAGAGGTCTCACGAAGAAAATATAGAGAGATTTTAAAACATAAGGATTGGAGAACTCTCTAGACCAGCGCTTCACAAACCCTAGCGCGGAGTTAGCTCTGTTAATTATGCTATCATTATGGGAACGGAAATTTAGTTCACTATCACAGATTATTCCTAGGTCACACAAAGAGGTAAAGATAGGGACTGGTACGTTGGTTAACATTTATGTTCTCGGGGTGTTGGTAAGACGCTTGCGGGAATAAGAGATGGACTGGCATTTAGAGACATTGAGCTCAAGAAAGTTTTTCATGCACCATGTGGTGAACGAATCGAGGTCCTTTTGGAGAAGAAGAGAGTCGGTTGTGGAGGAGATATGTTTAATTATTTTCATGTCATCAGCATAAATGGACAGCTCTGAGTATTTTATGACACATTCAACATCATTAATTGTAAGGATGAAAATTAATGGACCGAGGTGGCTGCCCTGAGGGACGCCGGAACGAGCGACAATGGGGTTAGAAATGGATGAGCTGAAAAGAACATTGTATTGACGGTTGTTGAGGTAGGATTGAATCCAGGAGATGAATCTGGGGGGGGGGGGGGGGGGGAAGCCTAGGCGATCAAGTTTAAACAGGATAACGCTATGGGAGATCTTGTCAAAGGCTTTACTAAAATCGGTGGCGATAACATCAACATCTTTACCGTTTTCCAGGGCACATAGTGTTTTGGAGACGAATTCGGTAAGGTTGGTGGTTGCAGATCTACCTCTGAGGAAGCCGTGCTGGGAGAGGGAGAAAATAGACTTACAGTGGAAGAACATGGAATCGTAGACCAATTTTTCGAATAGTTTAGGTATGGATGATAATTTAGCAATGGGTCTGTAGTTGGATACATCGTCCTTGCAGCCTTTTTTGAATATGGGAATAATATAAGAGTTTTTCCATAATTGAGGGAAAACCCCTTGAGTGACCGAGAGGCGGAAAAGCAAAGTAAGGGGTTGAACTAGATGCATGGCACACTTTTTCAGAACGATGGCTGAAATGCCGTCAGGACCGGGGTGAAAGTCATCCGCAAGCCCGTAAATACTGGCAGCGATTTGTTCGGGGTCAGGGTCAAAAGATATAAACGACGTTTGAGTGCATTTGTCCAAGAATGAAAAGTAGCTAAGGTCAGGTTGGAGCGAATTGTCGCTGAAAGATTTACTGAAGAAGTGTGCAAAGAGGTTGGCGATAACCTGAGGATCTGATGAAGAGGTATTTTCGAGCTTTAGGGTGGAAGGGTAACCATTGGATTTCTTCTTAGAATTAATAAAGCTATAAAAGCACTTGGGGTCGGATATGAGGCTAGTTTCCATCCGTTGGAGGAACTCATGGTAGAGGGTATCAGAACGTTCAGAAAAAGAGGTGTAAGCAGACAAGTAGGAAGAATAGTCGGACTCATTTTGGGTGAGAAGAAAAGTTTGCCAACGTTTATTTCTCCTGTTGCGGAGAGAGCGTAATTCTTTGTCGTACCAAACTGGGGATGGGGAGCAGTTTTTACGAGGAAGAAGAGGGATATATTGTGTAAGGCAAGCGTGTATTTCCGAATAAAACGTCTATTGGAAGATGTTGAGGGATATTGCCAATGTTGGAGTTGAGGAGCAAGTGATTTAATTTTTCAAAGTCGCCTTTACGAAAATTGAAGGAAAGAGAAGACTCGGAGCCTGAAAGGGTGTGAGGGTGTTCGTAGGAGAAAACGAGGAACAGGGGAGGATGGTGACGATCGAGGGAGGAGAGGAGATGTTCGCTTTCCGCGACAGCCGAGTTAACTGGGTCTGAGAAAAAGATTAAGTCTAATTGTGGGTTTCCTGGAATATCCCTGTGCCCCGGGACCCAGCACAGGTGAATTTGATACCGTTCGGTCAGCTCATTTAAATGCGAGCGACAGCTGTTAATAGCCCTATATGTCGATTGGACAGAATCAAGAGATAGCAGAGCAGCCTGACTATCTGTAAGGATACAGATGTCCTTTTGAGCTTCGTTCTCCCTTAGCCACTTCAAAGCTTCCTGAATAGCCATGACCTCCGCCTGAAACACACTACAGTAGTCTGGAAGGCGGAAGGATAAGCTAATATTCAGTGCCTCTGAGAAAACACCACCCCCCACCCTGCCCTGTAGCTTAGAGCCATCTGTATAAATTTGAATGGATTCCCCACAGGGATTGGTGTCCCCATCCCAGTCAAGCCTGGTTGGAATGGTTAATAAGAAACGCTTGACAAAGGAGTAGCTGGGAGTGGTGTAGTCAAGATGCCCCACTTGGAGCGCAAATGAGTCCAGAATTGTGGAGTGCCCAACTCTAGTATTGGACCACTGGGTTGTGGCTGTAAGTCTAACGGCAGCATTAGCTGCTATCTGTTTACCCATCAGATCTAAAGGGAGTAGATGAAGAAGTATCTCCAGAGCTTCAGTAGGAGTGGTCCGTAGCGCTCCGGTGATACAGATGCAGGCCGATCTCTGCACCTTCCTTAAAGCGTTGAGGTAAGTGGCCTTGTCCAGTACTGGCCACCAGACCACCACTCTATATAACAAGATTGGCCTAATGACTGCAACATAGAGCCAGTGAGTCAGCTTGGGTTGAAATTCCCATTTCCCACCGATGGCTCTCTTGCAGGAGTATAGAGCTGTAGTTGCTTTCTTGACCCTCTCCTGAATATTAGACTTCCAGCTGAGCTTCCTATCCAGGATGATACCCAAATATTTAGCTTCCTCGGCAAAGTCTAGGCGGGTGCCATTCAGATACAGAGGGTCAACGGGAGGAATATTATGTTTCCTAGTTAAGATGACCACCTCGGTCTTGTTAGGGTTAATACAAGGCCCACGCCCCATTGCCCACCTGGTGAGCTTGGTGAGGGCGTTCTGCATAAGATCCCTTATGACAGGCAGGAATTTGCCCGAGATAGCTATAGCGATGTCGTCCGCATAGGCAACCACTCCATAGCCCTCCCCTTCCAGGATTAGAAGCAGTTTGTTCACTACCAGATTTCAAAGAAGAGGAAGTAGGACCCCACCTTGCGGTGTGCACGTGCTCACCGTTCTGATGGTATGAGCCTCTCCCAGCTTTGAGCTGATGGTCCTGCCATGAAGCATCTGACCGATCAGCGACATAAGATTGGCATTCAAACCCAGAGAAGCGAGTGCATTCATGATTGCCCCCGGACTGACGTTGTTAAAAGCTCCCTCAATGTCAATAAAGGCCACTAGAGTGAACTCCTTGCAATCAAGGGATTTTTCTATAGTGCGCGCGAGAGAATGCAGAGCAGACTCCGCAGACTCCCCTTTACAGTACGCGTGCTGGGACGCCGATAGTAGACACTGAGGAATACTACCGCGTAGATGAATATCGACTAATCTCTGAAAGGTTTTGAGAAGAAAAGATGATAGACTTATAGGTCTAAAGTCCTTAGGAGTGGCATGCGAGCTTTTGCCCGCTTTGGGAATAAACACAACCTTAACTCGTTTCCACAGTGCCGGGATGTAGGTCAAGTCAAAGCAGCCCTTATATAATACCATCAGCCAATTTAGTATGAGATCGGAGCTGCGCTGGAGCTCTACAGGAACAATGCCATCAGGATTGCGCAGGGTTAGACCTGTGAAATTTTTCCTTATTGCGCAACTCAACGGGAACGTTTTTGAAGATAAGTCGCGGTTTTGGAATTACTAGTTTTAAATTAACTTTCAACAACAGCTTCATCCCGGAGTCCTGAGGAGACGAATAGGAGGACGCGGCCCACATCCCGAGAGCAGTCCACCATTGCAGGCGAGCTGCGCCCGGAGGACGTCCCTCTAGACAGGTCCGCAAGTACACAAGCTTTGTTAGCAGCCATAAGGTTACAAATCGCCGACGCTGTTAGGGAGGAAGTGGCGAGAGGCCTCCAACAACGCCTGTCACCTCCGGCTCCACTTCCACGCATATCTGCGACAGACTCCTGGGCAAACGCTTCCCGAGATATGCCTAGTCTCGACAACATGACGGGACAACATGGACCCGATTTCGTCTCAGTTCGGCCAAGTCAGCAGAGACACCAATAGATCCCACCATATCAGCCTAACGAGCACCACCAGTTTGACCAGTATGACCCACCCAACCCGCAACGACATAGTCACCATGGATAAAACCGGCCAAGGCGCTCAGCAAGTCCTATCAAAAGATGGCAACTTATGTATGATGGGGACAACTCAAAACTTGACGTGGAAGAGTTCATATTCCGGGTGGAGACAGTGACGAGAAGCACGCTAGGTGGAGATCTCAACCTTGTCGTCGATAATCTACACACCCTTCTAGGAGGAAGAGTGAACGGATGGTTCTGGACAGTGCGACGACAGAATCTATCCCCGCCATGGGAACATGTAAAGCTGGCCCTGAGGACAGATTGGGGCGAACACAGAAGCGACGTTGACATCAGACGGAGGATGCTGAACCGACGACAGAGGCCCAACGAGCTCTTTGCATCCTATTGTCAGGACATGGTTCATTTGCGAAACCAGCTCCGTGCTCCCATGACGGAGATGGAATTCGTCGAAAACGTCCGCACCAACTTGCTACCCTCCGGGCTTTAGTTATGGAAGTACAGACCACCAGAGCACGCATTCGTTCATCTTTGCCATCCATATACAACCGGTCGAGAGTTGATGAATATTATCTGCCGGAAATTCCGATGAGGCACGACGAGGAAACTGCTGAGCACACGTTAGAAAACGGACCACATATAGCTGCCATCGAACCTGCCCAACGGCCGACGCCCATCTGCTGGAACTGTGACCAGCCTGGACATTATTACACCGATTGCGACAAAGAGCCTCAAGGTTACTTCTGTTACGGATGCGGAAAGAAGGGAACCGTGAAGCCGAGATGCCCAAACTGCAGTCAGAAAAACTACCGTCGGGTCGAGGGCAACAACAACAACAGTCCTCGACCACCAGCATATTAGAGGAGGCCTGCAGGGCAGAAAGACTATGGATCGCGGCCGAACCCAGTAGCATCCATCCTGACGAGGCAGTTACCGTCATCATCCCAACAAACGTAGACACTCTAGTTAAAGCTCCTGACTCCACAAGGGAGCAAACACCATACTGTCCAACAACTCCAGAATCACCGCTACTTCTCGACTTATCCTCTGAAGACGACCAGAATTGGCTTGAGAGGTGCACGCCCAACTTACTGGACCACTTGATGAATGCCCTAGACGACAACTCGGCTTCAAGCATGCCAATACCATTGGTGCCCATTCAAGTTGCACCACCCAAGACGCAGCTATTGGAAACCGAAGTGATGCCAGTACGGCTGCTACAGCGAACTCCAGCACCTGCGGAAGAGCAGACAACACCTACAGTTCGACTTCTGAAGCCATACCATCAACGACTCAGAGAGTATCTGGAAGCTAGGCAACATATATTCGCTGAGACAGAACCCTCGAACGACCCCACGCCACCGAAGAAGCCCAAACGCTCAACTTTATGTCTGAGAGCCTTTTGGAAAAGGGTTCGGGAAACCCGGAAGAAATTGGCCCCAGTCTTCGTGACTGCGCCTCGCGACATCCGGCCTTACGCCGAGGTGCTCGTGCTAGGTCAAACTCTTTCTGGTTTCCTGGATAGCGGTGCCAGCGTCAGCGTTTTGGGAAAGAACGCATTGGAGCGGTTGGACAAAGCTCAAGTTTCATGGAGTAGATATCGCACGAAGCTCATGGTAGCCAACGGAGAGACACCCGAGGTACTGGGCCACGCGGACGTGCAGATCACCTTTCGGGGTGATAACAAGGCTGTACGGCTGTACATCGTGCCCAGCCTGACCCAAGATTTATATCTCGGAGAGACACCCGAGGTACTGGGCCACGCGGACGTGCAGATCACCTTTCGGGGTGATAACAAGGCTGTACGGCTGTACATCGTGCCCAGCCTGACCCAAGATTTATATCTCGGAGTGGATTATTGTAGGCTGTTCAATTTGGCACCTGATATTATTGGCAACGTTTCAGCAGCAACACAATGGTCTCAACCAGTAACGGTGGCAAGCATGTCTCAACCAATAGATCCGAATCATTACCAACTGTCTTCGACTGACCAACTTCGTCTACAGCAAGCGAAACATCTCTTCCCGTCGTACTCAACGCTAGGTCTCGGGAAGACAGAGTTAGTCCAATACCTGATAGACGTAGGAGACGCTGCACCCATCAAGCAGCGTTTTTATCCGGTCTCACCAGCCGTGCAACAGCTGATGGACGCCGAACTTCGCCGGATGAAAGAACTTTGCGTGATAGAGGAAAGCCAGAGCCCGTGGAGTTCGCCCGTTGTGCTAGTAAGGAAGCCAGGCAAGGTCAGGCTGTGCTTTGATGCAAGGAAGGTCAATGCGGTGACCAAGAAGGATGCCTATCCACTACCGCATATAGATGGCATCCTGAGTAGACTTCCTTCATCAAGGTACATTACTAGCCTCGATCTCAAAGATGCTTTCTGGCAGATCCCGCTAGACAAAGAATCGCGCGAGAAAACAGCTTTCACAGTCCCAGGCCACCCCCTCGGATCACAAATTTTATTTATTTTTTATCAATAACAAAATCTTTTTGGGAACATAATTTGGTTTTATTTTTTGAAACAAACTCATCTGTTTACATTGTGAATTCGCCTCGTTTTATGCAAATTTTTTAACTTGTTTATTGTTACGTACTTTGCAATCTAAAAGTTTTGTTCTGCGTTTGTCACACTACGATCTACGATTCTACATCATGACTTCTTGTAAGACGTGCGGTGTCAATATTTTTGAGGATAAGGTTATCTGCGATGGGATTTGCGGGCACGCTTTTCATGCCGCTTGCTTGAGGGGTACATCTGGTGGTCCTTTAACATGTGGAGATTGCTCCGTCATTAGGCCTTGCCATGTCTTACGCCTTATGAGAGGCATTGCTGAAACTCTTTCCGCTGACCCGTCATTCTTGGCTGAAAAGATTAACTTTGTCTCCACAAACTAGGCCGGTCTTCAGATTTTATCTGACGACGTTTCTACTCTGAACAATAATTATTCACGCTACTGATGTTTTTAATGACAATTCAGCATCATTATTGGGAAAAACTCACGAGCTCTCATCTAAGTGCTGCCAAGTGGTTACTTCGCTGGACGATCTTCGCATGTCACTAGCTACCACTGACTCCCCGTTGCTTTCTCACGGTCCATCTGTAGAGTCAGTTGTGCCTTCCATTGATGGCATTTGGCGCGGTGTTCGGCGCGTGAAGGAGGACCTGGAATCCTGCACTTTGGCTGTCAAAAAGAACAGTGACCTAATTGTTTCTGTTGCCGCTGATATTAGGAGTATTTCATCCCGTGTTTCATTCCGCTCTACTTCTGCTTCATCTGCTGACGTTGTCTTGGATGCTCTACCTACCCAAACTGAGTCCTGCCCTCATGTTTTGGACTCGACTTCTTCCGCCATTTCTCAGGATACCACAAATCAACGGCTGCCTCAACAAACGGCCGGTAGGCGTCTCCGTCGTCGTAAGGGTCGTGTTTCTCAACCTTCTTCCGATATCGAAGGACATATTGACAACTCGCATACTGTCATGTCGTCTCAACATCCTGTGACTGAACACATCGTGCGGCAGCCCACTGTGGATGGGGTTGCTGGTAGTTCATTTTCCGTCTCGGTGCAGCGGACGGAAGAGGAATTGGTTCCTACTGGTTTATTGTATTGGCATTCCAGGTTGGTGCAGTCTGTTCCAGTTGGTGATGCTGCTGTTGGTGAGGTTGAGCTACATAGATCCTCGAGTGCTGGTAATGTTTCTGATGTCGTGACTCTGAGACCGGCTGTGCTACCTCGTAGCGTTTTTGTCTCGCGAATTCATCATGATACCACAGCGGACGTCGTCGTGCATCATATTGCCTCACATTTTGGAATTTCGCGAGATGTAATTAACTGTCGAAGAATTGACAAGTCACGCAATTGCCCGAGCTCCTTCTTCGCGTCTTTCAAGGTTGTCATCCCTGATGTTCAACTGATTGTTCAACGCCATCGTTTCCCCTGAGATTTGGCCCAGTGGAACCATCGTCCGGGAATTTGTTCCTAAAAACCGTTCAGGCTCTAGAGATGCTCCAAAAAACTCATCAGCGAGATCACGTTCTACTACGCTAACGTAACCGGCCTTCGATCAAAGACGACTTGCCTCTATACCAGCTCTACTTTTTCATCTTTCGACGTGGTCTGTCTGACTCAAACTTGGCTTTGTGGTATGATCGCCGATGCTGAGCTCTTTGGCCCGGAATACATCGTCTTTCGGCGTGACCGACATCTATCTGCAGTCAGCGCTCCTGTCGGGGGAGGAGTACTATGCGGTGTTCGTCGTAACATCCCCTGCTCTGTTGTTGAGATCTTTGACTCAAATATTTTGGAACTTTTGGCAGATTTTTGGATTTGGTGTTTAGCACTGACCCATGCAGCACCTTGGTCAGGCGTTGCTCGGTTCCTTTAGTTCCTGAGACGTCTTATTATCCTGCGCTTCAAATCGCTTTGGTCTTCGATCCACTGCCTGCTGCATTTCTGATTCACGACGACTTCTCTTTTAATTTTAAAAAGGCTGACTTTTCTGTATTGAATAATTTTTTATTGAATTGTAATTGGTCTAATGTTTTTTATGAGCGGAACATTGATGTGGCGGTAAGTGCTTTTTATGACAATTTGTTTACTTGTTTCTTGCATTGTGTTCCTGTTTCTCGTTCGTTTTCTTCTTTCTCTAGTCCGCCTTGGCTCAAAAGCTCGCTGAAGCATCTTAAGAACTTAAAAAATAAAGCATGGAATCGGTTCTGCTCATCAAGGAGCGACTAGAATTTTTATATCTCTTCACAATTGCGCGATGAGTTCAATTCCGGAATTCATGCCTCATAATTATATTACGTTAACAGAATGAGGTCCATTATACGCGGTGAGCCTAAGCAGTTTTGGAGATTTTTTAACTCTAAGCGTAGCACCGACGGCTACCCTACTTTATTAAAACTAGGTGACACTGAAAGTAGTGATCCCTTGACGATTGCGAACCTTTTCGGCGACTTTTTTAGGACAGCCTTTCTTTCTGACAACTGTGATACTAGCTCTAAGGATTTTAGCTACTTGACATTATTTCCTCCTTCTTCACTGGAAATGAAAGATCTTACATTTGATGACGATACAGTCGCGAAACACATCAATAATTTGGCAGATAGTTTTTCGTGCGGTCCTGATGGTATTCCTATTTCCCTTTATAAGAACTGTTCTTCTTCCTTGGTTTCTGTTCTTTGTTATTTATTTAATTTATCTATTTCTTGTGGAGTCTTTCCAAAATCTTGGAAATCATCTCTTATTATCCCTCTGCACAAGAAAGGCAAGAGGTGTGATATTTTCAATTACAGACCCATTGCAAACTTGTGTTGTATTGCTAAGATTTTTGAGGCATTAGTTTGTGATACATTATACTTTCATTGCAAACCTTTTCTTGGAACTTTCCAGCATGGCTTTATGAAAGGTAGGTCTACTGCTACTAACCTACTGGAATTCTCAAATTTCTGCTTATCCAAAATTGAGGCTGGAAAGCAAGTAATTAAAAATTATGATTCACAAGTTAACGGCCCTCGGGTTTCCTTCATTGTTTGTAGACTGGGTTCGTTCTTACCTACTAAATCGGACTCAGCGTGTGTCCTTCCGTAGATCACTATCCAAGTTTATTTTTAATTCCTCTGGCGTACCTCAGGGAAGTCATCTGGGCCCGATTTTATTTATTATATACATCAATGATGTATCTTTATTCTTGAAATATTCAAAATTTCTTTGTTATGCTGACGACGCCAAAATTTTCCGTGTTGTGTCCTCTATTCGAGACTGTGAACTTTTAAATTCTGACTTAGACGCTTTCTACAACTGGTGTTCTGATAACTATCTTCCCCTCAATATTAGTAAGTGTACGAGTATGTCTTTTACTCGTAGAAAGATTCCTCTCAACTTCAACTACATCATACATGGCTGTGCTCTGGAAAAAATTAATAGGACCAAGGACTTCTAAAATGGGGGGGTTATAAAGAGATGGGCAAAGGAATTTGACGACCCTTATATCACCAGGCTTCTCTACTGCACCTTTGTTAGGCCTATTCTGGAGTATGCTAGTTGTGTTTGGTCACCATTTTATCATGACTCAATTGACCGGGTAGAGGCAGTCCAGCGCCGTTTTGTTCGCTTTGCACTTCGTGGGCTTCCTTGGAGTGACCCTCTTATCCTGCCGCCTTACTCAGATATGCTTAAGCTCATAAAACTAAACTCTCTTGAATTCAAACGTGACATCTCTAGAACTGTTTTCGCTTTTGAATGTCTTCAAGGTAATGTCGACTCTCCAGTCTTGTTGTCTTCTTTTAATATATCGAGACTTTCTTAAAATTCCACAGCATCGTACAAATTACGGTTTTCACGAGCCCGTCACGTCAATGTCTCGGTTTTTTAATTCGCATTTTAACAACATAGATTTTAATCTGTCGAAAAATTCTGTGAAGACCAAACTTTCCTAACTACTCTGTTATTATTTTGTAATTATTATGTATTATTAATTATTTTCCTAGTTAATTATTTTTCTAGTTATTGTTGTAAATTAATTATTTTCTAGTTATTTATATTAATTATCGATTATTGTAATTATTGTGATTCTTATTTTATTTTGTGACTGTTTTTTTTATATTTACATGTTAAGTAATCAGCCCGTTGATGAATCTTAAATAAATAAATCACTATACGGTGATGCCATTTGTACTGTGCAACACGCCTCAGACAATGTGCCGGCTGATGGACAAGGTCATTCCCTACGATCTTTGAGACCAGGTGTTGGTGTATCTCGACGACCTATTGGTGCTGACGGAGGACTTTGACTCTCACCTATCGCTCCTCGCTAAGGTGGCGGAATGTTTGAGGAAGGCTGGACTTACAATAAGCGTGGAGAAAAGTAAGTTCTGTTTAAAGGAAGCGCGGTACTTAGGGTACATAATCGGTAATGGAGGGATCAAGACGGACCCCGAGAAGGTCGCAGCCATCGTCGAATACCCTTCCCCTAAGTCCGTTCGTTAAGTGCGTCGATTTTTGGACACGGCAGGCTGGTACAGGAAGTTCATCCCGAACTACGCCGACCTGTCCGCATCCATTACGGATACGTTGAAGAAGTCCAGCAAATTTGTCTGGACCAGCGAAGCCCAGTCCGCATTTGAACTGTTCAAAAAGCAGCTAACTTCCTCTCCAGTGTTGGTGAGTCCTGACTTCACCAAGCCCTTCATCGTCCAGTGCGATGCGAGTAAACAGGGTGTGGGCGGAGTCTTGATCCAGTTGGACGACGAGGGAAACGAACGAACACTTGCATATGTATCCAAGAAATTGAATTCGGCCCAACGCAACTACACGATTACGGAATTGGAATGTTTGGCCGCGATGATCAGTATAGAAAAGTTCAGGGCATACGTCGAACTCATGCCGTTCAAGGTGGTGACGGATCATGCGAGCCTGCAGTGGCTGATGTCCCAAAAGGACCTCAATGGACGCCTGGCCCGGTGGAGTCTGAAGCTTCAAGGCTTCGACTTCACCATAGAACACTGTAAAGGTAGCTTGAACGTGGTACCTGACGCGTTATCCATGTATACTGTGAAGAACTAGCCGCCGTTGATCTACCAACAGTACGTGAACAAGGCCCGCAAGTTGACTTGGATGCACCAGACTTCGACTCTCAAGAATATCAGGACCTTCGGGACCGAGTCGAGAAACACAAGTCATTCCTGCCAGACTAAACTTTGTGCGACGGCTATGTATACATTCGGACACAGCCCAGAACTGGTGATCCAGTTCAGGAAGAAGAAGCCTGGAAGCTTTGGATTCCACGGGACTTGGTACCAGAAGTCATTGCGAGAGCGCATGATCCGCCCCAATCTTCGCATGGAGGCATAGGCAAGACCTTAGAGCGAATAAGACGACACCTGTATTGGCCCAAAATGACCGCGGATGTACGAGCATATGTATTAGCCTGCGACACCTGCAAGGAGACGAAAGCCCCAAATTCCATCTTACGACCACCAATGGGAGCTCAAGCGACGACGGAAAGACCATGGCAGCGAGTGTACGTGGACCTATTAGGGCCGTATCCTCGCACGAAACGAGGCCATCTGTGCATCCTGATCGCATTGGACCATTTCTCGAAATACACTCTGCTACGCCCAATGCGAAAGGCGAGCACGACACTAATTTGCAGCTTCGCCGAGGAAGAAATCTTTCACAAATTCGGTGTCCCGGAGAATATAGTAACAGACAACGGCCAGTAGTTTCGGTCAGCCCAGTTCGGTAACCTCCTCTAACGATACGGCATCCAACACCTTCGTACAGCGGTGAACTCGCCGCAAGCAAACGCTTCCGAAAGGGTAAATAGATCCGTCCTAGCTGCGATCAGAGCTTATGTTAAGGACGAGCATGGCAGATGGGATGAGAAGCTGAGTTGTAAAGCGAGTTCTCTTCGGAGTTCAGTCCAACAGGCTATTGGCTTCTTGCCTTATAAGGTTTTGTTTGGCCAACAAATGGTCGAGCATGGTTCTTAATGCGCTACTAAGAAGGCTACAGGCTGTGAGTAAAACAATAGACGTAGACACTTCCGACAAACTTAATTTGATTCGCGAACAGGCCCGGAAAAATTTAGACAGAGCTTTTGAGCAAGGTGAACGGACCTATAATACACGTTCTAAGTCTGTAAGCTTCAAGGTCGGGCAGGAAGTCTACCACAGGAACTTCAGCCAAAGCAGCTTTGCGAAACAAGCCAGCGCTAAACTAAACAAAAAGTTCGTAAAATGCCGAGTTCGATCGCGGAAGGGAAATGCTCTCTATGAACTTGAGGACCTACAAGGGAAGTTGCTGGGAACCTACCACGCAAAGGATATTCGACCCTGAAACACGGCAACATGACATGGGAGAGTTTCGCGAGGATGGCCTACTCGAGTGTGTGTCCTCTTCTGATGATGATGAATGTCCACTTAGCCGAGTCTCCTCGGACACTATGACGATGCGTGACATAGACTGATGGAGGAGGGTAAGCACACACACCAAGGTCCAGTACTTCACGGCAGGAATCGCGATCCTCAATCTAGTCGTGGGGGAAGCATCCGGCTACTCGCGGAGATATATTTGGGACTCACGCGTCTCTCATTAGGATGACGTGCTTGTCTCGATGATAACACCGCTGAGGTTAGGCTCTGATTCCAACGACTACTCCCTCATTAGGTGTATGCCTGCGGGAATTTGAGACCTGAGGAGCCGTGATGACAAACCAGCCGCAACTTCAGAAAAGCCGTTATCTGCGACCGGGTTGTCCAACACTTATCCTTCCAATAACCCCTATATTGTACAATTAGCTCCGAGCCTTCAGCAAATTTTAGCGGCGTAAAGCTCTTGTTTACGCCTTACCCCAACGCATGTCTTATGCTTCTCGAAATTTCACTCAACATTTTATTTTTCGCAAGTGGACTATCCACCTAGTGTTTCTTTGTCTCCGCAGCATAGTTTACGGAATGGATTTTGGAGTGTGAGCACTCCAGCGGTCGAGTCCTGATTTTGAAGCGCTTTCGTCATCTCGAAATCTTCTGAATTGCCCGTAGCCTCTCTTTAAGAGCCCTTCTGGTTAGGCTTGGCCTATTGGCCAACAGTATCCACCTCGTAAGAATTTAGCACCAAGTGCCCCTCCGTCTCAACGACACTAAATACTCCACGCGAAATAAATCGCAACTATCTCTACGATGGCGTCCTTCACGGACATCGGCTCACCCCTTTCGCTTCACCACTAACCCCAGTGGCCCATCATCAGCTACAAAGTGCTCTAAGAACCAAGATTCGCCAGCTTAGCTCCGAGCACTCAGCATTTTTATAGGCGTGAAGTGATGTCCACGTCTCACCTTATCGTCTGTCTCAGGCCTCAACTTACAGCACGAGCAATTTTCTTTTCATCGTCCTATCAGACCAGATAGAAGACCCGATAGTAGTCGGCCTTGACGCGCGACAGCAGGGCCTGGGAGAGTCTCGCGAGGATAGCCACACTGGAGTGTGTGTGTCCTCTCCTAATGATGATAAACGTCCACGAAGACTGAGTCTTAGGACCATAGTATCGGCCTGACGTAAACTGAAGGAGGAAGGTGCATACACATACCAAGGTCCGGTTTGTACGGCAGGAATCGCGATTCTCGTCCAGGTTGTGAGGAAGCGTGTCGCGCGGTCAGGCTGGCCAGTATGTGGGATGTTATGTACTTACTTACTTGTTTAATTAAAACCAGTATTCTTACAAATTTTTCTTTATTGATTCCTACGGCTACTCACTTCAGGTTTACGTGCTACTCAGGCAATATTCATTTAATATAAAACTAAAAGCAATAGTTTTACACAGTACTACTTTTTAAGTTATGCACTACTAGGTCTTACACATAGATCATTCACTAAACAAAACGAAATAAATTGAATTATCCACTTCTATATTAATATTGTATGGCAACTTCCCGACCAAACTTTTAACTTCCGAATTTCATAACCCAACTCTCTTGCAAGTAAAAACAGACTCCTTCAACGGGTAAAAACAGACTCCCTCTTCAAAACTTTTTCACGACCGCTTACCTGTTTTTTCGACTTGAACTTTTAGATCAAGGTAGAAAGCTTTGAGCTTTCTCTCTCGATCGTATAGTTTCCGTGCAGTCGTTAAACATTAGGTAAGCTTTTGGTCGTGTGTGTGAGAGCTTTTTCCTCTCACTGGCTTGATCAAGTTCAAGCACTGTTAAACCTTGAGCAAGGCGATGTACTTAGTGGAATTTGATGGCGAAGCGCTTTTAGCCTGAGACTTGGAATTTTACCCAGTTGCTTTGCCATCATTTTTCATGTACTTTTGCCTTGCTTTGATTTCTAGGAAAATTTTACCCGTTAGCCACTGCGTGAAAGAGGATATGCAATTTCCTCTGGAATGTGTTTACGAAGTGTCTACTTGATGGTAAGTTTTCATTCCAGGCCTTGTAAACCTGTTAATACGAAATTCATTAGACGTTGGAAGGTAGCCGAAGCTCCTTTGAGCCCGAACGGCATACGCTTGAATTCGTAGTGCCCGTAGTTTGTGCTGAAAGCCATCTTTGGCCTATCTTTGGGATCGACTAATACTTGGTGGTAACCATTGGTCAAGTCGAGGGTAGTGAAGTATCGGGAATGACCTAGTTGGTCGAGTATGTCCTCGATACGAGGTAGCGGATAGGCGTCGCCAATCGTTTTTTCGTTAAGTTTGCGAAAGTCGACGACGACGCGCCACCTTTTTTCTCCATCAGGTCCCGCTTTCTTGGGGACGACTAAGAGAGGTGAATTCCATGGACTCTTGCTCGGTTGGACTATGTCATTATCCAACATTTCTCGGAGCTGATCGTTGATTACGTTGCGTTGGGTTTCAGGCAATCGGTACATCTTTTGATTAATGGGTGCTTGGTCTTGCACCAGAGGAATGTCGTGGGTGATGGCTTTGGTATGAGTAAGCCTATCACCTTTTAAAAAGAAAATATCATCGTACTCATAACATAGTTTGGTTATGGCAGATGACTCTTCCGCGCTTAAGGTGTCGTCCAGGTTGAGTTCTTGTACTAACCTGGCGAGACGCGGGTTATTTTGGGGTTAGTCCGGATCGTCACTGTCCGGGTATAGATATTTAATGTGTTGCAAAGTGGCCATCTTATCGGCTCTAGTAACTTTGTTATTGTTTTTACTTTTCTTAAAACTACTGTTCTTGAACATTGGAGTTTTGTGGGCCGTGATACCTACGGGTTCAGGCATTTGTTGGAACTCGCAAGCGTTTGTCGTCTGTATTTTTGGGCTTGAACTTCTGGGCGATGGAGTTTGTCGATCTGGGCTTTCCTTAGGTGCCAGACATTTGTTGTACTCACAAGCGCCAGACGTTGGGGTTTTCTTGAGGGTTCCGCAAGCGTCTCTGGAGGGGTTCTTATGCCATTTTACATGTTTGGACGTGTTTTTACCTCTAATTGGCGTTGGGGCTACTGGGTCTTTGTGACCGATTAGAGTAGACCTTTTGTGGGGTTTGTCAGCGCCATTATTCCGGCTCATGAGCCGAGTCTCTCTGTATTCTGAGATAATTTCATCTAGTCTTGTTTGATCCGATCTGTTGGTGATAGGGATGACGGCGTAGTCTTTAGTGTGGACAAGCGTTATGTCGAGGCTTGTCAGGACTACTTGAAAATTGTTAACGTTGAGGATTCCAATGGGCGCTACCTTGATTCCTGATGAGAGTAAGCTATTTGCCAGGAAGACTCCATCTTCTATCTCCTGTGATAGACAGAGCATTTCTTCAGCCAATTGCAACGGGATTTTGACTACAATCTGGGATCTTGCAGGTATGCAAACAGGTTCGTCTAAGACTATCTGGTGCTGCCTTATTTCGCAAGCCGGATCTTTTGTAATTCTTTTATTCGAGTGGTGTTCTTGTGTGCTACAGTCAGCATTCTCCAATTGAGATGCCTTGAGGACACTGCAAGTAGACAGCTTGAAAGCCCCAAATTCCATCTTACGACCACCAATGGGAGCTCAAGCGACGACGGAAAGACCATGGCAGCGAGTGTACGTGGACCTATTAGGGCCGTATCCTCGCACGAAACGAGGCCATCTGTGCATCCTGATCGCATTGGACCATTTCTCGAAATACACTCTGCTACGCCCAATGCGAAAGGCGAGCACGACACTAATTTGCAGCTTCGCCGAGGAAGAAATCTTTCACAAATTCGGTGTCCCGGAGAATATAGTAACAGACAACGGCCAGTAGTTTCGGTCAGCCCAGTTCGGTAACCTCCTCTAACGATACGGCATCCAACACCTTCGTACAGCGGTGAACTCGCCGCAAGCAAACGCTTCCGAAAGGGTAAATAGATCCGTCCTAGCTGCGATCAGAGCTTATGTTAAGGACGAGCATGGCAGATGGGATGAGAAGCTGAGTTGTAAAGCGAGTTCTCTTCGGAGTTCAGTCCAACAGGCTATTGGCTTCTTGCCTTATAAGGTTTTGTTTGGCCAACAAATGGTCGAGCATGGTTCTTAATGCGCTACTAAGAAGGCTACAGGCTGTGAGTAAAACAATAGACGTAGACACTTCCGACAAACTTAATTTGATTCGCGAACAGGCCCGGAAAAATTTAGACAGAGCTTTTGAGCAAGGTGAACGGACCTATAATACACGTTCTAAGTCTGTAAGCTTCAAGGTCGGGCAGGAAGTCTACCACAGGAACTTCAGCCAAAGCAGCTTTGCGAAACAAGCCAGCGCTAAACTAAACAAAAAGTTCGTAAAATGCCGAGTTCGATCGCGGAAGGGAAATGCTCTCTATGAACTTGAGGACCTACAAGGGAAGTTGCTGGGAACCTACCACGCAAAGGATATTCGACCCTGAAACACGGCAACATGACATGGGAGAGTTTCGCGAGGATGGCCTACTCGAGTGTGTGTCCTCTTCTGATGATGATGAATGTCCACTTAGCCGAGTCTCCTCGGACACTATGACGATGCGTGACATAGACTGATGGAGGAGGGTAAGCACACACACCAAGGTCCAGTACTTCACGGCAGGAATCGCGATCCTCAATCTAGTCGTGGGGGAAGCATCCGGCTACTCGCGGAGATATATTTGGGACTCACGCGTCTCTCATTAGGATGACGTGCTTGTCTCGATGATAACACCGCTGAGGTTAGGCTCTGATTCCAACGACTACTCCCTCATTAGGTGTATGCCTGCGGGAATTTGAGACCTGAGGAGCCGTGATGACAAACCAGCCGCAACTTCAGAAAAGCCGTTATCTGCGACCGGGTTGTCCAACACTTATCCTTCCAATAAGCCCTATATTGTACAATTAGCTCCGAGCCTTCAGCAAATTTTAGCGGCGTAAAGCTCTTGTTTACGCCTTACCCCAACGCATGTCTTATGCTTCTCGAAATTTCACTCAACATTTTATTTTTCGCAAGTGGACTATCCACCTAGTGTTTCTTTGTCTCCGCAGCATAGTTTACGGAATGGATTTTGGAGTGTGAGCACTCCAGCGGTCGAGTCCTGATTTTGAAGCGCTTTCGTCATCTCGAAATCTTCTGAATTGCCCGTAGCCTCTCTTTAAGAGCCCTTCTGGTTAGGCTTGGCCTATTGGCCAACAGTATCCACCTCGTAAGAATTTAGCACCAAGTGCCCCTCCGTCTCAACGACACTAAATACTCCACGCGAAATAAATCGCAACTATCTCTACGATGGCGTCCTTCACGGACATCGGCTCACCCCTTTCGCTTCACCACTAACCCCAGTGGCCCATCATCAGCTACAAAGTGCTCTAAGAACCAAGATTCGCCAGCTTAGCTCCGAGCACTCAGCATTTTTATAGGCGTGAAGTGATGTCCACGTCTCACCTTATCGTCTGTCTCAGGCCTCAACTTACAGCACGAGCAATTTTCTTTTCATCGTCCTATCAGACCAGATAGAAGACCCGATAGTAGTCGGCCTTGACGCGCGACAGCAGGGCCTGGGAGAGTCTCGCGAGGATAGCCACACTGGAGTGTGTGTGTCCTCTCCTAATGATGATAAACGTCCACGAAGACTGAGTCTTAGGACCATAGTATCGGCCTGACGTAAACTGAAGGAGGAAGGTGCATACACATACCAAGGTCCGGTTTGTACGGCAGGAATCGCGATTCTCGTCCAGGTTGTGAGGAAGCGTGTCGCGCGGTCAGGCTGGCCAGTATGTGGGATGTTATGTACTTACTTACTTGTTTAATTAAAACCAGTATTCTTACAAATTTTTCTTTATTGATTCCTACGGCTACTCACTTCAGGTTTACGTGCTACTCAGGCAATATTCATTTAATATAAAACTAAAAGCAATAGTTTTACACAGTACTACTTTTTAAGTTATGCACTACTAGGTCTTACACATAGATCATTCACTAAACAAAACGAAATAAATTGAATTATCCACTTCTATATTAATATTGTATGGCAACTTCCCGACCAAACTTTTAACTTCCGAATTTCATAACCCAACTCTCTTGCAAGTAAAAACAGACTCCTTCAACGGGTAAAAACAGACTCCCTCTTCAAAACTTTTTCACGACCGCTTACCTGTTTTTTCGACTTGAACTTTTAGATCAAGGTAGAAAGCTTTGAGCTTTCTCTCTCGATCGTATAGTTTCCGTGCAGTCGTTAAACATTAGGTAAGCTTTTGGTCGTGTGTGTGAGAGCTTTTTCCTCTCACTGGCTTGATCAAGTTCAAGCACTGTTAAACCTTGAGCAAGGCGATGTACTTAGTGGAATTTGATGGCGAAGCGCTTTTAGCCTGAGACTTGGAATTTTACCCAGTTGCTTTGCCATCATTTTTCATGTACTTTTGCCTTGCTTTGATTTCTAGGAAAATTTTACCCGTTAGCCACTGCGTGAAAGAGGATATGCAATTTCCTCTGGAATGTGTTTACGAAGTGTCTACTTGATGGTAAGTTTTCATTCCAGGCCTTGTAAACCTGTTAATACGAAATTCATTAGACGTTGGAAGGTAGCCGAAGCTCCTTTGAGCCCGAACGGCATACGCTTGAATTCGTAGTGCCCGTAGTTTGTGCTGAAAGCCATCTTTGGCCTATCTTTGGGATCGACTAATACTTGGTGGTAACCATTGGTCAAGTCGAGGGTAGTGAAGTATCGGGAATGACCTAGTTGGTCGAGTATGTCCTCGATACGAGGTAGCGGATAGGCGTCGCCAATCGTTTTTTCGTTAAGTTTGCGAAAGTCGACGACGACGCGCCACCTTTTTTCTCCATCAGGTCCCGCTTTCTTGGGGACGACTAAGAGAGGTGAATTCCATGGACTCTTGCTCGGTTGGACTATGTCATTATCCAACATTTCTCGGAGCTGATCGTTGATTACGTTGCGTTGGGTTTCAGGCAATCGGTACATCTTTTGATTAATGGGTGCTTGGTCTTGCACCAGAGGAATGTCGTGGGTGATGGCTTTGGTATGAGTAAGCCTATCACCTTTTAAAAAGAAAATATCATCGTACTCATAACATAGTTTGGTTATGGCAGATGACTCTTCCGCGCTTAAGGTGTCGTCCAGGTTGAGTTCTTGTACTAACCTGGCGAGACGCGGGTTATTTTGGGGTTAGTCCGGATCGTCACTGTCCGGGTATAGATATTTAATGTGTTGCAAAGTGGCCATCTTATCGGCTCTAGTAACTTTGTTATTGTTTTTACTTTTCTTAAAACTACTGTTCTTGAACATTGGAGTTTTGTGGGCCATGATACCTACGGGTTCAGGCATTTGTTGGAACTCGCAAGCGTTTGTCGTCTGTATTTTTGGGCTTGAACTTCTGGGCGATGGAGTTTGTCGATCTGGGCTTTCCTTAGGTGCCAGACATTTGTTGTACTCACAAGCGCCAGACGTTGGGGTTTTCTTGAGGGTTCCGCAAGCGTCTCTGGAGGGGTTCTTATGCCATTTTACATGTTTGGACGTGTTTTTACCTCTAATTGGCGTTGGGGCTACTGGGTCTTTGTGACCGATTAGAGTAGACCTTTTGTGGGGTTTGTCAGCGCCATTATTCCGGCTCATGAGCCGAGTCTCTCTGTATTCTGAGATAATTTCATCTAGTCTTGTTTGATCCGATCTGTTGGTGATAGGGATGACGGCGTAGTCTTTAGTGTGGACAAGCGTTATGTCGAGGCTTGTCAGGACTACTTGAAAATTGTTAACGTTGAGGATTCCAATGGGCGCTACCTTGATTCCTGATGAGAGTAAGCTATTTGCCAGGAAGACTCCATCTTCTATCTCCTGTGATAGACAGAGCATTTCTTCAGCCAATTGCAACGGGATTTTGACTACAATCTGGGATCTTGCAGGTATGCAAACAGGTTCGTCTAAGACTATCTGGTGCTGCCTTATTTCGCAAGCCGGATCTTTTGTAATTCTTTTATTCGAGTGGTGTTCTTGTGTGCTACAGTCAGCATTCTCCAATTGAGATGCCTTGAGGACACTGCAAGTAGACAGCTTGACCTCTGAGGCCGCCGTCCTACCTGTTAGTGTTTCTACTTCGACTGCGTTTTGTGAACACTCCTCGTCCGATGCAAACGTTAGGGGTATAGCGAACTCTTCGAGGTTAGTTTCCGTGCGAGGAAACCTGAGCGCCATATTTGGACCTTCAACATTACAATTCTTCGCCAGGAAGTCATTTCCTAACAAACCGTCGTCCGTGAGACCTGGAAGGTTTTGAATGACTTGGAAATCGCAGGGTATTTTGTGCTTCAGTGTGAAGTTTCCCTGGCAGCTTCCCAAGGTTTTTCCAGTGCCAAACGGCGTTTGTAGTGTGTACACCTCCTCGGTATTGATGTCGTCGAGGGACTGTAATGCCTTTTTCTTAATAATACTAACCTCAGCGCCAGTATCCACTACCAATTTGGTTTGGCCGTGTAAGCCGATGTCTAATGGAAGTTTAACGGTAGAGATACTAGTCTTGGGCGTCTGAGGTGACCCTTGTTTGTTTTGCGGAGGGTTTATAGTCGAGCCGGGGAGTTTTGGGTCGACTGTGCGTCGTTTCCCGGGTTCTGAGACTCCCATTTCTGTTTTTATTGGCAAACGTCAACAGAGTGTCCGCGTCGGCCACAGAAATTACATTTGTCGCTTATGTTATACACTCGGGGGCCGCTGGAGGGTCGTTGCTCTAAACCTGGCCTGTTTTCTCTTGGGGAGCCTTCTCTCATGGCCTGTGTCTTGGATTCTAGCAGAAAGGTGTGTTTTTACGCTTTAAACAGTCGGAGTACGTATGACCCCGTTTTTGGCAGAAGCTACATGTAATGTTTTGTGCTGGTGTACTGGAGTTCGGTCGTCTGTTTCCAAGCCTGTGGTCCCTTTGCTGAAATGGAGGGCGTTGTGATGGGTTCGGAGTGTGTTGTTGGTTTTGGTAATTTAGTGGTGATGTCCTAGGGGGTACCTGTAAAAAGTTTATTTGACCATGGGCTAACGGGCTGGTCCCTGTGTGTGTGTCATAAGCTTGTGTGTGGGGTAATGTTGGCATTTGTGAAAGTGGGGATTGTATGAATAGGGCGCTTTGCTGGAGCCTCTCCATGTCCAGCGCCTTTTGTATTAGTTCGTCCACTGTAGCATCGCCTATTGTAAGGAGATACTGGCACAAATGCGGGTTACCTACTCCGCTTTTCAGTGCGTTTTTAGCGAAGTCTTTTAACTGAGTCTTCACTGTGGATGCTGCATTGCCGTATTTGGTGTCGGCAGCTTCTTTGCAAAGGACCAACAATTGTTTGAGTCTGGTCGTGTATGCATTTAACGTTTCTAGGGGTAGTTGTCGAGTTGTGATTAGTTTATTTACCAACTCTTGATAGGTTTCCCTAGGTAAGTATGGCCTATTTAGACGTTCCTCCACTTCTTTGAAGGTGGGTGGAACGTCTGAGGCGAAGAGTTGATACGCTTCACCTCGGAGTCTGCTGGGCAAAATTTGTAGGAAAGCTGCTTGTTCCTCTGTGGTTAGGCATTGCTGTGTCTGCTTACAACAACCTATAAAAGTTTGGAGCTCTTGGCTCAACTGAGGGCTATTTGCGCCAGAGAACAAGGGAACAAGTTGTGCTGTTAGTTTGGCTACTTTGGCGTAATCTACCATCTTGGAGTATTTGTAGGTTGTTTGTGGTTTATACTCGGGTAGACTAAGCAGGCTTTCCTCGTGACTGGTGTCCGTGAAGGATACTTCCAGCCAATCGCATAGGAGGTCTTCGTCGGTCGGTTCGGGTTTGGTGTGATCTTTATCTTTACTTGGTGAGGCTCTTACAAGTACACTGGCCTCTTTACAATTATTATCTCTTAAATTATCTTCTTTAAATTCGGCGATGTCCGCCTTAAATCTCTCTGTATCCTCCTGATATTTTTTCACTAATGCGAGTCTATCCTCGCGGTTTTGTGTGAGTTTTTTATCTAAAACGTCACACTGAGGTACAGAGAGCGCTTTCTCGAGGACCCTATCTAAATACTTATTTAAACTTACTGTACAAGCGGCTGTCAATGTGGGATAAACTGTGCCGCTTCGGAGTTTTCTTCCTTCGGATTCTTTGGGCGAATGGGGTGGACGTTCGCTATTTGTCTGGGACGTCCTCTCAGCGGGAAATTTAATCCTCGGTGCGGCTTTTGGAGTCACCTTCCGACTCCGACATACACTATAGGTTGTTGGTGGTTGCAAGGGGGGCTAGTAGCCTACTTAGGTACTCCCTTGCCGTAGTTCTCTGTTGATAGGGGGGCTACTTCAGCCCTCTTTTGGTTTCCCTTTTATGTGATCTGAAAGGGGGCTTTTAGCCGTCTTCTGCTTTTCCTCTCAGACCTACTGTTGTGCGGTAATTGGTGGAGGCGAGTTGTGCCTTTAGTCGCCTCTTTATTTAAAGTTGCGGACGGGTTGACCTTTGAGTCGTCCGATGTGAGGGTGGCCTTATTTCGCAGAATCGTCCTTCTAGGGTTGGGTTTTCAGGAGTATCGCTGGCACTGGAGGGTAATTCCTGGGTGTCCTAATGGTCCTTCCTGGTCCCGGAGAAATCTTCTGCTCTTTTCAAGATGGTGCCTTGGTGCACTTCTTAAAAGGACAACCGCTTGCTCGCCTGGAGCAGAGGCAGCTAAAGTTGTTTAGTCCTGAGCGTTTGGGGTGACTTACTGGGCTATTGACTACCCAGCAGTGGCCAAAGGATCCCCTTTTATTCGATATTAGATCGAGGGTTTTAAAGCGTTTACGGTTTGTACCAACCAAGCTTCCTACGTTGTAAATTTCGTCACTTACCAGTATTCTTACAAATTTTTCTTTATTGATTCCTACGGCTACTCACTTCAGGTTTACGTGCTACTCAGGCAATATTCATTTAATATAAAACTAAAAGCAATATTTTTACACAGTACGGCTTGTCTACTTTTTAAGTTATGCACTACTAAGTTTTACACATAGATCATTCACTAAACAAAACGAAATAAATTGAATTATCCACTTCTATATTAAAATTGTATGGCAACTTCCCGACCAAACTTTTAACTTCCGAATTTCATAACCCAACTCTCTTGCAAGTAAAAACAGACTCCTTCAACGGGTAAAAACAGACTCCCTCTTCAAAACTTTTTCACGACCGCTTACCTGTTTTTTCGACTTGAACTTTTAGATCAAGGTAGAAAGCTTTGAGCTTTCTCTCTCGATCGTATAGTTTCCGTTCAGTCGTTAAACATTAGGTAAGCTTTTGGTCGTGTGTGTGAGAGCTTTTTCCTCTCACTGGCTTGATCAAGTTCAAGCACCGTTAAACCTTGAGCAAGGCGATGTACTTAGTGGAATTTTATGGCGAAGCGCTTTTAGCCTGAGACTTGGAATTTTACCCAGGTGCTTTGCCATCATTTTTCATGTACTTTTGCCTTGCTTTGATTTCTAGGAAAATTTTACCCGTTAGCCACTTCGTGAAAGAGGATATGCAATTTCCTCTGGAATGTGTTTACGAAGTGGCTACTTGATGGTAAATTTTCATGTTGGTTTTTTTTTTGTTTGTGATCATATCTGTTATCCGATGTTGTTGACCTCGGATTTCGGATTTTTAGACTTGCAACAGGGATCAGGTAGCTCAACGTCT
This sequence comes from Leptarthrus brevirostris, assembly GCA_964036015.1. Lineage (NCBI taxonomy): Eukaryota > Metazoa > Arthropoda > Insecta > Diptera > Asilidae > Leptarthrus > Leptarthrus brevirostris. The sequence continues at coordinate 85,002,806 of OZ038375.1, read as the reverse complement.
ATCCTCCCATATCAACCCTTATAGTATATCATGCTCCGTGCTCTCAGCCTCGCCTTACCGGTGTAAAGTTGTGTGCGAGCTGTGCGCAAATAAGGGGGAGGTGCCGGAATTAAAAAATACCCAATCGAAATTTTAAGTTCACATGTTTTATTAAAAGTCAGTAATTCAAAATACTTCAATTTAAACGCTTAATTCTAATATCACAGTCAAATAACAATTCAATAAATAGTAAATATTTCAATATATATAAATTCAAAATAAATACATTCAAAAATAAATTCAAAAAGTAAATAAAGAAGTCCAAACAAATCCACAGCTAATTCGGTGCTGGTTTGGTGCCTTCCTGAAAGAAAAAGAAGAAGAGAGAAATTTACAAAAGGAAATTCAAAATTATTGTATTGTAAAATAGAATTAATTTTCTATTTTGATGGAATGCAGAATTAAGTTTCTGCAGGAAAAATACAGAAATGCAGAATTAAGTTTCTGCGGGAAAAATACAGAAGTAAGTTTCTGCGATAATATTTACAGAAGTAAGTTTCTGTGGTGGGATTTGCAGAAGTAAGTTTCTGCGAAAGGAAATTTTCAAATTTGGTTTTGAAAATCATGGGTGGGATCGTTTCAGTTTGAATACTGAACAAGGAATGAGGTGCCATTCTGAAAATCTCGCCGGTTTATATAGCTCCAGGTTAGCGGATTTAAACTCTTTTCATTCATGAGTTCGCGTGGTAGTACTATTTTACTTTAATTTTAATGTCATTCACAATGGAAATGTAAAGTGACATTTGCAAAAGTGAAAGGATGACAACTGATTTGGTGGCAGAAATTCTGGTAAGTTTAATTTTGCAAAGTAATTATTAATTTATTAATTTTTTGTTTATTTCAGCTTGATAATTTTTGTTGGAGGGATGGCTGGAGCAGATTAGGAGAGTAATATGCACTTCCCGTGCATTCAGATAAGTTTTTTTCAAATTTTAACCCAAAGTTTGTTTACTTTGTGGATTATTTATATTTGCAGATTGGAACATATATAGAACGAGGAAAGGAGCAATTAGAAAGTAGCAAGAGGACATTTGGACAACGGGGGATTGTTTAATGAGTATAATTTTAATAAAATTAAGCTTTCATTAAATATTTTTCTTTTCAGGCAATAATTTTGGAAGGACTGAACATCCTCCCGCCTCCGACAAAATTAAATATTTTAAATGTATATTTTTGTATGATATATATGTGTAATGCATTGGTTTAAATAAACGTTTTTTTGATGGAAGATGTGGTATTTTCCTTTCTTCCTTACCATCTTCATGGAAACTTTTCCAGGAAGATCCCATCGGAAAAATTTTCTAGAATTTCTGATACATTCCCATGGTGTGTTGGTTTGTTTCAGTTATTGTATCACTATGGGAGTTGCTTCAATGAATGGTTCCAAATCTTGTGGGATTCCTGTATCGCCCATTGGCGGATCCTGGAACTGGATAGGTGGATCGATGATATTCGATGTCCCTGGAAAACTCACTGGTGGTGTTGGCGGGATGCTTGTTGCTGGTACTTTTGGTGTTGACGTCATTGGTATTGTTGGCTTTGATAATGCCTTTGGTGGTATGTTGACCTGAGGTGCCGGGAAAAGTGTCCTAACGGTGTTGTTGTTGACTTCGGAACATTTTACAGCTGTTGTAGACACTGGTCTGGGCCTGGTTGGAATGCGGATTCCGTGGAGGGGCTGGATTGGTCTTGGCTTGAAGTTGAAATTTTTATTGTCTGATGACAACGTTTTTTGTAACCTTTTTACTGGGGACGACAGCTTCTGACTTTCAAAGGGTCTGTGTCTCGTCCTGATTGGTGACGAGTGGGGTTTGACAACCACTGACTTCAGCCGTCGCCCTGTTCTTTTTGGTCCAGTAGCAGTTATGATCTCCTTTTTCACCCTTTTCTTTACCGAGACACCCGGCTTGGTCGGAGTCTCTTTAACAGGGGAAACTGGTGCAGGAATATCCGTCAATTCATCCAACAGATCCCATAACTCCCTTTTTGGGGTATTTGGTGGAGTTGTTAAAGAGTCCAGAGAATCCGAATTGAATATTTCTAACAATTCTTTCATTTCAAAAAAATAAAAAAATAAAATAAAAAGGAACTCAAAAAGACACTTTTGCCGCGCACTTTATTCAACTTTCAAGACTGAAGTGAATTTTGGCGGGTTTTCGATTCGTTTATATTCAAAATAAACGGGAATTTTCAAAAATTTAGTGTTGCCAAGAGAGTCAATGTGTAAGGGAGAGTGGTTTATTATTGTTGGGATATGTCGGAAAAAGGGAGAGGACAGACCTTGGCGATAGGGCGAGTTAAAATACTTTTTGACGTTTTAATTGTTACTGCTCGTACTAAATTGTTATGACCAGTATTAATTTGAATTATTCGTCCTAATGGCCAATGTCCTATTGGTACTTGATCTTCTTTTATTAATACGAGAGTGTCTATTTTTGAATTCTCCTTTTGGGTTTGCCATTTTTGTCGTTGTTGTAGGGTGTGAAGGTAATCTCTTGACCACTGTTTCCAAAAATTGTGAGAGAGCCACTGGATATATTGCCATCTCTTTAAAGGATGTTGGTTGGGATTTAGTGGGGGAGGTTCTAATACAAATAGGTTATGTCTGCCTGTCAGGAAGTGGCCAGGGGTAAGGACATTGTAGTCTGTGGCATCATTAGAGAGCGGAGGGAGTGGTCTAGCATTTAAGCATGCTTCTATTTGAACTAATACTGTATATAATTCTTCGTATGTGAGCTTTGTGTTTTTGATAGTTTAATACAGATGGCGTTTTGTGGATTTAACTCCAGATTCCCACAATCCTCCGAAGTGAGGTGCTGCAGGAGGGTAAAAGTGCCAAGTTATGCCTTGGTTAGCAAGTTCGGTAGCTAAATCGACTTCAATTGCTTTAATTGTTTTTTCTAAGTTAGTTTGTAGAAGTCGATTAGCTCCTACGAAATTTGTGCCTCGGTCCGAATAGATGTGAGCTCAATATGTATTGCTTTAGTAACTTAACAAATGAATAAACAAATATATGCCTTTGTAATTTTTGCCCCTCTTAGTGATGACGTTTTCATGTCTATTGGGCCTGCATAATCGACGCCAGTGTGTTGGAAGGGTAAGAAAGTGTTGACTCTAGCAGCTGGGAGAGAACTCATTAATTGAGAGGAGGGTTTAGCATTGAATCGAAAACACGTGATACATTTATGTATGCGATATCTAATTGTATTGCGGGCATTAAGTAGCCAATAAGAATTACGTAGTGTGTTTAATACAACTTGAGTGCCTCCGTGCAGAGTGTAATTGTGAATATGATCGATAAGGATATGAGTAACATGATGTTTATTTGGAAGGATTATAGGATGTTTTAGGTTATAATTTAAATGTGCTTCTGTCAGTCGATCTCCTACACGTAGGATATTCTCAGAGTCTAGTATTGGATTGAGTGACAGAATTCGACTTTTTTTTAGGAAGGGGCAGATTTTTTTGCAAACATGTAATTTCGGTAGAAAAAATTATGTGTTGGAGAGTTTTTATTAGGCATCGCTCTGCCTTTTTGAGTTCGGAGACTGATAAATACTGAGTAGTTGGGTGTTGTTTGCGCATACTGTTTATAAATCTAAGGCAGTATGCGATTATACGAATAGTTTTCTGGAATGATGAGTATTTGGTAAGTAAAACTATGTGTTCGTTAATTATATTAGTGAGTGTTTTCGATTTTTTAGATTCCAATGCAGTTTGGATATCTGTGTTTTGTTGAGACCAAAATTCCTCATCTTTGTGTAACCAGTCTGGTCCCTTCCACCATATTGAAGTCATTAATAGTGCTTTTGGTAGAATTCCTCGTGAGGGTATGTCTGCAGGATTTTGTTTTGATGGAACGTGCTTCCAAATTGCATTTGGTATGTCCTCGTGTATTTCGGAGACACGATTGGCTACGAATGTTTTCCAAGTGGATGGATATTTCCGTAACCATGCCAGAGCTATGTTAGAGTCTGTCCAGGCTGGCACTTTGATTTCCTTAAGCTCTAAATCGATTGTGACTTGTTTTGTCAGTCGAGAGAGTAAAACAGCGCCACATAACTCTAGACGAGGCAACGAAACTGGTTTGATAGGAGCGACTTTGGTTTTTGCTGTAATTGGTTGAATTTTGGAATTGTTGTTTTCATGTATTTTTAAATATAGTACAGCTGAGTAAGCGTTATTGGAAGCATCGCAAAAACCGTGTAGCTCTATCTCTTTGTTACTGGGCTCATATCCCAGCCATCTTGGAATTTGAATATCTTGCAATGTATTCAGTTGAGCTTTGAAAGCACTCCATTCTCTTGTAATTTCATTAGGTACTATGTCATCCCAGTCACATTTTGTAAGCCAGAGTTTTTGTATTAAAATTTTGGCTGTTATTATACATGGTGCCAGCCATCCTAATGGATCAAAGAGAGATGAGACTTCAGAGAGTATTATTCGTTTCATATATGTATTAGTTGGTTCAGGAATTTTAACTTTAAAGGAGAAATGATCTGTCGTTGGATACCACCGAATGCCGAGAGTTTTAATGGATTCGTGTTCTGAGAATTCTAAGTTCGTTTTTAGCTCTCGGTGTTCAAGGGGTATTCTGTCTAGCAGATCGGGATGGTTGGTAGTCCATTTTTTTCAAATTAAAATTTAATTTATGTAAAACCTCGATAAGCTCCTGTTGAAGTCGTTGAGCTTCATTGAGGTTATGGGCACCGGTAACCAAATCGTCGACGTAAAAATCTTTCATTATACTCTCTGCTGCGAGTGGGTAGTTGTTATCTTCATCCTTTGATAACTGCTGCAAAGTTTTAATGTTGTCAGAGCGTAGTCCTTTAATTCTTCATTTGGAGTATTTCTCCAGATTATTCTATGGAAATTTTGGTGTTTAGGTGCCATTTGGATCATCCTATACATTTTTTAAATGTCAGCTGTAAATGCGTATTTATATAATCGCCATCGTAATAGGGTGGTCCAAAGAGTTGGTTGTATAGTTGGTCCAATTAGCAGTTGCTCATTTAGAGACTTTCCACTTGACGTGCGTGCTGAAGCGTTGAACACAATTCGTAGTTTTGTTGTTGTACTCTCTTTGAGTACTGCGTGGTGTGGTAAGTAATAAAAAGGGAAATTGGAATGGCAGTTGTTCTCTGTTTGTAATTGTGTAAGGGGAATTAATTTCATGTGTCATTGATACAAGTTTTATATAAATTATATAGCTCTGGATTATTAGAGAGTTTTTTCTCTATTTGTAGAAATCGCCTGACTGCCATATTTCTTGACTGACCGAGTTGCGGTGCAATTTGCTCCTTGAATGGTAATTGCACTTCTTTTTTTCCGCAGGGCAAACGAGTTGTTGTTTTTTCACAGAGTTTTTCACATAGCTGATCTTCTGGTGATTGTTTAGAGCTAATGTGACACTCTTCGATTTCCCAAAATCGTTTTAACTGATTATCTAACTCAGTTTTTATTGTAGTATGAGTGGTTAATACTGTCGTGAGGATATTCTTTGTTTCTGGGATTGCTCCCATTAAAATCCATCCTAGTTTTGTGTTTTGAGCTGTAGGTGTGTTGAAAGTTCCCCTTTTGATTCCATTAATTATAATTGTTGGAGACGTTGACAACAAACTACAGAAATCTCCGCTATTAAACAAATATTTAATTTAAAGATTCTCAATTCATGTACAAAAAATTTACAGTTAGCTAGCAAAAATTACTTCAAATAATTTCGTATTCATTGCAAAAATCCGTTTGCTAACTCAAGAAACGTTAATACATTTTGTTCGAACACAGTTCAAATTAGAGTTAGTTTTAGTCAGTCGTTGTTGGAATCGATACGAGATCAGTCGGATCTTTTGAATAAAATCAATTATATAGCAAACAGTTCGTTTTCTTTTTAGTAGCACCTTTACGCAAAAACTATTGTGCAAACATTTTTTGGTGACCCCGACGTGATCGCGGCTGTGAAATTAATAGAATTTTGTTATAATTACTGTGTGGTCAATCTAAAATTAAACCTTTGTTGACACCTTGCGGAACTATCCTTTGTGTATAGCTTTTCGTGAATATTTTAAGATCGATCGGTGTGCATTCTCGTGGACAAATTATTTAAACTATTTCGTGAAAGGTGAATTAATTGCAAACCTCGCTAAAAATTAGTGCAATTTTATCGATTGTGAATTGCGGTAATTAGTGGGACACTTCGTTACATTTAATTAGTGGGACGCTTCAGTAAACCAGATCGGTTACCAGATCTTCAGCATCATCAAACAGTCGGGAAGTACGGCAAGTACCACACTTCTTTTCTTTCTCTTAAATATATTTTCGTTGAAATTATTATTAATAACCAGTCAAAATGAGTTTAACATCGGAGCAACAAAAAAACTTAAACACTAACTAAAAGATCGTTTACTAAGGCAGCGATCACGCGTATTAAGACTTTTATCGATCAAAAGCAGGAAAACTTGCTTCCAGAGGAATTATAGTGCAGACTTGGCTTACTTGAAGCATATTTTAAGCAATCTCTTGCTATCCAAGACAAAATCGGCAATATAGAGACTGATGAAGCAGATTGTAACGTAATGTGTGAAATCGAGGACAGTTATTGCTCAATAAAGGCAATACTTCTAAATAAGATCGGCGAACAGAAAAAACGAGATTCACTTTCAATATCGGTAGATGAATCAATCAGAACAATAGGATCTCCATCAATTTCGTCCATCGCGCTTAAATCTAATTTACCAAAATTGCAATTACCTCAATTTTCCGGTCAATATATCGAATATATCAATTTTATAAATACATTCAAGCTAATAGTGGATTCAAATAAAAATTTCGCTAAGATCGAGAAGCTCGTGCACTTGCGATCCTGTCTGAAGGGTGAAGCTCTCGTTACAATTCAGGCTTTAGAAATAAATGCAGAAAATTACAACAAAGCGCTTAAATTATAAGATAGTAGATACAACAACAAGTAACTCATATTTGAATCTCATATCGCTTATTTATTTAATATTCCCGCAACTAATAAAGCGGCTGCTAGCAGTATTAGGAAAGTTATTGACCATGTGAATGTTCACTTAAAGGCAATGCAATCGTTGGGTTCAGATAACGACATTTTGAATGCTGTCATTATTCACGTAGTAAAGGGTAAATTAGACCAACAATCAAAGTCTAAGTGGGAAGAGTCGCTTGACGTTGATCATCTGCCTACATGGGATACCTTTTCGGACTTTCTTCAGAAGCGTTGCCAAGTAATTGAAGGCAGTGAACTAAGAGCAGGTCACAAATCACATCCAACATCATTAACTCGCGTCTTAGCGAAAACGTCGCTAACAGTATCCAAACAAAAGCAGTCATGCACTAAATGCAATCAAAATGACCATACGATTCATAAATGCTCAGCATTTCTGAACTTACCAATAATGGACCGATTCAAGGAGGTTAAGCAATTAAATTTGTGCATAAATTGCTTAAATAAGCGTCATTCTGTAAAATCTTACTTATCATCGAAATGTCGCGTCTGCAGTTTGTTTTTGCAGTTTGTTTGGGCAAATCCAATCTAATCTTTAGAAGTACTAAATGTGTGCGTGTTTAATTTAGGTACTAGAGTTAACAGATCAATAAAAGTTGGAACTGAAGGAATTTACAAAAAAAAAAGGTCAGGAACAAATGGGGACAATTCATTCCTGTTCGAGTATTGCTTGATTCTGCATCACAATTAAATCTTATGACTCAATCATTGGCGAAAAAATTGCAACTTACTTGCAAAGGAATTCAAGGTCATATATCTGGAATTGGTGACACGAATTCTACAGTAGCTTATGCAACAAATGCCACTATAATGTCACGCATAAATGAATTTCAGGCGCATCTTGAGGTTTGGATTATTCCTACTATCACAAGCGCCCAGCCTGAATCACGAATCGATACTAGTGATCGGAACATTCCTCGTAACGTAACATTAGCCGATCCTGGATTTTACATTCCCCATAAGGTTGATATGTTGTTGGGTGCAGACGTGTTCTATCAACTATTATCGGTTGGTCACATTCGCTTAGGTGAGCACCTTCCAGTGCTACAAAAAACTTTATTCGGATGGATAGTTGCTGGTCGCTTCAAAGCAGTAGATGCTAGTCGTCGCCTGTAGAAAAATGTAGCTTGTAGAAAAATTTTGGGAAATAGAACATGTTACAGATCAGGTTGCTAATTGGAGCACGGAACAACAAGAGTGTGAAAAATTCTTTGTCAATACAGTCAAGCGTAGTAATTCTGGTCAATTTATAGTCCAACTGCCATTCAAAAGGGATCCAAATCTGGAGACTCGTACGCTATTGCATCAAGACATTTCGCTAGACTAGAACGCAGATTAGAGAAGGATCCAGAGTTAAAAAATCAGTACATCGAATTCATGAATGAATACGAACAGCTTGGGCATATGCAACAGTGGACCGGTAATACCTCAGATATTAAATATTTCATTCCACACCACTGCGTGTTGAAGCCAGATAGCTTCAGCACAAAATTAAGAGTTGTCTTCAATGCGTCCTCTCCCACTACTAATGGCATATCGTTGAATGACATCTTGATGGTCGGACCAACTGTTCAAGAAGATCTCTTTAGCATTGCTGTACGATTTCGATGCAGAAGATACGCGACTTGTGCTGATATCACTAAAATGTATCGGCAAATTCTTGTAGATACTCCAGATAGGAAATTTTTGGGAATTCTGTGGAGGCCATCGGCTACATCTCCTGTGAAGGAATACGTCCTAACTACTGTCACGTACGGAACCTCTTCGGCACCCTATCAAGCTACGAGATACCTTGTTGAACTAGCAAATACATTCGATGACACCTTGCCGATCGGATCTCATGCTGTCAAACGGGACATGTACGTTAACGATCTACTTAGTGGAGCGGATAGTTTAGAGCAATTGATGGAACTCAAGCATCAAAGTGTATCTATTTTGAATGCCGGCGGGTTCACATTGAGGAAATAGTCTTCGAATTGTGCGGCATTTATGGATGCTCTTCCTGTGGAGGATCGCGAAACTGAAGATACAACAACTAATTCAAATGCAGTAAAGGCACTTGGCTTGATTTGGAATCCTAAGGCTGATGAATTTCAATTCACGTGGCCTCTCGCTACGGAATCATCGCGAATAACGAAACGAACAGACCTTTCGGATTTGTCAAAATTGTTTGATCCTCTTGGGTTAATAAATCCAATCATCGTAATTGCAAAAATATTCATGAAGCAACTTTGGCGTCTGAAATTAAATTGGGATGAATCTCTTCCTATAGAGCACCATACTCGTTGGATAAACTACCGATCTCAGCTCAAGGATGTAACAAAACTTCGACTCACACGCCCAATATATCCCGATAACCGATGTGTGACTGAATTGCATGGATTCGCAGATGCCTCTGAAGACGCTTACGGCTGCTGTAGTTACATGCGAAGTGTTACAGTATCAGGAGATATCATAGCTAAACTGATTACTTCCAAATCACGAGTGTCACCGAACAAGGTTATTTCTCTACCTAAATTAGAATTGTGTGCTGCGCTATTACTTTCGAGTCTAGTAAGGCGCTTACGAAGCATCATTGAACCATTCCCGGAAATCACTTTGTGGACAGATTCGGAAATTGTGTTGCATTGGATTGCTGGAGAGTCATCCTCCTGGAATACCTTCGTCGCGAATCGTGTATCTAAGATACAAGCTGTTGCCGATATTAATCATTGGAGACATGTGGAATCTAAATTGAATCCTGCCAACATTGTTTCGAGAGGAGTAACAGTAGACTATCTTATCAACTCCATATGGTTTAGAGGGCCGCTTTTTCTATCGCAATCCAAGCTGAACTGGCCTTGTAATAAAAAAATTGAACCATATATGGAGAATATACCAGAAAAACGATCAATAAAATCGGTGTTGACTGTGCATCGTGGAACCCAGTCACCAGACTTCATATCTGAGCAAAAGTACGTCAATAATGCTTCCAAACTTTGCCACATCATCGCCTTTGCAGTACGATTTATTAAGAAACTCGCACTACGATTACAAAGCAAAGGTTACAAGTTACAAAATCTGAATCTAACCATTTCGAACTCCATAGACGACAATTTATCGCATGCTGAAATAGATGAGGCGTTAATGAGAATTATCTACTCCATTCAACGATTAGCATTCAGTTCCGATATAAAGTGCCTCGAGAATGAAGAGCCTCTTGATTCAAAGGGTAGCATTATTAGCTTGTCGCCATTCATGGATAGTTCTTCATGTCAGCTCCGAGAAGAATGTCGATCTCTGCTGGAGTTGAAAAAGTGGGGTCAGGCAGAGGAAGGTTATGTATGTGTCTCCAATTTGAGACTTTAATTGTTTGAGCTGGTAGTAAGTCGGTGATTTTTTCGATTATCAACATGTTAACCTTCATTTTAAAATTCGAGTGTAGTGAATTGATGCTGACTGTAGTTTGTTTTGAGCTTGTATTAGTAGGAGTTGTGCCAAGCCCAATTAGTTGTTGATTTGTTGGGAATCCTTTGAGCTGTAATCGTTTACAGGCTCTTTCTGTTATAATGAATACTTGTGATCCAGAGTCTATTAATGCACGAAAGATCATTGTAATTCCAGATGGGGCAGTAATATTTATTAGAGCTGTAGAGAGTAAAGCTCTTTTAGTGTTAGAAGTAAAAAAATTTTGAACTTGTTGTTCATTAGCTTCGATAGTGGATGGAGATTTTGATTTTTGAGTAGATTCGGTGGTTGAATTTGTATTTGAACAGTTTTTTTCATAGTGAAGCAAAGAATTGTGATTTTTGCCACAGTGGTAACATTTTTTGTTACTAGGACATTGTGAAGTTGTATGGTTGGACGAGAGACAATTTTTGCACAAGATTTTGTTAGTAACAATTTCATGTCGTTGTCGAATGCTTAAATTTCTAAATGTAGGACAATGGAAAATTATATGGTATTATTATTATATGGTTTTTTATATTCTTAGGCGAATATGGTTTTTGAATTGGAGCTGAACTCTTGCTTTTGTTTAAGAGTCCATACGTTGGTTTAGGGGGAAGGTTTTTCTTTCCTTCGGTTAGAGCTTCAAGCATTCTAAATCTCGTTTCGAGAAATGTAGTTAATTCTGTATAAGTTGGGAGTTCAGTATTGTTTCGTAACTCTTGTTCCCAATGATAATGAGTCTCTTGTGGTAATTTCTGGATTAGTATGTGGATCAAGATGGCGTCCCATTTGTCCACGGGTAATTCGAGAGCTTGTAACTCATGAATACATTCCTCAGTTTTATCTAAAAACGATTTAATACTGGTTGATGTCTCAGTTTTAATTTGAGACTGGCTCAGGAGATCCTTCAATTGCTGATTTACGAGAGATCGTTTATTATTATATCTCTTCGTGAGAAGTTCCCATGCCTTGTCATAATTGCTCTCTATTATGTCAAATTGTCGCAGAAGTCTTTCTGCTTCCCCACCTTGAGGACTTGAGGATTTTTTCGAGTGAGGACATTTTGAACTTAGGGCAAATCCGGCTCGAAGGACCAATGTGCGAGCTGTGCGTAAATAAGGGGGAGGTGCCGGAATTAAAAAATGCCCAATCGAAATTTTAAGTTCAAAATGTTTTATTAAAATTCAGTAAATCAAAATACATTCAATATAAACGCTTAATTCTAATATCACAGTCAAATAACAATTCAATAAATAGTAAATATTTCAATATATATAAATTCAAAATAAATAAATTCAAAAATAAATTCAAAAAGTAAATAAAGAAGTCCAAACAAATCCACAGCTAATTCGGTGCTGGTTTGGTGCCTTCCTGAAAGAAGAAGAAGAAGAGAGAAATTTACAAAAGGAAATTCAAAATTAAGTTTTTGAATTGTAAAATAGAATTAATTTTCTATTTTGATGGAATGCAGAATTAAGTTTCTGCAGGAAAAATACATAGTTTCTGTGGTAGGATTTGCAGAAGTAAGTTTCTGCGACAGGATTTTACAGAAGTAAGTTTCTGTGGTAGGATTTGCAGAAGTAAGTTTCTGCGACAGGAAATTTTCAAATTAAGTTTTGAAAATCACGGGTGGGATCGTTTCAGTTTGAATACTGAACAAGGAATGAGGTGCCATACTGAAAATCTCGCCGGTTTATATAGCTCCAGGTTAGCGGATTTAAAGTCTTTTCATTCATGAGTTCGCCTGGTAGTACTATTTTACTTTAATGTTAATGTCATTCACAATGGAAATGTAAAGTGACATTTGCAAAAGTGAAAGGATGACAACTGATTTGGTGGCAGAAATTCTGGTAAGTTTTTATTTTGCAAAATAATTATTAATTTATTAATTTTTTGTTTATTTCAGCTTGATAATTTTTGTTGGAGGGATGGTTGGAGCAGATTAGGAGAGTAATATGCATTCAGATAAGTTTTTTCAAATTTTAACCCAAAGTTTGTTTACTTTATGGATTATTTATATTTGCAGATTGGAACATATATAGGACGAGGAAAGGAGCAATTAGAAAGTAGCAAGATGACATTTGGACAACGGGGGATTGTTTAATGAGTATAATTTTAATGAAATTAAGCTTTCATTAAATATTTTTCTTTTCAGGCAATAATTTTGGTGGGACTAAACAGTTGTGTTTACGCCTTACTTTATAGCCCCATCAGGCCTCAACTCGCACCACTAACCAAAAACACTTTAACTCTCGCACTGTGCGACCAGCGTTTTCTATGAATAACACTCGATATTGCATGATAAGCTCCGAGCCCCCGCAACTCTACCGACATAACATTTGTGTTTGTGTCTCATTCTGTCGCCCGCCCAAGGCTTCAATTTGTACCACCAACAGTTTTATCGCTCAAGTCAGGTCAGCCCTGTCAGTGGTTCCATGGACCAACCCGTATATCCTTGAACAATTGTTCAGTCTGTATAGCACAGAGCCATACTGGAGTGTGTGTGTCCTCTTCTAATGATGATAGGCGTCCACGAGTACTGAGTTTTAGAACCATAGTGTCGGCGTGACGTAAACTGAAGAAGGAAGGTACACACCCACACCAAGGTCCAGTCTGCACGGCAGGAATCACGAGCTTTGACCTGATCGTGGGGGGAGGCGCTCTCTCATAAGGAGTATGTCCGAAGGAATCTTAGTCCTGATGAGCGAGACGAAGAGCCAGCTACATTATCCTGACCGGCCGTTAACGGTGACCTGGTTGTACACCATCGACCCTTTCCATACCTATCTCATCAGTCCGCACCGAGCCTTCAGCAAAAATTTACCGGCGTAAAGCTTTTGTTTACGTCTCATCCCAATGCATGTTTCATGCCACTCAGATCTTCCCAACTTAACATGTTTTTGTCAAATAGCGCAGCCGCCGGCTATTCCGTTGTCTTCGTAAGGTATTCGGCGATTCGAATTGTGGAATGTGAGAACTCCACACTTGAGATTTTAACGGCGGCTTGGCCCATGGGCCCCTCAACACTCCCTTTTCATCTTTTACTTTTGGGCCTTAGTGCTTCCCCCGTCTTAAAGACTGACGAACTATTTTGTGAGACTGCTCACAATCATCCAAGAGATGCCATCCTTAACGGACCCTGCCTCGCCGCTCTCGCTCTTTCCACTTCACCACCGGACCTGCTACACATTGGGCGCCTATCAAAGCTACGAAAACGTAGGCTGCCCTGTTATGGTCGTTATGTAGCGACACCTCCAGTGGTCCCGTATCACCTGACCACTGGATCAAGTTATGAGCGGGAAACGTCTTTAGTCCGTTGAGATGGTGCTGGATTCGGCTATATGAGCCGAATCCCTGCACTAGGTTAATTTCAGCATGCTATGCTCTTTGTTTTACTAGCCCCCGGCTCTGCTCCAGACCGCATTAACATTCCTAAGATTCGGCTCCTATAGCCGAATCCAAGACCACCAATAATTTTCTTACCTAGAAACACCTGAAAGGGAAAGAGATAAACAAAATAACTACGGGCACAAAAGGGGCATAATTAAAGGCAGCAAAGAAAATCCATTTAAAAGACACTTCAAGCTCCGAAATTGTTATACGGAGAGGCGAGGAAAATAATTTAAATCAATTAAATTATTGGCATAAAATTCCTCGGCTCCCGCACAAATTTGCTTAAAATTGTCGAAATAGTTACATTCTGACAAGAACGTAACAGCTGCATAACAGCACCAAAATTTAAACCCCCGCTACCTACGGTACAATTAGCGCGACAAAACAGAAAAATCCTCAGCCACCTATGGAAATAATACAAAAATCCAACCAAAAACGGCCTGGCTGCAAAAGAATTCTAAAAATAGAATTCTCTTCATACGAAAGCAGCAAAATTGCAATAAAATTGCAATGAAAATTGAACATCGGTCATAAATGGAAAGAAGGCAAAACCGTTTACGCAGCCATATTGCATGAAAGTTGGATATGAGAGCAGAGGGATGGCAAGTTGGTGTGTGTGACTTTGCCGCCAGCAATAGAGGTTAGCGCGAGGAGTTTAGTCAGTTGAGTCTGCATGTGCTTTCGATACGTGCGGTGGAAAGATTTCAGATTTGTCGGAATTAATCTTGAATGGCAATGAAATGCGCGAAGAAAAGAAAAAAAGCAAGTCTTGTCACGGCGTTGGAGGTGGAAGGAGTGCGTTTTTGAGATTTTGACAATTCGGAACTTGAGTGAACGGTTGTGTTTTGTTCTATCGACTAGTGAGTTTCCGTTTATAAAATATTAAATAAAAGGCTAAAGTGGTTTGAATTTTTTTAAATTACTGATTAGTTCCTGCCTTTTCCGAAGACGTGAATTTCTGCAATAAAAGTAAAAAAAATGAGTTTTGATTGCGACAGTTCTATTAACGATCCTAATTATATTTTTTGAGCTTACTGCTTCCTCTACAAACTTGCAAGAGAAAATGTGTGTTAATTTTTTTTTTAACGATGAAAGTTTAATTGTGAACAGTTTTTCTTCTAATACCATTAAGGACACAGAAGTTAAATTAATATTTTCGAAGCCTTTTGTTGAAATTTGTGAAGACAGACAGAAAACCGGGAATATTACTGCCAAATGCCTCAGTTGTATCAACAAAAATGTCATAAAAGGAAAGTTAACAATTTTTGCTGACTTGACATTTCCATACATAATTTTTTTTTTCATCTGTAGATTTTTACAGCTCTTGTTCAAATTACTTTTGAAAGTATCATTTGAAATATTTATCTTAACAGTTATAAAACATAAAGCTTGGAATTTAATGAATATGTGCAAAAATGGAAACGATTAATATTAAATTACCTGATCAAAATTTCAATGAAGATTTTGAAGAAAGCGAAAGGAAATCAAAATGTTGAAATTATTGCTAATTACTGTGAAACAGTTGCAGAGCACATTAACAAAATAAACAAAAACGAAATCTGCGATTGCGAAAACAACACAAATGACTTCCGACTTTCGTATTTTTTTTTTAATGAAAAGTATAAGAATTAATTCCGCAATAGTGGAGTTGTGGTAAAAATACAATAATTTTTGGTGAACGTGAAAAGGACTTACAAGCCACGTATTACAGCGCGCATGTAAATCGAAACGTACGAGAACGAGTGGTAAGAATAAATTATTTCTTCTAAATTAAGAGTTAAATAGTCGTTTTAGAGTAGAAAGCAACGGACTTTCGTAATTT
This sequence comes from Leptarthrus brevirostris, assembly GCA_964036015.1. Lineage (NCBI taxonomy): Eukaryota > Metazoa > Arthropoda > Insecta > Diptera > Asilidae > Leptarthrus > Leptarthrus brevirostris. The sequence continues at coordinate 84,987,102 of OZ038375.1, read as the reverse complement.
TTTTGAATGAAAAGTACAAGAATTAATTCCGCAATAGTGGAATAGTGAATTGGAAAAAAAGCGAAGAGGACTCGGATACTAATTTCTGCCTTTATGCTTGGCGAAAGAGTCTCGCTGGCAAGCGATAATGTTTTTAGAAAAAAAGAGCTGCTAGTGCGCCATCCGATCTGTCTTCAACCTCCTCAGTCTTGTTAAGCACAGGCTAAAATCTAAAAAGGGGGAAAAAACGCAGATCAGCAGTAAACTCACCTCGGAGGAACGCTCTTCAGCACGACCACCGCCGCCATTCCCAAATTCATAAGAACAAGGCACTCATCGGGCAGCAGTATTACCGATTCCACCGCCAAGGTTCTGTAAAGTTACAGCAACAAACCGAAGACCCTCGGGAAGTGACCCAAAACAAAAAGCCACCAATGCGTGAGTAATAGCTCATAAGTATTAGCAGCTCCTCAGTACAATTATGTAGATGCGTTTATATTAGGGTAAATTATGTTACAAAGAACGGATAATGAACTGTCCTTATGCCAAAAGGAGGATCTTCACGTAAAATACTTCCGTAAATCTAGCTCGTTCAGGCCTCTTGAGTGGTCCTAATGTCCGCTGAAATTAGATCAATATAATCAGAAACCTTCTTAATATTTTTATTGCATATAGTCAAGTTAACTTTGTAAGACGATAATTCTAGGGTAGCGATTCTCACACAAATTGGTTGCCTACCCGTTTCAATAAATTAAGCGCATGCCCAAAATATGTTGTGGCAACAGAAAAATATTTCATAGCAACGAATAAATATGTCAAGTTTGTGCGCATGATCTGTAATTCTCCCATGCCGTTCCCCGGAGCTTGCATCTAAATACTCAGCCGCCTGGCTGGGAGCTGGCGTGTGATTTTGACACTTCAAAGCGTTTGGACTGCCATGAGTAAAAATTTTGTAAAACGGTTGGCATTTCCTTCAACCGATTGAACACACACTTGTTAAATTCAAGCTCTACACATTTTTACAATTTTGCGTAATTACAAGGCAACCAGGTTGTCTGAATTCGTGAGAATTCCTACCCAGGTTTTTATTTTGCCTCCATATTATGAAATTTTTGAGTAATGTTTAATCTTCTGTATACAACCGACATAGAATACGTGTATCTTTCTTGAATTCATTTCTGTACGGTCTGTTTCAATAGAAATTTAGGTAGAATATTTTTATTTATACTTAGAATAAAACTAAATATATTTATATATATATATATATATATATATATATATATATATATATATATATATATATATATATATATTGAACTTTCATATACATACTGTAACGTGCACGAGGTAGGCCACGAAAAGGGAAATAGTCAACCGTCTAATGCGCATGTCCCGGGTGGCCAGAAATCAAGAAAAGGAAATGTCACACGGGGAAAGTCAAGGACGACTTGCACCCATGGTGAATATGTGAGGTGAAAATGTGTAACGGAAATATCTAGAACTAAGTGACTAAGTGAATTAAGCTAAGTAGTATAAATAGGGCTTAGCAGTAGCCTAAGTAGTTTAGTCGTGATTTAGACTGCGAAGTGTTTACATGTGATAATGCGAATAGTTAGTTGTATTTTAACCAGTGAAGTGATAAGTTCTAATTGTTAAAGTGAAACGTAATATTGTGAAGAAATATTGTCAAGAAAATTGTGTAACGAACTAATTAAGTGAATTAAATAAAATTGTGAACTTTCGTAATTGAAAATAAGTGTCTTAATTAATCCGTCGAGAACGAAGAGCCCCATTTACGTTACAATTCTTCTCGTTGTGCTGCTCGAAATTCTTCATTGTTCCATCCTGTCAAGGGTATGACAGTTGTTCTTTGCACAGTCCCATGGTCGCATTTTCCTTCCAGACGGGAACAGTATTTACACTCCGATTTACATGGCCGTCGTGACAGTGCTTCTGCATTTCCATGGGATCTACCCTTCCTATGAGTAATTTAAAAATCATAGGATTGAAGTCTTTCCAGCCATCGTGCTACTTGTCCTTCAGGATTTTTAAATTGCATTAACCACTTCAGCGCTGCATGATCTGTTCGGAGAGTGAATCTTTGTCCATAGAGGAATTTATGAAAATGCTTCGTTGCGACGAATTCTGTCACATATAATTTTTTTAATATAGTCATTCAATTTTTTTATATGAGCTAAATTTATAGTTTAATTTCAGGACCCCATGAAGCTTCTTGTTCCTTCTTGTTTCCCTCATCATTAATCCCTTCCCCTTTCATGGTTTGATTTTTGATTTTTGTTTTATTTCTTTTTTCAGCACACCTTTTTAGGTTGGGCCTGCATCCTAGCCAGATACAGGATAGAGGTGGGTAGGTTTCTGAACTGTCAGCAAAGGGGGTAAACTTTCTTTTTGTGCAATTTTCTTGACAGTTCAGCGCGGCTTGGAACAACAGTTGACACCAGACCTGTTGTTCTTCCTTCAAGTTCCGTTTCTCGTTTTTTTATCTTGTGTGGCAGACCTGAGAGAAGGAGTCCACAACCTCCTCTCGCCACAGGCACGCGAAATTCTGTTGTAGATGTGTTCAAGGACCTACACCCCATACCGACCAGCTAGGACGTGCTGCTTCCCTAGGGAAGACACATCAGCATCTTCTGATGCGCTTCGTGTCTCAAAAGAGATGGCATGTAAGCTTAGGCTGATCCGCTAGTCCTTCTCGGACTTAGGCGAAGTTGGCCTGAACGGCTGTCTTCTCTTCCCCTTTCCTTACTAAGCACCTTCGAGGTCTAGTGCCTCTATCCTGACTTGCCTTATGGTGTCCATAGGCATGTCAGCTGTTGCAAATCGGACACAATATCCAGCCGAGTCACTCCACTAGTCGAGTACCTTGCACGGCCTCGATGCTGTCCTGGTATAGCTAGTGGAAGTACTCGGTTGGCTTGTCTGGGTTCAGGATGGCTCCTAGCTTCACAGGCAAGACATATATTGTGGATTATAGGAACGTTGTGAGTTCTCACATTCCTTTTTTTTAATTTTTTTTCTTTTTTCTCTTCCTTTAAATTTTGATATTTTTTTGCTGAAATCTAATGGCTTTTTTTAAACCCCCTTTCCTTTTTTTTCACTTTCTTGATTTTTTTTCTGTTCTGAATCACACCCCTTCCCATCCCTAGCAAGATGGAGAAGAAGCTTCTGGGGGATACCTGAAATTGTTTCAGTTGAATTTTTTATTTTTTTTTCGTTTTGGGCACTCTCTAATGAGTTGAATTTTTTTTGGAATTTTGTTTTTTTTTTAATTTCTAATTTTTTTGTTTTGATTCTGATTTAATTAAGTTTATAGTCAGTTTTTCTTACGTGTTTTTTGGCGGTAAGATTACTTTTGAATTTTTTTGTATGCATAATTTTTTTTTGTTCTGATTTATTTTCTACTCTTCTACGTGGACAAAACCTTAGGAGCTGAGACTCCCGCACTAATTGCAGAGACCTTCAGTCTCAACTTTGACAGGTTTTTCTGAGAAAATTTTAGGAGCTGAGACTCCCGGACTAATTGCAGAGACCTTCAGTCTCAGTTGTCTGCATTTTACGTTGAGATAAGCGTCGACATAGCTGACATAGAATTTTGATAACGGCTTGATTTTTTTTATTCGAGATGTTTCGATCGCCAGTCTGTAATGCAAACAGGCTCCAGGTCAGGCAGCGGCAGCCACGACGAGAAGTACGACGAAGGCCTCAAACCAAACCTTTGGTTTAGCCAGGCTGTCATCCGACTCGGCGCAGGGGTCTGCTGCTCAGCCTAACGCTGATGCAGCAAACATCCTTCAGGACCCTGCTATATTGCAGGCCTCGAACCAAGTTCAGCAGTTCCGTTCGAACTTAACACAGACTGACTTGTCTAAACCCCCGCCCGACTACAACCCGCGAAGGCAGACTGCCAATTATGATTTGTTTCCCGACTAATCGATAAGCCAAGCTCAACAAATCTTTGGAACAAGCTAGTCTCTTGACGGAGCTTGGTCTTGTTTCAATACCAGGCAGGCTCAACCGGCAGAGGATCTCCATTGTCTTGAGATAACTCCCCATCCCTTCGGGGGGCCGCAATACATCAAGCCGATCCAGAAGCCTGAGGACTTGAACCAACCCCCAGTTTCCCCTCATTTATATAGGGCAAATAATCACCGGGCAACAGCAGTAATTGCTCCAGAACAGCTGGCAACCATCACGGAAGTGCTCAAGACCTAGATGCTAGACCTGTTGAGCACAAACCTGGCTCAATCCATCCTGGAAAGGTCAGGCACAGCCAGTAGTTCTGCAGGAGCCGAAAATGTAGGTCCCGCCCCTTTTCCGAACCTTCGTCAGCTGAATAACAACTCAGCTTCACCAGATCAAACAGCTTCTAGAACTCAATCAGCCCATGAAAACCCTAGATGGCAATACCAGGCCTATGAGCGTGAGCCTCTTCAGCCACATCAGCCGAGACAAAGACTTACTCATAGAGTTGCAGGCTTTCATGCCAGACGCCCATCCATCTTGGCGTCTTGGGGTATACAGTTTAGCGGTCGCAATCCATCTTTTACAGTCGATGACTTCTTATTTCGGCTTGAGCGATTAGCGTCCAGTGCGCATGTAACTGATGACAAGCTTTGTGCTAATGTCCACCTTCTGTTGAAAGATGAGGCAGAAAACTGGTTCTGGAACCAGTTCTGTCGCGTCTCTCCGAACTTAAATAAAAAATAATTCATAACAGATAATGTAAGCTACAATATGAGCTATGATTATGATAAACATAAACTGGGAGGAAGGAGAATTAGAAATGGCGATCAAGATGGGCGGGATAAAGATATAAAGATTTGTGAAGGGATGATTTACTCAGATGGAAGTCAAAGGAGGGAAGGTCGTTGACTTTTCGAAGCATGCTGGTAATTGGTTCGCGTTGACTGTAGTTCGTGCGATGGCGGTCGAGTCGGAAAAGGGGAGTGGATTAAGGTTGCGAGGGTTGGTATAGATGGGTAAAGACTGCAGGATTGAAGGGCAGTCTATGGCACCAGCTAGTAGCTGATGAATGAAGAGAACGTCGGAAACATCACGACGTTTACTTAGGGGTTGTAAGTCGATCAGTTTCAGACGGTTTTCATAAGGTGGAAGGTTGAATCTATCTACCCATGGAAGATCACGTAGAGCAAAGCGAATGAACCTACGCTGGACAGATTCAATTCTGTTAATGTGGGTTGTTTGCTGGCTGGCAGATTCAAGGAGAGGTCTAACGAAGGAAATATAGAGAGATTTGGAAACATAAGGATTGGAGAACTCTCTTGACCAGCGCTTCACAAACCCTAGCGCGGAGTTAGCTCTGTTAATTATGCTATCAATTTGGGAACGGAAATTTAGTTCACTATCACAGATTATTCCTAGGTCACACAAAGAGGTAACGATAGGGAGTGGTACGTTGGTTAACATGTATGTTCTCGGGGTGTTGGTAAGACGCTTGCGGGAATAAGAGATGGACTGGCATTTAGAGACATTGAGCTCAAGAAAGTTTTTCATGCACCATGTGGTGAACGAATCGAGGTCATTTTGGAGAAGAAGAGAGTCGGTTGTGGAGGAGATATGTTTAATTATTTTCATGTCATCAGCATAAATGGACAGCTCTGAGTATTTTATGACACAATCAACATCATTAAGTGTAAGGATGAAAATTAATGGACCGAGGGACGCCGGAATGAGCGACAATGGGGTTAGAAATGGATGAGCTGAAAAGAACATTGTATTGACGGTTGTTGAGGTAGGATTGAATCCAGGAGATGAATCTGGGGGAAAGCCTAGGCGATCAAGTTTAAACAGGATAACGCTATGGGAGATCTTGTCAAAGGCTTTACTAAAATCGGTGGCGATAAAATCAACATCTTTACCGTTTTCCTGGGCACATAGTGTTTTGGAGACGAATTCGGTAAGGTTGGTGGTTGTAGATCTACCTCTGAGGAAGCCATGCTAGGAGAGGGAGAAAATAGACTTACAGTGGAAGAACATGGAATCATAGACCAATTTTTCGAATAGTTAAGGTATTGATGATAATTTAGCAATGGGTCTGTAGTTGGATACATCGTTCTTGCAGCCTTTTTTGAATATGGGAATAATATAATAGTTTTTCCATAATTGAGGGAAAACCCCTTGAGTGACCGAGAGGCGGAAAAGCAAAGTAAGGGGTTGAACTAGATGCATGGCACACTTTTTCAGAACTATGGCCTGAATGCCGTCAGGACCGGGGTGAAAGTCATCCGCAAGCCCGTTAATACTGGCGGCGATTTGTTCGGGGTCAGGGTCAAAAGATGTAAACGACGTTTGAGTGCAATTGTCCAAGAATGAAAAGTAGCTAAGGTCAGGTTGGAGCGAATTGTCGCTGAAAGATTTACTGAAGAAGTGTGCAAAGAGGTTGGCGAGGATCTGATGAAGAGGTATTCTCGAGCTTTAGGATGGAAGGGTAACCATTGGATTTCTTCTTAGAATTAATAAAGCTACAAAAGCACTTGGGGTCGGATATGAGGCTTGTTTCCATCCGTTGGAGGTACTCATGGTAGAGGGTATCACAACGTTCAGAAAAAGAGGTGTAAGCAGACAAGTAGGAAGAATAGTCAGACTCAGTCTGGGTCAGCAGAAAAGTTTGCCAACGTTTATTTCTAGTGGTGGGGAGAGGGATAGATTGTGTAAGGCAAGCGTGTATTTCCGAATAAAACGCCTCTACAGCAACGTCTATTGGAAGATGTTGAGGGATATTGCCAATGTTGGAGTTGAGGAGCAAGTGATTTAATTCTTCAAAGTCGCCTTTGCGAAAATTGAAGGAAAGAGAAGACTCGTAGCTTGAAAAGGCGTGAGGGTGTTCGTAGGAGTAAACGAGGAACAGGGGAGGATGGTGACGATCGAGGGAGGAGAGGAGATATTTGCTTTCCGCGACAGCCGAGTTAACTGGGTCTGAGGAAAAGATTAAGTCTAATTGTCTGTCCAGAAAGTTTCTGACTCCACTAACTTGAAAGAGACCAGAAATAGAGAGCTGATCGGTAAAAAAGGCTTCTTTGGCGGAAGAGGCGTTTAGGGGGAAAAAGTGTGAACAGTCCTCAGACAATGACCATTGAATACGGGGGAGGTTAAAGTCACCCAGTACAATGAATTCATCGGAGGCGTTAGCGTTCTCAAGCATGGTGTCGAACGTTTCAATTACGGGCTCGTAGGCTTCTATAGGTTGAGAGGGACGAATATAACAACAAAGAATATACAGAATATGATACATACAAATTCAGATATTGAAGAGTCGGAGGTCTTAAACAGGGTGGCATCATAACGGTTGGGAGCAGCTGTGAGAACCCAACGGCCTGGTGGGTCATTGTTGCCTACACAACCGTCAACATGGAAAATGGTATAGTTAGGAGGGAATAGTTCGTTGTCGAGAATTCCTGGTATTAGATTGGTTTCAGTTAAGGCAAAGATATCGTGCGGGAATTTGTGGGAGTTTAGGAAAACATTGGATGTTTTTGTGCGAAGTCCTCTGACGTTCTGGCAATAGACTGAAAAGCTGCTGGGGAGAGGTACTTGATCGGAGACCGCAGGTGCATTAGGTGGGAGGTCAGATATAGAGAAAGCGGGGGGGTATGAGCGAAAGTAGTTAAAGGAGTCGTTGCGACTTTTTTGGAGATGGGAAATGCGGCGAGAACTGACGTACGCAGCACAGGTGGATAGATCTTCTGAAACCTTATGGGAAGGGTTATTGAATGATTCGTGGTACTTAGTGAAAAGTTGATGTAAGACTGTTGTATCTGTGGGCAGGCCTTCTTGATGTATACTTAACATGACGTTGGTGCTGGTTTTACCATCAATACAGACGGAATTCGGTTTGTCGTGCAGATAGGCAAGAAATAGACGTACGTTTTCGTAAATGCGACGGTCCCGAAAACGAGACAAGAGGTATCGTCCATCGTTGGAATCCGCAGAGCGCAAAGTCAATTTAACTGTAGGTGGGATTAGGGGATCGATAAATGAGTTATGTTCGGATGCAGGAGTTTTGGTTAGCGGAAGGGGCGGGTTAGCGGAGGTAGAAGAAGTTTGAGAAGGGGCGATAGTGAATGAAGATGATAACTTGCGATAAGTGGGCATGCGGAGGAAGTAGCGGGAGCGTGGTAAGGTGTATGCAGAGGAGGGGTGGGACAGACGGAAATCGAAGTAGAGGTGGTGGGGTCGTCCGAAGGTGATGGCTTGTGGCTAGGTGGGCACTCGGAAGAAGTTAGGAGTGCGTGGTTGGGTGGATGCGCTGGATATACAGAATTCGAGACAGTGGTGATAGGGTTTTCGGCTGGGATGGATGTGTTCGAGGGCTTTGCTGTAAGTGGATCTGAGGGGTTAAGGGTGTGAGAATAAATAAAGTTAGGATAATTGATTCGGGTACTTAGTTTAAAATCTGGAAATGCACCCATTTTGAATTGCCAATTGGAGTTTGGATCACTAGGTGCGGAAGAGTGATGAGAGATTATGTTGTTACTAGTGCTAATGTTCTTACGATTAGGCTGAATACTAAATTTAGGTATGGGAGAAGGACGTTTGGAATTACCTTTGGAATAGTTAGTAGGATTTGGTTTATAAGAATTTAATTTAGCGTTAGATGCAGAGGGCTTAGTGTTAAACTTAACATACTTCCTAGACCACTTGGATATTTCGATAGCCCCGAGAGTGAAGATTTTGCTGGTGGGGTTACTGATGAGCCACACATACTTGTTTGGGATGGAGATCTTGAAGTTGCTGAATTTCCTCGAGTCCAACTTCAGGCAGCTAACGGGGATGAATGCAAAATTCCGGGAAAAAAAGCTATGTATCCGGGAAACGGTGGCGTTGTGAGGCGCACCCTTAAGGAGAAATGAAGTATGGTCGTTTGAAGAAGATGAGTATTTGCTGCCTAGTTTCTTTAATCTCTGTTGCCATTCCAATACCGTCCAGGTGGTGCCAAATTTGTTAATCGTAGGTGCGGTGGAAGTGGATTGGGATGACACTAGCGGAGAGACATTGATGACGACACCAGTACCCGTCGCCATCTTGGGCACGATCGAACCAACAGTAACATCAACATCTGGAGCAGGCTGCGCCATGGAGGAAAGCGAGTTTGTGGGAACCACTTTCACGGTTGATTGAGGTGGAGCTGCAGGAACCACTTTCTCGGTTGACTGAGGTGGAGCTGCAGATGTTGAATCCCGGCGAGTGGGGCAGTTCCTATTCGGTGATGTAGTTCCTGAAGAAGCAGAATCCGAACCAGATGCAGCAATGGCGTCGGACGGATGAAAAGAAGAGCCGAGAGAGCCTTTTGAAGTTAAACACCTAAGATCTGAGGAAACTGTGCCAATGAGTTTAAAGTTTCTTTCAATGGCTGTAGAGCACGAATCTAGATCCTGCTTGACGTGCCGGACACCACGCCGAATGTCGTCTATGAGTGGCATAATTGACCCAGCAGGCTGGCCGATGGAGGGCGATGGTGAACCAGACGTAGATTGTGTTAAGCAAAGGTCATCCAAGGAAGCCACCAGCGCACTTAACTTCGAAGATATCACATAAATCTTGTTAGAAAGCAGCGACGAGTCACTGCTCAAAGCCTCTGCGATTTGAATCACCTTGTTCAGTTTTGAATTTAAACTGGCGCAGTCATCGGATAGAATCTGCAATCCGGCCAAGTTAGAGGATATCTCATTGACCTTATCTCCTATAAATGTTTTGTCGGTGGAAAGCGTAGCATCTCCTCTCTCGACGACTCCTTTCATAAGACGTAAAACATGGCAGGGCTTTATATTGGAGTAATCCTTGCATGTAGCAAGACCACCACAAATTCCATCACAGGCCACACCATTGGTAAGTAACTCAATAGAGCACGCTTTGCAGATTGCCATTATGTTTGGAATGATTGTCACAAAAAATTTTAATAATGAAAAAAGTTAGATAGTTGAATTTACACCAGATTATAGTAATTTCCAGTGCGAAGCAAAAAATACTTCACGAATAAGTAAATAAACAACAGAGTCACGCAAAAAAGCTCACTGAGAAAATAGTAAACACGCAGAAACTGTGTCAATGTAAATAAACAACCGTGTCACACAAAAAAAAGGTCACTGACGTACATGAAATCAATTATGGAATAGCCCAGGAAGCAGAGGATTTCTCTGGTTTCCCTGAGGCGGGAGCGGATGAAGGGAGGCGCTCCTCAGACGCGGCAAGTCACATGGCTTGTAGGAACTGTGGCGTAGTGGGACGCTCCTTCCACTCCTGCAGTGACACCACCACCTATTCTTGTGGGGTGGATGAATTGAGGCGCACCCCTGAAGCTGCAAGTCGTATGATTTGCTGGAACTGCGGCGTAGCGGGACACTCCTTCCACTCCTACCCCAGTGAGACCAGGAGACTTTTCTGTTACACCTGTGGACACCCTGGAGTAGTGTCACTCAAGTGTTCCAAATGTAACCCGGAAAACGCCAAGGCGGGTGGTCGAAACAGGGGACACCACTCGCCGAAAATAATGAACAGCCACGCCAACGACCCCCTGAATTACCCTACCTTATCGCAACATACACAGGCTGATCCAACGCATGGAGAAGGCAGTACACAGACAGATCCCTTTTGCCTCATGTGAGGAATGTCCTGGCATGAGAGACAACTAAATTACGACAAGGTAAGAGCTCGTATCTTCCTCTCAACCGCAGAAGGTGCAGGTGGAGGGAATTCAGAGAGAAAAAACGTGCAAGGAGAAAGATCCAACAGTCTTTAATATCTACAGTCATTACCTGTCAGCACGACGGTCGTCCCTACGTCATGGTGCAAATAGGCAATGAGTCAATCCTCGGCTTGCTCGACAGCGGTGCCAGTGTGAGTTGCTTGGGACAAGGAGCCCTAGAGTTTGTTCAGCGCTCAGGCTTAAAACTCTTCGCATTGTCAGTCTCAGTCCGTACCGCTGACGGTACTAGCAAGTCCGTCCCCGGCGCAATAAGAGCTGCAGTCACCTTTCGAGGACAGACTGAAATTCTCACCCTGTTTGTAGTGCCTGGCCTAAGCCAACAATTGTATTTGGGCGTAGACTTCTGGCGAGCATTTCAACTTGCTCCAAGTATCATCTCCTCTCTCGACGTCCCGCCCTCTTTTTCGGTTAACACAACCTTTCACCCCTTGAGTAACCCTGACAGAACAAAACTCGACACAGTCATTGCGCAATTCCCTTTGTTTGCCGCACTAGGTTTGGGAAAGACACACCTAGAAGAGCATATTATCGACACCGGCGACGCTTTGCCGATCAAACAAAAGCACTATCCCATTTCTCCAGCAATCCAAAAGCTGATGTACGAAGAACTCGACCGTATGTTGGAATTAGGGGTAATTGAAGAGTCCAACAGTCCCTGGAATTCTCCAGTTGTACTTGAACGAAAATCCTACGAGAGGTAGCTGATTGTCTGCGTAGCGCTAAATTGACGATTAACGTCGATAAAAGTCGCTTTTGCGTCAAGCAAGTCCGCTACTAAGGTCTCATGATTGGAGATGGAACTCTAAAAACTGACCCCGAGAAAGTAGCAGCGGTCGCGGATTTCCCTATACCCCGCTCTGCTGAACAAATCCGCAGATTTCTCGGAATGAAGGGTTGGTCAGAGATTCATCCCCAATTATGCAACCGTAGCACGGGCTGCTTAAAGAAAAGCAAAAGCTTCTCATGGACAGACGAAGCGCAGCAATCGTTCGAGAATTTAAAACAAGCTATGTGCAGTGCACCAATCTTAACGACACCTGACTTCTCTAAGAAGTTCTATATTCAATGTGATGCTAGTACATCGGGTGTTGGTAGTGTACTATTTCAAGTCGACGATGCCGGTGCGGAAAGGCCTGTTGCTTACATGTCCAAAAAGCTAAACTACAGCATTACTGAACTGGAATGCTATGCTGCTGTGTTGAGTGTAAAGAAATTCAGAGCGTACGTTGAAGGACATCTATTTACAATCATCACTGACCATGCTAGTCTGAAGTGGCTGATGAGTCACTCGGATCTCTCCGGACGATTGGCTCGATGGAGTTTAAAGCAGCAGGCTTTTGACTTTCAGATCGAGCATCGCAAGGGTTCGCAGAATGTGGTTCCTGACACTCTGTCCCGAGCACACACTGAAACGGCAGAGGAGCTGAAAGTAAGTGCAGTCGACGTAGACTTAAACTCGCCATACTTCTCCATGGAAGAGTATGAGCAGTTGAAATCGGCTGTGCTTGCTAACCCAGCACAACTCCCTGATCTCTGTGTCTCGAACGGGTAGGTATATAAGAGGACCCAACCCCGAAGCGATAACTCGATACAGGAGGACTTAGCCTGGAAGCTTTGGATTCCATCGGGTCTGGTAGAAGGTTTGATCCGCGAGGCTCATGAGTCGCCTCATGCAGCACACGGAGGCTTTCACAAAACGCTGTGTCGACTTCGAGAAAAATATTATTGGCCCAACATGCTGACCCCATGTACGCGTTTATGTAGCTCAATGTCAAGTATGCAAGGAAACCAAATCGCCTAATACCATCTTGCGACCGCCGATGGGCAAACCTCTGGAAGCCCAACGTCCCTTCGAATTTCTCTATATTGACTTCCTCGGACCATATCCTCGCACTAAACATGGAAACGGGGTAATTTTCGTCGTGTTAGACAGTTTTACAAAGTTTGTTTTGAAAAAGCCTATGCGTGCTGAGCGAACAGACCTAGTCAATGCCTTCTTGGAGAAAGAGGTCCTATCTGTCTTCGGAGTCCCTGAGACGATCTTCTCGGACAATCGCAGGCAGTTCGTCTCAAATAAATTCTAGAAGCTGCTGGCTGAATATGGTATTAAACATGTAAAAACCGCCAAATATTCGCCGCACCCTAACGCATCGAAACGAGTGAATAGGTCATCCTGTCAGCCATCCGCGCCTACCTGAACGATGACCATAGTGCATGGGACTTACACCTCCCCGCCATCGGAAGTGCATTACGCACTTCAGTTCACCAGTCGATTGGCATGGACCCGTACTATGCTCTCTTCGGTCATCATATGGTTCAGCATGGGTCGGCATATCCAGTACTTCGTCAACTTGAACAACTGAAATCTGGCGATATATTAGTTTTACCCGCTGCAGACCGCCTCCAGGTAATTCGGTTCCGTATTTCCGACCACCTCCAAAACGCGCACGGAAGGCACGAAAAGGCCTACAACACTCGCTGTCGCGACGTTACGTACACTCCTGGTCAGGAAGTGTACTGTAGGGTCTTTATACAGAGCGACATGCAGAAAGGCATTAGTGCTAAGTTGGCTAACAAACAACAACAAAGCCAGAATTGCCAATCGCGTGGGACAGAGTTTATATCAGCTGGAGCACATGCAAGGCAAGTCCTTGGGAACATTCCATGCCAAAGACATCCAGCAGTAAAAGTCTTCAACCCTTTTTAGACAGTCCAATTGTATTCGTCCGTCCATCTGAACATATAAAATCGTCCGAAATTTTTTTTGTTAGTCCGTCCGTCTGCGTCCTAGACAGGAATGCCCGGCTCAGTCGGCAGAGCACGAGACTATTCTTCTCAGGGTCGTGGTCGTGCCACACGTTCTTGCAATCGAACAGGGAGGAAGATCTGAACTCTCCAGCTTCTCATTAGAGCTTGGAGGGAACAGCTCTGACTCTCTGCTTGAGGTGGAAGTGACCGGCTATCCTTCTTCCTCTCATTAGGGAATGAAGTGGTACCGGTACCTGACACGGCAGCAGTGCCGGCGCCAGATCCTGGTGTGATCTTGTGCCGCTGATGAGTCCGAGTAGATCCTGTCTCACTCTCTTCAGATCCTCTCTCATCGGATCGCTAGAGCTACAGGCCATGAGAGAGAGACCTGTGTTGTAATGTGAGCCACACCTTAATGTTCTCTTTATTCGAGACTCGGTGATTGGCACTCCTGCTTTGTTGCCGCTGACACGGAGCGGACGTGCTGCTTCCACTTTGAAAATATCAAGAGGAAGACATATTCGTTCCGTGGCAGCAGCAACACCAGGTCCACTTACATTCAAGCCACTGAATTTGAAAAAAAGCGAAGAAGACTCGGATACTAATTTCTTCCTTTATGCTTGGCGAAAGAGTCTCGCTGGCAAGCGATAATGTTTTTAGAAAAAAAGAGCTGCTAGTGCGCCATCCGATCTGTCTTCAACCTCCTCAGTCTTGTTAAGCACAGGCTGAAATCTAAAAAGGGGGAAAAAAACGCAGAATCAGCAGTAAGCTCACCTCGGATGAACGCTCTTCAGCACGACCACCGCCGCCATTCCCAAATTCATAAGAACAACGCTCTCATCGGGCAGCAGCATTACCGATTCCACCGCCAAAGTTCTGTAAACTTACAGCGACAAACCGAAGACCCTCGGGAAGTGACCCAAAACAAAAGGCCACCAATGCGTGAGTAACATCTCATAAGTATTAGCAGCTCCTCAGTACAATTATGTAGATGCGTTTATATTAGGGTAAATTATGTTACAAAGAACGGATAATGAACTGTCCTTATGCCAAAAGGAGGATCTTCACGTAAAATACTTCCGTAAATCTAGCTCGTTCAGGCCTCTTGAGTGGTCCTAATGTCCGCTTAAATTAGATCAATATCATCAGAAACCTTCTTAATATTTTTATTGCATATAGTCAAGTTAACTTTGTAAGACGATAATTCTAGGTTTTTATTTTGCCTCCATATTATGAAATTTTTGAGTAATGTTTAATCTTCTGTATACAACCGACATTGAATACGTGTATCTTTCTTGAATTCATTTCTGTACGGTCTGTTTCAATAGAAATTTAGGTAGAATATTTTTATTTATACTTAGAATAAAACTAAATATATTTATATATATATATATATATTCCTTATGAATAGTCTTGGACACTATTAGCAAATTGAATTGCATTCTTTTTTTATTGGCTTTAACACCGCTTAACGATTTCTGTATACGACAGACATAATTGTATACTTTCTAATATATTTATTTTGTTGTCATATTATCATAGGAATTATCCGCGCAATTGACTCGTTATATCAATCAAATGAATCAGAGATTGCATTTCCTTAAAAGTATATTTCCATAGAATTTATTTGACTTTTTAACCGACTTCCCAAAAACAAAGAGGTTCTAAGTTCGACGCGTATTTTTTTTTTTTATTATTTTTTTTTTATTTATTTTTTTTTTTTTTTTATGTCTGACCGGGCATAACTTCATAACGCGTCGACCGATTTTGATGATTCTTTTTTTGTTGGGTAGAGTATGTTCACCGATTGGTACCATGTCAAAAAAATTTTTGGTAGGGTGGGGGTGGGGGGTGGGGGTGAAACCTAACTTTGTAACGCGTGGTCCGATTTGGATGGTTCTTTTTTTGTTGTACAGAGTATGATCCCCCATTACTAAAAGGAGAACAAAAATTGGCCTAGGGTGGGGGGAGGGGGGGAGGGGTAGTCTAACTTTGAAACACGTGAACCGATTTGGATAATTCTTTTTCTGTTGGGTAGAGTATGTTCCGTGGTTGATACCAGGTGAAAAAAATTTTGGGGGGATGGGGGTGGGGGGGGTGGGGGTTGATTCTAGCTTTGTAACGCGTGGTCCGATTTCGATGGTTCTTTTTCTGTTGAATAGAGTATGATCCCCCATTCCTAATAGGAGAATAACTTGGTCCTATGGTGAAAGGTGTGGGTGGGGGGGAGGGGTAGTCTAACTTCGTAACGCGTGGACCGATTTGGATAATTCTTCTTCTATTGGATAGAATATGATCCTTGGTTGATACTACTAGAAAACAAATGTTGCTGGGGTGGAGGTGGGAGAAGGGGGTGGAACCTAACTTTGTAACGCGTGGATTGATTTGTACGGTTCTTTTGCTCTTGTATAGAGTGTAATCCCCCATTGCTAATAGGAGAATAATTTGGTCCTATGGTGGAGGTGGGGGAGGGGGAGGGGTAGTAACTTCGTAACGCGTGGGCCGATTTCGATGATTCTTTTTATGTTCGGTAGAGTATATTCCTTGATTGATACCATGAGAAAAAAAGTTTAGTGGAATGGGGGTGAGGTAGGGGGTTAAAAGTAACTTTTAACGCGTGGACCGATTTGGATGGTTCTTTCTTCGTTGTATAGAGAAGAAGACACTAAAAAGTGAAAAATAAAATAGTTTTTAAAAAAAAGTTGAACCGACTTCACAAAAAGCGCTAAAAAGCATAAATTAATTTTTTTTTAATTTTATATCTATTACGACATTTTGAAGTCGGTGCAAATTAAACAAATAAAACAACTACAGTACCACAATTGAAATACCTAATACTACCTGAACGTTTCAGTTTACGGGATCATAAGAAATGACGATTAAATACTTTTGTTGCAGTTGTTTGGTTTGTTTGATTTGCACCGACTTCAAAATGTCGTAATAGATATAAAATTAAAAAAAAATTATTTTATGCTTTTTAGCGCTTTTTGTGAAGTCGGTTCAACTTTTTTTTTAAAAACTATTTTATTAATTAAGAATTCGGCCACGGAATCCGAAGTCGAATTGATCCTATAGTTTGTCGTTGGTCAACAACTTCATTAAAGAGTCTTAATTATGATGGCGATATTGATTCGTATAGTCTCTGTTTTGAGGTTTCCATTATTATACGTTTGTAATCTAAATGAATTGTGCACAATTTATTGACGTTGTCGCGATATGCCGATGAAGAACAGGAAAAAATAAGTACATATCAAAATACGATTGTAAATGTCAGTTCTGCACTGAATTTGCAGATTTCCTCTTTAATTTACATTCGCGTATTTCTATCGGTCCAGTAAGCCTTCTATCCTCTATACACTAAACTATAATACATTATTTATAAATATGATTTCTGTAAAAAGTTGTTTTAAGTTTGAATTGGGCCTAAAGGCAGCATTGAAATAGTTAAGTAACATAATTCTTTCAAGTCCGTAGTCAGATATACCATGTAAAGTTAGCTAAGTAAAGAAAAAGGAAACAAATTTTTGAAGATGTATTGCGACGAATTCTGCCACATATAATTTTTTAATATAGTCATTAAATTTTTTTATATGAGCTAAATTTATAGTTTAATTTCAGGACCCCATGAAGCTTCTTGTTCCTTCTTGTTTCTCTCATCATTCCTCCCTTCCCCTTTCATGGTTTGATTTTTGATTTTTGTTTTATTTCTTTTTTCAGCACCCCTTTTTAGGTTGGGCCTGCATCCTAGCCAAATGCAGGATAGAGGTGGGTTAGTTCCTGAACTGTCAGTAAAGGGGGTAAACTTTCTTTTTGTGCAATTTTCTTGACAGTTCAGCGCGGCTAGGAACAACAGTTGACACCAGACCTGTTGTTCTTTCTTCAAGTTCTGTTTCTCGTTTTTTTATCTTGTGTGGCAGACCTGAGAGAAGGAGTCCACAACCTTCTCTCGCCACAGGCACGCGAAATTCTGTTGTAGATGTGTGAATCGGATGTTCAAGGACCTACACCCCATACCGACGAGCTAGGACGTGCTGCCAGCTAGCGCGTGCCACTTGAACATCCTGCGGCAACTTCACGTTGCACATCACGCACACACATACATTACAACATGGCGCCCAACGTGAAGCTTGTCTTCCCTGGGGAAGACACATCAGCATCTTCTGATGCGCTTCGTGTCTCAAAAGAGATGGCATGTCAGCTTAGGCTGATCCTCTAGTCCTTCTCGGACTTAGGCGAAGTTGGCCTGAGCGGCTGTCTTCTCTTCCCCTTTTCCTGGCTAAGCACCTTCGAGGTCTAGTGCCTCTATCCTGACTTGCCTAATGGTGTCCATAGGCATGTCAGCTGTTGCAAATCGGACACAATATCCAGCCGAGTCACTCCACCTTGCACGGCCTCGATGTTGTCCTGGTATAGCTAGTGGAAGTACTCGGTTGGCTTGTCTGGGTTCAGGATGGCTCCTAGCTTTACAGGCAAGACATATATTGTGGGTTATAGGGTTATATATAATGTGAGAACTCACAACGTTGAGTTCTCACATTCCATTTTTTTAAATTTTTTTTCTTTTTTCTCTTCCTTTAACTTTTTATATTTTTTTGCTGAAATCTAATGGCTTTTTTTTAAACCCCCTTTCCTTTTTTTTCACTTTCTTTATTTTTTTTCTGTTCTGAATCACACCCCTTCCCATCCCTAGCAAGATGGAGAAGAAGCTTCTGGGGTATACCTGAAATTCTTTCAGTTGAATTTTTTATTTTTATTTTTCGTTTTGGGCACTCTCTAATGAGTTGAATTTTTTTTGGAATTTTGTTTTTTTTTAATTTCTAATTTTTTTTGTTTTGATTCTGATTTAATTAAGTTTATAGTCAGTTTTTCTTACGTGTTTTTTGGCGGTAAGATTACTTTTGAATTTTTTTGTATGCATAATTTTTTTTTGTTCTGATTTATTTTCTACTCTTCTACGTGGACAAAACCTTAGGAGCTGAGACTCCCGCACTAATTGCAGAGACCTTCAGTCTCAACTTTGACAGGTTTTTCTGAGAAAATTTTAGGAGCTGAGACTCCCGCACTAATTGCAGAGACCTTCAGTCTCAGTTGTCTGCATTTTACGTTGAGATAAGCGTCGACATAGCCGACATTGAATTTTGATAACGGCTTGATTTTTTTTCTTCGAGATGTTTCGGTCGATGAAGCTCAGGGGGCCAAGCCCAAACAGGCTCCAGGTCAGGCAGCCGCACCCACGACGAGAAGTAAGACGAAGGCCTTAAACCAAACCTTTGGTTTAGCCAGGCTGTCTTCCGACTCGGCGCAGGGGTCTGCCGCTCAGCCTAACGCTGACGCAGCAAACATCCTTCAGGACCCTGCTATATTGCAGAACTTAACACAGACTGACTTGTCTAAACCCCCGCCCGACTACAACCCGCGAAGGCAGACTGCCAATTATGATTTGTTTCCCGACTAATCGATAAGCCAAGCTCAACAAATCTTTGGAACAAGACAGAGCTTGGTCTTGTTTCAAAACCAGGCAGGCTCAACCGGCAGAGGATCTCCATCGTCTTGAGATAACTCCCCATCCCTCCGGGGGACCGCAATACATCAAGCCGATCCAGAAGCCTGAGGACTTGAACCAACCCCCAGTTTCTAAATAAATAAATAAAAATAAATAATCACCCGGCAACAGCAGTAATTGCTCCAGAACAGCTGGCAACCATCATGGGAGAGCTCAAGGCCTAGATGCTAGAGCTGTTGAGCACAAACCTGGCTCAATCCATTATGGAAAGATCAGGCACAGCCAGTAGTTCTGCAGGAGCCGAACATGTAGGTCCCGCCCCTTTTCCGAACCCTCGTCAGCTGAATAAAAACTCAGCTTCACCAGATCAAACAGCTTCTAGAACTCAATCAGCCCATTACAACCCCAGATGGCAATACCAGGCCTATGAGCGTGAGCCTCTGCAGCCACATCAGCCGAGACAGAGACTTACTCATAGAGGTGCAGGCTTTCAAGCCATCCATCTTGGCGTCTTGGGGTATACAGTTTAGCGGTCGCAATCCATCCTTTACAGTCGATGACTTCATATTTCGGCTTGAGCGACTAGCGACCAGTGCGCATGTAACTGATGACGAGCTTTGTGCTAATGTCCACCTTCTGTTGAAAGATAAGGCAGAAAACTGGTTCTGGAACCAGTTCTGTCGCGTCTCTCCGAACTTTGGCTGGGGATTATTCAGAGCCCGCATCAGACAAGAGTTCGGCTCTGCCGAGACAGACCTTGGTATGATGCGGACTCTGATGGAACTCCGACAGGGTTCGGAGAGCTGCAACAGCTACCTGCGAAGGGCATGGTCAATCAAAGCACACATGAGGATGCCACCACCTGAGGCCGGTCTGGTCCAAATCGTCCGCGACAACCTTCACCCCAGAATTGGTCAACAATTTTCGACAGCTGCAGTCCACTCTATGAACCATTCACAGGAACTGTTCAGTAAAACTGAACGCTGGCTACAGCACCGAGAAATGTTTAGGCGATCGACAAGACCTGACGTACATGAAATCAATTATGGAATAGCCCAGGAAGCAGAGGATTTCTCTGGTTTCCCTGAGGCGGGAGCGGATGAAGTGAGGCGCTCCCCAGACGCGGCAAGTCACATGCCTTGTAGGAACTGTGGCGTAGTGGGACGCTCCTTCCACTCCTGCAGTGACACCACCACCTACTCTTGTGGGGTGGATGAAGTGAGGCGCACCCCTGAAGCTGCAAGTCGTATGATTTGCTGGAACTGCGGCGTAGGGGGACACTCCTTCCACTCGTGCCCCAGTGAGGCCAGGAGACTTTTCTGTTACACCTGTGGACACCCTGGAGTAGTGTCAACGACCCCCTGAATTACCCTGCCTTATCGCAGCATACACAGACTGATCCAACGCATCGAGAAGGCAGCACACAGACAGATCTCTTTTGCCTCATGCGAGGAATGTCCTGGCATGAGAGACAACTAAATTACGACAAGGTAAGAGCTCGTATCTTACGTGTATCTTTCTTGAATTCATTTCTGTACGGTCTGTTTCAATAGAAATTTAGGTAGAATATTTTTATTTAAACTTAGAAGAAAACTAAATATATATATATATATATATATATATATATATATATATATATATATATATATATATATATATATATATATATATATATATTCCTTATGAATAGTCTTGGACACTATTAGCAAATTGAATTGCATTCTATTTTTATTGGCTTTAACACCTCTTAACGATTTTTGTATATGACAGACATAATTGTATACTTTCTAATATATTTATTTTGTTGTCATTTTATCATAGGAATTATCCGCGCAATTGACTCGTTATATCAATCAAATGAATCAGAGATTGCATTTCCTTAAAAGTATATTTCCATAGAATTTATTTGACTTTTTAATTAAGACTTCGGCCACGGAATCCGAAATTTGTAACGTCGAGTTGAGGATCTAATTAACCGGTTTTTTTTGTCAGATTCGGTCAAACTTTCGTGAACTTTCATATACATACTATATAGTGAAAAAAAAGGATCCTATAGTTTGTCGTTGGTCAACAACTTCATTAAAGAGTCTCAATTATGATGGCATATTGATTCGTATAGTCTCGGTTTTGAGGTTTCGATTATTATACGTTTGTAATCTAAATGAATTGTGCACAATTTATTGACGTTGTCGCGATATGCCGATGAAGAACAGGAAAAAATAAGTACATATCAAAATACGATTGTAAATGTCAGTTCTGCACTGAATTTGCAGATTTCCTCTTTAACTTACATTCGCGTATTTCTATCGGTCCAGTAAGCCTTCTATCCTCTATACACTAAGCTATAATACATTATTTATAAATATGATTTCTGTAAAAAGTTGCTTTAAGTTTGAATTAGGCCTAAAGGCAGCATTGAAATAGTTAAGTAACATAATTCTTTCAAGTACGTAGTCAGATATACCATGTAAAGTTAGCCAAGTAAAGAAAAAGGAAACATTGTTTGAAGATGTATTGCGACGAATTCTGCCACATATAATTTTTTAATATAGTCATAAAATTTTTTTATATGAGCTAAATTTATAGTTTAATTTCAGGACCCCATGAAGCTTCTTGTTCCTTCTTGTTTCTCTCATCATTCCTCCCTTCCTCTTTCATGGTTTGATTTTTGATTTTTGTTTTATTTCTTTTTTCAGCACCCCTTTTTAGGTTGGGCCTGCATCCTAGCCAAATGCAGGATAGAGGTGGGTTAGTTCCTGAACTGTCAGTAAAGGGAGTAAACTTTCTTTTTGTGCAATTTTCTTGACAGTTCAGCGCGGCTAGGAACAACAGGTGACACCAGACCTGTTGTTCTTTCTTCAAGTTCTGTTTCTCGTTTTTTTATCTTGTGTGGCAGACCTGAGAGAAGGAGTCCACAACCTTTTCTCGCCACAGGCACGCGAAATTCTGTTGTAGATGTGTGAATCGGATGTTCAAGGACCTACACCCCATACCGACGAGCTAGGACGTGCTGCCAGCTAGCGCGTGCCACTTGAACATCCTGCGGCAACTTCACGTTGCACATCACGCACACACATACATTACAACATGGCGCCCAACGTGAAGCTTGTCTTCCCTGGGGAAGACACATCAGCATCTTCTGATGCGCTTCGTGTCTCAAAAGAGATGGCATGTCAGCTTAGGCTGATCCTCTAGACCTTCTCGGACTTAGGCGAAGTTGGCCTGAACGGCTGTCTTCTCTTCCCCTTTTCCTGGCTAAGCACCTTCGAGGTCTAGTGCCTCTATCCTGACTTGCCTAATGGTGTCCATAGGCATGTCAGCTGTTGCAAATCGGACACAATATCCAGCCGAGTCACTCCACTAGTCGAGTACTTGAAAATAATATTCTTTCTTTTGTTTAATGAAAGACAGCCGGGTAACTCTGATTACAATTTAATTTTCAATGAATATTTTGTTATAATGTTCGCCTTTCAAAAATCAAAGCCAACTAACTAAAATACAATTGCTACTTCAATAAACTCCTCTGCTAAAGCTTCATTCGCAATAATTTCAACATCTTCCGCCCGCGGGAAATTACAGTTCAAGAGGATATAATAACTGGACTGACCTTCTGAATAGAGTGCCATCAGCTAGTCGCAGTTCGCATGCCCGAACCTTGCCATCTCGACCAGGGAATGCGGTTTCAATACGAGCTAATTTCCAGTGTAAACGTGTTTTGGATTGATCGTACACCAGGACTATATCGCCATCCTTAAGATGCTTTGAAGGTAGTTTTCGACATACGTGGAATGACCTTAAAGCCTGAGTGTATTCCGCTCTCCACCGTTTCCATAATACGGCAGTGAGTCGCAAACGCATATTCCAGGCTGACTGAATCTGCTTTCCGCCGATATTCTCATTTATAGGTTCAACTCTTGCAAATTGCATCGAAGGACTTAGTAGGAAGTATGATGGTGTCAGTGGTGAAAGATCCAAAGGTTCCTCACTGACGTTTGTCAAAGGGCGGCTGTTGATCAAATATTTACCGTTTACAGGTATTCTATTACGAACAGCTTCTACAAATCTTAGCACATATGCCGTGACACGCAACAAGCGTTTCCAACTACTGAATTCAGATGTACTCAAAATCGGTTCAGCTAATTCATGCTGCGTTATATTAGTTTCTACAAGTAAAGTTGTGAGCGCCAAAGGAACATTATACAAAGAGTCGTCGCTTTGGGTGTCACTCTCGAACTCTTTCAGCCAATCTGGTCCGCTCGCCCAAAGAGTAGAACTACATAAGCTTCGCGCTGATATCCCTCTCGTCAACAAATCGGCTGGATTATCCTTTCCAGAACAGTGTCTCCACCAAGAAACGTCCGTGTGCTGCTTTATTTCTTCAACTCGACGCGTAACGTAGGGCTTCCATTTCTTCGTATCTCCCTTGATCCATTTTAAGGCTATCTCTGAGTCCGACCACATGTAGTAAGCTTCGAAGTTTAATTTTAATGAACGCTTCAAGTAATCACACAATCGTGCTGCGATTAATGCCGCTGTGAGTTCAAGCTTTGGTACAGTCAATTCAGTCTCACACCCTTTGAGAGGTGCAACTCGGGATTTAGCACAAAGAAAGGAAATGCTAACCTTTCCATCAGAATTTTTACTTCTAATGAAAACAACGGTTCCATAGGCATCAAGGCTAGCATCAGCGAAAATATGTATTTCTTTTCTGACTGTATCTGTATCTAAAACACACCTTGGTATAGTAAAATTCTTAAGCTCAATCAAATCCTTTAAAATATGCTGCCACTCGATCATACATTCATTATCAAGAGTTTCGTCCCAGCTTAGCTTTAAACGCAAAATTCTTTGAAATAAAACCTTCAATCGTATGACGCATTTTGGTTTGGTTTGTGTTTGTTTATCATATTTCGGTAATCCTCCGTTTTTTCCCGTTACTTGTGCGCTCGCCTGGCTTTGTTTTTGTTTCCAGTTGCTGTTTGCTCCATATGTTCTCTCTGTTCGATTCTGTGTTTATGCCGTTGTAACCGTCCGTGAATTGCTATTTCTCTCATTGCTATTTCTCTCACTGCTTTTGCTTTTGTTGCCGTGTCATTATTTTAGTTCTGGATCAGCTGTGTGTCATTATTTTAGTTCTGGATCAGCTGTGTGTACATTTTGTTTTGAGTTGTGTGCCTATAATTTTAATTGGAATTTTATCATTTACTTGTTTATTTATTATCTTTTATTTATGCTGACGATCCTTATTTTATTATCAGATCTGTGCTGTGATCTTTTCTGTGTTTCACTGCATCGTTCTGTATTATTATTTGTTATTGTTATTTGTTTATTTATTTTTTCTTGCGGGTTCCCTTGACCTACATTCTTTCGATTCCTGCATTTATTGTTGTGCTGTGGGTTCATTTGTTTTTATTTATTTATCAATTTTTTTTTCTTTCTTTCTTTAATAATATTCCTTCTTGTGCTCCTCAATAGTCATTCCGGATCTTTCTTATTATTTTTTATTTATTTTTGTCTTTATTAGCGCTGCAATATGGCCAGCTGCGGTTTCTGTGCCGGTGTGATCTCTGAGGGTAGGGTCACCTGTGACGGAGTGTGTGGTCATGTTTTTCATGCCACCTGCTTGAAGCGTGGTTCAAGGACATGCTCCGAATGCGCGCGCGCAAATTAAGCCCTGTCACATTCTAAGGCTTGTAAAGGGTATCACTGACACCTTTTCTTGTGACTTGGCCCTTGTTGCGGATAAGGTCAACTCCGTCTGCAATCGTTTGGCTTGTCTTGAGCTGCTATCTGATGACATCAACACCTTGAATGGGAGATTGGATAAGGTGGTTGGAGTCATTGAGGCAGTGGAGGCTAACTCTGGTATTTTAGAGAGGAGATGCCACGAGCTGACTTCGCGCGTTACCGCGTTGTCTGGGTCACTGGACGATGTGCAGACTGCTCTTGCGGGTTTCAACCCTGCTTGTTGTCCCTCAATGGACTCGTCTCCCTTGCTGCCTTTCTTTGAAGACATTCGTCGCTGCGTCAAGCAAGTGAAAGGTGATATTAGGTCTTGCTCCTCTGCTGTTTCGGCCAACGCTATTGCGTTATCCTCCATTTCGTCTGATGTAAGAGCTTTCTCCACCCACTTTGAAAGTTTCTCAGTGCCGTCTTCGTCTGGTTCTACTGAGGGTGACCTACTTTCGTCCCTGCCATTGGTTGTTCCCGGGCACCCGGAGGGTCCTGCTCCTGTGACTGAGCCAAATTTTCCTTCCATACCCCTTTCTGATGAGGCTCCTAGTGTTTCCGAGCCTGCCCCTAGCAAATCCGTGCGTCGTGGTCGTGCACGCCGTCATCGGAATCGTGTATCCGCGTTGCCTTCTGACCCTTTGGGCAGTGGTCAGGCTCTTGCCTACCATGATCCTGCTATTCCGGGGCTGCATGGTTCTCCTTCCCCATCTCTCTCTCGGGGCACATCGGATGCTGTTCTGTTCCCCATGCCGGAAGGTCAGTCTGCTGGTGAACCTGGTGTTGACATTGTCGAGCTATCTGCCGTTCCTCGCCCGAAACAGATTTTTGTCTCTCGACTTACACCTGGTACCTCTTGTGAGGTTATGTTACGTTTCCTTGGATCTAAGGGTGTTGACACATCGGAGGTGTCCTGTAGGAGGATAAGCGGTACTTCAAGGCCCTATTCATCTTTCCTGTTATCTGCTCCTACTCCGGTGGCCGATACTCTTCTTGGGGATAATTTCTGGCCCGTGGATGTCTTTTATAAGATCTTCGTACCCCGTAATCACCGCCGTGCCGGGCCGATAGTCGCTCAATCTCCCAATTTAAAAAACGGGATAAGCTCTCTCTCTACTATCAAAACGTGAGAGGGTTAAGGACTAAAACTAATAATTTTTATTTCTCATCTGTTAACTCTGAATTTGATTTGATGGCTTTATCTGAGACGTGGTTACACCAGGGTATCTCGGATGCCGAGCTATTTAATGACTCCTTTCAGGTCTTCCGCAGGGACAGGTCTGCGGATTCGTCTGTACGGGGAGGTGGGGTTCTCATTGCATGTAGAAATTTTCTAAATGCTACATTTGTGGACCCTCCGTCTTTTTCGGATCAATTTGATCTGGAACAAGTCTCAGTAAAGGTTTCATTCGATTCGGGCGACCTCTTTTTAATTTGTTGTTACATACCTCCAGACATGGGCAATGTCGTCGATAATAATGGGTTGAGTCGGTATGACATTCTTATTCAGCATATCGACTTTATTCATGACCAGATGCGTTCTAAGGACGAAATTGTCCTAGTAGGGGACTTCAACTTACCCAACGTGAGATGGGTAGTGAATGATGATGACGATAGCTATCTTCCCCATAACTTGACTGAGGGACAATCACAGTTCCTTGACACCTTGGCTTGCATAGGACTTTGCCAAATGAGCAATGTGAGTAACAATATGGGTAGACAGCTTGATTTAGTGTTCTCTACGAACTCCACGCTCACTTTTGTGGAACCTAGCCTCTTTCCCTTGACGAGTCTGGACATGTTTCACCCTGCATTGCTTGTCACTTTTCATTGTCTCTCGGACGTGCGTGTCGATAATCTCGAATGTGAATTTAGTTTTAACTTTAGAATGGCCGATTTTGAGGCTATGAATGAATATCTTGGTGATTTAGACTTCCATACCTGTCTGTCTAGTGACGATATTGACAGGAACGTTTCTGGTTTCTATGAAATTTTATACGAAGCTTTCGCTAGGTTTGTCCCCTATGTCCGGGTTAGAAGTAGAGAATCCGCTCCCCCCTGGTTTAACAGAGAATTAAAAACTCTCAGAAATAGGAAAAATAGACTCTGGAAAAAGTACCTGCGAGTGGGAAGTTTAGACTCTAAGCGTGAATTTATACTTTGTCACGAACATTTCATATGTCTTTCTCGTTCTCTATATGACGAATACCTACTGAACCTTAGAGGCAACTTATTCTCTGACCCCCGTGCATTTTTTGATTACGTCAATATGAAGAGAAGGGTTGATAACTATCCATCGACTATGGAATTCGGGTTAAGTTCCAGTAACGATTCTAAGGTTATTTGTAATTTATTTGCTGAATACTTCAGGGGCGCATTTGAATCATCCGATTTTTATCCAGAAAGTAACAACTTTTCGCACATTAATAATAGTAATATATCCCCCGTACCTATTCCATCTATCACGGAGGAGAGCTTATACAAGCATATTTTGGATCTTCCGGAAGACCTTTCTTATGGCCCGGACGGGGTTCCTGCTGTTGTCTTAAAGAAGTGTTCTTCGGTGTTATTAAGTCCTTTACTTTTGCTCTTCCGGCGATCTATCTTGGTTGGTCGCTTCCCTACATTTTGGAAGGCTTCATTTTTAATCCCCATATTTAAGAGTGGGAATAGGAGAGAGATTGTTAACTATAGACCTATTGCTAAACTATCTTGCATTCCAAAACTCTTCGAACTGATGATCCAGTCCCAATTGTCTATTGGGTGTAGGAGATTAATCTCTAGCAGGCAGCATGGATTCATTCAGGGTAGGTCAACGGTTTCCAACTTATTAGAGTTTGTGTCTGGCAGTGTGGGTGGATTTCTGGAAGGTTGCCAGACTGACTGCATTTATACCGACTTTAGTAAGGCCTTTGATAAGCTGTCTCACTCTATTATCGTTTTCAAATTGGCCAGGTTGGGTTTCCCGGCCCAACTCATTGCATGGATTAAGTCGTATTTATACAATAGGACTTATAGAGTGCGTTTTCGTGGCGTGCTCTCTGATGCTTTTGTGGCTCCTTCCGGCGTTCCTCAGGGTAGTCATCTTGGGCCTCTGTTGTTCATCTTATCTATTGATGACATTACTTATTTGCTTCAAAGAAGTAAAATTCTTATTTATGCGGACGATATCAAGATTTTTCTCCCAATCAAATCTTTTGAGGATTGCGAGATATTGCAGTCAGAACTGCAAATATTTTATAGCTGGTGTGTCAATAATAATCTTAAATTAAACATCGGTAAATGTCAGGTTATGACCTTCTCGAGGTCCATCAACTACTGTACTTTTCAGTACAAGTTTGAAGATATTTGTATTCAACGGGTGGAAGGAGCGAAGGATTTGGGTGTGTATCTTGATAGGCAACTTAACTTCATCCCCCACATTAATAATATCGTTGCCAGGGCCAGCTCTATGCTGGGTTTTATCCTCCGTTGGTCCAGGGAATTTCCTAGCCCTCACATAAGACTCCATCTTTACACATCCCTTGTTAGACCACTGCTGGAGTATGCTAGTCCGGTTTGGTCTCCGTTTTATGGATCTCACACTAAACGTATTGAATCTGTACAGCGTAGATTTGTGAGATCGGCCCTTCGTGCTTTGCCCTGGAGTGACCCTTTTATTCTACCTCCATATGGTGATCGGTTGGGACTGCTACAACTTGCTACTCTCGAGAAGCGTCGCTGGGTTGCCGATATAATTTTTCTACACCAGCTTCTACAGGGAAAGATTGACAGTGCGGAACTTTCTTCCAAAATATCACCTAGAGAACTGTCCTATTCCATTCGAAACCGTTCGAACTTTCAGATAGCTTTCTCGCGCACTAGTTACGGTATGTTCGAGCCTGTTAATCGCATGTGTAGGTTTGCTAATGGTGTTGGTGATGTTTTCAGCACTAACGTAGACAAGTTAACATTAAAGAGGCACCTTTATAATTTGTAACCATCCTGTTGTACTCACTTGTCTTTGTTCTTTTTGATTTTGTTTTTTTGTGTGGCGTAAAGTTTCCTTCCTTGTATGTTTTGTATTGACTTGGCTTAAGCTGCCTGTGCATCCCTGATTTTGTGTTTGGGTGTATTTGGCTTGTTTACTAATGATCTTATCTTTGTTTACTAATGATCGATCAATAACTGCGGATAACTTATTATTATTAACCGCATGTGTAGGGCCGTGAATATGTGTCCTATGTTTGACCTGGCTCTTACTAAGGATGTGCTTAAACGTTCTCTGTTATCTCTGCACTTCTGATAGTAGTGTTTGGGAGTGTTTTGGATTTTTACTAATATTTTATTGCATGGGTTATGGGAGCCTCATTCGCCTCAATATATGTTATATTCTGGTGAATAGGTCAATTGATTCCAGGCTTTTGCTTGTGAAGTGCGCCTTCTGAGTTAGAAGGGTTAATTCTAATTTATATGACCGCTGGCGCAAGCGTACCTAGGGGATCAAATATTCTGGCAATTACTTAAAGGACGTTTCGCTTAGTTCCTTCTCGTCCACCTGGTTGGTTAATGAAATTTTCTACAGCTTGCATGTTGGCAGATAATTCATCGCTAATGACATACCAGAGAAGTCCCAGGACTTTCTGCACTTCAACCGCACTGCTTCTTGGGAACTGCCACCGCATCTCCTCGGAGTTGGAGTTCCACTTGCGGAGATTCATAGCAGCACCTTTCATTATGCTTAAAGACTCATGGTATAATCTGTGTCCCGCATTGTCTGTCATAGTACTAAAAATTAAATCGTCCATGTAGAAGGACTCCAAAAGGAGCTGACAAGTATCTGGATATTTGCTGCTTTCAAACTAAAGATGCTTGCGTAGCGTAGCTGATAGAAGAAATGGACTTGAGGTAACACCGAACGTCAACCTAGTCATTCTATATGTCTGGTAACTGCAATAACCTTTGGCTACATTTTGCACATTAGAAAACCAAAGAAATCTATGACTGTCTCTGTCACTTTCTGCCAACGAAATTTGCAGAAAAGCCTTCTCAATATCTGCAACTATTCCAATTCTTCCTAACCGAAAATTCAACAAAATTTTTAGAATGTGTGACAATAAGTTAGTACCAGTATGTAGCTGATCGTTTAAAGAAAGCGTCGAATACTATGCGTAAGCTCGTAGTTGAGCTATCTTTCTTGTACACTGGCCTATGAGGAAGATAAAATATTCGATCACCAACCTTATCCTGACAAAGAGGTTCAGCGAATCCGGCTAATATAAACTCTTTCATAGCAGTGTCATACTCTTGAAGTCGGCCAGGCACACGACTCAATCCTCGCAGAAGGGATCTTAAACGTGATAAAGCAACTTCCTGATTGTTATTTAATCGCACGTTACTTCGCCAGGGTAATTGTACTTCGTAACGACCCTCCGTTTTCTTAATACACTTCTCAGCTATCCGAATAGTTTCCTCCGCAGATTCCTGCGCATCATTCTTAATCCCTAAAATATCAAGACTCCATAAATTGGTTAGGTTCTGTTCAATGCTGGATGCACAAACTAAATTGCTCGATACCTTACTCGCAACGTCAACTTGTTTACCTTCCGTTGAGCTTACCTTTATATCTGATGGCCCTTGCAACGTCCATCCAAACAATGTATGAACCGCTCTTAATTTCTTGGTGATTGGCTGGTATCGTCCTGTATCCACCGTCCAATAGTAATCGGCTCCAACAAGGATACTTAACCCATCCTCGCGCCGGATATTATTCAGGGAAATATCAGCGAGCGTCAAACCGCGCATTTTTGGAATGTCCCTTTTCGGAGAAATCAACACATCCACGCATATGTCAGGAACTACCACCGCCTCAATTTCCACCTTTTGATCGTCATGTTGACTACTCAAAACTACCTTAACTCGATTGAAATGTTTACTGTGTGGCAGGACATTTTGTCCAAACGGCACTACATTCATCAGTTCGACTCCGACAACTTCTAATATCCTCCTTAATATAAGTGTGTTGACTTCCACCGTCTATATTAATACGAGCGAACACAGAATTGGTGTTGTAAGAGTCTGAAAAAAAGACAGAACCCGTCTGCAAATACACCACACTGCGAAGCTGGGCATTGTTATAAGCACACAAATTTAAAGCAGGCTGAGATTTCATATGATCTCCAGTAATTATAAGCTGAGATGTACTAGCTCCTTCCAATCCCTTTGATACATTTTCCGCTTTTACGGCATTTTTTTGTTTCAACCTATATTCGGGATTATAAAACACTGTAGGATGATGCCTCCTGCACTTACCACAGCTAATCCAGTTTGCGCGACAAAATCTCGTTGTATGGCCCTTCTGGAAACATTTAAAACATCGAGCCTCTCTTTTTAATATATCCTTCATCTTGTCTGAACTGATATTTTTATCACACTCCCTGCTATTATGATCGGAAGCTTTGCAAAACAAACACATACCAACATTTTTACTTGCACTCGTAATCATCAATCCAGCTGCAGTGGATTGCGATGTAATTGCCTTGTGTGCATTGGTTGCAAACCTTTTTTCGGTTCCAGCTCGCTCAAGTGCATCCACTTCCCTTTTCAAGAATTTTAGAATGTTTTTAACATGTGAATCGCCTTCAAAAGTGGATATTGAGCTACCAGCAGAAGAATCTGGCTCTAAGTTACCTTCGTCGGGTATTCCATTATTTTTATTGTCACGATTATTTGATTTAGTGCCATGAATTCGAAAGTACTCGGCCCGCAACTCGCAGGGTAGACATTTAAGGAGAACGATTTTCAACATAACATAATAATGGTTCGTTTTTACACCCAAAGCAGTCAGCGAACGACTACTAGTCATTACGGTATTGTAGAGATTACGCAATGCAGACACATTAGTCCTAGACTGTACTGATTTTAAGGAAAGTAGCTGCTGCATTATTTTATCCACAGATGGCGACGATGACCACGCACTCCCAACTTCTTCCGAGTGCCCACCTAGCCACAAGCCATCAGCTTCCGCCCACCCCACCACCTCTACTTCGATTTCCGTCTGTCCCACCCCTCCTCTGCATACACCTAACCTAGCACCCGCTACTTCCTCCGCATGCCCACCTAATTGCAAGTCATCATCTTCTTTCACTATCGCCCCTTCTCAAACTTCTTCTACCTCCGCTAACCCGCCCCTTCAGCTAACCAAAACTCCTACATCCGAACATAACTCATTTATCGATCCCCTATTCCCACCTACAGTTAAATTGACCTTGCGCTCTGCGGATTCCAACGATGGACGATACCTCTTGTCCCGTTTTCGGGACCGTCGCATTTACGAAAACGTACGTCTATTTCTTGCCTATCTGCACGACAAACCGAATTCCGTCTGTATTGATGGTAAAACCAGCACCAACGTCATGTTAAGCATACATCAAGAAGGCCTGCCCACAGATACAACAGTCTTACATCAACTTTTCACTAAGTACCATGAATTATTCAATATCCCTTCCCATAAGGTTTCAGAAGATCTATCCACCTATGCCGCGTACGTCAGTTCTCGCCGCATTTCCCATCTCCAAAAAAGTCGCAACGACTCCTCAAACTACTTTCGTTCCTAACCCCCCGCTTTCTCTATTTCTGACCACCCCCCTTATGCACCTGCGGTCTCCGATCAAGTACATCTCCCCAGCAGCTTGTCAGTCTATTACCAGAACGTCAGAGGACTTCGCACAAAAATATCCAATGTTTTCCTAAACTCCCACAAATTCCCGCACGATATCTTTGCCTTAACTGAAACCAATCTAATACCAGGAATTCTCGACAGCGAACTATTCCCTCCTAACTATACCATTTTCCGTGTTGACGGTTGTGTAGGCAACAATGACCCACCAGGCCGTGGGGTTCTCATAGCTGCTCACAACCGTTATGATGCCACCCTGCTTAAGACCTCCGACTCTTCAATATCTGAATTTGTATGTATCAAATTAACACTGAATAAGTGTATTCTGTATATTCTTTGTTGTTATATTCGTCCCTCTCAACCTATAGAACAATACAAGCCCGTAATTGAAACGTTAGACACCATGCTTGAGAACGCTAACGCCTCCGATGAATTCATTGTACTGGGTGACTTTAACCTCCCCCGTATTCAATGGTCATTGTCTGAGGACTGTTCACACTTTGTCCCCCTAAACGATTCTTCCGCCAAAGAAGCCTTTTTTACCGATCAGCTCTCTGTTTCTGGTCTCTTTCAAGTTAGTGGAATCAGAAACTTTCTGAACAGACAATTAGACTTAATCTTTTCCTCAGACCCAGTTAACTCGGCTGTCGCGGAAAGCGAACATCTCCTCTCCTCCCTCGATCGTCACCATCCTCCCCTGTTCCTCGTTTTCTCCTACGAACACCCTCACACCCTTTCAGGCTCCGAGTCTTCTCTTTCCTTCAATTTTCGTAAAGGTGACTTTGAAAAATTAAATCACTTGCTCCTCAACTCCAACATTGGCAATATCCCTCAACATCTTCCAATAGACATTGCTGTAGAGGCGTTTTATTCGGAAATACACGCTTGCCTTACACAATCTATCCCTCTTCTTCCTCGTAAAAACTGCTCCTCATCCTCGGTTTGGTACTACAAAGAATTACGCTCTCTCCGCAACAGGAGAAATAAACGTTGGCAAACTTTTCTTCTGACCCAGACTAGACTGAGTCTGACTATTCTTCCTACTTGTCTGCTTACACCTCTTTTTCTGAACGTTGTGATACCCTCTAACATGAGTACCTCCAACGGATGGAAACAAGCCTCATATAAGACCCCAAGTGCTTTTATAGCTTTATTAATTCTAAGAAGAAATCCAATGGTTAGCCTTCCACCCTAAAGCTCGAAAATACCTCTTCTTCAGATCCTCAGGTTATCGAAAACCTCTTTGCACACTTCTTCAGTAAATCCTTCAGCGACAATTCGCTCCAACCTGACCTTAGCTACTTTTCATTCTTGGATAAATGCACTCAAACGTCGTTTACATCTTTTGACCCTGACCCCGAACAAATCGCTGCCAGTATTAACGGGCTTGCGGATGACTTTCACCCCGGTCCTGACGGCATTCCAGCCATAGTTCTGAAAAAGTGTGCCATGCATCTAGTTCAACCCCTTACTTTGCTTTTCCGCCTCTCGGTCACTCAAGGGGTTTTCCCTCAATTATGGAAAAACTCTTATATTATTCCCATATTCAAAAAAGGCTGCAAGGACGATGTATCCAACTACAGACTTATTGCTAAATTATCATCCATACCTAAACTATTCGAAAAATTGGTCTACGATTCCATGTTCTTCCACTGTAAGTCTATTTTCTCCCTCTCCCAGCACGGCTTCCTCAGAGGTAGATCTACAACCACCAACCTTACCGAATTCGTCTCCAAAACACTATGTGCCCTGGAAAACGGTAAAGATGTTGATGTTATCGCCACCGATTTTAGTAAAGCCTTTGGCAAGATCTCCCATAGCGTTATCCTGTTTAAACTTGATCGCCTAGGCTTCCCCCCCCCCCCCCCCCAGATTCATCTCCTGGATTCAATCCTACCTCAACAACCGTCAATACAATGTTCTTTTCAGCTCATCCATTTCTAACCCCATTGCCGCTCGTTCCGGCGTCCCTCAGGGCAGCCACCTTGGTCCATTAATTTTCATCCTTACAATTAATGATGTTGAATGTGTCATAAAATACTCAGACCTGTCTATTTATGCTGATGACATTAAAATAATTAAACATATCTCCTCCACAACCGACTCTCTTCTTCTCCAAAAGGACCTCGATTCGTTCACCACATGGTGCATGAAAAACTTTCTTGAGCTCAATGTCTCTAAATGCCAGTCCATCTCTTATTCCCGCAAGCGTCTTACCAACACCCCGAGAACATACATGTTAACCAACGTACCAGTCACTATCGTTACCTCTTTGTGTGACCTAGGAATAATCTGTGATAGTGAACTCAATTTCCGTTCCCATATTGATAGCATAATTAACAGAGCTAACTCCGCGTTAGGGTTTCTGAAGCGCTGGTCTATAGAGTTCTCCAATCCATATGTTTCCAAATCTCTCTATATTTCCTTCGTGAGACCTCTCCTTGAATATGCCAGCCAGGTTTTGTCACCCACGCAAACAACCCACATTAACAGAATTGAATCTGTCCAGCGTAGGTTCATTCGCTTTGCTCTACGTGATCTTCCATGGGTAGATAGATTCAACCTTCCACCTTATGAAAACCGTCTGAAACTGATCGACTTACAACCCCTAAGTAAACGTCGTGATGTTTCCGACGTTCTCTTCATTCATCAGCCACTAGCTGGTGCCTTAGACTGCCCTTCAATCCTGCAGTCTTTACCCATCTATACCAATCCTTGCAACCTTAGGTCCACTCCCCTTTTCCGACTTTACCGCCATCGCACGAACTACGGTCAACGCGAACCAATTACCAGGATGCTTCAAAAAGTCAACGACCTTCCGTCCTTTGACTTCCATCTGAGTAAATCATCCCTTCACAAAGCCTTATATCTTTATCCCGCCTATCTTAATCGCCTTTCCTAATTCTCCTTCCTCCCAGTCTAAAGTTATCATAATCATAGCTTATATTGTAGCTAACATTATCTGTTATGAATTATTGTTTATTTTAGTTTGTAGTATTTATTTTGTTATTTTGTATTTTTTTATGTAATAGCTTGCATTAAGCTTAAATAAATAAATAGAGTGTCTTGGTCGTTGTACTCTTGTAACAACATGGCGATAGCCGCATCATAGCATTGAGAGGAAGGAGTAAAGCCCGCCATTATTATTTTGTTTTGCTTTCCCCGTAAGTGACATCTCAAAATAATTAAATTTATCAATAATGGTAAGTGATAAATCTTCGTGCACAGATGTACGGAATTGTTGCCAGAAGGGAATCCACTCATTTAACTCACCACTAAATTTCCTAAGCTGCAATTTCTGGAGTTTCGTACTGCTTGATGCTTTTCTTTCAGTTACATTCTCTGGTATATTTAAAGGGACATTCGCGAAAGGTCTTTGCTTGTGTTGAACATTTTTCAACCGAACATTTAATTTCGCCAACACGCCGATAGCTAGATCTTCATAATCCGCAATTTTTTCTAGCTCCTTATCGATCTCGTCAGTCTGCAATAATTATTTCTTGTGTATTTCATCATTAATGCCATTAAGGCATGATAACCTCTGAATCGAAGCGGTTAAACTTTCTTCGATTTCATCGAAATTTTCAGCATTGCTCTGAATAAGCCGTGATTCATCCGATTGAAGATATTTCGTGGCATTTTTCGCGATTTTGGTAACTTGACCACGAAAGGTTGTACGTGTCGTAAGCTCCATCCTCTAAACTCGTTAGAA
This sequence comes from Leptarthrus brevirostris, assembly GCA_964036015.1. Classification (NCBI taxonomy): domain Eukaryota; kingdom Metazoa; phylum Arthropoda; class Insecta; order Diptera; family Asilidae; genus Leptarthrus; species Leptarthrus brevirostris. The sequence continues at coordinate 84,951,029 of OZ038375.1, read as the reverse complement.
TCACTTTTTAATTCAATATGAAATCCGATAAAGTCCCGGGTTTCGGCACCAAAATGTAAAATAATATTCTTTCTTTTGTTTAATGAAAGACAGCCGGGTAACTCTGATTACAATTTAATTTTTTACTACTTCAATAAACTCCTCTGCTAAAGCTTCATTCGCAATAATTTCAACAAGTACCTTGCACGGCCTCGATGTTGTCCTGGTATAGCTAGTGGAAGTACTCGGTTGGCTTGTATGGGTTCAGGATGGCTCCTAGCTTCACAGAAAGGACATATTGTGTGGGTTATGGGAACGTTGTGAGTTCTCACATTCCATTTTTTTAAATTTTTTTTCTTTTTTCTCTTCCTTTAAATTTTTATATTTTTTTGGTGAATGCCATTAGATTTTTTTTCTTTTTTAAACCCCCCTTTCCTTTTTTTTCACTTTCTTGATTTTTTTTCTGTTCTGAATTTGTTTTTGTTTCCTTAGAAGAAGCTTCTGGGGGATAAATGAAATTGTTTCAGTTTATTTTTTTATTTTTTTTCGTTTTGGGCACTCTCTGATGAGTTGAATTTTTTTTGGAATTTTGATTTTTTTTCAAATTTCAAATTTTTTTTGTTTTGATTCTGTAAATCGCTTGAGATGCGATTTATCTTATGCTGTGATGTGTGAATTTTTATTCCACAGGGGTTGTGTTGTGTTGGGTTGGGAGACAAATATTTATAACACGCAACTTTATATTTTAATTGAACTCGATTTATTTCTTAATATCTTATGAAAAACTATGGAACAATTGAACTCGTTACAACAATTAAAAACAGAGTACTTGGATTACAATTTGACGTTAAAAGAAAATGCATTGCGATGAGTTCTTCGATGCAATCAAAGTAAGAAAAACACAGTGTTCGTGATGATTTTGAAAGGTACCGATAACAGGTGGTTTTTGTATCCAGATGTGAATCATATCGCATCAAGCTAGACCAGCACCAGTACTTCACCGTAGGAAAACTTGTGTTGCATACTGGAATACTAAAATGTGTAAGTAAATTGAATTATATAACATAATATTTGTATTTCTTTTGTTTTCTTTTCTAGATGTGATGCTAGCTCCAACATCCTCGGCCACCTTGATATAACTAAGTTATAGCAATATGTGAGCTTCTTTTAGAATAAACAGCATAGTATCATCGTAGCTTGATTGTTAATGTGGATTGATGCTTAACCCCGGCTGAGGAAAACGTTTATAGCGTGTGTGGAGCTGATTCGCGTGTATTAGGTTTAGTTTTTTTTATTTTTATTTAATTGTTATTTATTTTTTTTTCTTTAATCACTTTCAATTAAAATCTTAAAAATATTAATGTTTGTTTTTTTTTTTATTTACAATAAACACAAATTTACGAAACACAAATTGTTCTTTAAAGTACGGTTAGCCCGTAAAGTTTTCGACTATAGGTAAGAGAGCAATTTTAGTAATAGGTCGTTTTGAGATGCCTGCTTTTGTTCTTACCGCCACCACCCTAATATAACCATCGTGGCCAGGAAATATTTCTTCAACTCTCCCAAGTAACCATTTCATTGGAGGAAGCCGTTCGTCCTTGATCAAAACCATATTCCCAATTTTAATATTTTTATGTTGTCTTGTCCATTTGGGTCTCTGTTGTAGTCTTGGAATGTATTCACGAATCCACCTTTTCCAAAATTGCTGCTTTAAACGTTGTAGGTACTGCCATCGTGTAAGAGAATGGAGTTTTTCGTCTAGAATGTTTATTTCGGGTGGAGCAAGAAGCATGTCACCTATTAAAAAATGTCCAGGAGTGAGAATTGAAAAATCTGATGGGTCATCTGATAACGGACACAATGGCCTCGAGTTGAGGCAGGCTTCGATCTGAGCTAAAACTGTTGCTAACTCTTCAAAGGTTAGTGTTTTATCTCCAGTAACTCTTTTAAAATGGTGTTTGAGCGATTTAACACCAGCCTCCCAAAAACCACCGAAATGCGGAGATGCAGGTGGTATGAAGTGCCATTTAACGTTTTGCATGGCTAATGTAGTCGCTGCTTCCTTGGAGGTGTTGCGAAAAACTTGCGCATATTCGTCCTGTAGAATCCTATTTGCACCGGTAAAATGTGTGCCACAGTCCGAGTATAGATCTGAGCACATACCTCTTCGTGAAATAAACCTCCTAAAGGCAGCCAAAAAAGCCTGTGTAGTTTGATCGCTGACAGGTTCTAAGTGGATGGCTTTAGTGGACAGACATATAAAAATGGGGATATATCCTTAAGTGACCTTAGCGCCTCTACCTTTAGACATGCGTACAGAGACTGGACCGGCGTAGTCAACTCCGGTGTGCATAAATGCTCGTGATATATTGACACGCGGCTCTGGTAAATTTCCCATGATTTGCGAAGCAGTTTTCCTTTGATGTCTAAAGCACGTCAAACATTCATGAGTTACTTTTCGAATTAAGTTTCTAGCGTGTGGAATCCAATACGTTCTGCGTAAGTATACCGTTATCAGCTGTGGTCCGCCATGTAAGGTGACAAGGTGTGCCTGTTTAACAATAAGATAAGTAAATATATGCTTTGCCGGTAATATAATTGGATGTTTTTCACTAAAACTCAATTTAGAATGCTGTAGACGTCCACCGACTCTTAATAGTCCATTTTCGCATATGAATGGAGTTAAGGGTAATAGAGAGCTTTTTGAATAAACAGGCTTACATAACTTTAAATCCGAAATTTCCCTGTGAAATACTTGGGATTGCGCTATTCTTATCCAAAAATGTACCGCCAAACAAACCTCATCAGCTCCAAACAAAACGTCGTTTTCTTTGTTAGTGATGTTTCTACATTTCTTAATAAAACGAAAACATAGAGCAGTAACCTTTAATAAACGAGGTAGGGTTGAATAATCTTCTATTAAAAAGTCTTGTGATGCTACAACATGATGAACCTTTATTCTTTTTTCTACATCTATTTCAGGTAAATTTTGTATAGCTTGGTTATTGGAAGGCCAATCGTTTTCGGGACGAGTTAACCATTTTGGACCGTACCACCAAGAAGAAATTTTTATAAGTGTTGAAGGAAGGCAGCCTCTAGAACCCAAATCAGCTGGATTATCTTTTGTGTTCACGTAATGCCAGGAACTGCAATCAGTGTACTCTTGAATTAAAATCACCCTATTGCTAACGAAGGTTTTCCATTTGTTCGCGTTACCCCGAATCCAGGCGATGGTTATCATAGAATCACACCAAGTAAATATTTCAACTTTATCTAACATTAATGTTTGCTTTACCTTGTATATGAGTTTTGCGAGTAATGTAGCTCCACATAGCTCAAGCCTAGGCAAGGTTACTGTCTTAACTGGTGCAACCTTTGACTTGGATATTAGGAGACGGACAGTTACATTTCCTTTTTCGTCGACAACGCGAACATAAACAACTGCGCAATATGCTGCGATTGAGGCATCACAAAAACCGTGAAGCTGTACAGAATTTACTGCTTGCCTTGTGCCAATCCACCTCGGTATTTCTATGAACTCTAATAATTTCAGTTCTGTTTTTAGTTTTTGCCACTGTTGAGAGATGTTATCGGATATAGGATCATCCCATGCTATGCCTTCTAACCAGATCTGCTGCATCATAATTTTTGCCATAACGACAGTTGGTGTCAACCATCTTACGGGGTCATATAACTGAGCTATTTGAGACAGAGGATTACGTTTTGTTAGAGTACCTGAGTTTTCCTTGACGGTTATGTTGAAAACAAAAGAGTCATTTGTGGGGTGCCAAAACAAACCCAAAGTTTTAATAAAACCATCCTCATCGAGATCAAATGATACGCGTTTTTCTCTCTGGTTTTCAGGTACACATTCCAGTATTTGATTGCTATTGCTTGCCCACTTGCGCAATTCAAAACCTCCAGATAATAACATTTCTTTCAATTGTCTTTGAACTTCATTTGCAGTCATCTCAGTATCAGCGCCGGACAAGACGTCATCAACATACATTTCGTTTAGAACGACCGGATGAGCAAGAGGAAAGTTTTGTTTTTCATCGTGTGCTAACTGTCGTAAAGTCTTTATCGCTAGATATGGGGCACAAGATGTCCCAAATGTCACTGTCAATAATTCATATTCTGCTATAGGCACGGAAGGGTTATCTCACCAAGTAATTCTCTGATAGGCTGTGTTTAATTCCGTAATACGTATCTGTCGATACATTTGTGTAATATCAGCTGAAAAGGCGATATAATGTTTTCTCCAACGCATCATAACAGATGTTATGTCCTCTTGTAACTTGGGACCCTTCAAAAGGGTGTCGTTTAAGGAAAGACCGTTTGTCGTTTTGTGTGAGGCGTCGAACACAACTCTAAGTTGGGTTGTGGTACTGTCTTTAAACACAGCATGGTGCGGTAGGTAATTGACAGTGTATCCTGAGTTTCCTTCTGGATTCACTGTGATGTGTTCATGTTCTAATGTAGCTGCAGGTCTCATATGTTTACAACTGATGTATTCACTTAAACATGCGCTGTATTGTTTGTAAGTATCGGGATCCTTACTTAATTTTCTTTCCATCGAATATAGTCGGGATAAAGCCGCAGTTCGAGATCTTCCGAGTAAGGGTTGTTTCAGCTCTGTAAATGGTAGACTAACTTGATATCGTCCATTTTCAAGTCTGCAGTGAGTTGAATCATAGTGCTCCTCGCATTTTTGTTCTTCCCCAGTAAACATTCTATGGTTTTCTTGAACATCTTCTAATTCCCAGAAGCGCCGCAGCAGATTTTCTGCTTCAACACAGCTATGATGGCTTGTCAGGCTGATACCTCTCGTTGCTTTGCATTGGTGTTGGTAATCCTGTATACTTCCAAATAATAGCCATCCGAGATGTGTATTTTGTGCAGTAGGAACACATTTGTCGCCCTTTCTAAGGCCATCTGTCAGGATGTGGGGATATACATCAAGGCCAAGTAGTACATCGATTCTACCAGGGATGTTGAATGTAGGATCTGCAAGTGGTACACCATGAATGTGATACCAAGTGGAGGACAAATTGATGCGTTCGGTTGGATGCAAGGTGGTTAATGACTTAAGAACAAACGCCTTAACGTCGCATGAAAAACTCTCATTATTAAAAGATTGTAGTTTAAAACGAACTTCGTGGGTACTTGTTCCAGCTGACGATGTACCAAGGCCAGTAATTCTAACAGACGTATTGCGTTTTTTCAATTGCAATTTTTGCACTGCATTTTCCGTTACGAACGATCCTCTTGAGCCAGGATCGATGAGGGCTCGCAGTGTATGAATGCCTGTCGATGTAGTGACCTTTATCATTGCCGTCGCTAGTAAAACATTTGAAGTGTGTTGGGTATTATCTACAAACAGTGATGTTAATCTTTGCTCTGAGTTGTTTGGGTTTGAATATTGATTAGAATTCAATTGAGTATTGTTGCCATTAGATAGGGTTGCTGCATGCAACAGGGAGTGGTGTTTTTGTCCACAATGATAGCGCGATTTGGCACTATTACAGCCTTGTGTTGGGTGACTTAAAGCAAAACAGTTCAAGCAGAGTGGTTTTGTCAAAACGAATTTCTTTCTCGATTGAGGATCCATGCTTAAAAATTGTTGACATTGCCGTAAAAGATGAGGTTGATTACAAAGAAGGCAAGTGGCAGATTTTCTTACATGAAATGAACGAGATTCTCTTTTAAATTTACTGCTATTCGTGTCATAATTAGATTTTCCAAAAATTCTAAAAGTGTTTTAACCTGAGGTAAATCCTTACTATTTCCTACGGTGCGTTCCCATAACTCACGTGTTTCCATTGGAAGCTTTTGTATGATAAGGTAAATAACAATAGCATCCCAGGTATCAACTTCTATGTCAAGACTACGTAATGAATGAAGGCACTCGTTTGTAGTATCTAATAGTCTTTTTATAGCATCAGAAGATTCAGTTTTAATAACTCCTTGAGTTTTTAAAATTTTTAAATGGTTATTCACGATAATCCGTTTATTGTCGTATCTCTGCGCCAATAATTCCCATGCAGGGTTGTAATTCTTTTCACAAATGTCGAGATGACGAATTAATTTAGCTGCTTCGCCATCTACACTAGTTTTTAAAAAATAAAGTTTTTGAACATTAGGTATGTTAGCGTTATTATGGATTAGCGTTGTAAACAGATCATGAAATGATCTCCAGTTTGTGTAATTGCCCGTAAATTTTGTGATATCTATTCTTGGTAGCTTGATTTGGGATAAAGATACCTGATCCGTATTCGAAACTTGAGTTGTACTAGCTTTATTAACATTTCTCTGGCGGTTAGGGGTTCTGGTGGCAGTTTCATTATTTTCAGGTTGCACAATTAGAGTCGAAGAATGTTTATCTAAAGCGTCCATTAATTCGCCCAGAAAGTTAGAGAAAAATCCCTCAACAGTTTCACAAACATTTTCCTTAAATTAAGGCAACTGAATTTCGGTATCTTCAACGTAAATATTAATCTTGCGGTTATTGATACAAAATTGCTTCCAACATTCTTTTATATTATCTAGCTTTCCTTTTATTACTCCAACCGTTCGGCGTTCTTTTGCTAATTTAATGTAACTACCGCGAAAAGCCTCTAATTTACTTTTAATCGAATATTGTTCTTTAATTAAGTTTGTAACTTTGGCATTATTATAATGTTCTTCAGCGCTATCAAGATCACTCTCGGACATTTTATTAAATATAATTAATTATAATATTATAATTTCAATAAATTAAGGGTGTGAAATATGCAAAATTTCACAGAAATATATTTTAAACGCTAATAAATTATATTTTATTTATTGCTAGTGAAATAGCGTATTTTATTTTATTTAAATTTAGAAATTGTCTTGGTACCTGTATGCACTTTTGCTATACTTATTTTTCGCTATCAGCTCCACTTTAAACGAATCCGATGACTCCAGATAGGATGATAATTCCAGGTATGATGTTGCAAAATTAACTTGTGCAGAGAAAAATTTTGAATCCGGCTTCTCGATGGACCAAATGTAAATCGCTTGAGTTGCGATTTATCTTTGGCGCAGCGTAAAATGTTGAATCCGGCTTCTCGAAGGACCAAATGTAAATCGCTTGAGTTGCGATTTATCTTTGGTGCAGCGTAAAATGTTGAATCCGGCTTCTCGAAGGACCAAATGTAAATCGCTTGAGTTGCGATTTATCTTTGGTGCAGCGTAAAATGTTGAATCCGGCTTCTCGAAGGACCAAATGTAAATCGCTTGAGATGCGATTTATCTTATGCTGTGATGTGTGAATTTTTATTCCACAGGGGTTGTGTTGTGTTGGGTTGGGAGACAAATATTTATAACACGCAACTTTATATTTTAATTGAACTCGATTTATTTCTTAATATCTTATGAAAAACTATGGAACAATTGAACTCGTTACAACAATTAAAAACAGAGTACTTGGATTACAATTTGACGTTAAAAGAAAATGCATTGAGATGAGTTCTTCGATGCAATCAAAGTAAGAAAAACACAGCGTTCGTGATGATTTTGAAAGGTACCGATAACAGGTGGTTTTTGTATCCAGATGTGAATGATATCGCATCAAGCTAGACCAGCACCAGTACTTCACCGTAGGAAAACTTGTGTTGCATACTGGAATACTAAAATGTGTAAGTAAATTGAATTATATAACATAATATTTGTATTTCTTTTGTTTTCTTTTCTAGATGTGATGCTAGCTCCAACAGATTCTGATTTAATTAAGTTTATAGTCAGTTTTTCTTATGTGTGGCGGTAAGATTACTTTTGAATTTTTTTGTATGCATAATTTTTTTTGTTCTGATTTATTTTCTACTTTTCTATGTGGACAAAAGCTTAGGAGCTGAGACTCCCGCACTAATTGCAGAGACCTTCGGTCTCAACTTTGACAGTTTTTTCTGAGAAAATTTTAGGAGCTGAGACTCCCGCACTAATTGCAGAGACCTTCAGTCTCAGTTGTCTGCATTTTACGTTGAGATAAGCGTCGATATAGCCGACATAGAATTTTGATAACGGCTTGATTTTTTTTTATTCGAGATGTTTCGATCGCCAGTCTGTAAGGCAGCCACTGCTTCTGAAGCTCAAGGGGCCAAGCCCAAACAGGATCCAGGTCAGGCCACCCACGACGAGAAGTAAGACGAAGGCCTTAAAACAAACCTTTGGTTTAGCCAGACTGTCGTCCGACTCGGCGCAGGGGTCTGCCGCTCAGCCTAACGCTGATGCAGCAAACATCCTTCAGGACCCTGCTATATTTCAGGCCTCGAACCAAGTTCAGCAGTTCCATTCGAACTTAACACAGACTGACTTGTCTAAACCCCCGCCCGACTACAACCCGCGAAGGCAGACTGCCAATTATGATTTGTTTCCCGACCAATCGATAAGCCAAGCTCAACAAATCTTCGGATCAAGCCAGTCTCTTGACGGAGCTTGGTCTTGTTTCAATACCAGGCAGGCTCGACCGGCAGAGGATCTCCATCGTCTTGAGATAACTCCCCATCCCTCCGGGGGACCGCAATACACCAAGCCGATCCAGAAGCCTGCGGACTTGAACCAACCCCCAGTTTCTTCTCATTTATATAGGGCAAATAATCACCCGGCAACAGCAGTAATTGCTCCAGAACAGCTGGCAACCATCATGGGAGAGCTCAAGGCCTAGATTCTAGACCTGTTGAGCACAAACCTGGCTCAATCCATCCTGGAAAGGTCAGGCACAGCCAGTAGTTCTGCAGGAGCCGAACATGTAGGTCCCGCCCCTTTTCCGAACCCTCGTCAGCTGAATAACAACTCAGCTTCACCAGATCAAACAGCTTCTAGAACTCAATCAGCCCATGACAACCCTAGATGGCAATACCAGGCCTATGAGCGTGAGCCTCTTCAGCCACATCAGCCGAGACAGGGACTTACTCATACCCATCCATCTTGGCGTCTTGGGGTATACAGTTTAGCGGTCGCAATCCATCCTTTTTAGTCGATGACTTATTATTTCTGCTCGAGCGACTAGCGACCAGTGCGCATGTAACTGATGACGAGCTTTGTGCTAATGTCCACTTTCTGTTGAAAGATAAGGCAGAAAACTGGTTCTGGAACCAGTTCTGTCGCGTCTCTCCGAACTTTGGCTAGGGATTATTCAGAGCCCGCATCAGACAAGAGTTCGGCTCTGCCGAGACAGATCTTGATGTGATGGGGACTCTGATGGAACTCTGTCAGGGTTCGGAGAGCTGCAACAGCTACCTGCGCAGGGCATGGTCAATCAGGGCACACATGAGGATGCCACCACCTGAGGCCGATCTGGTCCAAATCATCCGCGACAACCTTCACCCCAGAATTGGTCAACAATTTTCGACAGCTGCAGTCCACTCTATGAACCATTCACAGAAACTGTTCCGTAAAGCTGAACGCTGGCTACAGCGCCGAGAAATGTTTAGGCGATCGACCAGACCTGACGTACACGAAATCAATTATGGAATAGCCCAGGAAGCAGAGGATTTCTCTGGTTTCCCTGAGGCGGGATGAAGTGAGGCGCACCCCTGAAGCTGCAAGTCGTATGATTTGCTGGAACTGCGGCGTAGCGGGACACTCCTTCCACTCCTGCCCCAGTGAGACCAGGAGACTTTTCTGTTACACCTGTGGACACCCTGGAGTAGTGTCTTTTTTATTTATTTATTTATTTATTTAATTAAGCTTAATACAAGCTATAACATAATAATAATACTAATACTACAAGCCATACTAGATGATAAATGATGGAATAATAAATAAATTGAAAAAGCTACAATATGAGCTCTCATTAAGGAACAAACTGGCTGGAAGCAAAACGAATTAAGAAATGCGATCAGGATGGACGGGGTCAAGATATAAAGATTTGTGAAGGGATGATTTACTCAGATGGAAGTCAAAGGAGGAAAGGTCGTTGACTTTTCGAAGCATCCTGGTAATTGGCTCGCTTTGGCCGTAGTTTGTGCGATGGCGGTCGAGTCGGAAAAGGGGAGTGGACCTAAGGTTGCGGGGATTAGTATAGATGGGTAAAGAGTGCAGGATTGAAGGGCAGTCTATGGCTGCACTTAATAGCTGATGAATGAAGAGAATGTCAGAAACATCACGACGTTTACTTAAGGGTTGTAAGTCAATCAGTTTCAGACGGTTCTCATAGGGTGGAAGGTTGAATCTGTCTGCCCACGGAAGATCACGTAGAGCGAAGCGAACGAACCTACGCTGGACGGATTCAATCCTATTGATATGGGTTGTTTGTGTAGGTGACCATACCTGGCTGGCATATTCAAGGAGAGGTCTAACGAAGAAGATATAGAGAGATTTGGAAACATATGGATTGGAGAACTCTCTAGACCAGCGCATCACAAACCCCAGCGCGGAGTTAGCTCTGTTAATTATGCTGTCAATATGGGAACGGAAGTTGAGTTCGATATCACATATTATTCCAAGGTCACACAAAGAGGTAACAATAGGGACCGGTACATTGGTTAGCATGTAAAATCTCGGGGTGGGGGTAAGACGCTTGCGGGAATAAGAGATGGACTGGCATTTGGAGACATTGAGTTCAAGAAAATTTTTCATGCACCACGTGGTGAAGGAATCGAGATCTTTTTGCAGGAGAAGAGAGTCGGTTGTGGAGGAGATATGTTTAATTATTTTCATGTCATCAGCATAAATGGACAGCTCTGAGTGATTGATGACGCATTCAAGATCATTTATTGTAAGGATGAAGATCAATGGACCGAGGTGGCTGCCCTGGAGGACGCCGGAACGAGCGACAATAGGGTTAGAAATGGATGAACTGAAAAGAACAATGTACCGACGGTTGTTGAGGTAGGATTGTGTCCAGGAGATGAATCGGGAGGGGAAGTCTAGGCGATCAAGTTTGAACAAGATAACATTATGGGAGATCTTGTCGAAGGCTTTACTAAAATCGGTGGCAATAACATCAACATCTTTACCGTTTTCCAGAGAACATAGTGTCTTGGAGACAAAGTCAGTAAGATTGGTGGTTGTAGATCTTCCTTTGAGAAAGCCATGCTGGGAGAGGGAGAAGATGTACAGTGGAAGACCATGGAGTCATAGACCAAATTTTCGAATAGTTTAGGTATGGATGATAATTTTGCGATGGGTCTGTAGTTGGACACATCGTTTTTGCAACCTTTTTTGAAGATGGGAATAATATACGAGTTTTTCCATAATTCAGGGAAAACCCCTTGAGTGACCGAGAGGTGGAATAGCAAGGTAAGGGGTTGAATTAGATGCGTGGCACACTTTTTTAGAACGATGGCCGGAATTCCGTCAGGACCTGGGTTGAAGTCGTCCTCAAGCCCGTTGATACTGGCGGCGATTAGTTCGGGATCAGGGTCGAAAGACGTAAACGACGTTTGAGTGCATTTGTCTAAGAATGAGAAGTAGTTCAGGTCAAGTTGTCGGGAATTGTCGCTGAAAGATTTACTGAAGGAGTTTGCAAAGAGGTAAACATTGTATTTCTTCTTGGAATTAATAAAGTGATAAAAACGCTTGGGGTCGGATATGAGGCTAGTTTCCATCCGTTGGAGATACTCATGGTAGAGGGTATCACAACGTTCGGAAAAAGAGATATAAGCAGATAGGTAGGAAGAATAGTCAGACTCGGTTTGGGATAGAAGAAAAGTTTGCCAACGTTTATTCCTCCTGTTGCGGAGAGAGCGTAATTCTTTGTCGTACCATACGGGGGATGAGGAGTAGTTTTTACGAGGAAAAAGGGAAATAAGTTGTGCAAGACAAGCGTATATTTTCGAATAGAACGCTTCTATAGCAACGTCGACTGGAAGATGTTGAGGGATAGTGCCAATGTTAGAGTTGAGGAGCAAGTGATTTAATTTTTCAGAGTCGCCCTTGCGAAAATTGAAGGAAAGAGAAGACTCGGAGCTTGAAAGGGTGTGAGGGTGCTAGTAGGAGAAAACAAGGAAGAGGCGAGGATGGTGACGATCGAGAAAGGAGAGGAGATGGTTGCTTTCCACGACAACCGAGTTAACTGGGTCTGAAGAAAAGATTAAGTCTAATTGTCTGTCCAGAAAGTTCCTGACACCACTTACTTGAAAGAGACCAGAAACGGAGAGTTGATCACTGAAATAGGTTTCTTTGGCCGAAGAGGCGTTAAGGGGTACAAAGTGAGAACAGTCCTCAGACAATGACCATTGAATACGGGGGAGGTTAAAGTCACCCAATAAAATAATTTCACCAGAGGCGCTAGCGTTCTCAAGCAGGGTGTCGATCGCTTCAATTAGGGGCTCGTAGGCTTTTAGAGGTTGAGAGGGACGACTGTAACAGCAAAGAATGTACAGAAGACACTTATTTAGTGCTAGTTTGATACGTACAAATTCTGATATTGTAGTGTCGGAGGTCTTTAGCAGGGTAGCGTCATAACGATTGTGAGCAGCTATGGGAACCCCGCGACCTGGTGGATCATTGGTGCCTACACAACCGTCGACACCGAAAATAGTATAGTTTGAAGGGAACAGTTCGTTGTCCAGAATTCCTGGTGTTAAATTGGTTTCAGTTAAGGCAAAGATATCGTGCGGGAATTTGTGGGAGTTAAGAAAAATGTTAGATGTTTTAGTGCGAAGTCCTCTGACGTTCTGGTAATAGACTGACAAGTTGCTGGGGAGAGGTGCTTGAACGGAGACCGCAGGTGCATTAAGGGGGAGGTCAGAAATTGGGAAAGCGGGGGGGTTATGAGCGAAAGTAGTTTAAGGAGTCGTTGCGACGAGGGATAGATTGTGTAAGGCAAGCGTGTATTTCCGAATAAAACGCCTCTACAGCAATGTCTATTGGAAGATGTTGAGGGATATTGCCAATGTTGGAGTTGAGGAGCAAGTGATTTAATTTTTCAAAGTCACCTTTACGAAAATTGAAGGAAAGAGAGGACTCGGAGCCTGAAAGGGTGTGAGGGTGTTCGTAGGAGAAAACGAGGAACAGGGGAGGATGGTGACGATCGAGGGAGGAGAGGAGATGTTCGCTTTCCGCGACAGCCGAGTTAACTGGGTCTGAGGAAAAGATTAAGTCTAATTGTCTGTTCAGAAAGTTTCTGATTCCACTAACTTGAAAGAGACCAGAAACAGAGAGCTGATCGGTAAAAAAGGCTTCTTTGGCGGAAGAATCGTTTAGGGGGACAAAGTGTGAACAGTCCTCAGACAATGACCATTGAATACGGGGGAAGTTAAAGTCACCCAGTACAATGAATTCATCGGAGGCGTTAGCGTTCTCAAGCATGGTGACTTACGTTTCAATTACGGGCTTGTAGGCTTCTATAGGTTGAGAGGGACGAATATAACAACAAGGAATATACAGAATACACTTATTCAGTGTTAATTTGATACATACAAATTCAGATATTGAAGAGTCGGAGGTCTTAAACAGGGTGGCATCATAACGGTTGTGAGCAGCTATGAGAACCCCACGGCCTGGTGGGTCATTGTCGCCTACACAACCGTCAACACGGAAAATGGTATAGTTAGGAGGGAATAGTTCGCTGTTGACAATTCCTGGTATTAGATTGGTTTCAGTTAAGGCAAAGATATCGTGCGGGAATTTGTGGGAGTTTAGGAAAACATTGGATGTTTTTGTGCGAAGTCCTCTGACGTTCTGGTAATAGACTGACAAGCTGCTGGGGAGAGGTACTTGATCGGAGACCGCAGGTGCATAAGGGGGGAGGTCAGAAATAGAGAAAGCGGGGGGTTAGGAACGAAAGTAGTTTAAGGAGTCGTTGCGACTTTTTTGGAGATGGGAAATGCGGCGAGAACTGACGTACGCAGCATAGGTGGATAGATCTTCTGAAACCTTATGGGAAGGGATATTGAATGATTCATGGTACTTAGTGAAAAGTTGGTGTAAGACAGTTGGGTCTGTGGGCAGGCCTTCTTGATGTATACTTAACATGACATTGGTGCTGTTTTTACCGTCAATACAGACGGAATTCGGTTTTTGGTGCAGATAGGCTAGAAATAGACGAACGTTTTCATAAATGCGGCGGTACCGTAAACGGGACAAGAGGTTTCGTCATTGGTGGAATACGCAGAACGGAAAGTCAATTTAACTGGCATACGGAGGAAGTAGCGGGTGCAAGGTTTGGTGTATACAGTGGAGGGGTGGAACAGACGAAAATCGAAGCAGAGGTGGTGGGGTGGTCGGAAAATGATGGCTTGTGGTAAGGTGGACACACGGAGGAAGTTGGGAGTGCATGGTCAGGCGGATGTACTGGATGTACAGAACTCAAAACAGTGGTGGTGGAGTTGTCGGCTGGGATGGACGTGTTCGAGGGCTTCGGTGTAAGTGGAACCGAGGGGTTAAGGGTGTGAGAATATATAAAGTTAGGATACTTGACTGGGGTACTTAGATTGCAGTTTAGAAATACTCCCATTTTGAACTGCCAATTGGAGTTAGGATTACTAGGTTTATGGCTAATGGTGAGAGGTGCGGAAGAGTGATGAGAGACTGTGTTATTACTAGTACTAATGTTCTTACGATTTGGCTGAATGCTAAATTTAGGTATGGGAGAAGGACGTTTGGAATTACCTTTGGGATAGTTAGTCGGATTTGGTTTATTAATATTTAATTTAGACTTAGATGCAGAGGGCTTAGGGTTAAACTTAACATACTTCCTAGTCCACTTGGAAATTTCGATCGTCCCGAGAGTGAAGATTTTGCTGGAGGGGTTAGTGATGAGCCACACGTACTTGTTCGGGATGGAGATCTTGAAGTTGCTGAATTTCTCTGTGTCCGAGAGTAACTTCATGCAGCTAACTGGGATGAATGCAAAATTCCGAGTAAAAACGCTATGAACCCAGGAAACGTTGGCGTTGTGAGGGGCTCCCTTAAGAAGGAATGGAGTATTGTTGGAGCTAGCATCACATCTAGAAAAGAAAACAAAAGAAATACAAATATTATGTTATATAATTCAATTTACTTACACATTTTAGTATTCCAGTATGCAACACAAGTTTTCCTACGGTGAAGTACTGGTGCTGGTCTAGCTTGATGCGATATCATTCACATCTGGATACAAAAACCACCTGTTATCGGTACCTTTCAAAATCATCACGAACACTGTGTTTTTCTTACTTTGATTGCATCGAAGAACTCATCGCAATGCATTTTCTTTTAACGTCAAATTGTAATCCAAGTACTCTATTTTTAATTGTTGTAACGAGTTCAATTGTTCCATAGTTTTTCATAAGATATTAAGAAATAAATCGAGTTCAATTAAAATATAACGTTGCGTGTTATAAATATTTGTCTCCCAACCCAACACAACAAAACCCGTGTGGATAAAAATTCACACATCACAGCATAAGATAAATCGCATCTCAAGCGATTTACATTTGGTCCTTCGAGAAGCCGGATTCAACAATTTACGCTGCACCAAAGATAAATCGCAACTCAAGCGATTTACATTTGGTCCTTCGAGAAGCCGGATTCAACATTTTACGCTGCACCAAAGATAAATCGCATCTCAAGCGATTTATATTAGGTCCATCGAGAAGCCGGATTCAAAATTTTTCTCTGCACAAGTTAATTTTGCAACATCATACCTGGAATTATCATCCTATCTGGAGTCATCGGATTCGTTTAAAGTGGAGCTGATAGCGAAAAATAAGTATAGCAAAAGTGCATACAGGTACCAAGACAATTTCTAAATTTAAATAAAATAAAATACGCTATTTCACTAGCAATAAATAAAATATAATTTATTAGCGTTTAAAATATATTTCTGTGAAATTTTGCATATTTCACACCCTTAATTTATTGAAATTATAATATTATAATTAATTATATTTAATAAAATGTCCGAGAGTGATTTTGATAGCGCTGAAGAACATTATAATAATGCCAAAGTTACAAACTTAATTAAAGAACAATATTCGATTAAAAGTGAATTAGAGGCTTTTCGCGGTAGTTACATTAAATTAGCAAAAGAACGCCGAACGGTTGGAGTAATAAAAGGAAAGCTAGATAATATAAAAGAATGTTGGAAACAATTTTGTATCAATAACCGCAAGATTAATATTTACGTTGAAGATACCGAAATTCAGTTGCCTTATTTTAAGGAAAATGTTTGTGAAACTGTTGAGGGATTTTTCTCTAACTTTCTGGGCGAATTAATGGACGCTTTAGATAAACATTCTTCGACTCTAATTGTGCAACCTGAAAATAATGAAACTGCCACCAGAACCCCTAACCGCCAGAGAAATGTTAATAAAGCTAGTACAACTCAAGTTTCGAATACGGATCAGGTATCTTTATCCCAAATCAAGCTACCAAGAATAGATATCACAAAATTTACGGGCAATTACACAAACTGGAGATCATTTCATGATCTGTTTACAACGCTAATCCATAATAACGCTAACATACCTAATGTTCAAAAACTTTATTTTTTAAAAACTAGTGTAGATGGCGAAGCAGCTAAATTAATTCGTCATCTCGACATTTGTGAAAAGAATTACAACCCTGCATGGGAATTATTGGCGCAGAGATACGACAATAAACGGATTATCGTGAATAACCATTTAAAAATTTTAAAAACTCAAGGAGTTATTAAAACTGAATCTTCTGATGCTATAAAAAGACTATTAGATACTACAAACGAGTGCCTTCATTCATTACGTAGTCTTGACATAGAAGTTGATACCTGGGATGCTATTGTTATTTACCTTATCATACAAAAGCTTCCAATGGAAACACGTGAGTTATGGGAACGCACCGTAGGAAATAGTAAGGATTTACCTCAGGTTAAAACACTTTTAGAATTTTTGGAAAATCTAATTATGACACGAATAGCAGTAAATTTAAAAGAGAATCTCGTTCATTTCATGTAAGAAAATCTGCCACTTGCCTTCTTTGTAATCAACCTCATCTTTTACGGCAATGTCAACAATTTTTAAGCATGGATCCTCAATCGAGAAAGAAATTCGTTTTGACAAAACCACTCTGCTTGAACTGTTTTGCTTTAAGTCACCCAACACAAGGCTGTAATAGTGCCAAATCGCGCTATCATTGTGGACAAAAACACCACTCCCTGTTGCATGCAGCAATCCTATCTAATGGCAACCATACTCAATTGAATTCTAATCAATATTCAAACCCAAACAACTCAGAGCAAAGATTACCATCACTGTTTGTAGATAATACCCAACACACTTCAAATGTTTTACTAGCGACGGCAATGATAAAGGTCACTACATCGACAGGCATTCATACACTGCGAGCCCTCATCGATCCTGGCTCAAGAGGATCGTTCGTAACGGAAAATGCAGTGCAAAAATTGCAATTGAAAAAACGCAATACGTCTGTTAGAATTACTGGCCTTGGTACATCGTCAGCTGGAACAAGTACCCACGAAGTTCGTTTTAAACTACAATCTTTTAATAATGAGAGTTTTTCATGCGACGTTAAGGCGTTTGTTCTTAAGTCATTAACCACCTTGCATCCAACCGAACGCATCAATTTGTCCTCCACTTGGTATCACATTCATGGTGTACCACTTGCAGATCCTACATTCAACATCCCTGGTAGAATTGATGTACTACTTGGCCTTGATGTATATCCCCACATCCTGACAGATGGCCTTAGAAAGGGCGAAGAATGTGTTCCTACTGCACAAAATACACATCTCGGATGGCTATTATTTGGAAGTATACAGGATTACCAACACTAATGCAAAGCAACGAGAGGTATCAGCCTGACAAGCCATCATAGCTGTGTTGAAGCAGAAAATCTGCTGCGGCGCTTCTGGGAATTAGAAGATGTTCAAGAAAACCATAGAATGTTTACTGGGGATGAACAAAAATGCGAGGAGCACTATGATTCAACTCACTGCAGACTTGAAAATGGACGATATCAAGTTAGTCTACCATTTACAGAGCTGAAACAACCCTTACTCGGAAGATCTCGAACTGCGGCTTTATCCCGACTATATTCGATGGAAACAAAATTAATTAAGGATCCCGATATTTACAAACAATACAGCGCATGTTTAAGTGAATACATCAGTTGTAAACATATGAGACCTGCAGCTACATTAGAACATGAACACATCACAGTGAATCCAGAAGGAAACTCAGGATACACTGTCAATTACCTACCGCACCATGCTGTGTTTAACGACAGTACCACAACCTAACTTAGAGTTGTGTTCGACGCCTCACACAAAACGACAAACGGTCTTTCCTTAAACGACACCCTTTTGAAGGGTCCCAAGTTACAAGAGGACATAACATCTGTTATGATGCGTTGGAGAAAACATTATATCGCCTTTTCAGCTGATATTACACAAATGTATCGACAGATACGTGTTACGGAATTAGACACAGCCTATCAGAGAATTACTTGGAGAGATAACCCTTCCGTGCCTATAGCAGAATATGAATTATTGACAGTGACATTTGGGACATCTTGTGCCCCATATCCAGCGATAAAGACTTTACGACAGTTAGCACACGATGAAAAACAAAACTTTCCTCTTGCTCATCCGGTCGTTCTAAACGAAATGTATGTTGATGACGTCTTGTCCGGCGCTGATACTGAGATGACTGCAATTGAAGTTCAAAGACAATTGAAAGAAATGTTATTATCTGGAGGTTTTGAATTGCGCAAGTGGGCAAGCAATAGCAATCAAATACTGGAATGTGTACCTGAAAACCAGAGAGAAAAACGCGTATCATTTGATCTCGATGAGGATGGTTTTATTAAAACTTTGGGTTTGTTTTGGCACCCCACAAATGACTCTTTTGTTTTCAACATAACCGTCAAGGAAAACTCAGGTACTCTAACAAAACGTAATCTTCTGTTTCAAATAGCTCAGTTATATGACCCCGTAGGATGGTTGACACCAACTGTGGTTATGGCAAAAATTATGATGCAGCAGATCTGGTTAGAAGGCATAGCATGGGATGATCCTATATCCGATAACATCTCTCAACAGTGGCAAAAACTAAAAACAGAACTGAAATTATTAGAGTTCATAGAAATACCGAGGTGGATTGGCACAAGGCAAGCAGTAAATTCTGTACAGCTTCACGGTTTTTGTGATGCCTCAATCGTAGCATATTGCGCAGTTGTTTATGTTCGCGTTGTCGACGAAAAAGGAAATGTAACTGTCCGTCTCCTAATATCCAAGTCAAAGGTTGCACCAGTTAAGACAGTAACCTTGCCTAGGCTTGAGCTATGTGGAGCTACATTACTCGCAAAACTCATATACAAGGTAAAGCAAACATTAATGTTAGATAAAGTTGAAATATTTACTTGGTGTGATTCTATGATAACCATCGCCTGGATTCGGGGTAACGCGAACAAATGGAAAACCTTCGTTAGCAATAGGGTGATTTTAATTCAAGAGTACACTGATTGCAGTTCCTGGCATTACGTGAACACAAAAGATAATCCAGCTGATTTGGGTTCTAGAGGCTGCCTTCCTTCAACACTTATAAAAATTTCTTCTTGGTGGTACGGTCCAAAATGGTTAACTCGTCCCGAAAACGATTGGCCTTCCAATAACCAAGCTATACAAAATTTACCTGAAATAGATGTAGAAAAAAGAATAAAGGTTCATCACGTTGTAGCATCACAAGACTTTTTAATAGAAGATTATTCAACCCTACCTCGTTTATTAAAGGTTACTGCTCTATGTTTTCGTTTTATTAAGAAATGTAGAAACATCACTAACAAAGAAAACGACGTTTTGTTTGGAGCTGATGAGGTTTGTTTGGCGGTACATTTTTGGACAAGAATAGCGCAATCCCAAGTATTTCACAGGGAAATTTCGGATTTAAAGTTATGTAAGCCTGTTTATTCAAAAAGCTCTCTATTACCCTTAACTCCATTCATATGCGAAAATGGACTATTAAGAGTCGGTGGACGCCTACAGTATTCTAAATTGAGTTTTAGTGAAAAACATCCAATTATATTACCGGCAAAGCATACATTTACTTATCTTATTGTTAAACAGGCACACCTTGTCACCTTACATGGCGGACCACAGCTGATAACGGCATACTTACGCAGAACGTATTGGATTCCACACGCTAGAAACTTAATTCGAAAAGTAACTCATGAATGTTTGACGTGCTTTAGACATCAAAGGAAAACTGCTTCGCAAATCATGGGAAATTTACCAGTGCCGCGTGTCAATATATCACGAGCATTTATGCACACCGGAGTTGACTACGCCGCTAAAGTCTCTGTACGCATGTCTAAAGGTAGAGGCGCTAAGGTCACTAAAGGATATATCGCCATTTTTATATGTCTGTCCACTAAAGCCATCCACTTAGAACCTGTCAGCGATCAAACTACACAGGCTTTCTTGGCTGCCTTTAGGAGGTTTATTTCACGAAGAGGTATGTGCTCAGATCTATACTCGGACTGTGGCACAAATTTTACCGGTGCAAATAGGATTCTACAGGACGAATATGCGCAAGTTTTTCGCAACACCTCTAAGGAAGCAGCGACTACATTAGCCATGCAAAACGTTAAATGGCACTTCATACCACCTGCATCTCCGCATTTCGGTGGTCTTTGGGAGGCTGGTGTTAAATCGCTCAAACACCATTTTAAAAGAGTTACTGGAGATACAACACTAACCTTTGAAGAGTTAGCAACAGTTTTAGCTCAGATCGAAGCCTGCCTCAACTCGAGGCCATTGTCAGATGACCCATCAGATTTTTTAATTCTCACTCCTGGACATTTTTTAATAGGTGACATGCTTCTTGCTCCACCCGAAATAAACATTCTAGACGAAAAACTCCATTCTCTTACACGATGGCAGTACCTACAACGTTTAAAGCAGCAATTTTGGAAAAGGTGGATTCGTGAATACATTCCAAGACTACAACAGAGACCCAAATGGACAAGACAACATAAAAATATTAAAATTGGGAATATGGTTTTGATCAAGGACGAACGGCTTCCTCCAATGAAATGGTTACTTGGGAGAGTTGAAGAAATATTTCCTGGCCACGATGGTTATATTAGGGTGGTGGCGGTAAGAACAAAAGCAAAACGACCTATTACTAAAATTGCTCTGTTACCTATAGTCGACAACTTTACGGGCTAACCGTACTTTAAAGAACAATTTGTGTTTCGTAAATTTGTGTTTATTGTAAATAAAAAAAAAACAAACATTAATATTTTGAAGATTTTAATTGAAAGTGATTTAAGAAAAAAAAAATAACAATTAAATAAAAATAAAAAAAACTAAACCTAATACACGCGAATCAGCTCCACACACGCTATAAACGTTTTCCTCAGCCGGGGTTAAGCATCAATCCACATTAACAATCAAGCTACGATGATACTATGCTGTTTATTCTAAAAGAAGCTCACATATTGCTATAACTTAGTTATATCAAGGCGGCCGAGGATGTTGGAGCTAGCATCACATCTAGAAAAGAAAACAAAAGAAATCACGGGCTGCTTAAAGAAAAGCAAAAGCTTCTCATGGACAGACGAAGCGCAGCAATCGTTCGAGAATTTAAAACAAGCTATGTGCAGTGCACCAATCTTAACGACACCTGACTTCTCTAAGAAGTTCTATATTCAATGTGATGCTAGTACACCGGGTGTTGGTAGTGTACTATTTCAAGTCGACGATGCCGGTGCGGAAAGGCCTATTGCATACATGTCAAAAAAGCTCAACTACAGCAGTACTGAACTGGAATGCTATGCTGCTGTGTTGAGTGTAAAGAAATTCAGAACGTACGTTGAAGGACATCTATTTACAATTATCACTGACCATGCTAGTCTGAAGTGGCTGATGAGTCACTCGGATCTCTCCGGACGATTGGCTCGATGGAGTTTAAAGCTGCAGGCTTTTGACTTTCAGATCGAGCATCGCAAGGGTTCGCAGAATGTGGTCCCTGACACTCTGTCCCGAGAACACACTGAAACGGCAGAGGAGCTGAAAGTAAGTGCAGTCGACGTAGACTTAAACTCGCCATAATTCTCCATGGAAGAGTATGAGCAGTTGAAATCGGCTGTGCTTGCTAACCCAGCACAACTCCCTGATCTCTGTGTCTCGAACGGGTACGTATATAAGAGGACCCAACCTCGAAGAGGTTACACAGGAGGACTTAGCCTGGAAGCTTTGGATTCCATCGGGTCTGGTAGAAGGTTTGATCCGCGAGGCTCATGAGTCGCCTCATACAGCACACGGAGGCTTTCACAAAACGCTGTGTCGACTACGAGAAAAATATTATTGGCCCAACATGGTGACCCATGTACGCGTTTATGTAGCTCAATGCCAAGTATGCAAGGAAACCAAATCGCCTAATACCATCTTGCGACCGCCGATGGGCAAACCTCTGGAAGCCCAACGTCCCTTCCAATTTCTCTATATTGACTTCCTCGGACCTTCGGTCATCATATGGTTCAGCATGGGTCGGCATATCCAGTACTTCGTCAACTTGAACAACTGAAATCTGGCGATATATTAGTTTTACCCGCTGCAGACCGCCTCCAGATAATTCGGTCCCGTATTTCCGACCACCTCCAAAACGTGCACGGAAGGCACGAAAAGGCCTACAACACTCGCTGTCGCGACGTTACCTACACTCCTGGTCAGGAAGTGTACTGTAGGGTCTTTATACAGAGCGACATGCAGAAAGGCATTAGTGCTAAGTTGGCTAACAAATTCAACAAAGCCAGAATTGCCAAGCGCGTGGGACAGAGTTTATATCAGCTGGAGGACATGCAAGGCAAGTCCTTGGGAACATTCCATGCCAAAGACACCCAGCAGTAAAAGTCTTCAACCCTTTTTAGACAGTTCAATTGTATTCGTCCGTCCGTCTGAACACATCAAATCGTCCGAAATTTTTTTTGTTAGTCCGTCCATCTGCGTCCTAGACAGGAATGCCCGGCTCAGTCGGTAGAGCACGAAACTATTCTTCTCAGGGTCGTGGTCGTGCCACACGTTCTTGCAATCGAACAGGGAGGAAGATCTGAACTCTCCAGCTTCTCATTAGAGCTTGGAGGGAACAGCTCTGACTCTCTGCTTGAGGTGGAAGTGACCGGCTATCCTTCTTCCTCTCATAAGGGAATGAAGTGGTACCGGTACCTGACACGGCAGCAGTGCTGGCGCCAGATCCTGGTGTGATCTTGTGCCGCTGATGAGTCCGAGTAGATCCTGTCTAACTCTCTTCAGATCCTCTCTCATCGGATCGCTAGAGCTACAGGCCTTGACAGAGAGACCTGTGTTGTAATGTGAGCCACACCTTAATGTTCTCTTTATTAGAGACTCGGTGATTGGCACTCCTGTTTTGTTGCCGCTGACACGGAGCGGACGTGCTGCTTCCATATTGAAAAATCAAGAGGAAGACATATTCGTTCCGTGACAGCAGCAACACCAGGTCCACTTACATTCAAGCCACTGAATTAGAAGAAAAGTGAAGAGAACTCGGATACTAATTTCTGCCTTTATGCTTGGCGAAAGAGTCTCGCTGGCAAGCGATAATGTTTTTAGAAAAAAAGAGCTGCTAGTGCGCCATCCGACCTGTCTTCAACCTCCTCAGTCTTGTTAACCTGCTGCTATCAAAATAATGCGCATTATTTGTTGATAGGGAGCGAATAAAAATACTTTTTTTATTTCCAAAAAAAGCATGTTAATAAAATGATTCACTACAAACTGTTCAACGAGTGAAAGCAATGGACTTTCGTAATTTTTTTTTTGAATGTAAAGTATAAGAATTAATTCCGCAATAGTGGAGTTGTGGTAAAAATACAATAATTTTTGGTGAACGTGAAAAGGACTGACAAGCCACTTATTACACCATGCATTTACGAAGATTGTTTATGAATGTTAACTGTAAAACCTAAAGTAATAATAATATTGCTTAAGTAACTCGAAACGTAAGAGAACGAGTGAGTAGAAAGCAATGGACTTTCGTAATTTTTGAATGAGAAAGTACAAAAATTAGTTTCGCAATAGTGGAGTTGTGGTAAAAGACGAATAAATTTTGGTGAACGGGAAAATATAAAGACTTACAAGTCACGTCATTACCACACGCATTCATAAAGATTCCTTTTAATGAATTGTCAACTGCAAAAACATAACGTAATAACTAATAGTGCTTATGTAAATCGAAACGCAAGTAGAAAGACTAAATTATTAATTTTAAATTAAGAATCGAATAGTTGTTTCAGAGTAGGAGGCCATGAACTTTCATAACCTTTAAAGGACCTTTACTTTTGTTCGTATAAAAGCTAGTGAACGTTATCGAACGAGAACGCTGATTAGGGCTTATCGATTTTGTCATAGTTTTAAACATTTTTTTTTAACCTTGTAGTGAATTATTTTATTAACATGCCATACATTATAGAATTTCATGCGGAAATGTAAATATTTTTTTTTGGAAATAAAAACATTATTTTTATACGCTCCCTATCAACAAATAATGCGCATTATTTTGATAGCAGCAGGTTATTAAATAGATTATTACAGAACTTGCATGGTTTGTACATTAAAATACGATAGGTGACTTCCTCAGAGCCTCATTGCAAGGAGGTTAAGAGTCCCTAACCTTAAGTTAGCTGGCCGTGGGCCGCTGGAGGGAGTAACTCTGTTTTTTTTAAATCAATTTTTTTATATGAACAATAACTAAGTCTCTTTTCTCTCTCTCTCCTCGTCGTCCTTCCCTAGGGCGGCTACATTATCGCTGCGTTGGTGGGCGGGGCCCTCACAATGAGGTGAGTGGCCCTCTTTCTTTTCAGGGTATATCTTAGGGCATCTAGTCGACATCGGCCCCCTAGATGCATAGGGTGGTTGGGGCATGGGCCAATGAAAGGGGAGTCATACCATCAGACTCCCCCAACGAAAGCTGGTAAGTCTGACAACGCCTGCCTGCATCCTTCCTCCTCCGATTTTGGTTTTTATTCTTCCAGTTTTTTTTTCCTTTTTTTTCAAAATTTCCTTTATCTTTTTTTTCCCTTTCCAGAATTTTCGCGGTTTTTTGTGCTTTTTTTTCTTTCTTCTTTTTCTTTTTAAAATTTTTTTTTTGGTCCGCCACTCCCTTTCCCATCCTCGGCATGATTTTCGGCTTTTGTTGCGCGACCGCGGGCGGAGATGGCATCCGTTTTTTGTGAACCCCCCTCTCTATCGCAAAGCTATCGGTACCAGCATGCCATCCTCCATCTCTGCCCAAGCATCTGCTGACAGATGAATGTCCAGCGGAGGCCGTGATCCTGACTGACATTGGCTGACTTACAGTTGATGTCATCCAGGGTCATCGCCTGCCTTAGGCAATCATCCAGCAGCAGGGTCGGTCCCAGCGCGCAACAACGAATTTGCGGAAAGAGAAAATTTTTATTCGGAATAAGGCATTTTGGTTGTCATCTTGAATCGAGGCAACTAACCTCGCTTGCCAGGGATCTACCTGTTGCAAGCATACTAGTGCACCACAATTGGCAACTGTTATTTGTCTCCGTCATCCTGCTTTTTTTCTGCCATCGGCTTATCGGTTGTTTGTAACATCGAGGAGCCGTTGTCGGCTGCCACCAAGGTCTCTCCCTCCTGGACTAAGAGTCACCTACTTGGAAAAGGGTAATTTACATTTTTCTAGTTGATTTGCGAATTATTCACTAGGAAAAGGGTAATTTACATTTTTCTAGTTGATTTGCGAATTATTCACTAGGTGTTCCCTTCTTAAACGTATAGGGGGAAGACAACTTTAGTAACATACAGCGAAGCACCTTTGATCTGTCTCTCTACCTTCATCCTCCCCAAGCCCTACAGGGCGCATCAGTTTATTTGAGAAAGAAAAAAACAAATGGAAAAGAGAAGCGAAGAATTTAAAAGATACTCCTACAATGTTTAGACGCTTTGACAGGAATCAGGATCGCTTCACAGGTTTTTTTGTTTTTGCTTTAGAATAAGTATTTAGGTAGTAGTGAACATAAATGTGTACGAGTACCCCGTTGTAATGTATGTGTGTGCGTATGAGCAACGTGAAGTTGCCGCAGGATGTTCAAGTGGCACGCGCTAGCTGGCAGCACGTTCTAGCTCGCCAGTATGGGGTGTAGGTCCTTGAACATCCGATTCACACATTTAAAAATGAATTCCGCGTGCCTGTGGCGAAGAAAGGTGGTGGTATCCTTTCTTCAGGTCTGCCACAAAGGATAAAACAAAACGAGGACCAGAACTTGAAGGAGGAACAACAGGTCTGGTGTCACCAGTTGTTCCTAGCCGCGCTGAACTGTCATGGAAATCACGCCAAAAAGAAAAATTACCCCCCCCCCCCCTTACAGACAGTTCAGGCTATCAACCCACTCCGTCCCTGTACCTGGCTAGGGTACAGGCCCCACCTGAAAAGGGTGCTGAAACAAAAAGAAATAAAATTGAACTAACAATTTCAAAACATGGAGAAGGTGGGAGAAGGGATGCTGGGGACAAGAGGAGGGAGAAGCTTCATGAAGGTACCTGAAACAAAAGCAGATTTAATTTACAACTTCATCATAATGTATTTTCAAACAAAAAAAGAGCGAAATAAATCTTCAGGGATACAATGTCGTTCTATACGTACTAATTACTGAGGTAACTACTCTATAAGGACTGACATAAAACTAGATAGGCTAATCCCGATAAATCCATAATGCTGTCATTAGTATTACTTTCTTCACAATGGCAACAAAAACGTACAAGGATGAAAGATATCAAAACTGATTATTCAAACAATCAATGCCGCGATCATGACGAAATTACATAAGTCAAAAAATTAATAAATAAATTCACATCGCGGTTAGCTAGCTAAGTCCGCTACGTTGCGTTCGCGAATGAAATTTATGCACTTTATTCTTCTTTAGGTACCAAAAAAACCAAATTCAATGACGATGTACCGAACCCGAATTATCGCAATTGTGACTCACAATATCTCACTTACTTAAAGCGTTTACCAGAAAATTCCTTGCGAAAAATAAAACTATATCTTAATGATATCAGACTCAACTAATTTACTTCAATAGACCTTACGTAGCCTCTCAAAACAACTAGAAATAGATAGACTATCCAGTTCCCTCACTAAACATCATGTTTTATTTATTAGTAATAAAATTTCAACTAACCTATATAATTTCCACATTTAATAATTGTGATACCGTATTGATCATTGCGGATTTGTTATTTTATTTTTCAAAATTTCACGTTTTGGTTTTACTGATAACTTCTTCTATGATTTAGAAATAGCAATATTATTGTTCTATATCAAAACTTCTTGACTTTGAGCTTATGTCCCTAAGACAAAATTTTAAACGAATTTTCTTTTATCATGTGCCCTGACTTTGTTTTTCTTTAATCATGGTATAAAATATTTGTAAATTTTCTTTCTTTTTAAAGTTTTAAAGAAACTCTAATACTACGACATTTACGTTAATTCTAAGCTTAATATATCTACTATTAGGCAAGAGAAAGTTTAAAAATTTAGAATAAGAGTAACACTTATATAAATGGTCATCAAATATAGCTCTATAATGTTATGAAATAGTCATGGTTCACGTAAAAACTGAGTGGCCTTAAACTTAATTGCTTCTTTCTTCCTTTGAACTATTATTTTGCAGGCCTACTCATCTCCTCAGACATAAATAAAGAAAGCATACACTGAAAATGGGTGTCGCTCTCCAAACACTATTTTGACACTTTTTGTTAAGTAGACTGTCGCCTGATACCGGTATGTTGTAGTTGCGCTTGAAAGCGAGAATTATGCCCAGATGACATTTCCAACATTTTGTGGGCTTACAGCATTTTCGCTACCGTTTCTTGGACCTGACGAGACCTGGGGGTACCAAAAACTGCACGCACGGGTTGAGCGTTTAACCCCTCGCGTGTCTAACAGGTGAGTCCTGATAAATGAAAGGGGATCAAAGTCAGTGATTTCTCACTTTCAAAGATTTACGACATAAAAACTTACTGAGTTTCCTATAGAGGTGACTCCGAGCACACAATTTTTTTGCCCCGCTATCGATAATTTACTGGCGTCTTCTCGCCAAGGCGGGTTCCTTTCGTAATGATACGGTGAAATGTCGTCGAATTAATACGCTCGCCCTCCACTATGATTTAATCCGAGAAGGTGGGCAACTTTTATGGTGCAGACAAAAGTGCGTAATTATCCACCAATATAGTCGTTGCGGCTGACGGGCCCTTTAAGTCTGCTCGTTTTGAGGGTTTTACCTTCAGAGGAATTTGTTAGTGACGGCCCCAATATCAACAGCGTGAAAAATTTTACTCCCCAAAGTTATTTTCAATTACAATCTGTAATTGAAGTTAAGTTCGGTTAAAGGTTTGTCCAATCCATGACGGCTTGGATGATTTGGCAATTGTAATTGCAAAATGTTTACACTTACCTTCTAAAGCTGTCGCTATCTTGGCTTGCTGTCACGATTTGAAAAAATGTCTTCCTCCTTCACGGAAGTGTCATTTTCACTCGTGGCAGAAAGCAGGGCGACCAACCTCAGAGAAGCAAAGTTACATTCACGTAGGAATGATGTTTGTAGCCTAAAGGCACGTTCATATTATGGGAGAGGTATGTGTCTTGGGTAGGATGAAATGTCTCACATTACAACCCAGGTCTCTCTCTCAAGGCCTGTAGCTCTAGCGTCCGATGAGAGAGGAGCTGAAGTGAGTGAGACAGGGTCTACTCGGACTCAATGGAGCCACGAGATTACCCCAGGGTCTGGCGCTGGCACGCTGCAGTGGCAGTCCCCGGTACCACTTCATTTCCTGATGAGAGGAAGAAGGATAGCCGGTCACTTCTACCTCAAACAGAGAGTCAGATCCTGCCCCCTCCAAGCTCTAATGAGAAGCTGGAGAGTTCAGATCTTCATAACTGCTTGATTAGAACAACGTGTGGCACGACCACGGCCCTGAGAGAAAGTCTCATGCTCTACCGACTGAGCCGGGCATTCCTGTCTAGGACACGGACGGAGGGACTAACAATAAAATTTTTTCGGACGGATTAAGAATGGACGGATGGACTAATGAAATTGAGCTGTCTACTATTGGATGACTGTTACTGCCTGATGTCTTTGGCGTGAAAGATTCCAATGGACTTGCCTTGCATTTCCTCCAGCTGGTATAAACTTTGCCCTACACGCTTAACGATTCTGGCTTTGCCACCTTCGCACTGATACCTTTCTGCATGTCGCTCTGAATAAAGACCCTACAGTACACTTCCTGACCGGGAGTGTATGTAACATCACGACAGTGAGTATTGTAGGCTTTCTCATGCTTTTCGTGGGCGCGCTGGAGATGGTCTGACAACCGAGAACGAATCAACTGGAGACGATCTGCTCCAGATAACACAGATATATCACCAGTTTTTAGCTGGTCTAGCTGTCTCAGGACTGGGTAGGCTGAGCCATGCTGTACCATGTGGTGGCCAAAGAGAGCAAAGTACGGGTCCATGCCAATAGACTGGTGTACCGAAGTGCGTAAAGCGCTTCCTATGGCGGGGAGGTGTAAGTCCCATGCACTATGATCATCTTGCAGGTATGCACGGATGGCTGACAGGATGGACCTATTCACTCGTTCCGAAGCGTTAGGGTGTGGCGAGTATTTGGCGGTCTTTACATGATTAATACCATATTCAGTCAGCAGCTTCTGGAATTTATTGGAGACGAACTGTCTGCTATTGTCAGAGAAGATCGTCTCGGGGACTCCGAAGACAGACAGGACATCTTTCTCCAAGAAAGTATTTACTAGATCTGTTCGCTCAGCACGCATAGGCTTGATCAAAACAAACTTAGTAAAGCCGTCGAGTACGACAAAAATTACCGTGTTGCCACGTTTAGTACGAGGATAAGGTCCGAGGAAGTCGATATAGAGAAATTGGAAAGGACGTTGGGCTTCCAGAGGTTTGCCCATAGGCGGTCGCAAGATTTGGTTTCTTTGCATACTTGGCAACTTAACACGTATGCGCGTACATGTGTTACCATGTAGGGCCAGTAGTATTTCTCGCGGAGTCTAGCTAATGTTTTGTGAAAGCCTCCATGCGCTGACTGAGGTGACTCATGAGCGTCACGGATCAAGCCTTCCACCAGACCGGATGGAACCCAAAGCTTCCAGGCTAAGTCCTCCTGCATCGAGTCACCGCTTCGGGGTTGGGTCCTCTTGTACACGTACCTGTCCGAGACACAGAGATCAGGGAGTTGTGTTGGGTTAGCAAGCATAGCCGATTTCAACTGCTCATACTCTTCCATGGAGAAGTATGGCGAGTTTAAGTCTACGTCGACTGCACTTACTTTCAACTCCTCTGCCGTTTCAGTGTGTGCTCGGGACAAAGTGTCAGGGACCACATTCTGCGAACCCTTACGATGCTCGATCTGGAAGTCAAAAGCCTGCAGCTTTAAACTCCATCGAGCCAATCTTCCGGAGAGATCCGAGTGACTCATCAGCCACTTTAGACTAGCAGGATCAGTAATGATGGTAAATGGATGTCCTTCAACGTAAGCTCTGAATTTTTTCACACTCAGCACAGCCGCATAGCATTCGAGTTCCGTAATGCTGTAATTGCGCTGCGCTGGATTTAGCTTTTTGGACATGTACGCTATGGGCCTCTCCGCACCTGAGTCATCGACTTGGAACAGTACGCTACCAACACCAGATGTGCTAGCATCACATTGAATGTAGAACTTCTTAGAGAAGTCAGGTGTCGTTAAGATTGGTGCGCTGCACATATCTTGTTTTAGATTTTGAAAAGCCTGCTGCGCTTCTTCTGTCCAGGAGAAACTCTTGCTGTTCTTTAAGCAGTCCATAATAGGGGCTGCTAGGTTTGCATAACTGGGGATGAACCTCTGATACCAACCCGTCATTCCGAGAAATCTACGGATTTGTTTAGCCGAGCAGGGTATAGGGAAATCCGCCACCGCTGCTACTTTCTCGGGATCAGTTTTCAGAGTTCCATCTCCAATCACGAAACCCAAGTAGCGGACTTGCTTGACGCAAAAGCGGCCTTTTCTCGACGTTAATCGTCAATTTAGCATTGCGCAGACAATCAGCTACTTCTCGTAAGGTTTTAAGGTGTGAATCAAAGTCAGGTAATACGACTAATAAATCGTCCAAGTAAACAAAAACGTGTTCGCGCACCCGACCAGGAATTAAGGACCATTAATCGACACATACGTTGCGCTGCATTACACAACTCAAAAGGCATGACGGTGAATTGGTAAAGCGGCCTGCCGGGCACTGTGAACGATGTCTTCTCCCTTGACTGCTTTTCTAAGGGAATCTGCCAAAAGGCGTCCTTCAAGTCGATGGACGAAATGAAGTGAGTATCCTGCAGTCGTCCGAGCAATCCGTCGATGTGGGGTAAGGGGTAGGCGTCCTTTTTAGTGACTAGGTTCACCTTGCGAGAGTCCAAACAGAGCCTGACCTTCCCAGGTTTACGTACAAGTACAACTGGGAAATTCCATGGACTGTTGGACTCTTCAATTACCCCTAACTCCAACATACGGTCGAGTTCTTCGTACATCAGCTTTTCGATTGCTGGAGAAATGGGATAGTGCTTCTGTTTTATTGGAAAAGCATAGCCGGTGTCAATGACATGCTCTTCTAGGTGGGTCTTTCCCAAACCTAGAGCTGTAAATGAAGGAAATTGTGCAATGGCTGTGTCGAGTTTGTTTTTGTCCGAGTTATTCGGATGGGTGAAAGTTCGTCTCGACCGAAGAAGAAGGTTGTACATCGAGAGAGGATATGATATTTGGTGCGAGTTGAAAGGCTCGCCAAAAGTCGACGACTGTGCCGGGGACGGACTGGCTAGTACCGTCGGCGGTACGAACTGAGGCTGACAATGCGGAGTTTTAAGCCTGAGCGCTGGACAAATTCTAGGGCTCCTTGTCCTAAGCAACTCACGCTGGCACCGCTATCGAGCAAACCTAAGATGGACTCGTTGCCTATTTCGACTTTTACATAAGGACGACCGTCGTCTTGGCTAGTGATAACAGTTGAAACCAACGACTGTCGAGACTTTTTCATTTCTCGTTTTCTCTCTCTAAATATCTTCCATCGTCGTCTGTTTCGGTTGAGGGGAAGCCCCAGGTACATGTCACGGCGTTGTAGCCAACGTTCGGCCATACGACATAAATTTTGCAAGTGATCCATGGATCTGATAACAGCAGTTGAAAACTGCTGACCTATCCTGGGGTGTAAATTATCTCGGACTATTTGTACTATATCTGCTTCACGTGGTGGCACCCTCATGCGCCCCACAATCGCCCAGGCCTTACGGAGGTAGCTGTCGCAGCTCTCCGAACTCTGATGGAGTTCCATCAGAGTCCGCATCAGGTCGAGGTCCGTTTCGGCAGAACCGAACTCTTGCCTGATGCGATCCCTGAATAGCTCCCAGTCAAAGTTCGGAGAGGCGCGACAGAACTGGTTCCAGAACCATTGTTCGGCCTCTTCCTTGAGCAAAAGATGTATGTTTGCACAGAGCTCTTCGTTCGCCACGCGAGAGCTGGTCGCCAATCTCTCTAACCTGAACAGGAAATCATCCACCGAGAAAACAGGATTACGGCCTGAAAAGTGAATCCCCCATGAAGCTACAATGGACGGGCGTCTAGGCTGGTATGCAACAGCTCTAGCACCGGGCCTCTGCCTAGGCGAGTGTGACTGAGGGGGCTCTCGTTCGTAAACATGGGGTTGCCTTCGCGCATTATCATTGTGTAGGCGGTCTCTGGATGTTTCTCGCTCGAATGGGACCTCCTCTCGAAGTAATGAGGATTTGCTGAAGGAGCTGTACACGCGTAGTCGGCTTCAGTCGAATTACTGGCTGCACCCGACCTTTCCAATAAGGATTGGGCCAGGTTAGTCCTAAATAGCCCCAGCAACTCACTCTTGAGATCTGCCATGTGTGTTGCCAGCTGATCAGTCGTAACTACTGCCTTTGTCGGGTGGTGATGCTCTCCAGCTGGACGAGGGGAGAGACGAAGTTGGTTTACATCCCCGGACTTTTGCGCCTGCTCTGTGCTATGTGGACCTACCGAAGGGCGTCCGATAATATCAAGCCGGCGTAGGTCTTCGAAAATCAAAAGAAAAGGTCGCCGCTCAAACTCAAGTTTGCAGGTAGCAAAAACAAAAAAAATCAAGGAGGTCGCAGCACAAAATCAAGTTTGAGCGAAAAAAAAAAATAAATCAGAAAAAGAAATGAAAGAACAAAAAAAAATAATCAATAGGATAAATAAAAAAAATATGTATAAAAAAATTTTAAATTCAGAAACATTCTTACTCAAAAAAAATACATAAGCCAAACTGCATAAACTCAATCAGGCCAAAATCAGAATTAAAAAAATGAATTTAAAAAAAATCAAAATTCAGAAAAAAATGTCAACTTAACCGAAAACAAAAAAAATATCAAGGAAATCAAAAAAATCAATCAAAATAAATTATTTCAGGTTCCCCCAGAAGCTTCTTCTCCATCTTCCTAGGGATGGGAAAGGTGAGAGGAGGAAGGAAGGAATGAAAACAAACACAAAAACAAAATTCAAAAAAAATTCAAAGAAAAGAATAGGGGGTAAAAAAATAAGAAGAATTTACGGTATTCACCAAAAGGAAAAATTTTGAAAGCAGGGAAAAAAAATATATAAAAAAAATTTTAAACTGTGAGAACATGAGGTTCTCAAAACCCACAACATATGTCCTGCCTGTGGAGCTGGGTATCACCCCTGAACTTTGACGAACTCGGCGAGCAAGTTCACGGTCCTACCGAGACGGCTTCGGGGCTGTTCAAGTGTAGTCGACCAAGTGAAGAGTCACGCCGGCTACTGCCTAAGTCGGGTGTTCGTCAGACTCACCAGCTCCCTGCGACATGAGACAATAATGATCCCGGAGATTAGGCATGTCAGTGCAACGTCGGACATCGCTAAAGACATAAGCACTAATCCCGAGCATCAGTCCTCCCCTGTCGAGGACAGAGCAGAGTTGGCTAACATGTGTCCATATTGTTAAAAGCTGACATGCCTATGGACACTCTTAGACATATCAGGACGGAGGCACTAGACCTCGAAGGTGCTTTACAAAAAAATTAAAGTCGAGACGACTGCCGTTTAGGCCAAACATCGCCGAAGTCCGAGAAAGACTAGGAGATCAGCCTAAGCTGACAAGCCATCTCTTCAGAGGCGCAAAGCTTCCAGAAGATGCTGGAGTGTCTTCCTTAGGGAAGACGTGCTTCGCATTGGGCGCCATGTATGCAGGGCCGCCGACAGAGGGGGGCGAAGGGGGTAAACCCCCCGGGCCCGGGCTTTGAAAGGGGCCCCGTCATGTAAGTCATCAACAGAAAATTTTTTCCATTTTAATTATTTATATAATAAAAATGCTTCACGATTGAAAAAGTGTACTATACTAGACAGATTTTAAACTGAAAGTCAATCATTCGATTGTATATGGGCCCGTAAACGCTAAGTGCCGGGCCAGAAATTCGTTTCGCGGGGGGCCCGTATGTGGTACCCCGGGCCCGAATTTTGTCTCTACGGGCCTGCATGTATGTAATGTATGTGTGTGCGTATGAGCAACGTGAAGTTGCCGCAGGATGTTCAAGTGGCACGCGCTAGCTGGCAGCATGTTCTAGCTCGCCGGTATGGGGTGTAGGTCCTTGAACATCCGATTCACACATTTACAACTGAACAGGTCTGGTGTCACCAGTTGTTCCTAGCCGCGCTGAACTGTCATGGAAATCACGCAAAAAAGAAAAATTACCCCCCCCCCCCTTACTGACAGTTCAGGCTATCAACCCACTCCGTCCCTGTACCTGGCTAGGGTACAGGCCCAACCTGAAAAGGGTGCTGAAACAAAAAGAAATAAAATTGAACTAAAAATTTCAAAACATGGAGAAGGTGGGAGAAGGGATGCTGGGGACAAACAAAAAAAGAGCGAAATAAATCTTCAGGGATACAATGTCGTTCTATACGTACTAATTACTGAGGTAACTACTCTATAAGGACTGACATAAAACTAGATAGGCTAATCCCGATAAATCCATAATGCTGTCATTAGTATTACTTTCTTCACAATGGCAACAAAAACGTACAAGGATGAAAGATATCAAAACTGATTATTCAAACAATCGATGCCGCGATCATGACGAAATTACATAAGTCAAAAAAAAAAAAATTCACATCGCGGTTAGCTAGCTAAGTCCGCTACGTTGCGTTCGCGAATGAAATTTATGCACTTTATTCTTCTTTAGGTACCAAAAAAACCAAATTCAATGACGATGTACCGAACCCGAATTATCGCAATTGTGACTCACAATATCTCACTTACTTAAAGCGTTTACCAGAAAATTCCTTGCGAAAAATAAAACTATATCTTAATGATATCAGACTCAACTTATTTACTTCAATAGACCTTACGTAGCCTCTCAAAACAACTAGAAATAGATAGACTATCCAGTTCCCTCACTAAACATCATGTTTTATTTATTAGTAATAAAATTTCAACTAACCTATATAATTTCCACATTTAATAATTGTGATACCGTATTGATCATTGCGGATTTGTTATTTTATTTTTCAAAATTTCACGTTTTGGTTTTACTGATAACTTCTTCTATGATTTAGAAATAGCAATATTATTGTTCTATATCAAAACTTCTTGACTTTGAGCTTATGTCCCTAAGACAAAATTTTAAACGAATTTTCTTTTATCATGTGCCCTGACTTTGTTTTTCTTTAATCATGGTATAAAATATTTGTAAATTTTCTTTCTTTTTAAAGTTTTAAAGAAACTCTAATACTACGACATTTACGTTAATTCTAAGCTTAATATATCTACTATTAGGCAAGAGAAAGTTTAAAAATTTAGAATAAGAGTAACACCTATATAAATGGTCATCAAATATAGCTCTATAATGTTATGAAATAGTCATGGTTCACGTAAAAACTGAGTGGCCTTAAACTTAATTGCTTCTTTCTTTCTTTGAACTATTATTTTGCAGGCCTACTCATCTCCTCAGACATAAATAAAGAAAGCATACGCTGAAAATGGGTGTCGCTCCCCAAACACTATTTCGACACTTTTTGTTAAGTAGACTGTCTCCTGATACCGGTATGTTGTGGTTGCGCTTGAAAGCGAGAATTATGCCCAGATGAAATTTCCAACATTTTGTGGGCTTACAGCATTTTCGCTACCGTTTCTTGGACCTGACGAAATCTGGAGGTACCAAAAACTGCACGCAAAGTTGTCGCTATCTCGGCTTGCTGTCACGATTTGAAAAAAATGTCTTCCTCCTTCACGGAAGTGTCATTTTCACTCGTGGCAGAAAGCAGGGCGACCAACCTCAGAGAAGCAAAGTCACATTCACGTAGGAATGATGTTTGTAGCCTAAAGGCACGTTCATATTATGGGAGAGGTATGTGTCTTGGGTAGGATGAAATGTCTCACATTACACCGTCCTTAATCATTAAATTGATAAAAATCAAAAGAGGACATTCGACGGAAAATTAGAAAAACGACGAAAAGGGCTCACTAATGACAGTGTCGGCATAGATAACCATCAAAGTCAATTTGGATGAGGGCATCCGATACCCGAAATGTTTCTGAAATTATAATATTGGAAAAGAGTCATTAGCAAGAAGATTAAGTCATGGCAAAATGTAGATAATTCACGTTATTAGGTACATTGGTTCTGTCTCCGTTTTAATTATAGTAATTTTACCTACCATTAAAATGTATACCTTTTAAGCAAAAGATTTCTTCTCAAGAAAACGTTGATTGTAAGTTGGAAAAAGAATTTATCTTAGTGATAGTGAAATAGTTTCATAATTTCGTGCTTAAACTAGGCTCAAAACTGGTTGTTCCTATTATTAATTAAACTTTATTTGAATTATGAGTTTATTCAATTTTTATTTCAGGAACCCCATGAAATTTCTCCATCTTGCTTTCCTTATTCCTTTTCCCTTATTCAACATGCCGTAACTTTTGATTCTTTTGTGATCTTTTTTTTATACTCCTTTCTAGGTTGGGCCTGTACCCTAGTCAGGTACAGGGATGGCGTGGGTTAGAGACTGAACCATCGTAATTCGGGGTAGTTTATTTGCAATTTTGGTTCAGTATGGCTAGGAACAGCAGGTGACAAAAGACCTGTTGTTCTTCCTTTCATCTGTTTCCTGTTCGTTTTTATCCTTTGTGGCAGACCTGAGAGGATTCCACAACCCTCTCGCCACAGGCCCGCGGAATTCTGATTGTAGATGTGTGAATCGGATGTTCAAGGACCTACACCCCATAACGACCAGCTAGGACGTGCTGCCAGCTAGCGCGTGCCACTTGAACATCCTGCGGCAACTTCACGTTGCATATCACGCACACACATACATTACAGTACGAAACATATTTGTCCCTCTTTTTGGTATGCTTTTGTCTCTGTAAACCAACGACTTTTTCGTGCGGTCCTGATGGTATTCCTATTTCCCTTTATAAGAACTGCTCTTCTTCCTTGGTTTCTGTTCTTTGTTATTTATTTAATTTATCTATTTCTTGTGGAGTCTTTCCAAAATCTTGGAAATCAGGCAAGAGGTGTGATATTTCCAATTACAGACCCATTGCAAACTTTTATTGTATTGCTAAGACTTTTGAGGCATTAGTTTGTGATACACTATACTTTCATTGCAAACCTTTTCTTGGAACTTTCCAGCATGGCTTTATGAAAGGTAGGTCTACTG
This sequence comes from Leptarthrus brevirostris, assembly GCA_964036015.1. NCBI lineage: Eukaryota > Metazoa > Arthropoda > Insecta > Diptera > Asilidae > Leptarthrus > Leptarthrus brevirostris. The sequence continues at coordinate 84,913,358 of OZ038375.1, read as the reverse complement.
CGACTAACCTACTGGAATTCTCAAATTTCTGCTTATCCAAAATTGAGGCTGGAAAGCAAGTGGATTGTATCTTTACAGATTTTAGCAAGGCATTCGACAGAATAAGTCACCAAATTTTGATTCACAAGTTAACGGCCTTCGGGTTTCCTTCATTGTTTGTAGACTGGGTTCGTTCTTACCTACTAAATCGGACTCAGCGTGTGTCCTTCCGTGGATCACTATCCAAGTTTATTTTTAATTCCTCTGGCGTACCTCAAGGAAGTCATCTGGGCCCGATTTTATTTATTATATACATCAATGATGTATCTTTATTCTTGAAATATTCAAAAATTCTTTGTTATGCTGACGACGCCAAAATTTTCCATGTTGTGTCCTCTATTCGAGACTGTGAACTTTTAAATTCTGACTTAGACGCTTTCTACAACTGGTGTTCTGATAACTATCTTCCCCTCAATATTAGTAAGTGTACGTCTATATCTTTTACTCGTAGAAAGAATCCTCTCGACTTCAACTACACCATACATGGCTGTGTTCTGGAAAAAATTATTAGGACCAAGGACTTGGGTGTCTGGTTGAACAGTCGTTTTACGTTTGACGATCACATTGTAGTTATTAAGGCTAATTCTACATTGGGTTTTATAAAAAAGATGGGCAAAGGAATTTGACGACCATTATATCACCAGGCTTCTCTACTGCACCTTTGTTAGGCCTATTCTGGAGTATGCTAGTTGTGTTTGGTCACCATTTTATCGTGACTCAATTGACTGGGTAGAGGCAGTCCAGCGCCGTTTTGTTCGCTTTGCACTTCGTGGGCTTCCTTGGAGTGACCCTCTTATCCTGCCGCCGTACTCAGATAGGCTTAAGCTCATAAAACTACTAATTTATCTCTTGAATTCAGACGTGACATCTCTAGAACTGTTTTCGCTTTTGAATGTCTTCAAGGTAATGTCGACTCTCCAGTCTTGTTGTCTTCTTTTAACATATCGATTCCGAGTCGCTTCTTGAGAAATCGAGACTTTCTTAAAATTCCACAGCATCGTACAAATTACGGTTTTCACGAGCCCGTCCCGTCAATGTCTAGGTTTTTTAATTCGCATTTTAACAACATTGATTTTAATCTGTCGAAAAATTCTGTGAAGGCCAAACGTTCCTAACTACTCTGTTATTATTTTGTAATTATTATGTATTATTAATTGTTTTTCTAGTTAATTATTTTTCTAGTTAATTATTTTTCTATTTTTCTAGTTATTGTTGTAAATTAATTATTTTCTAGTTATTTATATTAATTATCGATTATTGTAATTATTGTGATTCTTATTTTATTTTGTGACTGTTTTTTTATATTTACATGTTAAGTAATCAGCCCGTTGATGAATCTTAAATAAATAAATAAATAGACTTCAGCTGATTTTAAGTTCCTGAAGTCGCTTCACTCATGGATAAAAATTTTACACGGTACAGTTCTTAATTCCAAAATTTTTGCAATATTAAGGAGAATATTACAGTTAAATTCATGAAAACAACGAAGCTACAGCGCTTTCAAAATCTTTGCCAGCAGTGAATTAAAATTGAGATATTTTACTTAGCCTGTGACTATTTGCACTTACGTGTACTTCCGTGTTTACCGATGTTTAGGGAAAGTTCGGCTTTTACGTCAAAAATTTATTAGACTTCCTGTGAGGAAGAGGTGTATTACTCAGGCTTTAGTTAGAATATATTTTTATAGTAGTACATAAAGTACGTAAAAGCCGAACTTTCTCGAATACGTGTAAACACGGAAGTACACGTAAGTACAAAAAGTCACTTTCTTTAGCTTATCGCGATAAAATTACAATAAATAGTATAAATAAATATTGGGTATGCAATATACTGTACGAGTGATTTATTTAATTAAACACCTTCAGTTTTGTTTGTTTTAAGTAAAGCAATCGTTACCAGAATGCTGCTTAAGCCACTAATAACGACGACTTTTGCTAGGAAATTTATATTTTTGAACTCGTTTTTACAAGCTTTCACCCCACTCGATGACAATAAAAACAATTTCATTTGATTCCCATTTCACCCCAATGAAAATTAGACCCAAACATCAAAATTTAACTTCACGGCCATTACTCCGTCACCAATTCCTATATTCGTGCCAAAAGTTAAAGTGATTTACAATTGTTGATACTAACGCTGTTGTTATCATTGAATCCAACGGTCGTTGCACCTTATCTGCCCTGCGCTGTTTGCCTTGGAATGACCCTCTTATTCTACTGTTGCAGATGGGATTCGCTTATTTTAAGATAAGCCGAATTCTAACGAATCCAATCTGACATTTAATAAAAACAAATCGTAAAAAGTCTCATGAGTTGGATTTCAAGTATCGCATTTTTGTTGCAACAAAGTTGCAACATATTCAAATCCAACTAATGAGTACTTAAAAAATAAAAAACCAATAAATATTTAATGGGTTAGATTTCCTACACCGAGTGCACTGCAACAAAGTTGCAATGTACTCAAATCCAACCCATGATAAACAACGCGCTCGGGTTACCGTCGAAATTCCTTTCACACGGTGGCCCAGTACACGATAAGCAAAAGAAATTTGCTTAATCAGCGCGACAAACAACGATCTACAGCGGCTTTGCCCAATGACAGCTAAGTACATCAAGGGCAAAGCTAAAGAACGAAGAAAAAGCACGAAAGCTTTTCTTCATGTAGATCGCTTGTAAGTATTCCTAAAAGAAAGAATTGTCGAGTTTGGTTATAACCGCGATCGGAGTCAGTCGCGATAGCGAGTCTATTTAAAAACCGTATAAAGTAAGGGTTCGAGTGTGACGGAGTCGGAAGCAATTTAATCAAGAACGCAACCTATGTAAAAGTAAAAGTTAGAAACTAATTGAATGTAAAAGCAAAGACGTCTAAGTAAAATAAACTAGTAGTGTAAAAGTTTAATCGAAGTAAGAGTGAGAAATTAATTGAATGTAAAAGTAAAGACGTTTAAGTAAAAATAAATTAGTAATGTAAAATTTTAATTAAAGTAAAAAATTAGAAATTAATTGAATGTAAAAGTAAAGATGTTTAAGTAAAAATAAATTAGTAGTGTAAAACTTTGATTGAAGTAGAAGTCAGAAACTAATTGAATGTAAAAGTAAAGACGTTTAAGTAAAAATAAATTAGTAATGTAAAATTTTAATTAAAGTAAAAAATTAGAAATTAATTGAATGTAAAAGTAAAGACGTTTAAGTAAAAATAAATTAGTAGTGTACAACTTTGGTTGAAGTAGAAGTCAGAAACTAATTGAATGTAAAAGTAAAGACGTTTAAGTAAAAATAAATTAGTAATGTAAAATTTTAATTAAAGTAAAAAATTAGAAATTAATTGAATGTAAAAGTAAAGACGTTTAAGTAAAATAAATTAGTAGTGTAAGATTTCAATTGAAGTGAAAGTTAAAAATAAAGATAAACAAATTACATAAAACCAAACAGGGAGTGTTATTGAACTGTGCGATATTTAAAGTGGCACCCTATTAGGAAATAAAGAAATAAACAAAAAAAAAATTTATAAAGGAGGAAGTTGATGTCCACACGAAAGGGCGTTTGGAGGAGCGCCTCCAAGGTAACTAATTACACTACATAATATTTATAACAAATTGGCGCAGCCGGTAGGATCAAGGAAACGTGGTAAATCAAAAGTACCGTAATAGCTTGAAAAGCCTTGATCTCAGACCGAACTAAAGGGGATCCTTTGACCACTGCCGGGTAGTCAATAGCCTGGTACGTCACCCCCAACGCTCAGGGTTAGACAACTTTAGCTGCCTCTGCTCCAGGCGAGCACGCAGTTGCCCTAGTTTAACTGTGCAAAAAGGCACCAACTATACCTAAAGAAGACTTTCCGAAGGAAGCCAACTGATTACAAGAAGGAAGTCAACGACGGCAACCAACGACGCACAACAATCAACACCAGCAATCAACACGGCACCAGTAACAAGTAGGAAAAGGGAATCGCTGAAGCAGGCACAAGCCCCCCTTTTCCCCAACACAACTCTAATACTGTCAACAAGGGAACGGTAAGCAGGCCAAAAGCCCCCCTTGCAACGCCAAAAGCAGGAGTTGATGTCCCAGGACACCCACTCTACTCCCGCTCATTCACCAACGGAGGAGAAGACAGAGGACCTCCTCATAACCTCACTGGACCTGGAGAGCAACGCGGAAGAACCACGCCAGGGTTCCCAGTCACCAGTATTTACGGACCAAACTCAGGTCAGCGAACACCAGATCACCCCAGCACAACCAGGACCCAGTTCAGAAGGACTCACACTCAGGAGCGGGACCGTCCTGCAACGAATAAATCAAAACCAAGTAAGATTTAAATATAATAATTTTAATAATTTGTACGAGTCCGCGTGAGAATCCGAACGCCTAGCAACCCTCTATTCTAACCTCGACCTAGAGCGCTTTCAAAAGGAAGCCGCACTCTTTCAAGCCAAGCTAGACGGATTCTCGCGCATACTCCCTCCTGAAGAAAATATTGAAAACAATTTAGAACGCACAACTGAGGAAAACCTCATACAATCCCAACAAGACTCCCTGCGAGAAATCAACCTAAAACAGGGTCTAAATCGATTTCTCGCACAAGACTCGCCCGACACCGACTCGAATCAGAACTCCACTATGGCGACCGATTATGGAAAAATTGTTAAGTTAACTGCGCAAATGATGCCCATTTTTTCAGGTGAGCCAGGCCCGCATCTCGGATCAGAGTTGCAAACATTCCTGGGTTGCTGCCGCCAGGCCAAACAGTGTCTCTCCGAAGGGGAGCAAGACGCTGTCCTCAAGATCCTTCCCACAAGACTTCGTGGAGGAGCATATCAACTGTTGGCCTCGGATGTACCGACAACATTTCAAGAAGTCGAAGCAAGGTTAAACGCGGCATACCTTCCCAGAGAAACTTACCAGGAACTGGTAAACAGGCTCATAACAGCTCACCAAAACCCCTGCGAAACGCTCACTGCCTTCACGGCTAGAGTAAAACAATTGCTAGCCCTCTGTTAGGAGGCAGCACAAACCAAATACGGAGCTGCGGCCACTCCAGCTGTGACAACGCAGCTGGAGGACTTCGCGAAAAACGCAGTCCGCAGCGGGGTTACGAATCCGCACCTTTGCCAATATCTCCTCACCGTCACCGACGGCACGCTCGAGGCGCTGATCAATAAAGCACTCGACATGGAGAAACTACAGCAGGGCGCCCAGTTCGCGCAAACCACAACAACCCAAGGCTTTCCTGCTCCGGTTGTTGTAGAACAGGGCTCAACCATGCCGGTCGCTATGGACCCAACTGCCAGAATACGGGCATTCCATAGAACCCCATATACACCTGCTCGCAATTTTTTACAGCAAACGCTATACAGACCGCCGCCACCACAAAACTTTCGCCGACCGACTCCACCATATATGACTCCACCTCAACGCTCGTCTCCCCCTCAAATCGACTACCGCCGCCAGAACCTCGACCAGTTAAGGTCAAACATCACCTGCAACTTTTGCCAGCCAAGAGGTCACACTTACGCCGACTGCATGAAGCGTAAATACACACCCTTCTGCTCCAATTGCAAGATATATGGGCATGATGTTCGCGATTGTAGAAACAATCGCCAGGTTCCGGGCCCGAGTAACCAGACAAGGCTCCCCGAACGACGGATTCAGGATCAGCAACCTTCCGCTGGTCCTCGAGTTTTTAACATAAAACTCAAATGCAAGTTCTGCAACCGTCGCGGCCATTCCATAGAGGAATGCCGCCAAAAACAAAAATGGGACTCTAAGAGCCAGGGAAACGACGAGCAGTCGACCGAAAAGACCCCGGATCGACACTAAAAAGTAAAAATTTTAACAAAGGGTCACCTCAGCCGCCCGAACCCTGTTTCTCTACAGTTAGCCTTCCGTTGGATATTAGCCTGAGCGGCAATACCAAACTTGTAGTAGATACTGGCGCTGAGGTTAGCATAATAAAAAAGAAAGCAATTAAAAATCCCGAAGATATAAATACCGGAGAAACATATACTTTACAAACACCATTTGGTACCGGAAAGACGCTGGGAACATGTCAGGGCAATTTTACATTAAAGAATAACATTCCCTGCAATTTTTAGGTAATAAAAAACCTAGCCGGCCTTTCCGACGACGGCTTGCTAGGAAATGACTTCCTAGCAAAGAATTGTAACGTTGAGGGCCCGAATAAGGCATTGCGATTCCCTCGAACGGAAAACAATCCGGAGGAGTTTGATGTTCCATTAACAGCTGCTTTGGAAAACCAGTGTTCCGAAAAAGTGGTCAAAACGGATACCCGAACAGATAGAGCAGAGCCCAGAAAGGCCGATCTGACGATCTGTGGTACTCAAAAAGCTTCTCAAGAGGAGAACGATGACCGCCGAACACCGGAATGCGAGAAGGACAAACCGACTGAGAGTGATTTGAACTGCGAGATGAGGCAGCAACAAATACAGCTGAAAGAGCCTGTAAGCATACCTGCCAGGTCACAAATCATAGTCGAGGTTCCCTTGCAGCTGCAGGAAGAGATGCTCTGTCTATCAAGAGAAATAGATCAAGGGGTCTTCCTGGCGAATTGCCTACTCCCCGCTGGTTTAAAAGCAGTGTCTGTTGGAGTTCTCAACACACACAATTCACAAGTAGTTCTGACTACCATTAGTCTGCATCTAGTCCCTGCCCACAACTACACCGTCGTTAAACTGAAAAAGGATCATCAGGGAAGAAATAAAAAGGAAACCCCAGAAAACGGAGAACACGCTGAGGATGCTCACCTGAAAACCAGGAATTACGGTGACTCGAAACCACCAGCACCCACGCATAAAGGAAATATAAAGAAAAAACGGAACCAAAGGAAAGGAAAACCCAGCAAAACAAATGTCGACGGAGCTCACCTAGGAAGAAGGAATTACGATGGCAAAATTCCATCAGCTCCCACCGCTTCTCAAAATAAAATTTCGGAACACGTCGACATTGGAAGCGAGCTCACCACAGGGACGGTATTTTCAAAAGCTCCAACATCATCCTTCACAGTAAGTAAACAACGGCGAAAGAGCCTATTAGAAGACGAAAGCGAGTTCGCCTCAAATATGGCAATTTACGGCGGTTCAGAAACCCCAACTCCATCGTCATGTAGTATTAAGAGTGATTTAAACAAAATAAAGTGGGGTGAAAAGGAAAATAAATATAAAAATAAAAATATTTCAGGGTTTCGTAAAAATAAAAATAAAAAGAAAGAAACAAATATTTCAAGCGCCGAAAAAATGTTGTTATCATTGAATCCAACGGTCGTTGCACCTTATCTGCCCTGCGCTGTTTGCCTTGGAATGACCCTCTTATTCTACTGTTGCAGATGGGATTCGCTTATTTTAAGATAAGCCGAATTCTAACGAATCCAATCTGACATTTAATAAAAACAAATCGTAAAAAGTCTCATGAGTTGGATTTCAAGTATCGCATTTTTGTTGCAACAAAGTTGCAACATATTCAAATCCAACTAATGAGTACTTAAAAAATAAAAAACCAATAAATATTTAATGGGTTAGATTTCCTACACCGAGTGCACTGCAACAAAGTTGCAATGTACTCAAATCCAACCCATGATAAACAACGCGCTCGGGTTACCGTCGAAATTCCTTTCACACGGTGGCCCAGTACACGATAAGCAAAAGAAATTTGCTTAATCAGCGCGACAAACAACGATCTACAGCGGCTTTGCCCAATGACAGCTAAGTACATCAAGGGCAAAGCTAAAGAACGAAGAAAAAGCACGAAAGCTTTTCTTCATGTAGATCGCTTGTAAGTATTCCTAAAAGAAAGAATTGTCGAGTTTGGTTATAACCGCGATCGGAGTCAGTCGCGATAGCGAGTCTATTTAAAAACCGTATAAAGTAAGGGTTCGAGTGTGACGGAGTCGGAAGCAATTTAATCAAGAACGCAACCTATGTAAAAGTAAAAGTTAGAAACTAATTGAATGTAAAAGCAAAGACGTCTAAGTAAAATAAACTAGTAGTGTAAAAGTTTAATCGAAGTAAGAGTGAGAAATTAATTGAATGTAAAAGTAAAGACGTTTAAGTAAAAATAAATTAGTAATGTAAAATTTTAATTAAAGTAAAAAATTAGAAATTAATTGAATGTAAAAGTAAAGATGTTTAAGTAAAAATAAATTAGTAGTGTAAAACTTTGATTGAAGTAGAAGTCAGAAACTAATTGAATGTAAAAGTAAAGACGTTTAAGTAAAAATAAATTAGTAATGTAAAATTTTAATTAAAGTAAAAAATTAGAAATTAATTGAATGTAAAAGTAAAGACGTTTAAGTAAAAATAAATTAGTAGTGTACAACTTTGGTTGAAGTAGAAGTCAGAAACTAATTGAATGTAAAAGTAAAGACGTTTAAGTAAAAATAAATTAGTAATGTAAAATTTTAATTAAAGTAAAAAATTAGAAATTAATTGAATGTAAAAGTAAAGACGTTTAAGTAAAATAAATTAGTAGTGTAAGATTTCAATTGAAGTGAAAGTTAAAAATAAAGATAAACAAATTACATAAAACCAAACAGTGAGTGTTATTGAACTGTGCGATATTTAAAGTGGCACCCTATTAGGAAATAAAGAAATAAACAAAAAAAAAATTTATAAAGGAGGAAGTTGATGTCCACACGAAAGGGCGTTTGGAGGAGCGCCTCCAAGGTAACTAATTACACTACATAATATTTATAACAAATTGGCGCAGCCGGTAGGATCAAGGAAACGTGGTAAATCAAAAGTACCGTAATAGCTTGAAAAGCCTTGATCTCAGACCGAACTAAAGGGGATCCTTTGACCACTGCCGGGTAGTCAATAGCCTGGTACGTCACCCCCAACGCTCAGGGTTAGACAACTTTAGCTGCCTCTGCTCCAGGCGAGCACGCAGTTGCCCTAGTTTAACTGTGCAAAAAGGCACCAACTATACCTAAAGAAGACTTTCCGAAGGAAGCCAACTGATTACAAGAAGGAAGTCAACGACGGCAACCAACGACGCACAACAATCAACACCAGCAATCAACACGGCACCAGTAACAAGTAGGAAAAGGGAATCGCTGAAGCAGGCACAAGCCCCCCTTTTCCCCAACACAACTCTAATACTGTCAACAAGGGAACGGTAAGCAGGCCAAAAGCCCCCCTTGCAACGCCAAAAGCAGGAGTTGATGTCCCAGGACACCCACTCTACTCCCGCTCATTCACCAACGGAGGAGAAGACAGAGGACCTCCTCATAACCTCACTGGACCTGGAGAGCAACGCGGAAGAACCACGCCAGGGTTCCCAGTCACCAGTATTTACGGACCAAACTCAGGTCAGCGAACACCAGATCACCCCAGCACAACCAGGACCCAGTTCAGAAGGACTCACACTCAGGAGCGGGACCGTCCTGCAACGAATAAATCAAAACCAAGTAAGATTTAAATATAATAATTTTAATAATTTGTACGAGTCCGCGTGAGAATCCGAACGCCTAGCAACCCTCTATTCTAACCTCGACCTAGAGCGCTTTCAAAAGGAAGCCGCACTCTTTCAAGCCAAGCTAGACGGATTCTCGCGCATACTCCCTCCTGAAGAAAATATTGAAAACAATTTAGAACGCACAACTGAGGAAAACCTCATACAATCCCAACAAGACTCCCTGCGAGAAATCAACCTAAAACAGGGTCTAAATCGATTTCTCGCACAAGACTCGCCCGACACCGACTCGAATCAGAACTCCACTATGGCGACCGATTATGGAAAAATTGTTAAGTTAACTGCGCAAATGATGCCCATTTTTTCAGGTGAGCCAGGCCCGCATCTCGGATCAGAGTTGCAAACATTCCTGGGTTGCTGCCGCCAGGCCAAACAGTGTCTCTCCGAAGGGGAGCAAGACGCTGTCCTCAAGATCCTTCCCACAAGACTTCGTGGAGGAGCATATCAACTGTTGGCCTCGGATGTACCGACAACATTTCAAGAAGTCGAAGCAAGGTTAAACGCGGCATACCTTCCCAGAGAAACTTACCAGGAACTGGTAAACAGGCTCATAACAGCTCACCAAAACCCCTGCGAAACGCTCACTGCCTTCACGGCTAGAGTAAAACAATTGCTAGCCCTCTGTTAGGAGGCAGCACAAACCAAATACGGAGCTGCGGCCACTCCAGCTGTGACAACGCAGCTGGAGGACTTCGCGAAAAACGCAGTCCGCAGCGGGGTTACGAATCCGCACCTTTGCCAATATCTCCTCACCGTCACCGACGGCACGCTCGAGGCGCTGATCAATAAAGCACTCGACATGGAGAAACTACAGCAGGGCGCCCAGTTCGCGCAAACCACAACAACCCAAGGCTTTCCTGCTCCGGTTGTTGTAGAACAGGGCTCAACCATGCCGGTCGCTATGGACCCAACTGCCAGAATACGGGCATTCCATAGAACCCCATATACACCTGCTCGCAATTTTTTACAGCAAACGCTATACAGACCGCCGCCACCACAAAACTTTCGCCGACCGACTCCACCATATATGACTCCACCTCAACGCTCGTCTCCCCCTCAAATCGACTACCGCCGCCAGAACCTCGACCAGTTAAGGTCAAACATCACCTGCAACTTTTGCCAGCCAAGAGGTCACACTTACGCCGACTGCATGAAGCGTAAATACACACCCTTCTGCTCCAATTGCAAGATATATGGGCATGATGTTCGCGATTGTAGAAACAATCGCCAGGTTCCGGGCCCGAGTAACCAGACAAGGCTCCCCGAACGACGGATTCAGGATCAGCAACCTTCCGCTGGTCCTCGAGTTTTTAACATAAAACTCAAATGCAAGTTCTGCAACCGTCGCGGCCATTCCATAGAGGAATGCCGCCAAAAACAAAAATGGGACTCTAAGAGCCAGGGAAACGACGAGCAGTCGACCGAAAAGACCCCGGATCGACACTAAAAAGTAAAAATTTTAACAAAGGGTCACCTCAGCCGCCCGAACCCTGTTTCTCTACAGTTAGCCTTCCGTTGGATATTAGCCTGAGCGGCAATACCAAACTTGTAGTAGATACTGGCGCTGAGGTTAGCATAATAAAAAAGAAAGCAATTAAAAATCCCGAAGATATAAATACCGGAGAAACATATACTTTACAAACACCATTTGGTACCGGAAAGACGCTGGGAACATGTCAGGGCAATTTTACATTAAAGAATAACATTCCCTGCAATTTTTAGGTAATAAAAAACCTAGCCGGCCTTTCCGACGACGGCTTGCTAGGAAATGACTTCCTAGCAAAGAATTGTAACGTTGAGGGCCCGAATAAGGCATTGCGATTCCCTCGAACGGAAAACAATCCGGAGGAGTTTGATGTTCCATTAACAGCTGCTTTGGAAAACCAGTGTTCCGAAAAAGTGGTCAAAACGGATACCCGAACAGATAGAGCAGAGCCCAGAAAGGCCGATCTGACGATCTGTGGTACTCAAAAAGCTTCTCAAGAGGAGAACGATGACCGCCGAACACCGGAATGCGAGAAGGACAAACCGACTGAGAGTGATTTGAACTGCGAGATGAGGCAGCAACAAATACAGCTGAAAGAGCCTGTAAGCATACCTGCCAGGTCACAAATCATAGTCGAGGTTCCCTTGCAGCTGCAGGAAGAGATGCTCTGTCTATCAAGAGAAATAGATCAAGGGGTCTTCCTGGCGAATTGCCTACTCCCCGCTGGTTTAAAAGCAGTGTCTGTTGGAGTTCTCAACACACACAATTCACAAGTAGTTCTGACTACCATTAGTCTGCATCTAGTCCCTGCCCACAACTACACCGTCGTTAAACTGAAAAAGGATCATCAGGGAAGAAATAAAAAGGAAACCCCAGAAAACGGAGAACACGCTGAGGATGCTCACCTGAAAACCAGGAATTACGGTGACTCGAAACCACCAGCACCCACGCATAAAGGAAATATAAAGAAAAAACGGAACCAAAGGAAAGGAAAACCCAGCAAAACAAATGTCGACGGAGCTCACCTAGGAAGAAGGAATTACGATGGCAAAATTCCATCAGCTCCCACCGCTTCTCAAAATAAAATTTCGGAACACGTCGACATTGGAAGCGAGCTCACCACAGGGACGGTATTTTCAAAAGCTCCAACATCATCCTTCACAGTAAGTAAACAACGGCGAAAGAGCCTATTAGAAGACGAAAGCGAGTTCGCCTCAAATATGGCAATTTACGGCGGTTCAGAAACCCCAACTCCATCGTCATGTAGTATTAAGAGTGATTTAAACAAAATAAAGTGGGGTGAAAAGGAAAATAAATATAAAAATAAAAATATTTCAGGGTTTCGTAAAAATAAAAATAAAAAGAAAGAAACAAATATTTCAAGCGCCGAAAAAATGGCCACTTTACAACATGTTAAATATTTATTCCAGGAATATGAAGAAACAGAAAACTCAAATAATAACCCGCGTCTCGTCAGGCTAGACGAAGAGCTCAGCCTAGACGTAAATCTGAGCGCGGAGGAAAAACAAGCGATATCACAACTCTGCTACGAGTACAACGATATCTTTTTCCTCAAAGGTGATCGGCTAACTTTCACAAACGCCATCACTCATGATATACCATTGGTGCAGGATCAAGCACCAATCAACCAGAAAATGTATCGCTTGCCAGAGACGCATCGAAATGTAATAAACAAACAGCTTCGCGAAATGCTAGAAAACGACATAGTGCAGCCAAGTAAAAGCCCTTGGAATTCACCTCTCCTAGTCGTCCCCAAGAAGGCGGGACCAGACGGTCAAAAAAGGTGGCGCGTCGTTGTCGACTTTCGTAAATTAAACGAAAAGACAATTGGAGACGCCTTTCCGCTACCTCGGATCGAGGATATTCTCGACCAATTAGGTCATTCACGGTATTTTACCACCCTCGATCTCGCCAACGGCTATCACCAGGTGCTCGTCGATCCTCAAGATCCATCAAAAACTGCCTTTAGCACAAATTACGGTCACTATGAATTTAGGCGTATGCCATTTGGGCTCAAAGGAGCCCCGGCCACATTCCAACGCTTAATGAATTTCGTCCTAACAGGATTGCAGGGCTTGGAATGTTTTGTCTACCTAGACGACATAGTCATCTACGGTAAAAACCTTGCGGACCATAACAGTAAGCTCCGCAAAGTCTTCAATCGTTTGAGAGAGAACAACCTCAAACTGCAGCCGGAAAAGTGCCAGTTTCTGAGAAAAGAGGTTGTTTACCTAGGCCACAAGTGTTCCAGTGAAGGAGCACTTCCAGACCCCAGTAAAACGGCTTGCGTCCAAACTTTCCCAGTTCCAAGAACTGTACGCCAAGTTCAATCCTTTATTGGACTTGCCAATTATTATCGAAAATTCATCCCCGACTTCTCCAAAATTGTGCGTCCGATAACGAATTTGCTCCGCAAGGATGTCAAATTCACACGGACCGAGAAGTGCCAGGAGGCATTCGAGAAAATCAAAACTTCATTAATCTCTCCTCCACTACTTATATATCCCGATTTCTCGAAACCATTGAATTTAACTACGGACGCCAGCAGCGAGGCATTAGGAGCCGTCCTCTCGCAAGGAGAAGTAGGACACGATCAGCCCATTGCCTACGCCAGCCGTACACTGAACAAGGCGGAACGCAACTATTCAACTATTGAAAAAGAGTTGCTCGCCATAGTCTGGGCTACGCGTAACTTTAGATGTTACTTGCAAGGCCGAAAATTTACGGTCTATACAGACCACAAGCCTCTCAAAGGCGTCTTTAATGTTAAAGACCCTACTTCCCGTCTGGTGAGATTTTACCATAAACTTTCTGAATTCGATTATCAAATCGAATACAAGCCAGGAAAGTACAATACGAATGCCGACGCGTTAAGCCGCATTCCACGTAAGTCAGCGAAGACTCAAATGGCCAACACATAATAGTAAAAGCGCAAGTCCACCATAAAATGGATTCGGACTCGGACGATGAAATAACCTCCATTCGCGAAAATCGCCTAAAATGTAACGCTGTGACCCGGGCTCAAGCGAAAAACGCTCAAACAGAGTCTAAAAGCCCCGAAATACGGGATCACACGCCTCGCGAAAACGATATAATTCCAAATACAGAAGAGGTCACTACAGAAAACCCGCCAGATACTAATCCGCTAGTTGACGATAAACCTAAGCCCCCTGAAATAATCACAAGCCCCAAGGAGATACAAACTATCTTACATGATTATCACGACTCTCCTTTTGGCGGCCATCAGGGCGTAATTAAAACATACAAGCGTATTCGAAGGAAGTACTGGTGGAGGCACATGCTTGGCGATATTAAGAAATATGTCAAGCCTTGCTCAAAATGCCAAAAAATGAAGGCATCACCTCAGTTTAAAATGCCGATGGTCATCACGGACATCGCAGAACAACCCTTCGACAAAGTCTATCTCGACATTGTTGGTCCTCTCGAGGAAACTGACTCCGGAAACAAGTACATCTTGACTTTCCAGGATAACCTCACTAAATTTGTCGATTGGTACGCTATACCTAACGGGGAAGCCGTCACAGTAGCGCAAATGTTCTTCGACGAAATCGTCGTGCGCTACCGCATCCCTAAGCGAATAGTCACTGATCAAGGAAGCAACTTTCTTAGTGACCTGTTCAAAAAGGTATGCAAACTGCTACGGGTGAAGAGGTTACAAACCTCTGCCTACCACCCACAGTCAAACGGCGCACTTGAACGTGCACACAGGCCGTTAATTGAATATTTGCGTACCATAGTGGACGAGAATCCCAAATCATGGGATCAATATCTGCGAACCGCTGCATTCGTGTACAACAACAGTGTACACGAAGGGACGAAATTAACTCCCATGGACTGCCTTTACGGTTTCACAGCGGATGTTCCGTCAAATTTAAAGCGAGACCCTGAACCCGTGTATAATCACGAGAGCTACTATCAGATCCTACGATACAAGCTCCAAAGGTCTTATGCCACGGCACGAAAAAATCTGCTCGCTAGCAAGCAACGGTCGAAATTATACTACGACAAAGCTGTTCGACCCCTATGGTTTCACATAGGTGACAAAGTCTTACTCAAGAGCGAAAGTCGAAAGCATAAGCTCTCTCAAATCTGGGTAGGACCATATCTGGTAATCGGTATACCATCAGCAGTGAATACAACCCTCAAAATGGGCAAACGAACAGTTACGGTTCACAACAACCGTCTTAAGCCATTCTACGAATAAAATAACTTCAATTGAAAACTTTTTTAACACGCGTCGTGGCGTGCTACCACAATCTACGGTCGAGATGAAGATCGTAACGCAAAGCCAGCACAAAACCAAGAAAGGCAAAACGAAAAAGTCTTTTAACAACTCGGTCCAATCAGGTCCAAACCAACTGTAATTATAAACCTATTTTAATTCTTTATAACCGACTACTTAAAGCTTTCTAATTAAAACCTTCTACGTAAAATACTAAAGTAATCTCTGCCAACTCACCTATTAAACGTGCTTAAAGCTAAGAAGTACCAATCAACAGGACTTCACTATCTTTAGCACAACAACACATAATTAAAAGAACGACTTCTACTAAAAGTCGAACCTTGAAACGACAAATTCAAACCAACTCTTGCGAAGTTTCGTCAGAGACTGAACCACCAAAAATCCCTCTCTTTAATGCTATATCTAGCAGTTCTTCCTGGCAGTCCCGTGTCTTGAAGACTCCCTCCTCTTTAGTCATATTTTCTACAGCACAAAAACTCTAAACACCTCTATGACGGGTAGTTCCTCATGACGGCAATCTGAATTGCTGTTACACCCTACTTGGCTTCTGTCCCCTCAAATAAAAGGGGATAATTATGATAACATTTTCTTTTAATGCCTAGCAAAAGACCCTCAGTCTAACCTGTTTTGCATAAGGCAAAAACCTTCACCCTTTAACTATATCTACACGATCATATATTAATTTACACCCACTTTGATCGAACATTATTCGCCCCAAGGCAGGGACAGAAACTCCTTCCTGATAGTCCCCTGTCTTGAGGTCCTCTACAACTGCTTTCGAAATACTGTATTCAACAGTAGATATCAAACCAACTACCCAAAGGTAACCAACTATTATACCCACTTCCAGTAACTTATCAGAGAATCCTTCCTGGTAGTCCCGTGTCCTGAAGTCGACCTGCGGATATAAAAAATCCGAATCAAACAATTTCAGAACACTACACTGGAAAAGACATATGAAGTAAACTGTGAACTAAAAACAAAAACGCCATATTTCAAAAAACTTCTAACTATGGCTCCACTACATTCCCAACAAGAAATTAGCGCTAGAGCCACCTTGATCACCCTCGCCTCAAGGGCTACAACAGGTATTTCGCCTGACAATCCTCGCCCTGAGGTATACCCGTGAGAATGCAAGACAAGCATGACCTCACTTTAGGGAAAATCTACGCTTAGTAAATAAGAAAATTAATTTAGAAACCACCACTAACCATATTCCTCTCCCCAGGTATGATACAAAACGCTATCATCCTCGGACTAATAATGTCCGCTATGGGAAGTAGCACGTCAGAGACGTACTCGGTGAACCCACTCAACAATACAGGAGTGCTATTAGAGGATTTAGGAAGCCTCATGGTTTACCACTCGACGTAGAATATACTCACGGAATTGGACCTGACCGAGTTGGACAACCAAACAACGATTGCGGAACGAGCGGAACACTACGTGCAACAACTGTGTGGAAACAACACGGTAGGAGACCTCTGCGAACTTCAGCAAAAACATATGCACGCGTTGATGGAAAACATCAAACAACGCACCAAGGTAATTAAACAAGCTGTTCCCAAATCTCGCAAAACGAGATCTATTTTTGACGGCATCGGAAACGCCATGCACTACCTTTTCGGTACCATGGATAGTGCCAATGAACGCGAAGTCTATAGTCGCCTGGATGAGTTGGAAGCTAACCATCAGGTACTCGCTGATTTGGAGAAACAGCAAATCAGTGTAGTCAAGACTGCGCTCAATACAATCCAAAAACCTCTAAATTCACTGGTCGAAAGACAACGGCAAATAGCCTACCAGATGAATAAGTTATATAATTCTACCGATAAACTCGTAGCAAGACAAATGAGATAGGAAATAGTCTCTAGTCTGCTGCTACAAATGGTAGAAATTGAGTTCCGACAGCAGGCGCTACTGGATATAATAACCTCTAGCCGAAATAACCAAATTCATCCCCTGCTGATCGCCCCTGATTCACTCCTTGAGATTTATCGCAAATCTCACGCCACGTGTTCAAAGGCCCAGAATTGTCTATCAATTCTCTATCAGACGGCTGAATTACGGACACACCTGTTGCAACAAAAATTGGTAATCAAAATTACATTACCAATTTTCAGTCTTCCAAAAATGAAGTTGCAACGAATCAGGTGCTTCCCTATACATACGGAAGCAAATCATTCATTAGTCCCGGAAATAGAATATTCGCATATAGCGAGTCAACTTTCGACTCAGGAATTTCTATTACTTAAACCGGAGAACATGAAAGCATATAGGAAAGTCACTCGAGATGTCGAGGAAGATACTTACGCTGGTTTGCTAAATACGCCGATAACAAAGGCAACACAATCGGATGAATGCGTGATCAAGTTGCTCTTCAATCCCCTGAACGAAAACATTAGGTGTTCGCTAAAAGTGCAGATACCTACCAGGGACATTTTAATTACACAAAATGCACAAAATGTGCAGCAAAAATTCACTTGACCCGAGTTAATTCTCAAAAAATAAAAATCAGAACAAACTACTTGTACACTCGAGCAATGTAAGAAATATAAAAATTTCTTAACATGATCGGCGTTTCTAATGAAGAAAAGTTAAACTCCTTTGGCTCGTTCTCAACAGCAGCACCAAAGGGTTAACTTTTCTTCAGCTGCTGGACGCCTTCGCGAAAAAACGAAAACTAGATTGAACTCCAACACAAAATATTTTAAAAACCGATCTAGACAGCTGTATCAAATTAAGATCACTTTCACGACGACTACAGCGGCTTTGCCCAATGACAACTAAGTACATCAAGGGCGAAGCTAAAAAACGAAGAAAAAGCACGAAAGCTTTTCTTCATGTAGATCGCTTGTAAGTATTCCTAAAAGAAAGAATTGTCGAGTTTGGTTATAACCGCGATCGGAGTCAGTCGCGATAGCGAGTCTATTTAAAAACCGTATAAAGTAAGGGTTCGGGTGTGACGGAGTCGGAAGCAATTTAATCAAGAACGCAACCTATGTAAAAGTAAAAGTTAGAAACGAATTGAATGTAAAAGCAAAGACGTCTAAGTAAAATAAACTAGTTGTGTAAAAGTTTAATCGAAGTAAGAGTGAGAAATTAATTGAATGTAAAAGCAAAGACCTTAGTTAAGTGAAATAAACTAGTAGTGTAAAAGTTTAATCGAAGTAAGAGTGAGAAATTAATTGAATGTAAAAGCAAAGACGTTTAAGTAAAATAAACTAGTAGTGTAAAAGTTTAATCGAAGTAAGAGTGAGAAATTAAATGAATGTAAAAGTAAAGACGTTTAAGTAAAAATAAATTAGTAATGTAAAATTTTAATTAAAGTAAAAAATTAGAAATTAATTGAATGTAAAAGTAAAGACGTTTAAGTAAAATAAATTAGTAGTGTAAGATTTTAATTGAAGTGAAAGTTAAAAATAAAGATAAACAAATTACATAAAACCAAACAGTGAGTGTTATTGAACTGGCCAACCAAACAGTGAGTGTTATGTGTGGCGTATTTTATTCGGGTGTTAATTACTAATATTATTTGCATGGGTGTGGGAGCCTCATTCGCCTCCATATATTGTTATATGGGGCGAATAGGTCAAATGATTCTAGGCTTCTGCCTATGAAGTGCGCCTTCTGAGTTAGAAGGATTAATTCTTTAAAATAAGTTCAATTGCGTTTGAATCGTTTTGGAGAGATTGTACATTGACTCTGTTATAGATGACTTATTGAGGATGCTTAGAATTTTCTTCTGCAACTCGATCTCTGGATCAGAGTCGACCATTTGCCATTGAGGAGCTGGAAGGTCAGCTGCGTCGCCTAACTCAGCCTTTAACTGTAACTCACGCCTTGCAACTGAGCTAGGTGGAGGAATGATTGGAACAGCTGTCGGCAATAATTTCTGCCTCTGCCCGCAATTTAATTTGAAAATCATTCGCTATTAAGTTAACCTTTTCAGACGCTGTTCTATATGTTCGGCATATTCTCTATAAAAGGTAAAAAGAAAGTAATCACACACACAATCATTGTAATCAGGAGCGACATAAGCATGATACCGGTGCTGAAATTATCTTGAGTTGCCTCTAGTTTTTTCTTTAGTTGTGGTTTCTTGCCTTTACCTATTCCTGCATTCCGGACGGTTATTTGTACCGTTTAAACAAAGATCCATTCAGGGCTTGAGCTGCCTTATTAGCAATCGTTTTTGTTTCAAATTGTACAAATCCGAAACTTTTTGCTCCACAGAGCCAAGAATTGTTCCGTATCTATTACAGATACTTTCGAATTCTTCTCTGGTTTGTAGGTTTCCCAAAAATATGCGACTTTTTCTAAAGTAGGATCTCTTACTTTTGATAAACCGTTTTCTATTACTTCTCCAAACACTTATTAAAAATCGCAGAATTAAACTACGAAGAAGCCGACAAATAACTCATGAGACGTTTTCTGTCACTTCTAGTGTCACTTCTTAGAACATAAAGCTAAACTAGCTTAAGCTAGCTTTATGTTCTAAGTGTCACTTGCACTTGCGGCAACTTTTACTCAAATTAGCTAAATTTTTCAGAAAATTTTGCTAAATTGATGTACATTTGTAAAACATTAGAAATTATTTCTTAAAAGGTAAATAATCTGTTAATTTTTCTTTCAAGCAAAATCGCCATAAAAACGCCCATAATCAGTGAAAAACTTAGATCAGAAAACGAAAGGAAGTGCACCATGCTCAAAAAGTTTCCGAATTTTCCTTATGGGTTTGAAAGGTGTGAATGGGTTAGTTTTCACCATGTAAGTAGTAAATTTTTGACTCACTCGAAGTAGTTCTCGCAAACATTACTACCATCGTATGGTATATAATCAGTTCTACCGATGGATTTTAACCGCAGTTCTCTGAAGTCTTTATCTTTTGGAAACCTAAAATACCAAAAGGTAGAAAATATTTTAATACTTTTAAAGTTTTAAGGTATTGCACTTCCTTTCGTTTTCTGTTCTAAGACTTTTCCATACAAAATTTCTACAACATTGCCAAACTATTTCGTTCACGTTTGACCAGGGAAATTTAAGCAGCTGTTCTTATATATAGGCTGTATTCAGCGGCACTCAGCCTTCCCAGCCGCTGGCAGCGGCTAAGGGCTGAGGTATTGTGAATGCAATTTCTTATTTAGCCGCTAACTCAGCCTCTTGTCATATTTTCCAGCCCAAATATTTTCGGCTGAAGTAGGCTGAGTAAGAAGAAGACGATTTTTGTCATTTGTTTGTTCCGTCAGTTTTTGTTTAGTGATAAATTTTGTGAAAATGGAAACTAAAAACTTTCAAGTTGGCGAGTGCTTTTACTCTGTAACTGATAATTCACAAGTTTTAAAAAGGCTAACAGCGGGTAATTAGCTAAAAACAGCGGGTAATTAACTAAACTAGCAGCTAACTTAGAATTTTCATTCAGCGCAATCAAGCCGCTGTAACATATCCTGACGTCACGCACATCAGCCTACGCTGAGAGGGCTGAGTGCCGCTGAATACAGCCATAGTATCTAGTCCTTAGAATAAAGAACAAGAACTAGAGGAAGCGCTGTACCCTTAGAATATATAACAACAGGAAAGGCCCTCATCTGTGAAACCGTGTACGTGCGATCGGCATTTGGCTTTTAGGCGAGGTGAGGACGCAGAGCTCTTCTCCTTAGTTTGCGAACTGTCAAAGTGATTATCGTGAATTGTTTGATGGTTTAACAATTTTGTTTTGTAATTCCATATAAAGTTCCGAGTGTTTTTTACTCTTTATTTTAGTGCAATATATAAGAAAACTTTAAAGCTAATAGCTTTCAACTTTTTGAAGTGTAGACAGTGTACTTTAATAGTAAAATTATTGAAATGAAGTGCGCGGTTTTGTGTTGTGCAAACAATCGGCGTTGTACACGTGAAATATCGTTTTTGAGGGAAGTTTTTGATTAAAATAATGTTTTGTTAGTTCTTCAGCTTGATATAAGTGCATTGACACACTAAGAACAGCAACAGAACGAAAAGAAAAGTGAAATTTTCTTGGCGTTCTTAGTTTGTTTACATTTTCTAAGATCGAATTTTTTGCTTCTCCTTAGCTAACCCAGTGGCTCGTGATTTAACTTTTATAAAGGGACACTAAAAACTTAAATTCGTGATTGAAATGTTTAAAAATTCTTATTTAATTTTGTGATATAGATTCGGCAAAAAGAAAGAAAGTCATTCGCAATACCTTGAGGCAATTGTAAAATGCGATTACGCTCTAATTTCCAATTTATTTTTGCCCTTCTCTAGACATGTCGCTGTTTCACTACTGCCATGACGAAAACAAACTCAACTCAACGATTCAACTACATACAGAAAAGTGCCGAGGTTTTTTGGCTTTAGGGCCTCTCCTTATAGTTATATACTCTAAGGCTGTACCGTGTAAAATTCCTATCCGTGAGTGAAGCTGCTCGAGGAATTTAAAATCAGCTGGGGTCTCTGACAAACAGAGACGAAAGCATATAAGAAAATGGGACAAATATATTTCGTACTCTCAAATGTTGTTTACTTTTGTGCGTGAAAAAGTTTCCTCGAGGGAATTAAGTTAAATTTTGTTAAATTTGTTGAAGTAGCTTCTTTTAAATCTTTATGTAATCATTCCAATAAAGTTTTTAGACTACTTTGTGATTTTTTTGTGAACCGACTTTGCCTTAATACCCAGAATTTGTTTAAATTAATCAGCTTGATATATTCGGGTTTTTCGTGCGCAAATAAGTAGAAATAAGATGATGGGAAGTCGTTTTTCCTGTAAATACATAACTGGAATTACTTCTAAATTCATTCTATAAACATTTGAAGTTCAATTAAAACCCCAATTTATGGATAAAAGCAAAAGCTTCGTAAGAATATTTGTAAGGTTAACGTGAAAACTGATTTTAATGTTTTGGGTCTCTGGCACCAGGAAGGCGTCAAACAAAATTTTTAGGAGGCCTCAATAGGAAATCTTCAATAAGATTGAATCAATAAAAACCAAAATTTATGATTCACTTGACCTATAATATAACGTCAAAATTAATATGCAGCTTAAATATTTTATTCAGAGAAGATAAAATTAAATTATTCCTTAACAAATTCTCAAGATTTTAAATTTACTTTTGGCCCCACTCTAAATCTGACTTAATTTACGCCTGTATTGTTGCTACCACTACATCGCTCGAAATTCTACTACAAAAGAAATTTGCTTCACTTAAATCGAGTTACAGCGCTTCCTCTAGTTCTTTATTCTAAGATCTAGTCTAAGTCCGGTATTTTCATTTAGCGGCGAACCTTTTTTCACGCTAAATTTTTGACAGCAAAGTTATCTGTTTTGAACTATAGGTGGCTACTTTTGACGATTAGCTGTCGTACATTTTTGTTTATATTTTGCGTTTCAGAGCTTAGTAAAATAAATTTGTTGACCGAAATGTGTGATGATTGTATATGGACGAAGATATGGCCCTGGTCAGATAAATCTGAAGCTAAAACATACAATTTGGGAAACAACTGGCATCTACAGGTGAAAACTAAATTCACGATACCGCGTTTTTGCTAAATATTTAGCGACGAAATTTCCATACAAAATTTAGCCGTAAATACCGCTTCAATACCGGGCTTATGCAAAATCGTTGTTCATTTTACTTCCTCGTAGACCATAAGGGCTTGTTCATAAGCGCGATGCGACTCCGTGCTATTTTTTCGTTTATCTCACTTTTCGAATACTTTTGTTTCAGTCTGCGATTATTTTTCATCGTATGCCCGTTTACAAGGTTGACGAAAGAAAATTTGTTGTTTACATTTGAACTTGCACAGAATTAGTGCTTTTAAGTAATATATATCATTCCAAATATAAATATTAACAGTGAATCGGGAATGCGAATTTAAGTTAATGTTTTTATAATTTTTTTAAAGAGGAAAAGGGAATCTTTGTTTTATTGCTTTTTCCTCATTTGCTGTAAAATAATAATAATTAATTTTTATATCTAATAACACATATTCATTCAACAAGCACTTTTCAAAAAGGTAAACAAACCAATTTTGTATGGTTATGTGCAACAATCGCACCAAATCAAGAGCATTGCTGCCAGCATGTCAAGTAACAGGTATATAACTTCAGCCAATCAAATTTCAGTCGCATGCGACGAATCGCACTCGTGAACGAGGGTTAACACAACTTTTCAGCGGCTAAATTTCGCCGCTAAATTTCCATACATAGTTTAGCTGCAATGCAGCTAGAAAGTAGAATTTTAATAATGTAAATTTAGCTTTAAGCGGGAAACACAATGGTAACTTTCTCAACTTTGAACTTTGCCGACTTTTGACAGCCACAGCTTTCAGAACTTTCTGAAAATGAACAGAACACAATACCAAAGATTGCTCTACTAGATAAACGGCTTCGAACAAACTAGTAAAATAATTTTGGTTGCTTTTTATATTTCCCGCATCGGGCAACCCTGCAGTCAGAATTAAGGTGTAAACACAATTGCGACGAATCGACTGCACAACTGCCAACTGCCGACCTAAATTCGCTGTCAATAGTTGCAGTCAACAAAGTTGGAACACAATTGTGGCGGCGACGAATAGCGAAAACGATGAATTTGACATTTGTTTGAAATCTTGGCAAATTTGTGACAAAAGTGTATGAAGTATTATTTACGAATGCTGCTTAGTGAATTTGGATAGAATAAATTATATTATTGAATTAGAAAAATAATATATAGACATTTAAACAAAACAATTAAAATGGTTTTTGATACTGAGGAATTGGTAGAGACTAAACGAATTATATATATTGCAAGTCGTATAACACCTCATTTTTTCGCACTTCTTCAATTAATTTTTCATCAAAATCTATTTTTCACTATCACTCTTTTATTACTGACACCAAACAATTTCAACTGCCAAATTAGAAAATTGCTCTATTCCGACGACCAGTCCGTCGGACGCTGGCAGTTGGCAGTTCCAGTTTTGTGCATACCCATTAAACGTAGCACTTTCATATTTTTGACAGCGAACTTTTTCTTGCGTTGGACGTCGGCGGTCGCAATTGTGTTTCATACTTTACAAATTTGTTTTCCGGGAGAGTTTGTGGATAAGAGACAAGTATACTTTTCTTATGTTTGTTTACAAATGCCAAATGTTCTTCACTCATTAAAAGATCAGAATACATTGACGGTTTGAAAGTCTCTTACGCACACGAGTAACTAGCTCAGTCACGTGCTTCACATGAATTCATTTTATTGGTGGTACTTTTACTACATTTCTCTCTTCGACAAGATTTAGCGGTACTTTTTTGACAGAAATATGTGATTCTCTCCGAATGAGAACAGAATTTTGACAGGAATAAGTGATTCTCTCAAATAATTTTGACAGGAATAAATGACTGCACACTACCTGTACTCTTTATTTGCATGTATATTCTTATGACTTTAAAATCTGAATATATTTCGTTTTACTGTGGTGCCAGTGCTACTTTTTCAAGATTAGCTGGGTATTTTAGGGAGCCGGTTATCTAGTAGTAAGTAATCTTTGACAATACCATCGTTTAAAGAGTATACTCTTTAAATGATGACAATACTCGAAAGTTTTTACACAAAACCGAAAGTTTCCGTCCACACTGCGTCTTTCGGCAGAGTTCTTCTTCTTCGTTTATGGTTGACAACTAACAGCTGATTGATTTTTAGCAAGTTAAAGCTTAGAAATGAAAATTTAAATAAACATTTAATAAAATTTTTCAGTAAATTGTTTTTCATTTTTATTTATTTTTACGATTTCTTGTAAACGCACTGATCTTTGCAGTGAAATTGACTTTTGACAGTTCTTCAGTTGCCATCAATTTACCCAGAAAGCGTCTGTTAACTTTCTCATTTTCATCCCCTCCCCCAGTAGAACGATTTTTACTTGATTTTTGGCCACGTTTTACATATAAAAGTAAACAGACAGACCTAATGTGAAGTTTGCCAACTTTTGACAGTTCTATATTCAATTTGTAGCCAGGAGGTATTTTTGTAAAAAAATGAAATGATTAATTCAAGAAAAAAATAAAGTGTCCTTAAAAAACATTTTTAATTATTAAACTCCGTAAAATTCCAAGCCTCTCTCGAAATAAATAAGTTATGAACGAGTAGAAACTAGCCCTACTTCGAACTTTGTCAACTTCGCCGACTTTGCCATTATCTCTTACCTAACTTCTTTACGTGTGTTTTAAGGCCAAAACACAATGAGATGCGACACGTCTGCGACACGACACCTTTGCGACTGTCAAAAGTTCCAACATGTGCAAAACCATTGATGGTAACACAATGGTCGCAATGCGACATTGACGTGTCGCACTGCTTGCTAAAAATTTTCAACACTGTTGGAATTTGACGCTGCGACACTTTGACAGTTAGCAAGAAAATATAAATAAAATTTAAAATGAGCGAATTTGAAGAACTATTAATAAATTATGTAAGAGAATATGAATGCCTATATAATAAAAAGTCAAAAAAATACAAAGATAACAAATATAAGGATCAATTATGACAAAATATTTCGGAACATGCACATTAGTTATATTTTTTTTTTGTTTTATAGTAAGCACCATTCTTCAGAAAGTCTTTTATAAAGATTTACACAACTTTTTAGCCTAAACCAAACTGAACCAAACTTATTTAATACACTTCTCAAAATGTCGCATCATAAGTTCATTGTGTTATCGAATCCGACATTATGCGTCACGGCTGCGACAGCAAAATCATATGGTGTCGTGTCGCAGACGTGTCGCATCTCATTGTGTTTTGGCCTTTAGTCGAGCTGTCAAAAGTCGGCAACGTTCAAAGTTGTGAAAGTTACCATTGTGTTTCTCGCTTTAAAGACAATTTCGCTTTCAAATTTTCAGATGATTGGCCACACTGGACAATATAGGAGAAAATGAGAAACTCCAAAATTCCTGGACTCCTATTTGGCGAGTGAAGGCCATTCTACATCCAAAAGTTCGGCTTGGTCGTCGGCGTGGTCGTGGGCTTCACAGCTCAATTCAACGCTCATATTTCTACATTGGAAAAGTTCAGCGTGATTTTTGACAGGAAACATATGATTGGAACGTCATTTAAAGTCACTTCATTTTGTGTTTGAAATTCGTTTATTTGTGAAAGTATAGTAATAATATGGAAAATATAGACATAATTCTCAATTTTTACTTTTTTTTAAATGAAATACTTGTCAAAACAATTTTCAAGTGAAGGAATTGGTAACATTGATTTGGGTCAATAAGTTGGCTCGCCTGTTTTTTCAGCGTCAGCTTTGAAATTTCTCAAAGCTGGAACTGACGACCACGCCGACGCCCACGACCAAGCCGGGATGTAGAAGAACAATTCATTTAACACGTAGTCAAAGCCCACGACCAAGCCGAACTTTTGGATGTAGAATGGCCTTGAGAGTTCTGATAATTTCAACTTCACTTCAGTACTACAGTAATCTTCGTGCAGTTGAATGGCTGAAATTGGTCCTGCAATTGCAATTTATGCAATCAAGGGTTTAAATTAGTTTTATTTTTTGCTTGTGTTTAAAAAAAATGTGGCAACGATGAACTTTGGAGGAAATTTTCCGAAATTGGGTCACGTTAATGCAGGTATATATAGGTTGCATATGTAAAATGGCTTAGAATGTTTTGCAAGATAGCTCCAACTCACTGTATGATTAGAAAAATGAGTCAATTTGTGAGTACAGAAAGTTGGATGTGAAATTGGTTGAAAGAATGAATGCCAAATCGGTGTTCATTTAGGTTTTCTTTGAGCAAGAGAATTAAAGGAATAATAAAATATCAAAACTTCTCTCACACCATTGTTTACATTTTAGCTTTCCCATCTGTTTTGTTTTCTTTCATTTCAATGATTGCATTATGTTATTTTTCGCCTGAGGGCAGCGGAAACAAAATTTAATATTTCATAACAATCCAAGAATAACTTATCGTCCCATTAGAAAATAAATCAATTGTACACTTCTACAATATTACGCCGACACAAGACAAGATTTAGAAAAATAATTGAATTGAATTATTACTTTTAAGCAACAGGCATTAGCAATTAGATCGTGTTATTAGTTTGACAGTAGAACTTCAGAGTTAAGTATTGGATTAGTTTCCGTTTAAGCCACACGCAATTAAGAACTTTTTGATTTAGCAATTCGGTTAAAGCAAAATGTAATTTCGTTGTGACGGAACCAAACTTTGTTTGTGCAAAAGTCTCTTAAATACACTAGAGGATGAGGAAGAGCTGTAACCTACGAATAAAGAACGAAAGGAAGGGCCCATACGAAAATTTTCTGAAGCAAATTTTAAAATGGTATAGGTTTTTACTAACACAAATGGGAAACTACATTGGTGTAGTCAAAGAAAAATTTTACTGCAGAGGTTCTTTTTTAAAAAATTAATAATTTAGGCGCGCACTTTAAATTAAATAACGCAAAATTTATCTTTGAACACTAATTTTTTAAAACACTTGCTTTTAAATTTCCACAGTTGATTTTAATAAAATAAGTCAAGTATACAAATTTCTTCAGCCGAGTTATGAGGGCCTTTGAAATGTTCAAAATTGACTTATTTTATTAAAATCAAATGTGAAAAATTTAAATACAAGTGTTTTAAAAAAATTTTTCTCAAAAAAATTATTTTAATTTACGGCCTCCCTCCTCTTCTTGCAACCGGGCTTGGGACCGGCTTCGGCAGAGTTGCGGCTTTGGTTGCTTGAAATAACTCTTACTACACTAAATTAGTGGCTAGGATAATACTTACAGTTATTAAATTCTGTATATTATCTATATACTTTAAATTTTATTAGGAAATCTAAAATAGAATATTTAACAAATAAATAAACTATTCAAATTTTTTCAACTAATAAAAAGTTAATATTTCTCTAACTCCCCCTTATATTAAAAATTAACCATAGCACTGAACCTTAACAATGGCTTAACGAATGGCTACCAAGAAAAATTACAAGTAACTTTTACTTCGCTTTGTTTTCGTGCTAAAACTAATTGATTTGCCTTCAATTAAGTCATGCAATGTAGCATTACTATTTAACTAATATTTATTCTATATTGACCTATGAAATGAGACTCCAACAGGATGATTTCACACTTTGTTCTCACACAAATTTATTATGCACTTCATTTTATCAATTAATTAATGTTTTCTAAGTAAACTTCACTTATAATGTCTTTATAATAAATTGTCTATAATGTTTTTTTAGCACTGCACTACACAAATTTTTAAAATTCTTTGCAAATTTCACAAAATTTAAAATTTTCTTCTAGAGGACACTTGCCGGCATAAAAACTTTCACAAATGAAATGTCAAATTTTGACACTGAGTCTGCAATTTGACAAGTAGTCTGCAGAAAATGTTGCTTCACTTTTTGTTCTCGTATATATACGTATCGGCCTTTCCTTTTGTTCTTTATTCGTAGGCTGCAACTCGATTTTAGTGAAGCAAATTTCTTTTGTAGTAGAAAACCAAGCGATGTAGTGGTAGCAACAATACAGGCGTAAATTAAGTCAGATTTAAAGTTGGGCCAAAAGTAAATTTAAAATTTTGATAATTTGTTAAAAAATAATTTGATTTTAACTTCTCTGAATAAAATATTTAAGCTGCATATTAATTTTTAGGTTATATTATAGGTCAAGCGAATCATCAATTTTGGGTTTTATTGATTAAATCTTATTTAAGATTTTCTATTGATGCCCCATAAAAATTTTGTTTAACGCCTTCCTGGCGCCAACGACCAAAAATATTAAAATCAGTTTTCACGTTAACCTCACAAATCTTCTTACGAGACTTTTGCTTTTTTTCTTAAATTGAGGTTTCAATTAAACTTCACATGATTTTAGAATGTATTTAGAAGTAATTCGAGTTATCTATTTACAGGAAAAACGACTTCCCATCATATTATTTCTAATTATTTGCGTACGAAAAAACCGAATACTACATGCTGATTAATTTAAACAAATTCAGGGTGTTAAGGCAAAGTTGGTTCACATAAAATCACAAAATAGTCTAATAATTACATTGGAATGATTACATAAAATTTTACCAGCAGCTATTTTAACAAATTGAACACAATTTAACTTAATTCTTCTTCTTCTTCTATTGTTTTCAGAGAGGTGGACTATGGGCTGCTCTAGCGCAGCTGGAGTCCCCAATCTACTGGCACGACCCTTTGGGTATAACGCCAAAAAAACTTGATTATATTTATATATTATGATATTAATGTATTTTGTTTTATAGTGGAATCCACTTTTAGCTCTATACACGTGTATTAACTTTTTTAGGTAACGGTATATTTCATCACTTGATTTAATTTGTTTCACTTTTATATTATTTTATGTAATTTATAGGTTAATGAGTTTAAACAGAGAAGATTTGATGATTTATTTGGCTATTTAAGCCTTAAATTTACGTAACTTATAATTGTGAACACCTGCAACCGCGTGCTTTTAGATAACGGTAAATCACTTGATTTTTGAATTTCACTTATATTGATAATTATTGTTTAAATTGATGTATTGTTAAGTTCCAATGTCACTCCATAAAGACCTTGCGCACTTAGCACTAACGCCACTCTAGCAAATTAAACATTATTTAACTTGCAGAGTGGGCAGTCTATAGTGCGCGTGACCAGTATGGCGTCCATGATGGAACTGTAACTTAATTCACTCGAGGAAACTTTCAATACACAAAAGTAAACAACATTTGACAGTACGAAATATATTTGTCCCATTTTCTTATATGCTTTCGTCTCTGACCCCAGCTGATTTTAAATTCCTCGAGCAGCTTCACTCACGGATAGGAATATTACACGGTACAGCGCTTCCTCTAGTTCTTTATTCTAAGGTCTCTCTGGTGAATATAGTACCGCAGCTCTTTTGTTCCTGTATATTGCACTTTTTAAAACAGATGCCGCATCAGTTAAGTTCTGGAATTATGAAAAGCAGAAGTAAAACTTCTGTTCTGAAATTATTTATACCTCTAAAATGATGCTGCCAAAACTACTTATTCTACATAAGATGTTGCGGTTTGAACATAGCGAATGCTTTTCAAGGAGGATATTTTTCGGATCCATACAGGATTAGTTATTAATTTAATGTAATTAGAAATCCGAAGATTATATCAGAAAAATAGTCGAGAATATTTAATATATATATTTTTTTATCTTTTTATGGGTTTTTATGAGTTGATCTGTTTTTCTTTATGTTAAATTTCTGTTTATTGTTCGGCTTCTACTTTCATTTTGACGTCTGCGCCGTCAGCAGTATTGAAGCCGTGCATAACTTAACGACGGCATCGTAAAGAAAAGAATATTTTTCGTAAAGCAAACGAAAGCTAAAAGTCTATTTTTGTAGCCCTCAGTTTTTACGTAAATGCACACGTTTCACCTTTTCACGCAATAATTCAATTAGTTTCTCCTCCATAATGCAATTTTATTTTCAAATTGCAGTTGTCATGTCAACCGTCGGTTCGAATATCAATTATCAATTGATACAGGCTTCGGCTTCGAATCGAAATGAAAGCCATAGCCGTCATTGGATTTTACAGTACTAGGTACCAGGCTCAGGTTTGATTTTGACAGCTATCGGCTTCGAATCTGAAGCCAAAGCCGCGGGCACTATTGGGTTTCGGCCTTTACGTTCACAAACTTCAGTCTCCTTTACACTTTTTCTTAAAGCCTGTAAAAAATCGTCTTTCATAGTTCCAACAACGCATTATTTTCTTTATTTCAATCATCCTTTGTACCTCACATTCAATAATCTCAAAAGTTTCTTGGTTACCACTTTTAACACTTCCGTTCTTGCACTCTGATTGATCATTGGTTATAACTTAGTCTATAAGAGATCAAGGACAATAAGAGCATTACATTAACGACAGCATTACATTTACGATAAGCCTTTGGCGAAGAGCACATAAACAACACTTCGCAGTTTTGTTTCACTTCTTTTTGGTGCCAAAAACGTTAACGCCGCGTTCCTTTAGAATATAGAGGCTGTCCCAATACTATGTGACCGATTTTTTTAAAAAAAAGATCTTCAATTACCAAAATTATGAAAATTACAAATATTGCAAGATGTAATCTCGAAACTTTAGCATTTAATCATGGAACGCTATACAATTCAACAACGTATCCAAATTGCGGAATTTGATAACCAGATCAGAAAAATTAAACAAAAATTTGGAAAAAATCATTCGATTGAAAACCCACATGCAGTCGAACCGCTACCAATGCATCCACAAAAAGTCAGTGTTTGGTGCGGTTTATGGAACGGAGGCATCATCGGACCGTACTTTTTTGAAAACAATGAAGGCCAAACGGTTGCAGTGTAATGTGAGCCTACGCTTTTTTCGGTATAAACATACTAGTTCAAACTCTGTGGTTGTCAACACTGTTCGCTGCAACGGATGTGATCTTTTGGGGAAGAAGAAGGCACACTTGTTTCGTGACAGCCTTATTTATTTATTTATTTATTTATTTACAAATTCGCCAAGTACTGACTACTACACAATCAATGAAATCAAAAAAAAGTAAATCTAACATACAATGAAGTATAAAGTAAATTACAAAGTGATTAACTTTTAAGATTCATTAAATACTCAAATACTGACAGCTATAAAAACAAAAAATAACAATATAATCACAAAGAAAGAGAAAAAGTAACCCTAACAAAGCTGATTCTTAGAACATAAAGCTAAACAGGAATGGCAGTAAAGTGCGGAACACAATGTGGTGCTGGCGCTCGTAGCTGGCGCGGTAGCCAGACCTGTCAAAAGTTAAAAATATGGAAATTAAGAGCTGTCGGTCCAATGTGTAGCTGGCGCTGTAGCGCAAAGTTCAATATTTTTAACTTTTGGCGCGCGCCAAATTTGACATTTTCGAGTTAGCTACAGCGCCAGCTACGAGCGCCAGCGCCACATTGTGTTCCAGCCTTAAGCCAGAAAAACGTCGGCATTTTCCTTTCTGTAGAGGTGAGGGTTTTCTATGTGTTTGAAGCCCATGACAGTAGTCCAATTTGAGATTTTTTGAAGCGGGGTAGATATATCTTTTGAATAATTACAAATTGTATTAAATCAAAATTAATAAATATTTATTTTCAAAATTGTATTATTAAATTACATTTAAAAATGTGCGCAAAGATGAAATTGATTTTCTAATTATAATAAGATCTAACACAATTTAGAAAAACAGTTGCGAAATGCTTTGAAATTTTCAATAATTTATGAATTTAAACTGTTCCACCTTCTCTTTTAGCCAAGTGAGCATTGTTATTGAATACAGACAGTGCTCACTTGTTTCCAGGGACCACCACGTGGAGGTTGAGATAGGTGATTTAGATAAATAAGTTAAAATATGATATTATAACTTATGTATCTTTTTTGGTCCCCAGTGGTTTGTCTTTTGTCAATTGCACTTAAAATTATTTATTGTAAGTACTTATGTAAATTATTTGCTATTTTTGGGAAGGAAGGAGGAGGAAAGGTGGAGGAAGGCCCGGAAAAGCCCGTGTCCCGTCAGCATTTGGGTGAGGTAATAATCCACCACGCCGTGCCGACGGTTCAGCCAAGTGTCCAGCTGAGGAATCAACCGAGCTGTCCACCGGCCCCGCGACTCCCCATCCCATCTTTCCTGCCAGAACGCCATGGTCCTTTCCCGAGCCACTCTCGTACCTTTCCCACCGCATCGCGTCGGCCCAGACTTCTGCTCCGTAGAGCATTATGGCCTCGGCGGTGCGAAGCAACAGGCGCCTTTTACAAGGTCTGGGTCCACCAATGTTGGCCATAACCCTGCTTAGCGCGGCTGTCACCGCAGCCGCCTTATCAGCCCGGCCCTTGATCTCAGCGCAGAAGGAGAGCCTATAATCGAGGCTCACCCCCAGGTATTTAATCGAGGGCCGCGTCTGGACCGACACGTCCCTCACCTGCATCCCGATCAGCAACGGTATGCGCTTCTTTGTGAGAAGGGCGATCTCGGTCTTGGCGATCGCCAACTCCAGCCCGTGGTCACGCAGCCAGGAGCTTACCCGAAACATCACCTGGTTGATCCTCATCTGAGCCGCCGCGACATTTCTAGCGGTGATGACCGCTGCAATGTCGTCAGCATACCCAACCAGGAAAGACCCTTCCGGCGTCTCCATACGGAGAATCCCGTCATATGTGTAATTCCATATGTCGGGGGCCAGTATGGAGCCCTGGGCCGCCCCTGCCGAAAGAACCCTCATTTCCGGTCTATCCTCCGTCTCAAAGGTGACGGTACGATCCTTCAGGTAGTCCCTCATCATCCGTAATAGATACTGAGGGACCCTGAAGTAGCGCTCTAACGCCCGGAGTGCGTCTCCAGATCTTACCGAGTTGAAGGAGTTGCGCACATCCAAGGTGACCAGCAGGCACACCGGGCAAGAATAATGGTTACCGCATTCGGTGGCCCGGGCCGCGTCAACTACCTCCTGGATAGCATGAACCGTCGACCTCCCTTTTCGACAGCCATACTGCCTCTCGGAAAGGTCCCCAGTAGCCTCGACGGCCGCTTGGAGGCGAGGCTTCAGGAGCTTCTCCAGGAGCTTGCCGGCTGTGTCGAGCATGCAAAGCGGTCTGTACGACCCGGGGGACCCTACTGGCCCCTTGCACTTGCTGACAAGCACCAGCCTAGCTGCCTTCCAGCGGGAGGGAAAAACTCCCGCCTTCAGGCAGGCGTTATACATCTCAAGCAAGAGTTCTGGATGGCTCGCCGTCAACGCCTTCAGCACCTCCGCTGGGAGCCCATCTTGTCCTGGCGCCTTTTTATTTTGGAGGCTTTGCGAGGCCCTCGTAAGCTCCTCCATTGTAAACAGAGGAGCGTTGAGTACCTCGCGGACCACGTAGTTAGGCTCCAGCGGATGGGTGGGGAAAAGGGCGTCCACGATGGTTCGGACCGTCTCCGCATCCAGGGGAGCGTTCGGTGAGAACGCGCCTAATTTGCGGAGGACGATCCTGTACCCCAGTCCCCAGGGGTTCTCGTTGAGATCCTCCCCAAGCCGCTGCCAGCATCGGCGCTTACCGTTTTTATGGCCTTACGTAGGCTATTGTATAATGAATCCTCCTTTACGCGGCACGGCCTCCCGGCAAGCCTGATGGATCAGACTCATTGTGGAGTCCACCACCCGAGCGGCTCGCTCGATTGCCGGAAGTCCTTCCGGAATCCCGTCAATGGTCCGCTGGCCGCGTGTGATGGCTTGGGACAGCTTTTCGACGTCCATCCTGCCGACATCCCATCTGGGCGTGCCCTGCGAACGCCGGGCCCGCGCTGGCGGCATATCACGCACGCGGAACGTGATATATTAGTGATTGCTGGCTGTATAGTCCTCGATCACCTGCCAGTCCTGCACGCGTGCAGCCAAGATTTCTGTCGCCAGGGAGACGTCAATAATTGTCTCCCTGTATCATTGCACTTAAAATTATTTATTGTAAGTACTTATGTAAATTATTTGCTATTTTTGGGAAATCTATATAATTATACTTAAAATATTTTTAGTTTTAAATCGAAAAATATGTTCTGACCCCTTCTGAAAAATTGTTCGCGAGCCGACAGTGACAATAAGGGCAAAGCTATATTTGGCTAGATTACAAATGTAAACAAAGTTCTATAGCCAGGAAAATAGTGAATATTTACTATTATAGGTCACTGTCGCTTAATATAATCGCAGTAATTTAATCACAGAGACCTTAGAGATTGTATTATAATATAAACTTTCCTGAAAACAGATTTTCCTCGCGCTCTCCGGCGATAATGTTTGCAGCAGTACACCGCACACTTCATCACTAAATTTGTGATTTTTTGTGGAGTTTTACACAATAAGATATCACAAGGTATTTTTACACTTAACTAGGCTATAATTAGCAATCGTTAATACTAATCACCTCGATAAATTCCTGTTTTCACAAAACTTTCACAGCACAACTTAAAATTTGACATTTCCGAAAATAAAAGCAAAACACTTCGATATGGGGACAGTACCTCAAAACTTTCCCCACTTCCACACTTCTTCTATCGTTCAGATACCGATCACACCTACAGCACATATACGCGATACTGCCATTCCTGTTTAGCTTTATGTTCTAAGGTGACAGCTGACAGGATGACCATCCTGCTGAAGGTAAGATCCTTGGAATATATAACTAGAGGAAGTGCACATCGCTCAGAAAAGTTAAGCATTTTTCTTCATGAGTTAGAAGTGTATCTTTGTGGTAGTATTCTCCATAGCAGTAGTAAAAAAACGGACTTGCGCTTGACGGGGCAAACATAAGTTTTGAAATTTAACTACATTTTGGCTGACCGCCACTGCGGATCTCAAGCGACACAGAAATTCCAATTCATCAGAATGTAAATAAACTGAGAATGGGGACAGAAACTTTGATTTTCTTTGTTACCCTTTTTTGGCTAAGGAATTTTAATGATTTAATCTGAAATTAAACATGTTAATAAACATATTTATGCTAGTTGCTTGCCTGAAAAAATATATTCCACGAGTCCGCCGTCGATTATTTTTGCAACAATGCACTGCACACTTCATTTTAAAAATCTGTCTTTTAAAGTGTATAAACTGTCTCAAAGTTCTTAAAAACAAATCACTCTACTATATAGTCATGATTTTAATAATACTTTTCACTAATCACTTTATATTTCGAATAATTTCGACCGAACTAATGCCTATAAGAAAAATGCTTAAACACGTACGATTACACGTACAGGCAAAGGCACTTCCTCTAGTTCTATATTCTAAGGTAAGATCAATTATTTTTCCTTAACTGTCTTCCTTGTGGGCATAAACCGACCAAAGTGCCTTGGATTGGTGTCGTTTCACCCTCGGGAACCGGCGCGACCTGCCTATAGGGCATTTCAATTATTTTTCTGACTTTCTAAGCATAATAGAAGTCAATAGACGCGTGGATAAAAGCCTCCACAACGCGACCCCTTCACTTCCAGAAAAAGGAAAAAAGAGTGCACGAGTATTTTATCTGGTAATTTCTCCATTCTTTAATTATCAATTATAAGAAAGAAAGCACATCAATTCTCCCTGACAGAGGATTTGCCACCACTCCGCCGGTTATCCTCAAAGATAAATTACACATTGACTTCGCTGGGGTGAGGATAAGTGCTCCTCTCCAATAGGTGTGGATTCTACCTACAAGGTTGGATCAAAGGAATAAATAAAAAGAGAGAAAAGAAAAGAAACAAAACAAACATAAAGTGAGTACGTTGCATGTCATTATAAATCGCAACATTTTTTATGATTCCTCTTAATTTGTGTTTTATTTAATACCACATGGTATTGACATACCCTTTATAACAAAAAAGTAAGTGCCATAAGGCCAATAAACTTCGAAATTTTACTTCAAGTAGTGGAAAGGCCAATTCATGTGTGTTGGAAGGTGCGCGATGTGATGCAACGTGAAGTTGCCGCGTGAAGCCCTGGTGGCACGCCTAGGTGGCAGCACGTGCATAGCTCTTCGGTATGGGGTCTAGGTTCTTGGACATCATTCACACACCACAACTGTGGCGAAAGAAGGTTGTGGAATTCTTTCAGGTCTGCCACGAAATAATTTTAGAATTCTACAAATTGATATTCAAAGTATCGATAAGAATTTAAAGGAACTTTTAACACTTTCAAAAAACATTGGCGTTTATCTTGATTTATTAATATTTATTGAGCCTTGGTGTGATGATTACTCGTTAAAATATCGACAACTACGCATGTTTTGGAAGACCAAATAGATATAATAGATGGGATGATATTGTTGTCTATGTTAAAAAAGATTATAACGTTTTTTTTTTATACGATGTGGCCAAATTCTAGGGGACAACCCTTTGATGCGTTAGCATGGTTTTGGCTGGAAAGGAATTAGGGTAAGGGAAGTGAGGAAACTTTAGTCTTATTTGCATTGCTGCGAGCTAGACAACAGCCCAGATACGGAGTGGATTATTTTAATTTCTTAATAAAAGCTCACGGTCATCTGGTCTCGAACCCGGGACCCATGGCATGTTGGTCTTGCCGCTCAACGCATTGATCCAACTCCGTCTCCGTAATTGATTTCAATTTTGATATTGACGAAGCTAATTCCTTACTCTTGCAGATTGATCTGCGAATTAATGGTCAGATTAACTTAACAGGTATTTATAGATCACCAAGTTTCAACTCTAATAATTTTATAAATTCACTTGAATATCTTTCTACCTATTTATTTATTTTTTTTAATGGGGGCGGGTAAATGCATTTACGCACCTGGGTGACCAATGTCACCCGTGTGCCGGACTCACCTGGCCCCGCTAGGGAGCCCCGTTGTTGTCTTCCTCCTTTTGGCGAAGGACTTCTCTCACAAAGGCGGCAATCCTTCGCCAGTGGTCCTCCCCCAGAAGCATGAGCCCACTCTCGCGGCCTCTCCCCCCCAGAGTGAGTTTCTCCCGGTGGACGAACTGCCGCTCCCTGACTAAGAGGTCGATGGGTATGCCCCCGCTACCACTAGCACCGCCGGTTCCGAGACCGTGCTGTAGGAACTCGCGATGCGGAGCGTCGCACGACGCTGCACCGCAAGTAAGCGCTTGCGGTACCTTTCCCACCGCATCGCGTCGGCCCAGACTTCTGCTCCGTAGAGCATTATGGCCTCGGCGGTGCGGAGCAACAGGCGCCTTTTACAAGGTCCGGGTCCACCAATGTTGGCCATAACCCTGCTTAGCGCGGCTGTCACCGCAGCCGCCTTATCAGCCCGGCCCTTGATCTCAGCGCAGAAGGAGAGCCTATAATCGAGGCTCACCCCCAGGTATTTAATCGAGGGCCGCGTCTGGACCGACACGTCCCTCACCTGCATCCCGATCAGCAACGGTATGCGCTTCTTTGTGAGAAGGGCGATCTCGGTCTTGGCGATCGCCAACTCCAGCCCGTGGTCACGCAGCCAGGAGCTTACCCGAAACATCACCTGGTTGAGCCTCATCTGAGCCGCCGCGACATTTCTAGCGGTGATGACCGCTGCAATGTCGTCCGCATACCCAACCAGGAAAGACGGAGAATCCCGTCATATGTGTAATTCCATATGTCGGGGGCCAGTATGGAGCCCTGGGCCGCCCCTGCCGAAAGAACCCTCGTTTCCGGTCTATCCTCCGTCTCAAAGGTGACGGTACGATCCTTCAGGTAGTCCCTCATCATCCGTAATAGATACTGAGGGACCCTGAAGTAGCGCTCTAACGCCCGGAGTGCGTCTCCAGATCTTACCGAGTTGAAGGAGTTGCGCACATCCAAGGTGACCAGCAGGCACACCGGGCAAGAATAATGGTTACCGCATTCGGTGGCCCGGGCCGCGTCAACTACCTCCTGGATAGCATGAACCGTCGACCTCCCTTTTCGACAGCCATACTGCCTCTCGGAAAGGTCCCCAGCAGCCTCGACGGCCGCTTGGAGGCGAGGCTTCAGGAGCTTCTCCAGGAGCTTGCCGGCTGTGTCGAGCATGCAAAGCGGTCTGTACGACCCGGGGGACCCTACTGGCCCCTTGCACTTGCTGACAAGCACCAGCCTAGCTGCCTTCCAGCGGGAGGGAAAAACTCCCGCCTTCAGGCAGGCGTTATACATCTCAAGCAAGAGTTCTGGATGGCTCGCCGTCAACGCCTTCAGCAGCTCCGCTGGGAGCCCATCGGGTCCTAGCGCCTTTTTATTTTGGAGGCTTTGCGAGGCCCTCGTAAGCTCCTCCATTGTAAACAGAGGAGCGTTGAGTACCTCCAGCTCCAGCTGATGGTTGGGGAAAAGGGCGTCCACGATGGTTCGGACCGTCTCCGCATCCAGGGGAGCGTTCGGTGAGAACGCGCCTAATTTGCGGAGGACGATCCTGTACCCCAGTCCCCAGGGGTTCTCGTTGAGATCCTCCCCAAGTCGCTGCCAGCATCGGCGCTTACCGTTTGTATGGCCTTACGTAGGCTATTGTATAATGAATCCTCCTTTACGCGGCACGGCCTCCCGGTAAGCCTGATGGATCAGACTCATTGTGGAGTCCACCACCCGAGCGGCTCGCTCGATTGCCGGAAGTCCTTCCGGAATCCCGTCAATGGTCCGCTGGCCGCGTGTGATGGCTTGGGACAGCTTTTCGACGTCCATCCTGCCAACATCCC
The DNA here is from genome assembly GCA_964036015.1 of Leptarthrus brevirostris. Lineage (NCBI taxonomy): Eukaryota > Metazoa > Arthropoda > Insecta > Diptera > Asilidae > Leptarthrus > Leptarthrus brevirostris. The sequence goes on along the minus strand of OZ038375.1, from coordinate 84,873,920 downwards.
ATCTGGGCGTGCCCTGCGAACGCCGGGCCCGCGCTGGCGGCATATCACGCACGCGAAACGTGATATATTAGTGATTGCTGGCTGTATAGTCCTCGATCACCTGCCAGTCCTGCACGCGTGCAGCCAAGATTTCTGTCGCCAGGGAGACGTCAATAATTGTCTCCCTGTATCCGGGACGTCGAAAGGTGGGCGTCGAGCCGGTGTTTAACACCACCAACCCTGTCCTAGAAGCAAAGTCTAGGACCCGCGGACCGCATCCTCCAGGCCATCCAACTTGGCCTGGAAATCCGCTATTGGCTCGTTCGGAGTAAAGTAGCATCTGACATACGTAATGTCCCCGCTCCTCACCCAAACGAAGCCAGTACCCGCGCCATGGTCTGCAACGCTAAAGCGCCGCAGATCCGGGATCCAGATCGCCGCGGTGCCCAGAACATCGCGATACCATGTCGGCTCGCGTCCGTCCCGGTACTGCTCACTGACTACTACAACGTCAGCGTCTTTCTCGAGACGGATTTGAGCCAACAGAGCGTGGGCCGTCCTGCTACTGTGCAAATTACACTGGAGGACCACAACCATTGCCTTTTTTCTTGGCCTCCTATAGGGCCTTGCGGAAAACCCCGCACTGCCCTGACCCCGCCATATGTCGCCGCGAGCCGGGTTCCCCGCCGCTACCGGGCAGAGGAAGCACATAGGACCCATGGTACACGTTCTGGAATTATGTCCCTCCCCGCCGCAGCTGAAACAGAGTTTGCTTCGGTCCGGCCCCTTACAGGCCTGGCTCAGGTGTCCGTATCCCAGGCACTTAAAGCACCTGGGAACGACCACCCGCCTACGAACCTTGCCCTCTACCCAGCCGACCCTGATTCGGGCAGCCTTCAGTAGCCTCGCCGCAGCCGTCTCCTCGACTTCTACAATGGCCAGGCATTGTCCCCGACCGTTGGGGCGGATCAGCGCGACCTGGAGGTTTATTTGTTTATTTGTTCAAAACAGGTTCGTCAAAAACTGAATAATACAGGAGTATATAAAATTATAATTAAAACTAAAAATAAGAAGATAACTGCAGGGAAGCAGTCAAGAGTTATTCTGTGACTGTCGTGCTGTGCAGACGTGTTTTTTTAGTGCTCCTCGAGCTTTTTGTGTTTTGGTTTTTTGTAGTGCTGTTATTCTTGTGTCGATCTTGAGTTGTATTGTGCTTTGTTTCTGATATCTAGCTTATTTTCTGTTTATTTCCCTTCATTGCTGTGGCTGTGATTCGGTTTTTGTTAATTTTTATTTACCTCAGCGTTTCTGTGTGTTTTTCCGATATCTGTGGTAACTTAGTGGCGCTCTCGAGCGCATACCGTTTTTGTTGCTGTAACCTCTGTTTACAGCTTTGATTTCGTGGACTTCTGCTGCTGTAGTATTTTCAAAATTTTTCGAGTTAAAAATTTTTTTGTGGTTCAGAACAGTTTTGTGTGCCTTTGCCCGGTCGTTCTTGGTCCCTCTTACTGTTTTTGGCTGCTCTGAACTCTGTTTACGGCTGTGATCTCGTGTGGTGTTATCAAACAAATTATTTTAGTTCTTTGTGGAGTTCGGTACTTTGTAGCTCGGATTTGTTTTTTCGTGCCTTTACCTGTTCATTGTCGGTGGTATTCAATTATATTCTTACATATTTATTTATTTATTTTTTATATTTTGAGGTCGTGTTTGTGTTTTTTTGAAATTTTGTTATTTTCTGTGGTCGTGTTTTGTGTTGATTCGCTTTTGATTGTTCTCTCTGTGTTCTCTTGTTCCTTTTCTGTTTCTTCAATTTCTTGTGTGTTGGATCTGGGATTGGCTTCGTTCGTATTTATTTATTTATTTATATTACATTTATTCATTTCATTCCAGTCTTTCACTTTGTTTGTTTGTTAGATTTTTCGGCTTTACTTTTTCTGTCTCGTGGAGGCCCTCATTTCTTTGAGGTGGAGCGTAGAGTTTATAAGAATACTTAATTTGTCGATTGTTTGGTTTTTCTTCGTTGGTCTGGTTCTTCTCCTTTGACAATTATTTGTTATTTTTAATTTGTTATTTTAAATTTTTTGATTTGACACACATTCAAATTATCCGGCTTTTTGTTTTGGTTGCGTTTTCTTCGTCCCCTGCTTCGTGGCTCTTTCGTCGCTTTATTCTTTGCGTCTCCGTCTTTCCGCTGTTTCGGTTTTTTCTATTTGCTTGAGTCTTCCTGGTGCCCCTGTGTATTCTCTTTCTGCTGGTTTCCTCCCTGTCTTTTTACTATTTCGTCTTCTTTGTATTTGCTCTTGGTTGCTGTTCTCTGTTTGTTTGGTTTTGCATTTTTGTTGGCTGGTTCCTCACCATCTTTTGTCTTTCTTTTGCTTTTTTTTTCTTTGTGGTTTTTAATTTTTCTTTTCTCCACCCTTCCATTGTCCTCCTTCCCGTCTGTCCTCCCCCTGGCTGGGTGCGCTGTCGACGTGATCGCAGGCTTGCCCTCGTTCTCTCTTTTGTCTTGTTTCCATGGTCTGACCCCTGTTGCCGTTTTCTTTTGGTTTTTTATTTGTTTTGTTTCTCCGTTTCCTCTTCTTTACTTGACTATATTTTTTATTTATTTATTTATTTATTTTAATTTATTTTTTTTCCCTTTTACTTATCTTTTTATCGTTGGACTGTAGTTTTTATTTTTACTTTCTCACTCATTCCTGTTTTATTCTGTTTTCCGTCTTCGTTTTCTTCTTCTTTATTTATTTATTTATTTTTCTTTTTCTTTTTTTGTATAACTCGATTAGCTTTTTTTTTTCTTTTTTCTTTTTCTTATTATTTCGCCCGACTTTGTTCTGTTTATCGTCTGCTTTGGTCTCTACTTATACTTTTTTACTCACTCCTGTTTTATCCTGTTTCCGTCTTCGCTTTCTTCTTCTTTATTTATTTTATTTATTTTTCTTTTATTCTTTATTTATTGGTACAACTCGATTAACTTCTTTTATCGCTTGACTTTGTTCTGTTTACTGTTCTGTTTTCGTTCGTTCTCTTTTTCTCCTGTTCTCCCCCTCTTAATTTTAAAGATTTGACTATCTTCTCTTCTTTTTACCGATTGACTCTGTTCTCTATTATTAATCGTTCTTATTTCTGTTTTGATCTTGGTCTCCATTACTATTTTTTTGTTTTTTGTTTTGTTTTTTGTTTTGTTTTGTTTTTTCTCTTTCTCTCATGTCTAAGTGTGGAGCTTGCGCACTGGTAGTTGCCCGGGACGGTGTAGCCTGTGATGGTGTCTGTGGCCACTTTTTTCATGCCACATGTTTGAAGCGTGGAACTAAATCATCTGGTTTCACATGCGCCGAGTGTTCAGACATAAAGCCTTGCCACGTCCTTAGGTTGGTGAGGGGCATGATGGAAGCCCTTTCTGCTGACCTTGCTCTGGTTGCCGACAAGGTTGGCTCTTTCTCCTCGCGTTGGGGTGACCTGCAACTTTTGTCCGAGGACACCGGCATTATTACCACTAAAATGAATAAGTTGCTGTGCGCTGTTGGTGTCCTAGAATCCAACTCTGGTACCCTCCTGATTCGCTCAAATGAGTTGGCCTCGAAAACCTCAGCGATTTCCGACTCCCTCGCTGACGTTCAGGCCGCAGTTGTTGGCCTCGATCCCGGTCCGGTTTCTTCGTTGGGTTCCCCACCGGTGTTGCCGTTGGTTGAGGACATTCGCCGTATCGCCAAGCAGGTAAAGCTTGATGTCTCCGCTTGCTCTGCTTCGGTTTTGGCCAATGGAGAACTAATTGGCTCTATTGCCGCCGACGTGAGAGCCCTTTCTACTTGTTGTAAAGTTTCCTGCGGGCCTTCGTCTTCCTCTGGTCCGTCCGCGCCCCCTGGCTTCGTCCCGCTTGTCTCCGTGCCCATGGCTGTCTCCGAGCCCCTGGCCATCTCTGAGTCCCCGATTATCCCGGCTAACTCCGAGACTACAGCTGTTTCCGAGACTGCGGTTGCCTCCGTGATCACGGCTGTCTCAGAGCCCTCGAACGCTAGCTCGCTTGGACTCCATGAGGCCTCAGCCATTGGTACGCTTTCCTCCCATGATGTTGATCGGAGCACAAACCATCCTTCCCGCACCGCCCGCAGGCGTGCCCGCAGACGTGCCCGTCGTTCAGCCATCCACGCTGCCACTGCTTCGCCAACTGCATCATTAAATGTCGACACTCATAGCTCAGGCGTAAGCTCTATACGGGCCGAGTTGGGAGATTGTCCGCCTCGCCCTGGTGTCACTATGCTTAGGCCGGCGCAACGGCCTAAATGTGTCTTTGTGTCTCGTGTTCACCCTGATACTTCTGAGACCGATATTGTCGATAACATCTCTTCAAGGGTGGGGGTTCCCGGCGGTATGATTGCTTGTAGGAGAATAAGCCCTGCTCACGGCCATGTTGGTCGCACATACACCGCTTCATTTAAGGTGTTCATTCCGGAAGATGCCTTTACGGCTGTGCTCTCTCCGGACATATGGCCCCCTGGTTCCATCGTTCGCGAGTTCACCCCTAGGTCCCGATCGGCTCCGGCTGCGCTGCCAAAAAACTTGCCAGCCGGATTTCCTTCCATTACGCCAACGTGACCGGGCTGCGATCTAAAACCGCACTGTTCTTCACTTCTTCCTGCGCGTCTGATGCCGACGTCATCTGCCTGACTGAGACTTGGCTTTGTGCCGGTATCTCTGACTCGGAGCTTTTTGGTCCTGAGTTTCAGGTCTTTCGTCGGGACCGTCATCTTTCCGACCCTTGCTCTCCAGTTGGTGGTGGCGTTCTGTGTGCGATCAGGAAGGGTATCTCATGCTCGGTCGTCGACATTTCCGACTCCGGCGACCTTGAGCTCTTATGTGTGGCTCTGAGATTCCCTACCAGAAGCCTATTTGTGTTAACTGTTTATATTCCCCCTTGTTCACCATCTACAGTGTACGAGATGCTCGCTGCATCCATCGATGGTTTGTCCGATTCCTTGCTTCCCTCGGAGGACATCGTGCTCTTTGGTGATTTCAATTTTCCCGGCATCGGCTGGGCTCACTCTCTCGATTATGATGGCCTTATTCCTTCACCTGCATCTGCTCCCCAATATGCTCTGTCCTTTTTGGACTCGGTAGCCTCCTCCGGGCTGGCTCAGTGCTGTGATATTCCAAATGATTCCGGTAGGTTTCTTGACTTGGTGTTTTCGTCTGACCCTGATGGTACGAATGTGAGGAGATGCTTGTTCCCTCTGGTTCGCGAATCGAGTCATCACCCTGCTCTCCTGGTCGTTATGTGCTTCGACACAACTGTTGCATCTCCTCCCTTACTGGGTGACTTCTACTTCAACTTCAAACGCGCTGACTTCTCGCGCATGGACGACTGGTTACTTTCATGTGATTGGTCTGGCGTGTTGGGAGAGCGCGACGTCGATGGCTTCACGAGTGGTCCCGACGGTATACCCCCTTGCTTTTTGAAGAAATGCCAACTATCTATTTCTGGTGTTCTCTGTTACCTGTTCAACCTGTCCCTGCAGACCAGCCGCTTTCCGCAACTTTGGAAGATTTCTGTGTTGATTCCTCTTCACAAGAAAGGTAGTAGGTCCGAGGTCTCCAACTATCGACCAATTGCCAGCTTGTGCCATGTTGCGAAGGTTTTTGAGTCTCTCGTCAGTGACGTTCTTCGTTTTCACTGCAGGCCTTTCATGGGGTCCTTCCAGCATGGCTTCCTCAGAGGGAAGTCTACGACCACTAACCTCCTGGAGTTCGTTAATTATTCTCTGCCAGCCATTGAAGCGGGCAAACAGGTAGATTGTGTATTTACGGACTTCAGTAAGGCTTTTGACAGGATAGACCATGGTATCCTGGCCTACAAATTGACTCTTCTTGGGTTTCCTTCCTGTTTTGTTAACTGGTTGTCCTCTTACCTGTCTGGTCGTACCCAGCGCGTCCTGTTTCGAGGTGTCCTTTCTGACGGAATCCTTGTCACCTCGGGGGTGCCACCGGGCAGTATCCTCGGCCCACTCCTCTTCATCTTATATATTAATGATGTTTCGCTTCTCCTGATACACAGTAAAATTCTGTGTTACGCGGATGATGCTAAGATTTTTCGCACTGTTTCCAACGAGGCAGATTGCAGTGCTCTGCACTCTGATCTGGCTGTGTTCTGCGATTGGTGTGTGCGCAATCGCCTTCCACTAAATGCCGAGAAGTGCACCGTTATGACCTTCTCCCGTAAAAGATGTCCTTTCCTCTTTAACTACTCCGCTGATGGCGTTACCCTGGGTAGGGTGTATAGGGCGAGGGACCTGGGCGTGGTTCTCAACTCTCGCCTTTCATTCGAGGAACATGTGGATTCGATCGTCGGTAGGGCTAATTCGATGCTAGGTTTCGTTAAAAGATGGTCTAGGGAACTCGACGATCCCTATCTAACTAAGCTTCTTTACTGCACCTTCGTCAGACCGATTTTGGAATATGCCAGCCCTGTTTGGGCCCCTTATTTCGCCGTTCACGTTGACCGCGTCGAGGCAGTGCAGCGCAGATTCCTCAGGTTCGCTCTCCGTGGACTTCCCTGGATTGATCCCTGGTTACTTCCCTCCTATACTGATCGCTTGGGGCTAATTTCTCTCGACTCCCTTGAAAAAAGGCGTAACATCGCCAAACTACTATTTTTGTTCGATTTATTGCAGGGAACGATAAATTCACCCGATCTACTGGCTGCCGTGAACATCTCTATCCCGCAACGCACTCTGAGAAACCGCAACTTCCTGCACGTCTCTAGCCATCGAACTTTGTATGGAATGCACGAGCCCATCACGTCGATGTCGCGCCTCTTCAACCAACACTTCGCCAATTTCGACTTCAATCTCTCTAGGCTGCAACTCAGGGGCATGCTTAGACAGTGTCTTGGCTGATGGGGGGTCGTGGATGGCGTCAACGGCCGTCCTTGGATTACGTTTTCTGATTTATTCTCGGCCTCTAGTTCGTAGTTTAGTCTGTAAGTTTTCATTATATCAATATATGCTGTAGTAATCTCTTCCAGATGAATCTGTACAAATAAACTAAACTAAACTAAACTAAACTAAACTCATATCGCCCGCATAAACCTAGGCGCTGCCTGAGCAAGCACTTCAAGCGGAGCCTAGAGAAGTCCATGTCGAATTCGGCAAAATGTTGATTAAAGAGACGAGACATCGACGTGAAGGGCTCGTGCATCCCATATAGAGTTCGATGACCTGGGATGTACAGGAAGTCTCGATTTCTTAAGGAGCGCTGCGGGATCGAGATATTAACGGCCTCCAGCAATTCAGGCGAGTTTATCGTTCCCTGCAATAAATCGAACAAAAATAATATTTTAGCAATATTACGCCTCTTCACGAGGGAGTCGAGAGAAATGAGACACAGACGATCGGGGTATGAGGGAAGAAGCAAAGGATTAATCCAGGGAAGTCCACGGAGAGCAAACCTAAGGAATCTGCGCTGCACAGTCTCGATGCGATTGACGTGAACGGCAAAGTAGGGGGACCAGACAGGGCTGGCGTATTCCAGAAATGGCCTGACGAATGTGCAGTAGAGAAGTTTGGTTAAGTAGGGATCATCAAGCTCCTTAGACCATCTTTTAACAAAACCCAACATCGAACTAGCCCTAACAACGATCGAGTCCACGTGGTCGTCGAAAGCAAGACGAGAGTTAAAGACCACGCCTAAGTCCTTAATCCTGTCAACCCTATCCAAGACAACACCATCGACAGTGTAGTCGAAGAGGAAAGGGGATCTTTTACGGGAAAAGGTCATAACGGTGCACTTTCCGGTGTTTAAAGGAAGGCGGTAGCGCGAACACCAGTCACAGAATGAAGCCAAGTCTGAGTTCAGAAGACTGCAGTCTGATTCACAGGTAACAGTACGAAAAATATTAGCATCATCTGCGTAACACAGGATTTTGCTGTTAGACAGCAGGAGCGAAACATCATTAATGTATATGATAAACAGGAGCGGGCCAAGGATACTACCCTGAGGCACCCCCGAGGTGGCAAAAATTTGGTTGGAAAGAGCACCTCGAAATACTACACAAACGCAAAAAGGTTCGTCTACCCAAGATTTTACTTCGAAAATAAAAGTGTTTTTTTCAATAATTCAGTATATTGGCAAAGTTGTAATGAAATATTTGTGGCAAATACATTTCAGAGTGTAAGTAATTATAATACAACTTACACAATCAAAATGCGACTAAAGGTCTTTTCAAAAATGAAACTTGTTTTATGTGCATCATCCTGCAAAAATCTTCGTCTATCATAAAACTTACCGCAAAAAGGTTCGTCTACCTTGTACAAATTACAATTTTGGAGCAACATTCTTTTGTAAAGAAACTACGAACGATCGAGTAACAATTTGAATGTTTTGAAATCGTATTATGAGTATATTTTGCTTACTATAGTGCATTTTGTTGTGCGTTATTTAAAGGCAGATGGGCACAGAAGAGGGACGTTCAAATTTTTAAAAATAAAATATTACCAAATGTAATAAAATTAATTTGCAAATAAATCGAAGTTGCAAAATATGAAAAACAACAATTAAATAACATGTTAATTTATTAATTATTATTTATGTAAAATTCCATCAAATGTTTTAACATAATTCACTAAAAAAAGAAAAGAAATCCGAATTCTATTCATAGAGAATTAAGCCTGCTAAACATTAAATTAACTTACAGGAATTGCGTAAACTTTTCTCTACCATTTAGTAGTGTCACCATTTCGTCGGATAACATCTCCCAGATGCTTTGTATGAAGAACATCCATTAGGGCATCGGGACATTGAGGTATTGTCTTTTTAATTTTTCCTAATATGTTCTCAATGGGAGAAAGGTCCGGGCTTTGGTTTCAAGAACATGAAGTGCCTTTAAACCATTGCATTAGGGGAACTTCATGTTTTTGAAATCATTGCTTTGTTAATTTTGCCGTATGACAACTGGCCCCGTCCTGCTGGAAAATATATTCGACTACTGGTCTTTCCAAAGCAGATATTGATGGAAGAAGATAATTTTGCAGAATAGTCTGGTACGTAGAGCTATTTATTGTAGTATTAGTGAAGCACAGATGTCCAACTCCCAAATCATTACAGAGCTTGAGAATTTTACTTTTTGACTTAGGCAGTCATTTTGGAATGTTTCAGTTTTTTTCGAATGAATGAATGAATTTTTCATCACTCTGATTATGAGATGTGAGGCTGATCGGCTGTAGGGCTGATAGCCGCCACCCTAACCTAAGTATCAAATTTTCGTGGGCTTTAGCAAAAGCGAAGCGTTTGTTTTTTTGGATACTGGTCAAAAATGATTTCTCCTTAGCCTTAAAATTTAGAGATCATTGCGGGATTCCATAACAGAATATCTGAAAATTTACTTTATATGATTTATAACCCATTTCTCTCATCCTTCTACTACAGGTATCCACAGAAAAACTTTTTCCTATGCTCTCTGTACAAATTCTAGACTCTGTTGCAGCACGATTTTGTTTAATTGTTTTCCTTAAAATTCGACTTTCGCTTGAAGTAGTCAGTCTTGGTCGTTCTGGTATCGGTTTTTTCTTCATACTTCCAGTTGTCTCGAATAAAATAATTATACCCTGTACTGTAGATCTTGAAAGTTTAAATTTGTTTGCAATTTGATAAGAAGATTTCTTATTTTTATAATCTTCATTAATGAGATGGTATTGCTTTTCCGGGTGTCGTTTCAGCTCAAGAAGTTACAGCAAATTGCCGTCTAGCCAAAAAATAAGCTCACAAATACAATTTCAGATTATTTGAATACAATTATTTACAGTTACTCGATTGTTTGTAGTTTTTTTAAAAACAATTTTCTTCCAAATTTTAATTTCTTCAGGGTAGACGAACCTTTTTGCGGTAAGTTTTATGATAGACGAAGATTTTTGCAGGATGATGCACATCAAACAAGTTGCATTTTTGAAAAGACCTTTAGTCGCATTTTGATTGTGTAAGTTGTATTAGAATTACTTACACTCTGAAATGTATTTGCCACAAATATTTCATTACAACTTTGCCAATATACTGAATTATTGAAAAAAACACTTTTATTTTCGAACTTAAATCTTGGGTAGGCGAACCTTTTTGCGTTTGGGGTGTACGACCAGACAGGTAAGAGGACAGCTAGTCGACGAAGCAATGAGGAAACCAGAGAATAGACTAGGATACCATGGTCAATCCGATCGAAGGCCTTACTAAAATCTGTAAATACACAGTCCACCTGCTTACCGGCTTCGATGGTCGGCAGAGAATAGTTAACAAGTTCAAGGAGGTTTGTAGTTGTCGATTTTCCCTTAAGGAAGCCATGCTGGAAACACCGCGAAAAAGGACTATAGTGGAATCGAAGTACGTCACTGACAAGGGACTCAAAAACCTTCGCAGCATGACATAGGCTGGCAATCGGATGATAGTTGGAAACGTCAGACTAACTGCCCTTCTTATGGAGCGGGATGAAAACAGAAGTCTTCCAAAGTTCGGGGAAACGGCCGGAACGCAGGGACAGATTAAACAGATAACAGAGAGCACCCGCAAGGGGCAGTTGGCATCTCTTCAAGAAGCAAGCGGGAATACAATCAGGACCGCTCGAGAAGCCGTCTGCCAGATTAGATAGATGTTCAGCAACACGTGCGTCGTCAAATACTAAATCCTTAGGCTCAAGGGAAGTAGGCTGGAGCCGCGTCAAATGGGCAAAGTCAGGGGTGGAAATATCACAGGTGGAATCACAGAAAGAAGTTCGGAAAAATTCCGTAAGGAAATTAGCAATAGTGAACGAATCATCGATCTCACAGTAATGGTACCTCAAGGAGGAAGGATAAGCGTCACAATTACGCTTCGAATTGATGAACCTCCAGAACTGTTTAGGATCATTACGCAGCGTAGCTCTCATGTTAAACAAGTATTCGGCATAAGAGTTCTATATCCGAGCGGAGCAACGCTGGCAGAGCTCAGAATAAACCAAGTAGTCATCATGGCATCCTGAAGCACAAAACCTCTTCCAAGCTTTACTTTTTAAGTTCCTAAGATGTCGTGTCAAGCCAGGGCCGAAACCCGATCGAGAAGTGCCGACGGGAACAAACAGGGTAAAACAAGCGTAAAGGATATCGTAAAAAGCGCTCACAGCCAGGTCGATATCGTACTCCGCCAGAACGCTCGACCAATCACAAGAAAGAAGCCAGTTATTCATAGACGTGAAATCAGCCCGTTTAAAGTTAAAGTAGAGGTCCCCATATAGGGAGGGATACGTGTCAGCGGTGTCAAAACACATGAAAATCGGAAGTGCGGGGTGGTGACCTGATTCAGGAACCAAGGGAGTCACGCATCACATAACAGACGTACAGTCAGGGTCAGACAAGAACACAAGGTCCAGAAATCTACCTGAATCGTTAGTAATGTCACAGCATTGAGCCAGGTTCAAAGCGGCTAAAGAGTCTAGAAAGGACAAAACAAATTGGGGAGCAGACATGAACGAGGGAGCGAGACCATCAGCGTCAGGAGAATGTACCCAACCAATGCAGGACAAGTTAAAGTCACCAACTATGCGAAAGCATAGAAAGAGCAGCAAACTCTACAGACAATCAACAGAACAAGAAATCAAAACCAGCCAAAAATACTGTAGAACTGATCGACAGCAAAAATTAACTGCACGTGCTGCGACAGCGGAAGCAGATCAGTGCAGAAAAAATAATAACAGATACAAAACAAAACAAAGGCGACCAAACCAGCAATAATCAAATAAATACAAGTAAGTTAACAAAGCCGACCAGGTCAATAAATCGCACTCCACGAAACAAATATTAATTAATCAAAACAAGTAAAAGCCAGATAAGGAATGCGAGCAGCGCAACGGGCAACAGCAATAGAGCAAAGACCAATAAAATCCAACACCAAAACAAAGAACAACAAAATGAAAATGCTACCGAATCCCGCAAAGGTCACCACAGCAGCGGAGAGCTAACCGCACCAAGCACTGTAGGAGACAAGTCCAAACAAACAGATCAATCAACCACCCAGCAAAACAGTGGCCGTTATACTATCTCAGGTCCCCCTTGAGCGCTGCCGTAACCTCCTCTTTGGTCGTGCAGCCATCAAGATCCCTGATCTCCAGGTTAGCTCTGGGGACCAGTTGCTTGACGCTGCTCGCCGACTCAACAGCGCCCTCCAAGGCGTCCGAGAAGGCCGTCCGGGTCTCTAGGGTGCACTGCCCGAGCTCGAGCAGGACCTCGCCAGACCTAGTCTGCCGGACGGCCTTCACTCTGACTCCGCAGCTCTCGGGGTTAACCGCCTTGCGGACAGTACTAAGTACCTCCGCGAAGGTCTTCCCCTTTGCGGGCTTAAGCAGAATGGCCTCAGGTCTGGTCTTTCCGGTGGGAGCCACTGGTTGGTTGGGTGCCGGAGTCGGAGCCGAAGCCTTTGCCGCCTCCTTTGCAACAGCGACCTCCTTCTTTTTGCTCTTCTTCTTCTTCTTGTTCTTCTTTAATGCGCTTTTTGCCTCCGCCTTGTCCTTGCGCCCTTCCTCCTTTCGGTGCTGGTCCTCCTTGCCCTTCTAACTACTTCGGACCAGGTTTCTTCCCTCTTTTTTTCCGTAGCCTCCCCCTCCGTTTGGAGCGGAGGGCTGGAAGCTCCTCTCTTCCTCGCCATCGGCGAATCCCCTTCACCAGCTGCCCCGACCAAAGCAGTTTGTGTGCCCAGGGATAAACTCTTTCCCAGTACCGACGAAGTAACTCCGCCTGCCGTCTCAACCGATTTCACAGTTTTCCCCTGGGGGAGACCGTAGCGGACCTCTGCGTACGCCCTCCTGGTCGTGTCCAGGTCGTCAATCGCTTCCTCCAGCAGTGGGAGGCCGTCCTTAACGACCTTGGAGATGTTCGGCTGTTTCTTAAGAGCAGCCAGCATCTCCTTTATGAGGCCCCTCATTAAACCGAACCCCCTCTCCATGCGGGCCTCCAAAGCCTCCAGTCTGTCCTCCAGGCTGGCTGGCTCTAGGACTGGTGGAGGGAGGTCCCACCTAACTGGTTCGGCAGTCTGTGTTTGGTGTGTCAGCTCCGCCGCAATTTGTAGCACCGGCGAGCGGAGCACTCGTGAGCTCCTCCTGAAGGGGTTAACCGGTGCGCTACTCTTTTTCTCCGCAGCCCCTACTAAGTCTCCTCCGCCAGGGCTCCTCCTCCTCCTCCAGCAGCCGGCCATGATCGTGCTCGCTCCACCGGTGTTTGCATTATCGGTGACCGAAGCATACGCGACTTCCTCCCGACGGGATTGACAGGCGTGCTGTCCCTTCCCTTCTCATCCCCTACCAACTCTTTCTACCTATAATAATCTCTCTAATCATATTATTGTGCGTGATATTAACATAAATATTGTAATGAAAAAAGAATCGCCTTCTGCTGGTGAATATATTGAAACTTTCTAAAATACTTAAAACTTTAATAAATAGTTACTTGTTCATACGCGAAGATGGGGAAAGCAAGAAAATGAAAAAGAGGCTCCATGGGGTTTCCTGAAATAAAATAATAATCTTTAGCCCATATAATTCATTTCAATCTTATTATTATGCATCTGAACAAATCCGTTTATGGTAAACTAATGCATCTGAACAATTCCACAAAGATGATTTTTCGTATTATGAAAGTTTTCTGTATATTTCTAGCTTATTTGCCTTTTACTTGACGAAGGTACGATTTTCAAGAAAATCGCTACCTTGACTGATAGTTTTTCAATTGGTCCTGACGGTATCACCGCCTCACTCGTGAAAAGATGTTGTTCCGTTCTTGCTCTTATTCTGTGTTATTTATTTAATCTCTCAACTCGTTGCGGTGTTTTTCCGAAAGCCTGGAAAACCTCATTAATTATTCCCCTTCACAAAAAAGGTGATAAGTGTGAAATCTCGAACTATAGATTAATTGCTAATCTTTGTTGTATATCAAAGCCGTTTTTGCAGCCGTTTCAACATGGCTTCATTAGGGTAAATCAACTACCACCAATTTATTGGAATTTTCAGACTTCTGTATTTCTGCAATTGAAGGTGGTAAGCAAGTTGACTGTATTTTTACTGACTTCAGCAAGGCTTTCGATAGAATAAATCATAGAATTCTAATTCTCAAACTCTCCCTTCTCGGGTTTCTACAAGTTTTTGTAAATTGGATTCACTCGTACTTATCTGAACGCACTCAGCGGGTTTCTTTTCGTGGAGCTCTGTCTGATGTTATTTTCAACACTTCCGGTGTATCTCAGAGCTCCCACCTCGGGCCATTGTTATTTATAATTTATATCAATGACGTATCTATGTTTCTATCTCACTCAAATATTCTTTGTTATGCCGAATACGATAAGTTATTTCGCACTGCCGATTGCCTACTTTTAAATTCTTCGCCTTTCAGAATTGGTGTTTCATTAATGACCTTCCCCTAAATATTGGAAAGTGTACATCTATGTTAGAGATTACACCATGCCACTGCACTTTGAGGAAGTCAATATAAACAACCAGCTTACAGAGTGGGAGAGCTCATCAATCGCATCGAACCATAAATAATTTCTCTAATAAATTTAAAGAATGGTGAGCCGGAAGAATTTACAACCAGTAACTGCATCGGTTAATTCTCTTGGTACTAAGAGAATAGCGAGCCAGGTCATGGATTTAGAGCCAGCAGCATACAGTTTTTTTTTGGAGTAGTCTCTTGGCAGAAGTACGACACTTAATATCGACTCCGTCATACAAAGTCGTTCTCGAAAGCAGCATTAAGCTTATAATTGTGTCTTGAAGAGGAATAAAAGTACATCTTTCTATTAGCTTGTGTCAGGTTGTTTTTTTCATTCAGCCCACGAAATTCCCTTAATTTTTGGAACCCAACTCCACCATTCACACCCCTTCCCAAAACATGGTCCTTTTGAGCCGGATTACCGGAAAATTGGTGAGTAAAGTAATTTTTGCAAATTTTTAAAATTTGTTCGCTTAATAATAGCCCCAATTTAAAGGTGCAAAGTGCATAAGTGATTCAGGTGATTAGAGAGAAAGTTGAAACATAATTTCTGAATTTTATAATTGAATGCAATCAAGAAATTGTGATTAACGGGTCGATAACACACACACCCATATCCAAACGTTCTGTTTATACCGCTTAGTTAGAATCACAGTAACTGAGATTACTGTAAAAAGCTCAACTCGTTCAAGTTCATACTTCGATGTACAGAGTTAAACCAAATGCAAATATAAGTAACGCTGCCTAAATCCAATTATTCAATATTTTATTATTATGGTTATGTGCATTTATTGATCATTTTATTATTTATCGAATTAATTAATTAATTGATTTGAGAAGGAGACGTCTTGTTTTGGTTCAATAAGTAAGAAAGACTGTAAAAATCTAGGATTTAGATTTGATTATAATCTGCTCAGAATATTTGCCAAGTTTATTGCTTTATCCGTAAGTTTGAGATGTCTTCGTTCGAGGAATTAAAGGATGAGCATCAATTCGTAGTCAATTTTAAGAAGTCTCCGAAAGATCGCTTACAAAGTGTTGGCCATATCGAGGGTCGAATTGAGGCCTTGGATAAACTATGGGACGAGTTTAATTCTAATGATAAAGCCATTAGAAGCAGTGCTACTCCTCAAGAAAGACAAGACAAGTATTTCATCGATGGTCTCTATGATGATTTCAGAAACATTTTTTTCGAATATAAGGGAACCTTAAACGATATTTTGGCCAAATTACGCGAAGTTAGTTTAGTTATGAACCCCAATAATAATTTTTCATGCGGCAAGGCTGACAATTGACAGTGCAACCCCTTCAATTGGTAATCAAAGTATCCAGTCCATTCATGATGAATTGAAACTACCGCGCATTTCTATTCCTATATTTAGTGGAGACTACAGTTCATGGTTATCGTTCTACGATATATTTAGGTCCATGATTCATTCAAGTACCACCATCCCTCCAGTGCAAAAATGCACTATTTTAAGTCCTCTTTAAAGGGGGAAGCAGAGCAAATTCGTCATCTTAATGTCACCAGCGCTAATTACCAAATAGCGTGGGATATCCTGTGTAAAAGATATCAAAATCCACGGGTTCTTGTTAATAATGCACTGAAAATATTGTTCACTCAGGCGCACATTCATTCAGAGAGTGCTCCTTTAATTCGTAAGCTATTAGATTCTACTAATGAGTGCCTGGCTACTCTGAAAAATTTAGAAGTGAAGGTGGAAGAGTGGGATCATTTAGTAATTTATATCTTAGTGGAGCGATTACCAAGTGAGACTCGACAACTCTGGGAACGGAAGCAAGGGGCTACGACATCGCTCTCTAAGCTCTTAGAGATTCAAGAATTCCTTGAAGCTAGGTATCGAACATTAGAGGCACTTCAATCAACGAAACGAAAGGGTCCGCCAACCAATTTTAGATATTCCGAAGGTAAGGCTCGCTCTTTTCACATAACTCGTCATTCGTGCCCAGTATGTAAGGGTTCCCATCCTATAAAACTATTTCAAAGGTTTGCAAAGATGAGTCAAAGGGAGAGAAACCAGTTTGTTTCATCTAATTCATTGTGCTTTAATTGCCTAGCGCAAAGTCACTTGGTAAACAGCTGCCCCAGTAAGGTATCATGTCGTCATTGCCATAAAAGACACAACCCTGCTACACGTGTCAGACTTGCCCATTAGTTGTCCACAGACTCAAAACTCTAGTTCATCTGAGCAACCGCCATTTACTTCTAAGGGTAACGATCAATCAACGTCATCGAATGCGCGAGGAACAAAGGAGGTTTTGCTAGCGACCGTCTTAGTAAGAGCCGTATCAAAAACAGGTGAACTCCACATTCTTAGAGCACTCGTTGACCCTGGTTCTGATGCAACCTTTGTTACAAATAGAGCTGTGCAATTTCTAGGTTTAAATCCTATTCGCGCTTCTGTTCAGGTAACTGGAATCGGAAATACTCCTACTGGCGTCTCTCATTCTTTGGTCTACTTGCAAATTCAACCCTATGTAGGAGAAAGGCCGTTGTCCTTAATTCTCTCACAGATTGTTTACCTCCAAGAAAAATATTCTCATCACCGTGGAGTTTTGTAAATAATCTGCCTCTGGCGGATCCGTCTTTTGATAAACCAGGGAAAATTGATGTTATTTTAGGAGCAGAAGTATATGCTAGAATAATTCAGAACGGTCTTATACGTGGAGAAAATGGGTACCCTACTGCACAAAACACATCATTCGGGTGGATTTTATTCGGTGAAATAAGTCCAAATGAGTCGGAGTCTCCCTCCGTTAACGGAGCTATGAGACCCGTGGTTGTAAACTTTTGCAATCAGTAAGAGACACTGTGAGGTACTCAAGCGATTTTGGGAATTGGAGGAAGTCTCTATCCCTTACCAAATGCCCCCTGAAGATAGTCTATGTGAGTAAATATACGCTGACACCCACGGGCGAACAAGGAAGGAAAATATGTTGTTCAGTTACCATTTGCCCCTATGAACCCAAATGAATCAAGATTAGGAGAGTCTAGAACAATTGCACCTAAAAGATACCATTCATTAGAAAGGTAACTTGCTGCAAACCCATCTCTTGGGGAAGATTATAATTCTTGCCTTGAAGAATACTTAGCACAAGGACACATGGAAAGGGTGCATGATTTAAATCCACGGCTTGAAGGTAGTATCTACTACCTTCCCCATCATGCAGTCTTGAAAGCTGAAAGCTTAACAACAAAAACTCGTGTTGTGTTTGATGCGAGCTGTAAGACTACCAACGGACGCTCGTTAAATGATCGTTTACTCTGGCCCCTCCCTACAACGAGATATTTCGCTTCGTTTATTTGAGTGGCGACAGAAAAGGTATGTTTTTACAGCAGACATCGCTCGTATGTACCGTGAAATTCTCATACACCCTACTCAGAGTGATTGCCAAAGAATTATTTGGCGTAGGAAAATAAGTAATCAGGTTGAAGACTATCGTCTTCTAACAGTAACATTTGGAGTCTCTAGTGCCCCGTTCCTGGCAATCCGCACACTTCACCAACTAGCTGAAGACGAAGGTGAAGAATTTCCTATAGGTGCCAACACTCTCTTAAATGACTTGTATGTCGATGACGTACTTTCAGGCAGGCGTAGGCCAAAAGGGTGAAATTTCAAATTGATGCCATTCTTAAGCGCGGTAAGTTTGACTTGCGGAAATGGTGTTCAAATTGTCCAGAACTCTTAGCAGATGATCCCAAATCTAACAGGGAATCGGCTGATCCAGTTCTTCTAAGCAAAGAAAATATTATTAAACCTTGGGACTATACTGGGCTCCAGCCCAGGATTGTTTTTCATATCATGTCCAAATACAAGCGACAGAACCGCCCTTTACAAAACGGATTATTCTTTCTCAAATTGCGCGTATTTATGATCCTTTAAGTTTACTGGCTTTAGTGGTTGTATCTTTCAAGCTCATCCTTCAGATGCTTTGGCAAATATCTCTAAGCTGGGACGAGCCAGTTCCTATTCATATCTCCGAACATTGATTAGAACAGCTGCGTCTGCTGGACCATTTGAAACATGTCACCATACCACGATTTTTAAACACAGAACCCTAAAGTATTGTGCAGATGCATGGGTTCTGTGATGCATCGGAGCGAACATACGGAGCCGTGTTATATCTTCGTTCGGAAACAGATGGCAAAGTACGCGTTCAGTTGGTAAACGCAAAAACTAAAGTTGCTCCATTAAACCCGGTTACCCTGCCTAGACTAGAGCTTTGTGGAGCAGTTTTGCTCTCTAAGCTTATAAAAAAATTCAAACCATCGGTCGCAGTATTTGTACTTTTGCGTGGACAAACTCCACCATAGTCGTTCATGGCTTCAACGTCATCCCAGTGAATTCAAAACATTTGTCCGAAATAGAATTTTCGAAGTTATAACCAATTTAGGATCGACTTCATGGTGTCAAATATCGTCGGCTGAAAATCCCGCCGACTTAGCTAGTCGAGGAATATCCTCTATAAACGGATTAAAAAATCCTGTTTGGTGGTATGGGCCGGCATGGCTCTCGAAACCAGAATCACATTGGCCTTCTCGCTTCATTGAAGTACCACGCCAACAAGATCATTCCGCACTTCGACCTACAAAATCTCTTCTGAACACACAATCCAGTCCTTATTCGGTGGAAATACTAAATAGGTTTTCGTCACTTACTCGGCTTTTACGAATCACGGCTTTATGCAAACTATTTTCAAAAAGGTGTCGTGTGAAAGATTTGCTATCCTCCTAATGGAGCACAGCAGATCTTCAATTGTCAAAGGAATTTTGGATTAAACATGAACAAGAAATGCATTTTCACGATGAGCTCAACCTATTAAAGAATAAAAAACTCCTTAAAAGGTCTAGTACACTTGTGACCCTTAATCCCTTCATCGACAGTTCAGGCATACTACGTGTAGGTGGTCGATTAGAAAATGCTTTTCTCCCGTACAATGAAAGACATCCAGTAATCATTTCCCCGAGCAGTCACTTAACACACCTATTGGGAAAAAATGCCATAGCCTCTGTCTTCACGGTGGACCTACATTGACACTTTCAGTGCTACGTAAAACAGTTTGGATAGTGAACGGTCGGAAGGTGGTCAAAAAATTCATTCGTCACTTTATCCCTTGTTTTAAATCCTCTGGTGAGACTCAAACCCAACTTATGGGATCCTTACCATCACCCCGGGTTAACATATCTCGACCCTTTACAAATGTAGGTGGATTACGCAGGTACTTTTAATTTACGCATTGCGCGGACGCGAGGATCTCGTCCATACAAGAATTACATCGATCGGACGCGTTGCGTGATCGCTCCTCACTCAGTTCAATTTCTTCGCAGTATTTTCGTTTCGTATGTTTTGTGCGTGTCTCAGCAAAGGGAGTGCCACTCTTTCCCGGTCAATAACTTACCTGACACAGTTTCTCCTTGTTTACATTTTTGTCAGTGACCTTATTTTCAACTGGCCGCTATTTTGTAAGTAACTCAGTTAGTTTTTTCGCTTTTTACAGTGCCGGGAAATATTTTTGTTTTTCAAACGGAAGTGACTCAGTTTGTTTATTTTGTTTTAATCTGGTATTACTGCAACCTGGTGTAAAGCCTTTAGTTTATCTTTTTATTGTTAAATATTTCCGACCAAATCTTCACGCACAAAATGGCCCTTTGCAAGTCATGCTCTAATGAGTTGCTAAACAATGGTGTTACCTGTGATGGCATCTGTGGAGGTGTTTTTCATGGCACCTGTCTTTCATGTGGTCTTTCTACATGTAAAGAGTGCTCCAACATTAGGCCCTGTCACGTCTTACGGCTCATGAAGGAAGTCGTTTCTACGCTCTCCACGGATCAATCCTACTTCGGCCAACCTGCGGAACCTATCATGCCAATCTTAGACGACATTCGGCGCGGTGTCCGGCACGTCAAGCGGGATCTGGATTCGTGCTCAACAGCCATTGTGAAGAACTCTGAATTAATTGGCTCAGTCGGCTCTGATATTAAGAGTTTAACCACAAAAAGCTATCTCGGCCCCTCTTTTCCTCGGTCTGACACCACAGATGCTTCTGGTTTGAATTCTTCATCTTCTGGACCTACATCTTCTGATGGGGACTGCTCCACTCTCCGTGATGCAACCTCCGCAGTTCCGCCTCAATCCACCGTGAATGGGATTCCTCCGCATTCCTCCTCGGTGCAGCCTGCCTCAGATGGTGATGCTCTTGCTGGTTTGGTCAAGCCCGTTATGGAGAAGGTTGCTGATGTTGCCATCAATGTCTCTCCGCCAGTGTCATCCCAACCAACTTTCACCACATTCACGATCAACAAACTTGGCACCACCTGGACAGTATCGGAATGGGAGCAGAGACTAAAAAGGCTAGGCAGTAAACATTCATCTTTATCAAGCACAACTCCATTCCTTCTAAAGGGTGCATCTCATAACGCCAACGATTCCTGGGCCCACAGTTTTTTTTCCCGAAATTTTGGATTCACCCCCGTTAGCTGCCTGAAGTTACTCTCGTCAGACGCAGAGAAATCCAGCAACTTCAAGATCTCCATCCCAAACAAATATGTCTGGCTCATCAGTTACCGCTCCAGCAAATTCTTCACTCTCGGGAACATCACAATTTCTAAGTGGACTAGGAAGTACGTTAAGTTTAACCCTAAGCCCTCTGCACCTAAGCCTACATTAAACACTAAAAAACCTAACCTCACTAACTACCCCAAACGACCTTCTCCCATACCTAAATTTAGCATTCACCCTAACCATAAGAATCTTAGAACTAGTAACAACATAATCACTCCTCACTCTTCCGCACATCTCACCATTAATCCTAAAGCTAGTGATCCTAACTCCAATTGGCAGCTCAAAATGGGAGTATTTCCAAATTTTAATCTAAGTACTCCAGTCAAGTATCCCAACTTTATATATTCTCACACCCTAAACCCCCCTGTTCCAGTTACACCGAAGCCCTCGAACACGTCCATTCCAACCGTCAACCCAACCAATACTGTTTTGAGTTCCGTATGTCCAGCGCACCCACCTAACCATGCACTCCCAACTTCTTCCGCGTGCCCTCCTAACCTCAAGCCAACCTCTTCCGACCACTCCACCACCTCTGCTCCGATTTCCGTCTGTCCCACCTCTCCTCTATATACACCAAACCTTGCACCCGCTACTTCCTCCGCATGCCCACCTAATTCCATGCCGCCATCCTCCTACACTGTCGCCCCGTCTCAATCAACTTCTACCTCCGTTAACCCGCCCATTCCGCTAGCCAAAACTCCTTTATCCGAACATCATTCATTTATCGATCCCCTTCTCCCACCTACAGTTAAATTGACTTTGCGTTCTGCTGATTCTAGCGATGGACGATACCTCTTGTCGCATTTATGACAACGTACGTCTATTTCTAGCCTATCTGCACGACAAACCGAACTCCGTCTGTGTTGAAGGTAAAACCAGCACCAACGTCATGTTAAGTATACAACAAGAAGGCCTGCCCACAGACCCATCAGTCTTACTCCAACTTTTCACTAAATACCATGAATCATTCAATATACCTTCCCATAAGGTTTCAGAAGATCTATCTACCTATGCTGCGTACGTCAGTTCTCGCCGTATTTCCTTAAACTACTTTCGTTCCTAACCCCCTTGATTTCCCTATTTCTGACTTCCCCTCTATTGTACCCGCGGTTTCCGATCAAGATCCTCTCCCCAACAGCTTGTCGGTCTATTACCAGAACGTAAGAGGACTTCGTACAAAAACAACAAATATTTTCCTTAACTCTCACAAATTCCCGCACGATAGCCTTAACTGAAACCAATCTAACACCCGGAATTCTCGACAACGAACTATTCCCTCCAAACTATACCATTTTCCGTGTTGACGGTTGTATAGGCACCAATGAGCCACCAGGTCGCGGGGTTCTCATAGCTGCTCACAACCGTTATGATGCCACCCTGCTAAAGACCTCCGACTCTACAATATCAGAATTTGTATGTATAAAAATAGCACTAAATAAGTGCCTTCTGTACATCCTCTGTTGTTACATTCGTCCCTCTCAACCACTTGACGCCTACGAGCCCATAATCGAAGCGATCGATACCCTGCTTGAGAACGCTAACGCGTCCGATGAATTTATTTTATTGGGTGATTTAACCTCCCCCGTATCCAATGGTCATTGTCCGAGGACTGTTCTCACTTTGTCCCCCTTAACGCATCTTCGGCCAAAGAAGCCTTCTTTACCGATCAGCTCTCCGTTTCAGGTCTCTTTCAAGTAAGCGGAGTCAGGAACTTCCTGGACAGACAATTAGACTTAATCTTTTCTTCAGACCCAGTTAACTCGGCTGTCGCAGAAAGCAACCATCTTCTCTCCTCCCTCGACCGTCACCATCCTCCTGTGTTCCTCGTTTTCTCCTACGAGCACCCTCATGCCGTTTCAGGCTCCGAGTCTTCTTTATCCTTCAATTTTCGTAAAGGCGACTTTGACAAATTAAATCACTTGCTCCTCAACTCTAATATTGGGGATATCCCTCAACATCTCCCAGTTGACGTTGCTTTAGAGGCGTTCTATTCGGAAATACACGCTTGTCTTACACAATCTATCCCTCTTCTTCCTCGTATAAACTACTCCTCATCCCCCGTATGGTACGACAAAGAATTGCGCTCTCTTCGCAACAGGAGAAATAAGCGTTGGCAAACTTTTCTTCTAACCCAGACTGAGTCTGACTATCCTTCCTATCTATCTGCTTATACCTCTTTTTCTGAACGTTGTGATACCCTCTACCATGAGTACCTCCAACGGATGGAAACTAGCCTCATATCCGACCCCAAGCGTTTTTATAGCTTTATTAATTCAAAGAAGAAATCCAATGGTTACCCTTCCACCCTAAAGCTCGAGAATACCTCTTCATCTGATCCTAAGGTTATCGCTAACCTCTTTGCACACTTCTTCAGTAAATCTTTCAGCGACAATTCTCTACAACCCGACCTTAACTATTTTGCATTCATGGACAAATGCACTCAAACGTCGTTTTCATCTTTTGACGCTGATCCTGAACTAATCGCCGCCAGTATTAATAGGCTTGAGGACGACTTTCACCCAGGTCCTGATGGCATTCCGGCCATCGTTCTGAAAAAGTGTGCCATGCATCTAGTCCAACCCCTTACTTTGCTTTTTCGTCTCTCGGTCACTCAAGGGGTTTTCCCTCAATTATGGAAAAATTCGTATATTATTCCCATCTTCAAAAAAGGTTGCAAGAACGATGCGTCCAACTACAGACCCATTGCTAAATTATCATCCATACCTAAACTATTCAAAAAATTGGTCTATGATTCCATGTTCTTCCACTGTAAGTCTATCTTCTCACTCTCCCAGCATGGCTTCCTCAAAGGTAGCTCTACAACCACCAACCTTACTGAATTCGTCTCTAAAATCCTATGTGCCCTGGAAAACGGTAAAGATGTTGATGTAATAGCCACCGATTTTAGTAAAGCCTTCGACAAGATCTCCCATAACGTTATCTTGTTCAAACTTGATCGCCTAGGCTTCCCCCCCCCCCCCCAGATTCATCTCCTGGATTCGATCCTACCTCAACAACCGTCAGTACAATATTCTTTTCAGTTCATCCATTTCTAACCCTATTGTCGCTCGTTCCGGCGTCCCTCAGGGCAGCCACCTTGGTCCATTGATTTTTATCCTCACAAGAAATGATGTTGAATGTGTCATCAAACACTCAGAGTTGTCCATTTATGCCGATGACATGAAAATAATCAAACATATCTCCTCCACTACCGACTCTCTTCTCGTGCAAGAAGACCTCGATTCATTCATCACATGGTGCATGAAAAACTTTCTAGAGCTCAATGTCTCCAAATGCCAGTCCATCTCTTATTCCCGCAAGCGTCTTACCACCACCCCGAGAGTCTATATGTTAACCGACGTACCAGTCCCTATCGTTACCTCTTTGTGTGACTTAGGAATAATCTGTGATAGTGAACTCAATTTCCGTTCCCACATTGACAGCATAATTAACAGAGCTAACTCCGCGCTAGGGTTTGTGAAGCGCTGGTCTAGAGAGTTCTCCAATCCTTATGTTTCCAAATCTCTCTACGTCTCCTTCGTTAGACCTCTCCTTGAATATGCCAGCCAGGTATGGTCCCCTACACAAACAACTCACATTAATAGGATTGAATCTGTCCAGCGTAGGTTAATTCGCTTCGCTCTACGTGATCTTCCGTGGGTTGACAGATTCAACCTTCCTCCCTATGAAAACCGTCTGAAACTGATCGACTTACAACCTCTAAGCAAACGTCGTGATATTTCCGACATTCTCTTCATTTACCAATTATTAACTGGTGCCATAGACTGCCCCTCAATCCTGCAATCTTTACCCATCTATACCAATCCCCGTAACCTTAGGTCCACTCCCCTTTTCCGACTCGACCGCCATCGCACAAACTACGGTCAAAGCGAGCCATTTACCAGGATGTTACGAAAAGTCAACGACCTTTCCTCTTTTGACTTCCATCTGAGTAAATCATCACTCCACAAAGCCCTATATCTTGACCCCGCCCATCTTGATCCTGATCGCCTACTTTAATTCTTCTTCCTTACGCCCTCTGCCAGTAATCAATATATATAGCTCATATTGTAGCTTATAACTTTTATTTATTTATTCTTAATTATTCATTTATTATAGTCTGTTGAATTAGTATTAAGTTATAGCTTGTATTTATTTTTTTAATTTTTTTATTTTTTTACGTAATAGCTTGTATTAAGCTTAAATAAATAAATACATCTGCATTTTTGTATGCTTGTATTCCAAAGCAGTTCACATGGAAGTAGTAAGCGATCTTACTACGAATGCGTTCATGGCGGCTTTAAAGCGCTTCATTGCTAGACGTGTTCTTTGCAAATACATCTTTTCAGACTGGAACTACTTTTGTTGGTGCCTGCAATCAACTTGATCACGATTTGAAAAGGTCTTATGTTGAATCAGTGCATCATGCAGCCAACAATTTAATGCAACAAGGCATACAATGGCACTTCATACCCCCATCATCTCCCCATTTTGGCGGCCTCTGGGAGACAGGTGTGAAGTCCATTAAGACTCACATGAAGCGAATCGGTGCCTTTGAGATTTGAAGAAATGTACACCCTAATGACCCAGATAGAATAATGTTTGAATTCGCGCCCCCTCTGCCCTATGACCGATGACATAAATGATCTAAGGACTCTAACCCCAGGGCATCTATTAATAGGAGATGCCCTGCTAGCTCCAAAGGAACAGGACGTCACTTCATTCAAATTAAATGTTCTTAATAGATGGAAATTCATTCAGCGTTTCTTCAGTTACCTTTTCATCGCAATAATTATGGATTAAATGAGCCTATCACATCGATGACGAGGTTTTTTAATTCCTGTTTTGATTGCATTGATTTTCATCCATCGCGAAAACAAGTGAGGAGTCAGCTTTGTTGAGGTTACTTTTTACTATTCACTTTACTTTACAATTTATGTCCTTTCTGATTTTTATATACCTTTTATACACTTTAGCACTTTTATTTTCTGTATATATATTCTCTCATTATCTTTGATTTTATATAGTTTTTCAAGCAAGCCTAGTATGGATTCGTTGCCTATTTCAACTTTTGCATATGGACGACCGTCGTCGTGACTGGTGATAACAGTTGAGACTAAAGACTGTCGAGTCTTTTTCAATACGCGTTTTCTCTCTCTAAATTTCTTCCATCGTCGTCTCTTTCGATTGAGAAAAAACTTCACTTCCTCAGTAAAAATGCGAGCTCTTACTCTATCATAATTTAACTGTCTCTTATGCAAGGACATTCCTCGCATGAGGCAAAAAGGATCTGTCTGGTTAGTACACTCTTTGTGAGTGGGACAAAACTGGGGTTTGTTTTGACAAAGCAGAGGGACTCGGGGGGTCGTCGATGTCGCTTTGCTGATCATTATATTCGGCGAGTGGGGTCCCCTGTGTCGACCACTCGCCCTGGCGTTTTCCGGGTTGTACCTGGAACACTTTGGTGACACTACTCCAGGTTGACCACAGGAGTAGCAGAAGAGTCTCCTGGTCTCACTGGGGCAGGAGTTAAAAGAGTGTCCCACTGCGCCACAGTTCCAGCAAGTCATACGACCTGCAGCTTCAGTCAGGGGTGCGCCTCACTTCCTCTATTCCTGCAGCAGGGAGACCAGAGGAATCCTTTGCTTCCTAGGCTGCGTCAAATTCAAGTTCAACGGTATATGTCGTGGCGTTGTAGCCGTCGTTCAGCCATACGACGTAAATTTTGCAGTTGATCCATAGACCTAACTGTAGCCGTTGAAAACTGCTAACCTATCCTGGGGTGTAAATTATCTCTGACGATTTGTACCACGTCAGCCTCACGCGGTGGCATCCTCATGTGCCCCACTATCTCCCAGGCCTTACGGAGGTCACAACTCACAACTCTTCGAACTCTGACGGAGCTCTATCAGAGTCCGCATCACGTCGAGGTCTGTTTCAGCTGAGCCGAACTCTTGCGTAATGTGAGCTCTGAATAGCTCCCAGTCAAAGTCCGAAGAGGCGCGACAGAACTGGTTCCAGAACCATTGCTCGACCTCTACTTTTAACAGGTGGTGAATATTCGCACATTATTCTTCGTCAGATACGTGTGAGCTTGCTGCTAATCGCTCTACGCGGAACAAAATGTCGCCTACCGAAAAGGACGGATTCCGACCTGAAAAGCTAATTCCCCACGACGCCAAAATTGAAGGTCGTCTGGCCTGATAGATTGGTCTTCCGGGAACAGGCCTATGTCTGGGTGGAGGGGGCTGAGGGGACTCGCGCTCATAAGCAGGGGACTGCCATCGAGGGTTCACTTCAGCCTGTCGGTGGTGGGGTTCTGGGTTGGGCTGGGAAAGGAAACCAAAGTCAGATCTTGCCGGACTGCTGAAGGAACCTGACCTCTCCAAAATGGATTGGTCCAACAGACCCAACATCTCCCTTTTTAAATCCGCTAAATGATTTGCCAATTGATCGGAGGTGGTAGTGGGGGCAAGCCTAACCTGCCGCGAGTCTCCAAGCGGTTGAGCTTGACCTGGAAGTGGAAGAGACCAAGCCCCGTTCAAGGACTGGTTTGAACCAAAAACCTGCGGAGTCGGGCCGCTTGGTAAGCGTGCTGCCAATCCGTGACTCATTGGGAGCCTACTAGGATTAAGATCAGGTGGGGGTTGCGTGAAGTCGTGGACAGATGAGGGAACAGTAGTCTGTGCGAAGTCCGAAGACAGTCGGGCTAGTCCATAGGTCTTGTTTAGGGCCTTCTGTTTTTTGCTTCTCGTCATCATGCTTGGTCCCTTGGCCATCCGATGCCGTAACAGCTTTCTCTACCGGGGATCGAAACATTTTTAGTGACAAAAGCAAAAAAAAATTCTATCAATCAAACCAAAGTCGGCGGTATAGCCGCTTCTAATACAAGGTAAAAAGGAATGAGACAGAAGGTCTCGCTAATAGTGCGGGAGATTCGAAACTTCTCGATGCCGTAGGATAGATAAGTTCAACAAAAATGTTAAAAAAAAACAAAGTCAGGATGCTGGTCAATAACCAAAAAAAAATCAAAAGAAATTTTTGAAAGAGATAAGTGGAGATTATATATATATAAAGCCTCTTCTCCCTCCTTGCCTAGGATGGGAAAGGATAGGAGAAGGAAGGAAGAGGAAGGAGGTAAAAGAACACACACAATGGATAGAAAAGAAAAATTAAAAATGAAAGGAAAAAAAAGTTAAAGAAAATATAAATGGGGGCTAATAACACGGCAGACTTAAAGGTATTCACCAAAATAAAACTTTGAGAAAAAATAGTAGGAAGAAAAAAAAATTTTAAGAAAAATTTTTGCAATGTGAGAACCCCAAACCAAGGTTCCCACAACCCTCAACGTCTGTCCTGCCTGTGGAGCTAGGAGTCAACCCTGAGCTCAGACGAACTCAACGAGCACTTTCACTGTCCTACCAAGACGGCCTCGGGGCTGTTCAGCATCAGTCATCCCAGGACAGGGCAGAGTTGGCTAAAGAGTGTCCCTATTGCTAAAACTGGCATGCCTATGGACACTATTAGACATGTCAGGACAGAGGAACTAGACCTCGAAGATGCTTTAAAAGAAAGGGGAAGAGACGACAGCCGTTCAGGCCAAAAATCGCCTAAGTCCGAGAAGGACTAGCGGATCAGCCTAAGCTGACATGCCATCTCTCCGTGCTCCGCGTTGGGGGCCATGTTATGGTGTATAATGTGTGCGCCTGGCAACGTGAAGTTGCCTCGGGATGTTCATTTGGCACGCGCTAGCTGGCAGCACGTCCTAGCTCGTCGGTATGGGGTGAGGGTTCTTGAACATCCCATAGATTCATAACTGAGTCTCGCGTGCCTGTGTAAAAAGAAGGTTGTGGATTCCTTCTTTCAGGTCTGCCACCAGGGATGAAAAAAACACAAGAGTGACAGATATTGAAGGAAGAACAACAGGTCTGGTGTCACCTGTTGTTCCTAGCTGCACTGAACTGTCATGAAAAAATTCAAAAAGAAAATGTACCCCCTTGTTTGACAGTTCAGGCTTCAACCCACTCCAACCATGTACCTGGCTAGGGTACAGGCCCAATCTATAAAGGGTGCTGAAAAAAAATCAATAAACTAAAAATTTACATCAAATCAACAAGATTGGGAGAGAGGGGGGAAAGGATGGGGAAAGCAAGAAAATGAAAAAGAGGCTCCATGGGGTTTCCTAAAATAAAAGAATAATCTTTAGCACATATAATTCATTTCAATCTTCTTATTATTCATCTAAACAAATCCGTTTATGCTAAATTAATGTATCTGAACAATTCCACAAAGATAATTTTTCGTATTATGAAAATTGTCTTTATATTTCTAGCTTATTTGCTAAGCCTACCAGTATTTTTAAATAAAAATCGTCTATTAGATTCCCTCATACATTATCACGGAGTGATCTATCATCCATCTCACGTACTGCGTTTTTGCGAAAGCGAAGAATGTAGGTAAAAGTCCTTTGTAATTTATATAGCGAATTGATGTATTTTGAAGATGAGACGATATCTAAATCTTTGGTAGCAACAAGTGGTACCTTTTGCCTGCGTTGTTCGGGTAGATTGCTGTCGACTGAGGAAAATTTAACTGGCCACTCAGCTTGAATGTTGTACAGTAATTCTGGGCCATTGCACCAAAAACTTGAGTCAAGGCTGAAGCTCACGACTAACGAGGTCAGCTGGGTTCTGGTTTGTGGGAACATGTCTCCGTTCGTAAGAATCCGTCAGATCCTGTATTTTTGAACTCCTGTTTGCTACGAAGACATTCCATTTTGATGGAGAAGAAGAAATCCATGATAAAGCTGTGTTTGAATCCGACCAACAAATAAAGTCCTTTACGTCTAGAGATATAGCATTGTGAACACGATTTATTAGTTCAGCCAAGAGTAAAGCTGCGCATAGCTCTAGTCGTGGAATGGAAATAGATTTCAGCGGTACGACTCTAGATTTTGCACATAGTAGTTTGCTGCACATACATATATAGATGCTCCGAAGGCGGTAGAGCTGGCATCAGCGAAACCGTGAAGTTCTATACGAGCATGGTGGTCGACGACATGTCTGGGAATTCTGATTCTGTTGAGTAAATTTAAATGTGCTCCAAGGGAAGAGAGTCATCCCAATCTAACCTTAATCGCCAAATCTATTGCATGAAAAGCTTTGCTTTAACAACAATTGGACTGATTAGTCCTAAAGGATCGAACGAAGTTGAAATTATTGATAGAACTGTGCGTTTTGTAACACTTTTCGGAGGCTGAATTTTGGAGAAAGAAAAGCCAAATTCATCTTGAGATGGTTGCCAACCGAGGCCCAACGTTTTTATAGTACTGCTTCCACAAATTTGTAGTTTAGTTTCCTTGTGGCGTTCTGGAATGGTTTCAAGAATTCTTGAGTCGTTTGCACACCACTTATGTAATAAAAATCCTCCTCTCCGGAGCAGGGAATCTTCTTCTTGCTGAATCTGTTTGACGTCGTGTAGGGAGTCTGCACCAGTTACCATATCGTCTACGTAGAAATCTTTTCCGACTATTCTCGAACCGATAGGAAAGTCGTTAGCTTCTTCCTTTGCTAATTTTGTGAAAATTTTTATGATATCAATATTTATAGATTTCTTGATCGTTCAATTTTATATTTATGTAATGATGAATTATACGGCTAGTAAAATAAGAATAATGACAATGGCTAATATTCTTGTTCTTTAGATTTTCAAAAAGTGTAGTTTTACGCCAAAAGTAGCTTAAAGTTCTTGAAAGTTAAAGTTTTCAGACTATTTATTTAAGCTTAAGGGGGCAGTCTGGGTTTACTTTTTAAAAAAATTCGATTTTCTAAAAACATCATTTTCGTGTGCTATATACAATATGTAGAATTAGTGTACAAACCGTTATTTAGGTTGGAGATCCCCAGAAATATGTATATAAGGCGATACAATAGAAGGTTCGTGAGCGCGCACAGCCGGTGTTTCGGCAGTTTAACGCGTTTTCTCGAAACAACGTTTTTTGACCTGGTTGACACGATTTTGAAAAAACTATTTAATCGATTGGGCTGAAATTCAGAGATTCATTCAGCACACGAACTGGCCAAAAATGGTTCAAGTACAGTTATAGACATGCCGGTGGAAAGGTTGCACCCTCCCCTCAATACAGCAAAAAGTCAAATTGATAGACATTACTCCAACATGACTTCGGAACGGTGGAAAAATATCAGCAACTGTCTCACAACACGAAGTATATGGCCGGAGCTGAATCAGAGCAGAACTTCAAATCTCTTATCCTTCGATAGAAAGCGCATTCGAACACTCGTCGGCGTCATCACCGGACACTGCCCCATAGGAGCTATGGGCATCAGACTCGGCGTACCATCGAATGAGTTCTGCAGAATCTGCAGAGACGAAGAAGAAATTGAGTCCATAATGCACCTACTCTGCGGCTCCAAAGAACGACGACTCGTCTGTTTGGGAGCAAGGTTCTTTGACAACTTGGACGACTTAGCGGAGATAGCACTGGTGGACCTAAATAGATTCTTACAGAGATCTGGGTGGTTTTAAGTTCTGACCATGCATTTTCCTTTTTTAAGGGCATTCACAATGGGCCTTCATGGCCTCCGAGTGAATTTGGTGCTTCTTAGCAGCAAACAGCCCGACTAACCAACCAACCAACCATTCAGCACATTTATACTTTCAGCCTGAACTAGAATCATAAATATTTATTAATTTTTAACCCTTTTTTAAAACAATTTTAGTCGCAAAAACAGGCTCAAAAAATTCAAAAGTCCGCCATTTTGTTGTTTTTTTACCCAAAATGTTCAATTCCAGTTCCGGCTATAGTCACTCACTTACATTTTAATATCCCGTTTAAATTTTTTGTTTCATACGTTCCTGACCCGAGATATCTTGTCAACCAGTTTTTTACAGGGTTCTCTTTATATTATTTATATACAAATATACAATATAATTTATTGTACAACAATTTTGAAAAATTTAAATAAATTCTATTATGAAAAAAAAATCTTGAAAATATGTGCAATAAACCCAGACTGCCCCCTTAATACAAGCTATAACATAATAATACAAAAATACAAAAAATAAAATACAAGCTATAATATAATACTAATACTACAAGCTATAATAAATGATTAGTCATAATAAATAGTATAAGCCACAATACGAGCTATAATTATGGTAAATACAAACTGGGAGGAAGAAGAATTAAGAAAGGCGATCAAGATGGGCGGGATCACGATATAAGGCTTTGTGAAGGGATGATTTACTCAGATGGAAGTCAAAGGAGGAAAGGTCGTTGACTTATCGTAGCATCCTGGTAATTGGTTCGCGTTGACCGTAGTTCGAGTCGGAAAAGGGGAGTGGACCTAAGGTTACGGGGATTGATATAGATGGGTAAAGATTGCAGGATTGCAGGGCAGTCTATGGTACCAGTTATTAGCTCATGAATGAAGAGAATGTCGGAAACATCACGACGTTTACTAAGGGTTATAAGTCGATCAGTTTCAGACGGTTTTCATAAGCTCGAAGGTTGAATCTGTCTACCCACAGAAGATCACGTAGAGCAAAGCGAATGAACCTACGCTAACAGATTCAATCCTGTTATTGTGGGTTGTTTATGTAGGTGACCATACCTGGCTGGCATATTCAAGAAGAGGTCTAACGAAGGAGATATAGAGAGATTTGGAAATATAAGGATTGGAGAACTCTCTAGACCAGTACTTCACAAACCCTAGCGCGGAGTTAGCTCTGTTAATTATACTGTCAATATGGGAATGGAAATTGGGTTCGTTATCACATGTAGACTCTCGGGGTGTTGGTAAGACGCTTGCGGGAATATGAGATGGACTGGCATTTGGAGACATTGAGCTCAAAAAAGTGTTTCATGCACCATGTGGTGAACGAATCGAGGTCATTTTGGAGAAGAAGAGAGTCGGTTGTGAAGGAGATATGTTTAATTATTTTCATGTAATCAGCATAAATGGACAGCTCTGAGTATTTGATGACACAATCAACATCATTTATTGTTAGGATGAAAATCAATGGACCGATGTGGCTGCCCTGAGGGACGCCGCACATGCGACAATAGGGTTAGAAATGGATGAGCTGAAAAGAACATTGTACCGACGGTTGTTGAGGTAGGATTGAATCCAGGAGATGAATCGGGAGGGGAAGCCTAGGCGATCAACAAGATAACGTTATGGGAGATCTTGTCGAAGGCTTTACTAAAATCGGTGGCGATAAAATCAACATCTTTACCATTTTTCAGGGTACAGTGTCTTAGATACGAAGTCAGTAAGGTTGGTGGTTGTAGATCTTCCTTTGAGGAAGCCATGCTGGGAGAGGGAGAAAATAGACTTACAGTGCAAGAACATGGAATTATAGACCAATTTTTCGAATAGTTTATGTATGGATGATAATTTAGCAATGAGTCTGTAGTTGGATACATCGTTCTTGCAGCCTTTTTTGAAGATGGTAATAAGATAAGAGTTTTTCCATAATTGAGAGAAAACCCGTTGAGTGACCGAGAGGCGAAAAAGGAAAGTAAGGGGTTGAACTAGATGCATGGCACACTTTTTCAGAACGATGGCCGGAATGCCGTCAGGCCGTCAGGGTATCACAACGTTCAAAAAAAGAGGTATAAGCAGACAAGTAGGAAGAATAGTCAGACTCAGTTAGAAGAAAAGTTTGCCAACGTTTATTTCTCCTGTTGCGGAGGGAGCGTAATTCTTTGTCGTACCAAACGGAGGCTGAGGAGCAGTTTTTACGAGGAAGAAAAGAGATAGATTGTGTAAGACAAGTGCGAATTTCCGAATAGAGCGCTTATACAGCAGCGTCAATTGGAAGATGTTGAGGGATAGTGCCAAAGTTAGAGTTGCGGAGAAAGTGATTTAATTTTTCAAAGTCGCCTATACGAAAATTGAAGGAAAGAGAAGACTCGGAGCGAATGGGCGTGAGGGTGTTTGGAGGAGAAAACGAAGAACAGGGGAGGATGGTGACGATCACGGGAGGAGAGGAGATGGTTGCTTTCCGCGACAGCCGAGTTAACTGGGTTTGATTAAAAGATTGAGTCTAATTGTCTTTCCAGAAAGTTCCTGACTCCGCTAACTTGAAAGAGACCAGAAACAGAGAACTGATCGGTAAAAAAGGCTTCTTTGGCGGAAGAGGCGTTCAGGGGGATAAAGTGAGAACAGTGCTCAGACAGTGACCATTGAATACGGGGGAGGTTAAAGTCACCCAGTAAAATAAATTCATCGGAGGCGTTAGCGTTCTCACGTAGGATGCTGATCGCTTCAATTATGGACTCGTAGGCATCTAGAGGTTGAGTGGGACGAATATAACAACAAAGTTTGTACAGAAGAAACTTATTCAGTGTTAATTTGATACATACAAATTCTGATATTGTAGAGTCGGAGGTTTTAAGCAGGGCGGCATCATAACGATTGTGAGCAGCTATGAGAACCCCGAGACCTGGTGGATCATTGGTGCCTACACAACCGTCAACACGGAAAATGATATAGTTTGGAGGGAATAGTTCGTTGTCGTGAATTCCTGGTGTTACAGTGGTTTCAATTAAGGCAAAGATATCGTACGCAAATTTGTGGGAGTTAAGGAAAATATTGGATGTTTTTGTGCGAAGCCCTCTTACGTTCTGGTAATAGACTGATAAGCTGCTGGTGAGAGGTACTTGATCGGAGACCGCAGGTGCATTAGGGGGGAAGTCAGAAATAGTGAAAGAGGGGGGGGGGGGGGGGGTCAGGAGCGAAAGTAGTTTAAGGAGTCGTTGCGACTTTTTTGAAGATGCGAAATGCGGCGAGAACTGACGTACGCAGCATAGGTGGATAGATCTTCTGAAACCTTATGGGAAGGGATATTGAATGATTCATGGTACTTAGTGAAAAGTTGGTGTAAGACGGTTGGGTCCGTGGGCAGGTCTTCTTGATGTATACTTAACATGACGTTGGTGCTGGTTTGACCGTCAATACAGACGGAATTCGGTTTATCGTGCAGATAGGCTAGAAATAGATGTACGTAGGGACAAAAGGTATCGTCCATCGTTGGAATCAGCAGAACGCAGAACGTTGGAATCAATTTAACTGTAGGTGTGATTAGGGGATCGATATATGAATGATGTTGGAATGAAGGAGTTTTGGTTAGCGGAGGTAGAATGAGATGGGGCGATAGTGAAGGAAGATGATGACTTGCAATTAGGTGGGCATGCGGAGGAAGTAGGGGGTGCAAGGTTTGATGTATACAGAGGAGGGGTGGGACAGACGAATCGAAGCAGAGGCGGTGGGGTGGTCTGGTCGCAAGATGATGGCTTGTGGTTAACTGGGCACACGGAAGAAGTTAGGAGTGCGTGGTTAGGTGAATGCGCTGGATATAGAGAACTCAAAACAGTGGTGGTAGGGTTGTCGGCTGGAGTGGACGTATTCGAGGGCTTCGGTGTAAGTGGAACAGAGGGGTTAAGGGTCTGAGAATATATAAAGTTAGGATACTTGACTGGGGTACTTAGATTAAAGTTTGGAAATTCTGTCATTTAGAGCTGCCAATTTTAGTTAGGATCGCCAGGTTTAGGGCTAAAGGTTAGAGGTGCGGAAGAGTGATGAGAGATTATGTTATTACTAGTGCTAATGTTCTTACGATTAGGCTGAATACTAAATTTAAGTATGGGAGGTCGTTTGGAATTAATTGGAGATAATTAGTGGGATTTGGTTTATTAGTATTTAATTTAGGGTTAGATGCAGACGGCTTAGGGTTAAACTTAACATACTTGCTAGTCCAGTTGGAAATTTCGATAGTCCCGAGAGTGAAGATTTTGCTGGAGGGGTTACTGATGAGCCACACATACTTGTTCGGGATGGAGATCTTGAAGTTGCTGAATTTCCTTGCGTCCGAGAGTAACTTCAGGTAGCTAACGGGGATGAATCCAAAATTCCGGGAAAAAAGCTATGTGTGTTATGAGGGGCACCCTTAAGAAGGAATGGAGTATGGTCGCTTGATGAAGATGAGTATTTGCTGCCTAGCCTTTTTAGTCTCTGTTCCCATTCCGATATTGTCCAGGTGGTGCCAAATTTGTTAACCGTAGATGCTGTGGAAGTGGATTGAGATGACAGATGCCGGAGAGACATTGATGACAATACCAGCACCCGTCGCCATATCGGGCTCGACCGAACCAACAGTAGCATCAACATCTGGAGTAGGCTGCACCAAGGAGGAATGCGGGTTTGTAGGAACCACTTTCTCGGTTGATCGAGTCGGAGTTGCAGATGTTGAATCCCGGAGAGTGAGGCAGTTCTTATTCGGAAATGTAGTTCCTGAAGAAGCAGAATCTAAACCAGAAGTATCTATGGCGTCAGGCAGATAAAAAGAAGAGCCGAGAGAGCCTTTTGAAGTTAAACTCCTGATATCAGAGACAACTGACCCAATGAGTTCAAAGTTCCTTTCAATGGCTGTAGAGCACGAATCTGCTTGACATGCTGGACACCGCGCCGAATGTCATCTATGATAGGCATAATTGACTCATCAGGCTGGCTGATGTAAGGCGATGGTGAACCGGACGCAGTTTGTATTATGCGAAGGTCAGCCAAATAAGCGACCAGCCCGCTTAACTTCGAAGATAGCTCGTAAATCTTGTTGGAAAGCAGCGACGAATCACTGCTCAAGCGATATCACACTCACAGCGATATGAAGCAGCTTGTCCAGTTTTGAATTTAAACCGGCGCAGTCATTGGACAAAGTCAAACAAAAAGTCCGGCCAAGGTTGAAGATATCTCGTTGACTTTATCTGCTATAAATGTTTGGTCGGTGAAGAGCGTAGCAACGACTCCCTTCATGAGGCGTAAAACATGACAGGGCCTAATATTGGAACAATCATTACATATAGAAAGACCACCAATGGAGGGCTCCAGACAAGTGCCATGGAAAGTACCACCACAAGTGCCATCACACGCCACACCATTATTAAGAAACTCATTAGAGCAAGCTTTGCAAAGTGCCATTACGCGTGAAAAGATTGCCACATAATTTTTAATAATAAAAAAGATAAATAGTTAAATAAGATGCTTTTCATCAGATTGTAGCAATTCCGAGTGCAAAGCAAAACTATTTCACGACAATGCAAATAAATAACTGAGTCACACAAAAAAACGTCACTGAGAAATAAGTACATAGTAGTAAGAAGTTCTTGAAATATACTTTACAGATTCATCATATGATATATTCATTAAAAGACAATAAATCTTCAAAAACATGTACAATAAGTTTTCCTACCAGTATTACCTACTGAGATAACTACAATAGAATGACAAATAAAAATGAAAAACCTAATCTTATCGATTTTTTCACAATAGCAAGAACTACTAATGACTTAAAGAAACCGAGCTATTGAAATTGACGGGCTGAGAGTAAAAGTGACCTATTTATAAGGTTCGGGCAAAAGTGGCTTAGAAAATGTTTCGCGCAAAAACGAATCGCGTGAGATTCCGGGCAAAAACGAATCGTAGAAAATTTCCGGCCAAAAACGATTTAACTACAAAAAGTAATGCAAAGTTAATGCAGTTAAGTAGTTAAGTCGTTTTTGCCCGGAAATTTTCTACGATTCGTTTTTGCCCGGATTCTCTCGCCTACCTTGTACACTAAAATGTTCATTAGTGTTATGGTCGCTGTGGCTTAGGTGAAAGTATAACTGACGCAACCATCTGACGAAGTCTCTTAATTTCCCTAAAGTGCGGAACCTGCACTTCAGGTGGCTGAGAAAAGTTTTTTCTTTTTTGATAATTCCCTGAGCGTGGATTACGACGGCCAGCGTAACTGTGGAGTAAGAAACAAAGAAATAGGTGGGAACAGCGGCAAGAGTGTGTGTGTGGTTACCGGCAAGTAGACATAATAGGGTGGTTGGAGATGGGTAATTCGGGAGTAAGTGTGCATAAACTTTAGACGTCGAAAGGATAATTTTAAAAATTTTGTTTTCAAAAGAAAGTCACTGAAAAAATTTTAAGAATAAGCAGAAGCTGCTAATACCGCGCGGCGAAGAATTTCTTTATAATTTAACGATTAATATTTCTGTTCTTGAGCTGACTTCGTGGGAAGGAATTTTACATTCCGGAAATTAATTCAATGAGAAATTGCATTTTGAACCTCAAGTGATTTATTGGTTATCTTTTACATTTTTCAACATCATAATGCACAGCATAGTGTGCATGCTATATGCTATACTAATTAAGTGTAAAACGCAAGCAGCGTGGCAAGTGTTAGAGATATTCATGGAATTTTGCACATCATTTGCGGTAAAAAAATTTCAACGATTGCGTTTTTGTCAAATTTAGGTGGATATAAAACAAAATTAGTATCATATAAAACAAAACAAAATGAAAGAAAGTAAAATTAGTTTAAATAGAAGAATCGAGAAAAGTGGGAAAAAATTTACATTTTAAAAAAGAAAAAACGGAAAAAAGTGAAATTAATTTAAATAAAAGAATTGAGAAAAGTGAGAAAAAATTTAACATTTTAGAAAAACAAAAACAAATAAAGTAAAATTAATTTAAATAAAGCAATTTCGGAACTTGAAGCTAAAGTACAAATTTATGGCTTGAAAGCAGAAAGTGCACAAGTGTCCTTTTTTGTTTTTTTATATATGATGTTGCCAAAGCTCAGGGGATGCCCTATGATGCCAAAGCACAGCCTTGGCAGGAAAGGAATTAAGGAGTGAAGGAGGTGTCGATGGACGCCCCGTTTGATAGTTTCAGGCTCATAAGACGAGGGAAAAACAGAAGATGGTAAACTGTTCCACATTCGTGTTGTTCTGCTAAGAAAAGATTCCCAAAATTGGACGGTATGTCCAAATTTGACCCGGAGAGTATAGGGGTGGGAGCGACTTGTAGATCTTGTATCGCGCGTTGTAATGAGTACAAGGAATCAGGCTAGCAATTTCGTTAGAACAATGGCCATGGAAATAGCGATAAAAAAGTAAGAGACAACCGACATTCCGTCGATGCTCCAGAGAGTCAAGGCCCTCAGAGATTGAGGAATCGCCAATAAGTTTAACAGCCTTACGCTGAACTTTGTCTAACGCGGACAATGCGGTGTGTCCTGCCCCTGCCCAAATATTCAAGTCTAGGGCTAATGTGGGACTTGTAGATCAACGCTAAGTCGGGTGGGGTGAAATATTTCTTACATCTCTGTAGAAAACCCAAACATTTCATCGGACTTTTAGCGATTGCAAATATATGATCAGTCCAGCTAAGATTGCTGGATATCTCAATACCCAAGATCTTTAGGGAGGGTGAATTGGGTATATTCACTCCGTCGACTGAAATGGGATAGGGGTGAACTGGGCGTTTTTAAAGGGACATTAAACAGCATTGAGTTTTGGATGCATTAAACGTAACACGATTTGCTCTGCCCCAAGCGAGGACCATAGAAATGTCTTTGTTTAATGATCTAAACATGCGTTCCCGATTGACTTCTGTAGCATTTCCACGTGAATTCATTACAGAATCAAATGAGTACGCGAAATCAAGGGTGCTGTCGTCGGCAAAACTATGAATAGGATTGAGAGTAAGGGATAAGAGATCATTAATAAAAAGAAGAAATAAGGTTGGTGAAAGAACTGAACCCTGAGGTACACCGGCATTTATTTCGTAGGAATCAAATGTAACTCCGTCAATTACTACACGGATTGAACGGCCTGACAAAAACCTCTCTATCCACTTAACGAGGGTAGGGTGCAGACCAAATGTTTGAAATTTGGCTAAAAGGGCAGCATGCCAGACTATCAAAAGCCTTTGAAATACCAAGAGCGACGATTTCGGACTCACCGAAATTATGGAGACAATGATTCCAACGCCTCGTTACAGCCGTAAGTAAGTCTCCGGTTGAGCGGCCAGCGCGGCAACCGTACTGGCAATCGTTGATAAGATGGTTATTTTCTAGATATTTCAACAACTGAGAGTTGATGAGTGATTCAAAAACTTTGGATATGATCGAGGTTAGTTGGTCTGTAGTTAGAGGGGTCGCATGCCTCTCCTTTTTTAAGTATTGGCTGGACATGAGCAAGTTTCCATACACTTGGCAATATTCCTGTTGAATATGACAGGTGAAAAAGTTTGCACAGAGGTTTAGCCAAAGCAGAGGCGCAGCATTTTAAAACAAGGGGCGAGAAACCATCAGGGCCGGTAGCTTTGCACACGTCGAGTTTCGAAAGAACTCTAAAAACTTCGCGAGTGCGAAAGTGTAGCGGCTGTTGCTTCTAGTGCACTTTGATGGAGATGGAAGTGGCTGCGATGAAGGTGGCAAGTACGAGTTAGCAGCAAACAGGTTGGCCTTGTCCAATGAGTCAGTAAAAACATTCCCATTATAAATGAGTG
Organism: Leptarthrus brevirostris; assembly: GCA_964036015.1. Taxonomy (NCBI): domain Eukaryota; kingdom Metazoa; phylum Arthropoda; class Insecta; order Diptera; family Asilidae; genus Leptarthrus; species Leptarthrus brevirostris. The sequence goes on along the minus strand of OZ038375.1, from coordinate 84,833,504 downwards.
GTGGTGTTGACGAACAGGTGAAATTGTTCTTTACGCTTTTTACTAGAGACCAGAAGCGCTTACTACCCTTTTGAGTAGAAAATACCTTCCGTCTGATGCTCTGTTCGAAATTGAACTTAGCCCGGCTAATTGCTGCTAATTGCTGCATTGCAAATATTCGTGAAGTTGCCGCGCGATGTTCAATTGGCACGCGCTAGCTGGCAGCACGTCCTAGCTCGTCGGCAGAAGGAAGGTCTGGTGTCACCTGGTGTTCCTAGCCTTACTGAACTGTCATGAAAAATTCAAAAAGAAAACGTACCCCTTGATTGACAGTTCAGGCTCTAACCCACTCCAAAACAAAAAAAACAAAAATTTATATATATATATATATATATTAAGGCTTCTTGAGTGAGCGTGTCCCTCAATATTGTACCAATACAGCCTATGCTCCTCATTTGCGCGGTTTTAATTCACAGGTTAAGTTCTTTTTTTTATTAGTTAAGCTTATTAGTTTAAGCATCTGAAGATAGGTTTAATTACTTAGTTGTCGATTTACAAAGAAATTGTTGGATAAATAGTAATAAGGCAGGAATGAGCTGTGCATTGTTAGATGCTTGATTTAACGATTTAGATTTAATTTTAGACTGAATATATTATGAATGATTATATGAGCTAACTTTCGTTTTTGGATTTCAGGAAACCCCAATGAAGCTTCTTGTCCTCCTTGTTTCCCACATCCCCCTTTCCTCTGTCCACATGATTTTCTTGTATTTTTTGATTGATAGGGGGTACGTTTTCCTTTTGAATTTTTCATGACAGTTCAGTGTGAGCTAGGACGTGCTGCCAGCTAGCGCGTGCCAATTGAACATCCCGCGGCAACTTCACGTTGCACACGCGCAAACAGTATACACGGTGTTTCAGATCTGACGTGCCAAATTGAGTGGGTTTATAGATCTCAACTAGACAATTAAAAAATTGTATGGCAGGGGGAGGAGGCAATCTCAACCTTTTGGAGTTACAAGGTGTGTCATAAATTTTAGTTTTTCATGGTATACACATTAATCTTTTATTTGTATCTCTTGATCTACCCAACACAACCACATCAAATAAACGATAAAAAACTACTATTCCAATGACCTTTCCAAAATTGTCAATAATGTTGAGCCAGCTCCTACCATTGCAGATACAGCCAGTTCCAAACGTGCAAAAAATCGTTTGCGAATACCTAAATTTCAACATTTTCCCAATTTTTTTTGGAAATTCATGTAATTAGTACACCTCTTTTTTATTGTTATTAGATTTCCCGTCTTATTACCTTTCCAAAAGAGTGCAACATGACAAGGTAGACAAAGGATTAGAAAAAACCGCATCCTTAGAAATCCCTGACTACATAATTATTTTATTGCACTTTAGGTAGGAAATGCTTTAAATAAACAAAATTTATAATATAAAGGGTCGAAAATGTTTGTTGTTAAATGTTGTTAAATGTGTTTAACAGGTAATGAATTTCAATAATTGCTGCAAAAAGGTTATAAAAATGTTAGTGTAATTTTGTTTCTTGCCGATATTAGCTTGTGTTAGCCAGAATTCACTCCCTTATACCCTGGCGTTCTGTTACTCGTACCTGATAAAAATTTGGCTATAAAAAAGGGTCAGTCAATGGTAAAATTTACGTTTGAGGCATACACGGATATTCTTTACATTTATGGTGTAGTAGACGGAAAAGAGAGAGTGGCTGTACTGGAATATCAAAGGAAATTCTCCAACCGGAAAGCACTCCAAAGAGGGGTATTTACACGGACTTTCTAATGATTAAAAGAAGCAGAAAGTGTAACTTCACACGACATAGAAACACGACCTGAAATTTCTGGAATTTCTGCCGACGTCGAGCAGCAAAAAATCACCATCGTGAGGCAGGACCCTGAATTGGGAATTCAGCGACGGGAGAGGCTGGCTGCAATATGCCTTAAACAGGGACTTAGAAGGAGATTGTTGCAATGCAGCCAAAGTGGCGGTGAACATTTTGAACAGCTTTTGTTACATATCAACATTAATTGTAATTAATTTTAAATTCAATAAAAAGCATTTTAGAATTAATTTGTTAATTTTTATAGTATTTTCCGATAGGATTTCTACGTATAAATTTCTATACATTTTCACTACGTGGACGCGTTGCACCTTTTTGAAAGATAATTAGATTGGCAATCCAATAAATATAGAGTATTAATTACATGAATTTCGGAGAAAATTTGGGAAAATGCTGAATTTTAGGTAGTCGCAAACCATTTTTTTCACTTTTGGAAGTGACTGTACGTGCAATGGTAAGAGTTAGATCAGTAGTGTTGACATTGGAAAGGTCATTAGGGTAGTTGTTTTTTGGCGTTTGTTTGATGTAGCTGTGCTGGGTAGATCAAGAGATAAAAATAAAAGAGTAATGTGCATACCATGAAAAACTGACATTTATGAATCACGCTGTAACTCCCAAACGGTTGAGATTGCCCCCCCCCCGCCCTACCATTTTTGTTTGTCTAGTTGAGATTTATCACCCTACTCATTTTGGCACGTCAGATCTGAAACACCCTGTATATTATAACATGGCGCTCAACGCAACGCGAAGCACGTCTTCCCTAGGGAAGACACTCCAGTCTCTTCTGGTGGCTTCTTGTCTCTTAAGAGATGACATGTCAGCTTAGGCTGATCAGCTAGTCCTTCTCTGACTTAGGCGATGTTGGCCTGAACGGCTGTTATCTCTTCCCTGTTTTTGTAAAGCACCTTCGAGGTCTAGTGCCTCTGTCCTGACATGTCTAAGAGTGAAAGAGAATAGGGACACACTTAAGCCAAATCTGCCCTGTCTTCGGCATGGGATGACTGATGCTCGGGATTAGAGCCTGTGTCTTTAGCGATGTCCGATGTTGCTCCTGACATGTCTAACCTCAGTGATCATTGGTGTCTCATGCCGCAGGGAGCTGTTGAGTTGGACGAACACCCGACTTAGGCAGCCCAGCGTGACACTTCATTGGTCTTGTACGCTTGGACAACCCTGATGCCGTCTCGGTATGACAGTGAAAGTGCTCGTTGAGTCCGTCTAAGCTCAGGATTGACTCCCGCTCTATAGGCAGGACAGACGTTGTGGGTTTTGGGAACCTCATCAAGGTTCTCACCTTCCATCTTTTTTTAAAAACTTTTTTTTCTCTTACCTTAAATCTTTTTTAGAGTGTCTTTAGTTTTTTTAAAACCTTTTTCTTTTTGACTTTTTTATTTCGTTTTTGTTTTTGTTCCCTTCCTTCTACCTTTTCCTATCCTTTCCCATCCTAGGCAGGGATAAAGAAGAAGCTTCATTGAGGGAACCTGGCATTATTCAAGTTGATTTTTTTGATTTTGTTTTCTAATTTTTTTTGGATGGTTAATTTTTTTTTGGTTTATTTATAGCATCTGGTTTTTTGCCCAACTTGTATTTTTTATTCTGAATTTAATTTTTTCTGTTCTATAAATTTTAATCTTCACTTATCTCTTTCAATAATCTCTTTTAATTTTTTTGTTATTGACCAGCATCCTGACTTTGTTTTTTTTAAATATTTTTGGTGAATTTGGAGATCATACGGCATCGAGAAGTTTAAGATTGACTTAGCATATTTATTTTAGGAGTTGGAACTCCCGTCTGTTTTGCAGAGACCTTAAGTCTCACCAGTTAACCTTGCCAAGCGGCTACATTGCCGACCTTTTCTTGTAAAAGCTAAATTTCCTTTCTTTTTAAAAGAAAATTTTTATTATAATGTTTCGTTCACCAGTGGTAAATCTAGGGACTGAATCGGACTGCAGTGGTGCAAGGCCGAAACAGGCAACTTCTCCCTCCTCTCCATCGGTTACTAGAACCAAGAGGCAGAAGCCTCTCAACCAAACTTTTACACAGGTATTGCCACTGGTGTTGTGCAGGCGTCAAAGCCTGATTTCTCTAAACCTCCACCAGAGTATAATGTTATTAGGCCTCCAAGCGAGGTAGTCAATTTTCTACTGTCACTGTTAGGTCCATGGATCAACTTCAAAATTTATGCCGCATGGCAGAACGCTGGTTGCGATGCCGAGACATGTTTAGACGATCTGCTAGACCCGACATTCACGAAATTAATTTTGACGTAGCCTAGGAGGCAGAGGATTTCTCTGGATTCCCGGTGGCGGGAGCGGAGAAACTGTGGCGTAGTGGGACACTCCTTTCACTCCTGCCCCAGCGAGACCAGAAGACTCTTCTGCTACACCTGCGGTCAACCTGGAATAGTGTCACCTAAGTGCTCCAGATGTAACCCGGAAAACGCCAGGGCGAGTGACCGACCCAGGGGACCCCACTCGCCGAAGATGATAAGCAAGGTGAGTGTAGTAAACAGACAGATCCCTATTGCCTCATGAGAGGAATGTCCCTGCATGAGAAACAACTCAATTATGACTTAGTAAGAGCTCGCATTTTTGCTGAGGAAGTGCGGCTTCCTCTCAATCGAAAAAGACGACGATAAAGCAGATTCCGGGAGAGAAAACGCCTAATAAAGAAAACTCGATAGTCTTTAATATCTTCTAGCTCTCTATCTCTCTAATCACTAGCCAGGCCGTTCTTTTATAAAAGTATTAATAGGCAACAAGTCCATCCTAGGTTTGCTCGATAGCGGTGCCAGTGTGAGTTGCTTGGGACAAGGAGCCCTAGAGTTTGTCCAGCGCTCAGGCTTAAAACTCTCCGCATTGACAGCCTCAGTTCGTACCGCCGACGGTACTAGTCAGTCCGCCCCCGGCACAGTCATAACTGCTGTAACCTATCGTGGACAGACCGAAGTCCTAACCCTATTTGTAGTGCCTGACTTAAGCCAACAGTTGTATTTGGGCGTTGACTTTTGGAGAGCATTTCAACTCGCAACAAATCATTTCCTCCCTCGATTTACAGCCCTCTTCTTCGGTTGAAACGAACTTCCACTCATCGAGTAACCCAGACTGAACCAAACTCGACACGGTCATTGCACAATTTCCATCATTCGCAGCACTAGGCTTGGGAAAGACCCACCTAGAAGAGCATGCCATTGACACTAGTGATATGCTTTGCCGATTAAACAAAAGCACTATCCCATCTTTCCGGCAATCCAAAAGCTTATGTTCGAAGACCTAGACCGTATGTTGTAGTTAGGTGTAATTGAAGAGTCCAACAGTCCCTGGAATTCCCCAGTGGTGCATGTACGTAAACCTGGGAAGGTCAGGCTCTGTTTAGACTCTCGCAAGGTGAACTTGGTCACGAAGAAGGACACCTACTCCTTACCCCACATCGACGGGTTGCTTGGACGACTGCAGGACACACACTTCATTTCGTCCATTGATTTGAAGGATGCGTTCTGGAAATCCCTTTAGAGAAACAGTCAAGGGAGAAGACAGCGTTTACAGAGCCCGGCAGGCCGCTTTATCATTACACTGTTATGCCTTTTGGCTTGTGCAATGCTCCGCAAAGAATGTGTCGATTAATGGTTAAAATAATTCCTGGTCGTTTACGAGAACACGTTTTTGTATACTTGGATGATTTATTAGTCGTATCACCTGACCTTTAATCACACCTTAAAACATTAAGAGACTATTAATGTCGAGAAAAGCCGCTTTTGCGTCAAGCAAGTACGTTACCTGGGTTTCATGATTGGAGATGGAACTCTGAACACTGACCCCAAGAAAGTAGCAGCGGTGGCCGATTTCCCTATACCCCGCTCGGCTAAACTAAACAAATCCGTAGATTTCTCGGAATGACGGGTTGGTATCAGAGATTCATCCCCAATTACGCGACCCTAGCAGCTCCCATCACGGACTGCTTAATGAAGAGCAAGAGCTTCTCTCTCGTTCGAAAACTTGAAACAAGCTATGTGTAGTTCACCAATCTTAACAACACCTGTCTTCTCCAAGAAATTATATAACCAGTGTGATGCTAGCACCTCTGGGGTAGGCAGCGTATTATTCCAATTAGACGATTCCGATGCTGAAAGACCCATAGTATACATGTCGAAAAAGCTCAATTCAGCACAACGCAATTATAGCATGAATTGGAATGTTATGCTGCTGTGCTGAGTGTAAAAAAATTCCGAGCTTATGTTGAAGGACATCCGTTTACTATCATTACTGACCACGCCAGCCTGAACTGGCTGATGAGTCACTTGGATCTCTCTGGACGATTGGCTCGATGGAGCTTAAAGCTGCAGGCTTTTAACTTCGGCAGAGGAATTAAAGGTAAGTGCAGTCGACGTAGACTTAAACTCGCCATACTTCTCTATAGAAGAGTATGAGCAGTTGAAATCGGCTGTGCTTGCTAACCCAACACAACTCAATGATCTCTGTGTTTCGGACGGGTACGTATACAAGAGGACCCAACCCCGAAGTGGTGACTCGATGCAAGAAAACTTATCCTGGAAGCTTTGGGTTACATCGGGTCTGGTGGAAGATTTGATCCGGGAGGCTCATGAGTCGCGTCAGTCAGCGCATGGGGGCTTTCACAAAACCTTAGTTAGACTCCGCGAGAAGTACTACTGGCCCTATATGGTAACACACGTACGCACATATGTAGCAAGTTGTTAAGTATGCAAAGAAACGAAAGCGCCTAATACCATCTTTCGGCCACCGATGGGGAAGCCCTTAGAAGCTCAACGTCCTTTCCAGTTTATATATATATTGATTTTCTCGGACCTTATCCTCGCACTAAACATGGAAACACGGTAATTTTCGTCTTGTTAGGCGGGTTTACCAAGTTTGTTCTAATCAAGCCTATGAGGGCTGAGCGAATAGACCTAGTCAATGCTTTCTTGGAGAAAGAAGTTCTGTCTGTCTTCGGAGTCCCCGAGACTGTTTTCTCTGACAATGGCAGACAGTTTGTCTCTAATAAATTCCAGAAGCTGCTGACTGAATATGGTATTAAGCATGTGAAGACCGCCAAATACTCGCTGCACCCTAACGCTTCCGAACGAGTGAATAGGTCCACCCTATCAGCCATCTGCGCTTATTTGAACGATGACCATAGCGCATGGGACCTAGACCTCCCCGCGATAGGAAGCGCATTACGCATTTCAGTCCACCAGTCGATTGGAATGGACCCGTACTACGCTCTCTTCGGCCATCATATGGTTCAGCACGGGTCGGCATATCCAGTACTTCGACAACTTGACCAACTGAAATCTGGTGACGTAGTTGTTTTACATGTAGCAGACCGCCTTCAGCTGATTCGATCACGTATTTCCGATCACCTCCAGAGCGCACATGGAAAGCACGAAAAGGTCTACAACACTAGCTGTCGTGCGTTGCGTACCCTCCCGGTCAGGAGGTGTACTGTCGCTTTGTATAAAGACCCATACAAAGCGACATGCAGAAAGGCATCAGTGCTAAGTTGGCCAACAAATTCAACAGAGCCAGAATAGTCAAGCGCGTGGGACAGAGTTTATTTCAGTTGGAGGATATGCAAGGCAAGTCCATTGGTACCTTTCACGCCAAAGACATCAGGCAGTGAAGGTTATCCAATAATAAACAGTCCAATTTTATTCGTCCGTCCGATTTAATTTTATTGTTAGTCCGTCCGTCCGCCGTCCTAGACAGGGATGCCCGGCTCAGTCGGTAGAGCATGAGTCCTGATCTCAGGGCTGTGGGCGTGCCACACGTTGTTGCAATCGGACAGTGGGGAAGATCTGAACTCTCCAGCTTCTCATTAGAGCTTGGATGGGACAGATCTGACTTCCTGCTCGAGGTGGAAGTGACCGGCTACCCTTCTTCCTCTCATTAGGGAAGAAAGTGGTAGCGGGAATTGCCATGGCAGCGCCCTCGTTGGCGCGGAATTGATGTGCTACTTCTGTAAAGAAGAAGATTCGTACTATTCCGTGACAGCAGGAGAAGGTGGCGAGCATATCCAGGAGGTAAATTTTTGTTGTTTTTAGCTAAAATAATCCTATTTTATCTGAACCATCGTGGTTCAGACACTTATCTAATAAGCATATCGTGCTTTTTTTTATAGCAAACGCCTCATTTATAGAACAGGTTGCTAACTCAGGCTGTAATAGCCAAACGCAGCATCTGCAGATATTAGGGAAAAAGGAATCGATCCGCCATCAAAGCGAGCGAAATATTCATGCTTTCAAGTGAAACGCATTCTCGGCCAGGTTCAGACATTTCCTAATTTCTATCTCCCACATTAATTTCATCATCGCCATTCCACTTCACCTTTTCAATTTTTGCGTGTATCAGAAAGTTCAAGTAATAATAATAGTGGATCATTACTTGCTTAAGAGGCAAGCACCGAATTCCTTGCATCATTTTAGTTGTTCGGTTCACTTTTGGGATATTTAGAACCAAATGTAACTGATACGTATGCACCAGTATCCTCATCAATTGGTAGCCAATCCTGCGCAACCAGTTCATCGTTTACATTTTCCCAAAAGTGCCACAAATAGCCGTCCAGAATTGATGAATACCTGGAAAAGATTTAGGCTGACGAAGGTCTTGGCGAATCATCAAATATTTGGACCTCGTCTGTATCCAGCACATTGGGATCACGTTGCTCATCTTCGGCATCTGTCAGTCTAACAGATTCATTACTTGGCGGATCAACTGGAAGCGCTGCTAGTCATGTTTTGGCAGCCAATGCAAGGTGTCGTCTCGAGTGTCTAGTCTGTGGTGACAAGTAGGTGGTGACAAGTAGGTGGCGGTATATGCCCAGTATGTATTCAGATTGTCCTTCAAGCAATATGTATTAGGCCGTATGTAAGTAGAGATTAAAATTTAATAAAATTTATACAAAATTAAATTAAAATGAAATAAGAAAAGAAGAAATAAGGTACTTTAGACGGCAGTGGCACTTTTTTTAAATGTTAAATGTTTTTGAATAATCCCTTTCTTTCGTCAAATTACGAGGAAAATTTGTTATAGAAATAATTTTTGACTTATTTTTTTTTTATAATTACGTAGACAAGTGTAGTATAACGCATTCTTGCATGGAATGATTTACACTGATTTAAAGGTACAAAAAGACAATAACAGTAGCACTTTTGGCTCAAACCTAGCAATATCTAGAGAAATTCATTCTAAATAAAACAAACACAACATCACATCAAAGTAATTAGAACCAAAATTAGTACCAGTACAGTCTTAAATTGGAGCATTCCAGTTTTTTTAGTTCGTTTATTTAGTTTTCACCTTTTTTATATTTAGCACATACAATTTAAGCGAAAACAGTGTAAAATTTATTATATAACATTTCAAATTCCATTTACGGTTGATCATATAGAGCAATTAGTCTCCTTAACTCGTTATCGCACTTTGTGGTATTCGTCAGCGATCTAGCGCTAGATATCTGCCTCGCGACTGCTTAGATATTATTATTATTATATTAACGGCCATCTCTCATTCGTTCAAAGTAGCTCGGTTGTATGAAGGAAACAAACAAATTGCTCTTAGTATCCGATGAATCTCAAACAAATTGCTTTTTAGTATCCGTTTAATCTAGCCTCCTAATGGGAGCGACTCTAAGCACTAGGGTAGAGATCTGAAACTTAACTCACAGGTTAAGTTCTTTTTTTTATTAGTTAAGCATCTGAAGATAGGTTTAATTACTTAGTTGTCGATTTACAAAGAATTTGTAGGATAAATAGTAATAAGGCAGGAATGAGTTGTGCATTGTTAGATGGTTTTTTTTTTTTTAATTTTTTTTTTATATATGATGATGCCAAAGCTCAGGGGATGCCCTATGATGCTTAAGCACAGCCTTGGCAGGAAAGGAATTAAGGATGAGGGAAATGGGTTAGGAGGTTGGGTGAAGGAGGTGTCGATTTACGCCCCGTTTGAAAGTTTCAGGCTGAAAAGACGAGGGAAAAACAGAAGATGGTAAATGTTCCACATTCGTGTTGTTCTGCTTAGAAAAGATTCCCGAAATTTGACGGTACGTCCAAATTTGACCTGGAGTATAGGGGTGGGAGCGATTTGTAGACCTTGTATCACGCGTTGCCATATGTCTACAAGGAATCAGGCTAGCAATTTCGTTAGAACAACGGCCATAGAAATAACGATAGAAGAGTGAGAGGCAACCGACATTCCGTCGATGCTCCAGAGAGTCAAGGCCCTCAGAGATTGAGGGATCGCCAATAAGTTTAATAGCTTTACGCTGGACTTTGTCTAACGCGGATAGTGCGGTGTGTCCGGCCCCTGCCCAAAAATGGGAATTATATTCAAGTCTATTCCTAATGTGGGACTTGTAGATCAGCGCTAAGTCAGGTGGGGTGAAATATTTCTTACATCTCTGTAGAACACTCAAACATTTCATCGCATTTTTAGCGATTGCAAATATATGATCAGTCCAGCTAAGATTGCTGGATATCTCGATACCCAAGTGTAAGCGTCAACCTGCAAAGAATTATGAAAACTGCGTAGTTTAAGATTATTGTTATTTTATAAGCCTCACTCTTTAAAGCAATGTATCCCTGATAAGCATCCTCGTACTTCACCAGAATTTCAAAAGTAGTTTATGACCCATTAGTCAATTTATGATCCTTTGTCTAGAAAAGGTAGCTAGAAATAATAAATGTCCCAAGTAAAATGGGTAGTTGCCGCTACCTTATAATACTTTGTCTAGACGGGTATATAAAGAATATACTCGAGATTAAATACATGAGGATATTATATAATCTTTAAGTTAGTGTGGTACAGGAGGAGAGAAAAATGAAATGAGGTACGAGGTAGGCAGTTTGTGAGGAATTCTCGAATAAAGAGCAGTGTTGTAGAAAAGTCTTGAGTTTTGATTAAAAACGATTCTTACAGTTTTCAGAAGTGGAATAAAGTTCCCTAGTTAAAAGGTGCTTTAGAAAATTCGCGTTTTAGTGAAGTTAAGTTCTGTAATGTAGTGCCAGTACACTACATTTTCTCACGAACCAAAAACCGATAAATTAAAATGAAGTGTTTCTCATGTACACTAAAAACTAAACCTTTCAGATAATCTGTAAACAATCCCTTACCCTCATAATTTAAACCCTCCAAAAATACTTAAACCAAAAACCCAGATAACCCAAATCCAAGAAATACTTTCTTAATTACTCCCAAACTCATAAGTAAATTCATAAACAATCCAAGAAATGTTTCCTCATTTCATAATTACTTGACGGTGTCAATTCATAAACAATCCAAGAAATGTTTTCCTCATTTCATAATTACTTGACGGTGTCAATTCATAAACAATCCAAGAAATGTTTTCCTCATTTCATAATTACTTGACGGTGTCAAGTTGCGTCATGAGAATTTCGTTCAAATGGAAATTATGTCAATGCGAACATAAACAAATCGGTCTCGTGCTGCAATTCAAAGTACTTGAATGCACATGACTTTCCCCTGAAATACTTTCTGCTGTTATCAGCATCATTTTTCTATTTACTGAAATTGACCGAAATTCCAATTGGTCAATTTAGTAAATAATCGATACTTCCTACCCATTTGATGGCGGGGATGATTCCGTTTAATAAATATAGAATCTTCATCCGAGGATTCAGTCAGTAATTTTTATTCTACTGACCTGGAGTGACCCCCCACCAGAGGTAAGGCCTCCAGTGTTGCACCGATAGATATCTACTCGTTGAGAAAGTGAAAGTAGATCAATTAAGTTCAATGTATAGTTACTCGTTGTGAAAGTAAAAAGTTCAATAAGACTAATCAAGTTCAATGTAAAGTCAAGTCAATGTAAGTGAAAATGAAAAGTTCAATAAGACTAATTAAGTTCAATGTATAGTTCAAGCACAAATAAAGACTAATTAAGTTCAATGTGTAGTTAATTGAATACCCGTGTAAAGTGTCACTGTAATAAAGATAATTATATACAAGAAAAGGATCGTATTACTGAATCAGGGCTGTTGATCTTCACAAAAAGCACTCCCAGTCCTTTGCTACAACCAACATTGAATTAGTAGCATAAAACATTGGTGGCAGCGGTGGGATTAGGCATATTAAGCCTCCCCTTTTAAGAAAAACCCTCATTCCGGTGCAGCAAAAATTAAGGAAATAATATATCAGATGGACAATCAAGACGCTGAAAGATTAGAGGAAATCAAAGCTCTACAACAGGAAATTGGAAGACACATCGAGCCAGTAGACGAAAATTCAGACACCATGGACTTCGAAGAATTTAGACGACTAGTACAGAAATTACAGCAATTAAACGCGCAGTAAGTTTTAATTCTTGTCAGAAATTAGTTGTATAAAAAAAAGGAGTAGTTTGAAAAATAATTATTGAAGATATAAAATTTTTTGTGTTTTTTAAATACTACCTACAATTGCGAAGCTATGAACATTACATTAATTACATAAAAAAAAAAGAGAGGTTTTGAAGAATGATTTAATTTTTGATTTGATTGATTTAACGATCTAATTATTGAAAGATATAAAATTTCCTTTTTGTAACATTGAAATATAATTTACATTTAGTTAAGACACATGACTAATTTTATTCAAATATAATTGAACACTGAAGAACAAATAAAAAAAAAAACAAAATTATAAAAATTATTGTGAATTGGAATTTCTTTTCTCACAGTTATGAGAGTGTTTTCGTCAATTAATCCAAAATTTTTTGTTGATATCTCATTGTGTGTTCCCCTCTGCGAAGTTATTTTTCTCTTGTTACTGTGAATTTTCTTGTTTTGCCGAAGCATGTCGAGAATTCTATACCCTGTGTAAAAAATTGGGCTTGCTATATCCTTTTCTGCGCTTGACTTCAAATTATTGTAATTCTGAGTAACTCAGTATTCTTGATCCAAGCAATCAGTCTCATCCTTAAATCTATTGTTTGACCTTTTTCAATATCTCGGAGTATACCCTCCATTTAAAAGCACCAAAATTACTAGAACTCGAAATAAAGATTATTCTAATCTCGTATCCATTCGGACGGGAAGGAAATATCAAACAATCCGAATGACTAACGAGGGCGAACAGAGTTCCCCGGTTGCTGAAGCCGTGGTGCAACTGTCAATTACTGACGCACAAAATATGATCCCTGAATACGATGGTAACCCGACTGACTTGCACAAATTCATTTCTTGCTGCAATGCACTTTTTACTACAGCAAAAAGTAATGCTGAAAAAAATCTGTTTTTGAACTTACTTAGGACTAAACTAAAGGGTTCAGCCTATGACATTTTCAAATATCATACCCATACTACCTGGGAAGAGTTAAAAAGGGAACTCCTAGAGCAATTCGGAGACAGTAGACCTAGAGTAGCACTCCATGGGGCACTTATGCGTTGTAAGCAAGGCCCTAGAGAGGATATTAAAGATTACATACAAAAACTTTATAAGGCTCTCTCTGATTTAAATGGGGCCACATTAAGGGAACATGAGGGATCTACTGCACTTAGCGCACTTCTGAAAGAAAATGAACAAAACGCCTTGCGCGCATTCGAAGACGGTATCAGGAGTGAGCAATTGCGACTCATAGCAAAAACTAAAAACGAGTCAAATCTTCGAAAACTCGCAAATTACGTGCTCGAGCATGCAGCTCGTATGGATGAAGGTCCAGCTCACGGATTTTATAGACCACAATATAAAAACAACGAAATGTGTGGTCTTTGTAAACAGCGAGGACATACTGAGGAGACATGTTTTCGTCGAAAATCACTCCCTAACTTTCCAGTTAATCCTCCTATGAAGCGAGAAGTAAATCGCTTAATCTGTGCATATTTTAGGAAACCCAACCATCATATCAGAGAATGTAGGAGTAGGATTTATAATGAGCGCAGAATGCAACCACAAGCACCCTATTTTCCAGAAAGGCAACCAAGAGAGCAAGTACAGCCTAGGAATAACTTTTCATCACCACGTCCTGTAAGCCAAATGAGGCAAGTTAGATGGGTTTCTGAAGCGGGAAACCAGTCGCGGCGAGAAGGAACGAACGGCGACCTTACTCGCGAAATGTCCAGAGCCGTAATTCACGAGGAACCAGTCAATCACTAAATCTACCTCAACGCAAACCAAGTATCAATATCCCTATTCTTCTGAAGCATAATTCGTTAACAATTTTAGTACCATTGAACATTTCAAAAAAAAGAAAAGTTACTCTTCTTATCGATACCTGAGATCAGCTTACTAAAAATTAGTTCAGCTCATGATGACTGCCTCGTATATGAAAGTCAAAAATGCACCATAACTACCTTAGCGGACGAAACACTACACTCAATAGGAATATCTGAGGGTTATCTTGAATTAACTGATTGTCAAAAAACGTTCTCAGTTCCTCACACTTTTCATATCATGCAAGGAAAAACTCGATTGAATTGTGATGGAATACTGGGTAACGATTTTCTTAGTGCATATAATTGCAACATAGATTATACCAATAAAATTTTACAAATCACACCAGGAAGATATAATTCTTTTGAACCACAAAAAATTATAAACGATACGAATGAGAAACTAAGCACAAATAATAATGACAAAATCACTTTAAAATTTATCGAGGAACAACGAGAAATATTGGAGGAAACAAAGATTATTATGAACGAAATAAAAAAGTTTATACAAGAAAAATCAAATCTATCCGAGTTACAAGACCCGGTACATGAGCATCAAGCCACTCTAGTAAAAGAGGATGCCATTGCCTATGTGGGTACAAACTCGAAGGCCAACCGGGCTAAAGAGAATCTAAAACGTAAAACCCTTGTTCAGGAATACCCGGCAAGCGAGGATCAAATCAATTCTAATCCGGAAGATGCTGCTGCCTATGTAGGTAAAAGATCAGGTGCTTTACAAAATATAGACTCAAGTTCTGAGGAACATTTAGTCAAAGGTAATCAACACAATTCAAGTGTATCATATAAAGATAAAAAGGGAATAATTGAATCAAAAAATGAAGAAACCTCTCAAAAGATAATAATTCCTCCTCGTTCCGAAGTATTAATTGAAATTCCCGTCGACAGTGATAAAGATACTTTATGTATCCAAAAGGAAATCCAATCAGGTGTATATTTGGGTAATAGCTTAGCAAAACCACATAACAATCAAGCTACAGTTTTGGTATTAAACACCAATCACTCAGAGATCTCATTGCATAGGCATACTATCAAACCAAATTGGGAAAATGCTGAAGATTATGATATCGCGGAACTAAACTATAAAAAAGATCCTAAAACCTCTCGTCTTAAAAGGTTAAGAAATACGTTAGATTTGGAACACTGCAACAAAGAAGAATATAATTCTATTATCAACATATGTGAAAAATATAATGATTTATTTTATTTAGATGGCGATTATCTAACTTGTACCGACGTTACTTCCCATACAATACCAACAATTGCGGATAAACCGCCTGTTCACGTAAAGCCTTACATGCTCCCCGTCTCTCAACGTGAAGAAATCAATCGCCAGGTAGAGGATATGTTGACAAATGACATTATTGAACCTAGCAAGAGCCCATGGAACTCACCTTTACTGCTGGTTCCTAAGAAGCCAGATAATGCCGGAAATAAGCGTTGGAGAGTGGTTGTCGACTTCCGTAAGCTGAACAAAGCTACAATAGGTGACGCCTACCCCTTGCCTAATATTTCCGACATTCTGGATCAGCTGGGGCGATCAAAATATTTCACTACCCTTGACCTCGCGAACGGTTTCCACCAAATACCCATGGATATTAGTGATAGAGAAAAAACAGCTTTTAGCACCTCGTATGGTCATTATCATTTTAATAGGATGCCACTCGGATTAAAGGGCGCTCCCGCGACCTTTCAACGCCTAATGAACAGTGTCTTAACGGGACTACAAGGACTTCACTGTTTCGTATACCTTGACGACATTGTGATATATGGCTACAACCTCAAAGATCACAATTATAAGCTTATGGAGGTATTTGATAGATTAAGGCAAAGTAATCTAAAATTACAGCCGGACAAGTGCCATTTCCTGAAAAAGGAAATTGCATATTTGGGCCATGTAGTAGGAGAAAACGGAGTTCAACCCGATCCTTCAAAAATTCAAGTAGTGAAAACTTACCCGAGACCAAAACGAGCTAAAGAAGTAAAAGCTTTTTTGGGTCTCGTGGGTTATTATAGACGATTTATAGCCAATTTCTCTAAAATTGCTAAACCATTAACAAATCTCCTAAAGAAGAATGTGGAATTTTGGTGGGATGAATTTTGTGATGATGCTTTTAGGACTTTAAAAGAAAAACTAATTTCTGCCCCAATTCTCGGTTACCCCGAATATGACAAGGAATTTATCGTCACCACAGATGCAAGTGACTATGCACTGGGCGCCGTTCTCTCTCAAGGACCAGTAGGAAAAGATAGACCAATTTGCTATTCAAGTCGTACACTGAATACAGCAGAAACCAGGTATTCTACTACTGAAAAGGAATTATTAGCCATTGTGTATGCTGTGGAACAATTCAGACCTTATATTTATGGACGAAAATTCACTGTAGTTACCGATCATAAACCATTGGTCTGGCTTATGAATCTAAAAGATTGCTCTTCTAGATTAATGAGGTGGAGGATACGCCTAGAAGAATATGATTATAACATCATATACAAGGCAGGAACCTTGAATTCTAATGCTGACGCACTCAGTAGAAACCCTGTAACAGAAGAGAAAACCATTAATGTACTGACTAGGAGTCAAGCAAAAGACACTAGGGAATTAGTAAACCAAAACGAATTTTCCGAAATCGACCGGAGCAATTTAGAAAGATCTTATGAGGAATACTTAAACTATGTGCAATCACCTAGTGATGCCATTGTAGAACATGGAGGTGCCCTCCAACTAGCAAAACATTTAACACATAAATTCTTTTTCTTACCATTAACAAAAACTACAACGGAGGAAACGTTAGAGGAAATATTCCCAACTATAAGTGAAGAATTGATTTCAAATAATCCTCGAATATTCAAAAAGAATGAAGTAACATACATAATCACCAAATTACAAATCCCAATGCGAACAAAGAAAGATTACGTCTCAATGTTAGAGTCCCTGCATAAAATCCGAGAATATTCTATAAAAAGCAAACTAAAAGAGATACACCTATCCTTCCCTACTGAAAACATTAATTCGATCTTGGAATTCAAGAACCTCATATCAAATATATTCTCAGGTATTGAAATTAGTTTCCACTATTACTTAGCCAAAGTCAAGACTCTTGGCGACAAAGAAGAAATTGACGATGTTATCAAGACCTTTCATATCACTCCACTAGGAGGTCATCAAGGAGTGGAAAGAACCACTAAGCGAATAAAAATGTTCTACTCTTGGACTGGATTATCAAAAGATGTTGAACAATTCATTAAAAGGTGTTCTTCTTGCCAAGCTAATAAATTGAGCAAGACATCCAAAGTTCCAATGAAAATAACGACCACCAGTACCAGACCCTTCGAGAAAGTATTTTTAGATATTGTAGGACCATTGCCCCCTAGCCACAACAATAATAAATATATTCTTACGTTCCAGGATAATCTAACTAAATATTCAGAAGCCATACCAATTCAAAATGCGGAAGCCCGAACCGTGGCAGAGGCTTTCACTACACATATAGTATGTAAGCATGGGATACCTGAATCAATACTTACTGACCAAGGTACCAATTTTTTAAGCGAAATGTTCTCAAATGTTTGTACCCTGTTAAAAATTCGTAAACTCCAAACAACTCCTTATCACCCTCAATCAAATGGAGCTTTGGAGCGAAGTCATAGGACATTGGCCGAATATCTGAGGCATTACGTTAATCGAGATCCACAATCTTGGGATACTTGGTTACCTTACTCAATTTTCGTTTATAATACAACGCCTCACTGTAGCACAAATTATTCTCCTCACGAGTTATTGTACGGATTTCCAGCCGAAATACCTAACACTGTAAAAGGTACCCCTAAGGTAAACTATAATTACGAAAACTACTGCAATGAATTAAAGGCCAGATTGCAACACGGATACAGGCTCGCTCATGAAACCCTCCTTTCAAAGAAGGAGAAATCCAAATATCTCTATGATAAAAATACACAACACAGAACATTCAATCTAGGAGAAAAGGTTTTGTTAAAAAGTCATACTAGAAAAAACAAATTGGAACCCCTATGGAAAGGTCCTTACACAGTAACGCACATAAATTCCCCAGAAAACACTACAATACGTGTGGGTAATAAAAATAAAACTATTCACAACAACGATTTGAAGTTGTTCATAGAATAGTGAATATGAACTCTCTTTACAGGATTCTTTTTGTCTTCTACCTCCTTTTGGGAACCTTTGAAGTTGTACACGCAGATTCTTGGATTAAAACTACTCACTTCAATACTACACCTGGAATTTACTTCGAAGAAATAGGTACAGTCGGACTATACAGTAATGAATGGAAAGTCGTCATATATTACGACCTAAAAAATTTGCGTTTAGAATTCCTAAAACTCCAAGAATATGTCAAGGATATGGAAGTAACTTGCTCAGTGTTGAAAACACATAATGAAGGCTTAGGATTTTGTAACAGTATAACTGAAGTAATCCACGTACTTATCGCGGAAATAGAACAAAAGGAAACCCTGCTTAGACCTGAAAAGAGGCGATACAAAAGAAGTTTATTTAATGCAGTAGGAAGTCTAAGTAAGACACTTTTTGGCACACTTGACGAAGAAGACGCGAAAAAGTATGACCAAGCCATTAACGATCTCAATAAAGATAACGAACACTTGTTGAAACTTCTAAAAAATCACACATCAATCATAGAGACCACTATTAATGTATTTAATAAGTCTCGTAGTAACATAGATGACCAATTTATGAGCCTGTCAAATAAACTGAGATTCTTGAATTCGACCGTTAATAGGATAACGTCTGAAGTTCTGGATAATCGGTTATTACTAGAATTGGAAAATTTAGTAACCTTAACCACCATCATTATGGTAAGACACCAGTCAACGCTAAATACATTGGTAGACCTTTTGACTGACGTCAAACACGGCAAGCCGCACCCATCAATTATAACCCCAAGTCAGATGCAGAGTGTGCTGACCGAAATACATAAAAATTTACCTAGCCAACTTTCACCACCAATATCAACCCAAGAAAACAATTTACTCCAAATATACCAACTGGGCCAAACACGAACAGGAATTATCGAGGATAAAATAATTTTTGAATTTAAACTCCCACTCCCATTCAAGGAAACATATCAGCTTTTTAAGGTTACAGCACTTCCAACTCCCCAGGGTAATCTTTTCGCCTACATCCAACCCTCATTAGAATATCTCGTTATAGATATTAATAGGGAACATTACTATGCACTCAATAAATTTGATCTTAACAACTGCCTCACCAATAACCTAATCCACTATATATGTAGAATTATACATCCGATTTTTAATGATCATTCTGCCAATCACCTATGCGAAATCAAATTACTAAAACATTCACCCTCAATACCCCAAGAATGCGAAATTAAGACAATTCCTAAAACAAATTATTGGATACAAATGTCCCAACCAAACAACTGGATATTCGTCCTTAAGGATGAAGAAACTATTGATTCAATCTGTGGGAATACTATCAATCCCCTCAAATTAAGTGGTGCAGGTATCGTTGAAATCAAACAAAATTGTTACCTCAGATCAAAAGAGTTCACAATTCAGGCCCATAACGTCAAAACATATAGATTAAATAATTTTTACTTACCAACCACTAATCTTTCCTACCACTTACCGAAAGATATTCCCAACCCTGAAACAAGCCCCAGAAAAGCACCAACACAAATTATAAAATTCTACGATAATAACGAATTTAAGGAACTAAGTAAGTCAATCCAAGAGCAGAAGAAACAGGAAGAAAATAATTTCTTACATGCAAATGGACACACAATCCATCACTACGTAATAAGTTATATCTTACTCATTTGCATGATTTCCGCTCTCATTATGTATTTAAAAAAGAAATTCCAAGCAAAACTTCAAATAAACGCAAATGAAGAAAAACCTGTCAAAGAAATAGAGTCGAATAACCCACACGGGTATACCTTACAAATAAAAAATGAGAATACTAAACCCTAACATAAATTGTAATATTGCATTATAAGTTATAAATACCAGTTAGTAGAATATGTCATATCTACTAGTAACATTGTTAACATTGTGTTGAAATTAATAAACTTTAGTTAGTAGTATACTTAATGTTCTTCAATGATTATTGTATTCAATATGTAATGTAAGTTCTTAACGACAATTAAATAAGTTTTTTGTATAACATTTACATTTCCTAAACAGGTAAATTTTGTAATTCTAGAAGTATTTTTACATATTTTATTATTATTTAATTCGAGTTGTAATCGCTTTCTCAACTTACCTTTACACATGAAGCTCTTCTAAGGGAAAAGGGGTAAGCGAATTTCATAATTCCCTTCCTATGTGAATTTCATTAATTATAATCTTCTTATAGTAATACATTTTTTCTTATCTCCCCTCATTAGCCATCAATTTCAGACCTTGTTTTACCTCTACATTTTTTTTTCTCTTCTTTCGAAAGTTTCCTATGAAACTTTCTCTTCTAAGGGAAAAGGTGTAATGTAGTGCCAGTACACTACATTTTCTCACGAACCAAAAACCGATAAATTAAAATGAAGTGTTTCTCATGTACACTAAAAACTAAACCTTTCAGATAATCTGTAAACAATCCCTTACCCTCATAATTTAAACCCTCCAAAAATACTTAAACCAAAAACCCAGATAACCCAAATCCAAGAAATACTTTCTTAATTACTCCCAAACTCATAAGTAAATTCATAAACAATCCAAGAAATGTTTCCTCATTTCATAATTACTTGACGGTGTCAATTCATAAACAATCTAAGAAATGTTTTCCTCATTTCATAATTACTTGACGGTGTCAATTCATAAACAATCCAAGAAATGTTTTCCTCATTTCATAATTACTTGACGGTGTCAAGTTGCGTCATGAGAATTTCGTTCAAATGGAAATTATGTCAATGCGAACATAAACAAATCGGTCTCGTGCTGCAATTCAAAGTACTTGAATGCACATGACTTTCCCCTGAAATACTTTCTGCTGTTATCAGCATCATTTTTCTATTTACTGAAATTGACCGAAATTCCAATTGGTCAATTTAGTAAATAATCGATACTTCCTACCCATTTGATGGCGGGGATGATTCCGTTTAATAAATATAGAATCTTCATCCGAGGATTCAGTCAGTAATTTTTATTCTACCGACCTGGAGTGACCCCCCACCAGAGGTAAGGCCTCCAGTGTTGCACCGATAGATATCTACTCGTTGAGAAAGTGAAAGTAGATCAATTAAGTTCAATGTATAGTTACTCGTTGTGAAAGTAAAAAGTTCAATAAGACTAATGTTCAATGTAAAGCTACTCGTTGTGAAAATGAAAAGTTCAATAAGACTAATTAAGTTCAATGTATAGTTCAAGCACAAATAAAGACTAATTAAGTTCAATGTGTAGTTAATTGAATACCCGTGTAAAGTGTCACTGTAATAAAGATAATTATATACAAGAAAAGGATCGTATTACTGAATCAGGGCTGGTGATCTTCACAAAAAGCACTCCCAGTCCTTTGCTACAACCAACATTGAATTAGTAGCATAAAACAGTTCTGATAAAGACAGTGAAAAAAAAAAGAAGTGCATAAAAGGAATATTAAGACAAATATAATTAAGATGGGTCGATCCAAAAGGAGACGATCAAGAAGCGAAAGCTCCAGTGATAGTGTATGCCACAACAAATTACGAAAAGGACGCCGGAGTGATTATGTTGAGAGATCGTTTGATCGTGACAAAAAAGTTGACGACGATGAGGAACGAAGAAGTGATAATTTAAATCATAGTGCGCGTTATTATGAAACTCGAAGAGAACATCAGAGTGACAATGTGACAGTTAGGGATAGACAAGGCAGAGATGAAAGTTACGATACAAGTGGTACGGACAAGCGAATCGATCCCTTAGAAAAATTAGTTGAATCGCTCATATGTCAAGGCCATAGGGCTTCAGAACCCAAAGAAAGACGTGTGTTTTACTCTGTCCGAAGTGACTGCATTCCCGAGTTTGAACCAGGAAATTCGAATTTGACGACTTCGAGATGGCTTGAGAAAATAGAGCAATTGGCTTCTATTAACCAATGGGACAACAACACTAAGATATATAATATGCAAAATCGACTTTCAGGTTTAGCAAAAAAGTGGTACGGTAATTTAACTACGTACGACCGATCGTGGGAAGAGTGGAAAGATGTTATAATTAAATCTTTCCCAGAACATCGGGATTTTTCAACAGTGTTAAGAAATGTAGTGAATCGCAAAAAGAAAATGGAACTTCTTAACATATGCAAAATCACCGGAAGAGATGCAGTCTCATGTATTATTGATGGACTTCCGAATACTACAGTGCAGACTGGAGCTCGTGCTGGAAGGTATTCAACACCAGAAGCTCTGTACAGCGAATTTCTTTCAACAGTTTTTGTGGAAGTAAAACCCGAACCTGGCAGTTCTAGTGAGTATACAAAGGTCAGGTTTGATAAAAGAAGGCACCAGACAAAAACAGCGCACCGTAGAGTCGAAAATAATAGTGATACTGCGAACTCTATTAAATTATTATATTATAATTATTATTATTAAGTAAATGATAAAAATGTGCATGGTTATATCGACACAGGTTGTTGTGCAGTTATGGTTCGCGAAACAAACGCGAAAGAATTAGGACTCAAATTACAACCATGCTTTATAAGTATCTCAGGATATGGAGGAGGCAAGACCGTGGCGAGATACAAAGCAGAGGTAGAGTTGAAAGTTGACTTAGCTCGTGCGGTTGTGGAAGTATTAATAGTGCCTGATACCGTTCAAATTATACCAATCATAATTGGTCAGACATTTATAAACAATAAAGATGTGACCACAGTGATTAGAAACGACAAAATTAGGTTGTTTAATAAAAATTTGGCAATTTTACCAGAAGTAGAAAGTCTACCGTCGCAGAAAATTGCCTTATGGGCTAAAGAATCAACCACTATACCGCAACATCATGCAAGTTACATCACAATTTCGAATGGCTCCGAAACAAGTGATGTATATGTAGATTGGAGAGAACATCGAAGACCAGGACAAGAGCATTCGATTGGTCGCTGCATCACAAATTCATCAGACGGCGTGGTGCTAATTTTTAACACTTCCAGTTCACCATTAACAATTAAAGAAAAACAACTCATAGCAAGAGGTATTCGGTGTTCAGAGGACTTAAGTGAAAGTCGGGTGAGTAATCTAACAGTTAATATTAATAAACTAAAGCCATTTGCATTAATCGATATTGAGAAATACATCGGAGCAGAAGTAGATACGAAATATAAAAATGAGCTTGTAGAACTACTTAATTCCTACCGTGATTGTTTTGCACAAGATCTTAGTGAACTTGGTAAAACGCAAGTCTGCGACATGCAAATTAATTTAATGGACGAAAAGCCAGTCGTTTACCGTCCTTATCGTATGGCGTTTTCGGAAAGAGAAGCGGTACGTAAAATAACAAATGAATTAATGGAAAATAAAATAATACGTGAATCGAAGTCAGCTTACAGCAGTCCTATATAATTGGTAAAAAAGAAGTCGGGAGAATATCGAATGTGTGTTGACTATAGAAAATTGAATGAGAAGACTATAAAAGATAAATATCCCATGCCACGAATAGACGACCTAATCGATAAAGTGAAAGGATGTATATACTTTACAAGTCTAGACTTGGCATGTGGATATCATCAAATCCCAATGAGCGAAGAATCTGTAGACAAAACTGCGTTTATTACACCGGACGGTCATTACGAATACTTGCGAATGCCATTTGGGTTAGCGAATGCACCGGCAGTGTTCCAAAGAATGGTAAACGGATTGTTAGGACCTTTACGATTTAACGATGTGTTGGCGTATATGGACGACATATTGATACCTTCAACAACTATTGATGAAGGATTAAATAAATTAAAACTGGTGTTCAAATTACTCAGAGATGCAAATTTGACTTTGAAGTTGGAGAAATGTTCGTTTTTCAAAAAGAAAATAGATTATCTAGGTTATGAGGTGAGTTACTGCGGTATTCAGCCCAATACAAAGAAAATTATGGCAGTAGAAAGTTTTCCGAAACCAAATGATGTTCACCAGGTCAGACAATTCCTCGGATTAGCTAGCTATTTTCGAAAGTTTATTAAAAATTTTGCGGAAATTGCCTCTCCGCTTACTAAACTATTAAAAAAAGACAATAAATTCGAATGGACAACGCAACAGGAGCAAGCTTTCCAAGAATTAAAGGATAAATTAACAAAGAGTCCTATTTTTGCCCTTTATTATCATGAAGCCGAAACAGAATTGCATACAGATGCGTCCAAAATTGGTATAGGCGGCATATTACTTCAAAAACAACGAGATGGAACCATAAAACCTATTTCTTACTTTAGTAGAGCTACAAGTAAAGAAGAGCAAAGATACCACTCTTACGAACTGGAAAGACTTGCTGTGTCGGAGTCACTAAAGCATTTTCGTACATATTTAATAGGAATACCCTTCAAAGTCATGACAGACTGCAATGCTATAAGATCTGCATTCAGCAAACGAGATATGGTCCCCCGAATAGGTCGTTGGTGGCTTACAGTTTTAGAATTTGATTTTACTATTGAATACCGGCAGGGGGTTAAAATGAGTCATGTCGATGCTTTAAGCAGGAATCCTGTTGGTTTACCAATGGACAGTAACATGTCGATAATTGATATAACTACAGACGATTGGGTACTCGCGGCACAATTGGCAGATGATAGATGTAAGCAGTTAATAGATATATTGCTTAGTAAACCTATCACAAAAGAAGAACTAAACGTACACAAAGAGTATACACTTAAAAACAATAGGCTTTACAAATTAACGAACGAGGGGAAACGTTGGGTCATCCCAAAAAGCTTGCGCAGAGAGATTCTAATGTGTCATCATGACAACGTTGGTCATTTTTCTGTGGAAAAAACATTAGAATATATTAAAAAGAAATTTTGGTTTGCAGCAATGAAGAAATATGTACAGAAATACATATCTTGTTGTTTACCATGCATGTATAATAAGGTCGCAGCAGGTAAACAGCCAGGCGAACTAAATATTATTGAGAAAGGTTTAATCCCTTTTGATACTCTACATGTAGATCATTTGGGTCCATTTGTGAAAAGTTCGAAACGTAATACTCATCTACTAGTCGTAATAGACGGGTTCACAAAGTTTATCTTCTTAAAAGCCGTCCCAAAACACAAAGGTTTTGCCTGTGATGAAGACATTTGACGACATTATAAATATTGTTGGTGTACCTCGTCGAATTGTCTGTGACAGAGGTAGCTGTTTTACTAGTGAAAAGTTCACTCAATATTGCCAAGAGTTGGGGATTAAAAGGATCCTCAACTCCTCGTGCAAACGGTCAAGCGGAAAGGTACAATAGAACGATCTTAAGTGCAATTGCAGCATCTCATGAAGACGAGACAAAATGGGACAGAATTATATCATCCGTGCAGTGGGGTTTAAACATAACAGTCAGTAAAACAACGGGAAAGTCCCCTTACGAACTCCTAATGGGGTTTACTCCAAGAAGCCCAAACGATTCTTAGTTAACTAATGAAGTTATTGATAGTGAAATTAAAAATGTAGAGGAAGTTAGGGAAGAAACTTCTCTCAGAATTAAGAAAAACCAAACTGCTCAAAAGAAATATTACGATGGTAAACGTACCAAGGCTCCAAATTACGAAATTGGACAACAGGTTCTGGTAAAGAGATCCAAGGGATCTAATGATGGGAGTAGCAAAAAGTTGCTGCCGAAATATAGTGGACCGTATGTGATCACCAAGGTTCTGAGTAACGATCGTTATGTCATTGAAGATCTTCCAGGAGCGAAACGTTCGCGAAAGAAATATATTGGGATATGTCCTAGTGATAAACTTAAAGTTTATAGAATTCTGACAACAAAAAAACAAAAAAAAATGGAAGAAGCTTCCAAATCCCCTTTAACCCTATCTTTTTATTTCGGATCTGTAAATAATCAGCAAAGTGCGAGTGAAGAATCCCATGAATACATGTGGCTCAGGAGCGTGGCCGAGCTGTAAGCGTAAACCTGCAAAGAATTATGAAAACTGCGTAGTTTAAGATTATTGTTATTTTATAAGCCTCACTCTTTAAAGAAATGTATCCCTGATAAGCACCCTCGTACTTCACCAGAATTTCAAAAGTAGTTTATGACCCTTTTAGTCAATTTATGATCCTTTGTCTAGAAAAGGTAGCTAGAAATAATAAATGTCCCAAGTAAAATGGGTAGTTGCCGCTACCTTATAATACTTTGTCTAGACGGGTATATAAAGAATATACTCGAGATTAAATACATGAGGATATTATATAATCTTTAAGTTAGTGTGGTACAGGAGGAGAGAAAAATGAAATGAGGTACGAGGTAGGCAGTTTGTGAGGAATTCTCAAATAAAGAGCAGTGTTCTAGAAAAGTCTTGAGTTTTGATTAAAAACGATTCTTACACAAGATTTTTAGGGAGGGTGAATTGGGTATATTCACTCCGTCGACTAAAATGTGTTGGGGGTGAACTGGGCGTTTTTTAAGGGACATTAAACAGCATTGAGTTTTGGATGCATTAAACGTAACACGATTTGCTCTGCCCCAAGCAAGGACCATAGCAATGTCGTTGTTTAATGATATAAACATGCGTTCCCGATTGGCTTCTGTAGCATTTCCACGTGAATTCATTACAGAATCAAATGAGTACGAGAAATCAAGGGTGCTGTCGTCGGCGAAACTATGAATTGGATTGAGAGTAAGGGATAAGAGATCATTAATAAAAAGAAGAAATAAGGTTGGTGAAAGAACTGGACCCTGAGGTACACCAGCATTTATTTCGTAGGAATCAAATGTAACTCCGTCAATTACTACACGAATTGAACGGCCTGACAAAAAACTCTCTATCCATTTAACGAGGGCGAGGGTAGGGTGCAGACCAAATGTTTGAAGTTTGGCTAAAAGGGCAGACTCTATCAAAAGCCTTTGAAATATCAAGAGCGACGATTTCAGACTCACCAAAATTATGAAGACAATGATTCCAACGTTCCGTTAGAGCCGTTAGTAAGTCTCCGGTTGAGCGGCCAGTGCGGAAACCGTACTGGCAATCGTTGATAAGATGGTTGTTTTCTAGATATTTCAACAACTGAGAGTTGATGAGTGATTCAAAAACTTTAGATATGATCGAGGTTAGTGCAATTGGTCTGTAGTTAGAGGGGTCGCATGCCTCTCCTTTTTTAAGTATCGGCTGGACATGAGCAAGTTCCATACACTTGGAAACATTCCTGTTGAATATGACAGGTGAAAAAGTTTGCGCAGAGGTTTCGCCAAAGCAGAGGCGCAGCATTTTAAAACAAGGGGCGAGAAACCATCAGGCCCAGTACGACGTCGACATGGAGGCCCAGTGGACACGTCGAGTTTTGAAAGTACTCTAAAAACTTTGCGAGTGCGAAAGTGTAGCGTCTTTTGATTACTAGTGCACTGTGATGGAGATGGAAGTGGCTGCGATGAAGGTGGCAAGTACGAGTTAGCAGCAAAATTAGTAGCAAACAGGTTGGCCTTGCCCAATGAGTCAGTAAAAACATTCCCATTATAAATGAGTGGTGGTGTTGACGAACAGGTGAAATTGTTCTTTACGGTTTTTACTAGAGACCAGAAGCGCTTACTACCGTTTTGAGTAGAAAATACCTTCCGTCTGATGCTCTGGTCGAAATTGAACTTAGCCCGGCTAATTGCTGAATTGCAAATATTCCGCGCATCTCTATAGATACGTCTCAATTCCTCTGAAGGGCACAATTTATATGCCTGGAAGGCTGCTTCCTTCTTTTTAATGGCTGCGAAACAGTCATTATTGAACCAATTGGTGTTAGTTGGTTTGATGTTCTTGAAGCTATGAGGAATAAAGCGATGCATTCCAAACCATAGGATGTTCAAGATATAATCGGTGCTTCTGTTAACGTCCTTCATAGAAAAGCAATCAGACCAATCCAGCTCTCTGAGATATTTATTAAGTCCCGCCCAATCAGCATTTTTATAATGCCACACTAATCTTTTGGTGGAATTTAGGTTAGTGGTTGTCAGAGAGGAGATGGAGAATTGGGCGGAGATTAGACAATGGTGCGAATTACCCAAGGGAGACGTCACCGAAACCGAGTATTTTTCAGGATGCGATGTTAGAAATAGATCTAAAAGATGCATGTTGTGCCCCAAAGTATCATGAATACGAGTCGGACACTCAACGAGTTGCTGTAAATTAAAAGACTCACTAAATAACTCGACGTGTCTTCCAGACGGGCTTGTGGTAGAAGAATGCCTGAGCCACTGTGTATTGTAGACGTTGAAATCGCCAGCAAGAACGATTTCAGAAGAAGTGGATATTTCCAAACTCTTATCAATATCGGAGGACAACTTATCAAAGGAACACACAGTGTCAGTGTCAGACATATTCGGGCTGCGGTATAAAAAACAAAAATGAATGATGTGCCGATAGAATTTAAATCTAATCCAGACATAATTAAATTCTGGATTAGTAGAAGAAAATTGAGGGAGATGGGAGAATGGCACATCTTTTCTAATATAAAACGCGATTCCCCTCTGAGGAGAGAAGAGTGGAACTAAGTGATAACCAGGGATGTGATACTGATTAATATCAGAATCGGAAACAACCTTGGTTTCGCTTAGTGCAAAAACAGCCGGATTTTCTGCGATCAAGTGGCAGTAAACCGAAAAATGGTTACTTTTCAAGCCACGAATGTTGCAAAAATTAAATAAAAAATTTTGCATACTCCCGGTCTTAATTTGCCCAAAACAAAATAAAAACGTACACAAACACAAGGACTGACGAACGGGATTCACAAATGCGAAGCAAAGCCGCCTCTGTGAGAACAATGCCAGCAGCAGTGTTATGCCTGCTGTGCTGAACTTTGATCTCGACAAAGGCAGCCAAATGCTCAGCAGTGGCGACCCGTTAAACGCATTCAATGCAGCACGATTGTACTACATTGAATGTTGGATGTAAATAAAAGATATTCAAAAGGAACGGACTCACCAGACCGTGCTTTAAAATAGAGCATAAAAGCCCCTCACCCCGGCGAAGATGGCACCAGCACTTTAAATACATATATTTAACTAAAAATCGCAACCGAATTTAAAGATTTTTTTTTTTTTTTGGGCAAGACACGGCGGCACGTCCGTCCCCTTCAGTAGTTCAACTCTAACTCATGCTTGCTTTAACGCATTAGATTTAATTTGAGACTGAATATATTATGAATTTATATTATAAATTTAGACTGAATATATTATTTTTGTATTTCAGGAAACCCCAATGAAGCTTCTTGTCCTCCTTGCTTCCCACATCGCCCTTTCCTCTCTGTCCACATGATTTTTTTGTATTTTTTGATTGATTTCTAGTATTTTGTTTTTTCCAGCACTTTTATAGGTTGGGCCTACACCCTAGCCAGGTGTAGGGATGGACTGGGACTTGTCAATCAAGGGGGTACGTTTTCTTTTTGAATTTTTCATGACAGTTCAGTGTGGCTAGGAACAGCAGTTGACACCAGACCTGTTGTTCTTCCTTCAATATCTGTCTCTCTTGTGTTTTCATCTTTCTTGGCAGACCACAGGCCACAGGCACGCAAAACTCAGTTATGAGTGTGTGACTCGGATGTTCAAGGACCCTCACCTCATACCGACGAGCTAGGAAGTGCTGCCAGCTAGCGCGTGCCAATTGAACATCCCGCGGCAACTTCATGTTGCACACGCGCACACATTATAAATTATAGATACTAAAGATAACATCACTACATTTGAAGAGTTTTGCCTGAAAGACGGAGAGGAAAAGTTGTAAACACAAAGAATTTTAATAGTATGTAATTGTCACTCTCATTCTCTCCCCCACCGACAGAAGTACCCAAAGATATCACCCTCTTTCTATCACTACTACTCTACTAATTTTAAATTGCAGTTGTGTTTAATATTTTTTCATCTTTGCTCAATTATTTATTTATTATCTATATATAATATATATTTACAGTTTGTAAGGAGTGGACTGTGAGGGAAGATTGTGCACTGGCGCATACACTGCAATCTCAAGAAAGTAGTTTTTACATAAGTAAGCTTACTTTATTATTTATTTTTCCTTTTTAGTAAATAAATATTATGAGGGCAATAAATTTCGCAATGCCATTGTTAGGCAAGACTTTCCAACAGCTCTGAATGAGCAAAGGAAAGAAAATGAGGCAGCCGAAAAGCAAAACGCTCTTTGTAACATTTCGCTTTGTGAACAGTAAGTTAATTAAATTTATCGTAGATTGTTAAAACTTTTATTTATTAGGGAAGAAGCTGATAAAATGTATGCAGAAGAGGTTGCACGAAGTTTAGAGAAAAACTATAAGGAAAGATTGAGAGAAAATTATATGAGTGAAAAAATCGCTAAACAATTACAGGTATAATTCAGAATGTGACGAGAAACTAGAAAAACTTCCTTATCTTTTCAATTATTTGTAAATAAAACATAAGAAATTAGCTTACCTTAATTATACAAATTTATGTCTTTGTAAAATATCAGTTCGTTAATGCAGTGACGTTTACCACCTCTTTGACGAATTTTTATAGGTCTGTTTGTTTCGCTCCTCTTTTTATGCACTGCCTGCACTAAGTGCAAAATTTACGTCAAACCGTGTTTGTTTCGCTCTCCGTTTGTGCAAATGTACAGCGTTTGTTTCGCTGCAAAAAAGTTGTAATTTCTGCACTAGATTGGATGAAGTGCAATGAGTGCAGGCAAATATTTGACATTTGTCAGGGTATTTTCAAAGAAAGCCGGACTTAATTGAAATGATTTTAATTTAATCTCAGACGAGTCACACATAATTTTTTGAATTAAAGTCGGCAATATATCGTTTTCCATTTTATTTGTGATATTAAAAAAACTGTATTAACCAAAACACGTTCCGTTAAATATAATTGACAGCAAATTACAATTAAAATGTTTGTTTCGCTGACGTTAGTGTAGGGCAAATTCCTACACTTTTGACGTTACATCGATTACACTCCACCCTACTTCTGCACTTTTCATGCAGTGAAACAAACAAACGACAACATATATTTAAATTAAAACTCAGATTTTGTCAAATATTAAATTATAAATAACAAAAACTAAAACCTTTCTCACGTACCGGTTAAAAAATCCGAAATTCCAGATGCGTTTCAGCATGCATTCATGCAGTCGTCAGTGGCCAACACAGACTGAAGTTCAATGCCAACAGTGATAAGGGCATTGCACTTGTTCAGCACCGATAACAGGTTCACTACTATATGGAAAAGCTGAAGAGAGGTGATACGATGGGACCGTCATCGTTATTTAAGATATTGCTTTTATTTTTGGCAATGTAGAGACTTTCCCATGTGTCTAATTAAATTCTTTTGCTTGCAGCTTTTTCTAATTTTAATCTAATTATTCCCATATCAGTATGGTTTTCTTCTAATATATGTTGTGCTACTGCTGATTTTCCAGGTTGATTATTTTTCGCGTGGCTTATAACATATGTTCTTTTTGTCTGATTTTTATTGATCTCTTAGTTTGTCCAATGTACTTTTAGTTGCACTTTCCGCATGTGATGCTGTTAATGCCTGATTTGTCCATATTTCTTATTTTGTCCTTCGGATTGCCTAATATGTTTAGGAGTTTGTCATTATTTTCATAGAGTATTTCAAGCTTAGATTGTTTTAAAATTTTCTTTATGTTATCTGTGATTTTTCCTTGAAATTTGAATGAAACTCTTTTCATTTAATAATGGTTCTAACGTAGGAGTGCGTCTATTTTTTATTTAATTTGCGTGTTTTTTAACTACATCTTCTATATGTCGTTCTCTGTAGCCATTTATTTTTGCGATATCCTTTATATATTCATATTCGTTTTTATAATTAATTAAAGATAAAGGTAACTTATTCAGCCTATATGCCATGCTATTAAATGAAGCCATTTTATGTTGTCTAGTGCAAAAGAAATCCCTAGTAATAAACCGTTTAGTCATAGTAGTTTTTCTATATACATATATCAATTTCAATTTTTCCATTTTTTAAAAGCTTTTATTTAACTTCACTTGTATGTCCTGGAATTTTGTAATCAATATTTCATCTACTTCCACTGAAGCTATCGGGCTGAAATTTGGCGCATACGTTTGGTTCTCATGACAATGCATTACTTAAATGCCGCCATTTTGAATTCAATATGGCGGACGTTAGAAAATGGCGATTTATCATTTCCACAGCAACCCCTATGATATGGGTATCAAATGAAAGGGCTTTATAAGCGAAACACAATAAGTAAAGTGACGTCAATCTAAATCCAATATGGCGGACGTCACAAAATGGCGATTTATAATTTCCATAGTAACCGCTATGATATGGGTGGGTATCAAATGAAAGGGCTTGATGACCGAAACACAATAAGTAAAGTGGAGTCATTCGAAATCCAATATGGCGGAGGTCACAAAATGGCGATTTATAATTTCCATAGTAACCCCCTATGGTATGGGTATCAAATGAAAGGGCTTGATGAGCGAAACACAATAAGTAAAGTGACGTCATTTTAAAACCCATATTGGTAGACGTCTAATATGACAATGCAATATTATTATGACATGGAGCAAGTCTTCACCTTCACGTGGTGGAACCTATTAATCCGAAACATTCATTGGCAAGGAGACCAACGCAGATGGAAACCTAACAGATGTCATGAAATTGATAAGAATCAGTTAAGGTTGCAAAAGTCTCAAAAAAGTATAAGACATTGCCTAATAAACAATACCTGATTTATGGATGCAATTTCTAATAAAGAAAAATTTTGTGAAAATTGTCGTAAAAGATTTTAAACAACTTAAAAATGTTGACAAATAATAGACCTAATATTGATTACAAGATTTCAAAAGACTAAAAGGTAAAAAATAAAATAACACAATAACAAAATATTGTTTAAAAAAAGCTTTTATTTAACAATAAAATATAAAAATGTACTAAAAAGAAAATTATAAAATAGTGCTAGTGAAACTAAGCGAAGCGAGGCGAATTTTGCTGAATAATATAATTTCAATATCTGGGCTTTTATTATTTTATGAAAATATTATTTTCAGCCTAAATTTATTATAGCAAAAACTTATTTTTTTTCTTTTTAGTACATTTTTATATTTTATTGTTAAATAAAAGCTTTTTTTAAAAAATATTTTTTTATTGTATAATTTTATTCTTATTAGCTATAAATCTAGAAATGGTAGTTTGTTGCCGATTTCTTCTTCATATGTGAACTTTATGCTCGGGAAAAGGTTGTTGATTTCGTTAAGTAAGAGGGGTACATTGTCCTTATGTATCACAATAAAAATATCGTCAACATACCTTTGCCATATTATGGGCAGTTTTCCAACTCTTTTAAGGTTCATTTCTAGTTTCCCCGTAAAAGTATTGGTAATTTCTTGTTAAATTGGGTTTCCCATGCTTGTACCTTGAACTTGTCTAAAGTACTTGTCCCTAAATTGAAATACATTATAATCCATGCATAATGTTAGAGCTTGCTCTACTGATTGAGTTTCTAACCATTCCTTTATATAATTTAAACTTTCCTTTACAGGTATACTAGGGTACAATGCTTTAACATCTAAAGATGCCGGTATAACTTCTGGTTCTAGATTTAAATTTTCTAATTTCTACTAATTCTAGTGAATTTCTTAAATATAAGTTGTTCTAATTTTCCAAATTCCTCGACACGCCATTTAGCAATTTTGGAAGAAGGTGCATTTGTATTTGGACAAATAATTCTCATTTTGTTACCTGTTTTATGTATCTTTGGTAATCCGTATATTTGAGGTGTTTTTGGATTAGGTGGATTAAGTCCCACCTAACCACAAGCCAACTACTTCCGACCACTCCACCACCTCTGCTCCGATTTCCGTATGTCCCACGCCTCCTCTGTATACACCAAACCTTGCACCCGCTACTTCCTCCGCATGCCCACCTAATTGCATTTATATTTATTTATTTAAGATTCATCAACGGGCTGATTACTTAACATATAAATATAAAAACAGTCACAATATAAAATGAGAATCACAATAATTACAATAATCGATAATTAATATAAATAACTAGAAAATAATTAATTTAAAACAATAACTAGAAAAATCATCCTCCAACATTGTCGCCCCGTCTCAAACAACTTCTACCTCCGTTAACCCGCCCATTCCGCTAGCCAAAACTCCTTTATCCGAACGTCATTCATTTATCGATCCCCTTGTCCCACCTACAGTTAAATTGACTTTGCGCTCTGCTGATTCCAGCGATGGACGGTACCTCTTGTCGCATTTATGACAACGTACGTATATTTCTAGCCTATCTGCACAACAAACCGAACTCCGTCTGTGTTGACGGTAAAACCAGCACCAACGTCATGTTAAATATACAACAAGAAGGCTTGCCCACAGATCCATCAGTCTTACTCCAACTTTTCAATATAGCTTCCCATAAGTTTTCAGAAGATCTATCCACCTATGCTGCGTACGTCAGTTCTGGTCGTATTTCCCATCTTCAAAAAGTCGTAACGACTCCTTAAACTACTTTCGTTCCTAACCCCCTGCTTTCCCTATTTCTGACTTCCCCTCTATTGCGGGGTTCTCATAGCTGCTCACAACCATTATGATGCCACCCTGCTAAAGACCTCCGACTCTACAATATCAGAATTTGTATGTATAAAAATAGCACTAAATAAGTGTCTTCTGTACATACTCTGTTGTTACATTCGCCCCTCTCAACCTCTAGACGCCTACGAGCCCATAATTGAAGCGATCGATACCCTGCTTGAGAACCCTAACGCCTCCGATGAATTTCTTTTATTGGGTGACTTTAACCTCCCCCGTATTCAATGGTCATTGTCCGAGGACTGTTCTCACTTTTTCCCCCTTAACGCATCTTCGGCCAAAGAAGCCTTCTTTACCGATCAGCTCTCCTTTTCAGGTCTCTTTCAAGTAAGCGGAGTCAGGAACTTCCTGGACAGACAATTAAACCTAATATTTTCTTCAGACCCAGTTAACTTGGCTGTCGCAGAAAGCAACCATCTTCTCTCCTCCCTCGACCGTCACCATCCTCACTTGTTCCTCGTTTTCTCCTACGAACACCCTCACGCCCTTTCAGGCTCCGAGTTTTCTCTTCCCTTCAATTTTCGTAAAGGCGACTTTGAAAAATTAAATCACTTGCTCCTCAACTCCAACATTGGCAATATCCCTCAACATCTTCCAGTAGACGTTGCTGTAGAAGCGTTTTATTCGGAAATACACGCTTGTCTTACACAATCTATCCCTCTTATTCCTCGTATAAACTGCTCCTCATCCCCCGTATGGTACGACAAAGAATTACGCTCTCTTCGCAACAGGAGAAATAAACGTTGGCAAACTTTTCTTCTAACCCAGACTGAGTCTGACTATTCTTCCTATCTATCTGCTTATACCTCTTTTTCTGAACGTTGTGATACCCTCTACCATGAGTACCTCCAACGGATGGAAACTAGCCTCATATCCGACCCCAAGCGTTTTTATAACTTTATTAATTCCAAGAAGAAATCCAATGGTTACCCTTCCACCCTAAAGCTCGAGAATACCTCTTCATCTGATCCTCAGTTTATCCTTAACCTCTTTGCACACTTCTTCAGTAAATCTTTCAGCGACAATTCTCTACAACCCGACCTTAACTATTTTGCATTCATGGACAAATGCACTCAAACGTCGTTTACATCTTTTGACCCTGATCCTGAACTAATCGCCGCCAGTATTAATAGGCTTGAGGACGACTTTCACCCAGGTCCAGATGGCATTCCGGCAATCGTTCTAAAAAAGTGTGCCATGCATCTAGTTCAACCCCTTACTTTGCTTTTTCGTCTCTCGGTCACTCAAGGGGTTTTCCCTCAATTATGGAAAAATTCGTATATTATTCCCATCTTCAAAACAGGCTACAAGAACGATGTATTAAAATACAGACCCATTGCTAAATTATCATCCATACCTAAACTATTCGAAAAATTGGTCTATGATTCCATGTTCTTCCACTGTAAGTCTGCCTTCTCACTCTCCCAGCATGACTTCCTCGAAGGTAGATCTACAACCACCAACCTTACTGACTTCGTCTCTAAAACACTATGTGCCCTGGAAACGGTAAAGATGTTGATGTTATCGCCACCGATTTTAGTAAAGCCTTCGACAAGATCTCCCATAACGTTATCTTGTTCAAACTTGGTCGCCTAGGCTTCCCCCCCCCCCCAGGTTCATCTCCTGGATTCGATCCTACCTCAACAACTGTCAGTATAATATTATTTTCAGCTCATCCAATTCTAACCCTATTGTATCTCGTTCCGGCGTCCCTCAGGGCAGCCACCTCGGTCCATTGATTTTTATCCTTACAGTAAATGATGTTGAATGTGTCATCAAACACTCAGAGCTGTCCATTTATGCTGATGACATGAAAATAATCAAACATATCTCCTCCACAACCGACTCTCTTCTCCTGCAAAAAGACCACATTCACCACATGGTGCATGAAAACTTTCTAGAGCTGAATGTCTCCAAATGCCAGTCCATATCTAATTCCTGCAAGCGTCTTGCCACCACCCCGAGAGTCTATATGTTAATAGACGTACAAGTCCCTATCGTTACCTCTTTGTGTGACTTAGGAATAATCTGTGATAGTGAACTCAATTTCCGTTCCCACATTGACATCACAATTAACAGAGCTAACTCCGCGCTAGGGTTTGTGAAGCGCTGGTCTAGAGAGTTCTCCAATCCTTATGTTTCCAAATCTCTCTACGTCTCCTTCGTTAGACCTCTCCTTGAATATGCCAGCCAGGTATGGTCACCTATACAAACAACTCACATTAAGAGGATTGAATCCGTCCAGCGTAGGTTTATTCGCTTCGCTCTACGTGATCTTTTGTTTGCTGACAGATTCAACCTTCCACCCTATGAAAAACGTCTGAAACTGATCGACTTAGAACCTCTAAGCAAACGTCGTGATGTTTCCGACATTCTTTTCATTTATCAATTTTTAAATAGACTGCCCTTCAATCCTGCAATCTTTACCCATCTATACCAATCCCCGTAACCTTATGTCCACTCCCCTTTTCCGACTCGACCGCCATCGCACAAACTACGGTCAAAGCGAGCCAATTACCAGGATGTTACGAAAAGTCAACGACCTTTCCTCTTTTGACTTCCATCTGAGTAAATCATCCCTTCACAAAGCCTTATATCTGGACCCCGCCCATCTTGATCCTGATCGCCCACCTTAATTCTTCTTCCTTACGCCTTATACCAGTGCCTACTGTATTTATAGCTCATATTGTAGCTTATACTTTTTATGTATTTATTATTACTTATCATTTATTGTAGTTTGTAGAATTAGTATTAAGTTATAGCTTGTATTTTTATGGAATAGCTTGTATTAAGCTTAAATAAATAAATAAATAGACTAGTTTCCATTTTGGTATAAAAAAGGCATTACTTATTTTTGATGCCATTTGGTTCGCTTCCCTAGTCATTTTATTGATTGGGTCTTTTTTTTGGTTATATATATTTTCCTTTCTTAAAAGTGTCCAACATACGTTTATCATAATTGTCCTTGTCCAAAATGACCAATAAGTTACCTTTATCTGTTTTTAAGTAAAAGACATTTTTTTCTTTTAGTGATTTTAAAACGTCTTTTCCACGATTACATATTTGTATTTTGTACTTTATTTCCTTTTTATTATTCTGGAAAATCAGCAGTAGCAAAACTAATGTAACCATACTGATATGGGAATTGAATTAGACGCATGACAAAGTCTCTACATTGCCAAAAATAAAAACAATATCTTAAATAACGATGACGATCCCATCGCATCACCTCTCTTCAGCTTTACCATATAGCAGTGAATTTAGAGGCTATTGACCTGTTGTCGGTGCTGAACAAGTGCAATGCCGTTATCACTGTTGGCATTGAACTTCAGTCTGCGTTGGCCGCTGACGATGGCATGAATGCATGCTGAACTGCATCCGGAATTTCCGATTTTTTAAACGGTACGTGAGAAAGGTTTTAGTTTTTGTTATTTATAATTTAATGTTTGACAAAATCTGTGTTTTAATTTATTAAATTGTGCCGTTGAAAAATGACAACCAAGTCGAAAATGAACAAATTCTCGCGGCTAAAGTTAAAAATTCACCGTCTATAGGTTTCCTGAAGAAGTGTAGGGAAAAAGTTTATTCATGTTAAATTTGCTACTGAAAATATAGTTACCGAAAAAGTTATTATATGTGTTAAGAAGAAGTGGTCAAATCTAGAAATTAAAAAATCATATTCTACATTGAATAGTTTAGAACTAGAGTTGTACGAAATACATCTTCTGCTAACAAAGAGGCTGACTAATTTTGAATATCAAAAGTGGTTAGAATTTCTAGACAGAGTAGATTTCCAGGTTGATTTAGACATAAAAAAAAGAAAAAGGTACTTGACAGTAAGTTTAAAAATTTAATCAGAATACATAAGAAGTAAAGTCAGTGCCTGTTTACGTAAAAAATTTCTCTTCCGAAACGTTTTCTGTAGAAGAATTAGATCTAAATAAAGGGATAAAATATACTAAATAGCAGTAGAAACCGCTATTAAATCTCTACCAGAAAATAGGAAAAATGAAATTAGAGAAAATATTAAGAAAGTTTTCAAGAATAATAAAAAGGAAATAAAGTACAAAAGACAAAAATGTAATCGTGAAAAAGAAGTTTTAAAATCATAGAAAAAGAAAAAAAAGAAGAAAACAATTTCTTTTACTTAAAAGCAGATAAAGGTAACTCATTGGTCATTTCCGGTGAATAGGTCGATTATGATAAACGTATGTTGGACACTATAAAGAAAG
Organism: Leptarthrus brevirostris; assembly: GCA_964036015.1. Classification (NCBI taxonomy): domain Eukaryota; kingdom Metazoa; phylum Arthropoda; class Insecta; order Diptera; family Asilidae; genus Leptarthrus; species Leptarthrus brevirostris. The sequence continues at coordinate 84,794,531 of OZ038375.1, read as the reverse complement.
AAAGAAATATAGAACAAAAAAGACCGAATCAATAAAATAACTAGGGAAGCGAACCAAATGGCATAAAAAATAAGTAATACCTTTTGTATACCAAAATGGAAACTGGTCACACCTAATCCAAAAACACCTAAAATATACGGATTACCAAAGATACATAAACCAGGTAACAAAATGAGAATTATTTGTTCAAATACGAACAAAATTCCAAAACGCTAAATGGCTTGTGGAGGAATTTGCTATAGAATTAACCCTTCTAACTCAGAAGGCGCACTTCACAGGCAGAAGCCTGGAACCAATTGACCTATTCACCAGAATATAACATATATTGAGGTGAATGAGGCTCCCGCAACCCATGCAAAGAAAAATATTAGTAAACAAAAGACAAAACCCGTCCAAACAAAACAATCAGGGGTGCATTGATAACAGAGATAGCTTAAGCAAATCCTTAGCAAGAGCCAGGTCAAAAATAGGACACATATTCACGGCTCTACACATGCGATTAATAGGCTCATGCATACCATAGTTAGACCGAGAATGAACAACATGTAGTAAAGGCAATCTCCTTAACCTATACGGAGTATGCCTATAAGTAACTAAACTTGCAAGAGAGCGAGAATCTATTTTCGAGTTCAAAAGCTGGTGAATAAATACTAGGTCAGCAACTCTACGTCGTTCCTCCAACGAGTGCATATTAAGCAATTGGAGGCGATCCTCATAAGGAGGAAGCCTTAATGGATCATTCCACGGGAGGTCCCTTAGTGCGAACCTAACAAAGTTCCGCTGCACCGATTCAATGCGTCTAGAATGAACAGCATAGCAAGGAGACCAAACTTGAGATGTATATTCGAGAATTGGTCTAACTAAAGAAAAAAATAAGTGAATGAGGGTCTGTCGATCAGAAAACTCCCTTGACCATCGCTTAACAAAACCCAGGACAGAATTACTCCGAGATACGATATGGTTTATGTGCAGAGTGAAATCGAGTTTTCTGTCTAGCTTTACACCGAGGTCAGTAACGGACTCCACACGACGGATATTAGTTTCCGCAAAGGTATAATCAAAGACGAGCTGATTGATGCTCCTAGAAAATGACACAACTTCACATTTATCCAGGTTAAGTTGCAGTCCATTTGAGGCACACCAACCCCTGAAGGTATTCAAATCATTCTGAATGCAGGAAGAATCATAACTGTTTCCAACGCATGAGAAAATCTTCATATCGTCTGTGTAGATTAAAACTTTGGAGTGCTTAATCAGAGGGACAATGTCGTCAATGGCTAGGATAAACAGCAACGGCCCCAGATGGCTTCCCTGCGGTACACCAGATGAAGCCCTAACTACTCTAGATAAAGTATTACGGAAAGAGATACGGTAAGTCCTATTTTTTAAGTAAGAGCAGATCCAATCGAGCAACAAAGGCGGAAAACCCAACCTTTCAAGCTTAAGCATAATCACGGAGTGAGGGAGCTTATCAAATGCCTTGCTGAAGTCGGTGTAGACACAATCAGTCTGGAGACCTTGTTGGAAGGCAGAGATAATGTGGGATGTAAATTCTAGCAGGTTAGTTGTCGTCGATCTACCAGGCAGAAAGCCATGTTGATTAGATGAGATTAACCCCTTACATTGCCCAACAAGCTGTGAATATATAACAGATTCGAACAACTTGGGTATGCAGGAAAGTTTCGCGATTGGCCTATAATTTGTTATGAAGTTTTTATGCCCCTTTTTATAAACAGGAACTATAAAGGAGCTCTTCCATAACGTAGGAAATCTACCAGCCTGAAGAGATTTATTGAAGATGAGTTCCAATGGAGTGAGTAAGGCATCAGAACAGGATCTCAAGAATGCGGGTGGAACACCATCAGGACCAAAGGAAAAGTCCAGTTTAAGCTCCTTGATACCATTCAAGATAATATCATTTGTAAAATTAGAACAACCAGAGGGCTTATATTTACGAAATTCACTAGAATTAGTAGAAAAATTAGAAAATTTACACCTGTACACCTGTAAAAGAAAGTTTAAATTATATAAAGCAATGGTTAGAAACTCAATCAGTAGAGCAAGTAAAAATATAGTGCTACATGCAAGCTCTAACATTATGCATGGATCATAATGTATTTTAATTTAGGGACAAGTACTTTAGACAAGTTCAAGGTACAAGCATCGGAAACTCAATTTCTTGTTATGTTGCCAATATTTTTACGGGGAAACTAGAAATGAACCTTAAAAGAGTTGGAAAACTGCCCATAACATGCCAAAGGTATGTTGACGATATTTTTGTTGTGATACATAAGGACAATGTACCCCTCTTACTTAACGAAATCAACAACCTTTTGTTATCGGTTACGTGGGAAATCCATGTTCACAGGCTACCACAAGATGGCTGCATGCGGACATGGATTGGATGGAGGGTAGTCAGCGCCACTAAGTTGCCTTGTCACAACTTAGTTGTAGCTCACAACCAAGGGATTAAGGGAAGGTTATTGGAAGTACCGGGGTGAGCGTAGTGATAGCCGTGCAGGCTTTGTTCAATGACCGAAGAGGTGAGGGGCCCGCCTAGCTTACCGTGCTTAGCTCGTTTGATGGGGGTGAGATCTTGCCTCACACTCCTCGGTACACTCACCCGAACTCATTGCGGGCACTCTTTAAGTCCTGATGGACCGAAGACTATTCAGAACAAAGGGAACGCACAAAATTTTAAGGGAATAAAGAAAGGATAAAAGAACAACCGCTATCATGCTCCTGACGAAGAAAACAACCTCAGCCTCCAGTTGGTATGAGGCTTATAGGGCTAACCCTCCCCATCCTATGACTATGTTTAGCCGTGGTTACGGCATAGTCCCAAATGTCTCGGACAGTTGTTCGGGTACGGTTAGAGAGGAGAGGAAGGAGACTAACCTCCAAAATAGAAAACTCACAGAATCATCGTGCTCATATTGATATTTCAGAAAAGAGGGACTAACGCTAACGGGTCATTTGCATAGCCAGGAAAATGATTGACTTCTCCTAAGTCATCCGAGCATAGCAACTCAAAAGATTATTCAAGGTTAAACGTAGGCGAGCATAAAGTAGAAAAATTGAATGTTTTAAAGATTAATCAAAAAAAAATAATAAAAACATCATATACTGATTAAAGTCGGCACTAGCTTTGCTTAGGCTAAACCGTCTGACACTATTCATTGAACAGGCGTATTATTGAGGTATTACTAAGTTGCTAACAGCACAAAAAACATTATTCGAACTTTTAGGAATAATAAAATCACTTTACGTTCCACCCAATTATAAGGCAACTTTAGTTTATAGCATCATTATTTCGGAGCGATATTCATATATCATACCTAATCCCTCTAATAGGTATGAGGTTCTTATTCCTTTTTGTAGGCTCACGTCCACAAAAGTTAGTTCTCCAGCTTCATAGGTTATTCAAAAGTATACTTTCCTTTGTGTTTTTTTTGGTAATATGAGTTCTTTTAGGCTTTTAAGATCATCATTCAATCCTTAAATCTAGTCGCACATTAGATAAATTCAGTAAGGTCTAAAGTAGTAAATCAAAAGGTTCATCATTAAAATTTTATTTATAAAATAATTCCGTTTTTTTTTATAGTAACGAACACCTTTTTAATACATTGGAAATGAGAGCAAAGAAACTTTCGGACTGATAAAAAAAATTAATCGATAGAAAAAACCGCGCTCACATAGCAGTAACTTCGTATGTCCATTTTCGATACATAACGATTATTTATTCATAAATAAGTTTTAATAATCTTCTATTTAACTTGTTGTTTTCATATACTAGGTTTGTTATTATATCCTAAGATATTTTTTGTCTGTCTCTGAAATACTATTAGAAGTTTTCTAAGGATTAAACCGTTACTACAATTATAATAAAAAAATTAATGAAAAAGGAAATTATTTACTTATTTAAGCTTAATACAAGCTATTGCATACAAATACAAAATACAAGCTATAACTTAATACTAATTCTACAGACTATAATAAATGATAATTAATAATAAATAAATAAAAAGTATAAGCTACAATATAAGCTATATTTATTGATTACTGGCAAAAGGCGTAAGGAAGAAGAATTAAGGTAGGCGATCAGGATCAAGATGGGCGGGGTCAAGATATAAGGCTTTGTGGAGGGATGATTTACTCAGACGGAAGTCAAAAGAGGAAAGGTCGTTGACTTTTCGTAACATCCTGGTAATTGGCTCGCTTTGACCGTAGTTTGTGCGATGGCGGTCGAGTCGGGAAAGGGGAGTTGTATAGATGGGTAAAGATTGCAGGATTGAGGGGCAGTCTATGGCACCAGTTAATAATTGATAAATGAAGAGAATGTCGGAAACATCACGACGTTTGCTTAGAGGTTGTAAGTCGATCAGTTTCAGACGGTTTTCATAGGGTGGAAGGTTGAATCTGTCAACCCACGGAAGATCACGTAGAGCGAAGCGAATAAACCTACGCTGGACAGATTCAATCCTATTAATGTGAGTTGTTTGTGTAGGTGACCATACCTGGCTGGCATATTCAAGGAGAGGTCCAACGAAGGAGACGTAGAGAGATTTGGAAACATAAGGATTGGAGAACTCTCTAGACCAGCGCTTCACAAACCCTAGCGCGGAGTTAGCTCTGTTAATTATGCTGTCAATGTGGGAACGGAAATTGAGTTCACTATCACAGATTATTCCTAAGTCACACAAAGAGGTAACGATAGAGACTGGTACGTCGGTTAGCATGTAGACACTTGCGGGAATAAGAGATGGACTGGCATTTGGAGACATTGAGTTCAAGAAAGTTTTTCATTTGGTGAAGGAATCGAGATCTTTTCACAGGAGAAGAGAGTCGGTTGTGGAGGAGATATGTTTAATTATTTTCATGTCATCAGCATAAATCGACAGCTCTGAGTGATTCATGCCACATTCAACATCATTTATTGTAAGGATGAAAATTAATGGACCGAGGTGGCTGCCCTGGGGGACGCTGGAACGAGCGACAATAGGGTTAGAAATGGATGAGCTGAAAAGAACATTGTACCGACGGTTGTTGAGGTAGGATTGAATTCAGGAGATGAATCGGGAAGGGAAGCCTAGGCGATCAAGTTTGAACAAGATAATGTTATGGGAGATCTTGTCGAAGGCTTTACTAAAATCGGTGGCGGTAACATCAACATCTTTACCGTTTCCAGGGCACATAGTGTTTTAGAGACGAAGTCAGTAAGGTTGGTGGTTGTAGATCTACCTTTGAGGAAGCCATGCTGGGAGAGTGAGAAGATAGACTTACAGTGGAAGAACATGGAATCATAGACCAATTTTTCGAATAGTTTAGGTATGGATGATAATTTAGCAATGGGTCTGTAGTTGGACACATCGTTCTTGCAACCTTTTTTGAAGATGGGAATAATATACGAATTTTTCCATAATTGAGGGAAAACCCCTTGAGTGACCGAGAGACGAAAAAGCAAAGTAAGGGGTTGAACTAGATGCATGGCACACTTTTTCAGAACGATGGCCGGAATGCCATCTGGACCTGGGTGAAAGTCGTCCTCAAGCCTATTAATACTGGCGGCGATTAGTTCAGGATCAGGGTCAAAAGATGTAAACGACGTTTGAGTGCATTTGTCCATGAATGCAAAATAGTTCAGGTCGGGTTGTAGAGAATTGTTGCTGAAACATTTACTGAAGAAGTATGCAAAGAGGTTAGCGATAATCTTAGGATCATATTAAGAGGTATTCTCGAGCTTTAGGGTGGAAGGGTAACCATTGCATTTCTTCTTAGAATTAATAAAGCTATAAAAACACTTGGGGTCAGATATGAGGCTAGTTTCCATCCGTTGGAGGTACTCATGGTAGAGGGTATCACAACGTTCAGAAAAAGAGGTATAAGCAGATAGATAGGAAGAATAGTCAGACTCAGTCTGGGTTAGAAGAAAAGTTTGCCAACGTTTATTTCTCCTGTTGCGAAGAGAGCGTAATTCTTTGTCGTACCATACGGGGGATGAGGAGTAGTTTTTACGAGGAAGAAGAGGGATAGATTGTGTAAGACAAGCGTGTATTTCCGAATAGAACGCCTCTAAAGCAACGTCAATTGGGAGATGTTGAGGGACATCGCCAATATTGGAGTTGAGGAGCAAGTGATTTAATTTGTCAAAGTCGCCTTTACGAAAATTGAAGGATAAAGAAGACTAGGAGCTTGAAACGACATGAGGTTGCTCGTAGGAGAAAACGAGGAACAAGTGAAGATGGTGACGGTCGAGGGAGGAGAGAAGATGGTTGCTTTCTGCGACATCCAAGTTAACTGGGTCTGAAGAAAAAATTAAGTCTAATTGTCTGTCCAAGAAGTTCCTGACTTCGCTTACTTGAAAGAGACCTGAAACGGAGAGCTGATCGGTAAAGAAGGCTTCTTTGGCCGAAGATGCGTTAAGGGGGACACAGTGAGAACAGTCCTCGGACAATGACCATTGGATACGGGGGAGGTTAAAGTCACCCAATAAAAGAAATTCATCGGAGGCGTTAGCGTTCTCAAGCAGGGTATCGATCGCTTCAATTATGGGCTCGTTGGCGTCTAGAGGTTGAGAGGGGCGAATGTAACAACAGAAGATGTACAGAAGACACTTATTTAGTGATATTTTTATACATACAAATTCTGATACTGTAGAGTCGGAGGTCTTTAGCAGGGTGGCATCATAACGGTTGTGAGCAGCTATGAGAACCCCGCGACCTGGTGGATCATTGGTGCATATACAACCGTCAACACGGAAAATGGTATAGTTTGGAGGGAATAGTTCGTTGTCGAGAATTCCTGGTGTTAGATTGGTTTCAGTTAAAGCAAAGATATCGTGCGGGAATTTGTGAGAGTTAAGGAAAATATTTGTGCAGATAGGCTAGAAATAGACGTACGTTGTCATAAATGCGACGGTCCCGTAAACGGGACAGGAGGTATCGTCCATTGCTAGAATCAGCAGAGCGCAAAGTCAATTTAACTGTAGGTGGGACAAGGGGATCGATAAATGTATGATGTTCGGATAAAGGAGTTTTGGCTAGCGTAATGGGCGGGTTAACGGAGGTAGAAGTTGTTTGAGACGGGACGACAGTGTAGGAGGATGACGGCATGGAATTAGGTGGGCATGCGGAGGAAGTAGCGGGTGCAAGGTTTGGTGTATACAGAGGAAGAGTGGGACAGACGGAAATCGGAGCAGAGGTGGTGGAATGGTCGGAAGAAGTTGGCTTGTGGTTAGGTGGGCATGCGGAAGAAGTTGGGAGTGCATGGTTAGGTGGGTGCGCTGGATATACGGAACTCAAAACAGTATTGGTTGGGTTGACGGTAGGAATGGACGTGTTCGAGGGCTTCGGTGTAACTGGAACAGCGGGGTTAAGGATGTGAGAATATATAAAGTTGGGATACTTGACTGGAGTACTTAGATTAAAGTTTGGAAATACTCCCATTTTGAGCTGCCAATTGGAGTTAGGATCACTAGCTTTAGGGTTAATGGTGATATGTGCGGAAGAGTGAGGAGTGATTATGTTGTTACTAGTTCTAAGATTCTTATGGTTAGGGTGAATACTAAATTTAGGTATGGGAGAAGGTCGTTTGAGGAAATCTCAATCTTTATTTAAGATTCATTACTTTACATGTAAATATAAAAATAGTTATAAAATAAAATAAGAATCACAATAATTACAATAATTAATATAAATAACTAGAAAATAATTAATTTAAAACAATAACTAGAAAAATAGAAAAATAATTAATAATAAATAATAATTAAATAAAAACAGAGTAGTTAGGAAAGTTTGGCCTTCACAGAATTTTTCGACAGATTAAAATCAATGTTGTTAAAATGCGAATTAAAAAACCGAGACATTGACGTGACGGGCTCGTGAAAACCATAATTTGTGCGATGCTGTGGAATTTTAAGAAAATCTCGATTTCTCAAGGAGCGACTCGGAATCGATATATTAAAAGAAGACAACAAGGCTGGAGAGGCAACACCATTGTTTAGCAACTCATTAGAGCATTAGAGCAAAGGGCCATTATGTGCGTGAAGATTAGGAAATATTTAAAAATAAAAAGTTAAACAAAAGGCTTTACACCAGGTTGCAGCAATTCCGAGTTAAAAACAAAATAAACAAACTGAGTCACTTCCGTTTGAAAAACAAAAATATTTTCCGGCACTGTAAAAAGCGAAAAAACAAACTGAGTCACTTACAAAATAGCGGTCAGTTAAAAATAAGGTCACTGACAAAAATGTAAACAAGGAGAAACTGTGTCAGGTAAGTTATTGACCGGGAAAGAGTGGCACTCACTTTGCTGAGACACGCACAAAACACACGATACGAAAATACTGCAGAGAAATTGAACAGAGTGAGGAGCGATCACGCAATGCGTCCGATCGATTAGGCGGTAATTGGAGAACTGAAATAATCTTCCCAATTTTATCCAGGTTTATTATAGTATACATATACTCGTTTAAAAAAAATTTGCAACTTTATGCCTTAGATGTCGGCCTATCTAAATTAAAAATGTGAATGGATTTTATGTGATCATACACTTCACGAAAAATAAAATTTTTTTTTTTAAATTTTTTTACACCTTTTGCTTAAGTTTCGTTTTCTTTATATATATTTAAATTTATATCTTTCTTTGTGACTGCTTTATAATCAGTCAGCAATAGCATTCAAAACTTGCATAGAGAATTTCTTATTCCGAGTAATTCCTTATTTCTTTCGGAGTAATTCCGAAACATGAGCGCTAAAATTTGAAATGGAAAGTTAGACAAATATTTTATCTAATAAGAATAAATAAACATATAACAATGTTGTCTACCACACTTACTTTTTTAAAACGAACACGGAGTGTAGACCGGTTTCAGCCTTCGGCCAAGGCTGAAACCGGTCTACACTCCGTGTTCGTTTTAAAAAAGTAAGTGTGGTAGACAACATTGTTATATGTTTATTTATTCTTGTTAGTTATGGCTTACCACAAATGTCTATAATAAAAATAAAATAAAAATATTTTATTATCAATTTAGGCCAATTTATCATTTTCTTGACTTTGCAGATGTGTAGATAGAGGAAGTTTAGCTTTTCCGTAAGGCTGATTTAATTCCTTTAATTGTGAAGACGAGCATTCTTCCCAGTAACTGGTTTAGATGTGTAGATAGAGGCAGTTTAGCTTTTCCGTAAGGCTGATTTAATTCCTTTAATTGTGAAGACGAGCATTATTCCCAGTAACTGGCTTACCTGACACAACTTCTCACCAATCATCAACAATTTGTTTTCTTGTTGTGTTATTGCAGTAAGCCAACTGATTTTGCCAAACTTTTGGCGACGGTAAAAAATGTTGATTTTTCCCAGTTGTCAATTTCTGCACTGTGCTCCCAATGCTGTTTGAAATCACTTTTTAATATGTTTACTTGTTACACTACACTTCATTTAACCATGTCTCATAGCACTTTAGCAAAAACCATTTATACCTAGAATGGGTAGGAATTCTCACGAAATCGGCCGCTTTCAGACAACCCGGCCGCCCTGCAAGTACGCAAAGTGTAAAAATGTGTAGAGGTTGGATTTAACAAGTGTGTGTTCAATTGGTTGAAGGAGAATGCCAATAGTTTTACAAAATTTATACTCCTAGCAGTGCACGTCAAATAGTCGACTGAGGATTTAGATGCAAGTTCCGAGAAACGGCATGGGAGAATCACAGATCATGCACATAAAACTTGACACATTTATTCGTTGCTATGAAATATTTTCCTGTTGTCACAACATTCCCCGGGCATGTGCTTTATTTATTGAAACGGTTTGGCTGTCTGGAGGCAACCATTTGGCTGAGAATTCCCACCCTGCTACTTTTATCAATTGGCACAACTCAAATGCCGACAACAAACGCGAGCCGTGCAGATGGCTCGGAGTTATGCTGTTCAGTTTAAGTTTGGTGGTAAACATCATGGTGTCAAATCGAATCTTCGCCGAGGCGTTGTCTACTCGACAAAAAAATTGTTAGGTGAGGCACTAAAGATGCATGAAACATGCTTTGGAAGGAGGCGCAAAGCAAGTGTTTGTACCGGTAAGGGTTGCTGAGGGCCCGGCGCTTATCAGACATTCGTAGGTGAAGGAAAGACATACTTGGGACAACCCCATATCTCCGTTGATCTGAATGACGTGACCGGTTCATCATCTCGGCTTGCCCAGTCAGATCCATCAGACATACTCCTAATGAGAGAGCAGCCGGTGAATCTGAGCTCAACATCTGGGGTAGTTTCACCCGGACTGACCCGACGTCCTGATGAGAGACGCGTGCGCCCTGGTGCTTCTCCAACAGAGTAGCCGAAATGCTTTTCCACACGAAAAGGTATTGCATACTGGACCTTGGTGGACCTTCCTCCTTTAGCTCAATTCTACACTTCCCCTTCCTTGTCAAGGGAAGCTCCGTTACGTAGACATTTTTTCATCATTACAAGGGGGGAACACACACTCCAACACCACTCCCTACCGTGTTGTCGTTTCAGGGACGGATATCTTTTGCGTGGTATATTCCGATTAGTTGCCCTTGTAAGTCTTCTAATTCGTATAAATTATTTCCCTTCCTTGATCGTATTCTGTTTCTTATGAATTTTTTTGCAAGTCTGGCGTTCGTGCCCTTCTAAAAATCACTAAGTAAAAAATTACGCCGATATACTTCTTGGCCTGGCCGAAAAGTAATGGGCCCATCTCTTGTATTATAGTTTCGTTCGCCCTGGTCAAATGCACGATCAAGGTTAGATTTTCTCTAATAAGGGCGATTTTATCCGACATGTCTATTTGCATATCCGTTTCTGTCCAGGTACCGAGCTTACGCAGAAGCTCATAACTTGACGCATGTGTTATCATATGCTGCCCGTACAAGACTTGGTATGGGGAGAATCCTGTAGCCTTGTGGATGGAGCTTCGCAACGAGCTCGCGACAGCCCTCAGATGTTCGTCCCAGCGATCATGCTTGTCGGATTAGTAAGCGCGGATACCTGCCAGAATGGATCGATTAACACGTTCTGCAGCGTTGGCCTGAGAGGAATGTAGGGCGGTATACACATGTTGTATTCCACAACGTTTCAACAATTGATTGAAAGCCGCGGATTTGAACTGGGGGCCATTGTCCGTGATGACAGTTTCTGGCGCCCCGAAGACGTGGAATACTTCTTCCTCTAAATATTTATTTATGAGAGTGGAGCTTGACTTACGCAGAGGCTTCAGTAGAGGGAATTTGGAAAAATGATCCAATATAATAAGGATCGAAGTGTTTCCGCTTCTTGATCGGGGATATGGACCAAGAAGATCGATGTATATCCTCTGCCAAGGACGTTCCGACTTAGGTTGCTGTCCCATTAGTGGACGAAAAATAGTGTTAGGAGCCTTGGTCTCTTTACAAATTTGGCAGTTATTCACATATGATTGGACTTGCGTGGTCGTTAAAATGCGTTCCCGCAACTCCTTGTATTCAGACGATTCGAACTCTGGAGAGTCGAGGTCTATTTGGAGACGGAGTTGGATCAATGCGTTGAGCGGCAAGACCAACATGCCATGGGTCCCGGGTTCGAGACCAGATGACCGTGAGCTTTTATTAAGTAATTAAAAATAATCCACTCCGTCTCTGTGCTATTGTCTAGCTCGTAGCAATGCAAACAAGACTCATGTTTCCTCACTTCCCTTACCCTAATTCCCTTCCGGCCAAAACCATGCTAACGCATCAAAGGGTTGTCCCCTAGGATTTGGCCACATCGTATAAAAAAGAAAAGAAAAAAAAGCGATCTTCGAAAAGTCATGTTGGTGCACTCTGGAGAGTGCATCAGGAACAAGGTTCTGACTGCCACGTCTGCAGCTTCAAGCTCCAGTGGGCTAACCGGCCAGATAGGTCCTTTTGAATCATGAGCCACCTCAAGCTCGTATGGTCTGTTACGATCTTGAAGGGTATCAATTCTATGTAGGCACGGAATTTCTTCACACTTAGAAACGCGGCTAGGCATTCCAACTCCGTCACGCTATAGTTGCGCTGGGCGGAGTTAAGTTTTTGCGACATGCATGCTTTCGTCGGGATCGCTACCTCTCTGACCCATGTTCTCCTGTCGGCGATGGGGTCCTGTGTGCGATCAGGGGGGGTATCTCGTGCTCGGTCGTCGGCATTTCCGACTCCCGCGACCTCGAGCTTTTGTACGTCGTCTTGATATTCCCTACCAGAAGCCTATTCGTGTTGACTGTTTATGTTCCCCCTTGTTCTCCTTCCGCAGTGTACGAACAGCTTGCTGCGTCTATTGACTGTTTGACCGATTCCTTACTTCCCTCGAATGACATCGTGCTCCTTGGTGACCTCAATTTTCCTGGCATCGGCTGGATACATTCCCCCGATGCTGATGGCCTTATACCTTCAGTTATTTCTGCTCCCCAACATGCTCTGTCCTTTTTGGACTCTGTAGCTCCTTCCGGATTGGCTGAATGCTGTGATGTTCCCAATGATTCAGGTAGGTATCTTGACCTCGTATTTTCTTCTGACCCTGATAGCACAGTTGTGAGGAGATGCCTAGTCCCTCTGGTCCCTGAATCGAGTCATCACCCTGCTCTTTTAGTCACCATGTGCTTCGACTCCCCTGTTGCATCTCCTTCCGTACTCGGTGACTTCTACTTCAATTTTAAACGTGCTGACTTCTCGTGCATGGATGACTGGTTACTTTCCTGTGATTGGTCGGGCGTGTTGGGAGAGCGTGACGTCGATCTGGCTACGAGCGCTTTTTATGATGTCCTCTACGCTTGTTTTACCCGATTTGTTCCTATTAGTATTTCTAGGTCTGGATCCCCTTATCTGTTCCGTCTCTGGGTTGATGGTGAGGTTTTGTATCTCAGGAAGCCATGATTACTACTTGGCGTACACTGACCTTTGCCACCGTTTCTCTGCTCGTCTGCAGGATTCCTATGCCGGGTACCTGTCTAATATGAGAACTACGTTGCGCAGCGACCCCAAATTATTCTGGAGATTTATTAACTCGAAGCGTAAATGTGATGCCTATCCGTGCTCTTTGAGGTACCGCGACTGTGAGAGTGACGATGCTCCCACAATTTCTAATTTTTTTGCGGATTTTTTCCGAACCTCTTTCTATGATTCCCTCTGTGATATTTCATTTATTTATTCATTTACAATATTTCATCAATGATCTGACTACTACAAAAGAACCAAGCAATAAACCAAATAAAAAAAAAAACTAAATAAAAACAATATAACAAATCATATAAAAAACAAAGAGCAAGAAGAGAATTCGCAAAACATAAATTCAGAAAACAAAAGTGCCAAAGTGAATAAAAAGCAAATAAAAAGTAAAAAGCATAACAAAAACCAAAAAGTAACCTCAACAAAGCTGACTCCTCACATGATTACGCGATAGATGAAAATCAATGCAATTAAAAGCGGAATTAAAAAATCGCGACAACAACGTTATAGGTTCATTTAATCCATAATTAGTACGATGAAAAGGTAACCGAAGAAAGTCATGATTCCTCAGGGAGCGAGCTGGAACCGATATGCCAAAGCTACCCAAGAGAACAGAAGAATCAATGGACCCACGAATTCAGTCGAAAGCAAAAAGGATCCCGGCGTTACGGCGCCTCTTTTCAAGTGTGTCCAAGTGCAGAAGTTTAAGTCTATCAGCATAAGGAGGTAACATAAGGGAGTTATTCCAAGGAAAGCCTCGAAGGGCAAACCTAACGAACCTCCGTTGAACAGCTTCAATGCGATTGATATGTGACACATAGAGGGGTGACCAGACTGGAGAGGCATATTCTAGAATAGGCCGGACAAAAGTGCAATATAAGAGCTTTGTAATGTAAGGGTAATCAAATTCCCTTGACCATCTCTTCACGAAACCAAGAGTCATATTAGCCTTGTTGACTATGGCATCAAAATGATCCTGGAAAGAAAATTGAGAATTGAGCCAAACACCCAGGTCCTTTGTCTTAATAACTCTTGTTAAAGGACAACCCTCTATGGTAAAGTTATATTGAATTGGAGACCTTTTTCGTGAGAAAGACATGGATGTACACTTGCTAATATTTAGGGGAAGGTCGTTAATGGAACACCAATTCTGAAAGGCGTCCAAGTCGGAATTTAAGAGTAGGCAATCGGCATTGTCAGACACAGTGCGAAATATCTTAGCGTTTCCCTTTCTGATTTTACACACTTGACGCGGCTCCCGCCTACCTCCCTTGAGCCTAAAGATTTAGTATTTGACGACGCACTCGTCGCTGAACATTTATCTAATTTGGCGGAAGGCTTTACGGGTGGTCCCGACAGTTTACCCGCTTCTTTCCTGAAGAAATGCCAATTGTCTCTTGCCAGTGTTCTTTGTTATTTGTTCAATCTGTCCCTACAATCTGGCCGCTTTCCTGAACTTTGGAAGACTTCTGTGTTGATTCCGCTCCATAAGAAAGGCAGTAGGTCAGACGTCTCCAATTACCGACCGATCGCCAGCCTATGCCATACCGCAAAGGTTTTTGAGTCCCTCGTCAGTGACGTTCTTCGATTTCAATGTAGGCCTTTTATGGGGTCCTTCCAGCATGGCTTCCTCAAGGGGAAGTCTACCACCACCAACCTCGAATTCATTAATTATTCTTTACCGGCCATCGAGGCGGGCAAACAGGTCGACTGTGTATTAACCGATTTCATTAAGACTTTCGATAGGTATCCTGGTTCATAAATTGTTTCTTCTTGGGTTTCCCTCCTGCTTCATAAAGTGGTTGTCCTCTTACCTGTCTGGTCGTACCCAACGTGTCTTGTTTCGGGGAGCTCTTTCTGACCAAATCCTCGTCACTTCGGGGTTGCCTCAAGGTAGTATCCTTGGTCCACTTCTCTTCATTCTGTACGTCAATGATGTTTCGCTTCTCCTGGCCCACAGTAAAATTCTGTGTTATGCGGACGATGCTAAAATTTTTCGCATTGCTTCTCACGAAGCAGACTGCAGTACCTTGCACTCTGACCTAGCCGTGTTCTGCGACTGGTGTGTTCGCAATCGCCTTCCTTTAAATGCCGGCAAGTGCACCTGACCTTTTCCCGTAAGAGACGTCCTTTCCTCTTTGACTACACCGTCGATGGCGTTACCTTATGCAGGGTTGATAAGATGAAGGACCTAGGTGTGGTCCTCAATTCTCGCCTTTCATTTGAGGATAATGTGGATTCGATCGTTGGTAGGGCTAACTCGATGCTGGGTTTCGTTAAAAGATGGTCTAAGGAACTCGACGACCCCTACCTAACTAAGCTTCTTTACTGTACCTTCGTCCGACCGCTTTTGGAATATGCCAGCCCCGTGTGGTCTCCCTATTTCGCCGTTCACGTCAACCGCGTCAAGGCAGTGCAGCGCAAATTCCTTAGGTTTGCCCTCCGTGGACTTCCCTGGACGGATCCCTGGTTGGTCCCTTTTTATACTGATCGTTTGGTGCTGATTCCTCTTGACTCCCTTGAAAAGAGGTGTAACATCTCCAAACTATTATTTTTGTTCGATCTATTGCAGGGTACAATAAATTCTCCCGACTTACTGGCGCAACGATCCTACGATCTTTTATTTATTTATTCTTAATTATTCATTTATTATATTCTGTAGAATTAGTATTAAGTTATAGTTTGTATTTAATTTTTTATTTTTGTATTTTTTATGCAATAGCTTGTATTAAGCTTAAATAAATAAAGATCCTTGAGGAATCGCAACTTCCTGCACGTCTCTGGTCATCGTACTCTGTATGGGATGTACGAGCCCATCACGTCGATGTCTCGTCTCCTCAACCAGCATATCGCCAATCTTGACCGTAACCTCTCCAGGCTGCGATTGAAGGGCATACTCAGACAGTGTCTTGGTTGATGAGTGGTCGTAGATGGTGTGAACCGCTGTCCTTCAGTCGCTGATTAATTTGTTTTTCGGCTTCTAGTTTGTAGTTTAGTTACTAAGTATTTTTGCGCTGTAGTAATCTTTGTGGATGAATCTGATGTAATAAACAATCGGCCTCTTCGTGCCTTCCTCCTCTGCTTGTAGAAGGACTCCTCCGACTCCTTGCTGACTTGCCGCACATTGCATGACGAAAGGTTTGCGGAAGTCAGGACTGATGAGCAATGGGGCTGTTGTTAGTTTATGCGTCTTTCAGGTCCAGTCCTGTTATGAATCGAGCAGGTGGTAATCTACCGAGGATGCCGTCAATGTGCGGAAGGGGATACGCATCCTTTTTTGTCACCACATAGACTTTGCTTGCGTCGAAACATAGTCGGACCTTTCCGGGCTTCCTGACAAGTACCACTAGGGAGCTCCATGCACTTTGATTCTCCTCGATGACTCCTAGGTCTTTCATCCGCTCCAGTTCCGCGTCCATCAATACCTGTACTGCTGTAGAGACCGGGTAATGTCGTTGTTTGATTGGCGTGGCATTCCCTACTTCAATGACGTACTGCAACACAGTTGTTTTTCCGAAGCCTTGCTTTCCGTATGACGGGAAAACACTTTTGTCAATTCGAGTCGAGCGCGCTCTTCTAAGGATAATTGGTGCATATTCGTATCAATGGGAGCCACAGGTTCGAACGACGGAGAGAGTAAGCAGAGGATGTCTGGGGCTACCTGGAAAGCCTTCCAGAAATCGACTCCAAGATATGGTTCTGCGACAAACTAGGTATGACATATAACCTAATGATATGTCGATTGCCGCGGAACTCTATATCCGTGTCCAGGTGACCGCATACCTGCTGAGAGGTTCCGTCAGCTATTTTGACGGATGTTGCGTATTTTTTAAATGTCACCTGGCCTTCTTGGATAAGCTTCCGAGCTGCTTGACTTCCCAGGCAACTCACGCTTGCTCCACTATCTAGCAGCCCATTGATCGTCTATCCTAGTAGTTTTACTCTAGCAAACGGTCTGATGTCACGTGGTATTGTCGTAATGCCTCAAAGGTAGATCTACAACCACCAACCTTGCTGATTTCGTCTCTAAAACACTATGTGCCCTGGAAAACGGTAAAGATGTTGATGTTATCGCCACCGATTTTAGTAAAGCCTTCGACAAGATCTCCCATAACGTTATCTTGTTCAAACTTGATCGCCTAGGCTTCCCCCCCCCCCCCCCCCCCAGATTCATCTACTGGATTCGATCCTACCTCAACAACCGTCAGTACAATATTCTTTTCAGTTCATTCATTTCTAACCCTATTGTCGCTCGTTCCGGCGTCCCTTAGGGCAGCCACCTCGGTCCATTCATTTTTATCCTCACAATAAATGATGTTGAATGTGTCATAAAACACTCAGAGTTGCCCATTTATGCCGATGACATGAAAATAATCAAACATATCTCCTTTACAACCGACTCTCTTCTCCTGCAAAAAGACCTCGATTCATTCATCAGATGGTGCATGAAAAACTTTCTAGAGCTCAATGTCTCCAAATGCCAGTCCATCTCTTATTCCCGCAAGCGTCTTGCCACCACCCCGAGAGTCTATATGTTAACCGACGTACCAGTCCCTATCGTTACTTCTTTGTTTGACTTAGGAATAATCTGTGATAGTGAATTCAATTTCCGTTCCCACATTGACAGCATAATTAACAGAGCTAACTCCGCCCTAGGGTTTGTGAAGCGCTGGTCTAGAGAGTTCTCCAATTCTTATGTTCCAAATCTCTCTACGTCTCCTTCGTTAGACCTCTGCTTGAATATGCCAGCCAGGTATGGTCACCTACACAAACAACTCACATTAATAGGATTGAATCTGTCCAGCGTAGGTTTATTCGCTTCGCTCTACGTGATCTTCCGTGGGTTGACAGATTCAACCTTCCACTCTATGAAAACCGTCTGAAACTGATCGACTTACAACCTCTAAGCAAACGTCGTGATGTTTCCGACATTCTCTTCATTTATCAATTATTAACTGGTGCCATAGAGTGCCCCTAAATCCTGCAATCTTTACCCATCTATACCCCGTTACCTTAGGTCCACTCCCCTTTTCCGACTCGACCGCCATCGCACAAACTACGGTCAAAGCGAGCCAATTACCAGGATGTTACGAAAAGTCAACGACCTTTTCTCTTTTGACTTCCATCTGAGTAAATCATCCCTCCACAAAGCCTTATATCTTGACCCCGCCCATCTTGATCCTGATCGCCTACCTTAATTCTTCTTCCTTACGGCTTCTGCCAGTATCCACTGCATTTATAGCTCATATTGTAGCTTATACTTTTTATTTATTTATTATTAATTATCATTTATTATTGTCTGTAGAATTAGTATTAAGTTATAGCTTGCAATACCTTGTATTAAGCTTAAATAAATAAATATTCGCTTTGACCCGTCGGCAGAACTCACGAAGTCTCCTAGTAGATCATTTGGTTCTTGAGA
The DNA here is from genome assembly GCA_964036015.1 of Leptarthrus brevirostris. Taxonomy (NCBI): domain Eukaryota; kingdom Metazoa; phylum Arthropoda; class Insecta; order Diptera; family Asilidae; genus Leptarthrus; species Leptarthrus brevirostris. The sequence continues at coordinate 84,776,155 of OZ038375.1, read as the reverse complement.
CTATGGATTGCTGAGGTGCAATTGTGATGCTGTTGTGGGTACTGGTTACTGGTTTGTGCCCTGTCGTAGGGTCGCGGGAAGCACTCAGAGCCGAACCATTGATAACAACCAAAAAAACTAAGTATGCTATCCCTTTACTACCAAAATGTAAGGGGATTAAGAACAAGATCAAGCCACTTATTTCAGGCTTCTCTTGCCTGTTGTTACGCCGTCATCGCTCTGACTGAAACCTGGCTTCATTGCGGTTTTAATGATGCAGAAATTCTTGACGAGTCCTATCAGATTTTTCGTAAGGATAGATACTCTTAAAATAAATTGTAAATAATTTCAGTCTAGCCAGAACAACCGAACTGGTAACTTTAAAAATAATAAAAGATAAAAGTTTTAAAATAATAAAAATATATTCTTTTTTATTATTATTATCAAATAAAATGTACCTAAAGTATTTATAGGTACAAGGAGGTTCTAGGATTGGGGACTCCACAACGAAAGGGACTACGACCTGATATATCTCAGTACAACTAAGGAGCCCCATTCATCCTATCACCACCCTCACTGACCCCAAGGTAGTTCAGTACGTTCTTGATTTTAAAAGGGCGGATTTCTCTGATCTTTCACATAGGATCCTCTCAATAGATTTCACATCACTATATGATATATGATCTGTTTAATTCATGTGTACCACTCAAGCGGTCCAGATCATCCTGTCATTCTCCCCCGTGATATACTATGGAACTGCGTAGTCTTAAGAATAAAAAAAATAGGCTATGGAAAACCTACTTACGTTGTAGAAGCACGTAAGCTTATTCTGAATTCGTTTATTGTCAGGACTGCTTTTTGGCGTTATCTTCGTCCTTATACAGTGAATACCTTGATAATATTCGCAGTAACTTGCAAAATGATCCCCGTGCCTTTTTTAAATTTGTAAACCTGAAGAAGAAAGCTGATAATTATCCATCTACAATGCGGTATAATGGATCCTCCAGTTGTAGCGCGCCCGATATAGCCGATAACTTTGCATTGTTTTTTGAGGGCGCCTTTTCATCAGGCAACTTTGTTCCTTCTCTGGAAGTGTTTAGTCTAATCCAAAATCGTCCTGCTACCTCCATTGCCTTGCCCATTATATCTCGTGATATTATCATGAATGGTATCAAGGAGCTTAAACTGGACTTTTCTTCTGGTCCTGATGGTGTTCCACCTGCATTCTTGAGATCCTGTTCTGATGCCTTACTCACGCCATTGGAACTCATCTTCAACAAATTTCTTCAGGCTGGCAGATTTCCCACGTTATGGAAGAGCTCCTTTATAATTCCTGTTTATAAAAAAGGCCATAAAAACTTAATAACAAATTATAGGCCAATCGCGAAGCTTTCCTGCATACCCAAGTTATTTGAGTCTGTTATTCATTCACAGCTTGTAGGGCAGTGTAAGGGGTTAATCTCATCTAATCAACATGGCTTTCTGCCCGGTCGATCAACGACAACCAACCTGCTTGAATTTACATCCCACATTATCTCTGCCTTCCAACAAGGTATCCAGACCGACTGTGTTTACACTGATTTTAGCAAGGCATTTGATAGGCTCCCTCACTCTGTGATTTTGCTTAAGCTTGAAAGGTTGGGTTTTCCACCTTTACTGCTCGACTGGATCTGCTCTTACTTAAAAAATAGGACTTACCGAGTCTCTTTCCGTAATACTTTATCTAGAGTCGTTAGGGCTTCATCTGGTGTGCCGCAGGGTAGCCATCTGGGACCGTTGCTGTTTATTGTTGCCATTGACGACATTGTCCCTCTGATTAAGCACTCCAAACTTCTAATCTACGCAGACGATATGAACATTTTCTCATGCGTTAGAAAGAGTTATGATTCTTCCTGCATTCAGGATGATTTGAATACCTTCAGGGTTTGGTGTGCTTCAAATGGACTGCAGCTTAACCTGGATAAATGTGAAGTTGTGTCATTTTCTAGGAGCATCAATCAGCTCGTCTTTGATTATACCTTTGCGGAAACTAATATCCGTCGTGTGGAGTCCGTTACTGACCTCGGTGTAAAGCTAGACAGAAAACTCGATTTCACTCTGCACATAAACCATATCGTATCTCGGAGTAATTCTGTCCTGGGTTTTGTTAAGCGGTGGTCTAGGGAGTTTTCTGATCGGCAGACCCTTATTCACTTATTTTGTTCTTTAGTTAGACCAATTCTCGAGTACGTATCTCAGGTCTGGTCTCCTTGCTATGCTGTTCACTCTAGACGCATTGAATCCATTAAGGCTTTCTCCTTATGAGGATCGCCTCCGTTTGCTTAATATGCACTCGCTGGGTGAACGACGTAGAATTGCTGACCTAGTATTTATTCACCAGCTTTTGAACTCGAATATAGATTCTCGTACTCTCGCAGGTTTGGTTACTTATAGGCATACCCCGTACAGCTTAAGGAGATTGCCTTTACTACATGTTACCCATTCTCGGTCTAACTATGGTATGCATGAAGCTATTAACCGCATGTGAAGAGCCGTGAATATGTGTCCAATTTTTGACCTGGCTCTTACTAAGGATTTGCTTAAACGATCTCTGTTGTCTTTGCACCCCTGAATGTAGTGTTTGGAGTGTTTGGGATTTTGTTTCTGTTTACTAATATTTTTTTGCATGGGTTGTGGGAGCCTCATTCACCTCAATATATGTTATATTCTGGTGAATAGGTCAATTGATTCCAGGCCTCAGCCTGTGAAGTGCGCCTTCTAAGTTAGAAGGGTTAATTCTATTACTTTCAATATCCACGAAAGTATAGTCTCGGGGTCCTTCACTTCCAAAAAGGGGCCTTGAGAGGGCAGAACTCCAAGGGACCTCGAGAGGACAGAACTCCAGAAGGTCGCTTGAGTTTTTCCTATTTAAAGGACTTACCTAGATAGAAATTAATTTTTTATTTAAAAAAATAAATATTTTATAATATTTTATTAAATAATATTTCTGTACAATATTCTTAGAGACTGAATTCAAGACTAAACCTATGGAACAATTTTCTCGCTTTATATACACAATTTATTTAAACAAAATTGTTCCGATCTACTAAGTTGGCATTTACAACAAGTAATTTGAATATACGAACGTAGCCAAAAATAATAAAACGTTACAATTGTTAAAGTGGTTTTGGCACTACAATTGTACTGTTACCACACTGTCAACAGACTCGGCGAAAATGCGTTCTCGAGCGACTTCATATTCCTGTAGCCGGATATAATATGGATTACGAGGGAACACTCTGGGTTCCTTCGGTCTAGGGTTTACATTCTGAATTATTCGGGTTGGTGTCAATGCTAAGCTTCCTTCTGCAGTCTGTGTTGGTAAATCAGGTGTAGTCATGTCATTCGCTAGTGTACTTACTGTTGGTCGATTGCTCGACGGTTCGGGTTGTGTGAGGGCTGACTCCGGTGAGAACTGGTGGCATTGTTCCCGCCTCGGCGCTAGTTTTTTCAACTGCATGTTAGGCAATTGTTTATATAAACATCGAGCAGTCCACAGCCATAACAATATACTCTGGTATTGGGCGATGGACATCGTCGATGCCAGTGACCGATCTGTCCACAGTTCCAACAGGGATCCTCCTTTGTTACCGCCGAATAATCTTCCAGAGGTGGAACATAGTCGGCATCAGCCCTGCCAGCGTTGGCGAGGTCCAAGTCAGTATGCCACTGTGTGGATCTCCGAAAGCTATGATATTGCTGCCATAAGGTCTTTGTGCGGTGTTGGACTCCTTAACGAACTCTGCCGCTGGCATGTGTAAGCGCAGTCTTTACCTCAAAGATTGGAGATCCTGTATGTAAAACTGGAACGGTTCGCCGGGTTGCTGGCTTCGTGCCAACATCTGTCGTAGAGTGTCTGTCAGGTGACGGGGCTTCGGGCTACTGAATCTGCAGGTTCTGCAACTGCTGGCCAATTTGCCGGGTTATCAGGCCAGATAACTCGCCCCTTAGACCAGACACCAGAGCTTGTATGGTTGGGGATGCACGTTGGCTAACCAATTCCGGGCTGGACCCCTGTGTTCGCGGGTTTGATGTTCCCAGGACCGGCGTTCTATCTAGTGGCTGTGTGGGCGAGAACATAGGAGTTTGAGGTCGCTGGGTGGTCTGCGACCTGGTCACTACGCCTAAGGCATTGGTGCGGGAAACAACCCCTCCACCACGATTATATACCCGGCTCTCAGCCATAGTTCATTCGCGTCGGCAAACTGGGCACTATGCCAGACACTTCCTTGCTTGCTCTGTGGTGATCGCAACATTGTGCATATCTTATAATAACAAAAAAAATCGTCGTAATGATACAGATCAAGTACCAGGAAAACTATATATTTATATATATACAATGGTGAGGGAAACACGATCAGAAAAAAAAATCAAATATGTTGGGCCTAATCCCAACTGAACAAACTTACAGGGTTTGCGTATACACAGTGATTTTGTCTTTGGTATCCCCTGTACGCTCAACAAAAAAAAACTTCGAGTAAAAAAAAAACCAAAACAAATGAATAATATCACCAAGTAAACAAAGTGAAATTTTTGGGGCTTGAACCTAACTGCAAGCAAAACTACAGAGTTTGGTTGATATTAGTGCTAAACAAATTCTTTATTTAAAAAAAATTATTGGTAGTCAGCCTTCCTCTTTACTCCCTCTTTAAACTTTATTATGAAAAAAGAAAATAAATTAGAAGTCATACCTTGTCTGGATTTCAACTGATTACTATGAGGCAACAGAGGTACCCAGACAATGTCACTGGCTACCCAGTCAGCCAGAGGAGAGGGATCCTCGACCAGATGGGAACCCAGTCCAAGCCGAAGAGGGCACCGTTCCGCTGGAGCGCTTCAGACAGTTAGGCCACTGACCTGGATATATCAATCAGACTGTCAACCCATAGTCGACCTAGGGATAGGGAAAAGCAAAATTAAATTGAGCGTTATATTCGTCGTGCAGGCTTGGTCAGTGACCGAAGAGGTGAGGGGCCCGTCTAGCTAGCCGTGCTTAGACTATGTACAGCCCTCTGTTTACTACATAGTACCTATGAAACTGAACAGTAGCCCTTATCTTAAACGATGGAGAGAGAGAGAGAGAGTGACGAGAGAGGCACGCGCATTAAGACTTCACATTTTCATGGCCCAGTAGTCACGAAATAATTAAAAAAAAATTCATGAGGTAATTATGGAAATATTTATATAAGATGCAGAACGTTGACTTAAAAAAAATTCAACTATAATTCACTCGTTGCAGGGATAGGTAATTTCGACGACAGTTTTATTTAGTCTACTCGTCAACTTGAGCGCCCTCTAACATACCCAAAAGAAAAGCTTAATTCTCATGGGAAGAATTTATGGTCGAGTAACCGATAACTTATTAGAAAAAGGATTGCTTCAAAAATTCATAAACATTATACCACATACATATTTTTTGTTTTTGTTTTTTGTAGGTTTATTTCCCTTAAACCTTCTACAAAAATAATCAAATACTTCAAAATGTCATTTAATAGGATCCTTACAATAATATCTAAAATTAACTAGATCGAATATATAATATATAAAAATCCTGAAAAGTTCACGACGCCTTTGGTACCTCAAATAGTGTTTATTAATATTTTAGGTAATAGTCCACTGAACATAATTAGACTTCGATAATTTATTAATATGTATTTTATATTCATCAGTTCAACAATAACAACATAATAATTGTTTTCCTTTCTTGTGCAAAATTAAAGGGAAACAAATAATATACAGGAATACTTTGCGAATTTTTAAGGTGGGGTAATACAGCTATTCCATCTTACTTAATTTCATTTGTAGTAGCTTATAATTAGGCTAAGGAGTAATTCCCGAAGTATATATATATATATATATATATATAAATATATATATATATATATATATATATATATATATATATATATATATATATATATTTTTTTTTATATTTAAATAACTAGATGATAAGTGTATAATTAAGTAAGTCTTTATATATATTTCTTCATATTCTTCGTTTAGAAAAATATATCTATGAAAATGATAATAATATTAATAATCGTCAGATATGAACAAAACTCTGTTTTTCCTTGCTTTGCGTGCTTAATTATCTATTTGTTTATCTCTCTAGGGTTGGAAAGTCTTTATAAATTACATTCAACTTTGGATAAGAAAACTTAATTTTAATTCAAATTTTGAACTTCCAACGTTTAACTTAACATTATCATGAATTTTTTTGCCAACTTTCCATAAATCTGATTTATTAATACAAAAATATATTTATTATATCTCGGTCGAATGTGTACCCGTATGTTTTTCTGTTTTTTTCTCATTTTTATCAGCAATTAGAGTAATAATAGTAAAAGTTCAATAATAATCTATTCTAATTATGTAATAGGATCATACCGGTGTCGCACAATTTGCTTTAGTTATCTTCAATTTTAGGATATTTTAACTTTCTGTTTCTCCCCTTTCTTTTCTTGGTTACCGGATAACCCGTTTTAGACACATCCAAGTAGACTGTATTAAAAAAAATATTTTAGTTCTGATTGCGGCATTGAGACACGTTTAAATTTAAGTCGAATGCAAAAATTAGATAGGAATATCCTGTAAAAATATATGTTACCATTTATTTAGTGGAAATGAATTCCTTGCCTATAAGTAATGAAACTGCTTCGTCTGATAAGCACACGCGTGCCATATGAATAGAAATCTGGGGTGGTCGTAAAAAGTACACACTGTTATGATGTGCGTGCTTCAATTAATTCAAGTTATTTTAGCACATTTTGAGTTTGTTACCTATATGCCATGTCTTCCTTTCTTTCCTCAAAAAAGAAAATTATCAATGTTGTTACGGCCATAATATTAGCGCCGTTTTCATTCAAAAACAATTTTTAATGCAGAAGAAAATTAATTTAGCTGATATATAGTCTTAGCTTACAAAAATGAGGTGGAGAACACGTGGGCTCGAGGTTAGGACGCCCACGTTTTCGTTTATTCGCCTGGAGGCTTTACTCTTAATTGAATGAACAATAGTTACTTAGTTGATTTCTCAGAAAAAAACGTTAATATTTTATGATATTTAGGTACTGCTAATCAAAATGAATATTGATAATGATACTATAAAAAGAGATATGAATTACAGAGCTATAATTTTTTTGGTACGTTACCGGAGTAAATTTCACAGATTCAAAGGGAAGAAAGATTGACTTGCAAATAAAATGTATACCAAATGAAAATAAAGACTTACAATTTTGGAAGGATTATACTTATCCAAAAGTCGCGCCGTGATTGGCACATGGTGGGCGTTTTTCCATAGCTTCCTTTCTTTCCTCAGAATCCCAATATAGTCTCCAGAATTTTCCCTTCCTTTTTCCTATGTATATATGTTCACCTAATATGGCACTTCACTAAAACAATTTTTCTCTTCATTCCAAACAAGACGTCTTTTCGATTCACTGGTTCTCGCCCAACTCTACCACCTTTTCTTTTTCTTCTGCCCTCGTTATTATAATCCCTGCAATTTTACGTACATCCAAAACAGAGAGTTTATAGCGTATGAGAGGCACAAGTCATACTTGACTTTCTCTGGAATTGATAGTGTTTCATACCCGCTAAATTCTACAGCTGTCTTCAGACTCTTTTCTATTTTATCCAACACATTGTTAACGTTGTCTACGTTTGCTATAAATCTTGTATCGTTCTTTAATTCCCCATAACCCATGGTTTATTTATCCAATTTCTTGTTCCCTGAAACTCCGATTTGCAAATTGGACACTTCGGGCAGCTGCTCTTACAAGAAGCGCAAACATCGTGACCCGATGAACATTGAAACATGTGTCTCCATAATGGTTCATACAAATTGGACATTGGGTATTCGCCCAGATTTCGTCTAAAACCTTGCATCCATTTGTTTTAATTTTCACAAATAAACTTTTAAGAAGCACTTAACGAATTTTAAATTGATTCAATAATATTTCGACCGATAACTACGAGGAGAAAACAACCCGCTACTGACAGACATAACCTCTCTTTTCGGCCCCTGTCCAGCCGTTCCACTTTTCATTTCAATCATTCTCAGTAGGTTCGCGGAATACCTGCACGGCGGCGCGATGATCGCTGGGTTCTTGATATTATCGTGATTTTTTATTGCAGCCTAGCAGGCGTTACGGTGACATAACTTTTTTTGTGCTCACATAACAGGGCAGGTACTTTTCCACAAAATCCTGTTTAGCTGGTAGAAAACGATGAGTTAATCGATTCGAAGCCCAACGTGTGTCTCGACCCATGCCCTGAGATGAACTGTCTCATTTTTCACGATTGAGTTAGCCGGGCTTACATTATTTTCTGACCAAGCTGTGTATATTGTCTATATAATTTAGTGTGCAGCGTGTTGTGGTTCAGCCCTTCCCGGTGTCCGTCGGGCACAATTTCGCTATGTCTATATCCAGAATGAAGCGTTGCTCATCGAGACGGGTTATGGTTATGCGCTTTGGTATAAAGTCTTAAAGGCAAAACTTCTGAGAAATCAAGGCGGAGGTATGCGTTGGATGCGTGTGAAACCACTGAAGACCCCTACTGGAGAAGGAACTGTACCTAACACTTAAACTATACTTGCGCTAGATGACAATTGAATTTATTCCTTAATTTCGCTATGCTAGATGTTTGGGAATATTAATGCTACGGAAGTACCTCCAACAGAGCTTACTAATCCTTCAATTGATGCTTAATATAAGTTAATTCGTTCCTTAATAGTCTTAATCGATAGTCTGAAAATATACTATATTTCTTGTCTGCATGGTCCTAACTATGAAATTAGGTACAGCTATAGACTAACTAAGTTAAAGCCTACCCATTCATTCGCTTAAATATAGTTCCTAAGATGTATTAGACTATAAGTGTGATGACTACGAGATCAGCATTTTGTTCTTTTAGATACTCTATGTAGTATTGTAAGCTAATACTTAGAAAAATTCAACAAGGTGTCGCTTCAATCGATGAACTTTGGATGTTTCCACTAGTATACCATTGTTTATGGGATGCTGATGATTAGTCGAATTATCAACTCCAGGCCGAGTCCAGCTTTTAGGAGAGACCATGTGTATCCTCCGTCTAACAACGCATTACGGTATCTCCCACAATCGGTTTAATGTCTCTTTGAGGTCTATGTCGAGCTTTTTCTTCTCCGAATACGAGGTTTTTCCTTGGTTTTCGTCCGAGTGAGGCTAAAGTGCATCAGTTGATCGGAATCAGTTGTTTTGCGAGTTGATAATGTGTGCGTAGGCTAGTTACGGGAATCGTCGTTACTTCTAGTTTTCATTACTGATAAATGGTATGATAAATTGTCATCGATGGTGTACTTGATATTGTACTGAATGGATAGCTTCGTTACTTCACCTCAAAGCCGGGTCCCCCGGCATTATTTGCTCTTAAGCCATGGATGTGGTTAATTGCCTTTAACTTATTTTCCTAACTTTGGTCTGAGCGATTCATTTAGGAGCATTTCGTCAATGGAACCCAGCTGAGATTACTATAGCTGATTTCCTTGTTAGGCGATTTTTGAAGGTTGTAAATTCTTTTACACACACCCACGAGGAAGTGAACTTTCTCGCTTATAAATAGATTTTCAAATCGTTCAACGTCGTGTACAATAAATTCACCATTACTCATTATTGCACGTCCTTTTGGCAGGCCACCATTTCCGAGATAGTTTTAAAAACCTCTTTGATGTGATGTTGACCTTTTGAAAACTTAGTGCGGCACTTGTTGTGTACGGGCGTAGTCCCTTTGAATTGCTGCTTCCAAAGTCCCTTCACTTCTTATTTGTACCTAATTGGAAAAATTAGATACAATCCGATTTCTTTGTCTATAAATTAAAAAATCGGTTATTTTTATTTTTTAAATATTTTTTTATTTTATATATTTCGACCGTCTAGTTCGGTTGATTTGATAGAACTAAAACTTTTACAATATTACTTAAAAAGTAACATTAAATCTAAACAATGAAAGAGTGTTTAAAATTTTCTTTGTATTGAGTACAGTATTTCTTGTCTATGAAGAAATGATTATATAGAATTTCAAAGTGTTTATATTTCGCAATTTAAAATTTATCAAAGTGCACAGATTGAGTAAAATATCATTTGACAGTATAGTCTGTTTGAAAAAATCAAGGTGGATTTAGAATAATTTAATTTTTAATTTTTTAGCAATTATCTAAAATTTTTTTTTTTTAATGTCAATAAAAACAATTATAATACGTGTAGCTACCGCTACATTACTCCCCCCTCAGTGAAAACGTCCATTTTTATTTGAACCTTAAAATTAATCATACGTAAATCAATAATATTTTATATTTTTATAATTGAAATGATACTTTTTTTTGTAGATTTTTTATATGTTGGTAAAATTTGTTTTTCTGACTGTTCAATGAATGCAGGTTTAAGTCTATCTATTGAAATAGCTGTTAGTTTTCCGCGGTAGTCGATTTGATAATACTTGTCATATTTGTTTAAAGTCTTAACCTTCGTATGGATTTTGTAAAGAAGGTTTGCTTCTGTCGATTCTAATGAAAACAAATTCAGTATCTTTTAATTCTTTTGGTACATAGATATTAGAATTTTGTTTTCTAGAATCAGTGGGTTTGAAATTATTTATAGCTGTTGTGATTTTACTTTAAAAATTTTGAGGATCTTGACTTTTTGAATCAAGGTTTATGATAAATTCTCCTGGAACGCGAAGAGGTTGTCCATAAATCAGTTCTGCAGGAGAACATTGCAAGTCTTCTTTAATCCTGGTTCTAAAACCGAAAAGATTTGCAGGTAATTGTATAACCCAATTATTTTGACCGCCGGGAAAGTTAAAGTTCGAGCTCAAGAAATTAACAAAAAAAACAAATTTCAACTTTCAATACTTTATTACAGATTTTTAACAAAACGTCTTAACGACTAGCGAACCGAAATAGGACTGACTTTTCTCTTTTAATTATTTTCAATCATTTTACAAAGTACATTTTAATTTGGAATTATCTTTATGTAGAAAAATGGAATGCGCATGGTTTTTTAATGAAATCTGATGTTTTGTAAAATGCATAGGTGTGTTAAATACAAAATGCGCATGGCAACCTTGACTCTTATGAAATTTAAGATTAATTTGCAGTCTGGGAATTTGCTTTTTCAGAATTTTACAATTTAATATGAAGTTAAGATAAAGGCGTGTGAAGATGAATTTTAATGGGCGAATGGGACTGCATCCGTAACTCCTCCTCCCTTAGTGAAGCGATGGCCAAAGAAATGGCAGCCTGAAGGTTTGGTTTCTAGGTATTCGGTTTTTCACTCGGCTTACAATGTAGGTTATTATGATAATGAAGGTGAGTATAACGGCTGCGTATGTTGCGTAACTCTTGTATTGGACGTTTGCTTGTAAAATTTGAATTGATTCTAGGTTCTCGAAATAGTACGTTCTGAGCTTTTCTAAATTTAGGTTTTCAACTGTTGTGGAAGCATTGATTTGGTTAAACATTGCAGGATATATGTTGATGTCGTCCCAGTAAGTATTACTAGCCCCTTCGTAGATGACTTTATTTATTTCGGTCTGGCAGTTTTCGAAATGGATTAAAACAGTTCCTTTGACTTCTTTTTCATTAATTCCACATGTTGAATGTACTATGGTTTCAGGTGCGTTGATTAATAGGATGTAATTAGGTTCTGGTTGAAGAATTTCCTGGACTTCAGATCTTTCTATTAATTTACATGCAGTTGGCTCATTGTTAATCAATCTGGCGATGCAGGAAGAATCTTGTGTCCTCTCTCGATTATTTGACCTTTCACAGTAAAATGTTCCTTCTATCTTTGGACAAATTTCGTCGAAATATTGAATATTGTTTTGGTTTAAGATTGCATAGGGATTAGTAACTATTGTTTTTGTTTTGTTGATAGGTAAGGGTATTAGGTGGAAAAGGGAGTAGGATTCTTTTGGGAATATTGGTATTTCAATATTGAAGATTATATTTGAGTTATTGTAATAAGCTTTTAAGCCAAGAAGTTCGTATATGTGTTCATCTGACTTAATTTGTATGGTTTGATTTTCAAAGATGTTGTAATTTTCTGTCAATTCTTCTGAGCTTAATATATGTTTAGAAATGATATTTAATCTGGCCAAGGTAATAGCTTCAGCTATGTTAGTTAAATGATTGTTTAGTACATCTTTATTAAAGTTTATTTGATTTAGGTATTGCATGTGTATAAGTATATCTTCTGCAGTCCTGATTCTATTTTTCATTTTTTCTTGGTAGTGATTTAGGTAATTTCCTATGACTTCTTGTTGGCTATTAATATGGTTAGCAATATTATTGAATCTTTCTATCATTTGGCTGTTAATACTTATTTGTTTATTTAATTCATTTTTAACATTAAATTTTTTCGACTGTAAATTCTCTATTTCTTTATTTAAACGCTGGGCGTCATTTGCGTCCATATTACCTGTAATGCTCTTAATTACTGAACCTAATCCGTCAATTAAACCTCTCCTATTTCTAATTCTAAGCTTTAACGTCTGTAACTTCTGTCTTAATTCTCTAAGTTCAATATTAGTTATTTTTAAAGTGTCTTTTAGTCCGAATAGTTCGTCATTTTTGTCGAATGTTGTTATGCTTTCTTCGTAGTTGGCTAGGTTAATGATGTGAATCAGTTTGTTGTGTGTTTGTATGGTTTTCGCCTCTCCCAGTTTCATCGGGAGTAGTCCTTGACTGTTCGTTAAGTCCTGTATTTCCATCTTTTGTCCGTAAGTTGTTGTCAACCTGTAATTTATGTTTCCTTTTGAGTCTTGATTTATGTAGCTTTTGTTTTCGGTCAGTAATGATTGTTATTTTTCTATTATTTTTAACCTTATGTTTGCTAAACCTAGGTGTTAATTTGTGACGTCTACAATCTTTTCTAAATACTATAGTGCCTTCTCTTAGCTTGCTAGGAGTTTCTCTGTCCTGATTGAGCTTTTCTATGTTCCTGTTAACTATTTCTTGAACTTGGGCTTTAATGGCAGGGTATACTTGTAATTGAAAATCGTGCATCTTGTGCAAATATTCGTGCTCGTCTTTAAATATTAGTTTATTGTTAAATTTATAAGTTCTACCGTTAAATAGCTCATATGGGGTTAGTTTTGTCACTGAATGTATTGCGTTGTTGTATGTTAAAATTGTTTCGTTTAAAATGTCGTCATGATCTTTGTCTTTTTGTTTATCGTAGATTATCCTGTAAATTTCGGTCAGGGTAGAATGCATGCGTTCGACTGGAGCATTACTGCTCGTTTGCTGACATGAAGTTATATGGTGACGAATGTCGTATTGTTTGCAGAAGTCTCTAAATATTGATGGTGTAAATTCTGCACCTTGGTCTGATACTAGTTCTTTGGGGATGCCGTGAAGGCTAATAAAATGTTTGATTGATTTGATAATAGACAAACTGTTTCTAGCTGTTAATGTATAGGCAGCGGCAAACTTAGAAAATTTATCTATTATAGTGAGGACTTGCTTATTATTTATGCTATAGATATCTGTATGAATGAGGTCCAGAGGTTTGTCTGGCGTTTCTGGTGTTTCGAATTTTAGTTTGGGAGGATTTCTGTTATATTTTAGTAGTTGACAATTTTCACAATCATTGACTATTTTCGTGATTTTGGCTTTCCTGAAAGGAAAGTAGTATTCGCGTTTTAAATGGAGTAGGGTCTCGTTTATGCCTCTGTGATTATTTTTTGTATGGTAGTCTTGAATTAATTTGTCTCTTTGATCATTGTCTGTAATTTCCGATAATGTTTCTGTACAGCGGATTACTCGAAATGTTTTACATCTGGAAAAGAATTTTGAGTACACGCTCTGGATTAGTCTGAACGTATCGGCATCACTAAATACGGCTGTTAATTTATTCGCAGGGAGATATCGTTTGAAAATGCTAGTAATTGATTCTTCTGAGAAGCTTAGCATACGAATGGTTCGCCTTTGTTTGTTTTTAAAGGGTACTTCAAGTGATATTGGGGGTTGTTTGTTAGATTTCTCAAAGACAATTTGGAGATTGAACTCGTTTAAGGGCCGTTCTGATATGGGGATACCGTCGTCAAGGTTCTCTTTTCCCGAGTGTATTGTGGCATTGTATATTGGCATTGTGTATTGTTATATTGTTATATTGTTTTTATTTAGTTAGTTTATTGCTTAGTTCTTTTGTAGTAATCAGCTCATTGATGAAATATTGTAAATGAATAAGAAAGTATTTATAATAATAATAGTTGTGCTGAGATCTGGATCACGTGGTACGGTTTCGTTGATGTTGACTTCTAATTTATCGTAATTTATGGGTTTTGTTGGTCTCATACGACTTAATGCGTCTGCGTTCGTATTTTGTTTCCGTTTTTTATAAATTATTTCGTAATCAAACTCCTCGAGCTTCAGCCTCCAACGAATAAATTTTGAATTTGGATCTTTTAAGTTCATCAGCCACATTAAGGGCCGGTGATCCGTAATAATCTTGAATTTCCGACCGAACAAATAAGGCCGGAAATATTTCGTCGCCCACACGATGGCGAGCAATTCCTTTTCTATTGTCGAGTAGTTAATTTCTGATTCTGTTAGCATAACATATTGGCTTATCGCTGCCAATATGGCCTTGGGATAACACTGCCCCTATTGCGTAGTTACTCGCATTTATCTATTTGAACCTTTAGGTTTGCTTCTCGAAGCTTGTCAAATACCTTTCTTAGATTCTCTATATGTTCCTGTAAGGAGGTCGAAAAGATTATTATATCGTCAAGATATACTAGACATATTTTCCCAATTAAATCCTTTAGAACGTTATCCATTGCCCTTTGGAATGTGGATGGCGCATTCTTTAACCCGAAAGGCATCTTGATATACTCGAAGTGTCCGCCTTCCACAGTGAAGGCTGTCTTTTTGATGTCGCTGGGATTCATTTCAATTTGGTAAAACCCACTTGCTAGGTCAAGTGTGGTAAAGTACATACACTTGCCTAACTTATCTAATATTTCGTTTATGTTAGGGATTGGATATCTATCGTTTATTGTTTTTTCATTCAGTTTACGATAGTCGATAACCACTCTCCATTTTTGTTTCCCGCTTGCGTCCTTTTTCTTGGGGACCATCCAAACAGGTGAACTCCATGGAGAGTAGCTAGGTCTTATAATTCCTTGGTTCAACATATCGTTAATTTGTGTTCGCACTTCCTGTTTATGTACATAGGGATATCTATACGATTTAGTATAGATAGGAATTTCGTTTGTTGTCGGGATACTGTGTTTTATCTTGTTCGTGAAAGTTAATTTCAGTTCCTCCTGAAGAAATACCTCATCGTATTCCCTACACAGTTTAAGTAAAAACCTTTTCTCTTCCTCGTTTAGGTGTTATACGCGTATTACCTGTGTTACATCACTAGATATATTTTCTTTAGCAATTAAATCTCTTGGATTCCCATACTGTAAGCTTAAGTTGTTTAATTCCAGAAATTCTGTGTGACATAGTGGTTTTACCCTCTAAAAGTTCGAGAAAAAGAGTTTGTTCAGAGTTTGAATCGTTAGTTACTTCGATAATGCTGAACCAATCTTTTGCTTTGTAAATTCCTTCGGAAATATAGATACCTGGTTGGATTTCAATTGGTTTAATGTAAATATCCACATTTTGTATGTCGACAGGTAAACTAGTCACTAATTTTGATTTAGCGGGTACATTAAATTGATTGGATGTAAAATTTGGTTTGAAGAAAAATGGTAAGTTGCGTTTTCAGTTATTAAGACCTTATTTACCAGATCGATTTTTGCGCCTAATGATGTCAATGCATCAAGACCGAGTAACCCATCAAAATATCCGTGGAATCGGATATTGGTAAGACTACTTGTTTATCTAATTTGTGTTTATTGAGTACTGTTGTTATTACTATGGGTTCAATTTGGGTGAGATCTTCTGGATATGTGAATTCGGGATTTATAAATTAAGACGAGGCTCCCGTGTTGATGAGGAATTTTAGAGGACGTCCGAAGGGAGATGATATGTGGACATAAGGGAGTATAAATCCATGTTTATTGACGTCTAGGTACCCGATTTGTCTGTCGAGGCAAGTGTAAGAAAATTTGTGTCATCTAATTCAAGTGGCATTTCGATATTTCTCTCATCTTGGGGGTCGTTTAACCCATAATTGTAATACTGATCTAATTCTTGCTAGTACGTAAAGACTTGGGATTTGTCACCAAGAGGAGGGTATTCAACATTACCAGTTGTATCATTAAGCGTTGTAAAGTCTTGTTCGCACACATTATGGAGCTCCTTGCTCACAAAATTGGGTGGACCGGTTGGTCTGAAAAAACTACTTTGTGGGATTCTTTGTTGTTGGTTTTGATTATTGAACTTTTGTTTTAAATGTGAGTACCCTGAACTAGTGTCCATCGGTTCAGGTTTGGGTAGTTGACGATTGAAGGTTTGTTGTTGCGTACTTTGTGTTCTATTTCTTATAAAATTACTATTATTGAATAATGTGGGGTACTGAGGTGTTGGTAGGGTTCGAATTTGTTGTAGATTGGGTTGTATGGGCTTAACATTATGTTGAGGTATAGTTCTTGGTTGTATGAATTTCCTATTTATTTGGGGTTTATTGGGATTAGAGTGGTTTTCGTATTTTACATAAAATATATTGTAACATTCACTGTAGTCTGGCATAGGCTATGTGATGAAAACGAAATCAAGTTGTACAATGCGCATGTCCCGAATTTCGGAAACCAGAAAAACGTCAGATGCCGTATAAAGTCAAGGTCGACTAGAACCTGTGGTGACTTAGTGTGGTGGAAATGAATAACGGAAATTGCTAGAACTAAGTTGCTGAACTTTCTAGAATTAAGCTAAGTAGTATAAATAGGGCTGAGTAGCAGCCTAGTAAGTCAGTTGAATTTTAACCATTGAAGTGATAAGTGTAATAAGTAAAGTGAAACGTAATATTGCGAAGAAATATTGTGAAGAAAATTGTGCAACGAACTAATTAAGTGAATTGAATAAAATTGTGAACATTCGTGATTGAAAATAAGTGTCTTAATTAATCCGTCGAGCCCGATGAGCCCCATTTACGTTACAATTGGTGTCAGAAGTGGGATTAATTAAGAAATATCTAAAATGAACTTAGAAAAAAAAGAAATAATAAAAGAAAAAGAAAAAGTGACTGTGGAATTAAAGTGAAATAGTGCAGTGAATAATCTAAATATGGGTTGCAAATTGAAGGACTTACGTGTTCAAGACTTGAAGGGGGAATTAAGTAAACGTTCCCTACCTACAGTTGGAAATAAATGTGCCCTGGTAGCGTTTCTACAAGAAGCTATGGAAAAAGAAGGAAAGGATCCAGAGGCTTTCGTGAAGACGAGCTAGAAGAAGAGGAAGAAGCAAATACTCCAAGCATGACAGATCTACTCAATGCTCTGATGTGTGAGATGAAATCTTCCAAGGAAGAATTGAAAGCATTAATGGCTGAACAGAAATCGTCGACAGCCGAGTTAAAAGCATCGATGGACGAACAGAAATCATCAACAGCAGAGTTGAAAGCGGCAATGGAAGAACAGAAGACTTCATCAGCCGAGTTTAAATCGACGATGGAAGGGTCCATAACTGAGTTAAAAGCATCGATGGAAGGGTCCGTAAGCGAATTGAAAGCGGCAATGGAAGAACAGAAGACTTCATCAGCCGAGTTTAAATCGACGATGGAAGGGTCCGTAAGTGAATTTAAAGCAGCAATTGAAGAACAGAAATTCTCTACGGCCGAGTTGAAGTCATCAATAGTAGCGGAACTTAAGGTCTCTGTTGAAGAAGTGAAAGCGGAAATAGAAATTTCTATGCAAAAACAGTTTGATGGTTTGGAGTCAACTGTAGAGCAAAAACTGGAGACCATAGAAAACTCTATCAAAGTCAGTCTGGAAAATCAAGTGGAAAACAAAATGGGAGAGTTAAAGTCAAACATAGAGAAAAGATTGGAAGAAGTAGAAATTTCTGGACAAACGAATATTAAACAAGTTAAATGCGAAATGGAACAGTCAATGAAGAAAAATTTGGAGGAAATCAAGACTGACCTAGAAAGTGTCCAGAAACGGCGATTATCGACTTTATCTTCAGATGTGACTGTGAACAAACGGCTTCATCCTCCAACATTTGACGGCCAAACGCCCTGGCAAACATACAGACTCCAGCAATGAACTTTTGGAGTGACGAAGAAAAAGCTACAGCTCTTATCTTGGCACTTAGAGGTGGAGCAGCAGAATTGTTACAGACTATCCCGGCGGAGCTAAGGTATTGCTATACATCTTTAATACAAGCTTTAGAATTACGGTATGGGAACCAGCACAGGTTTATCGTCTTCAGCTACGGAGTCGGACACAGAAGCATGGAGAGCAGTTGCAGCAATTATGTGCGGACATTGAAAGGCTAACACATTTGGCTTATCCAACATTTAGCCAAGATTATGTTAACGAGGTCGCAAGAGAAGCATTTATCAATTCACTTGCAGATCGTGACCTGGACTGGCTGGAAAGAACACAAACGCTGAGGTTTTGGCTTACGCTCTTGCATATGAGGCAGCAAAACAAGCCTCAAAGAGTACTAAGAGAAGTAACCGAAATAAAAGATACCTGCTGTCGGGTCAATACATCGGAAAGACGGAGCCGATTTAAATGCTGGAACTGCAATAAAGAAGGCCACCTCCAAAGAGATTGCAGAAAGAGACGAAGATCAAACTCCCCACAAGATGACGAGAGGAAATCCGTGTCTGGCTGTGAAAAATGCAGAGAAAGAGAGCGAGTGGAACAAAGAAGGAATGGAGCTGGAAGCCCCATACCAACTCGACGCTCGCAACAGGGAAACGAGTAAAGACCAACTCTGCGGGGCAGGAGTTGGCCAATAGAATTGAAGCCCCCGGAATCATCATCAACATTAAGAAATTGCAGCGAAATAATAGCAGCTTAGTAATCAACGGGAGAGTTCAAGAACAAAAAGGTACGATTACAGTAGACACAGGTGCTTCCAGGTCTATTCTTCGGTGCGATTATGCTAAAGACCACTGGCTTACCAACAAAAATCGATACATTTTGAGGACGGCTACGGGAGAATCCGTTGAAGTGTATGGGGAAATATTAATGACAATATCCCTGGCGACAACCAATTTTCACACAGATTTCTTGTCGCAGATATAATGGATGAGTGCATACTTGGACTCGATTTCATGAGAGGACACAACATTCAACTGGGTATTGGAAGAGGAATCATGAAATACGACAACAGAGAGATTCCTATGGCTCTGGGATCAAATTATTATTCGAAGCTAAACATCGTGGCATTTGAAGACGTTGAGCTCCCTCCTTGTGCAGAAACCTTAGTACGAGCAAAAGTTCTTGGTGATCCCGGGAGCTATCGATTCTATCTAGTAGAACCAGATCAAACAGAACAAATTAGAAATGTCGCGGTTGGAAAATGTTTAGTAACTATCGATGAAAAGAAAGAAGTTTTGGTACGAGTCCTAAATTCCTGTGAAAAAGGCATCAAATTAAAGAAAGGTAAAGTCTTGGGTCATGGCGAACCAGCCGAAGAGATTGTGTTAGCAGAATATTCAGACTTAGATGAAGCCAAGCAGCTAAAGAAAGATGTCACAAAGCTAACCAACATGATACTTCCGTCTAATAAACTGAGCCAAGGGGAATGTCGTAAAGCAAAGAAGTTGCTTGAAGAATTTGCCGATATTTCTGCACTACGGGACGAAGACTATGGAAAAACTCATATAGTGCAACATAAAATTGACAGCGGAGATGCCCGCCCTATCAAGCAACCACCAAGAAGATTACCACTTGCAAAGCGAGAAGAAGCAGAGGAAATGGTTGAAACAATGCGTAAGAAAGGTCTAATAGAAGAGTCCAAAGGTCCATGGATGTCACCAGTGGTGCTAGTGAAGAAGAAGGATGGCAGTACAAGATTCTGTGTCGACTACCGTCGTCTAAATGATGTCACGTAGAAAGACAGTAGACGACACCCTAGATACCTTATCAGGATCCAAGTGGTTTTCAACGTTGGACTTAAAAAGCGGCTACTGGCAAGTCGAGATCGATCCAAATGACAGGGAAAAGACAGCATTCTCGGTGGGAAGTGGATTGTGGCAATTTAAAGTTATGCCCTTTGGACTTTGCAATGCTCCAGCAACATTCGAGCGTTTAATGGAATGTGTGCTGCGAGGTTTAACTTGGAAAACCTGCCTGGTATATTTGGATGACATCATTGTAATTGGACGAAGTTTTGAAGAACATCTAGGAAATCTACGAGAAGTGTTTCAGAAACTGAAGTCAGCCAAACTAAAACTAAGCCCCAAAAAGTGTACGCTCTTTGCAGACCAGGTCAAATACCTTGGGCATGTGGTATCAACAGAAGGAGTTAGCACCGACCCTGAGAAGATAACTTCAGTGGAGAACTGGCCCACTCCGAAAGATAAACACGAGCTACGAAGCTTTCTTGGACTAGCCACTTATTACAGACGCTTTGTGAAGAATTTTGCTGATATAGCAAAGGAGTTGCATAAGCTAACGGAGCAAGGAAAGGCATTCGTTTGGACAGGAAAAGCAGAAAACAGCTTTCAAGCACTGAAGTGGGTGCTTTGCAATGCCCCTATACTTACTTATCCATGGGCGGGTGAGACATTTATCTTGGATACCGATTCAAGTAATGTTGGGATTGGCGCTGTGCTGTCACAAGAAGTAAACGGGCACGAAAAGGTGGTGGCATACTATAGCAGAGCTCTATCAAAACAAGAAAGAAATTACTGCGTTACGAGGAAAGAACTGCTGGCTATTGTTGATGCAATGAAGCATTTCCATAAATTCCTCTATGGACAAAAATTCACTCTCCGAACTGACCATGCAGCTCTAAAGTGGTTGATGCAATTTAAAAACCCTGAAGGACAGGTGGCAAGATGGCTAGAAAGACTGCAATCCTATGATTTCGAAATTATCCACAGGAAGGGTAGATCCCATGGAAATGCAGATGCACTTTCACGACGACCGTGTAAGCTGGATTGTAAATACTGTTCCCGTCTGGAAGGAAAATGCAACCATGTGACTGTGCAAAGAACAACTGTCTTACCCTTGAGAGGATGGAACAATGACGAATTTCGAGCACAGCAAGTAGACGAGAATATTTCTCCAATTTTGACCTGGAAAGGTAACGACGAAAGGCCCCAATGGAAAGATATTTCCGACAGAAGTACAACGTTGAAGAGCTACTGGGCGCAATGGAATTCGCTTTGCGTTTAAGATGGAATATTGAAACGAAAATGGGAAACACCCGACGAGTCATCATGCCGGATGCAGGTATTGGTTCCCAGGAACAAAATAAGGGAGGTGCTGGAGGAATTCCATAACGGTGCTTCGGGCGGACATCTTGGTGTCACTAAGACTTTGGAGAAATTAAGAGAACAATTCTACTGGCTACATATGCGGGAGGATGTGGAAGACTGGTGTCGAAGATTTACCGTTTGTGCCTGTAGCAAAGGATCTCACATCAAAACAAGGGGAGCTATGCAACAATACAATGTAGGAGAGAATTGCGATTGACGTTGCCGGACCATTTCCTGAGTCAGATCGAGGCAACCGATACATTCTAGTGGTAATGGATTACTTCAGTAAATGGCCAGAAGTATACGCAATACCAAATCAAGAAACAAAGATAGTGCAGAGGAGTTAGTAACAAACTGGATATGCAGATTTGGCGTCTCCAATGAGCTTCATTCTGACCAAGGACGAAACTTTGAATCTCAAATATTCCAGAAGGTTTGCGATATTCTTGGAATAAGAAAGACGCGGACAACACCACTTCATCCACAGTCTGACGGAATGGTTGAGCGGTTTAATAGAACAGTGGTCGAACATCACAGAAAAGTAGTAGATGAGCATCAACGGGATTGGGATAGCTACAATCCGATATTTTTACTAGCTTATCGAACAGCCGTCCATAACTCAACAGGACAGACACCGTCTAAAATTGTGTTTGGAAGACAGATTCGACTGCCCAGTGATTTGAAGTTCGGAACACTTGAAAAGGATGCTGAAACCACTGAAGAATACATAACCATACTTCGGATGCGTCTCGCAGAAATCCATCAACTGGCAAGAAAGAACCTCAAGACATCCAGCGACAGAATGAAAACACGATACGACATCAGAGCTAATTCTAGCGGATTCAGGGAAGGAGACCTCGTCTGGCTATTTAACCCACGGCGACGAAAAGGAAAATCACCGAAGCTCCAACAGCAGTGGGAAGGACCATACAAGATCCTTACACGCATCAACGATGTAGTGTACAGGATACAACGGGGACCGAGAGACAAAAAGAAGATCGTGCACATTGACCGCTTAAAGCCATACCAAGGAGAAACAACTGTTCGGGACGAACAGTTCTAAGAGGGGGGCACTGTATTCTGGCATAGGCTATGTGATGAAAACGAAATCAAGTTGTACAATGCGCATGTCCCAAATTTCGGAAACCAGAAAAACGTCAGATGCCGTATAAAGTCAAGGCCGACTAGAACCTGTGGTGAAGTGATAAGTGTAATAAGTAAAGTGAAACGTAATATTGCGAAGAAATATTGTGAAGAAAATTGTGCAACGAACTAATTAAGTGAATTGAATAAAATTGTGAACATTCGTGATTGAAAATAAGTGTCTTAATTAATCCGAAGAGCCCCATTTACGTTACAATATTCTGTTCAGCAATACAGAAAGAAAATGCTTCTGCCAATGTTTTGGGTTTCATGGCTCGGATGGTAGAACCTAATGGTTCTCTAAGTCCGGTTAAGAATGTGTTTAAGCACATTTCAGAATATAAAGTTTTTTTCGCTGTGATAACAATTGCGTTTGTTTCATGAATTTGGATATGATTGCTCATAGCAGCTAGAATTTCAATTTCACTGTAAAAATTTTCAATGGTTTTACTACTTTGTTTTAAATTATGGAGATCTTTTATTAAAGAAGTTTCATTTCTTTTATCTGAGTAGTGAAGTATTAAATTTGTCTTAATTTGGGCCCAATCAAGTGGTGTCCCATACATGTTAAGAATTTCGTTAGCTTGCCCCTCGATTTTATTTCGTATAGCTCGCAATAAGATTCGACCATGAGCTGTACCGTCAACGGAGGTTATAAGGGAAAGAATTTCTTCGACATTGTTAATCAAATCGTAGAGTAATCGGGGATTGCCGTCGAATTTTGGCAGATCCTTAATTGCATCCGGTATTTTTAACGCACTAAATATATTTGCGGCTCCCGCATCTGGGTTTGTACCGGTGGCCATAGCTTTATTGTTAATAACACTATCACTAACAGTACTGGTTATATCGTTCCTATAATAAACTTCTTCACCGATATTACTAATTCTGTTATTTTCGATTTGAGACTCTCAGTTTATAGAGAATTTATCGTTGAACAAATTTTCACCGGAAACTAAGTTTGGATTTTCAGAAAGACTCAACAGATCTTTGTTTTTTAATTCTTGTGACAAGTCAACGTTTCTTAATTTTGAAATAAGTTCTTCTTCGAAATTTTCTAAATCACTTTTTAAATTCAAATTTAATTCACTTTTCTTTTTATATTCTAAAATTTCTTTTTCGAAGTCACTATCACTCTCACTATTATAATCTATATCTATATTACTTAAATTATTTCTTCTTAATCTTGGCTTAAGGATTTTAGGAAGTTTTGGCATTAGGAAATATAAGGAAAATATTCAAAAATTTCGACTTACATTAGCATTCAGATAATTAAGTTCATGTTAATTGTCTGGTAAGATTTCGTTTTGTTTTTATTCCCTCGTTGGTTATAGTTTATCCTGAGGACCAATGGAGGTGATCCTGTCGATGTTGTTTTATTCTTTGTCTTTGCGATATATTTTCGCAGGTTTGCTGTCGTTGTTTTGCGATAAACCTTCGCAGATTTATTTTTTGTTCTTTTTGCGATATACCCTCGCAGATTTTCTGTTGTCCTTTTTGCGATATACCTTCGCAGATTTTCTGTTGTCGTATTTCAAGTAGGCTCGGCTCGGAACTGAGTCTTTAGAGGATTCTTGTGTTCCAACTTCTTTGCAATAAAACAGGATTGCGCCACCTTTACCGATATTCTCTCGATAATGTGAGTGTTTCAGCGATAAACCGTCGCAAAATTCTCGACACGACACAACAACACTGTTTAATTTTTACGAAAAGGATAGTTTTTACTATCCTACCGACTGCGCCAGTTAAAGTTCGAGCTCAAGAAATTAACAAAAAAAAACAAATTTCAACTTTCAATACTTTATTACAGTTTTTTAACAAAACTTCTTAACGACTAGCGAACCGAAATAGGACTGACTTTTCTCTTTTAATTATTTTCAATCATTTTACAAAGTACATTTTAATTTGGAATTATCTTTATGTAGAAAAATGGAATGCGCATGGTTTTTTAATGAAATCTGATGTTTTGTAAAATGCATAGGTGTGTTAAATACAAAATGCGCATGGCAACCTTGACTCTTATGAAATTTAAGATTAATTTGCAGTCTGGGAATTTGCTTTTTCAGAATTTTACAATTTAATATGAAGTTAAGATAAAGGCGTGTGAAGATGAATTTTAATGGGCGAATGGGACTGCATCCGTAACTCCTCCTCCCTTAGTGAAGCGATGGCCAAAGAAATGGCAGCCTGAAGGTTTGGTTTCTAGGTGTTCGGTTTTTCACTCGGCTTACAATGTAGGTTATTATGATAATGAAGGTGAGTATAACGGCTGCGTATGTTGCGTAACTCTTGTATTGGACGTTTGCTTGTAAAATTTGAATTGATTCTAGGTTCTCGAAATAGTACGTTCTGAGCTTTTCTAAATTTAGGTTTTCAACTGTTGTGGAAGCATTGATTTGGCTAAACATTGCAGGATATATGTTGATGTCGTCCCAGTAAGTATTACTAGCCCCTTCGTAGGTGACTTTATTTATTTCGGTCTGGCAGTTTTCGAAATGGATTAAAACAGTTCCTTTGACTTCTTTTTCATTAATTCCACATGTTGAATGTACTATGGTTTAGGTTCTGGTTGAAGAATTTCCTGGACTTCAGATCTTTCTATTAATTTACATGCAGTTGGCTCATTGTTAATCAATCTGGCGATGCAGGAAGAATCTTGTGTCCTCTCTCGATTATTTGACCTTTCACAGTAAAATGTTCCTTCTATCTTTGGACAAATTTCGTCGAAATATTGAATATTGTTTTGGTTTAAGATTGCATAGGGATTAGTAACTATTGTTTTTGTTTTGTTGATAGGTAAGGGTATTAGGTGGAAAAGGGAGTAGGATTCTTTTGGGAATATTGGTATTTCAATATTGAAGATTATATTTGAGTTATTGTAATAAGCTTTTAAGCCAAGAAGTTCGTATATGTGTTCATCTGACTTAATTTGTATGGTTTGATTTTCAAAGATGTTGTAATTTTCTGTCAATTCTTCTGAGCTTAATATATGTTTAGAAATGATATTTAATCTGGCCAAGGTAATAGCTTCAGCTATGTTAGTTAAATGATTGTTTAGTACATCTATATTAAAGTTTATTTGATTTAGGTATTGCATGTGTATAAGTATATCTTCTGCAGTCCTGATTCTATTTTTCATTTTTTCTTGGTAGTGATTTAGGTAATTTCCTATGACTTCTTGTTGGCTATTAATATGGTTAGCAATATTATTGAATCTTTCTATCATTTGGCTGTTAATACTTATTTGTTTATTTAATTCATTTTTAACATTAAATTGGTTCGACTGTAAATTCTCTATTTCTTTATTTAAACGCTGGGCGTCATTTGCGTCCATATTACCTGTAATGCTCTTAATTACTGAACCTTATCCGTCAATTAAACCTCTCCTATTTCTAATTCTAAGCTTTAACGTCTGTAACTTATGTCTTAATTCTCTAAGTTCAATATTAGTTATTTTTAAAGTGTCTTTTAGTCCGAATAGTTCGTCATTTTTGTCGAATGTTGTTATGCTTTCTTCGTAGTTGGCTAGGTTAATGATGTGAATCAGTTTGTTGTGTGTTTGTATGGTTTTCGCCTCTCCCAGTTTCATCGGGAGTAGTCCTTGACTGTTCGTTAAGTCCTGTATTTCCATCTTTTGTCCGTAAGTTGTTGTCAACCTGTAATTTATGTTTCCTTTTGAGTCTTGATTTATGTAGCTTTTGTTTTCGGTCAGTAATGATTGTTATTTTTCTATTATTTTTAACCTTATGTTTGCTAAACCTAGGTGTTAATTTGTGACGTCTACAATCTTTTCTAAATACTATAGTGCCTTCTCTTAGCTTGCTAGGAGTTTCTCTGTCCTGATTGAGCTTTTCTATGTTCCTGTTAACTATTTCTTGAACTTGGGCTTTAATGGCAGGGTATACTTGTAATTGAAAATCGTGCATCTTGTGCAAATATTCGTGCTCGTCTTTAAATATTAGTTTATTGTTAAATTTATAAGTTCTACCGTTAAATAGCTCATATGGGGTTAGTTTTGTCACTGAATGTATTGCGTTGTTGTATGTTAAAATTGTTTCGTTTAAAATGTCGTCATGATCTTTGTCTTTTTGTTTATCGTAGATTATCCTGTAAATTTCGGTCAGGGTAGAATGCATGCGTTCGACTGGAGCATTACTGCTCGTTTGCTGAAATGAAGTTATATGATGACGAATGTCGTATTGTTTGCAGAAGTCTCTAAATATTGATGCTGTAAATTCTGCACCTTGGTCTGATACTAGTTCTTTGGGGATGCCGTGAAGGCTAATAAAATGTTTGATTGATTTGATAATAGACAAACTGTTTCTAGCTGTTAATGTATAGGCAGCGGCAAACTTAGAAAATTTATCTATTATAGTGAGGACTTGCTTATTATTTATGCTATAGATATCTGTATGAATGAGGTCCAGAGGTTTGTCTGGCGTTTCTGGTGTTTCGAATTTTAGTTTGGGAGGATTTCTGTTATATTTTAGTAGTTGACAATTTTCACAATCATTGACTATTTTCGTGATTTTGGCTTTCCTGAAAGGAAAGTAGTATTCGCGTTTTAAATGGAGTAGGGTCTCGTTTATGCCTCTGTGATTATTTTTTGTATGGTAGTCTTGAATTAATTTGTCTCTTTGATCATTGTCTGTAATTTCCGATAATGTTTCTGTACAGCGGATTACTCGAAATGTTTTACATCTGGAAAAGAATTTTGAGTACACGCTCTGGATTAGTCTGAACGTATCGGCATCACTAAATACGGCTGTTAATTTATTCGCAGGGAGATATCGTTTGAAAATGCTAGTAATTGATTCTTCTGAGAAGCTTAGCATACGAATGGTTCGCCTTTGTTTGTTTTTAAAGGGTACTTCAAGTGATATTGGGGGTTGTTTGTTAGATTTCTCAAAGACAATTTGGAGATTGAACTCGTTTAAGGGCCGTTCTGATATGGGGATACCGTCGTCAAGGTTCTCTTTTCCCGAGTGTATTGTGGCATTGTATATTGGCATTGTGTATTGTTATATTGTTATATTGTTTTTATTTAGTTAGTTTATTGCTTAGTTCTTTTGTAGTAATCAGCTCATTGATGAAATATTGTAAATGAATAAGAAAGTATTTATAATAATAATAGTTGTGCTGAGATCTGGATCACGTGGTACGGTTTCGTTGATGTTGACTTCTAATTTATCGTAATTTATGGGTTTTGTTGGTCTCATACGACTTAATGCGTCTGCGTTCGTATTTTGTTTCCGTTTTTTATAAATTATTTCGTAATCAAACTCCTCGAGCTTCAGCCTCCAACGAATAAATTTTGAATTTGGATCTTTTAAGTTCATCAGCCACATTAAGGGCCGGTGATCCGTAATAATCTTGAATTTCCGACCGAACAAATAAGGCCGGAAATATTTCGTCGCCCACACGATGGCGAGCAATTCCTTTTCTATTGTCGAGTAGTTAATTTCTGATTCTGTTAGCATAACATATTGGCTTATCGCTGCCAATATGGCCTTGGGATAACACTGCCCCTATTGCGTAGTTACTCGCATTTATCTATTTGAACCTTTAGGTTTGCTTCTCGAAGCTTGTCAAATACCTTTCTTAGATTCTCTATATGTTCCTGTAAGGAGGTCGAAAAGATTATTATATCGTCAAGATATACTAGACATATTTTCCCAATTAAATCCTTTAGAACGTTATCCATTGCCCTTTGGAATGTGGATGGCGCATTCTTTAACCCGAAAGGCATCTTGATATACTCGAAGTGTCCGCCTTCCACAGTGAAGGCTGTCTTTTTGATGTCGCTGGGATTCATTTCAATTTGGTAAAACCCACTTGCTAGGTCAAGTGTGGTAAAGTACATACACTTGCCTAACTTATCTAATATTTCGTTTATGTTAGGGATTGGATATCTATCGTTTATTGTTTTTTCATTCAGTTTACGATAGTCGATAACCAATCTCCATTTTTGTTTCCCGCTTGCGTCCTTTTTCTTGGGGACCATCCAAACAGGTGAACTCCATGGAGAGTAGCTAGGTCTTATAATTCCTTGGTTCAACATATCGTTAATTTGTGTTCGCACTTCCTGTTTATGTAAATAGGGATATCTATACGATTTAGTATAGATAGGAATTTCGTTTGTTGTCGGGATACTGTGTTTTATCTTGTTCGTGAAAGTTAATTTCAGTCCCTCCTGAAGAAATACCTCATCGTATTCCCTACACAGTTTAAGTAAAAACCTTTTCTCTTCCTCGTTTAGGTGTTATACGCGTATTACCTGTGTTACATCACTAGATATATTTTCTTTAGCAATTAAATCTCTTGGATTCCCATACTGTAAGCTTAAGTTGTTTAATTCCAGAAATTCTGTGTGACATAGTGGTTTTACCCTCTAAAAGTTCGAGAAAAAGAGTTTGTTCAGAGTTTGAATCGTTAGTTACTTCGATAATGCTGAACCAATCTTTTGCTTTGTAAATTCCTTCGGAAATATAGATACCTGGTTGGATTTCAATTGGTTTAATGTAAATATCCCCATTTTGTATGTCGACAGGTAAACTAGTCACTAATTTTGATTTAGCGGGTACATTAAATTGATTGGATGTAAAATTTGGTTTGAAGAAAAATGGTAAGTTTGCGTTTTCAGTTATTACGACCTTATTTACCAGATCGATTTTTGCGCCTAATGATGTCAATGCATCAAGACCGAGTAACCCATCAAAATATCCGTGGAATCGGATATTGGTAAGACTACTTGTTTATCTAATTTATGTTTATTGAGTACTGTTGTTATTACTATGGGTTCAATTTGGGTGAGATCTTCTGGATATGTGGATTCGGGATTTATAAATTAAGACGAGGCTCCCGTGTTGATGAGGAATTTTAGAGGACGTCCGAAGGGAGATGATATGTGGACATAAGGGAGTATAAATCCATGTTTATTGACGTCTAGGTACCCGATTTGTCTGTCGAGGCAAGTGTAAGAAAATTTGTGTCATCTAATTCAAGTGGCATTTCGATATTTCTCTCATCTTGGGGGTCGTTTAACCCATAATTGTAATACTGATCTAATTCTTGCTAGTACGTAAAGACTTGGGATTTGTCACCAAGAGGAGGGTATTCAACATTACCAGTTGTATCATTAAGCGTTGTAAAGTCTTGTTCGCACACATTATGGAGCTCCTTGCTCACAAAATTGGGTGGACCGGTTGGTCTGAAAAAACTACTTTGTGGGATTCTTTGTTGTTGGTTTTGATTATTGAACTTTTGTTTTAAATGTGAGTACCCTGAACTAGTGTCCATCGGTTCAGGTTTGGGTAGTTGACGATTGAAGGTTTGTTGTTGCGTACTTTGTGTTCTATTTCTTATAAAATTACTATTATTGAATAATGTGGGGTACTGAGGTGTTGGTAGGGTTCGAATTTGTTGTAGATTGGGTTGTATGGGCTTAACATTATGTTGAGGTATAGTTCTTGGTTGTATGAATTTCCTATTTATTTGGGGTTTATTGGGATTAGAGTGGTTTTCGTATTTTACATAAAATATATTGTAACATTCACTGTAGTCTGGCATAGGCTATGTGATGAAAACGAAATCAAGTTGTACAATGCGCATGTCCCGAATTTCGGAAACCAGAAAAACGTCAGATGCCGTATAAAGTCAAGGTCGACTAGAACCTGTGGTGACTTAGTGTGGTGGAAATGAATAACGGAAATTGCTAGAACTAAGTTGCTGAACTTTCTAGAATTAAGCTAAGTAGTATAAATAGGGCTGAGTAGCAGCCTAGTAAGTCAGTTGAATTTTAACCATTGAAGTGATAAGTGTAATAAGTAAAGTGAAACGTAATATTGCGAAGAAATATTGTGAAGAAAATTGTGCAACGAACTAATTAAGTGAATTGAATAAAATTGTGAACATTCGTGATTGAAAATAAGTGTCTTAATTAATCCGTCGAGCCCGAAGAGCCCCATTTACGTTACAATTGGTGTCAGAAGTGGGATTAATTAAGAAATATCTAAAATGAACTTAGAAAAAAAAAGAAATAATAAAAGAAAAAGAAAAAGTGACTGTGGAATTAAAGTGAAATAGTGCAGTGAATAATCTAAATATGGGTCGCAAATTGAAGGACTTACGTGTTCAAGACTTGAAGGGGGAATTAAGTAAACGTTCCCTACCTACAGTTGGAAATAAATGTGCCCTGGTAGCGTTTCTACAAGAAGCTATGGAAAAAGAAGGAAAGGATCCAGAGGCTTTCGTGAAGACGAGCTAGAAGAAGAGGAAGAAGCAAATACTCCAAGCATGACAGATCTACTCAATGCTCTGATGTGTGAGATGAAATCTTCCAAGGAAGAATTGAAAGCATCAATGGCTGAACAGAAATCGTCGACAGCCGAGTTAAAAGCATCGATGGACGAACAGAAATCATCAACAGCAGAGTTGAAAGCGGCAATGGAAGAACAGAAGACTTCATCAGCCGAGTTTAAATCGACGATGGAACTGAGTTAAAAGCATCGATGGAAGGGTCCGTAAGCGAATTGAAAGCGGCAATGGAAGAACAGAAGACTTCATCAGCCGAGTTTAAATCGACGATGGAAGGGTCCGTAAGTGAATTGAAAGCAGCAATTGAAGAACAGAAATTCTCTACGGCCGAGTTGAAGTCATCAATAGTAGTGGAACTTAAGGTCTCTGTTGAAGAAGTGAAAGCGGAAATAGAAATTTCTATGCAAAAACAGTTTGATGGTTTGGAGTCAACTGTAGAGCAAAAACTGGAGACCATAGAAAACTCTATCAAAGTCAGTCTGGAAAATCAAGTGGAAAACAAAATGGGAGAGTTAAAGTCAAACATAGAGAAAAGATTGGAAGAAGTAGAAATTTCTGGACAAACGAATATTAAACAAGTTAAATGCGAAATGGAACAGTCAATGAAGAAAAATTTGGAGGAAATCAAGACTGACCTAGAAAGTGTCCAGAAACGGCGATTATCGACTTTATCTTCAGATGTGACTGTGAACAAACGGCTTCATCCTCCAACATTTGACGGCCAAACGCCCTGGCAAACATACAGACTCCAGCAATGAACTTTTGGAGTGACGAAGAAAAAGCTACAGCTCTTATCTTGGCACTTAGAGGTGGAGCAGCAGAATTGTTACAGACTATCCCGGCGGAGCTAAGGTATTGCTATACATCTTTAATACAAGCTTTAGAATTACGGTATGGGAACCAGCACAGGTTTATCGTCTTCAGCTACGGAGTCGGACACAGAAGCATGGAGAGCAGTTGCAGCAATTATGTGCGGACATTGACAGGCTAACACATTTGGCTTATCCAACATTTAGCCAAGATTATGTTAACGAGGTCGCAAGAGAAGCATTTATCAATTCACTTGCAGATCGTGACCTGCAGCAAGCAGTACGACTGGCTGGAAAGAACACAAACGCTGAGGTTTTGGCTTACGCTCTTGCATATGAGGCAGCAAAACAAGCCTCAAAGGGTACTAAGAGAAGTAACCGAAATAAAAGATACCTGCTGTCGGGTCAATACATCGGAAAGACGGAGCCGATTTAAATGCTGGAACTGCAATAAAGAAGGCCACCTCCAAAGAGATTGCAGAAAGAGACGAAGATCAAACTCCCCACAAGATGACGAGAGGAAATCCGTGTCTGGCTGTGAAAAATGCAGAGAAAGAGAGCGAGTGGAACAAAGAAGGAATGGAGCTGGAAGCCCCATACCAACTCGACGCTCGCAACAGGGAAACGAGTAAAGACCAACTCTGCGGGGCAGGAGTTGGCCAATAGAATTGAAGCCCCCGGAATCATCATCAACATTAAGAAATTGCAGCGAAATAATAGCAGCTTAGTAATCAACGGGAGAGTTCAAGAACAAAAAGGTACGATTACAGTAGACACAGGTGCTTCCAGGTCTATTCTTCGGTGCGATTATGCTAAAGACCACTGGCTTACCAACAAAAATCGATACATTTTGAGGACGGCTACGGGAGAATCCGTTGAAGTGTATGGGGAAATATTAATGACAATATCCCTGGCGACAACCAATTTTCACACAGATTTCTTGTCGCAGATATAATGGATGAGTGCATACTTGGACTCGATTTCATGAGAGGACACAACATTCAACTGGGTATTGGAAGAGGAATCATGAAATACGACAACAGAGAGATTCCTATGGCTCTGGGATCAAATTATTATTCGAAGCTAAACATCGTGGCATTTGAAGACGTTGAGCTCCCTCCTTGTGCAGAAACCTTAGTACGAGCAAAAGTTCTTGGTGATCCCGGGAGCTATCGATTCTATCTAGTAGAACCAGATCAAACAGAACAAATTAGAAATGTCGCGGTTGGAAAATGTTTAGTAACTATCGATGAAAAGAAAGAAGTTTTGGAACGAGTCCTAAATTCCTGTGAAAAAGGCATCAAATTAAAGAAAGGTAAAGTCTTGGGTCATGGCGAACCAGCCGAAGAGATTGTGTTAGCAGAATATTCAGACTTAGATGAAGCCAAGCAGCTAAAGAAAGATGTCACAAAGCTAACCAACATGATACTTCCGTCTAATAAACTGAGCCAAGGGGAATGTCGTAAAGCAAAGAAGTTGCTTGAAGAATTTGCCGATATTTCTGCACTACGGGACGAAGACTATGGAAAAACTCATATAGTGCAACATAAAATTGACAGCGGAGATGCCCGCCCTATCAAGCAACCACCAAGAAGATTACCACTTGCAAAGCGAGAAGAAGCAGAGGAAATGGTTGAAACAATGCGTAAGAAAGGTCTAATAGAAGAGTCCAAAGGTCCATGGATGTCACCAGTGGTGCTAGTGAAGAAGAAGGATGGCAGTACAAGATTCTGTGTCGACTACCGTCGTCTAAATGATGTCACGAAGAAAGACAGTTATCCACTACCCCGCATAGACGACACCCTAGATACCTTATCAGGATCCAAGTGGTTTTCAACGTTGGACTTAAAAAGCGGCTACTGGCAAGTCGAGATCGATCCAAATGACAGGGAAAAGACAGCATTCTCGGTGGGAAGTGGATTGTGGCAATTTAAAGTTATGCCCTTTGGACTTTGCAATGCTCCAGCAACATTCGAGCGTTTAATGGAATGTGTGCTGCGAGGTTTAACTTGGAAAACCTGCCTGGTATATTTGGATGACATCATTGTAATTGGACGAAGTTTTGAAGAACATCTAGGAAATCTACGAGAAGTGTTTCAGAAACTGAAGTCAGCCAAACTAAAACTAAGCCCCAAAAAGTGTACGCTCTTTGCAGACCAGGTCAAATACCTTGGGCATGTGGTATCAACAGAAGGAGTTAGCACCGACCCTGAGAAGATAACTTCAGTGGAGAACTGGCCCACTCCGAAAGATAAACACGAGCTACGAAGCTTTCTTGGACTAGCCACTTATTACAGACGCTTTGTGAAGAATTTTGCTGATATAGCAAAGGAGTTGCATAAGCTAACGGAGCAAGGAAAGGCATTCGTTTGGACAGGAAAAGCAGAAAACAGCTTTCAAGCACTGAAGTGGGCGCTTTGCAATGCCCCTGTACTTACTTATCCATGGGCGGGTGAGACATTTATCTTGGATACCGATGCAAGTAATGTTGGGATTGGCGCTGTGCTGTCACAAGAAGTAAACGGGCACGAAAAGGTGGTGGCATACTATAGCAGAGCTCTATCAAAACAAGAAAGAAATTACTGCGTTACGAGGAAAGAACTGCTGGCTATTGTTGATGCAATGAAGCATTTCCATAAATTCCTCTATGGACAAAAATTCACTCTCCGAACTGACCATGCAGCTCTAAAGTGGTTGATGCAATTTAAAAACCCTGAAGGACAGGTGGCAAGATGGCTAGAAAGACTGCAATCCTATGATTTCGAAATTATCCACAGGAAGGGTAGATCCCATGGAAATGCAGATGCACTTTCACGACGACCGTGTAAGCTGGATTGTAAATACTGTTCCCGTCTGGAAGGAAAATGCAACCATGTGACTGTGCAAAGAACAACTGTCTTACCCTTGAGAGGATGGAACAATGAAGAATTTCGAGCACAGCAAGAAGACGAGAATATTTCTCCAATTTTGACCTGGAAAGGTAACGACGAAAGGCCCCAATGAAAAGATATTTCCGACAGAAGTACAACGTTGAAGAGCTACTGGGCGCAATGGAATTCGCTTTGCGTTTAAGATGGAATATTGAAACGAAAATGGGAAACACCCGACGAGTCATCATGCCGGATGCAGGTATTGGTTCCCAGGAACAAAATAAGGGAGGTGCTGGAGGAATTCCATAACGGTGCTTCGGGCGGACATCTTGGTGTCACTAAGACTTTGGAGAAATTAAGAGAACAATTCTACTGGCTACATATGCGGGAGGATGTGGAAGACTGGTGTCGAAGATGTACCGTTTGTGCCTGTAGCAAAGGATCTCACATCAAAACAAGGGGAGCTATGCAACAATACAATGTAGGAGAGAATTGCGATTGACGTTGCCGGACCATTTCTTGAGTCAGATCGAGGCATCCGATACATTCTAGTGGTAATGGATTACTTCAGTAAATGGCCAGAAGTATACGCAATACCAAATCAAGAAACAAAGATAGTGGCAGAGGAGTTAGTAACAAACTGGATATGCAGATTTGGCGTCTCCAATGAGCTTCATTCTGACCAAGGACGAAACTTTGAATCTCAAATATTTCAGAAGGTTTGCGATATTCTTGGAATAAGAAAGACGCGGACAACACCACTTCATCCACAGTCTGACGGAATGGTTGAGCGGTTTAATAGAACAGTGGTCGAACATCACAGAAAAGTAGTAGATGAGCATCAACGGGATTGGGATAGCTACAATCCGATATTTTTACTAGCTTATCGAACAGCCGTCCATAACTCAACAGGACAGACACCGTCTAAAATTGTGTTTGGAAGACAGATTCGACTGCCCAGTGATTTGAAGTTCGGAACACTTGAAAAGGATGCTGAAACCACTGAAGAATACATAACCATACTTCGGATGCGTCTCGCAGAAATCCATCAACTGGCAAGAAAGAACCTCAAGACATCCAGCGACAGAATGAAAACACGATACGACATCAGAGCTAATTCTAGCGGATTCAGGGAAGGAGACCTCGTCTGGCTATTTAACCCACGGCGACGAAAAGGAAAATCACCGAAGCTCCAACAGCAGTGGGAAGGACCATACAAGATCCTTACACGCATCAACGATGTAGTGTACAGGATACAACGGGGACCGAGAGACAAAAAGAAGATCGTGCACATTGACCGCTTAAAGCCATACCAAGGAGAAACAACTGTTCGGGACGAACAGTTCTAAGAGGGGGGCAGTGTAACATGCACTGTAGTCTGGCATAGGCTATGTGATGAAAACGAAATCAAGTTGTACAATGCGCATGTCCCAAATTTCGGAAACCAGAAAAACGTCAGATGCCGTATAAAGTCAAGGCCGACTAGAACCTGTGGTGGAAATGAATAACGGAAATTGCTAGAACTAATTTGCTGAACTTTCTAGAATTAAGCTAAGTAGTATAAATAGGGCTGAGTAGCAGCCTAGTAAGTCAGTTGAATTTTAACCAGTGAAGTGATAAGTGTAATAAGTAAAGTGAAACGTAATATTGCGAAGAAATATTGTGAAGAAAATTGTGCAACGAACTAATTAAGTGAATTGAAATTGTGAACATTCGTGATTGAAAATAAGTGTCTTAATTAATCCGAAGAGCCCCATTTACGTTACAATATTCTGTTCAGCAATACAGAAAGAAAATGCTTCTGCCAATGTTTTGGGTTTCATTGCTCGGATGGTAGAACCTAATGGTTCTCTAAGTCCGGTTAAGAATGTGTTTAAGCACATTTCAGAATATAAAGTTTTTTTCGCTGTGATAACAATTGCGTTTGTTTCATGAATTTGGATATGATTGCTCATAGCAGCTAGAATTTCAATTTCACTGTAAAACTTTTCAATGGTTTTACTACTTTGTTTTAAATTATGGAGATCTTTTATTAAAGAAGTTTCATTTCTTTTATCTGAGTAGTGAAGTATTAAATTTGTCTTAATTTGGGCCCAATCAAGTGGTGTCCCATACATGTTAAGAATTTCGTTAGCTTGCCCCTCGATTTTATTTCGTATAGCTCGCAATAAGATTCGACCATGAGCTGTACCGTCAACGGAGGTTATAAGGGAAAGAATTTCTTCGACATTGTTAATCAAATCGTAGAGTAATCGGGGATTGCCGTCGAATTTTGGCAGATCCTTAATTGCATCCGGTATTTTTAACGCACTAAATATATTTGCGGCTCCCGCATCTGGGTTTGTACCGGTGGCCATAGCTTTATTGTTAATAACACTATCACTAACAGTACTGGTTATATCGTTCCTATAATAAACTTCTTCACCGATATTACTAATTCTGTTATTTTCGATTTGAGACTCTCAGTTTATTGAGAATTTATCGTTGAACAAATTTTCACCGGAAACTAAGTTTGGATTTTCAGAAAGACTCAACAGATCTTTGTTTTTTAATTCTTGTGACAAGTCAACGTTTCTTAATTTTGAAATAAGTTCTTCTTCGAAATTTCCTAAATCACTTTTTAAATTCAAATTTAATTCACTTTTCTTTTTATATTCTAAAATTTCTTTTTCGAAGTCACTATCACTCTCACTATTATAATCTATATCTATATTACTTAAATTATTTCTTCTTAATCTTGGCTTAAGGATTTTAGGAAGTTTTGGCATTAGGAAATAGAAGGAAAATATTCAAAAATTTCGACTTACATTAGCATTCAGATAATTAAGTTCATGTTAATTGTCTGGTAAGATTTCGTTTTGTTTTTATTCCCTCGTTGGTTATAGTTTATCCTGAGGACCAATGGAGGTGATCCTGTCGATGTTGTTTTATTCTTTGTCTTTGCGATAT
Organism: Leptarthrus brevirostris; assembly: GCA_964036015.1. Taxonomy (NCBI): domain Eukaryota; kingdom Metazoa; phylum Arthropoda; class Insecta; order Diptera; family Asilidae; genus Leptarthrus; species Leptarthrus brevirostris. The sequence goes on along the minus strand of OZ038375.1, from coordinate 84,738,673 downwards.
ATTTTCGCAGGTTTGCTGTCGTTGTTTTGCGATAAACCTTCGCAGATTTTTTTTTGTTCTTTTTGCGATATACCCTCGCAGATTTTCTGTTGTCCTTTTTGCGATATACCTTCGCTGATTTTCTGTTGTCGTATTTCAAGTAGGCTCGGCTCGGAACTGAGTCTTTAGAGGATTCTTGTGTTCCAACTTCTTTGCAATAAAACAGGATTGCGCCACCTTTACCGATATTCTCTCGATAATGTGAGTGTTTCAGCGATAAACCGTCGCAAAATTCTCGACACGACACAACAACACTGTTTAATTTTTACGAAAAGGATAGTTTTTACTATCCTACCGACTGCGCCAGTTAAAGTTCGAGCTCAAGAAATTAACAAAAAAAAAAAACAAATTTCAACTTTCAATACTTTATTACAGTTTTTTAACAAAACTTCTTAACGACTAGCGAACCGAAATAGGACTGACTTTTCTCTTTTAATTATTTTCAATCATTTTACAAAGTACATTTTAATTTGGAATTATCTTTATGTAGAAAAATGGAATGCGCATGGTTTTTTAATGAAATCTGACGTTTTGTAAAATGCATAGGTGTGTTAAATACAAAATGCGCATGGCAACCTTGACTCTTATGAAATTTAAGATTAATTTGCAGTCTGGGAATTTGCTTTTTCAGAATTTTACAATTTAATATGAACTTAAGATAAAGGCGTGTGAAGATGAATTTTAATGGGCGAATGGGACTGCATCCGTAACTCGAGCGCGAATGGCTGCTTTTTAACTGTCTATGGAATCGTTCGATCATTCCATTTGATGGAGGATGATAAGGGGTAGAACGGATTCTATGTGATCCTAAAATTTTTGAAAACTCTTCGAATAATTTAGATTCGAATTGAGTACCCTGATCCGTAGTAATTTTTAATGGAATGCCGAAACGAGGAAAATATTGTTCATATTATGTGTTAATAATTGTACTAGCTTGTATGTCTTTGATTGGATAAGCTTCAGGCCAACGAGTACCATTTGAAGATGGTAAAGGACCTACCAAATCTAAATGGATATGTTCAAACCTTTCTTTGGATAGTTCAAATCTACCTATTTCTGATTTTGTATGCTTTGTAATTTTTGCTTTCTGACAACTGCTACAGTTTTTAGTCCAATCGTTGATGTTTGTATTCATTCCAGGCCAAAAATATTTAGAAACTATGGATTTTCGAGTTGTTCTAATTCCTGGATGAGATGAATTATGAATGGTGCTAAAAATAACTTTTCGAAGTTCTTTTGGTATATATGGACGTCAATTTTTAGTAGAAACTTCACACCAAATATCAGACTCAAAAGTATTCAATTTAATTTTTACTAATTTAAATTTTGAATTTTCTGGTCTGTTATGTTGATTTATTAAAAGATGTGTAAGTTCTTCGTCATTATTTTGGTACTCGGCTATAGTTTTTAAATCAAATTTAGTTATATTTTTATCTTTTGAATTTTCGAAACTTTCAACAGCAATTCTAGACAAGGTGTCGGCTACTGTATTAGCTTTACCTTTTATATGTATGTCTGATATCAGAGGTGAATTGTGTGATGTAGTTCAAATGTCGTGTTTGTCTTGGACTTCTTCCCGTTTTAGACCAAATCGCTGTTATTAATGGTTTGTGGTCTGTAAAAACTATAAACTCTCTACCTTCTAGAAAATGTCTAAAGTGTTTAATGGCTAAATATAGATCCAAAAGTTCTCTATCAAAAGCAGAATACTTGATTTCTGAAACTTGTAATTTCTTAGAGAAAAATGCTATGGGTTATCAATGATTTGTATTGAATTGTTGAAGAACTGCTCCAACAGCAAAAGCAGAAGCGTCCACGGTTAAGGTAACCAGGTCACGAATGATGGTTAAAATGGGCTTTTTCACGCGTTTAGATATTTTGCTCCTGTTCAGTCGGTATTTAAGATATAAACTCGCGGTTTTAAACATGCTTCAGAAGACAAATTACGGATTAAAATGAGTGCTAAACTAACCCTGTGACTATATTGGTGTAAAAGTTATTAAAATTACAAAATGACAAGAAAAAAATAAAACATGATAAAATTAACTTATTTAGGTACACTTTTCTCCTTAACCACTGGTGCTATCTGCTCCAAATTGATGGTGAACCTGAAACAAGAGTAAGGCAACATTGTATACCTAAAATTTTCAACCTTTTGCCTAAATTGCAATTTTTGTACCATTTTTTTTAAAAAAGGTCAAAAATCACTCTTTTATAAAAAAATGCATTTGGATTAAAAATAAAGTTAAAAATGGAATACAAAGATGAATTTAGGTATAACAGATGAAGGACATAAAGGATAAGCACTGTGCAAAATTTCATCAAAATAGGTTGAATAGTTTTTTTGCAAATGGTACCTAAAGGTCAAAAAAAGGAACTTACGGGTTGAGACGAAAATCTCTCGTAACAACTGTGCAGACGACGCGTAATCATCTTTTAAAATATCAATTTTTGGGGTTAAATAGTCGCGTTGGTATGACATGTCATACATTTTCTGAAAGGGGAAAGCGCGGGCTTTCAAATAGAACTGTTTTTAAAAAATCGATTTTTTTACCCCATTCGCGACCTGGTTACCTTAAGTTAAATTTAGAATTTTCTAACGTTTCTAAGTTGCTTCTGAGAAAGATTCTTTGATCATGTTAATTTGATTTTCGCATTCTTCTGGCCAAGAAAATTTTTTAGTATTGTTTGGTTTCTTTTTAAGAAGTTGTGTCAGATGACTGTGAATTGGATTTAAAAGATTGGCTAGATTAGGAATGAATCTATGGTAGTAATTAACCATGCCAATAAACTGTTGTATTTGTTTTATAGAATTTAGAGACTGAAAATTTTAAATAATTTTTACTCAGTCTTCTGAAGGTAAAATGCCATCTTTTGTAATTTTGTGACTGAGGAAATTTAAAGTTCCTACTCCAAAAATGCATTTGGATGGGTTAATATTGATTCCGAACTCTGAAAGTTGTTTGAAAATTTGTTCTAAATAACTTTTGTGTTCAGATTCGGTTTTGCTGGTTACTAGAATATCGTCAATATAGACGAAAGCAAAATCTAAATTTTTAATTATTTGGTACATAAATCTTTGAAATGTTTGTGCAGCATTTCTTAGACCAAAAGGCATTCTAGTGAATTCGAATAATCCAAATGGCGTTGTAATAGCTGTTTTTTGTATATCATCATTTGTCATAGGAATTTGATGATAAGCTCTTACCAAATCAATTTTTGCAAATATTGTGCAACCATTTAAGTTCATTGAGAAATTTTGAATATGAGGTAAAGGGTACCTATCCGGAATTGTTATTGCGTTCAAACGACGATAATCTCCACATGGTCGCCAATTGGAAGAATTTTTCTTTGCTACAAGATGTAGTGTAGATGAAACTGGAGAAGATGATAATTGACATAAACCTAATTTGACCATATGATCGAATTCTAATTTAGCTATTTTGTGTTTAAGTCCATCTAAACGTCTTGGACGTGAAAAAGGAAGTTGTCCTTTAGTTTGTATGTGATGGACCACATTGTGTTTTACTGGTAGATCATAACGAGGTGATTGTGTTAATGTGGGAAATCGTTGCAAAATTTTACCGTAGTCATTACTGATCGCATAGTAACGAGGAGTTGGAGTGTTTACATTTACCGTGAATCCACTCACACTTAACGTTGTTGTTCCATCTAGTAATTTTTTGTTTTTTAAATCTACTAATAAATCAAATTTGTTTAAAAAGTCGGCACCAATAATTGGTTTGTTTACATTTGCTATATTATAAACGGAAATGTGAAATCTCTTCTGAGACCAAAATCTACCTTAAGTAGTTTAGTACCATATGTATTGATGGTAGAACCGTTTGCAGCTGATAAGTATAATTTAGTGTCTTTGTTGTATTTTCTAAAGAATTCATTAGGAACTACAGAAATTTAAATTTATTTTCTTTATCATAAATAAATAAACGTTTAGAAATATTATTGTTACATATATTGTTCACTGAGTGATTATTTAGTTTTTTTGATTATAGGGTTAGTTTTATAACATTTAAATGAACATGGCGAAATGCACTTAGTCGCCTTGGTACCAAATTTATGGTGATACCAACAAAAATTATTGCTATCTGCAGTATTTGAAACTTTTCTGTTGTAAGAATTGTTTCTAGAATTGGAATAGTCTCTCGATCTGTTTCTAGAACGAGAGTGATGAAAATGATTTTGCATTGTTAGTCCTCTAATTAAAATTTCTAAATTTTCAATTTTATTTTCAAGTTTATTTATTTTATTTAAAAGAACAGAGTTATTGACAAAATTTATATTTTTGATTGGTATATTGTTAATTTCGGACACATATTGTATTTTAGAAATATCGTATATATTATCTGCTAAATCTAAAAGATCCTTGACTTCTTGTTTTCCAGAAGATATTAAGACGATGTTGATGTTTGCGGGCAATTTCCCCATCCATAATTTTTTAATTAAATTTTTACTAAAAGTGGATGAATTGCCTACTAAAATTTCCATAGATCTGTAGAATTCGGAAGGACGTCTATTTCCAATTTCTGTGGTAGATAGAAGTTGCTCTAACTTTTTCTCTTCCGATTCTGTAAATCTTTTTAATAGCACCTTTTTTAGATTTTCATATTTGTCACGGTTGGGGGGATTTTGTAAAAAATCCAAAACGTTAGTAATGACTTCAACTGGTAAAGATTGAACAACGTGATTGTACTTAGTTTCGTCTACCGTTATTCTTTTAGAGGCAAATTGCGCCTCTGCTTGAATAAACCACGCTTCTGGATATGGTGTCCAAAAACTTGGTAATTTAATAGATGTGGTAGCAACATAATTGTTTTGATTGAGGTTTGAAGCACTAACATTTAAGTTGTGTTCAGAAGTATTTAACTCCTCTTCACTAATCATATTGTTGTTTTTTTTTGTTTTTATTCAAATATTCACTTTATAAAATTCACTGATTTTAACGCATACTTAACTTCGCCGATCACGTAAAAATGGAAGAAAATACCTTATTATAAAATTTATCTGTTGAAAGTAAATTTCTATAATACATAGTTAATTGTAAAAAAAACTTTAATTATTCTTGTAAAGAAAAATTATTTAACTTAAAATTTTTTTTAAATGATAAAATTTTAATTGTTTTGTGGAATTGTTGTCTTTGTGGTTAAATTGTACTGTTCTACAATAATTTTTAACTAAAATTAAATATAAAAGGAAACATACCATATATTTTGATTATTGATTGTTTTTATATTGCTTGTTGTATGTTCTTCTTATTGTTGATTGATTTGTTTCTTCTTTCTTGTTAATGCTGAATCTTCTTAAAGTTGTGGTTCTTTGTATTTTTGTTAATCTTCTTTTTTAACTTAAGTTATTGAATTGTCTTTTTCTCGGGTGGGTGTCATATCTTGTGCGTATAATTAAAATATTTTTTAAATTCGAGGATGCCTTACCCTTGGTGGGTGGCACCTCTTATTTAAAGATAATTTTGTTGCTTATGCTGAGGTAGAGGCTGTGTCTGTCAGACCAGACAACGTCTACTTGAAAGATAGAGTCTTCTTGTAAAAGCTGAATCCGTTGTAGGTTTTTTTTTTTTAAAAACAAAAACTAATAGTGTACCTTACCACTGGTGTGGGGTACCTATTATTTGTTGCGAAGTTATCTGTTAAAAATTAAGAGTGTACCGTACCTCTTATTTGTTGCGGAGTTATTTGTTTAAAATTAAGAGTGTACCTTACCGCTCGTGGGGGGTACCTCTTATTTAAAAATTGCGGGGTCACCAATGGTTGTGACCAAATCTTCTGGTTTTGGAGGATCTGTGTAGACGGCCGGAGTCACCAATGATTGTGACCGGAGCTTCTGGTTTTTTTTGGAGCAGTCCTGTCGTCCTGTTCCTATTGGATCACCAATGATGTGATGGGGACCTTTTGAAAACTTGGTGCGGCACTTGTTGTGTAAGGGCGTAGTCCCTTTGAATTGCTGCTTCCAAAGTCCCTTCACTTCTTATTTGTACCTAATTGGAAAAATTAGATACAATCCGATTTCTTTGTCTATAGAATAAAAAATCGGTTATTTTTATTTTTTAAATATTTTTTTATTTTATATATTTCGACCGTCTAGTTCGGTTGATTTGATAGAACTAAAACTTTTACAATATTACTGAAAAAGTGACATTAAATCTAAACAATGAAAGAGTGTTTAAAATTTTCTTTGTATTGAGTACAGTTTTTCTTGTCTATGAAGAAATGATTATATAGAATTTCAAAGTGTTTATATTTCGCAATTTAAAATTTATCAAAGTGCACAGGTTGAGTAAAATATCATTTGACAGTATAGTCTGTTTGAAAAAATCAAGGTGGATTTAGAATAATTAAATTTTTAAATTTTTAGCAATTATCTAAAATTTGTTTTTTTTTAATGTCAATAAAAACAATTATAATACGCTACACTCTTAGCGCTTCCAACCGATTTAAAAGAGACCTCAGCGCTGATAGGGGAGAACAGACATAGCCAAGGTTAAGTCCCATTACCAAGGTGTACCAGGTACTGATAGTCGACGTCAGCTGTTGTCTCCTCAGGAAGTAAGTTTTATGGATAAAAAAAATGTTTAAATTTTTTTTTTCCTAATTCAAATATTTTTTTTTTCTAATTCAAACATTTTTTTTTCTAAAACGTTATAAAAAGGAAAAGGGTATCTTAAGGAACTTATAAAATTATTAATGAAATAATAACAAAATTGATTTTTCAAAAACACAAGTTGAACTGAAGGAAATAATACTAATCATAACAGAAATTATAAAATAATAACAAAATAATAGAAAATAATAATAATTGGAGAGGGTAAATATGGAACAGACCGGTCGCAGATATCGGATGGTTCTTATGGTTCGCTGCTGGTTCGTCATCACGGCTCGTCAGAACTCAGACTACCCCGGGCTTACTCCTAATGAGAGAGTAGTCAGTGAGGTCTGAGTCTAACCTCGGTGGTGGTCTCACCGGGATATTCATGTTGTCATAATGAGAGACATATGCATCCCCATGATTCCCCCACGAGTAACCGGATGATTCCCCCCACGACCAGATTGAGGATCGGGACTCTTGCCCTGCTCTGGACCTTGGTGTGGTGCTTACCCTCCTCCATCAGTTCATCTCTGTACATCGTCAGGGTCTCCATGAAGACTCGATTGTGTGGACAACTATCATCATCAGAGGAGGACACGCACTCCAGTAGGGCTATCATCACGAAACTCTCCTAGGCCATGGTGAGGCGCTTCAGGGCCGTATATCCTTCGCGTGGTAAGTTCCTAACAAATTCCCCTTCAGATCTTCCAGCTCATACAAGGCGCTGCCCTTTTTGGATCGAACTCGACATTTTATGAATTTTTGGGTTAATTTGGCGCTAGTTTGTTTGTTTATCAAAGCTGCTTTGACCAAAATTTCGACGATAAACTTCCTAATTAACTCTGAAGCTCACTGGCTTAGACCGTATGTTATAAGTCCGTTCACCTTGTTCAAAGCCTTTGTCTAAATTTTTCCATGCCTGTTCACGAATCAGATTTAGTTTATCGGAAGAGTCTACGTCAATTGGCTCGTTTATGGCCTGCAGTCGTCTCAGAAGTGAATACGTGGAACTATGTTCGATCATTTGTTGGCCGAACAAAACCTTCTATGGAGAGAAACCAATAGTTTGATGGAGGGAACTCCGCAGGGAGCTCGCTATGGAACTTAATTTCTCATCCCATCTATCGTGTTCGTCCTTTACGTACGCTCTTATACCTGCAAGGTTTGATCAGTTTACCGTTGCCGTGCGAATGTGTTGAATGCCATATCTAAACTCCTCCAAACTATACCATTTTCCGTGCCGACGGTTGTGTAGGCACCAATGATCCACCAGGTCGCGGGGTTCTCATAGCTGCTCACAACCGCTATGACGCCACCCTGCTAAAGACCTCCGACTCTACAATATCAGAATTTGTATGTATCAAATTAGTACTAAATAAGTGTTTTCTGTACATTATTTATTGTTATATTCGTCCCTCTCAACCGGTAGATGCCTACGAGCCCATAATTGAAGGGATCGACACCCTGCTTGAGAACGCTTACGCCTCCGATGAATTTATTTTATTGGGTGACTTTAACCTCCCCGTATTCAATGGTCATTGTCTGAGGACTGTTCTCACTTTGTCTCCCTTAACGCATCTTCGGCCAAAGAAGCCTTTTTTACCGATCAGCTCTCCGTTTCTGGTCTCTTTCAAGTAAGTGGAGTCAGGAACTTTCTAGACAGACAATTAGACTTAATCTTTTCTTCAGACCCAGTTAACTCGGCTGTCGCGGAAAGCAACCATCTCCTTTCCTCTCTCGATCGTCACCATCCTCCCCTGCTCCTCGTTTTCTCCTACGAACACCCTCATGCACTTTCAAGCTCCGAGTCTTCTCTTTCCTTCAATTTTAAAGGCGACTTTGACAAATTAAATCACTTGCTCCTCAACTCTAACATTGCCACTATCCCTCAACATCTTCCAGTTAACGTTACTTTAGAGGCGTTCTATTCAGAAATACACGCTAGTCTTACACAATCTATCCCCCTTTTTCTTCGTAAAAACTACTCCTCATCCCCCGTATGGTACGACAAAGAATTACGCTCTCTCCGCAACAGGAGAAATAAACGTTGGCAAACTTTCCTTCTATCCCAGACCGAGTCCGACTATTCTTCCTACCTATCTGCTTATACCTCTTTTTCTGAACGTTGTGATATCCTCTACTATGAGTACCTCCAACGGATGGAAACTAGCCTCATATCCGACCCCAAGCGATTTTATAACTTTATTAATTCCAAGAAGAAATCCAATGGTTATCCCTCTACCCTAAAACTTGAGAATACCTCTTCGTCTGATCCTAAGGTTATCGCTAACCTCTTTGCACACTTCTTCAGTAAATCTGTCAGCGACAATTCCCTACAACCTGACCTTAACTACTTTTCATTTTTGGGCAAATGCATTCAAACGTCGTTTACGTTTTCGACCCTGATCCCGAACTAATCACCGCCAGTATCAACGGGCTTGAGGACGACTTTCACCCAGGTCCAGATGGCATTCCGGCCATCGTTCTGAAAAAGTGTGTCATGCATCTAGTTCAACCCCTTACTTTGCTTTTTTGTCTCTCCGTCACTCAAGGGGTTTTCCCTCAATTATGGAAAAATTCGTATATTATTCCCATCTTCAAAAAGGTTGTAAGAACGATGTGTCCAACTACAGACCCATTGCTAAATTATCATCCATACCTAAACTATTCGAAAAATTGGTCTATGATTCCATGTTCTTCCACTGTAAGTCTATCTTCTCACTCTCCCAGCATGGCTTCCTCAAAGGCAGATCTACAACCACCAACCTTACTGACTTCGTCTGTAAAACACTATGTGCCCTGGAAAACGGTAAAGATGTTGATGTTATCGCCACCGATTTTAGTAAAGCCTTCGACAAGATCTCCCATAATGTTATGTTGTTCAAACTTGATCACCTAGGCTTCCCCTCCCGATTCATTTCCTGAATTCAATCCTACCTCAACAGCCGTCGGTACAATGTTCTTTTCAGCTCATCCATTTCTAACAGTATTGTCGCTCGTTCCGGCGTCCCCCAGGGCAGCCACCTCGGTCCATTAATTTTCATCCTTACAATAAATGATGTTGAATGTGTCATCAATCACTCAGAGCTGTCCATTTATGCTGATGACATGAAAATAATTAAACATATCTTCTCCACAACCGACTCTCTTCTCCTGCAAAAAGATCTCGATTCCTTCACCACATGAAAAACTTTCTTGAACTCAATGTCTCCAAATGCCAGTCCAGCTCTTATTCCCGCAAGCGTCTTACACCCACCCCGAGAGTCTACATGCTAACTGACATACCAGTCCCTATCGTTACCTCTTTGTGTGACCTCGGAATAATCTGTGATAGTGAACTAAATTTCCGTTCCCACTTTGACATCATAATTAACAGAGCTAACTCCGCGCTTGGGTTTGTGAAGCGCTGGTCAAGAGAGTTGTCCAATCTTTATGTTTCAAAATCTCTCTATATCTCCTTCGTTAGACCTCTCCTTGAATATGCCAGCCAGGTATGGTCACCTACACAAACAACTCACATTAATTGGATTGAATCTGTCCAGCGTAGGTTCATTCGATCCGCTCTACGTGATCTTCTGTGCGTAGATAGATTCAACCTGCCACCTTATGAAAACCGTCTGAAACTGATAGACTTACAACCTTTAAGTAAACGTCGTAATGTTTCCGACATTCTCTTCATTCATCAGCTATTAAGTGGTGCAATAGACTGCCCTTCACTCATGCAATCTTTACCCATCTATACCAATCCCCGCAACCTTAGGTCCACTCCCCTTTTCCGACTCGACCGCCATCGCACAAACTATGGTCATAGTGAGCCAATTACCAGGATGTTACGAAAAGTCAACGACCTTTCCTCCTTTGACTTCCATCTGAGTAAATCATCCCTTCACAAAGCCTTATATCTTGATCCCGCCCATCTTGATCGCCTTTCTTAATTCTTCTTCCTTCCAGCCCGTATCTGCTTCAATTAGAGCTCATATTGTAGCTTTTACTATTTATTTATTATGTCATAATTTATTTTAGCTTGTAGTATTAGTATTATGTTATAGCTTGTAATTGTAGTATGTATTATTATGTAATAGCTTGTATTAAGCTTAAATAAATAAATAAAATAAATAAATATCCAGAAGATGACCAAACTGCGCTGACCGAAATTGTGGAAATTGATCCAGAGCAATCAAGATACATACGTGGCCTCGTTTCGTGCGTGGATATGGTCCCAGTAAGTCCATATATACTCGCTGCCATGGCCTCTCTGTTGACGTTTGAGCTCCCATAGGTGGTCTTAAAGTGAAGTTTGGAGCTTTTGTTTCTTTACAAATGTCACAGGCTAATACGTATGCGCGAACATCAGCGGTCATTTTGGGCCAGTACAGGTGTCGCCGTATTCTTTCTAAAGTCTTTCCAATGCCACCATGCGAAGACAGTGGCGGATCATGCGCTCTCGGAATGACGTTAGGTACTAGGCCCCGCGGAATCCAGAGCTTCCAGGCTTCTTCTTCCTGAACTGGGTTACCAGTTCTGGGCTGTGTTCTTATGTACACGTATCCGTCGCAAATCATTAGGTCCGGCAAGGAGGACTTGTGTTTCTCGACTCGGTCCCGAAGGTCCTGGTATTCTCGTGAGTCGAATTCCGGTGCCTCTACGTCCACTTGCGGGTCTTGTTCCTGAACAGTTAACTGTTCAATAGCGGAAAGTTCGTCGCAGTGTGTGCGGGATAACGCATCAGATACTACGTTTAAGCTGCCCTTCCTGTGTTCAATAGTGAAGTTGAAGCTTTGAAGCTTTAGACTCCACCTGGCCAAACACCCATTAAGGTCCTTTTGGGACTTTAACCACTGCAGGCTCGCATGATTCGTCACTACCTTGAACTGCATGAGTTCCACATACGGTCGAAACTTCTGAATACTAATAATGGCGGCCAGGCATTCTAGTTCGGTTACGGTGTAGTTACGCTGGGCCAAGTTTAGTTTCTGCGACACAAATGCGATGGGTCTCTCTTGGTTATCGTCGTCCAGCTGTAGCAGAACTCCTCCTATGCCTTGATTGCTGGCATCGCACTGGATAATGAAAGGCTTGGAGAAGTCGGGGCTCACCAACAACTGGGAAGAGGTCAACTTTTCCTTAACGAGGTTGAAAGCAGTTTGTGCCTCACTAGTCCACGCCCGCCATACCCAAGAATCGTCGCACTTGTCTGACTGTCTTTGGTGGAGGATAGTCTATTATGGCTCCTATCTTATCCGGGTCAGTTAATACCCCCGTTTCCAATTACATAGCCTAAAAAGCGCGTCTCCTTGAGGCAGAATTTACTCTTCTCAACATTGATGGTGAGTCCCGCCTCTCGCAAACATTCCGCAATCCGTGCTAGCAGCTTCAGGTGCGACTGGAAATCTTGGGATAGCACTAGTAGGTCATCCAAGTAGACGACAACATTGTCGCGTAGGTCATAGGGGATCGCTCTATCCATGAGTCGGCACATTGTTTGGGGCGCGTTACAGAGACCGAATGGCATGACTGTGAACAGGTATAGGGGATGGCCAGGTACAGTGAAAGCGGTCTTTTCCCGGGAGCTCTGGTCTAGCGGGTATGCATCCTTTTTCGTTACCGCGTTGACTCTCCTCGCGTCAAAGCACAGCCTGACCTTCCCCGGCTTCCGCACTAGTACGACCGGAGAACTCCCCGGGCTCTGGCTCTCCTCTATAACGCCTAGGTCCCTCATTCGTTTGAGCTCTACGTCCATCAGTGCCTGTACAGCTGGAGATACAGGATTGTGTCGCTGTTTAATTGGTATGGCCTCTCCAACATCTATAGCATGCTGCAACAATTGGATCTTCCCTAAGCCTTGTTTTGTGTATGAGGGAAAGAGACCTTTCACAAGTTCGAGCCGAGCTTGTCCTCGCTTGACAGACAGTGGGTGTTGTCATCAACGGCTGTTCCCTTCGCGGCGGACAGTGCGAGAGAGCTAATGATGTCTGGGGCCAGCTGGAAAGCTCTGCAGAAATCTGCGCCCAGATATAGGTCTTGTGACAGACTCGGTATGACATATAACCGAATGATATGTCTGCTGTCACGAAACTCTATATGGGTATCTAAATGACCGCATACCTGCTGTGAGGTTCCTTCAGCTGTTTTGACGGATGTTGCGTATCGCTTGTATGTCATTTGGCCTTCTTGGATAAGCTTTCTAGCGGCTTGTCCTCCCAAACAACTCACACTCGCTCCACTATCTAACAACCCGTTGATCTCCTGTCCCAGGACTTTCACACGGGCGTAAGGTCTTATGTCGTGTGGTACTGATAATATCCCCGAGATTAGTAGACGTCTGTCCGCTTTTTCTCGTCTCCAGAATTCACGAAGCCTCTTAATTCACGAAGCCTCTTAGTGGATCGCTTGGGCCTAGGTCTTAATGGTTGGATTGATGCAGGGGTAATACTCTCGACAGACTCTGCGAAAATGCGCTCTCTGGCGGCTTGGTGTTCTTGGAGGCGAATGTGATAAGGCTTGCGAGGAGTCACTGTAGGTGTTCTCGGGGTTGGAGTATCTCGCGTCGTTGCTCTGTTGCGTCCCTTGCTCTGTTGTTGAGATCTTAGACTCAAATATTTTGGAACTTTTGTGTATAGTTCTCAGATTGCCGGATAAGAACGTGTTTATTGCCACCTCTTACATTACTCCGGGAGCGACCAGGGATACTTACGACTCACTTGCTTCCTGCATCGACACTCTTTCCTCCTCTTTACGTCCTCAAGATGAGTTGTTGCTCCTCGGAGATTTCAACCTGCCAAGTGTTAGCTGGGTGTCATCAGATGTTCCTTCCCAATCACCTGCATCGCAGAGTTCTCTATGTTTCATCGACGGCATTACCTTTTCCGGGCTTGTACAGTGTTCCAGCATCGCTAATGATTCCGGCAGATTTTTGGATTTGGTGTTTAGCACTGACACATGCAGCACCTTGGTCAGGCGTTGCCCGGTTCCTCTAGTTCCTGAGACGTCTCATCATCCTGCGCTTCAAATTGCTTTGGTCTTCGATCCACTGCCTGCTGCATTTCTGATTCACGACGACTTCTCTTTTAATTTTAAAAAGGCTGACTTTTCTGTATTGAATAATTTTTTATTGAATTGTAATTGGTCTAATGTTTTTTATGAGCGGAACATTGATGTGGCGGTAAGTGCTTTTTATGACAATTTGTTTACTTGTTTCTTGCATTGTGTTCCTGTTTCTCGTTCGTGTTCTTCTTTCTCTAGTCCGCCTTGGCTCAATAGCTCGCTGAAGCATCTTAAAAACTTAAAAAATAAAGCATGGAAGCGGTTCTGCTCATCAAGGAGCGACTCGGATTTTTATATCTCTTCACAATTGCTCGATGAGTTCAATTCCGAAATTCATGCCTCATATAATAATTACGTTAACAGAATGAGGTCCATTATACGCGGTGAGCCTAAGCAGTTTTGGAGATTTTTTAACTCTAAGCGTAGCACCGACGGCTACCCTACTTTATTAAAACTAGGTGACACTGAAAGTAGTGATTCCTTGACGATTGCGAACCTTTTCGGCGACTTTTTTAAGACAGCTTTTCTTTCTGACAACTGCGGATTTTAGGATTTTAGCTACTTGACATTATTTCCTCCTTCTTCACTGGAAATGAAAGATCTTACATTTGATGACGATACAGTCGCGAATTATATCAATAATTTGGCAGATAGTTTTTCGTGCGGTCCTGATGGTATTCCTATTTCCTGTTCTGTTCTTCTTCCTTGGTTTCTGTTTTTTGTTATTTATTTAATTTATCTATTTCTTGTGGAGTCTTTCCAAAATCTTGGAAATCATCTCTTATTATCCCTCTTCACAAGAAAGGCAAGAGGTGTGATATTTCCAATAACAGACCCATTGCAAACTTGTGTTGTATTGCTAAGATTTTTGAGGCATTAGTTTGTGATACACTATACTTTTATTGCAAACCTTTTCTTGGAACTTTCCAGCATGGCTTTATGAAAGGTAGGTCTACTGCGACTAACCTACTGGAATTCTCAAATTTCTGCTTATCCAAAATTGAGGCTGGAAAGCAAGTGGATTGTATCTTTACAGATTTTAGCAAGGCATTCGACAGAATAAGCCACCAAATTTTGATTCATAAGTTGATGGCCCTCGGGTTTCCTTCATTGTTTGTAGACTGGGTTCGTTCTTACCTAATAAATCGGACTCAGCGTGTGTCCTTCCGTGGATCACTATCCAAGTTTATTTTTAATTCCTCTGTCGTACCTCAGGGAAGTCATCTGGGCCCGATTTTATTTATTATATACATCAATGATGTATCTTTATTCTTGAAATATTCAAAAATTCTTTGTTATGCTGACGACGCCAAAATTTTCCGTGTTGTGTCCTCTATTCGAGACTGTGAACTTTTAAATTCTGACTTAGACGCTTTCTACAACTGGTGTTCTGATAACTATCTTCCCCTCAATATTAGTAAGTGTACGTCTATGTCTTTTACTCGTTGAAAGAATCCTCTCGACTTCAACTACACCATACATGGCTGTGTTCTGGAAAAAATTATTAGGACCAAGGACTTGGGTGTCTGGTTGAACAGTCGTTTTACGTTTGACGATCACATTGATGAGATAGTTATTAAGGCTAATTCTACATTGGGTTTTATTAAAACTCAATTGACCGGGTAGAGGCAGTCCAGCGCCGTTTTGTTCGCTTTGCACTTCGTGGGCTTCCTTGGAGTGACGCTCTTATCCTGCCGCCGTACTCAGATAGGCTTAAGCTCATAAAACTAGACTCTCTTGAATTCAGACGTAACATCTCTAGAACTATTTTCGCTTTTGAATGTCTTCAGGTAATGTTGACTCTCCAGTCTTGTTGTCTTCTTTTAATATATCGATTCCGAGTCGCTCCTTGAGAAATCGAGATTTTCTTAAAATTCCACAGCATCGCACAAATTACGGTTTTCACGAGCCCGTCACGTCAATGTCTCGGTTTTTTAATTCACATTTTAACAACATTGACTAATTACTCTGTTGTTATTTTGTAATTATTATGTATTATTAATTATTTTTCTAGTTAATTATTTTTCTATTTTTCTGGTTATTGTTTTAAATTAATTATTTTCTAGTTATATTAATTATTGTAATTATTGTGATTCTTATTTTATTTTATAACTATTTTTATATTTACATGTATAGTAAGCAGCCCTTTGATGAATTTTAAATAAATAAGTAAATAAGTTATCATCATTCGTCCCATAGTAGGAATAGTAGGAGTCTCTGTCGAAATCACTATAGTCGTATCGGGGGAATTTATATCACTCGTTGAGGTTTCTACTGCTGGTCTCTTGCTCGGCGATTCGAGCTGGCTGTCGGCTGATTCCGGCTAGAACCGGTTACGTTGTTCCCGCCTCTCCGCTGGTTTTTTCGACTGCAGGTATGACAATTATTTATATAAACGTCTCGCAGTCCCCATCCATAGCAGTAGACGCCAGTGTTCGGAATTGGGCACTGTCGATGCCAATGTCCAGCTTCACCACAGTTTTAACAATGCCTCATGGGACTGGGTGACGTTCTCTGGTACCTGTCTGGTCTGGGTGCATATATCTCACCGTAGCGAGCATGCCTCTGATAACTTTGTGGCAGCGTCTCAGGTTGTGGCAGATGTGCGTTCTGCATCTGATTGAGCGGTCGGTGCGTGGATGCAGTGGCGGCTGAAGGTGCAGGTTGTGAATCTGTTGGCTGATCTGCTGAGTTATCAAATCAGATAACTCTCCTCTTAGACCGGCCAGCAGAGCTTGCACGCTGGGGGAACTCGACTTATTAGCCTCGGTTGGGCTCGACTCCTGTGTCCTTGGCTGTGGTAGCTCTAGTGTTTGTGTTCGGTTGAGCGGAGAAGTTGGAGATACCGTCGGAGTTTGAGGTCGCTGATTAGCCTGCGACCTTGTCACCACGCCTCTGGTGTTTGCACGTGGGATTACTCCACTGTTAGGGTTATACGCCCTACTCTCCACCAGCGAACACTCTCGCCGACATATTGGGCAGTTGGGTTGTCGCTCCAACCATTGCGCCAAGCACTTCTTATGAAAGGTGTGCGCACATGTGGTGATCACCGGCGTCGTGCTGGGACCGAAATCGCTGCTTTGGCACACCGTACAGATTTGAGAAGCGGCAGTTCCTGCTTCTTGATCTGGTGGCGAGCGAAACATGGTGGAATGACTGGACAATCAGATAAGTTTAAAAGTTTAAGACGAAAAGAATTGTATTATATATGCCAATGTCACTAAGTTGCGCTCTCACAACTACTCGTTCCCGCAAATATATGCAATTGAAATTTTGGGACCTGAACCCAATTGAACGAAAATTTAATGGGTTGCCGTGAATACTCAGTTGTGGACCGCTCGCGATAATACTATCTAAATCACGGTTCGTAAGAATTACTCCATATAAGGGAGTCTTACTAGAGGGCTTTTGAAATGTTTTATTGCACAAAAAGTTTTGAACAAAGAGAAAACAAAATAAATATATATAGAAATCCTATCAACGACCAATGCTATTCAGTACCCCCAAGTTGAAAAAACAACTGTTGGGGCTTCGACCCAACCGTAGACGACTTGTTAAAGTTGGCGGATACTGATTGGCCAAAACTAAAAAATTTTATGATGTAAGAAAAATGTATATATTTAAATAAAAATATAAGTGGCCTCCTCTCTGACCTCTCTCTCTTCACGTCGGACAACCGCCGATGAGGTGCCCCCTCGCCAGGAACAGGTGGTAAGGAGTTAGTTGGAAAAGAATAAAGTTGTAAGCCAGACACTTACCCGAATTTTGACCGACTACTATGAGCGCACAGAACCATTCCGGACAAGATCACTAGCTATCAAGCCAAAGCTCGTAACTCCGGAATAGTCTGAGCACTCGAGTCAATCGTCCTTCGAACAAGGCTGACTATAAGGATGGGAATCGATCGACTAGGATTGCCAGTCCAAGGGGAGGGATCCAGGGACAGATGGTTACTCCAAAACCTGGTAACGATCTCCAGAGATATTCTATTGGCCAATATCTCAGCCCAAAAGGATATCGCTCTCTGGAGTGTTCCAACCTCGGAGGCCACTGGCCTGGATTCATCCATCGCACTGTCAACCTCTAGTCGATGAGGGATAGGGAAAAGGGATCGAGAAAATAATTTCAGACAGGCCGTGCAGGCAATTAGATAGCATATGAACACTAAGAAGTCCGTTCAGGAGAGTTGAAGAAGAACTATGGTAGAGCTATCCGTAGAGTAATGTGCTCTAGGGGGGGAGTTGAGAGAGTTGGCCGTTGAAGCCTTGTGGAATATGAATTCATTTATCTACTTTGGGGGACGGTTCGAAGACCGGCCGAAGCATAAAGGTAGACGTAAAGTCTCCTTGAGTTTGTGCCTGCTGGAAAAAGGAAGGTTAGTTCCTTTCTCAGTCCTTTAAGAAGGACTACGCACAAACGTTTGGCGCCATTTTGTTATCGGTAAAAGTGCGGGAATCCATGTAGCCAGGCTGCCATCAAGAGTTGCATGAGGACCTGAATTGGCTTGAGGGATGTGAGAACCCTGACTAAGCCTGGGTTCACAACCAAGGGATTAAGGAAGGTTATGGGAAACACCGGGGTGAGCGTTATATTCGCCGTGCAGGCTTGGTCAGTGACCGAAGAGGTGAGGGGCTCGCCTAGCTAGCCGTGCTTAGACTATGTACAGCCCTCTGTTTACTACATAGTCCCTATGAAACTGGCCCCTATCTTAAACGATGGAGAGAGAGAGTGACGAGAGAGGCACGCGGATTAAGAATTCACATTTTCATGGCCCAGAAGTCACGAAATAGTTAAAAAAAAAATTCATGAGGTAATTATGGAAATATTTATATAAGGTGCAGAACGTTGTTTTAAAAAAAAATTCAACTATAATTCACTCGTTGCAGGGATAGGTAATTTCGACGACAATTTTATTTAGTCTACTCATCAACTTGAGTGCCCTCTAACATACCTAAAAGAAAAGCTTAATTCTCATAGGAAGATTTTATTGTCGAGTAACCGATAACTTATTAGAAAAAGGATTGCCTCCAAAATTCATAAACATTATACCACATATATTTTTTTTTTGTTTTTTGTAGGTTTATTTCCCTTAAACCTTCTACAAAAATAATCAAATACTTCAAAATGTCATTTAATAGGATCCTTACAATAATATCTAAAATTAACTAGATCGAATATATAATATATAAAAATCCTGAAAAGTTCACGACGCCTTTGGTACCTCAAATAGTGTTTATTGATATTTTAGGTAACACTGAACATAATTCGACTTCGATAATTTATTAATATTTTTTTTATATTCATCAGTTCAACAATAACAACATAATAATTGTTTTCCTTTCTTGTGCAAAATTAAAGGGAAACAAATAATATACAGGAATACTTTGCGAAGTTTTAAGGTGGGGTAATACAGCTATTCCATCTTACTTAATTTCATTTGTAGTAGGCTAAGGAGTAATTCAAGAAGTATATATATCTATATATATATATATATATATATATATATATATATATATATATATATATATTTTTATATTTAAATAACTAGATGATAAGTGTATAATTAAGTAAGTCTTTATATATATTTCTTCATATTCTTCGTTTAGAAAAATATATCTATGAAAATGATAATAATATTAATAATCGTCTGATATGAACAAAACTCTGTTTTTCCTTGCTTTGCGTGCTTAATTATCTATCTGTTTATCTCTCTAGGATTGGAAAGTCTTTATGAATTACATTCAACTTTGGATAAGAAAACTTAATTTTAATTCAAATTGTGAACTTCCAACGTTTAACTTAACATTATCATGAATTTTTTTGCCAACTTTCCATAAATCTGATTTATTAATACAAAACTATATTTATTATATCTCGATCGGATGTGTACCCGTATGTATTTCTGTTTTTTTCTCATTTTTATCAGCAATTAGAGTAATAATAGTAAAAGTTCAATAATAATCTATTCTAATTATTTAATAACCATAAGAATCTTAGAACTAGTAGCAACATAAGTACTCCTCACTCTTCCGCACATCTCACCATTAATCCTAAATCTAGTAATCCTAACTCCAATTGGCAGTTCAAAATGGGACTATTTCCAAATTTTAATCTAAGTACTCCAGTCAAGTATCCCAACTTTATATATTCTCACACCCTTAACCCCCCTGTTCCAGTTACACCGAATCCCTCGAACACGTCCATTCCAACCGTCAACCCAACCAATACTGTTTTGAGTTCCGTATGTCCAGCGCACCCACCTAACCATGCACTCCCAACTTCTTCCGCTTGCCCTTCTAACCTCAAGCCAACTTCTTCCGACCACTCCACCACCTCTGCTCCGATTTCCGTCTGTCCCACCTCTCCTCTATATACGCAAAACGTTGCACCCGCTACTTCCTCCGCATGCCCACCTAATTCCACGCCGTCATCCTCCTACACTGTCGCCCCGTCTCAAACAAATTCTACCTCCGTTAACCCGCCCATTCCGCTAGCCAAAACTCCTATATCCGAACATCATTCATTTATCGATCCCCTTCTCCCACCTACAGTTAAATTGACTTTGCGCTCTGCTGATTCTGGCGATGGACGATACCTCTTGTCCCGTTTACGGGACCGTCGCATTTATGACAACGTACGTCTATTTCTAGCCTATCTCCACGACAAACCGAACTCCGTCTGTGTTGAAGGTAAAACCAGCACCAACGTCATGTTAAGTATACAACAAGAAGGCCTGCCCACAGACCCATCAGTCTTACTCCAACTTTTCACAAAATACCATGAATCATTCAATATACCTTCCCATAAAGTTTCAGAAGATCTATCCACCTATGCTGCGTACGTCAGTTCTCGCCGTATTTCCCATCTTCAAAAAAGTCGTAACGGCTCCTTAAACTACTTTCGTTCCTAACCCCCTTGATTTCCCTATTTCTGACTTCCCCTCTATTTCACCCGCGGTTTCCGATCATGATCCTCTCCCCAACAGCTTGTCGGTCTATTACCAGAACGTAAGAGGACTTCGTACAAAAACATCCAATATTTTTCTTAACTCCCACAAATTCCCGCACGATATCTTTGCCTTAACTGAAACCAATCTAACACCAGGAATTCTCGACAACGAACTATTTCCTCCAAACTATACCATTTTCCGTGTCGACGGTTGTATAGGCACCAATGATCCACCAGGTCGCGGGGTTCTCATAGCTGCTCACAACCGTTATGACGCCACCCTGCTAAAGACCTCCGACTCTACAATATCAGAATTCGTGTGTATAAAAATAGCACTAAATAAGTGTCTTCTGTACATCCTCTGTTGTTACATTCGCCCCTCTCAACCTTTAGACGCCTACGAGCCTATAATTGAAGCGATCGATACCCTGCTTGAGAACGCTAACGCGTCCGATGAATTTATTTTATTGGGTGACTTTAACCTCCCCCGTATCCAATGGTCATTGTCCGAGGACTGTTCTCACTTTGTCCCCCTTAAGGCATCTTCGGCCAAAGAAGCCTTCTTTACCGATCAGCTCTCCGTTTCAGGTCTCTTTCAAGTAAGCGGAGTCAGGAACTTCCTGGACAGACAATTAGACTTAATCTTTTCTTCAGACCCAGTTAACTCGGCTGTCGCAGAAAGCAACCATCTTCTCTCCTCCCTCGACCGTCACCATCCTCCTTTGCTCCTCGTTTTCTCCTACGAACACCTTCATGCCGTTTCAGGCTCCGAGTCTTCTTTATCCTTCAATTTTCGTAAAGGTGACTTTGACAAATTAAATCACTTGCTCCTCAACTCTAATATTGGGGATATCCCTCAACATCTCCCAGTTGACGTCGCTTTAGAGGCGTTCTATTCGGAAATACACGCTTGTCTTACACAATCTATCCCTCTTCTTCCTCGTAAAAACTACTCCTCATCCCCCGTATGGTACGACAAAGAATTACGCTCTCTTCGCAACAGGAGAAACAAACGTTGGCAAACTTTTCTTCTAACCCAGACCGAGTCTGACTATTCTTCCTATCTATCTGCTTATACCTCTTTTTCTGAACGTTGTGATACCCTTTACCATGAGTACCTCCAACGGATGGAAACTAGCCTCATATCCGACCCCAAGCGTTTTTATAGCTTTATTAATTCTAAGAAGAAATCCAATGGTTACCCTTCCACCCTAAAGCTCGAGAGTACCTCTTCATCTGATCCTAAGGTTATCGCTAACCTCTTTGCACACTTCTTCAGTAAATCTTTCAGCGACAATTCTCTACAACCCGACCTTAACTATTTTGCATTCATGGACAAATGCACTCAAACGTCGTTTTCATCTTTTGACCCGGATCCTGAACTAGTCGCCGCCGAGTGTGCCATACATCTAGTCCAACCCCTTACTTTGCTTTTTCGTCTCTCGGTCACTCAAGGGGTTTTCCCTCAATTATGGAAAAATTCGTATATTATTCCCATCTTCAAGAAAGGTTGCAAGAACGATGTGTCCAACTACAGACCCATTGCTAAATTATCATCCATACCTAAACTATTCGAAAAATTGGTCTATGATTCCATGTTCTTCCACTGTAAGTCTATCTTCTCACTCTCACAGCATGGCTTCCTCAAAGGTAGATCTACAACCACCAACCTTACTGACTTCGTCTCTAAAACCCTATGTGCCCTGGAAAACGGTAAAGATGTTGATGTTATCGCCACCGATTTTAGTAAAGCCTTCGACAAGATCTCCCATAACGTTATCTTGTTCAAACTTGATCGCCTAGGCTTCCCCCCCCAGATTCATCTCCTGGATCCGATCCTACCTCAACAACCGTCAGTACAATATTCTTTTCAGTTCATCCATTTCTAACCCTATTGTCGCTCGTTCCGGCGTCCCTCAGGGCAGCCACCTAGGTCCATTGCTTTTTATCCTCACAATAAATGATGTTGAATGTGTCATCAAACACTCAGAGTTGTCCATTTATGCCGATGACATGAAAATAATCAAACATATCTCCTCCACTACCGACTCTCTTCTCCTGCAAGAAGACCTCGATTCATTCATCACATGGTGCATGAAAAACTTTCTTGAGCTCAATGTCTCCAAATGCCAGTCCATCTCTTATTCCCGCAAGCGTCTTACCGCCACGCCGAGAGTCTATATGTTAACCGACGTACCAGTCGCTATCGTTACCTCTTTGTGTGACTAAGGAATAGTCTGTGATAGTGAACTCAATTTCCGTTCCCACATTGACAGCATAATTAACAGAGCTAACTCCGCGCTAGGGTTTGTGAAGCGCTGGTCTAGAGAGTTCTCCAATCCTTATGTTTCCAAATCTCTCTACGTCTCCTTCGTTAGACCTCTCCTTGAATATGCCAGCCAGGTATGGTCCCCTACACAAACAACTCACATTAATAGGATTGAATCTGTCCAGCGTAGGTTTATTCGCTTTGCTCTACGTGATCTTCCGTGGGTTGACAGATTCAACCTTCCTCCCTATGAAAACCGTCTGAAACTGATCGACTTACAACCTCTAAGCAAACGTCGTGATGTTTCCGACATTCTCTTCATTTATCAATTATTAACTGGTGCCATAGACTGCCCCTCAATCCTGCAATCTTTACCCATCTATACCAATCCCCGTAACCTTAGGTCCACTCCCCTTTTCCGACTCGATCGCCATCGCACAAACTACGGTCAAAGCGAGCCAATTACCAGGATGTTACGAAAAGTCAACGACCTTTCCTCTTTTGACTTCCATCTGAGTAAATCATCACTCCACAAAGCCTTATATCTTGACCCCGCCCATCTTGATCCTGATCGCCTACTTTAATTCTTCTTCCTTTCGCCTTCTGCCAGTTACCAATATATATAGCTCATATTGTAGCTTATACTTTTTATTTATTTATTCCTAATTATTCATTTATTATATTCTGTAGAATTAGTATTAAGTTATAGTTTGTATTTCATTTTTTATTTTTGTATTTTTTATGGAATAGCTTGTATTAAGCTTAAATAAAAAAATAAATAATAATAGGATCATACCGGTGTCGCACAATTTGCTTTAGTTATCTTCAATTTTAGGATATTTTAACTTTCTGTTTCTCCCCTTTCTTTTCTTGGTTACCGGATAACCCGTTTTAGACACATCCAAGTAGACTGTATTAAAAAAAATATTTTAGTTCTGATTGCGGCATTGAGACACGTTTAAATTTAAGTCGAATGCAAAAATTAGATAGGAATATCCTGTAAAAATATATGTTACCATTTATTTAGAGGAAATGAATTCCTTGCCTATAAGTAATGAAACAGCTTCGTCTGATAAGCACACGCGTGTCATATGAATAGAAATCTGGGGTGGTCGTAAAAAGTACACACTGTTATGATGTGCGTGCTTCAATTAATTCAAGTTATTTTAGCACATTTTGATTTTGTAACCTATATGCCATGTCTTCCTTTCTTTCCTCAAAAAAGAAAATTATCAATGTTGTTACGGCCATAATATTAGCGCCGTTTTCATTCAAAAACAATTTTTAATGCAGAAGAAAATTAATTTAGCTGATATATAGTCTTAGCTTACAAAAATGAGGTGGAGAACACGTGGGCTCGAGGTTAGGACGCCCACGTTTTCGTTTATTCACCTGGAGGTTTTACTGTTAATTGAATGAGCAATAGTTACTTAGTTGATTTCTCAGAAAAAAACGTTAATATTTTATGATATTTAGGTACTGCTAATCCAAATGACTATTGATAATGATACTATAAAAAGAGATATGAATTACAGAGCTATAATTTTTTTGGTACGTTACCGGAGTAAATTTCACAGATTCAAAGGGAAGAAAGATTGACTTGCAAATAAAATGTATACCAAATGAAAATAAAGACTTACAATTTTGGAAGGATTATACTTATCCAAAAGTTGTGCCGTGATTGGCACATGGTGGGCGTTTTTCCATAGCTTCCTTTCTTTCCTCAGAATCCCAATATAGTCTCCAGAATTTTCCCTTCCTTTTTCCTATGTATATTTGTTCACCTAATATGGCACTTCACTAAAACAATTTTTCTCTTCATTCCAAACAAGACGTCTTTTCGATTCACTGGTTCTCGCCCAACTCTACCACCTTTTCTTTTTCTTCTGCCCTCGTTATTATAATCCCTGCAATTTTACGTACATCCAAAACAGAGAGTTTATAGCGTATGAGAGGCACAAGTCATACTTGACTTTCTCTGGAATTGATAGTGTTTCATACCCGCTAAATTCTACAGCTGTCTTCAGACTCTTTTCTATTTTATCCAACACATTGTTAACGTTGTCTACGTTTGCTATAAATCTTGTATCGTTCTTTAATTCCCCAAAATCCATGGTTTATTTATCCAATTTCTTGTTCCCTGAAACTCCGATTTGCAATCAAGGAAAACGTGAAGTCTCCTGAGATGCGCGTATAATCTAGAGAGAAGATTTTACTTCGAGGTCCTTTCCTAGCACTAGGCACATCGTTAAGCGCCATTTTGTTTATGTTGGTTACGTGAGAAATCCATGTTCACAGGCTACCACAAGATGGCTGCATGCGGACTTGGATTGGATGGAGGGTGGTGAGTACCACTAAGTTGCCGTGTCACAACTTAGTTGTAGCTCACAACTAAGGGATTAAGGGAGGTTATGGGAAGTACCGGGGTGGGCGTAGTGATAGCCATGCATGCTTGGTCCAATGACCGAAGAGGTGAGGCGCCCGCCTAGCTTACTGTGCTTAGCTCGTCGGATTGGGGTGAGATCTTGCCTCACACTCCTCGATACACTCACCCCAACTCATTGCGGGCACTCTTTAAGTTCAGATGGACCGAAGACTATTCCGAAAAAAAGGGAACGCACAAAATTTTAAGGGAATAAAAAAAGGATAAAAGAACAACCGCTATCATGCTCCTGACGAAGAAAACAACCTCAGCCTCCAGTTGGTATGAGGCTTATAGGGCTAACCCTCCCCATACTATGACTATGTCTAGCCCTTGTTACGGCATGGTCCCAAAGGTCTCTGACAGTTGTTCGGGTCCGGTTAGAGAAGAGAGGATGGAGACTAACCTCCAAAATAGAAAACTCACAGAATCATCGTGCACATATTGATACTTCAGAAAAGAGGGACTAACGCTGTAAGGGTCATTTGCATAGGAAAATGATTGACTTCTCCTAAGTCATCCGAGCGTAGCAACACAAAAGATTATTCAAGGTTAAACGTACGCCAGCATAAACTAGAAAAATTCAATGTTTTAAAGATTAATCAAAAAAAAAATCATATACTAATTAAAGTCGGTACTAGCTATTCATTGAACAGGCGTATTACTGAAGTATTACTAAGTTGCGAACAGCACAAAAAAAATTATTCGAACTTTTAGGAATAATAAAATCACTTTACGTTGCACCCAATTGTACGCACTTAGAAATAGTAATGAGCATCTGCCACAATTATGTATATGTTATAAGGCAACTTTAGTTTATAGCATCATTATTTCGGAGCGATATTCATATATCATACCTAATCCCTATAATAGCTATGAGGTTCTAATTCCTTTTTGTAGGCTCACGTCCACAAAACTTAGTTCTCCAGCATCATAGGTAATTTTTTTTTTTTGTAATGAGTTCTTATAGGCTTTTAAGGATCATCATTCAATCCTTAAATCTAGTCGCACATTAGTAAATCAAAAGGTTCATCATTAAAATTTTATTTATATAATAAGTTTTTTTTTACCTTTTATAATTATACATATAGCTATAAATATAAATAGTTTCAGGTAGAGATAATTCACATAATGGTGCTTCGGGTATATAGATATCGTGGATGGTTGCTAAAAAGAGGACCAATTGCCATTAACTATGCTTATTGTAACTAAACAGTTATATTGTGCTTAGCTGTTCAATTAATAAATTGAACGAAAAGGAAAATCATAATAACGAACACCTTTTTAATACATTGGCAATGAGAGCAAAGAAACTTTCGGACTGATAAAAAAAAATTTATCGAAAGAAAAAAACCTCGCTCACATAGCAGTAACTTCGTATGTCCATTTTCGATACATAACGATTATTTATTCATAAATAAGTTTTAATAATCTTCTACTTAACTTGTTGCTTTCATATACTAGGTTTCTTATTATAACCTAAGATATTTTTTGTCTGTCTCTGAAATACTATTAGAAGTTTTCTAAGGATTAAACCATTACTACAATTATAATAAAAAAATTTATGAAAAAGGAAATGAGAAATAATCTTCCCAATTTTATCCAGGTTTATGTATAGTATATACTCGACGAAAAATACTGCGTTCAATGATTTTTTTTTAAATTTTGCTTAAGTTTCGTTTTCTTTATATATATTTAATTGTCGTCATTTTTCGAAGTAATTCCGTAACATGAGCGCTAAAATTTGAAATGGAAAATTAGACAAAATATTTTATTATCAAATTAGGCTAATTTATCTTACCATTTTCTTGACTTTGCAGATGTGTAGATAGAGGAAGTTTAGCTTTTCCGTAATGCTGATTTAATTATTTTAATTGTGAAGACGAGCATTATTCCCAGTAACTGGTTTACCTGTTGTGTTATTGCAGGAAGTCAACTGATTTTGCCAAACTTTTTGTCCAATTTGCCTCAAGGATTTTTCCCATTTGCCAATTTCTGCACTGTGCTCCCAATACTGTTTGAAATCACTTTTTAATATGTTTACTTGTTACACTACACTTCATTTAACCATGCCTCATAGCACTTTAGCAAAAACCATTTATACCTAAACAGGGTAGGAATTCTCACGAAATCGGCCGCTTTCAGACAACCCGGCCGCCTTGCAAGTACGCAAAGTGTAAAAATGTGTAGAGGTTGGATTTAACAAGTGTGTGTTCAATTGGTTGAAGGGGAATGCCAATAGTTTTACAAAATTTTTACTCCTGGCAGTGCACGTGCTATGAAGTATCCAAAACCACACGCCAGCTTCAAATAGGCAACTGAGGATTTAAATGCAAATTCCGAAGAACGGCATGGGAGAATCACAGATCATGCACACAAACTTGACACATTTATTCGTTGCTATGAAATTTTTTCCTGTTGTCACAACATTCCTCGAGCATGCGCTTTATTTATTGAAACGGTTTGGCTGTCTGGAGGCAACCATTTGGCTGAGAATTCCCGCCCTGATAATTTTATCAATTGACACAACTCCATTGATCCCTCGCCATCTGTTGGTCAGCACTATGACCAACAATAAGACATCCAAAATGTATGGTAATGCATTAGCTAAGGAAGGGAGTTTGTCTCAGGGGGTATCACCTCACAAGACCATTATCAAGGTCACATAATACTTTTCCCGAGCATAAAGTTCACAAGAAGAAGAAGAAATTGGAAACAAGCAACCATTTCTAGATTTATTGCTAATAAGAAAAAATGGAAAAATTGAAGTTGATATATATAGAAAACCTACTATGACTAACCGGTTTATTACTAGGGATTCCTTTTGCACTAACCGACATAAAATGGCTTCATTTAATAGCATGGCATATAGGCTGAATAAGTTACCTTTATCTTTAATTAATTATAAAAACGAATACGAATATATAAAGGACATCGGAAAAATAAATGGCTACAGAGAACGAAATACAGAAGATATAGTTAAAAAACACGCAAATAAAATAAAAAATAGAAGTAGAACTACGTTAGAAGCATTATTAAATGAAAAGAAAAGAGTTTCATTCAAATTTCAAGGAAAAATCACAGATACATAAAGAAAATTTTAAAACAATCCAAGCTTGAAATAGTCTATGAAAATAATGACAAACTGTTAAACATAGCAAAACATATATTGGAAGAAAACCAGCAGTAGCACAACATATATTGGAAGAAAACCATACTGATATGGGAATAATTAGATTAAAATTAGAAAAAGCTGTAAGCAAAGTCTTTACATTGCCAAAAATAAAAACAATATCTTAAATAACGATGACGGTCCCATCGCATCACCTCTCTTCAGCTTTACAATATAGCAGTGAATTTAGAGGCTATTGAACTGTTATCGGTGCTGAACAAGTGCAATGCCCTTATCACTGTTGGCATTGAACTTCAGTCTGCGTTGGCCGCTGACGGTGGGTTTTTAAAACTGTACGTGAGAAAGGTTTTAGTTTTTGTTATTTATAATTTAATATTTGACAAAATCTGTGCTTTAATTTATTAAATTCTGCCACTGATCGTTCAAATCGTTATTTGTTATATATTTATAGTTCAAAATTTGCCACTTTATGGCTTTTAGATTTATGGGAAAAACTAAAATTATCGTAATTTTTAATTCCCTGCTAATCATTTTTGTTATTATTGATATTCTCAAAAAAATTGAAATATTTATGAGTATTTCAAAATAAAAAAATTTTAATTTTCAAACTTAAAAACTAATTATTTATTGCAGAATATATATATATCTGAAGTACAAAGTAATAAATATTCAGCTTTAGAAGATATTGAACTGGAAAGAAAATACAGCAACGAAAAAAGTGTGTTTCTAATTCAAAATCATAATACCGAACATATTGAATTGAATATTGTAAGTCATCATGACTGTCAACCACATGAAACATGTCAACTTATTGGAGATAAATCGGAACAAGTTCGTCAGACAGATGTCGCTGACAGCATTAAATATTATGAATTGAATCTATTAAAAAAACAAGATATGCCCTTAACTAAAGTAAGAAGCAAAAACTCACCAAGTGACTCTTGTTTGAAGGAATGGACGGAAAATAAATCCATTTTTGCAGGAAATAACTTACTCACTCGCAACAATTGTCAACAACTTCAAAAGGAAGTTAATTTAAACAGTTTTGGCCAGACATTAAATGATGAAATCGATCCAGTTGAGTTAAAATCATACCAGGAGAAAAAAGATGAGGTAATTAGGTTTAATTATAATAATAATTATATATACTACCCTGTTTTATATGTATTGGTCCATTGCGAAATATTAAAATATTTTCTATTTAAACATTTCCCGTGTCTGGTTTGACAGATACTTTTATTTTTTTTAATTAACAATAATGTTCTTTATATTATAAAGAAAAAATAATTTATTCATTAATTAGTATTAATTGCATCTGTGGATCCCGTTCGTCAGTCCTTGTGTTTGTGTACGTTTTCGTTTGTTTTGTTTTGGGCAAATTAAGACCGGGACTATGCAAAAATTTTTATTTAATTTTTGCAACATTCGTGGCTTAAAAAGTAACCATTTTTCGGTTTACTGCCACTTGATCGCGGAAAATCCGGCAGTTTTTGCACTAAGCGAAACCAAGGTTGTTTCCGATTCTGATATTAATCAGTATCACATCCCTGGTTATCACTTAGTGCCGCTCTTCTCTCCTCAGAGGGGAATCGCGGTTTATATTAGAAATGATGTGCCATTCTCCTATCTCCCTCAATTCTCTTCTACTAATCCAGAATTTAATTATGTCTGGATTAGATTTAAACTCTATCGGCACATTATTCACTTCTGCTTTTTATACCGCAGCCCGAATATGTCTGACACTGACACTGTGTGCTCCTTCGATAAACTGTCTTCCGATATCGATAAGATTTTGGAATTATCCCCCTCTTCTGAAATCGTTCTTGCTGGAGATTTCAACGTCCACAACACACAGTGGCTCAGGCATTCTTCTACCACAAGCCCGTCTGGAAGACACGTCGAGTTATTTAGTGAGTCTTTTAATTTACAGCAACTGGTTGAGTGTCCGACTCGTGTTCCTGACACTTCGGGGCACAACGCGCACCTTTTAGATCTATTTCTAACATCGCATCCAGAAAAATACTCGGTTTCGGTGACGTCTCCCTTGGGTAATTCGGACCATTGTCTAATCTCCGCCCAATTCTCCATCTCCTCTCTGACAACCACTAATCTAAACTCCACCAAAAGATTAGTGTGGCATTATAAAAATGCTGATTGGGCGGGACTTAATAAATATCTCAGAGAGCTGGACTGGTCTGATTGCTTTTCTATGAAGGACGTTAACAGAAGCACCGATTATATCTTGAACATCCTATGGTTTGGAATGCATCGCTTTATTCCTCATAGCTTCAAGAACATCAAACCAACTAACACCAATTGGTTCAATAATGACTGTTTCGCAGCCATTAAAAAGAAGGAAGCAGCCTTCCAGGCATATAAATTGTGCCCTTCAGAGGAATCGAGACGTATCTATAGAGATGCGCGGAATATTTGCAATTCAGCAATTAGCCGGGCTAAGTTCAATTTCGACCAGAGCATCAGACGGAAGGTATTTTCTACTCAAAAGGGTAGTAAGGGCTTCTGGTCTCTAGTAAAAACCGTAAAGAACAATTTCACCTGTTCGTCAACACCACCACTCATTTATAATGGGAATGTTTTTACTGACTCATTGGACAAGGCCAACCTGTTTGCTGCTAATTTTGCTGCTAACTCGTACTTGCCACCATCATCGCAGCCACTTCCATCTCTATCACAGTGCATTAGTAGGCAAAAGCCGCTACACTTTCGCACTCGGGAAGTTTTTAGAGTACTTTCGAAACTCGACGTGTCCAAAGCTACAGGGCCTGATGGTTTCTCGCCCCTTGTTTTAAAATGCTGCGCCTCTGCTTTGGCTAAACCTCTGCGCAAACTTTTTCACCTGTCATATTCAACAGGAATATTTCCAAGTGTATGGAAACTTGCTCATGTCCAGCCGATACTTAAAAAAGGAGAGGCATGCGACCCCTCTAACTACAGACCAATTGCACTAACCTCGATCATATCCAAAGTTTTTGAATCACTCATCAACTCTCAGTTGTTGACATATCTAGAAAATAACCATCTTATCAACGATTGCCAGTACGGTTTCCGCGCTGGCCGCTCAACCGGAGACTTACTAACGGCTCTAACGGAGCGTTGGAATCATTGTCTCCATAATTTCGGTGAGTCCGAAATCGTCGCTCTTGATATTTCAAAGGCTTTTGATAGAGTCTGGCATGCTGCCCTTTTAGCCAAACTTCAAACATTTGGTCTGCATCCTACCCTCGTTAAATGGATAGAGAGCTTTTTGTCAGGCCGTTCAATCCGTGTAGTTATTGACGGCGTTACATCTGCATCCCACGAAATAAATGCCGGTGTACCTCAGGGTTCAGTTCTTTCACCAACTTTATTTCTTCTTTTCATCAATGATCTCTTATCCCTTACTCTCAATCCTATTCATAGTTTTGCCGACGACAGCACCCTTGATTTCGCGTACTCATTTGATTCTGTAATGAATTCACGTGGAAATGCTACAGAAGTCAATCGGGAACGCATGTTTAGATCATTAAACAACGACATTTCTAAGGTCCTCGCTTGGGGCAGAGCAAATCGTGTTACGTTTAATGCATCCAAAACTCAATGCTGTTTAATGTCCCTTAAAAAACGCCCAGTCCACCCCCAACCCATTTCAATCGACGGAGTGAATATACCCAATTCACCCTCCCTAAAGATCTTGGGTATTGAGATATCCAGCAATCTTAGCTGGACTGATCATATATTTGCAATCGCCAAAAGTGCGATGAAATGTTTAGGTTTTCTACAGAGATGTAAGAAATATTTCACCCCACCCGACTTAGCGTTGATCTACAAGTCCCACATTAGGCCTAGACTTGAATATAATTCCCATATTTGGGCAGGGGCAGGACACACCGCATTGTCCGCGTTAGACAAAGTTCAGCGTAAGGCTGTTAAACTTATTGGCGATTCCTCAATCTCTGAGGGCCTTGACTCTCTTGAGCATCGACGGAATGTCGGTTGTCTCTCACTCTTTTATCGCTATTTCCATGGCCATTGTTCTAACGAAATCGCTAGCCTGATTCCTTGTAGACTCATTACAACGCGCGATACAAGATCTACAAGTCGCTCCCACCCCTTTACTCTCCGGGTCAAATTTGGACGTACCGTCAAATTTCGGGAATCTTTTCTTAGCAGAACAACACGAATGTGGAACAGTTTACCATCTTCTGTTTTTCCCTCGTCTTATGAGCCTGAAACTTTCAAACGGGGCGTACATCGACACCTCCTTCACTCAACCTCCTAACCCATTTCCCTCATCCTTAATTCCTTTCCTGCCAAGGCTGTGCTTTAGCATCATAGGGCATCCCCTGAGCTTTGGCAACATCATATATAAAAAAAAAAAAAAAAAAAAATAAAAAACACCAAAATAAACTACTTCCATTTCATATGAGTTGGTTCATTATAATAACTTTTTCTAGCTCGTATATTTCCTTAAATCAATAACGACTATGATAATTAAAAGTACCGTAATAGATAATTTAACAACTAGTCACTAGAATAATTTTTATAGTTTTTTTTGTGAGTTTAGTGCGAGTAGTCGTGTAGTGCGGACGTGTTTTCGTTATTCTGGAATTTTTGTGCTTTTTCATGTGATTGGTGGTAGTTTACTTGGTGCTCTTGTTTCTGTGAGTTTGTTTTGCTTTCTATTTATTAATTTTTTCATTTTTATTATCGTGGTTGCGATTCGGTGTTATCTCAGTTGTTTATTTTGGATGTTTTTTTCCCGATACCCGTGGTGAATCCGATGTGCTGTCGATTGCTTGTATTCGGTTTCCGGTATTGAATTTTCTTGCTTTATTGCGGTTTCTGTTGGGGTCTTTTCTGTTTGATGATTGCTATTTTCCGAATTTTTTGAATTTTTTGCGTGAGTTTTAATCATTTTGTCATTGCTGTCCAGCTGATTTCGTTTCGTTTGGTTTATTTTTATTTTCCGTGGCCTCTATCCGTGCTTGATGTGATCGCTTTTATTTATTTCTTCGATCTTTGACTTTTCTTGGTGACCTTGCGTGATTCCGCTTACTTTCCTGATTTTATTTTTCTTGCATTGTTGTTTCCGAGTTAATATTTTTGTTTAAGCTCGTTGTTGATTGTAGGTCTTTTTTAATTATTTGTTTTATTTTTATTGAGGCGTTTATTTTTTTTGTGTTCTCCCACCAACTTTTTATGGTTCGCCTTCTTCATGTTATCGGGTTTGTTTATATAAGCATTTCTTATCTTTTATATATATTTTTATATCTTTTTCTCTTCGTTTTTGTGCGATCGTCCATAATTTTTATTCCTCTTTTTTATTTGTTCTATTTATTGTTATTTATTGCTTTGGTATTTGTTGTTGCGTCTTCGATTTCTGACCGTACTGGGCTGACGTAGATTTTTGGGATTAATTCTTTCATTTTTATTTTTTCTTTCTTTCCTTTTTGTTTTATGCTAGTCATGTCTAGGTGTGGGGCCTGTTCGGATGATGTTGCCCGGGATGGGGTCGCTTGCGACGGTGTATGCAGTAACCTGTTTCATGCCAAGTGCCTGAGGCGTGGTACTGGATCGTCTAGCGCTTCCACCTGTAGCGATTGTTCCACTATAAAGCCGTGCTACGTTCTCCGACTGGTGAGGAGTATGATGGACGCCTTACCCGGTGACTTATTGTGTGTAGAGAGAGAAGATACCAGTATCATCAACACTAAGGTTGACAGGGTGTTGGAGAGTGTGAGAGTACTGATGGCTAACTCCAGCGCCCTGCTAGAGCGGTCGCACGAGCTGACCTCTAAAGTCTCGGCTGCACCTACGTCGCTCTCCTATATTCAAACTGTGGTTGTTGGCCTTGATTCGGGCTTATCATCATCGATGCACTCTTCGCCGGTATTGCCTGTAGTGGATGATATTCGCCGTAATATCAAACAGGTAAAACAAGACATCTCAACTTGGTCTGCGGCTGGTTTGACCTGACGTGAGGGCTCTCTCTGCTCGCTCCAATGCCTCTGATATAGGTCCAGTGGCCTCTGCTCTCTCCCCATGGCCCATGTTTTAATCCGCAGGGGCATGATCCTTCATCTGACGGGTCGCCCTTGCTCCATAATGCCCCTGGTTGCTCTGCCGCTCTTGGATTGGCATCGGTGGAGTGTGGTCATCCATCTCCATCTTTAACTCTAACGAATGATGCGGAGGGTTCGATTGATCCTCACGTTGCTCGCGGCAGTACTAGGCACAGTTCGCGCACTACCCGAAGATGGGCCCAAAATGTGCGTGCTCCTAATGATTCTGCTTTACCGACTGCACCTTCGAGTGGCAACCCTCTTCCTTGCCCTGTGAGATGCCCCACACAAAATGGGGCAGATGCCCCTTTTCCACCTCATTCTAGCATATCTGCCGATGGACGCACTACCACTGTGCTTACATGTACTCTGAGGATTGCGCAATTACCAAAGTCCTTCTTGGTTTCTCGTCTCGATCCATCAACTTCTGTTGATGACGTAATTGGTTACGTGAGGCAGAAGAGTGGGGCTGATGACTCCTCCGTTGTCAACTTTTTGGATCTCGTAATTCTCGGGGACTCATGTCATCTTTCAAGTTGACATTCTCCCCGAATCTTTTTGAGATAATGTCTGCCCCCGATTTCTGGCCTGACAATGAGTTTGTGCCCGTCGTAAAATCGCAGGTAGCACTCACAATAGAGCCACTGTCAGTAACCAAAAAAACTAAGTACGCTATCTCTTTACTACCAAAATGTAAGGGGATTAAGAGCAAAAACAGGACAGTTATTTCAGGCTTCTCAAGACCGCAGTTACGATGTCATCGCTCTGACCGAAACTTCGTTTCCTCGCGGTTTTAATGATGCTGAAATTCTTGACGATTCCTATCAGGTTTTTCGTAAGGATAGATATTCTGCCTCCGTGGCTCGTGGTGGCGGTGTGTTGTTTGTATGCAAGTCGTACTTGGATTGCAGCTTGATTAATATTCCTTCTTTCTCCGACACGCCCATAATTGAGCTCTTAGATGAACTTTTTCCTGCTCTGTTGTTATATTCCTCCAAATTAGACAAACTACGTTGATATAGACGGTCGTAGTCTCTAGGACATCTTAATTCTTAGCTTAGATTTTATTAATAATATGACGAACCCAGAGGACGAAATCATCGTTCTTGGTGACTTTAGTTTACCCAATGTTCAATGGGTATTGAACACTGATGACGATGACTACCTTCCCTTAAATTGTCTTACTGTTAGAGACTCCCTTTTTCTTGACGCCATCTCCTCCTTTGGTTTACACGAAATGAGTGATGTAAAGAACTCTATGGCAAGACAGTTAGATCTTATCTTTACTTCTGATTCGAGTTACACTGTAGTCAAATCGGCATATCGTTACTTATCCGCTATCGACAGTTTACATCCGCCCATTTTAATTTCTTTCTGCTACGATGGTTCTAATATTGCTGACCCTAACGTAGATCACTACGTACTTTATTTTAAAAGGGCCGACTTCTCTGATCTTTCAAACAGGATCCTCTCAATCGATTTCCCATCTTTTTTTTATGGCAGCGCTATCGACGAATGTGTTTCCCTGTTTTATGATAAAAACGGTCGAGACCATCCTGTCATTCTCCCGCGTGGTATACTACAGAACTACGGAGTCTTAAGAATAAAAAAATGGACTATGGAAAACTTACTTACGCTGTAGAAACACGTCAGCTTATTGTGATTTCGTTGATTGCTATGAAAGATTTTTAGCGTCATCTTCATCTTTATACAGGGAATACCTTGATAATGTTCGCGATAACTTGCATAATGATCCTCGTATTTCTTTCAAAATTGGAAATATGAAGAAGAGATCTGATAATTATCCATCTACAATGTGGTACAATGGAACCTCTAAATGCAGTGAGCCCGACATAGCCGACAACTTTGCATTATTTTTTGAGGGCGACTTTTCATCGGGCAACTTTGTGCTTTCCCTGGATAAGTTTGGTCATATCTAAGACCTGGAACTC
Source organism: Leptarthrus brevirostris (assembly GCA_964036015.1). NCBI lineage: Eukaryota > Metazoa > Arthropoda > Insecta > Diptera > Asilidae > Leptarthrus > Leptarthrus brevirostris. The sequence continues at coordinate 84,702,186 of OZ038375.1, read as the reverse complement.
ATCTTCAACAAATCTCTTCAGGCCGGTAGATTTCCTACGTTATGGAAGAGCTCCTTTATAATTCCTGTTTATAAAAAGGGGCATAAAAATTTAATAACAAACTATAGGCCAATCGCGAAGCTGTCCTGCATACCCAAGTTGTTCGAATCTGTTATATATTCGCAGCTTGTTGGGCAGTGTAAGGGGTTAATCTCATCTAATCAGCATGGCTTTCTGCCTGGTAGATCTACGACAACTAACCTGCTTGAATTTACATCCCACATAATCTCTGCCTTCCAGCGAGGTCTCCAGACCGACTGCGTCTACACCGACTTTAGCAAGGCATTTGATAAACTCCCTCACTCTGTGATTGTGCTTAAACTTGAAAAGCTGGGTTTTCCGCCTCTATTGCTAGAATGGCTCCGCTCTTATTTAAAAGATAGGTCATAACGTGTATCTTTCCGCAACACTTTATCTAGAGTTATTAGGGCTTCATCTGGTGTATCGCAGGGTAGCCATCTGGAGCCGCTGCTGTTCATTCTTGCCATTGACGGCATTGTCCTTCTGATTAAGCACTCCAAAGTCTTAATCTACGCAGCCGATATGAAGATTTTCTCATGTGTTAGAAACAGTTATAATTCTTCCTGCATTCAGGATGATTTGAATACCTTCAAGGTTTGGTGTGCCTCAAATGGCCTGCAACTTAACCTGGATAAATGTGAAGTTAAGTCATTCTGTAGGAACCTCAATCAGCTCGTCTTCGATTATACCTTTGCGGAAACTACTATTCGTCGTGTGGAGTCCGTTACTGACCTTGGTGTGAAGCTAGACAAAAAACTCGATTTCACTGTGCAAATAAACTATATCGTGTCTCGGAGTAATTCAGTTCTGGGTTTTGTTAAACGATGGTCAAGAGAGTTTTCTGATCGACAGACCCTTACTTACTTATTTTTTTCTTTGGTTAGACCAGTTCTCGAGTATGCATCTCAGGTTTGGTCACCTTGCTTTGCGGTTCATCCCAGACGCATCGAGTCGGTGCAGTGGGACTTTGTTAGGTTCGCACTAAGGGACTTCCCGTGGAATGATCCATTAAGGCATATCGTTACTTATCCTCCTTATAAGGATCTCCTCCGATTGCTTAATATTCACTCGTTGGATGAACGATGTAGAATTGCTGACCTAGTATTTATGCACCAGCTTTTGAACTCGAATATAGATTCTCGTACTCTCGCAGGTTTGGTTACTTAAGGTATGCCTACTTGAGGAGATTGTCTTTACTACATGTTGTCCATTCTCGGTCTAACTATGGTATGCATGAGCCTATTAATCGCATGTGTAGAGCCGTGTAGTCTTATTTTTTTTTTGCATGTTGGTGTGGGAGCCTCATTCACCTCAATATATGTTATATTCTGGTGAATAGGTCAATTGACTCCATAGTAATACAGTTTAATTTTGTTGTATGGTGTTCTTCAATCAATACTAAGATGGTTTTCATTAATTCTGGTGCAAGCATGGTGCGCGGCAAGGCAATATCGGTTAATGTTAGGCAAGTCATAATTAATTCTTGGAATAACGGCAAAGGTGCGTACAAAATTGCGAGTAGAAGATTATTAATTACTATAAAAATATTATTCAGTCTAAATCAAAAAGATATCAGTTACATTTTCTGATAATGATTATTGCACCCTTCAACGGATTCTAAAGGCAAATATGCGTTTTACGTGCGAGGAGTTAGTTGAAAAGTGGGGAAAATTCTTACGCAGAACAGTTTCAGCGGTTACTGTCCATAGAACAATGAAAAAACTCGGGTACGGCTTTTATATGGCAAATTCTTAAGAAATCTGAATTTTAACACTAAAGTATTTAGGCTAAGGAGAAGCCATAACTCACAGAAATAGAAAACAAAAGACGTCTGAAATGGGCTACTAAGCGTGTGGACTGGATGAGTTGTCAATAGAACCAAATAATATAGAGTGAAAAATCCCATTTTAAAGTTTCCGTAGGAAGGGGAATAGTGATTGTATAAGCCGTACAATAAAGTTCCTAGCGTCCGTTATGGTGTGGGGCTGCATGTCAGCGAACGGGGTTCGATCTCTTTATTTAATTAACGGTACTATGGATAGCGACAGATACATAAACATTCTTAAGAACTATCTTCTGCCATCAATTCCGCGCTTGAAAGATACAGACGGTCAGTTTGTGTATCAGCAGGTTGGGGCACCTTGCCATACTTCCAAGAAAAGTATGAAATGGCTATTAGAAAATTAAATAACCGTTCTTGAGTGGCCCTCAAGTAGTCCTGACTTGTCACCGGTAGAAACGTTATGGGGTGATATGAAAAATAAACTGAGGAAGAGTCCTGCTCGTACCGTTAAGGATTTGAAGGCTAAATTACAGGACATTTGGACATCATTTACCCCGGAATACTAAGAATCTTGTAGCTACTATGCCAAACCGAGTACAGGCAGTATTGAAGGCCAAGGTGGCGTTACGTCATATTACGACAGTCAGTTTGTAAATTCACTGTTGTTTATTAAGTAGATCAACTCATATGAAATGGAAGTAGTTTACTTTGATGTTTTTTATAATAATAATTAAGGGGGGAAGTACATGAAGAGGCCGAAAAAAGAGGACTTTTTTGGGATTTATTTTTGGGAAAATGAAAAAGGTCCACATGAAATCGATATTATATGTCTTTAGGGCAATGTTTTAAGAAGAGGAAAAACATTTTTTACATTTTGAAAAATACAAAATTAATCAACTTTTGGTGGGTTTCGTAACTCGTGTCGCGGCTGACATCGAAATCGGCGTAAATTCTCCTGGCCGCAATTTTCATCTGAAATCAAAAAACCAAACATTTTTATACTCGAGGAGGTTGTTTATTCTAGATAGACTACGATCTTTTCGAAATTTGAACATTAACTATAAAAATCGGGCATGAAAAAAAAAGTTGGTTTTTTTTGCAAAAATTTTAATTATTTTCGCGTCAAAAATGGTCTTAAAATGATTTTTTTGCTATGTCCGTAGTCTATCTAGAGTAGTTTTTTGTGCCCTTTAAAATGAGTGCTGGATGAAGAAAATCGGTTCACTAGTTTTATTGTAATCTTTTACGCCAATTTGAAAAACATGGTTTTGATAAAACGCAGTTTAAAGTTTATCCCGAAAAACTGACGAAAAAGATGCAGATAAGGAGAAGGTAAGAGGGGACGGGTATTCTCAGAAAAATCGGTATTTGGACTGAAAACGTCGAAAACGCTCTTTAACAAAGTCGCATTCATCACTATAAATTCCAGAGCAGAAAAAAAATCCGGTAAGCGGAATCACGCGCAAAGCAGAGCTCCTCGATCCCAGGCGCGCTGGGCCGGATCGGCGCCGACCACTTTCAAGTGGCATATCTTTCACAATTTTCGAGATAGGCTTTTGGAATTTTGAAAACGTCTTCATGTACTTCATGTGAATAAATTATTTTTTTGTTTTCTGTATAATACTTAAGGAATATTATTGTTCATTAAAGAAATAAAAGTATTTGTCAAACTAATAAATTCAAACTAAATAAAAGTCTAGATAGACAATATTTTAAAATGTTGTAATGGACAAATACATATGAAGCAGGGTAGTATATATGGAACGTTTCGCGTGAAACGAGCCAGGGTTGCGACCAAAATTGTAGTGGACGAAAAAAATGTTTTATGGACTCAAAAATTAGGGTTCTGTATCTAGTTTAAGATTCTATCTGGCGTTTTTTAAAATTTCAACATGGCGACCACAAAATGGTGGTTTCAAAATTGCGCACAGAGGTCCAAACGGCACTTTGAGCTGGCCAAAAGTCCAAAAATGAGAATATGGTCGTAAAAGTATGTACTATAGGGTTTTTGGGGTCGCTGATAACGGATTTGATATCAGATTTATCAAATTCAAGATGGCGGACCCAAAATGGCAGACTTTTTTAAAAAAAAAATCATGTTACCGGTCTAAAAGTATGTAGTACAGGATTTTTGGGGCGCTGATAACGAATTTGATTTATCAAATTCAAGATGGTGGACACAAAATGGCTGATTTTTTTTTGAAAAAATCACGTTACCCCTCCGAAAGTATGTACTGTAGGGTTTTCGGGTTCGCTGATAACGGGTTTGATATCAGATTTTTCAAATTCAAGATAGCGGAACCAAAATGGCGGAAATTTTTTAAATTAAGCTATCGAATGACGGCGTAAATTTTACAAAGGATTAAAATAATTTGTGTTTATTCAATCAGATAAATTAATTGTACATACCTTTACAATTAATATCTATTTGGTAAAATTGAAATCGAGCTTGTGGTTTGCACAGTATGAGCAGTGAAAGTTGAATAGTAAAACATGGCGGCCGGTGCGTTGTGTGGGTTACCCAGACTGAGTTATAGAAACAGGTATACTCCAAAGTTCCCTCTATCGTATTCCTAGCAAAAATCGGAGTTTGAACATTCGATTTTAGACTTTTGGCCAGCTAAAAGTGCCGTTTAGACCACTGTGTGGTGGCTCAAATATCTACTGATCAAATATTTAAAAAATATCAAAAGACTTTTTCACTTATTTTTCTCAAATTTAGTATAATGTTGCATTTTCGTAATTCGTTATTACTGTGTAGTTATCAAAATAATTCGTATATAGGGAGTTTAAGCTATGAAACAAACGACTCAAAATGAGTCATAATCGAACACAACAGAAAGGCAAATATAATGTAGTACTTGCCGAGCCGAAACAATCTTAAATTTCAACAAAAATTATAATTGATTTCAATTTTAGCAAAGTTGCATTATATATTAATGGAATTCATCCTTTACTAATTAATTAATGTGTTTCTAACTAGTTTGCGCCGTTAAAAAGCTCTCTGCGTTTTAGAGGGTTGAGACTGTCTCTATAATTAGCTGCAAGAGTCCTCATTATTTTGGTTTTTTTTAAATTTTTTGTTTTTTGTTTTGTTTTGTTTTTTTATTGTAATTCAAAGCTATACATAATAATTAATCTTAAAAAATATATAGAACTTAAAAGAGTCAATGGATATTAATATTGTATAATACTTAGATACTCATTATCTTTAGAATATCTGAGTATTTTTAACTGTTTATTTGGGAGAACGATAAAGCTACGCCCAATTTGAATTTTTGAAACTTTTGAGACATTCGAAAATCTTTTACTCAATCTTCTTACTATTCTTTCATGCTCAACTATACTATAATGAAATATATTTAAATTTCCCTGAAATTTTTTTGTTGCCCATTCCAAAAGTGCTTTAGGCGTTAATATAGCTTCATTAGGTTTCTCTTGTAAGCTAGCACGAGTTGCTTCTTTTTTAAAAACGGCACCTAGCCCGTCACACGGTCCTTTTCCGTGTATTGTTTCATGAGTATGCCATTCCGCTGCAATACCAAAGTCTACTGGGTGGTGAACAAGATTTTCCATTGTATTGCAGTCAGACAGAAAAATGTAGCTTTTATGTTGCATCTTATTTTCAAAAACACAATAAAAAATAATGGTATGGATGGTACACTGGTCATTATTGTAGTGGAAAGCTTGAGCGGCGTCTTGTGCAATGTAAGCATAGTTCTCCGAAAAATCGCACTGTATTATTACCTCGTTTTCTTTGAGATTTTGTTTTAATTCTGATACAAAACTTGTCTGTTGCTTTGCGATAAAGTGATGAGTCTTTAATTTGGGTAATCTATCGCGTAAATCAACTACAAAGTCCTCTGACGGAAGACATTTCTCTTTTAAAGTGCATCTATCTGTTGTCGTCTAAGTACTGAAAATCACCTAAAAATTATTACGATTTTCAAAAATATCTTTTATATAATTAGCAAATTTTTCAGTGTCAGGGCATAATTTGCAAATATTTTGAAAGCAATCAGGAGTCGGATTTCTGCACATTGTTAATTCTAAACAATCTTTAAAGTCTGTAATTTTATTTTCAGATAATCTCTGTAAATCTGCAGCATCTATAATCGCCTTAAAGTTCTGGTGAATAGTACATACACAAATGCTATGTGTACCACTTTTATCAGCCATTATGCACCATTTAGGTCGAAGTTCTGTAAATTTGGTGCAACCAAATTTTTAAATTCGGATAATTTGCTTTAAATTTATTATGTAGACTTTTGACATGTGATAATAGAAGCCGCTTTGACTTTGTCATTTTTTCTTCATTAACTTTTATTGATATAGTGTCCTTTTTGTTAGGAATAACTCTACTATTTTCAGAACTTTCATAAAATTCTAGAACTGCTCTTATAATATTTTATTTCTGTTAATGATGTGGTGGATAATATTATATTGGTTACAGAAATCTTTGAATATGCTAGAAGTAAACTCAGCGCCTGGGTCGAAAATTAATTTCTTTGGAATGCCGGGTAGGATAATGAAGTGTTTAAGTGATTTAATCATTATTAAGATGTTTCTAGCTGAAACTGTATAGGCTGCCGCGAATTTTTAAAAATTTATCTATGATTGTTAAGATCTGATTATGGTTTATGATGTATGTATCTCTGTGTGATATATCTAGAGGTTTCTCTGGGGTTTCGGGAATTCCAAATTTTAATTTAGGTGAGTTTCTGTCGTATTTCATTTGATGGCATGTTTCGCAATTGTTTATAATTTTAGTTATTTTATCTTTCATAAGGGAAAATAGTTCTCTCATTTTAAGTGTAAAAGGGTTTCATTTATGCCTCTGTGATTACTGTTGATATGGTATTCGTTTATAAGTTTATCCTGGTCATCGTGGTTGGTGATATCTTTTAATAATTCTGTGCACCGAGTTAATTTGAAAGTCTGACATCTTGAGAAGTGTCCGGAGTAAATATTTTGAATTAATTTGAAAATGTCATTGCCGATATATACCACTCTTAATTTGCTTGGAGGGAGATACTTTTTGAAGATACTTATCATGTCGAACTATTCGTCAGTGTTTATTCTTAAATGGTACTTGGAGTGAAATAGGAGGTCTTTTATTTGATTTGGCGAATATGAATTGAATATTAAATTCATTTAGGGGTCTTTCCGATATAGGTATGCCATCATTTTGGTTATCTTCCGCTGAATGCATTGTGGAGCCGTGAGTACTGGGTCTTTCTTCATTGGTGTTAACTTCTATATTTCTTTCATTTGTATTAATTTTAATCCGGCTTAATGCATCGGAATTTGAATTCTGAATGCCTTTATTGTACCCGATTTGATAATCAAATTCTTATAATTTCAAGCGCAACGTACAAATCTGGAATTAGGCTCTTTCAGGTTCATAAGCCATAAGAGTGGCTTATGGTCGGTGACAATTGTGAATGGGTGTCCGAATAAATAAGAACGGAAATATTTGGTGGCCATTACTATGGCCAATAATTCCTTCTCTATCGTAGAATAATTTACTTCTGAACAACAAATACAAATAATAGGTTTTTCGCTCCCAATAGTACCTTGGGATAATACAGAGCCTATCGCGTAGTTGCTGGCATCTGTTGTAAGTATGAACGGTTTGTAAAAATCCGGATACTGAAGTGTGGGATCCTTAATAAGAAGATCTTTTAATTTTGCGAAATCCTTGATTGCTCTTATTTCTTTCCAAAGAAATTCAGATTTTTCTTCTTGAACTTTAAGATTCGCTTTTTCTAATCTGTCGAACACTTTTCTTAAACTCTCGCAGTGTTCTTGTAAAAAAGTGGAAAAGATGATAATATCATCGAGATAGACTAGGCATATATAACCTACAAGCATTTTTACGACATTACCCATTACCCGATGGAAAGTTGCGGGTGCGTTTTTGAGACCGAAGGGCATTCTGACATATTTATAATGTCCTCCTTCGACAGTAAAGGCGGTCTTTTAAACATCTTCACGGTTCATCTCAAAATGATGGAGATCCAATGTCGAAAAGTACATGCACTTTCCCAATTTATCTAAGATTTCGTCTATGTTCGGCAACGGATATTTATCACTTATCGTTTTTATTTCTTTCGTTGTTCGGGTATTGGAAAATCCTTGATTGCTCTTATTTTTTTTTTTATACGATGTGGCCAAATCCTACCGAAGGGGAGTCTGACATATTCATAATGTCCACTTCGACAGTAGAGGCGGTCTTTTTAACATCTTCCGGGTTCATCTAAATATGATGGAACCCACTAGCGAGATCCAATTTGGAAAAGTACATGCACTTTCCCAATTTATCTAAGATTTCGTCTATGTTCTGCAACGGATATTTGTCACTTATCGTTTTTTCATTTAACTATTTATATATATATATATATATATATATATATATATATATTATATATATATATATATATATATATATATATATATATATATATATATATATATATATATATATATATATATATATATATTATTTATATATATATATATATATATATATATATATATATATATATATATATATAAATATATATATATATATATATATATATATTCGTTCTATTCAAAAATACACGCTTGTCTTACACAATCTATCCCCCTTTTTCCTCGTAAAACTGCTCCTCATCCCCCATATGGTACGACAAAGAATTACGCTCTCTCCGCAACAGGAGAAATAAACGTTGGAAAACTTTTCTTCTATCCCAGACCGAGTCCGACTATTCTTCCTACCTATCTGCTTATACCTCTTTTTCTGAACATTGTGATATCCTCTACTATGAGTACCTCCAACGGATGGAAACTAGCCTCATATCCGACCCCAAGCGATTTTATAACTTTATTAATTCCAAGAAGAAATCCAATGGTTATCCCTCTACCCTAAAACTTGAGAATACCTCTTCGTCTGATCCTTAGGTTATCATTATTTATTTATTTATTTAATTAAGCTTAATACAAGCTATAACATAATAATAATACTAATACTACAAGCTATACTAGATGAAAAATGATGGAATAATAAATAAATTGAAAAAGCTACAATATGAGCTCTCATTAAGGAACAAACTAGCTGGAAGGAAAACGAATTAAGAAAGGCGATCAGGATGGACGGGGTCAAGATATAAAGATTTGTGAAGGGATGATTTACTCAGATTTAAGTCAAAGGAGGAAAGGTCGTTGACTTTTCGAAGCATCCTGGTAATTGGCTTGCTTTGACCGTAGTTTGTGCGATGGCGGTCGAGTCGGAAAAGGGGAGTGGACCTAAGGTTGCGGGGATTAGTATAGATGGGTAAAGATTGCACGATTGAAGGGAAGTCCATGGCTCCACTTAATAGCTGATGAATGAAGAGAATGTCAGAAACATCACGACGTTTACTTAAGGGTTGTAAGTCAATCAGTTTCAGACGGTTTTCATAGGGTGGAAGGTTGATTCTGTCTGCCCACGGGAGATCACGTAGAGCGAAGCGAACGAACCTACGCTGGACGGATTCAATCCTATTGATATGGGTTGTTTGTGTAGGTGACCATACCTGGCTGGCATATTCAAGGAGAGGTCTAACGAAGGAGATATAGAGAGATTTGGAAACATATGGATTGGAGAATTCTCTAGACCAGCGCATCACAAACCCTAGCGCGGAGTTAGCTCTGTTAATTATGCTGTCAATATGAGAACGGAAGTTGAGTTCGCTATCACAGATTATTCCAAGGTCACACAAAGATTTAACAATAGGGACCGGTACATCGGTTAGCATGTAAACTCTCGGGGTGGTGGTAAGACGCTTGCGGGAATAAGAGATGGGCTGGTGCCATAGACTGCCCTTCAATCCTGCAATCTTTACCCATCTATACCAATCCCCGCAACCTTAGGTCCACTCCCCTTTTCAGACTCGACCGCCATCGCACAAACTACGGTCAAAGTGAGCCAATTACCAGGATGCTTCGAAAAGTCAACGACCTTTCCTCCTTTGAATTCCATCTAAGTAAATCATCCCTTCACAAAGCCTTATATATTGATCCCGCCCATCTTGATCGCGTTTCTTAATTCTTCTTAGAGCTCATTTTGTAGCTTTTACTATTTACTTATTAAAGCTTGTAGTATTAGTATTATGTTATAGCTTGTAATTGTAGTATTATTATGTAATAGCTTGTATTAAGCTTAAATAAATAAATAAATTACATTCAGGGCAGAAAAAATTGTCAAAAGTCGTTTGTTTCGACTTGGGGTAAATTTTACACTCAAAATTATTTGTTTTGAGAAATGGTAGTAATTCAATTGTGAATTTTTACACCTGATTTTGATCGGGTGTAATTTTCAATTCAAGCGTAATTATTTGTCATTCATTTTTCAATTATGTCAGGACCATTACAAAGACTTGTACTGTCCAAAATGAGAAAGCCGAAGCCAAAGTCAAGAAAATACGCACATGTTTCGGATTTTTTTTTTATACGATGTGGCCAAATCCTAGGAGACAACCCTTTGATGCGTTTAGCATGGTTTTGGGCGGACGGGAATTAGGGTAAGGAAAGTGAGGAAACTTGAGTCTTGTTTTTGCAATGCTGCGAGCTAGACAACAGCCCAGAGAAGGAGTGGATTATTTTAATTTCTTAATAAAAGCTCATGGTCATCAGGTCTCCTGAACAGATTAGATTGAAATACGAAAAGCAAACATTTCTGGAAGGGAAAACATTACGATTAAATAATTTTTCAGACTGTGCTAATAAGTGAATATTTAAAAAAAAACAGTACGGAAGAATAAAATGAAGCATGGCATGGATAACAAATACAAAATGTGCGGAAATAAATTGAATTAATTGAAGCATATATATATATTATAAGAGTGTGTACTTCTTACAGCCCCCACAGATTTATATTTAAAACTTTGGTGTGACATTTATTTTAAAGCGAAAAAAATTAGAATTTCATTATTTATAATAAAAAGAGAAGAAAATGTAACTTACAATTTACAGGAATTGATAATGGCGACTTTGTGCATTAGAAGCAAATAAGTACGAGAGTAAGAGGTTCTAAATAATAAAATTAAAAAGGAGATTTTGAGCCTATGATCATGTTTATTAGAGAGAAATGTCATAAATAAAATCTTATTTAATGAATTCTAAGACAATTGTTGTTCTTACTAACGTGATAAGGTATGATCTGTCGATGTGCAGCTTTCTTCTGTAACGCCGACGAGGGTTATTTAGGATACACTTAAAAGCCTGCATTCAAATAACTAGCATGCAAAACGCTACACCTGTAACTTTATTAAGGCATAAATACATTATTTCTTCACTGCAGATCGATCTACAGGGTATGCTTTTTATCCTATAATTCGTAGATGTAGTATTTTGAGAAATAACAAAAAAAGGTTAGCAATTAATATGGGCTTATATTAGCTCTTTAAGCTCGGCCATAAGTTTTAACTAAATGTGATTAACGTGCAGATATTATTGTCTAGGGAAATTAATCCAGATCTAGTTTTACACAGACTTTCCCAAACCTTATTGCCGTCAACGACCCAAGTTCAAGATGCACCCGTTTGTAAAAACTAGATACACTGGATACTACGATAAACTTAATGAAATCTCTTTGATTGTAAAAACTATAACACAAAGATTCAATTCGTATATAATGTTATTTCAAAGGGTTTTAAGTTACATTTTTTTTATAAAATCTGTCTAGAATTTTCTACTAAATTTTCTATTTTACGTTTTCATTATCAGCCCTCTCTTTATGCATATGCCGAAACTAAAGTTATAAAAAAAAATTATTCAAATGAAAGTCTAAGGTTTATGTTCTATAAAGCCTCTAAAGTCATAGAGTATATGAAAATATGTGGTCGTTACTCAGGTTCCATATCCTGAAAGTGAATTGCGAATCCAGCCAATGAAGGCTTTCTGAAGTTAAGCTGACGTTGATGATTTCGCTCTCTGTCTGTTTCAGTACGTACTCTATCTGTCTGTGTCCCTGACCTCGATGACCTTAGTTCTCTTCATGGTCGTATATTTATTTATTTATTTAAGATTCATCAAAGGGCTGATTACTTAACATGTATGTAAATATAAATAGTTATAAAATAAAATAAGAATCACAATAATTAATAATTAATATAAATAACTAGAAAATAATTAATTTAAAACAATAACTAGAAAAATAGAAAAATAATTAATAATAAATAATAATTAAATAATAACAGAGTAGTTAGGAAAGTTTGGCCTTCACAGAATTTTTCGACAGATTAAAATCAATGTTGTTAAAATGCGAATTAAAAAACCGAGACATTGACGTGACGGGCTCGTGAAAACCGTAATTTGTGCGATGCTGTGGAATTTTAAGAAAATCTCGATTTCTCAAGGAGCGACTCGGAATCGATATATTAAAAGAAGACAACAAGGCTGGAGAGTCAACATTACCTTGAAGACATTCAAAAGCGAAAACAGTTCTAGAGATGTTACGTCTGAATTCAAGAGAGTCCACGAAGTGCAAAGCGAACAAAACGGCGCTGGACTGCCTCTACCCGGTCAATTGAGTCACGATAAAATGGTGACCAAACACAACTAGCATACTCCAGAATAGGCCTAACAAAGGTGCAGTAGAGAAGCCTGGTGATATAAGGGTCGTCAAATTCCTTTGCCCATCTTTTTATAAAACCCAATGTAGAATTAGCCTTAATATTTATCTCATCAATAAAATCGTAAAACGACTGTTCAACCAGACACCCAAGTCCTTGGTCCTATTAATTTTTTCCCTAACACAGCCATGCATGGTGTAGTTGAAGTCGAGAGGATTCTTTCTACGAGTAAAAGACATAGACGTACACTTACTAATATTGAGGGGAAGGTAGTTATCAGAACACCAGTTGTAGAAAGCGTCTAAGTCAGAATTTAAAAGTTCACAGTCTCGAATAGAGGACACAACACGGAAAATTTAAAAAAAATTTATAAAAAAAACTTGTTGGTTTATTAAGTATCCACACCTGTCACAGCACACATACGGAAGGACAGAACCACAAGCAATGATTATGACATTATGCTAAAGATTTAATGATATGATTAAGACAGGGTGAGCCATAAAACAATTCAGCTCAGTAAATATTATGCCTTTATATTATACTGTAGAAAAACAAAGAAAACTAAAGGAAACAAGAGGAAATGTTGAGTGCATGAACCGGACGAGAAGTCCGCTCCTGTTTCGTACTAACATCGAATTTTTTCACCTGGTACACTTGAGGAATTTTGCCCCATATATGCTTCAATTAATTCAATTTATTTCCGCACATTTTGTATTTGTTATCCATGCCATGTTTCATTTTATTCTTCAGTATTTTTTTTTAAATATTCACAGTCTGAAAAATTATTTAATCGAAATGTTTTCCTTTCCAGAAATGTTTGCTTTTCTAATCTGTTTTTAATTGTAGTATCCTTTTGTTCTTCATTATTCGTGACTAATTATTACTTTAGGGCTAATGTAGCCATTCCAGTTTTCAGTTTTTCCTAATAATTAATTTTTTTTGTTTTTTTAGTCTCTAAAATTTTTTATACTATTAAATATTAAGAAAATTTATAAATGCAACGCAATGCCGAAGCACATATCAAATAGTTCACATGTGTGGCATTAAGCAGAAATTAAAACTATTATATACCTGATCACTGAAAAGAAAAAATGGTACTTATCGTTTTGCGAGTTTTCCTCTTTTCCTTCGATGTAGCTTGTAAGCTTTCTTTCTTCAATTCCTCCAAATTTTTCGCACTTCCAAAAAAAAACACGTTGACATGGGAGCATTTTCTTGACTTTGCAGATGTGTAGATAAAGGAAGTTTAGTTTTTATTTAATTCATTAAATTGTAAATATCGAGCCGTATTCCAAGTAACTGGTATTACCTGACACAAAATCTGACCAATCGTCATCAATTTGTTTTCTTGTTATTGCAGGAAGTCAACTGACTTTGAAGAACTTTTGGCGACGGTAAGAATTGTTCATTTGATGCAGAAACTGAGATAAAACCACACCAGCCCTCATCATTAGTTGTAACAGCTTTAGAACACGTTTTCTCATTTGTTTCTACAATATTAATTTTTGGGAAAAGTTCTTCAATTCTTGCTAGTTCGTCTAGCTTTATACCAGGCTGTGGCCACTCCTTTTGATTATTTTCCCGTCTTATCAATTGGGGAAGAACTATGGAACTTTTAAACAATTCATCATTTATGCTGTGAACGTCATACTGATCGGACGTGTTTTGTGCCTTTGCTTGTAATTTGTTGAGTTTTGTTAAATGAATTAATTTTTCGATAACTTTCTGTTCTAAATTTTTCTTTCGTTAATCGATAGTAGTGGTCACGGATGCTGTGCTTGATTACTTTTCCTAAGTTTAATTGTGTTGTTTCTGTGAATTAATCATTTAGCGGATTGTGTTTGTTCAAGGTGCACTCTGGTAGGAAACTGTGTTGGTGTATGTGTCTTCATCATACCAAAGTACTTGTCTTTATTTATTTGATTCGGCAGTTTTGCCTACTTGTTGGAGTGTTAAATTTTTGTTGGTCATTTGGATACAGTTGGTTGATCTGATTTCTCTCTAGAGTTATCGCTTCGCATTGTTCTGTTTCACCGTTTTTCCGTTTTCATAGTGATCATTCGCCTGGGGTCATTGCTCGATTTCGATTTTGTATTCAAGCACTCTCACGGATACGGTTTTTGTCTATGTTTTACGTCTATTTATCTGATATATTTATTTTGTTACAGAGGATTAGTTGTGCTTATTTCCAATTTTACTTGTGACATTGCTGTTCCTTGGTTCTTCTCTGATTTTATTCTCTAACTGAGTTATTACTTTTAATTAAGTCAAAATCAACGATCTCCTGTGCTTGGCTGCATTGCTTTATTTGTTTATTTTTATTTTGTTCGCGGTTATAATTGTTATTGTTTGCCGTCTTCGTTTGGTTGCTTTTTCTCTTGCTTATTTCATTTTATCTGCTTGATTCTGTTGATTTGACTTTCTTTCTCTGTTTTTATTTATTTATTTTGTTCCCCATTTCGTGTCGTCGTCCATTTAATTTAATTTATCCAATTTTAATTTAATTTATCTTAACTTATTTAACTGTTTTGCTGTTTTCTTCTCGTTTTGCTTCTTTTATCTTTGTCTCCTGCTTCTGGTTTTGTGTCGTCACAAACAATATGTCGGGGTTGATTTCCCGCGACGGAATAGCCTGCGATGGTGTTTGCGGACTGGTCTTTCACCCAGATTGTCTGAAACGTGGGACCAGATCTTCTGGCTTAAGGCTGGTGAGAAGCATGGTCGAGGCGCGCCCCGGAGACCGCTCTCTCGTTGTTGATAAGGTCAGCAGCTTCTCTTCTCGCTGGACTGATCTTCATCATCTGTCGGATGACACGTGCAGCTTGTGCAACAAAATGGATAGGTTGCTGGGCGTCGTTGACGCTCTTGAGTTAAACTCCGGTGTCCTCTTGGCGAGGTCGCAAGAGATGTCCTCTCGAATATTCATGCCTTTCTTGCTAGCCTCGACCCGAGAATATCTTCTTCCGCGGGTCCATCACCCATCCTCCCCATTGTCGATGACATCCGCCGCGGTATTAAGCAGGTAAAATGTGACCTGAGTGCTTGGTCTGAGGCTGTCTCCGCTAACTCCAAGGTGCTGGGCTCTATTGCTTCGGACCTGAGTGTCCTGTCCTCGCGTCACTCGGCTTCTTCTCGACTGAAGCTTTCTGTATCGCCGTCCTGCGCCGTCTTCATCTTCGAGCCCCGCTGCTGCCTCCGAATGTCTAGGCTCTGCTTCCTCAGGGCTGGCGGTATTTCCACCACCTTCTCGTACTGTGGACAATGCCTTGCCCGTACTCGACCAGCCCCCGCGCCGACCTCAGACCGCTCGTAGACGGAGGCGTCGTCGCAGCGCTGTTTGTGTTCTCCCTGCATCAGACCCAGCTGGGAACATATCTCCCGGCCCCTCTCAGTCTAATCCTCAACCATCGCATGACACATTCCCATTGAGATCCAGTAATGTTTCTCGAAATGAGGGTTTCACTCTGACGATTGCGCAACCACCGCGGTCCTTTTTTGTTTCCCAACCTGATCCATCGACTTCTGTTGACAACGTTATTGGCTACGTGTGGATAGATACTCCGACTCCATGGCTCGTGATGGCGGCGTGTTGGTTGCATGCAAATCGAATTTGGATTGTGGCGTGTTTATTTATTTATTTAAGCTTAATACAAGCTATTACATAATAATACATCTACAATTGCAAGCTATAACATAATACTAATACTACAAGCTATAATAAATTATGACATAATAAATAAATAGTAAAAGCTACAATATGAGCCATAATTAAAGTACATACGGGCTGGAAGGAAGAAGAATTAAGAAAGGCGATCAAGATGGGCGGGACCAAGATATAAGGCTTTGTGAAGGGATCATTTACTCAGATGGAAGTCAAAGGAGGATAGGTCGTTGACTTTTCGTAGTATCCTGGTAATTGGCTCACTTTGACCGTAGTTTGTGCGATGGCGGTAGAGTGGGAAAAGGGGAGTGGACCTAAGGTTGCGGGGATAGGTATAGATGGGTAAAGATTGCAGGATTAAAGGGCAGTCTATGGCACCACTTAATAGCTGATGAATGAAGAGAATGTCAGAAACATCACGACGTTTACTTAAAGGTTGTAAGTCTATCAGTTTCAGACGGTTTTCATAAGGTGGAAGGTTGAATCTATCTACCCACGGAAGATCACGTAGAGCGAAGCGAATGAACCTACGCTGGACAGATTCAATCCTATTAATGTGAGTTGTTTGTGTAGGTGATCATACCTGGCTGGCATATTCAAGGAGACCTCTCGAAGGAGATATAGAGAGATTTGGAAACATTAGGATTGGAGAACTCTCTAGACCAGCGCTTCACAAACCCAAGCGCGGAGTTAGCTCTGTTAATTATGCTGTCAATGTGGGAACGGAAATTGAGTTCACTATCACAGATTATTCCTAAGTCACACAAAGAGGTAACAATAGGGACTGGTACGTCGATTAACATAGAGACTCTCGGGGTGGTGGCAAGACGCTTGCAGGAATTAGATATGGACTGGTATTTGGAGACATTGAGCTCTAGAAAGTTTTTCATGCACCATGTGGTGAATGAATCGAGGTCTTTTTGCAGGAGAAGAGAGTCGGTTGTGGAGGAGATATGTTTAATTATTTTCATGTCATCAGCATAAATGGACAGCTCTGAGTGATTGATGACACATTCAACATCAATTATTGTAAGGATGAAAATTAATGGACCGAGGTGGCTGCCCTGGGGGACGCCGGAACGAGCGAAAATAGGGTTAGAAATGGATGAGAACATTGTACCGACGGTTGTTGAGGTAGGATTGAATTCAGGAGATGAATCGGGAGGGGAAGCCTAGGCGATCAAGTTTGAACAAGATAACATTATGGGAGTTCTTGTCGAAGGCTTTACTAAAATCGATGGCGATAACATCAACATCTTTACCGTTTTCCAGGGCACATAGTGTTTTGGAGACGAAGTCAGTACGGTTGGTGGTTGTAGATCTTCCTTTGAGGAAGCCATGCTGGGAGAGTGAGAAGATAGACTTACAGTGAAAGAACATGGAATCATAGACCAATTTTTCGAATAGTTTTGGTATGGATGATAATTTAGCAATGGGTCTGTAGTTGGACTCATCGTTCTTGCAACCTTTTTTGAAGATGGGAATAATATACGAGTTTTTCCATAAATGAGGGAAAACCCTTTGACTGACTGAGAGGCGGAAAAGCAGGGTAAGGGGTTGAATTAGATGCATGGCACATTTTTTCAGAACGATGGCCGGAATGTCGTCAGGACCTGGGTTGAAGTCGTCCTCAAGCCCGTTGATACTGGGGGCGATTAGTTCGGGATCAGGGTCGAAAGACGTAAACGACGTTTGAGTGCATTTGTCCAAGAATGAAAAGTAGTTAAGGTCAGGTTGTAGGGAATTGACGAAGAGGTATTCTCAAGCTTTAGGGTAGAGGGGTAACCATTGGATTTCTTCTTGGAATTAATAAAGTTATAAAATCGCATGGGGTCAGGTATGAGGCTAGTTTCCATCCGTTGGAGGTACTCATAGTAGAGGATATCACAATGTTCAGCAAAAGAGGTATAAGGAGATAGGTAGGAAGAATAGTCGGACTCGGTCTGGGATAGAAGAAAAGTTTGCCAACGTTTATTCCTCCTGTTGCGGAGAGAGCTTAATTCCTTGTCGTACCATACGGGGGATGAGGAGTAGTTTTTACGAGGAAAAAGGGGGATACATTGTGTAAGACAAGCGTGTATTTCTGAATAGAACGCCTCTAAAGCAACGTCAACTGGAAGATGTTGAGGGATAGTGGCAATGTTCGAGTTGAGGAGCAAGTAATTTAAAGGAAAGAGAAGACTCGTAGCTTGAAAGTGCATGAGGGTGTTCGTGGAGAAAACAGGGGGCAGGGGAGGATGGTGACGATCGAGGGAGGAAAGGAGATGGTTGCTTTCCGCGACAGCCGAGTTAACTGGGTCTGAAGAAAAGATTAAGTCTAATTGTCTGTCCAGAAAGTTCCTGACTCCACTTACTTGAAAGAGACCAGAAGCGGAGAGCTGATCGGTAAAAAAGGCTTCTTTGGCCGAAGATGCGTTAAGGGGACAAAGTGCCAACAGTCCTCAGACGATGTGAGCAGCTATGAGAACCCCGCGACCTGGTGGATCATTGGTGCCTACACAACCGTCAACACGGAAAATGGTATAGTTTGGAGGGAATAGTTCGTTGTTGAGAATTCCTGGTGTTAGATTGGTTAGTTAAGGCAAAGATATCGTGCGGGAATTTGTGGGAGTGAAGGAAAATATTGGATGTTTTTGTGCGAAGTCCTCTAACGTTCTGGTATAGACTGAAAAGCTGCTGGGGAAAAATACTGGATCGGAAACCACTGGTGCATTAGGGGGAGGTCAGAAATAGAGAAAGCAGGGTTGGGGGGGGGGGGAGGTGAAGGGGGGTTAGGAGCGAAAGTAGTTTAAGGAGTCGTTGCGACTTTTTTGGAGATGGGAAATGCGGCGAGAACTGACGTACGCAGCATGGGTGGATAGATCTTCTGAAACCTTATGGGAAGGTATATTGAATGATTCATGGTACTTAGTGAAAAGTTGGTGTAAGACGGTTGGGTCTGTGGGTGGCCTTCTTGGTGTATACTTAACATGACGTTGGTGCTGGTTTTACCGTCAATACAGACGGAATTCGGTTTGTGGTGCAGATAAGCTAGAAATAGACGAACGTTTTCATAAATTCGGCGGTCCCGTAAACGGGATAAGAGGTATCGTCCATTGTTGGAATCCGCACAGCGCAAAGTCAATTTAACTGTAGGTGAGATTAGGGGATCGATAAATGAGTGATGTTGGGATGAAGTAGTTTTGGTTAGCGGAAGGGGCGAATTAGTGGAGGTAGAAGTAGTTTGAGATGGGGCAGGAGTGAAGAAGGATGATGGCTTGTAATTAGGTGGGCATGCGGAGGAAGCAGCGGGTGCCAGGTTCGGTGTATACAGTGGAGGGGTGGGACAGACGAAATCGGAGCAGAGGTAGTGGGGTGGTCGGAAAATGATGGCTTGTGGTTAGATGGACACACGAAAGAAGGTGGGAGTGCATGGTTAGGTGGATGCGCTGGATGTAAAGAACTCAAAACAGTGGTGGTAGGGTTGACGGCTGGGATGGACGTGTTCGAGGGCTTCTGTGTAAGTGGAACCGATGGGTTAAGAGTGTGAGAATATATAAAGTTAGGATACTTGACTGGGGTACATAGATTAAAGTTTGTAAATACTCCCATTTTGAGCAATTGGAGTTAGGATCACTAGGTTTAGGGCTAAAGGTGAGAGGTGCGGAAAAGTGATGAGAGATTATGTTATTACTAGTGCTAATGTTCTTACTAGTGCTAATGTTCTTACGATTAGGCTGAATACTAAATTTAGGTATGGGAGAAGGACGTTTGGAATTACCTTTGGGATAGTTAGTAGGATTTGGTTTATTAGTATTTAATTTAGGGTTAGATGCAGAGGGCTTAGGGTTAAACTTAACATACTTCCTAGTCCACTTGGAAATTGCGATAGTCCCGAGAGTGAAGATTTTGCTGGAGGTATTACTGATGAGCCACACATACTTGTTCGGGATGGAGATCTTGAAGTTGCTGAATTTCCTTGCGTCCGAGAGTAACTTCAGGCAGCTAACGGGAATGAATGCAAAATTCCGGGAAAAAAAGCTATGTACCCAGGAAACGTTGGCGTTATGAGGGCCACCCTTAAGAAGGAATGGAGTATGGTCGCTTGATGAAGATGAGTATTTGCTGCCTAGTCTTTTTAGTCTTTGTTCCCATTCCGATACAGTCCAGGTGGTGCCAAATTTTTTAACCGTAGATGCGGTGGAAGTGGACTGGGATGACACTGGTGGAGAGACATTGATTATAACACCAGCACCCGTCGCTATGTCGGGCTCGACCGGACTAACAGTAGCATCAACATCTGGAGCAGGCTGCGCCAAGGAGGAATGCAGGTTTGTAGGAACCAATTTCTTAGTTGATCGAGGTGGAGCTGCAGATGATGAATCCCGGACAGTGGGACAGTTCCTATTCGAAGACGTAGTTCCTGAAGAAGCAGCGTCTAAACTTCTGATAGCTATGGCGTCAGACAAATGAGAAGAAGAAGAGCATTTTGAAGTTAAGCTGCTGATATCGGAGGCAACTGAGCTAATGAGTTCAAAGTTTCTCCCAATGAGCATGAATCTAGGTCCTGCTTGATGTGCCGGACACCGCGCCGAATGTCATCATGAATGACAGGCATTATTGACTCAGCAGATTGGCGGATGGAGGGCGATGGTGAACCAGAAGCAGTTTGCATTATCCGGAGGTCATCCAAGGTAGCGACCAGCCCGCTAAACTTCAAAGATACCTCGTAAATCTTGTTGGATAGCAGCGACGAATCACTGCTTAAAACTTCAGCGATATGAAGCAGCTTGTCCAGTTTTGAATTTAAACCGGCGCAGTCATCGGACAAAATCTGAAGTCCGGCTAAGTTTGTAGATACCTCGTTGACCTTATCTGCTATGAATGTTTGGTCATTGGAGAGCGTAGCGACAACTTCCTTTATCAGGCGTAAAACGTGACATGACCTAATATTGGAGCAATCCTTACAGGTAGATAGACCAGTGGAGGGCTCCAGACAAGTGACATGAAAATTGCCACCACAAATGCCATCACAGGCCCCACCATCATTAATCAACTCATTGGAGCACGCTTTACAAAGTGCCATTATGTGTGAAAATATTGCCACAGAAATTTTTAAAAATAAAAAGTTAAATAGCTAAAGAAGATTTACACTAGATTGTAGCAATTCCGCATACAAAACAAAAATATTTCACGATAATGTGAATAAACAACTGAGTCACAGAAAAAAAGGTCACTGAGAAAAATGTAAACACGCAGAAACTGTGGCAATGTAAACAAACAACTGAACCGCACAAAAAGAGGTCACTAAGAAATATGTTAACACGCAGAAACTGTGGCAATGTAAACAAACAAATGAGCAGCACAAAAAAGGTCACAGAAATAAGTGAACACGCAGAAACTGTGTAGTGTAAGTTTAATGATTAAATTAAAGGTAAATTAATGGTTATTTGCTGAGATATGCAAAACAGACGAACCGAAAGTATTGCAGAAAACTTGGACAAGGTGTGGAGCAACGCATCCGATCGATTAGGAAGTTATTGAGGAATGGTGGTGGTGGTTGATATACCTGCTTTTTCCGACACGCTCACAATAAGATATCTCTGGGGATGCATATTTTCCTGTTATGTTGTTATATCCCTCCAAACTTGACAAACTATGCTGATGCAGATGGTCGAAGTCTTTACGATATTGTAATTCTTAGCTTAGATTTTATTATTAATATAACAAACTCAGAGGACGAAATCATCCTTCTTGGTGACTTTAACTTACCCAGATGTAAAGAACTCTATGGGAAGGCAGTTAGATCTTGTCTTTTCTTCTGATTCGAGTAACACTATAGTTGAACCGACTTCTCGTAACTTATCCGCTATCGACAGTTTACATCCGACCATTTTCATCTCTTTTTGTTACGATGGTTCTAATATTGCTGACCCCAACGTAGATCAGTACGTTCTTGATTTTAAAAGGGGCGGACTTCTCTGATCTGTCAAACAGGATCCTCTCAATCGATTTCCGATCCCTTTTTTATGATAGCGATATCGACGATTGTGTTTCCGTGTTTTATGATAGGATTTATGATCTGTTTAATTCGTGTGTACCACTTAAACGGTCGAGATCATCTCTCATTCTCCCCCGTGGTATACTAGAGAACTACAGAGCCTTAAGAATAAAAAAAATAGGTTATGGAAACCTACTTACGCTGTAGAAGCACGTCTGCTTATTGTGATTTCATTTATTTTTATGACAGGTTTTTAGCGTTATCATCATCTTCTACATATCTTTATACCTTGATAATGTTCGCGATAACTTGTATAATGATCCTCGTAGCTTTTTTAAATATGAAGAAGAAAACTGATAATTATCCATCTACAATGTGATACATGCGCCCGATATAGCCGATAACTTTGCTTTGTTTTTTAAGGGCGCCTTTTCATCAGGCAACTTTGTGCCTTCGCTGGAAGAGTTTGGTCATATCCGGGATCGTCTCGCAGCCTCCATTGCTTTGCCCATTATATCTCGTGATATTATCATGAATGGTATAAGGGAACTTAAAATGGACTTTTCTTTTGGTCCTGATGGTATTCCACCTGCATTCTTGATATCCTGTTCTGATGTCTTACTAACTCCATTGGAACTCATCTTCAACAGATCTCTTCAGGCCGGTAGATTTCCTACGTTATGGAAGAGCTCCTTTATAATTCCTGTTTACAAAAAGGGGCATAGAAACTTAATAACAAATTATAGGCCAATCGCGAAGCTTTCCTGCATGTCCAAGTTGTTCGAATCTATTATATAGTCACAGCTTGTTGGGCAGTGTAAGGGGATAATCTCATCTAATTAACATGGATTTCTGCCGGGTAGGTCGACGACAACTAACTTGCTTGAATTTACATCCCACATTATCTCTGCCTTCCAACAAGGTCTCCAGACTGACTGCGTCTACACCGACTTTAGCAAGGCATTTGATAAGCTCCCTCATTCTGTGATTATGCTTAAACTTGAAAAGTTGTGTTTTCCGCCTTTATTCCTCGATTGTATCTGCTCTTACTTAAAAGATAGGACATACCGAGTATCTTTCCGTAATACTTTATCCAGGGTAGCCATCTGGGATCGTTGCTATTCATTCTTGCCATTGACGACATTGTCCCTCTGATTAAGCACTCCAAAATTTTAATCTACGCAGATGATATGAAGATTTTCTCTTGCGTTAGAAACAGTTATGATTCTTCTTGCATTTAGGATGATTTAAATACATTCATGAACTGGTGTGGATCTAATGGCCTGCAGCTTAACTTGGATAAATGTGAGGTTGTGACAGTCTCTAGGAACCAAAATCAACTCCTCTTTGATTATACCTTTGCGGAAACTAATATCTGTCGCGTGCAGTCCGTTACTGACCTTGGTCTGAAGCTTGACCGTAAACTTGATTTCACTCTGCACATTGTTTCTAAGAGTAATTCAGTTCTGGGTTACGTAAAGCGTTGGTCAAGGGAATTTTCTGATCGGAAGAACTTAATTCACTTATTTTTCTCCTTGGTTAGACCGGTTCTCGAGTATGCATCTCAGGTTTGGTCTCCCTGCTATGCTGTTCATTCTAGACGCATTGAGTCGGTGCAGCGAAACTTTGTTAGGTTTGCACTAAGAGACCTTCCGTGGAATGATCCACTCAGGCTTCCTCCTTATGTGGATCGCCTCCGGTTGCTTAATATGCATTCGTTGGAAGAACGACGTAGAGTTGCTGACCTAGTTTTTATTCACCAGCTTTTGAACTCAAACATAGATTCTTGCACTCTCGCAAGTCTGGTTTCTTACAGACATACCCCGTATAGCTTAAGGAGATTGCCTTTACTGCATGTTGTTCATTCTCGGTCTAACTATGGTTTGCATGAGCCTATGAATCGCATGTGTAGAGCCGTGAATATGTGTCCTGTTTTTGATCTGACTCTTACGAAGGATTTGCTGAAGCGTTCTCTGTTATCCGTGCACCCCTGATTGTTGTGTGTGGGCGTGTTTTAGTTTTTATTTACTAACGTTTTTTGCATGCTGATGTGGGAGCCTAATTCGCCTCAATATATTGTTATATCCTGGCGAATAGGTGAATTGATTCTAGGCTTCTGCCTATGAAGTGCGCCTTCTGAGTTAGAAGTATTAATTCTATATATTTAAATTTAAAGCTCAACTTTTTGCTTGTACGGACTTGTCCCAGTTAATTTTACTTGAACTAGTATGGACGGGCTGTACAGGTTGGAAATCACTACAATCTTCATCAATATCATTACTGTTACTTACATCTGTCACAATGATTTAAGCCAGCATGGCCAGGATTGGTATTTTTAAATGAGGCATGAAATTCTTGTGACATGAGTTGCTCAATTGATCTTTCTCCATGTGTTGGTCAGTACTATGATCAACAATGAGATATCCAAAATTTATGGTGGTGCTTTAGTTAAGGCAGGGAGTTTGTCTCGGGAGTATCACATAACAAGAACATTTTTAATAGGTCTGTTTCGCCGCACAGCAAGTGAAAATTAAGTACAACATGCAATTGTGGTGTAAGAAAAGTGACGTCAAAAGTGTAAGATTTCCCCTACAATCACGTTAGTGATACAAACGGCGAAGTGAAATTCCATCTTGACTTTTGTATGTGATAGCTAATTGGATAACTGAAAGTTGATTTTCTCGATTTCAAAAATTGCTCGGATTAAATTAAATTATGAATGAAGAAGCCAATTTTGCATTTCCTTATAAAACATTAAATAAAAAAATTAAAATAAATTTTATATATAATTGACTTATTATTTATTTATAATAATATACATTTATATAATATATAATAATATAAATATACTTCGGCTTTCTAATTTTGCACAGTATAAGCCTTTTTAACGGTCCTGACATAATTGAAAAATGAATGACAAATAATTACACTTGAATTGAAAATTACACCCGATCAAAATCAGGTGTAAAAATTTACAATTGAATTGCTACCATTTCTTCGAAACAAACGATTTTGAGTGTAAAATTTACCCCAAGTCGAAACAAACGAATTTTGGCAGTTTTTTCTGCCCTGAGTGTAAGAAGTGTATAACAAGCGTAGGGAAACAAACAGACAGAACATTATATTACTGTAAAAAAAACTGCGCAAAACTTAACTTATTTTAATAATGGTGAAAACGGCGTTTAGTTTTGGGAAAGATTGACAAATATTTTATTTTTATACTCTCTGGGGTATAAGTATTGTGCTTTTTGGTAAATTCTTATAACAAAGTTTTAGGACTAATATTTGCAGTGAAGGTTGTTTCAAAGGAGTGATTAACAAGCCCCCAATCTCTTTAAGGTATCCAGGACCTTACTGAAAATGCGCTTAACAGCGCCTTGATAGGCCATTTACATAAATGGATGTTTGTAATCCAGAATTCTGTTTGAGCAGAGCTGATCGGGCGCACAGTATGTTATCTAGTTATCTAGAAACACTGAACGCATTAATAAGCACTTTTTAGTTACTGCTGGAGAAGAAGTGTCTTTACTATACACTAGGGCCCTCTATCTGGTATTATCCGAAGCTGATTAGTCGTTATGAAGTTGCATGTTGGTTATGAAGGTTACAAACAGAGGTCTCTGTCACGCTGATGTATAGAGTATGTTACCCCAATTGTAACGCAATAAAAGTTTAAACGGTGAAGTTGTAGTGGGGGAGGGCGTGGATATCAACTACTCTACCCGTACATCGATTCGGATGACTCTTTTTTTGTTATATAATTATAACAAACATATTGGTACCACTACAAAAATTTATCGGGTGGGGTGGGGAGAAGCGTTACCCAATTTCTTTCTTCAATTCCTATTTGTATGATTCTTTTTTTGTTATGTTGTAATACGTTATGATCTCCCATTGCCGTAAGGCGTAGCTTCGTTAGGCGTAGACCGATTTTGATTGTGCTGTACAAAATACGTTTCCTCATTGGTAAATGATAAACATTTCGTACCTAGAGTGACTACGATGATTCTTTGACCATAAGGATTCTCTTTCGCTCTATAGAGTACGGTGGCGCACTAGCGAAATGGTAAGATTTTTTTTTATCTAAGGTGAGGGTGTGAAAGAGTGACCGTAACTAATTTCGTAATATGTTGCCAGATTTGAATAATTCTGTTTCCTTTATATAGAGTGCACTACCTCTGTCACTGTTGAAATTGCTTTGTTTGTACGAGCAGCATTTTTCGAGTCGTATAATATGAAGAAACTAAAAAGTGAAAAATAAAATAGTTTTTCTAAAAAGTTCACAAAAAGCGCTGAAAAGCATAAAATAATTTTTAACTTCTTATCTACTACAACAAAAGTTTTTAATCCTCCGTCCCTATTATTTCGTTGGGTAGTTGTTTTGCTTGTTTAATTTGCACTGACTTCAAAATGTCGTAATAAGTAGATATAGAATTAAAAATTATTTACGTACAACGGGCCACTAAACACCTCAGTGCAAAGAAGACACAAATCTTCCCCCTCTTGCAAACCAAAAAAATTATTTTATGCTTTTTAGAGCTGTTTGTGAAGTCGGTTCAACTTTTTTTTTTAAATTACTTTATATATTACAGATTTGCCAGGTCAATATAAGTGTATGTCAATCCTGTCTCTTTTCCATTCGGTACAAATTAATCGCTCCTCGTGACTTGCTTTGGAATAACTCTTGAATTGCTAGCTAGTATTGAAAAATAATGAGAATGAATTCGCTATCGCATGTATCGTAATTTTATCTACAAATATACTACTACATTATAAATTTTCAATTGTCCAAACATCAAATTGATTAAAGTAATTTTTTTAGTTTATTATACCTATATGGGGCATTTCATGTGAAATGTTCATTTTGTAATTCTAATCCCTTCTGATTTTTTTTTATATTTGATATGTAAGTATATGCTAAATAATAGTGAATACGTATTTTATTTTTTTTTATTCTTCTCATTTTTCCCAATTTTACGGTCATTTTAATTTTTACTTTTTTTCTAATCTTGATAATTTCAAGCGAAGAATTCTACATGAACAACGAACATTTTAAGCCCAAGATGGGAAGATTTTTTTTCTAAAGTTGCAGATTTTTAAAACTCAAAGCAAGCAAACGATCAATTTTTTTTCTTAATTCTGAACTTTGTTTTTGTTTTAAATATTTGTAACTTGTAGAAAATTAAATCGGTCATGGTTTTGCTATTTATAGCAAACATTTAGTAAAATGAGTTATCTATTTAAAATAAAAGAAAATAAAAGAACATAATCCCCTCTTACCTCAGATACTTCAAACTCATCTACGGGATACCCCGTTCACCCCCTAAATACTGCCATCCGATCGGCAATATCAATATCTATCACAAAGTAAAATAAAAAATTTCCTCTTTCACGATATAAAAAGGATATTTGTAGTCTGGAAAATCTAACTCCACGATGCCACAGTTCAACAATTTTCCCATTTTAAGTCTAACATAACATCATTGTTAAACGCGCATAAAGAATATTCAAGAATTTTAATTCTTCTTCTTGTTACCTAATTTTAATTCGCCAATTAAAATTATGTACATATGTAATTTTAATTTTAGAATTTAAATTATGTACATCATTTTAATTCAGGAATTTTATCATTGGAAATTAAAATTATGTACATAATTTTAATTAAAGATATGAAATGATTTTATTAAAAATTAAGTAAATTAATAGAATTAATCCTTCTAACTCAAAAGGCGCACTTCATAGGCAGAAGCCTAGAATCAATTGACCTATTCGCCAGAATATAACAATATATTGAGGCAAATGAGGCTCCGACACCAGCATGCAAAAAAAACATTAGTGAACAAAAAAACAAAACACGCCCAACAATCAGGGGTGCACAGACAACAGAGATCGTTTCAGCAAATCCTTCGTAAGAGTCAGGTCAAAAACAGGAAACATATTTACGGCTCTACACATGCGATTCATAGGCTCATGCATACCATAGTTAGACCGAGACTGAACAACATGCAGTAAAGGCAGTCTTCTTAAGCTATACGGGGTATGCCTATAAGAAACCATAGCTGCGAGAGTGCAAGAATCTATGTTCAAAAGCTGGTGAATAAATAGTAGGTCAGCAACTCTACGTTGTTCTTCCAACGAGTGCATATTAAGCAATCGGAGGCGATCCACATAAGGAGGAAGCCTAAGTGGATCATTCCATGGAAGATCTCTTAGTGCGAACTATTAAAACCCGTTGACTTTCCGTAATCGACTATCATTTATTTTCTATTTATTGACAAGTTACAACCTGTGGTACATAGTTGGCGCTTATTATATTTTGTTACTAGGATTACATTAAACTAACATCCCCACTTAACAAAATAAATGTAAAATTCGAAACTAATTTACTTGTGTTTAATTCCTAACATCTCCATAAACTTATAATGCTTAGCTGACAACAAACCTTTGGTCAACAAATCAGCTGGCATTTCCTGGCTCGGAATGTATTCAATATCAATCAATTTATTTTTTACAGCATCTTTCACGTAGTGAAATCGAACATCAATATGCTTCGACCTATTATGTGCCCGATGACTTGTCGCCAACTTTAATGCACTCTGATTATCACACTTTAATTTTATAATACATTGTTTACCAGTAATCTCATACATTAAATTTTTTAAATAGACTGCTTCTCTACACGCTTCCGATAAAGCAACATATTCTGCCTCGGTACTTGATAAGGAAACAGTCTTCTGTTTTCTACTCTGCCATGAAATTACAGAACCATTCATGATGAAGCAGAACCCAGTGTAAGACTTTCGATCCAGACTGTCACTAGCCCAATCTGCATCAACGAAACCTGTCAGCTCTCCATTATCCTTACTGTATTTTAAACAATAATGTTTGGTTTTCTGTAGATATTTCAATACTCGTTTAGCATAATTAAAATGATTTTCGTTATAACAGTTATTAAACTGGCTTAGATAACTTAGGGAATATGCTATATCAGGCCTAGTCAGAATAGCCAAATACATTAGGCTTCCTATCAGTCTCTGATATGGAATGTTTACTGCACAATTTTCAGATTTCTCAATATTCAATTTACTTTCAATGGGAGTATCTTTAGCTCTACAATCTGACATTGCAAACTTTGATAACAATTGCTCTATATATTCCTGCTGATCTACTGTTATGGTCTTACATTTCTTGTTGACATTAATTCTCATGCCTAAGTAACGCCTAGCAAATCCTAAATCTTTCAATTTGAATTCAGAACTTAATACATTTTTCAAATTTTCTGTCCCTTTAGAACAATTTGAAAATATCAAAAAATCATCAACGTAAACAGTTACAATGATTTTAACATTATCATTAATTTTTGTAAATAAACAAGGTTCGAACTTACTAATTTTAAAACCCAAATTACATAAACAGTCTTTCACTTTTTCATACCAAACTAAAGAAGATTGTTTTAATCCGTAATAGCTCTCTTGAGTTTTAAAACTTTTCCATTGCTTTCATTTACAAAACCTTTTGGAATTGACATATAAATGTCCTCTTTCAAATGTGCATTTAAAAATGCTGTTGTCACATCAGTAGCAGGCTGACTGACAAGGAAACAGTCAGAATAGCAAAGTTCCGCTGCACCGACTCAATGCGTCTGGAATGAACAGCATAGCAGGAAGACCAAACCTGAGATGCATACTCGAGAACCGGTCTAACCAAGGAGAAACATAAGTGAATTAAGGTCTTCCGATTAGAAAATTTACCAACGCTTTACGTAACCCAGAACTGAATTACTCTTAGAAACAATTTAGTTAATGTGCAGAGTGAAATCGAGTTTACGGTCAAGCTTCACTCCAAGGTCAGTGACGGACTGTAGACGGCAGATATTAGTTTCCGCAAAGGTATAATCAAAGACGAGCTGATTTTGGTTCCTAGAGAATGGCATAACTTCACATTTATCTAAGTTAAGCTGCAGGCCATTAGATCCACACCAGTTCTTGAAGGTATTTAAATCATCCTGAATGCAAGAAGAATCATAACTGTTTCTAACGCATGAGAAAATCTTCATATCGTCTGCGTAGATTAAGACTTTAGAGTGCTTAATAAGAGGAACAATGTCGTCAATGGCAAGAATAAACAATAACGGCCCAAGATGGCTACCCTGCGGTACGCCAGATGTAGCCCTAACGACTCTGGATAAAGCATTACGGAAAGATGCTCGATATATCCTGTCTTTTAAGTAAGAGCAGATCCAATCGAGTAATAAAGGCGAAAAACCCAACTTTTCAAGCTTAAGCATAATCACAGACTGAGGAAGTTTATCAAATGCCTTGCTAAAGTCGGCGTAGGAGAATTAAAATTATGTAGGCATATAATTTTAATTCAGGGATTAAAATTATGTACTTAATGTTGATTTGAGAATTAAAATTATGTACATAATATTAATTCGGGAATTAAAATTTTACACATAATTTTAAATCGGAGTACTTTTTAAACAGTGTCATAATTAGAGTACCATTAATTTTAATTTTATTGTAACATTTTTATGTTAAAGTCAAATAATAATTCGCGGAAGTAAAATTTAATAGCAGCGTAATAAAAATAGAATATATGGCATAACTGTAATTTAATTTTATAAACTTTAATTTTCCTGTAAAAAATTATTTTTTTAAAACTTTTTTCGTTCGAAACATTTTTTGTTATGTTAATAAATAGCAAAACGGCGTGCCGTAAATTTGGAATTAACATTTTGGTAATTCTACGGAGAATTTGAAAAATAAATTTAAATGGAAAATTGATTTATTTCCATCACTTTCTTACCCTCACTTGAAAACTTATAAATACTCATGGCGGACCGATTATAATAAAGAACAAATAAAAACACAAGAATTTTATTTCCAAATGTTTCTATTTTGTTTCTGAATTTATTACAAAAAATAATAAATATTTACAAATTATGAACAACAGACATAAGAGCAATTGTTTTAAAATGTACAGTAGTTTGCGAGTTAAAATACCGCTTTAAATCATCAAGATTCGACAAAATCCGAAGGGTCAAAACACCGGTTTAAGAATGAAAATTTCACATGAAATGTCCATATACATGTGTAATAAACTGTTGTATAATAAATGTAAAATTAATAATAGTTTTGCAAAAAGCGTTTAGAGTTTTTTTTTGTATATTGTTACGTAATTAGGGTTCTTCGCGCTCGACGGATTAATTAACACACTTATTTTCATAATCACAAACGTTCACAGTTTTATTCGCTTCACTGAATTAATACATTTCACAATTATCTTTACACGTTTTCTTCACAATATAACGTTTCACTCTTCTAATTAGCACTCTTCGTAGTCTAAATCACGACTAAACTAACCAGGCTGCTACTCAGCCACATTTATACTACTTAGCTTAATTGTAGAAACTTCTGCCACTTAGTTTTAGATGTTTCCGTTACACATTTTCACCACACATATTTACCATAGGAATTTCTTGACTCGTTTTCACTGTGCAACATTTCTTTCTTCATTCTTTGCTCTTAATAAGACCTTCGCCATCGACGTTCTCTCAAAACACTTTGATTGCTTTGAACACCTTCTGTTGGACCGTACCCCTCTGTCAAGTGGTCAAGGGTCTTTCTCTTACAATCACTTTGCAGATGACCTTCTATACTTGGGTCGGGGAACAGTAGCTTCATTACTTCGGTCTGTACCTCTCTTTAATCCAAATTCTTCCCGTTCTCTTTTGCTGGAATTTACATGATTGGGTATTGATTCGGTAACAAATACCTTTGATTTCGTTTTCTTTTGTTGGTAAATAGGTCTTCTGGAGGGTTGTTCTGTTGCCTCTAAAGGCAGAGTGTAAGCCAAAATCTCAGCGTTGGCGTTCCTTCCGGCCAGTCGTACACCTTGCTGCAGGTCACGATCTGCAAGTGAATCAATAAATGCTTCTCTTGCGACTTCGTTAACATAAAAAGTGGGATAAGCCAAATGTGTTAGCCTTTCTATGTCCGCACATAACTGCTGTAATTCTAAGGCTTGTATTAAAGATGAATAATCGTACCTTAGTTCTGCCGGTATAGTTTGAACTGTTCAGTGGCTGCTCCTCTGAGTGCCAAAATTAAAGCTGTAGCTGAAGTCTGTAGGTTTGCCAGGGCATTTGGCCGTCAAATGTTGGAGGATGGAGTTTTTTATTTACGGTAACGTCTGAAGATAAAGTTCCTGATTGCTTTTTCTTGACGCTCTCCAGCTCATTCCTTATTGCTTCTGTATCGCCTTTAACTTGTTTAATATTAATTTGTCCAGAAATTTCTACTTCTTCCAATCTCCTTTCTATATTTGGCTGTAACTCTTCCATTTTGTATGCCACTTGGCTTTTGAGATTGTCTTTGATAAGAGTTTTCTATGGTCTCCAGTCTCTTTTCTACAGTTGACTCCAGGCCTTCAAACTGTTTTTGCATAGAAATTTCTATTTCAGCTTTCACTTCTTCAACAGAGACCTTAAGTTCCGCTACTATTCGGTCGTTGACAATTTCTGTTCTTC
This sequence comes from Leptarthrus brevirostris, assembly GCA_964036015.1. Classification (NCBI taxonomy): domain Eukaryota; kingdom Metazoa; phylum Arthropoda; class Insecta; order Diptera; family Asilidae; genus Leptarthrus; species Leptarthrus brevirostris. The sequence continues at coordinate 84,669,573 of OZ038375.1, read as the reverse complement.
AATGGAAGCTTTTAACTCAGCTGTCGACGATTTCTGTTCTTCCATTCCCGATTTAAATTCGCTTCTATTGATGATTTCTGTTCGTCCATCGATGATTTTAATTCGGCCGTCGACGATTTCTGTTCAGCCATTGATACTTTTAATTCTTTCTTGGAAGATTTCATTTCACACATCAGGACATTGAGAAAGTCTGTCATGTTTGGAGTACTTGCTTCTTCTGCTAGCTCGTCTTCAAAAACAAAAGCCTCTGTATCCTTTCCTTCCTTTTCCATAGCTTCTTGTAGTTACGCTACCAGGGCACATTTATTTCCAAATTTCCCCCCTTCAAGTCTTGAAGATGTAAATCCTTCAGTTTGCGCAACATATTCAGATTGGCTGCACTATTTCACTTTAATTTCACAGTCACACTTTTTTTCTAAGTTTATTTTTTAGTCTTTCTTAATTAATTGTACTTCTGACAAAAATTGTTACGTATATAGGGCTTTTCGGGCTCGACGGATTTATTAAGACACTTATTTTCAATCACAAACGTTCACAGTTTTATTCACTTCACTGAATTAGTTAATTTCACAATTTCTTTTACACGTTTTCTTCACAATAAAACGTTTCACTTTTCTAATTAGCACTTATCACTTCGGGTTAAAATACAACTGACTTTTCACAGTATCACATGTACTCTTTACAGTCTACATTACGACTAAACTAACCAGGCTGCTACTCAGCCCCATTTAGCTTAATTCTCGAAACTTCTGCCACTTAGTTCTAGATGTTTCCGTTACACATTTTCACCTCATATATTCACCATAGGTTAGAGTCGTCCTTGGCTTTCCACCTGTGACATTTCCATTCCTAGATTTCTGTCCACCTGGGGCATGCGCATTACAAGGTTCACTATTTTCCTTTTTGTGGCCTACCTCATGCGCGTTACAGTATTTTCAAAAATAACATATAAATAACTTAAGTAAAGTTTTATAAATCAAAACATTAAAAGACTGATAATTTTAAAGGAATTAGCGCGTCACCTTCAGCAATTAGATCAAAGAAAACCATTGACACAGGAAGAAAAAGATCGTATTTTAGCGATTGAAGCACAGGATAAAGAGTTGGCACACATGTTACAAGAAAGGGTAATTATAATTGTACGCTTTGCAAAAAAAAATACTTTAAATTATTGTTTTAGGAAAGGATTAAGGCTGACAAGGCGAAAGCAAAAGCAAGATTGAAAAAAAATCAACAGAAGTTCCAGGATGCAGGAGAATGTCCCGCACACAATAACAGTTTACCATATGAGCATGAGGCATATGCCAATCCAATAGATTTGATTCCTCAAAGTACTTATCCTGCTCGTACTGAAGAAGCATTTATTGTGGATGCAGATAATCGAGGCAGCGAGATATATACTTTACCGATTGATACTGCTTATACTTCGTTGGATTCAAGGCGTAAGAATAATAAGGAGCAGTTGATATGTATTTCCAGGTAATATAAATATATATATATATATATATATATATATATATATATATATATATATATATATATATATATATATATATATATATATATAATGTATATATATATATATATGTATATATATATATATATATATAACATATATGTACATATATTTTACATTATAAATTTTTTTGACAGAAATACGCGTGGAAAAGGGTGTTTTCGATGTTTGAGCCTGTTTGAATATATGATTATTGTCACATTTTATATGCGATTTCCCACTTTGGATTCAGATCAAGCGTTTTTCCGCTAAATAGACCGAGTCACTACAAAAGAGTAACTCCCGTCTAGTCTTGACCAAAACGGCCCATTCTGGCACTACAGTTGGGGCTATACACTCAAACCGCAATTTGTTACACGTCAGGTTTTATCGCGTTTTTGTTTGGAGAAAACACGTGTTATACTTCAAAAAAAAATCTGCTTTTTATTATTCTTTCGTCTGTTTTGGCAGAAGGGGAGAGAAATTTGTAGCAACCGAGCATTGACTGGCTCCATAAAGCAGGCTGCAACTCAGTGCAAACCTTTAATCCAGATACTACAATTACTATAGATAATGAAATTTATATTTACATAGAAACGCATTGCAGACGGATCTTTAACATTTGTCACCATTAATTAAATTGTATTTTTATATTTTCGCCGTCTTGATCAGAAGTTGATTTCCATCGATCATCACGTAGTGGTATTTTTTCTCGTATTCTGTATAGTTTTTGCAGTTGTAAAGCTAGAGTTCAATTGTTTTTCTTCCTCACTGAAAACTGTTATAAATTCTCTAATACTGATACATATATTCTAAGTACATAAATTAATGCTTGCATTTTCCGTATATTTTTGATTCCCCTTGACGATTTCTTTTAGTGTTGTCATAAATTTGTTTGTTTGTTGTGTTCCGTTTAGTGTGGTTTAGTCTGCGACTCATAGGACTTCCTCAGCATCACAGGGGCTTTATTTGTGACTTGTGGTAAAAGAATTATACGGCTGGACGCGCATCCCAACACCTTTTCGTAGTAGAATAAGTTTTCAATATGATTCTTGAGAATGAAAGTAGTATAGTAGTATTGTTTAATAGTTCTATGAAATGTTGTAAGCTCTCTCACTTCTTCTTATATTGATTCGGTGCTCCATCAGAAAAGTAAATCATTTTCAATATCCATGGAAGATTAGACTAGATTACTTAAATTATTTAATCTTGGAACGCGTGAGTTGTATATGTCCAATACTCTTTTACATCACTGATGATACAGAAACTGACATATTCCAATTCTTGTTGCGATCGACCTTTCACAAACGGATGTATTGTACAGGGCTGGATATATTCGAAGATCCGAATTTTATAAAAACGGATATCCGTAATTTCTGATTTTCGGATTTTGAGATGTACAAATCCGTAAATCCGTGTAATCCGGAGTATCTACAAATCCGGAAAATCCGGATAATCCGTAAATTTACAATTGCACGTGAATTCGTTACAAACGCCGGATTTATCCTATTTTAGCGTTTGTTCGTATTATATTCGTGGTTTTTCCAACGTGTCTCCAAAAGTGAACTCATTATCTTTAAATTACTATAACTAATCAAAATAATTCCTTCTATTTCTATTTTAATTATAAATTTAACGCAAGCTTAATGTCACTAAACACATTTAAAGCTTGTATGTTTTCATTTGATTACTCAATTTTAAGCTTCGTATTAAATTTGAAATCATTTTAAAGAAGGCAACTCCGGCTAAATAATGATACCCCACTAAGCCATATACTTTACAGTTGCGGCAACTAAAACAGAACACAAAATAAAAATTTTATTTTCTCATATCTAAAGAAACTGGGTTGACGAGATTTTCCTAAATCTCGTCTAAATTAAGCTCAAAAGGAAGTTTGATATAATGTGAAAAGTAACATTTTTTGCTAACTTACAATATCCCTAATAGCCATATGCTTTACAGTTGCGGCAATTAAATCGTCGCACAAATTAAAAATTTTATCTCAGTTTTAAAGGAAAGGATAAAATTAAATTTTTATTTTGTGTCCCATTTTAGTTGCCGCAACTGTAAAGTACCATTATTTAGCTGCAGTTGCTCTATTTCAAATGATGTTAAATGTAATACGATAGGATTAAACTTTGCTGAGTTATTCAAAAATCACCTATCCCTATTTGCCTAAAATTGAATAATCAAATGAAACCATGCAACCTTCAAATGTTTTAAGTAACATTAAACTTGCGTTAAATTTATAATTGGAAAATATTAGGTACAATATAGTCCAAAAGAGGTTTATTTCGCTCAAAGAAAGAATAATTTTGATTGATCGTTATTTGCATTAGTTATAGCAATTTAAAGACAATGAGTTCAATTTTGGAGACACGTTAGAAAAACCACGAATTTTGTTAATAATAGTAAGTCGCCGCTAGCTAAAAGTAGTGCCGAAATATAGCTAAGGGTTGTCGCTTTCGATTAATGTAAAATTTGAAAAATGGAAAAAAATAGTTTTAATAGTTTTTCTCTTCTCCGCCTTACATCGCTCCACCCACCTATTCACACCTGCCAATTTCTCACCCAAATTTTATGCTTTTGGATTCCGGATATGTAAATCCGAATTTACGGATTAGAAATCCGAAAATCTGACAAAACTCGTAAATCCGGAATCCGGTTTTTCTAGAATCCGGATCTAACTCCCAGTCCTAGTAATTATATATATTAAAAAATGTTTCACGATTGAAAAAGTGTAATATACTAGACAGATTTTAAATTAAAAGTCACTCATTCGATTGTATATGGGCCCGTAAACGCGTAGTCCCGGGGCCGAAATTCCTTTCGCGGGGACCCGTTTGTGGTACCCCCCGGGCCCGAATTTTGTCTCTACGGGCCTGCAAAGAATATACCTTAATGTCTGAGGTTCGGTGTTATGGTCACTATCTTTTGTGGTTACAAAAATCTAACCAACAGGTTACGGGTATGCAAAATTTCGATACCTGATTAGTTTTGGATTCGGCTAAACGATCCAAATCCCTTTCCATGCTTCAAATTTCCAATTTTATTTCCTTTTCAGCTTCCCTATCCCCATTCCTGCGCTTATTCTTTCACCTGAAATTCCCAAAAGAAAAAAAGACTGGAAATATTCTGAAAGCAGAACTCGAAAATTGAAAAAAAAACAGAATTTGCACTCTTAATGCATAGAAAGTTGAACATCTGGCAGAAAGTCAGAAAGAAAAAACGTTTGCGCCGTAAGTCGAACGAGCGATCATACGGGTGAAGCAGTGTGTGAATTTTAACCCAGCACGAGAGGAGATCGGAGATTGGACTCGACGAAAAATTCAACTTAAAATAAAGTTCATTTCCGGACGTTTTCAATTTAAAATAAAGTTTTGCTTGAGGAAGTCTTAGAGACCAGTGAAAATAAAAGTAATTACATACTTAGTGATAATAGTTCGCGCTCTGCTGAAAAAGAAAGAATTGATGGAATATTTTTCTTGCTTTTATAAAAATTTATCCAGGAGATTGTGAGAAATTGTGGTGGCGAGTAAATGGGACAAAAATTGTGGATTTTCGCATCCTTTTATTTATTGAAAATGCTCCAATAATAAAGTTCGATCTGGTGAGTCCGTTCCGGAATAAATTTTTTCTTATGAATGTCTTTAAAGCAATTATGAACTTTAATTCATATCGAAACTACCCGTGAAAATGTGAATAAATATAACCTTTCAAATATATTTTACGCTGAAAGAAATAAAAACTTTTCACATTTAATTTCGCTGTGAATAAAGATACATTTTCAAATTCATTTATGCTGTGAAGAAATATAAACTTTCAAATTTATTTACTTTGTGATGAAATACACATTTTCAAATTCATTTATGCTGGGAAGAAATATAATTGAAGGAAGAATGTCTTCGAGCCCGAACTCCTGAACAACAAGAATATTTCCTATGTAAGGCGACACAAATTTCTCGGCATGATATTTGACTCAAAACTTAAATGGACGGAACATATAAAAGAAATAAAGACAAAAAGCACAAGAAACCTGAACTTACTAAAGATACTAGCCCACTCAACATATGGATCTGACACAAAACTCCTGCTAAGGGTATTGAACACGGTGGTTCTCCCAATAATCGACTATGGTAGTTCTGTGTACTCGTCTGGCCCAGAAAACCAAATTAACACACTAGATACCATACAGACAACTGGTATACGAATAGCAACCGGAGCCTTTCGCACTAGCCCTACCAAAAGCCTCCTGGCAGTATCCAATCAAACTCCAATGAAATATAAAAGATTAAAACAGGACGCCATTTATGCTCTTAAAGTCCTCTCATTTGAAGATCACCTCCTTTCTCAGAAAATCAACAACACCACTCTTATCGAGAAATTAAAACAAAGAAAACGGACATCCCAACCAATATATGTCCGACTAAAAACTACCTTAGACAATCTTGAAATCCCATACAATATCCTCCTACAAAGACAAAAATCAACCCGATCACCCCCCTGGCTTACTGACAATATAAATAATGACTTAAACCTATCCCTTTATAAAAAGAAAAATACGCCACCGGCATTATATTCTAAGCTTTTCCTTGAACGAATCACCAATAATTACATAAATCACACCAAAATATTTACGGATGGATCTCTAAAAGACAACGAAGCTGGTTGCGCCTTTACATGTGATGACACAGAAAAACAATTCCACCTTCCCAACCACACAAGTATTTTTTCAGCTGAACTTTATGCAATAGAAAAATCACTCGAATTCTGCAGTAGACAAAATTCAATTAAACAAATTGTTGTATGCACAGATTCCCGCAGCTCCATAGAAACAATAGCTGGTATCTATACAAATCACCCAACTGCCCAAAATATTCGCGATACATTATCCGCAAACCCAAACAAAACTGTCACCTTTCTCTGGGTACCTAGCCACGCACAAATCGAAAGGAATAACCGTGTAGATTACTTAGCCAAACTAGCAATCCAACTACCCCAAGACGAGCATATCCCCTTTTGGTATGTTGATTTTAAAAAGCTTGTTAGGGCACAAATAAATAGAAAATGGTTAGAAGAATGGCAATCAACCCCAACACAGAATAAATTGCGAGCAATCAAAGATAACTTAAGGCACAGCTTACAGATAGAACAACTAACCAGAAAAGAATCTATTATACTAACAAGGCTACAGATCGGACATACTTCCCTCACACACAGGCACATCCTGAGCAAGGAATCCTCCCCCCATGTTTCAAATGTAACCATACGTTAACAATTGCTCACATCTTTGGCGAGGGTGCACATCTCAGAAATGTCAGACACAGATTCAAAATTTCGAATATAAATGATGTAATTTCAGAAAATATTAAAACCTTAAAAAATGTATTTAAGTTTCTGAAATCACTAGACATCTATAATAAAATTTAAAGAGCCATACAATTAAGCTAAGTTTATATAATAAAATTTGCAGAGCTATACAATTAAGTTAATATAATAAAATTTGCCGAGCTATACAATTAAGTTAAAAGAAAAATATCTCTTAAGGATAAGATAAAAACTAGATTGGGTAAAAAGTTAAATAGTTTTTACAAATTAATGATGTAACATCAGTTAAGTTGCAGGGCTTATATAAAACCTTTCTGCGTTGTTAAGCCAAATAAATATAATGTTAAAAAAAAAAAAAAAGAAGAAATATAATTTTGCAAATTCTTTTACGATAGAAAGAAATATAAGCTTTCGCATATTTTTACGCAGAAAAGAAATGTAAACTTTCGAATAAGTTTTAAGCGGGAAAGAAATAAGAACTTTTCTCATATAATTTCGCTTAATTTCGCTGAAATTTATATACGCTCTGAAGAAATATAGATTTTCAAATTCATTTATACTACCAGAGGATCCCAAGTGGTTGCCGATATGCCAATGTTGGTAAGACCCTGAATGCATTCATTGGTTGTGTCGTAAAGATGTTTTACTGATGTTGCTGATTGCTGCTGAGTGGTTGGTTGATCTAACTTGTTGTGAGCTTGTTAAGAAAAAGGATATATCATGGAAATGCGTCCACTTGGCGTAGTTTCTATCAAAAATGGGTCGAGTTATTTACGGAAATTTTAACGTTGGAAGAGATCTACGGTCAGCGAATATTTATGGATCCTCTAAATTTTCATACAGTTTGATCAACATTTCTTGAATCCAGTCACTGAGCACATTGTAAAGGTTTATTTTATTTTATTTAAGCTTAATACAAGCTATTACGTAAAAAAATACAAAAATAAGAAATAAAATACAAGCTATAACTTAATACTAATTCAACAGACTATAATAAATGAATAATAAGAATAAATACATAAAAGGTATAAGCTACAATATGAGCTATATATATTGATTAATGGCAGAGGGCGTAAGGAAGAAGAATTAAAGTAGGCGATCAGGATCAAGATGGGCGGGGTCAAGATATAGGGCTTTGTGGAGTGATGATTTACTCATATGGAAGTCAAAAGAGGAAAGGTCGTTGACTTTTCGTAACATCCTGGTAATTGGCTCGCTTTGACCGTAGTTTGTGCGATGGCGGTCGAGTCGGAAAAGGGGAGTGGACCTAAGGTTACGGGGATTGGTATAGATGGGTAAAGATTGCAGGATGGAGGGGCAGTCTATGGCACCAGTTAATAATTGGTAAATGAAGAGAATGTCGGAAACATCTCGACGTTTGCTTAGCGGTTGTAAGTCGATCAGTTTCAGACGGTTTTCATAGGGAGGAACGTTGAATCTGTCAACCCACGGAAGATCACGTAGAGCGAAGCGAATAAACCTACGCTGGACAGATTCAATCCTATTAATGTGAGTTGTTTGTGTAGGGGACCATACCTGGCTGGCATATTCAAGGAGAGGTCTAACGAAGGAGACGTAGAGAGATTTGGAAACATAAGGATTGGAGAACTCTCTAGACCAGCGCTTCACAAACCCTAGCGCGGAGTTAGCTCTGTTAATTATGCTGTCAATGTGGGAACGGAAATTGAGTTCACTATCACAGATTATTCCTAAGTCACACAAAGAGGTAACGATAGGGACTGCTACGTCGGTTAACATATAGACTCTCGGGGTGGTGGTAAGACGCTTGCGGGAATAAGAGATGGACTGGCATTTGGAGACATTGAGCTCCAGAAAGTTTTTCATGCACCATGTGATGAAAGAATCGAGGTCTTCTTGCAGGAGAAGAGAGTCGGTAGTGGAGGAGATATGTTTGATTATTTTCATGTCATCGGCATAGATGGACAACTCTCAGTGTTTGATGACACATTCAACATCATTTATTGTGAGGATAAAAATCAATGGACCAAGGTGGCTGCCCTGAGCGACGCCGGAACGAGCGACAATAGGGTTAGAAATGGATGAACTGAAAAGAATATTGTACTGACGGTTGTTGAGGTAGGATCGAATCCAGGAGATGAATCTGGAGGGGGGGGGGGGGGGGGGGGGGAAGCCTAGGCGATCGAGTTTGAACAAGATAACGTTATGGGAGATCTTGTCGAAGGCTTTACTAAAATCGGTGGCTATAACATCAACATCTTTACCGTTTCCAGGGCACATAGGGTTTTAGAGACGAAGTCAGTAAGGTTGGTGGTTGTAGATCTACCTTTGAGGAAGCCATGCTGGTAGAGTGAGAAGATAGACTTACAGTGGAAGAACATGGAATCATAGACCAATTTTTCGAATAGTTTAGGTATGGATGATAATTTAGCAATGGGTCTGTAGTTGGACACATCGTTCTTGCAACATTTTTTGAAGATGGGAATAATATATGAATTTTTCCATAATTGAGGGAAAACCCCTTGAGTGACCGAGAGACGAAAAAGCAAAGTAAGGGGTTGGACTAGATGCATGGCACACTTTTTCAGAACGATGGCCGGAATGCCATCAGGACCTGGGTGAAAGTCGTCCTCAAGCCTATTAATTCTGGCGGCGATTAGTTCAGGATCAGGGTCAAAAGATGAAAACGACGTTTGAGTGCATTTGTCCATGAATGCAAAATAGTTAAGGTCGGGTTGTAGAGAATTGTCGCTGAAAGATTTACTGAAGAAGTGTGCAAAGAGGTTAGCGATAACCTTAGGATCAGATGAAGAGGTATTCTCGAGCTTTAGGGTGGAAGGGTAACCATTGGATTTCTTCTTTGAATTAATAAAGCTATAAAAACGCTTGGGGTCGGATATGAGGCTAGTTTCCATCCGTTGGAGGTACTCATGGTAGAGGGTATCACAACGTTCAGAAAAAGAGGTATAAGCAGATAGATAGGAAGAATAGTCAGACTCAGTCTGGGTTAGAAGAAAAGTTTGCCAACGTTTATTTCTCCTGTTGCGAAGAGAGCGTAATTCTTTGTCGTACCATACGGGGGATGAGGAGTAGTTTTTACGAGGAAGAAGAGGGATAGATTGTGTAAGACAAGCGTGTATTTCCGAGTAGACTGCCTCTAAAGCAATGTCAACTGGGAGATGTTGAGGGATATCCCCAATATTAGAGTTGAGGAGCAAGTGATTTAATTTGTCAAAGTCGCCTTTACGAAAATTGAAGGATAAAGAAGACTCGGAGCCTGAAACGGCATGAGGGTGCTCGTAGGAGCAAACGAGGAACAAAGGAGGATGGTGACGGTCGAGGGAGGAGAGAAGATGGTTGCTTTCTGCGACAGCCGAGTTAACTGGGTCTGAAGAAAAGATTAAGTCTAATTGTCTGTCCAGGAAGTTCCTGACTCCGCTTACTTGAAAGAGACCTGAAACGGAGAGCTGATCGGTAAAGAAGGCTTCTTTGGCCGAAGATGCGTTCAGGGGGACAAAGTGAGAACAGTCCTCGGACAATGACCATTGGATACGGGGGAGGTTAAAGTCACCCAATAAAATAAATTCATCGGACGCGTTAGCGTTCTCAAGCAGGGTATCGATCGCTTCGATTATGGGCTCGTAGGCGTCAAGTGGTTGAGAGGGACGAATGTAACAACAGAGAATGTACAGAAGGCACTTATTTAGTGCTATTTTTATGCATACAAATTCTGATATTGTAGAGTCGGAGGTCTTTAGCAGGGTGGCATCATAACGGTTGTGAGCAGCTATGAGAACCCCGCGACCTGGTGGCTCATTGGTGCCTATACAACCGTCAACACGGAAAATGGTATAGTTTGGAGGGAATAGTTCGTTGTCGAGAATTCCAGGTGTTAGATTGGTTTCAGTTAAGGCAAAGATATCGTGCGGGAATTTGTGAGAGTTAAGGAAAATATTTGTTGTTTTTGTACGAAGTCCTCTTACGTTCTGGTAATAGACCGACAAGCTGTTGGGGAGAGGATCTTGATCGGAAACCGCGGGTGCAATAGAGGGGAAGTCAGAAATAGGGAAATGAAGGGGGTTAGGAACGAAAGTAGTTTAAGGAGTCGTTACGACTTTTTTGAAGATGGGAAATACGGCGAGAACTGACGTACGCAGCATAGGTAGATAGATCTTCTGAAACCTTATGGGAAGGTATGTTGAATGATTCATGGTATTTAGTGAAGAGTTGGAGTAAGACTGATGGGTCTGTGGGCAGGCCTTCTTGTTGTATACTTAACATGACGTTGGTGCTCGTTTTACCTTCAACACAGACGGAGTTCGGTTTGTCGTGGAGATAGGCTAGAAATAGACGTACGTTTTCATAAATGCGACGGTCCCGTAAACGGGACAAGAGGTATCGTCCATCGCTAGAATCAGCAGAACGCAAAGTCAATTTAACTGTAGGTGGGAGAAGGGGATCGATAAATGAATGATGTTCGGATAAAGGAGTTTTGGCTAACGGAATGGGCGGGTTAACGGAGGTAGAAGTTGATTGAGACGGGGCGACAGTGTAGGAGGATGACGGAAATCGGAGCAGAGGTGGTGGAGTGGTCGGAAGAGGTTGGCTTGAGGTTAGGAGGGCACGCGGAAGAAGTTGGGAGTGCATGGTTAGGTGGGTGCGCTGGACATACGGAACTCAAAACAGTATTGGTTGGGTTGACGGTTGGAATGGACGTGTTCGAGGGCTTCGGTGTAACTGGAACAGGGGGGTTAAGGGTGTGAGAATATATAAAGTTGGGATACTTGACTGGAGTACTTAGATTAAAATTTGGAAATACTCCCATTTTGAACTGCCAATTGGAGTTAGGATCACTAGCTTTAGGATTAATGGTGAGATGTGCGGAAGAGTGAGGAGTGATTATGTTGTTACTAGTTCTAAGATTCTTATGGTTAGGGTGAATACTAAATTTAGGTATGGGAGAAGGTCGTTTGGGGTAGTGGGATGTTCCCGAGAGTGAAGAATTTGCTGGAGGGGTTACTGATGAGCCAGACATATTTGTTTGGGATGGAGATCTTGAAGTTGCTGGATTTCTCTGCGTCTGACGAGAGTAACTTCAGGCAGCTAACGGGGGTGAATCCAAAATTTCGGGAAAAAAAACTGTGGGCCCAGGAATCGTTGGCGTTATGAGGTGCACCCTTTAGAAGGAATGGAGTTGTGCTTGATAAAGATGAATGTTTACTGCCTAGCCTTTTTAGTCTCTGCTCCCATTCCGATACTGTCCAGGTGGTGCCAAGTTTGTTAATCGTAAATGTGGTGGAAGTTGGTTGGGATGACACTGGCGGAGAGACATTGATGGCAACATCAGCAACCTTCTCTATAACGGGCTTGACCAAACCAACATCTCAACATCTGAGGCAGGCTGCACCGAGGAGGAATGCGGAGGAATCACATTCACGGTGGATTGAGGCGGAACTGCGGAGGTTGCATCCCGGAGAGTGGAACAGTCCCCATCAGAAGAGGTAGGTCCAGAAGAAGAAGAATTCTCTATAACGGGCTTGGCCAAACCAACAGGAGCATCACCATCTGAGGCAGGCGAGTGGAGCAGTCCCCATCAGAAGATGTAGGTCCAGAAGATGAAGAATTCAAACCAGAAGCATCTGTGGTGTCAGACCGAGGAAAAGAGGGGCCTAGATAGCTTTTTGTGGATAAACTCTTAATATCAGAGCTGACTGAGCCAATTAATTCAGAGTTCTTCACTATGGCTGTTGAGCACGAATCCAGATCCCGCTTGACGTGCCGGACACCACGCCGAATGTCGTCTAAGATTGGCATGATAGGTTCCGCAGGTTGGCCGATGGAAGGTGATGGTGATCCAGCGCGGAGGTCATCCAAGGAAGCGACCAGGCCGCTCAGCTTTAAGGAAAGCTCACAAATCTTGCTTGAAAGAAGCGATGAGTCGTTGGTCAAATCCTCAGCGATCTTAAGCAGCTTGTCCAGTTTTAAGTTTAGACTAGCGCAGTCATCGGACAAAATTTGAAGTCCAGCAAAATTTGTGAAGATCTCGTTGACCTTATCAGCGATGTAGGATTGATCCGTGGAGAGCGTAGAAACGACTTCCTTCATGAGCCGTAAGACGTGACAGGGCCTAATGTTGGAGCACTCTTTACATGTAGAAAGACCACGTGAAAGACAGGTGCTATGAAAAACACCTCCGCAGATGCCATCACAGGTAACACCATTGTTTAGCAATTCATTAGAGCATGACTTGCAAAGGGCCATTTTGTGCGTGAAGATTTGGTCGGAAATATTTAACAATAAAAAGATAAACAAAAGGCTTTACACCAGGTTGCAGTAATACCAGATTAAAACAAAATAAACAAACTGAGTCACTTCCGTTTGAAAAACAAAAATATTTCCCGGCACTGTAAAAAGCGAAAAAATTAACTGAGTCACTTACAAAATAGCGGCCAGTTGAAAATAAGGTCACTGACAAAAATGTAAACAAGGAGAAACTGTGTCAGGTAAGTTATTGACCGGGAAAGAGTGGCACTCAACTTTGCTGAGACACGCACAAAACACACGAAACGAAAATACTGCGAAGAAATTGAACTGAGTGAGGAGCGATCACGCAACGCGTCCGATCGATTAGGCGGTTCTGCTCATATCCAAGTGGTGGGCTTGGCGGTGCTTCCCAAATTAATAAATCGTTTTCATTTATGTCTGCCGAAGCCTTCTAAATTGCATTTATTTTTAGTTCACAGTATATTTGGTGGTGAAATTTTCCATCAGACGTTGCTGCTTCCTCACCAATCTGATTACTTCTTCGGTTTTGTCGTCCTCATCTAGGTTTTCGTTTGTTATAGCTTGAATATATACTTTGAACTGAGGCCTTATAGATGTTTCAGTAGGAATATTCTTAGAGCTACATTCAGTATTGCATTGTTTTTGACGAAGCCCTTAACTAAGCCTTTCCTTATATGGTCTGGATATGTTGCTGAGCTGTTGATAATACTTCTTCACAAAATAATTGTTATCACTATTGTCTTCTTCATAAATCGTCATCTTCGCGTGATTACTATCAAATTCCTCCCACTGCGTTTCTAGGTCTTGCAGTTGCTTTTTGAATTATGTTTCATTCTTCCGATCTGCTGGGTCCTTCTTGAAGTTTCGAATGCCGTTTTGAATAACTTCTCCTAATTCGGATTGCCTGATGAGTAGTGCTTCCATGATATTGGATTTTTTCCCCTCGATAATGATGATGATCTCGATGTAGTGCTTGGAGTTGATGTCGTCTACGCGGAGCCAAAGTTCTTGTACCTTGACACTCTGATTTGTGTTAATACAGTTTATACTGTTTTAACAGTAAATGCCTTAGTAAATACCTGTGCACAGAATTTCTTAATTTTTAAGAGAAGTGTCACAAAATGCTTGTACCTTATGTTATGCGTGCATTAAGTTCTTAACATACTGCAGAGTTTAATTTGTATTTGGTAGAAGTACTAACAACTTTCACTGTCAATAAAAGACTACACTTTATTCAGATTCAAACTCCGACTTATAAACTAAATTAGTGCTTAATTGACTAAAATCAAATCAAATGAATTAAAATTAAGCATATTACACTGAGAAAGTCATTCCCTTTCTGACAAATTTGCATATCTCATGCTCAAATTTAATTAAATTCACAAATTGCACAAAATGTGCAGCAAATATTCACATGACCCGAGTGAATTTTCAAATTAAAAATCAAAACAAACTGCTTGTAAACTCGAGCAACGGAAGAAATATAAAAATTTCTTAACACGATCGGCGTTTCTAATTTGATACAGCTGTATAGTACGGTTTTAAAAATTTTGTGTTGAAGTTTCATCTAGTTTTCGTTTTTTCGCGAAGGCGTCCCGCAGCTGAAGAAAAGTAGACCCTTTGGTGCTGCTGTTCTTCATTAGAAACGCCGATCGTGTTAAGAAATTTTTATATTTCTTACGTTGCTCGAGTTTACAAGCAGTTTGTTTTGATTTTTAATTTCATTAAATTCTTTGCACAATCGCCGCGAAATGAAATGACATGAATGAACATGAAATGTGTTTACGCGATGATGAAATAGTAGTATGAATATGGGGATTCTGGGACAGGAGAAAATCGAGCCCAAAATGTGCTATGGGGATTCTGGGACATAAGAAAATCTAGCCGAAAATGTGCTTTGCCGATTCTGACGCAATCTTGGATTTAGGGTATTCGGTCTTGTAGGCTACAATTGAGAGATAAGGAAAAGAGATTTCGGTCTTGTAGGCTACAATTGAGAGATAAGGAAAAGTGATAAGGATTGTCGGTCATCTTGGATTTTCGGTATTCGGTCTTGGAGACTACAATTGGTCTTCTTCTGCTTTGGGGATAAGGGAATGGGGTTTCGAAGGTCAAAGGTCAAGGTAGGTGATTGTTTAGTAAGATAAGGCACCTGTCGGCCATCTTGGATTTTGGGTTTTCGGTCTTGGAGGCTACAATTGATCTTCTTCTTCTTTGATTTACACCTGGACTTGGATCTGGACCTGGACTTCGGGTATTCGGTCTTGTAGGCTACAATTGAGAGATAAGGAAAAGAGATAAGGATTGTCGGCCAGCTTGGATTTTTGGTTTTCGGTCTTGTAGGCTACAATTGGTCTTCTTCTTCTTCTTCTTCTTTGGTTTGCATCTAGACTTAGATCTAAACCTTGGATCTGAATCTAGATTGTTTAGTAAGATAAGGCACCTGTCGGCCATCTTGGATATTGGGTATTCAGTCTTGGAGGCTACAATTGATGTTGAAGATAAGAGTTTGTAGTTTTGAGTCTTTAATTTCGAAGTACCGCTTTATCAGCTAAATGAAATAACATGAGGCGAATTTAATTGGATTGAAGATAAGAGTTTGTTGTTTTGAGTCTTTAATTACGAAGTACAGCTTTATCAGCTAAATGAAATAACATGTTGCGAACTTAATTGGAAAAACAGAATATTGCGTAATAAAGATTTCACCACTTTGAGTAAATAGATGAAGATTATTTTTTATTTCGTTTGCAAATTCTTATTTCTATGATATCATTTGTTTTCAAGCAAGTTTTAACATGTTTTTCTGGTCGAGCTGTGATTGATAAGCGAGCTGGTGACTGCGTTGAAATTAATAATTTGGCGGCAATGTTAAGGTCGTTGGGTGATAAGGTTTTGTAGATGAACCTGACCTCGTGCTGAAAATAAGAGTTTGTTGTTTTGAGTTTTTAATTACGCAGTACAGCTTTATCAGCTAAATGTAATAACATGATGCGAATTTAATTGGAAAACAGAATATTTCGGTTTCCTAAATTTGATGTGCTATCAGAATTTAAATTGAATGCGATAAATTCGCCTTATAAAAGACGGGTAAGTTAGCAAAAGTTATTTCAGTTTAGTTCGGAATTTTATCGCCCGAGGTTCTTAAGATGAATAGATTTATGTGTGAATCATGTGAAAAGGCTTTCGCTAAGTTGACGAGCTTAAAAAGACATAATAGAGTTACGCATGGCGACGGCTTTCTCTGTCATATATGTGGAGAATTGGTTAAAAGTTTTTCTGATCTTCGGAAGCATTTGGATAGTTCTCACAATCAAGATGAAAAACAAAAAGTGAATTTGTTAAATCAGAGTGAAAGTCAAGTTGAAAAACAAAATTCAAACGCAGCGACGGGTATCTCTTATCAAGATTTATTGGATGCTGGTAGCTCTAGAGTTGATGAAGTTCCATTTAAATACTGTGAAACGTGCAAAACAGAAATTCATCCAGAAGAATGGAAATATCACATTCGCACAAATAAGCATAAGAAGAATGCCGCAGTGCCTATAAATTCTGCTTGTAAAACTGTAAAAAGCTCCTTTAATGAAAGGATTGAAACGTTTTTATTTGAAAATGAAGATGAAATGCTATTAGATACCAGACAATTTTTTCAGTTCAAGAAAAACTCAATTCTAGAAGCTTTGCTGTATTTATTAAGCAAACATAACGCATATAAATTTAATTTCGAGTTGTTTGCAGAGTACATTAAAATGACTGAGAAAGATGACGAGAAAGATGAATATGATATTGTGTCGTCAATTAAATCTTTCCAATCTAAAATGGAAGTAATTCGCAGTAGGGAACTATTGCCAGAAATCTATGAAAACATGGTTGAGAAAATAATTTCCAAAATGGAGGAATTTCAAGAGAGAGATAGCGGTTGGTCTCTAATAAGGATTGTTCATGTTGAGGTTAATGTGAATCAGTATAACCCGATAAAAGGAGGACATTACTTGCCATTACCAACTTATATTGAACGCAAACACGCTTGTATTAATGTTAAAAACTCAGATGAGTACTGCTTTAAATGGGCTATTATCTCGGCCCTGATTCCAGGGAATTTTCGCAAGGACCGTCCTTCATCGTACGGAATTAGTAATATCGCTGCTGACACCTTAACCCTAAGAAATGGAGTTACTCTTCATTTTGGCCAGCTAGAGTTTCCTTTTCGACTTCCGAACTTAGTGCGTTTTGAAGAATTGAACCCCTCAATAAGTGTAAATGTGTTTGGATACGAACAAAATTACATACATTCGTATAATATTGTAGGACCATATTATTGCACGAAGGAAGAGAAGGCTACGCACATCAACTTATTGCTAATTCAAGATGAGACACGAAGTCACTACGTTTGGATAAAAAATATTTCAAGGTATGATATTTTTGTAGAGAAAACATTTACTAATATATTTATATTTGAATCTAAATTTTTTTACTTTCTAGATTGATTCGACATCAAGTTACATTATCACGGAATCAGATTTACCTCTGCAACACCTGCCTTCAATATTTTTATGCGGAAAGAGCCCTGGATATTCACCGAACTGAGTGCAGTAAAATTGTCTCCATTTTCCCGTCTCCGGAGAAAGCTGAATTGAAGTTCGAGGGTCATCATAAAAAACTCCAGGTTCCTTTTGTTGTTTATGCCGATTTTGAGTGCATCTTACAAGATGTAGCCACTTGTGTTCCTGATCCGCTTTCTTTATCAACAACTATAATCAAGGAACATGTTCCGTGCTCGTTTGCATATAATATAAAATGTTCGTTTGACAGTAAGTTAGATAAATTTAAAATTTATAAGGGTAAAGATTCTGCAGTCCAATTTGTGGAATATTTAGTTTATGATATAAAAAATCTTTATTCTGAATATATAAGCAACCCCAAGCCAATGCTATCTTTAACAAGGGAAGAGATACGCATGCAAAAAGAAAATGAAATATGTCACATTTGCAATTCTGAATTAGGTTCTGATCGAGTAGCGGATCATTGCCATTTAACTGGACAATATAGAGGCCCTGCCCACAACGAGTGTAATTTAAAATATCGTGTACCTAAATTTTTCCCCATTTTTTTTCATAATTTTTCGGGATATGATTGTCATTTATTTGTTAAAGCACTTTCTCAATTTGAGGGCGAAATAAGTATTATTCCGCTAAACAAAGAATTATATATTTCGCTTTCCAAACGAATATATATCAATGAAACTGATACAGTAGAATTACGCTTTCTTGATTCAACCCGATTTATGCAATCGAGCTTGGAAATGCTAGCAAGTTATTTAAGTCCTCAAGATCTAAAAGCCGTTAGAAATATGTATACGGATGAAGAGGCCTTCAGTTTAATTAGACGAAAGGGGGTTTTTCCTTATGAATACATTAACTCTTGGCAGCGTTTGGATGAGACCATTCTTCCACCCAAAAACAAATTTGATAATAAGCTAACAAATAGCACATGTTCTGTTAGTGATTATGAGCATGCTCAAAAAGTATGGGGAACATTTAAATGCAAAAACTTGTGGGATTATTTGGAGATTTACTTAACAACCGACGTATTACTTTTAACGGATATATTTGAAAACTTTAGAAAACTTTGTATAAATATCTATTCTTTGGATCCCTGCCAGTATTATACAACGCCAGGCTTGTCCTGGGATGCAATGTTGAAGACAACCCAAATCAATCTCGAACTTTTCACTGATATTAATATGTACAATTTCATTAAAAAGGGGATCAGAGGTGGCATTACACAATGTTCACAAAGACACACAAAAGCCAACAATAAATATTTGCCAGATTTTGATAAAACCAAACAATCTTCCTTTATAACTTACCTAGATGCTAATAATTTATACGGTTGGGCTATGTCCCAATTCCTTCCTCACTCTGGTTTTAAATGGGTTGAATCCGAAAATATCGATATTTTAAACATTGCGAAAGATTCTAATATTGGCTACATATTTGAAGTAGATTTAGAGTATCCTAGATCAATACATGATGATCACAACGACTTACCTTATTGTGTTGAAAACAAGACACCTCCAAAATCGAAGTTTCCTAAACTAATAGCAGATTTAAATAATAAATCACGCTATGTAATTCATTACTTAAACCTTCAGCAGTGCCTTAAAAATGGCTTGAAACTTCAAAAGATTCATAGAGTATTGCAATTTAATCAATCAGACTGGCTTAAAAATTATATATCAAAAAATACTTATTATAGAACTCAGGCTCAGAATGCCTTTGAAAAAAATTTTTTTAAATTATTAAATAATGCCGTATATGGAAAAACCATGGAAAATGTCGACAAAAGAAAGGATGTTCGACTTGTAACGAAATGGGAAAGCAGGGGTAGATCACTGGGAGCACGAGCTCTTATTGCGAAGCCTAATTTTCATAGCTCTACTCATTTTACTGAGGATTTAGTCGCAATACAACTTAATAGAATCAAATCATATTACAACAAACCCCTTTACTTAGGATTTTGCGTTTTAGAATTATCCAAACTGAAAATGTATGATTTTCATTATGGATATGTGAAACCTAAATACAGACAAAATGTAATGCTAAATTACATGGATACTGATTCCTTCATATATACTATTTTTACTGATGACTTTTATAACGATATTTTAAATGATATTAACCAACATTTTGATACTTCAGAATATGCACTCGATAACCCTTACCAAATACCTTTAAGAAACAAAAAAATTGTAGGATATATGAAAGACGAAGTAAATGGCAAAATTATAAAAGAATTTATAGGACTAAGAGCTAAAATGTATTCATTAGACGTTGACAAATGCGATTTAATAAAAAAAGCCAAAGGGGTAAAGAAAACTGCGTTAGATAATATTGATTTAAATAATTATAGAGACTGTTTGTATAAGAAGAAAATAATATATGGAAATATGTATATCTTTAAATCTATTGTTCATAATATATACACGCAAATTATAAATAAGGTAGCCTTAAGTTATTTAGACGATAAAAGATTTATTCGGGATGATGGCATTTCCACATATGCCTGGAATCATTATAAAATTAATGAAATGGATGTTGAGGAATAAAATTAATAAAAAAATAATATTTAATTTTAATAAGTCTTTTTATTAATATGAATCCTATATATTTCTTTCTTATTTCTTGCTATTATCTAAAAATTTTTTAAACAGGTATACATTTTTTTGAGCACATTGTCCCTGATGACATAAACAGCAGGGGGTGTTAGTATAGAAAGATTTTAAACATTCTATATTAGGACACTGCAATTCTTCTTCCATATTATATACTATTACACCTTCACCAAATGTATTTTTGATCCAGCAAGCCTTTTCACAACCTTTCACATACAGTATTTTGTTTCTTATTAAAGGCATCACTATAGCACGTAATTGATGATAGGGAATATATCCATCGGTCCATCTGAATCCATGATAATTATCATGCAGCCATTTCGCTTCTCTTCTCTTTGCAGGTGTTAAATCCTTAAATCTGAATGGAGGTTGAAAAATAAAGTGCTGTATTTGGTTTCCGTTTGTCAAAATTGCCAATTCCTTCACAATAAACTTGTTATGATCGTCTTTAAATCCTTGAATATCCACAATTGCAGCCATTTGTTGCCTTAAATTATTTTTCTAACTTCACTCGTCAATGAACTATATTCGACTATTCTGTCATGCAAAAGCAAACAAAAAGCTGTTGTGTTTGCGGGGATATTACTAAGTGTTTTAAACTGTATACGAATATCGACTGGTCCTGATTTGATCACCTCGTTTTGATGTGAGCAATCGATAACAACAATTGGAGCGCTTTTCTTGAACTTCTCTCGGGTAAGCAGCGGTTGATGCATCCGCCCATAATACGATTGTTGGAATTTCGTATACATATCATACAATAAAGCATATCTCTCACGATCAAATTTAATGTTTAAGTCTTCATATGGAAATGTTTCAGAATTTAAGTGAAGCTTCACATCTGAAAGTTCGCAATGATCAAACTTGCTTGCATCTTTACTCTTCTCGTTTTTTCGATCCGTTTGAAGTGCTAAAATTACATATCGAGGTTTTTCTAACTGAGTAGATGTTTTAATTGTCCAATTATGATCGACAGTTGTAGGTAATATAGGATATTCGTATATATCCCAGCTACGAAAGCTCATTTGTATTGGTCGTCCAGTATCGATTAACTTAAGCAGCGATAGTTTTTCTTCATCAGCTACACTTATGTGGGGTACTCGCCATTGTAGTTTGAAAATATCTATTTTAACTTCATCGTTTGGTGATATAAAAGCATTTTCATCGCCTCTACTTCGAATCAATATAAGTTCATGTTTAGCATTTATAACAATTTTCTTATAGTCTTCAGCAAAGCCGAGCAACAACTTTAAAGGAATGCAAAAATTGAAAAATCCTCTTGTAGGTAATATTGAATTATCTGGAGACCAGGAAGCATTTAGTAACACATTGCTTTCATTTTGATTTAAAGATATATAATTTTTTATTGCTGTAGCAAATCCCAGATTTCTCGTGCGATCAATTTCTACGCCATTTAATTCATAGCGAATTTCGTCAAATAGAAAAGCTATGGCGTTATTAGTTAATTTTGCCGTTGTTGAGGCCAACCCATCTGATTTTGTTATCGCACCTTCTATATATAAGGAGCTTTCACTTGGTAAAATATACAAATCCTGATGTTGTAATGATATTCGAACTTCATCGCTATTCTTATATGATGCTAAAAACGGAGAGTAGCTGTGATACTCAACTTTTGTAATACTATTATCATAGGTAGCACCTTGAGTAATATCGAGTATTTCACTCATTTTTTAACTTAAGACCAAGAGTTTTTAAGAATTGCTTGTTAGCGACTGTTAGCTTTATTCCTGACTGTTGCGTGGCTTTAGGCTGACTAGAAGAGTTAACACTTTTGTGTTTGTATTTATTATCAATGGTATTATTGTATATTAACATGCTGCGGCTTCAAATGCAATCTCACTGTAATCGTTTCTCCTCTAAAATTAATAAGATCACCGCCTTGATCCACGAACTTCAGCGTAAGAGAACTTATCCGTTTGATGTTCAGGGGCAAATAAATGACATTCTTGGGAACTTCAATTATTTTATATCCCGGACCTACCGTAGGAGAGAACTCGTGTAATGTATGCACTTGTTGATTATTTATAAAAGAGCCTGATACTATATTACATTCAACTCGAATCACATTAACTTTTATTATATTTACTGGTAAATCAGATTGATATGAAATATTAGGTTCTAGAACGCGTTTACTAAATCCTAATAATGATCCAATAGAGTTATTTTTATTCAAAAATACTCGGGTAGAACTTTTGATTTCTGTTTTCAAGGTGTTATTATTAGCTGTTATTTGTACTATAGGTTTAGTTTTCGTCTTAGTTAGCTCCTTTTTGATAAATCCTGCAATATCATCAATTTCATAGGAGCCTTCTGGAATTTTAATTTCATCATCATCATCCAGATGAAGTAAGTTATTTCTATTATCCACATTAGGAATTGAATTATATGTCTGTAAATCAATAAGTCCGCAAACGTATTCTGAACTTAAGTCCAACGGAGGAAAGTATTCAACTGTAAGCACAGATGAATCCCCAGTCAAAGTCAGTGTTAATGACATAGTAGCTCAAAGTGAAATGCAGATGTTATTTTATGTAAAGTTTATTTATAGTTGTTATCTTACAAGGTATAATTATACTATTAAATTTATAGTTACTTATTATTATTGTAATGATTATATAAAAATTCTAAACATAAATGACCACAATTTATGATATTATAATTTTGGTAAGACTTATAATTGTAAACAATGTTTTTTCCTAAATAGCTTAATATTTCCTTTGGCGGTTGCAAGTTTCCAAAGCTGTCAAAGTATTCTTTTTTGGATTCACTTTTGTAATATGCTACCCAATGACTACCAGGACCTGATATAGAGTCCAAATTTACTATTCCACACTCATATTTTTTAGGCTTTTTGGGGAGAGCATCAAGCATAAAAACACCTCTAAAATGTGGTAAATTATTCGCATATTTATATAAATCGATTTCATTTAATGCTCGATTAGGTAGCAGTTTTAGACGTTTTTTGGAGGCGGATTTAAGAATAGACCAAGTCCTTTTCTGTATGGCTTCAAATATAAGCCGCTTCCCTTTTTTCCTAATGCAATAGCTTCCATCGTATTATTATGTCGATTGCTCTCCTTTAGCTGTTCTTTAGCATTTGTTGCAGCATTAACAGCCTTTGCAACACCTGATACTCCTCCCACTAAAGCACCTAGTGCTGAAAGACCAGCAAAAATAGGAATTAGAGGTAGCACTCCTCCAGCCTTTGGAATCGGAATAATTCGAGGTGGTCTTACATCCTTCTTCTTTCGCTTAAATACACTTTTAGTAGCAGCAAGTGCAAGACCTATAGCTTCTTTTAAGGAATCAGGCTTTTTTAACTTTAAAATATTTCTTGCTTCATGAACTCCTTTTTGTAGAGTTAATTTTCTTTTTGTCTTCCTAGAGTGAATTTTAGGTTTTTTTCTTAACCCCATTCCAAATTTTACTTTCGCCTTCATAGCGTTTGTTACAAGCCAGGCGTTGCTACGTTCACCAAGGGATGCGTTTGAAGATGTCACTCGTTCCCAAGCTTTACCGGATAATATACGATCAGCAATATGACGATCTTCGATATTTTTATGTTGAGAATATGCGATATCGTGATCTCTACAAGCTGCGTCAAGAGGATTAATTCCAGGGTCACCCCTTGCTAATCTTTTTTGTAGTTTAGTACCAGGACCGCAATATTGATATCCAGGCAAATGAAATTCAAATGGTAAATTGCTAATTGCTGTATTTAACAAACCGCCTCCTCTTCGACATTTACGTTGGCGAGAACGATTTTGATTCTTTGAATGATCAATCATTCAACTGATAAGATAAACCTTTTAGACGTCCTCACAACAGCACATTGAGTTGATGACTGATATAAAAGTTCAGTGTTGTGTAATAAATATTTCAGTTCTAATAATGAAGTTCGTGAAGCAGAAGGACTCTTTATCAATAAAAAATCTTGATATTAAATCTACAAATGAATTCAAAAGACATAGCTCGCTTATACCTAATAATATAAGAGGTATTCTTGTGGGACCTTCAAACTGCGGTAAAACCAATCTTATGATTGGTCTTATAGAACATCCAAATGGACTCAAGTTCGAGAATATTTACATCTACTCAAAATCACTACATCAACCCAAATATCAGTATCTAGAACAGTTGATAAGTCCTATTGTTGGTCTGGGCTACTACACGTTTTCTGATAATTGCGAAGTTATATCTCCTGAGAAAGCTAAACAGAATTCAATTTTTATTTTCGATGATGTAGCATGTGGGAAACAAAATAACATACGTGATTATTTTTGCATGGGTAGACATAATAATATTGATAGTTTCTATCTCTGTCAGACTTATACCCATATACCGAAGCACTTAATACGTGACAACGCTAACTTTCTTATTTTATTTAAACAAGATGATATGAATCTTAGGCATATATATAATGATCATGTTAACACAGACATGACCTTCGAAAAATTTCGTAGTATTTGCGGTGTTTGTTGGAGAGACAATTATGGCTTTTTAGTAATCGATAAAGATAGTTTGTTGAACAAAGGACGTTATCGAAAAGGAATCGATACATACATTTCGCTATAATTTTAGAAGATCTAGTAAAGAAAATCAGTTAAAGCTGTTCATAGATCTGCTAAAGCTGGTAATAGATCTGTTAAAGCTGGTAGAAGACCTGATATAGCTGTTCATACACCTGGTAAAGCTGTTCATACACCTGGTAAAGCTGTTCATAGACCTGGTAAAGCTGTTCATAAACCCGTTTGAGCTGTTTTATAGAGCTGGTACGGAGCTGTCAAAAGCTGTTCACAGACCTGATAAAAGCCATCCATAGACCCATTTAGATCAGTATAACCCAGTTCACAGACCAGTTCAAATCTTATTACAAAGATGGTTAAAAAGAGAGACGAACTATTAAAAAATCTTATCAAAACTAGAAATGCTATTAAGAAGAAATTTCGCGCTGTGAAAACTGGACGAGTTGAAACTGAAACTCGTCTTGAGGAGACATTTAAGCCCATAACAAAACCACTTCATGAGTTCATAACAAAAGCAAAGCATGAGACTAAAATTAAAGAAGAATATGGAGATGATGATGATTATGGTAATATAAAGCTTACTCCTAAAATGAAACTTCCGAAAATGAAAATGGAGCCGACCAGTACACCTATAAAACGTTCAGATTATTCCTTATGGTCAGAAGATGATAACTTTGCAACACCTACACATTCTAGAACTTTGATGGAAAAGAGAGATTCTCCTCTTAATTTATCAAGCGGTATAGTTGATAAATATTTAGATCTATACCTTAAAAAAAGCTTGATAATTGACAACACTTATGGAGTTTATTTAGATGATGATAACGAATGGAAAATTGGAAATTCAAAGATTGTAATTGAGAAAGATTTTTTCCTTATTAACGGAAAATCGTATAAAATAACGCTAGGTCTATGTGAATTGCTTTTTATGAAACAACCTGCAAAAACTTTGTATAGTAAGGATGACTTGGAAAATTATCAAGCTATCTTAAAAGAAACTAACGCCTATAAAAGAGATCATAAAGCGGCTGGTAAAATAAAAGGAAGTAGAGCTTTAAAGTACTTAGAAATTATAAGTAAACTGGTTTCTCATGAAGGCAAGGGTTTGATGCATATACCCAAGAATAATATTGATTATGTTTATTGGAATGATCCTAATGAACTTGTGGATAGACTTCGTCTCTTAATAGCATCACAAAGTGCTGGGCATACTAATCACAACAATGAAATTATATCAATTATTGAAGAGTTAAAAGAAGGCGGCATTATAGTATAAATAACATCTTTAATCATATTCAGTTTTAATGTAATAATGAGTGTCGACAAGTTTGGGAGATATTCTAAAAAGGTAAAGTTAGGATCTACTGGCAAGCGTGGTCCTAGAGGCTTACCAGGCGAACCTGGTCCTCAAGGAGAACAAGGAATACAAGGTCTAAGTGGCGTGGGCTTTAAGCTCACTGAAAGTGGAGATTTCAATCTAAGTTTTAAAAATTTGAAATACCTTAAGAGCCCTCTAGATAGGGATGATGCAACCAATAAAACATATGTTGACGATGTAGCTGACAAGATCATACATTTAAGTAATTCCTACGTTAATGAAAAAATCCAGTTAGTCAGCAACAATCTAACTGAGCAAATACATAAGGAAAGTGCTGTACTACAAAGAGAATTAAACGAGTTATACAACATAATCAATATAACAAGTGAAAAAGATAAAAACACTAGTCAATTGTATACGAATGAAACAATTACGAATCTGCAAGAGCGATTGAAGAGAGCAGCCGAATTATATGCAAATGAAGCAATTGTTGACGTTAATGAGAAGTTGATGAAATATATAGATCTAAATATACAAGAAATGAAAGACACTTTAAAGGCGTTAATTAATGTAGAATCTCTGACAATTTCAAAATGAATAAAACACAAGTAGTTAATGAGCTTCATAAACCAGCCAGAAAAAATTTCATAAGAAGACGTGTTATAATTAAGGGAATAGATGATCTATGGCAAGCCGACTTAGTTGAAATGGGTGCTTATACTTCAAGCAATAATGGACATAATTTTTTATTAACTGTAATAGATGGGTTTTCTAAATATGCATGGGCAATTCCTATTAAAAGAAAGACTGGTGTCGAAGTTACTCAAGCTATGAAATCCATACTAAAAGAAGGTCGGAGTCCCACAAATTTACAAACTGATGATGGAAAAGAGTTTTTCAATAGCTCATTTCAAAACTTAATGAAAAACTCCTGCATTAATCATTTTTCTACATACAGCCCTTTAAAAGCATCTATAGTTGAACGATTTAATCGAACATTAAAAAGCATGATGTGGAAAGAGTTTAGTATGCAGGGCTCATACCGATGGATAGATATGGTTAAGAAATTACTCGTAAAATATAACTCAAGTAATCATCGAACAATAAAAATGAGACCACGTGATGTAACAAAGCAGAATGAGAAGAAATTGCTATCAACAGTTTACAATCATTTAAAGACGTTTCATTTGCCAAAATTTAAGATGGGAGACTTTGTTCGCATTAGTAAATATAAACATGTATTTGAAAAGGGGTATACACCAAACTGGACTACAGAGATCTTCAAGATCGCAAAAATTCAGATAACGAATCCTGTAACATATCTCTTGGAAGATCATGAAGGAACCGCAATAAAGGGTAGTTTTTATGAAATGGAGCTCCAAAAGACGAAGAATCCTGATGTTTACCTCGTAGAAAAAATATTGAAGAGAACCGCAGATAAAGTTTATGTTAAATGGCTCGGATTTTCATCAAAACACAACTCTTGGATTAAGAAAGATAATGTATTATAATATTGTTATACAAATATATATTTTATATTAAAAGTACTTGAGTTCTTATTTTATTACTTTATTTAAAATTTTTAAATCTTAACCTATAAATTTTATTTCTATGCGAGATGAATAAAATGGGATCCAAAATATCCTTCATATTTCGAATTCGCTCTTGAAATCGAAATCTGTCCAACGCAAATGTTTGCCAGGGACCCTTGCGATCGTATATTGAAACGAAATGTATCTTTGGGATGATATTGAATTGAACTACTTTTTCTCCAACTACTTTGGCCTTCTCTTCTTCTTTTTGTAGCAAAAGCAAAACATCTTGAAGGTCCAAACTCCTACAAATATCCTTGAATTCTTTATATGCTGCTGAATCAGATTTAGAAATCTTAAGAAAGAACCTCCCATGCTTTTGATAATCGTCAAACAAAAGTTCGTTCTATCAAAAAAATAATTATAATATATATAAATAAATGAAAAATGATGTTGGCTTTACATTTATAACCTCTTTGATAGCAGGAGTCAATAAATCTCGTTTTTTATATTCAGCAATAAGTTTATTATAATCTGTTAATTCGATTAATTTGCAAATATTATCCCAAATTATTTTTGTATGAATGTGCTCCATTTTGAACTGTCTTAAAAATTAATTACACTTCCTTTTATAGCTGCTTATTTTGAAATATTCATTTGATATGTTTGTTTCATTCCTCTCAAAATCACTAATTCCACATCGCTTTTATAATTAGCATCAACTTGTTTCACCATCTCTACTTCACCACTACTTAGAATTCTTTCAGTTTCAAACTCGCGATATTCATAACATGATATCTTCAATGAGCGAGTTACGTAATTACTGTCATATGTACAACGAATGGTTAGCATAGTTTCGTCATCGAATTCAAGTTTAAAGTGCCTATAAAAGATATCTTTGCTCTCAATAATTCCTGCAATATCCAATTCTTTCTTTAATAGTTCTTGCCTGAAACCTTCGATGGCCTCGTCAATAGACACAAATTTCTTTTTAGGATTATCATTCGTAGTGATCCTTGATGTGGTAGTAGGAATTTGCTCGTCATTACTTTCTTTTGAAGTAGAAACTACATCTTCTTTGGGATTGCTAGCGTTACTGTAAGTCATCAATTTAAAAGATAAGCCAATTTGTATAGTATCGTTATTGGGTAGAGTTAGTGCAAAATCTAAATTGC
Source organism: Leptarthrus brevirostris (assembly GCA_964036015.1). Classification (NCBI taxonomy): domain Eukaryota; kingdom Metazoa; phylum Arthropoda; class Insecta; order Diptera; family Asilidae; genus Leptarthrus; species Leptarthrus brevirostris. Next base: position 84,640,743 of record OZ038375.1, on the reverse strand, counting down.
TACTACTTTGATCCATTAGGTTTACACTTAACGGGATCTGTAAGCTATTGATGTGTAAGATGCATAGTGATAAAAGCAAAAGACTTGTTGAACGTCTAGCCATTTTTAATGTTAATATGTTGACTTGAACTCAAGAACTAAATGAATTTTATGATGTTGATATATTTATAGCATCTCCCTCAATTTTTTTATTTTCCATTTTAATTTTCATAGGATGATTCCAATTCCAATCATCCTCATCACCAAAGGGACAGTTCCTGGGGAAATGATTTGTAGCTTTATATCTAACTGTGCGATCTTGTGATTCACCAACCAATACAATGTCACCTCCTAAAATCAATATAAGGAGAGATATTTGCTTGATTCTATATCAATTCAATTACCGTAGACTTCTAACTTTACATGCTGCCAGGGCGTAAAATTAAAATCAAAATGAAATGTGGAAGTAATTGGCTCGCCAGATCTCAAGCGTAATATTAGACTCCTGTATCCATCTTCTGGAGTCATGTATACTTCTAAAACATCATTAGGATCCACACTTACATTAACAATTCTAAAATTGTTCCACCCTCCTTCGCAGACACAAAATTTACTGTCTGCCTTTACTGTTTCAGACCAAAACATCTTTTCTAGACTGACGTTTTTTTTATGAAGATACAGGTATTTATAGCATCCATTCAAAATCTCTTAAGAATTGTGACTTTTAAAAGTACTCCACTGACCCCGCGGTTCAGCAGCTAGATTAGGAAATTATTAGACCGCTGGCGACTTGTTAAAGTATTTTTTTTGCAGATTCAAATCTCAATCAAGCAAAATTGTTGGACTTTTTTAATTTTAGCTAGAGAATTGGAGGAGGTAAAATGAAACAAAAACATATATTTAATAAAAGTACTTTTATTTATTTATTTATAAATTAAAATAGCTGCCACCTGCTGCTTTTCTTTCAACAAAGAAGCCTCCATCGTTCATTTTCTCAATTGTATGATCAGAAATTTTAGCGTCGAACCTAGGCGGCAAAAAAACATGGTACTTCTCCAGTTCTAAAAGGATCCTGGGTCCATATTTTGTTGTTGTTCTTCTGCAGCTTATGATTTTGAAATTCTGAGACTCTTCCATATCTTTAACAGCGAGTGCAGGCTTAAAATTTGCAGAATTTAACTCCTCCAATACTCCGAAGTCTTCGATGACTGCTTCGTTGATCGGTTGCTGATACATTTTAAATTTTTTTATTATTTCAATCTGCCTTAGAACCTGAATTTTAAGTATAAGAATTTCACTGGTTGACTTCACTATGAATACTAAAAGACTACCTAAGAACGCTTGATATTTATACAAGAACTCAATATTCTGTTTTCCAATTAAATTCGCATCATGTTATTTCATTTAGCTGATAAAGCTGTACTGCGTAATTAAAAACTCAAAACAACAAACTCTTATTTTCAGCACGAGGTCAGGTTCATCTACAAAACCTTATCACCCAACGACCTTAACATTGCCGCCAAATTATTAATTTCAACGCAGTCACCAGCTCGCTTATCAATCACAGCTCGACCAGAAAAACATGTTAAAACTTGCTTGAAAACAAATGATATCATAGAAATAAGAATTTGCAAACGAAATAAAAAATAATCTTCATCTATTTACTCAAAGTGGTGAAATCTTTATTACGCAATATTCTGTTTTCCAATTAAATTCGCAACATGTTATTTCATTTAGCTGATAAAGCTGTACTTCGTAATTAAAGACTCAAAACAACAAACTCTTATCTTCAATCCAATTAAATTCGCCTCATGTTATTTCATTTAGCTGATAAAGCGGTACTTCGAAATTAAAGACTCAAAACAACAAACTCTTATCTTCAACATCAATTGTAGCCTCCAACACTGAATACCCAATATCCAAGATGGCCGACAGGTGCCTTATCTTACTAAACAATCTAGGTTCAGATCCAAGGTTTAGATCTAAGTCTAGATGCAAACCAAAGAAGAAGAAGAAGAAGAAGACCAATTGTAGCCTACAAGACCGAAAACCAAAAATCCAAGACGTTCGACAATCCTCATCTCTTTTCCTTATCTCTCAATTGTAGCCTACAAGACCGAATACCCGAAGTCCAGGTCCAGATCCAAGTCCAGGTGTAAATCAAAGAAGAAGAAGATCAATTGTAGCCTCCAAGACCGAAAACCCAAAATCCAAGATGGCCGACAGGTGCCTTATCTTACTAAACAATCACCTACCTTGAGCTTTGACCTTCGAAACCCCATTCCCTTATCCCCAAAGAAGAAGAAGACCAATTGTAGTCTCCAAGACCGAATACCGAAAATCCAAGATGACCGACAATCCTTATCACTTTTCCTTATCTCTCAATTGTAGCCTACAAGACCGAAATCTCTTTTCCTTATCTCTTAATTGTAGCCTACAAGACCGAATACCCTAAATCCAAGATTGCGTCAGAATCGGCAAAGCACATTTTCGGCTAGATTTTCTTATGTCCCAGAATCCCCATAGCACATTTTGGGCTCGATTTTCTCCTGTCCCAGAATCCCCATATTCATACTACTTGAAATGAAATTTAATTTTTCTCGGTGCAATTGCTTTAACAATTATTACGATTTTGCTAAATATGAACAATAAGAATACTTAACTAACATAACACGCACAGAATTACAAAATATAAAAAGGTCATCATGAAATTTTAGATTTTACACAATTTATCGAAAGGTTAAAGGTTCAAAGCGCAAATTAAAATAGCGGGACATTGACGTGATAATCTCATGAAACTCATAATTGATACGATGTTGAGGTATTATAAGAAAATCTGGCTTTCTCAAGGAGTGACCCGGAATCGATATATTAAAAAAAAAAACAAGAAGACTGGGGAGTCAATATTGCCTTAAATACAATCAAAAGCGAAAACAGTTTTGGAGTTATTCCGTCTAGATTCAAGAGTTTAGCTTTGAATGGTTTAAGTCTATCTAAGTAAGGAGGTAAAATAAGAAAAATTGGCCTGACGAAGCGATAATAAAGAAGTCGCGTGATATAAGGATCGCCGAATTCTTTAACCCATGGTTTAATTAATCCCAAAGTCGAATTAGCTTTAGTAACAATCGTATCAATGTGGTCCTCTAAGGTAAATCGGCTGTTGAGATAGATTCCCAAGTCCTTGGTCTTATTAAGTCTTTCCAGTACACAAGCATGCACGGTGTAACGGAAGTCAAGAGGATTCTTTCTACAAGTAAATGATATAAATGTACACTTACTAATATTAAGGAGAAACCAGTTAATAGAATACCAATTATAAAAGGCGTCTATCAGAATTAAAAATTACATAGTCACGTGCAGACGAAGCAACTCGGAAAATATTGGCATCGTCAGTATAACAGAGAATTTTAGATACATAATTGATATAGATAATAAATAAAATCGGACGCAGATGGCTTCCTTGAGGCTCAATAGACGTATTGTAAATATTCCTGGATAAAGAACTCTGGAACGACACACGCTGGGTTAGACATAATAAATATGAGCGAACACAGTAACAAACAAGGACGGAAAGCCGAGGGCAGCTAACTTGTGAATCAAAATATGGTGATAAATGCGGTCAAATATTTTACTAAAATCGGAAAGATACTCTACCTTGACATGTTTTACCGTTTCGGAAAGGTAATAAGATGAGCAATTTAATAAAAATAAAAAGCAGGTGTATTAATTATTATATATAATTCTAAACGATTGCCAAATTACTTTCTGGTCAAATCATGGTCATGTATCAGTATAAATAGCTAGAGATTCTGAAAACCCGTTTTAGCGATTGACCGTGGTGAAGTTAAATGATCAATCTCAAGTCGCCAATGGGGACTGACCAATTAGTTTGGTGTCTTGCTAACAAGGCATTTACACGACCGAGTACATATATTGGCTTTTACTCCTAATTTTAAGTGGTATCAGCACAATTCTTTGCCTTTTGAAAGACAAATATCAAATGATACGTGATTTTGACCTCGTTTTTATTTGGAGGTCGAAAAGACGAACAATTATCTGTATTGTTTGATAAGTTCACTGACCTGCTTTTCTAATGTTGTTACAGTCGATAGAAATATATAGCGTGTTTATTACGTCGCACAGTGGGAAATTTGAGTTAAAAAGTGCACTTTATTGCCAAAATGTGAATTTTCAAACAAAAAAATTTTGACAAATGGTTTGAATTGTAGACACATTGGATTATTAATTTTTAAATTTAAATAATTTTTGCAGCTACTTTCTAAAGAATCATAATAAATAAAAATTTCCAGAAAATATGTAACTCAAATTTTACCAAAACTTATGCAAATTTTTCCGCATTCCCAAATCTACAATATTTGTCGTAAATCTTAAGAGTTATATTTTTTTTATAACGGTATTAATGTACTTTAGAAAAAAAATAATAATGAAGGCCCTTACTCCTATTACCATTTTTTGAGGGACATTGTAAAGCGACATTTTTATTCCAAAATTTTAACTTTGTGGAAGGATTTAAAAAAAAGTCCGACGAGGTCCTGCGAAGATACCTACGTAATTTGATAGTCCGAATAGTACTCATTTCAGATCTGCTGAGAGTATTTTCGCCTTTTTCCACCTTTTCCTGCAGAATGCTTTCAAAGGTAAGAAACTGTGCTAAGGTAATTCAAGTTTTTTGAAATAACCTATGAAGAACTTGTATCCAGTTAACACTTTTTACCTGGAATATAAAAGGAAGTGATTATACATACAAGACTCTTTAAGATGTGTGTAACAAATTTGTTACCTCTACTCACTGACATACATATATACAGTGGACTGCGGGTTCAGAGCAAATTATGCTTTCAACAACGGAACCAAATTTTATAGGCAATATATTCCTCTGGCTTCAACTCAAGAATTGCAGCAGCCAACTTTCAAACAAAATGTTGAGATTTTCTATTTGTCAATTCTTTTGTCAGTAAAAAGCAATTTAATATTTCTTAAAATACTGTGAATTGGCAGTCAGAGTACAGTCTATTTTAAACCGGCTAGAAAGGACGATCTTAAGATAAATTGTGTGTTTGGTGTTTAAAGTAGTACCTACTAAGATTCTAGCAAATTCTTAATTTACTAATTTAGATTTTATTTCTAAAAATTTTTTATCAAACGGGGCAGCAGGAGCAAAGAAAATTGTGTGGATTTTATTCTTGCCGAATATTGTGAAAATAATTTGAACATTATTAGTGAAAGTGAAAAAGCAACTGTGAAAGCTAATCTTAAAAAACTAAAATCTAAATTTGACGTGCTCTTTAAGAAAAATCAGTATAAATTGGACAGACTTATAAAAAATAACGGATCATTTGCCTTTAATAATTTTAAATTGCCGCTTCGATTAGTGAATTTGGCACCATCTACTTCGAAGGCTTCTTGTGGAAGACCAATAAAAGAATTCCAATATAAATCGAAGAAAAGCCAGCAAAAGGAAGTCCGTCAATTATTTATCGCTGGTAAAAAAGATCCCTTCAAACTTCTTTTAGCAGCTCATAAAGCGGCTAAAGAAAAAAAAATTGGATGATCTAGCAGCAGCTACGAAATATATACTTTCCTCACATGAGAAAGCATCTACGGTGATGAATTTAACTAGGAATCAAAAACCAATAATTAAAAAGACTCCCGAAGAGAACTTTCTATTATACTTGTTAACTCGCTGTCAAAGAGACAATAAATATATTAATATTTCACAATGTGTAAGAGCGTCTAACTCTGACATTTTTTCGAGCTATCCGCTTGTTGCAAAGGCGAAATTAATTTGCACGCCAGTAGGAGGAATTTTTACTGACACGTGTGCGGAAGTGCCTATGGAGAATATTTTGGAGCATACCTTAAAAAGGATCCTCACTTATCAAAAGGATGTAATAAATTGCACTTACCGAACGGAGAAGCTAATAAATTTGATCTTCATTTGTTCTTGGGCGATGGATGTTTCTTCAGGATTTTCTTACTATAATCAAAAATGGTTAAATAACGCTGACCATGAAGATTCGAGCTTGTTTCTTGACTTGTCACTCATCCCCCTTCTGAATTGACCACTAAGGAAGAACTAGTGGGGTGGGTGGGTCCAGATTCTGGGTGTCGCATCATTGGTGCGACCCTTGAGGTCCACACGAACCCAGTTATTAACAATTTTCATCTACAATTTTCAATTGTTATTAACAATATTTAATTATTATTAATAATATTTAATTGTTAATAGCGATAAATTTAATGATCATAGTACAAACGAGTAAGTGAAAACTCAATAAAATTCATATTATTCGATTTATCGTTTTATTTATCATTAATATCAACTATTTATGGTTTTTTACCATTTATTTAATGTTACAATAAACTATAACAGTTCTGGATAAAAATATCTGATTTTTTTTTAAAGTATCGAGTTGTATCAGAACCAATTAGATCAGATGAATCTTTTTAAAAAAAAACTTTCGCCCACTTTTATGTCATTTAAAAATACTTAAAAACTTAAAAAATTGATATTTTAAATTTATAAATAAATAAATTAATGAATTTAATTTATCATGATAATTTCGTTGTAATTAGATGCAAGAAATTTTTAAAAAATTATTCCGTTATAGCACTATTTTTTAATGAAAACCACATAAATGCACTCTGTTTGGAATTCATTAACCGACTTCCCAAAAAAAAAAAGAGGTTCTAAGTTCGACGCGTATTTTTTTTTGTTTTTTATTTTTTTTTTTTTATTTTTTATTTTTTTTTTTTTATGTCTGACCGAGCATAACTTTGTAACGCGTCTACCGATTTTGATGATTCTTTTTTTGTTGGGTAGAGTATGTTCACCGATTGGTACCATGTCAAAAAAATTTTTGGTAGGATGGGGGTGGGGGGTGGGGGTGAAACCTAACTTTGTAACGCGTGGTCCGATTTGGATGGTTCTTTTTTTGTTGTACAGAGTATGATCCCCCATTACTAATAGGAGAATAATTTGGTCCTAATTTGGCCTAGGGTGGGGGGAGGGGGGGGGGGGGGGAAGGGTAGTCTAACTTTGTAACGCGTGAACCGATTTGAATAATTATTTTTCTGTTGGGTAGAGTATGTTCCGTGGTTGATACCAGGTGAAAAAAATTTTGGGGGGATGGGGGTGGGGGTAGAACCTAACTTTGTAACGCCTGGTCCGATTTCGATGGTTCTTTTTCTGTTGTATAGAGTATGATCCCCCATTGCTAATAGGAGAATAATTTGGTCCTATGGTGAAAGGTGTGGGTGGGGGGGAGGGGTAGTCTAACTTCGTAACGCGTGGACCGATTTGGATAATTCTTCTTCTATTGGATGGAATATGATCCTTGGTTGATACTACAAGAAAACAAATGTTGCTGGGGTGGGGGTGGGAGAAGGGGGGTGGAACTTTACTTTGTAACGCGTGGATTTATTTGTACGGTTCTTTTGCTGTTGTATAGAGTGTGATCCCCCATTGCTAATAGGAGAATAATTTGGTCCTATGGTGGAGGTGGGGGAGGGGGAGGGGTAGTAACTTCGTAACGCATGGACCGATTTCGATGATTCCTTTTATGTTCGGTAGAGTATGTTCCTTGATTAATACCATGAGAAAAAAAGTTTAGTGGAATGGGGGTGAGGTAGGGGGTTAAAACTAACTTTCAACGCGTGGACCGATTTGGATGGTTCTTTCTTCGTTTTATAGAGAATAAGACACTAAAAAGTGAAAAATAAAATAGTTTTCAAAAAAAAAATTTAACTGACTTCACAAAAAGCGCTAAAAAGCATAAAATAATTTTTAATTTTATATCTATTACGACATTTTGAAGTCGGTGCAAATTAAACAAATAAAACAACTACAGTAACACAATTGAAAATAATACCTAATACTACCTGAGCATTTCAGTTTACGGGATCATAAGAAATGACGATTAAATACTTTTGTTGTAGTTGTTTGGTTTGTTTGATTTGCACCGACTTCAAAATGTCGTAATAGATATAAAATTAAAAATTATTTTATGCTTTTTAGCGCTTTTTGTGAAGTCGGTTCAACTTTTTTTTGAAAACTATTTTATTTGTTATTAATAATTTTGATTTTAATTTTTGGTTATAAACAATTTATTATTGATATAAACAGTTCTTAATTGTTATAGACCATTTTTAAGGTAACCAGGTCACGAATGATGGTTAAAATGGGCTTTTTCACGCCTTTAGATATTTTGCTCCTGTTCAGTTGGTATTTAAGACATAAACTCGCGGTTTTAAACATGCTTTAGAGGACGAATTACGGATTAAAATGAGTGCTAAACAAATCCTGTGACTTTATTAGTGCGAAAGTTATTAAAATTACGAAATGACAAGAAAAAAATACAAAATGATAAAATTAACTTATTTAGGTACACTTTTCTCCTTAGCCACTGATGCTATCTGCTCCAAATTGATGGTGAACCTGAAACAAGAGTAAGGCAACATTCTATACCTAAAATTTTCAACCTTTTGCCTAAATTGCAATTTTTGTACCAATTTTTTTTAAGAAAGATCAAAAATAACTTTTTTTTAAGAAATGCATTTGGATTTAAAATAAAGTTAAAAATGGAATACAAAGATGAATTTAGGTATAAAAGATGAATTACATAAAGGATAAGCACTGTGCAAAATTTCATCAAAATAGGTTGAATAGTTTTTTTGCAAATGGTACCTAAAGGTCAAAAAAAGGAAGTTACGGGTTGAGACGAAAATCTCTCGTGACAACTGTGCAGACGACGCGTCACCATCTTTTAAAATATTAATAAAATATATATAAGATTAATAAAATATAAATGTCATACATTTTCTGAAAGGGGAAAGCGCGGGCTTTCGAGTAGAACTGTTTTTAAAAATACGATTTTTTTGACCCCATTCGCGACCGGGTTACCTTAATTGATATAAACAAAGTTTATTCATAAAAGAAATTTTTTGTGGTAAAAAAAATTTCAATTGTTTATAAGAATTTTTCATTGTTTATAATAATTTTTAATTGCTATGAACAATCTTCAATTTTGTATTCAATTTCCAATTTTCATAATCAATTTTCAACTAGGTTTTTTTATGATTATAAATTTATTATTGTTATAAACAATTTTTCATCATTATAAACAATTTCTGTTCATAATAAATTGTTATTCTCCGACTTTTTGATGTCCCGATCGTCATCAGAATAAATTATATAGAAGAAATCCTTTACAAGAAAGTCTAAAATTAACTTTTTTTTCAGTTTTTTTGTTTAAACTTAAAAACGGCTGAAGCGAAATTGATTAAATTTCTTTCAGGTCTTATTGACAATAATACGCTTCGAATGGCACCATAGTGAAGTTGTTATAATTTTTTGTTCGCGAGATTTCGTTGTCAAAAAAAGTGGGTCCGAACGCACACACAACACACACACACACACATGTGTTCAAAAACATGCGTAAAACACTATGGTGACTTTGAAATCTTTAAAAAAATTTAAAACTGACAATTTTGAAAATCGGGTCCATTACAATAACTTCCCTATATGTGGGAAGTTAAAAAAAACCACGAGCTCTATGGGATCTTAAAATTTTGCCTACATTTCAAGGGCTTTAAATTGGTAAAACTTTGAAATAATATACTTTTTTTAAATAATTTGAACTTATTTTTATTTAACTAGAAATTGAAATTAATTTATTACTTTTCCCAAATGTCATCACTTTGATGACTTGAACAAGATTGAACTTGAACATACAAACTTCTCCTTATATACAATTTTTTCTTAAATAAATTTCTTTAACCTACTTAATTAACGTTAGCAACAAGAAATTCAAAATAACAATTAGAATGGAAATTAACTAAACCTAACAAATGTAGAACAGATGTGATACAATAATCGCCCTGTTGCCACATACCATTATATTATCCGTCCCTGCCGAAACATAAGTGCCAGAAACAGAGAAAACGTACGCCATTTCACCTTCTTGTTTAGAGCGCGATTTTTGCCGATCAAGGCATGATTCATTGGAAGAAGCAGGGATAGTTTAGGTATAGGTTATACAGTTAATTAACTCAGTAGTTACACTAAAACACAATTCGCCCTTAGGATGACACTTCTTTTCCAATATCCAGCTGTATGCAATCATTCGTTAAATTTCTCTGAAATCTGTGTGAAAATCGAGATACCACCATTAATATTTCCTTATTAACTGAACGGATTCTACAGTAGAAATCCTCAAAATGTATCGATTTTTGTTACTAAACTAGTTGCTTTTAGTATAATCGCACCGAGTGTAGGCCTTGAAGCACTCGTACCTACAGTAATGTGCAATTTTGTTCTTGGACTGTTAAAGTTTCGCTGTAATTTCTTCATAATAACGAAGATACCGGGAGAGTATATTGCTACAGTCTACACGGTGTCCAATATATTCGAATACAAAAACAAATTGAAATATGAGAAGAAAGAAATAATGTTTCTCGAAAAACTTTATTTACATTGAATGCTACATATCTAGCGAGCAACTTACAAGAAATTTTTTTATAATTCCTCCTTTTGCTTTCTTTACTAACATTCATCTTTTTTCAAGAAGTGGCAGGCGACACGAAGTTACAGGCATGCCCTCCATTGGCATTTGCTCTCACATTTTTTAGATTACTGCCTTGAACGGATCGATATTTTCATTCCTAGTTTCGCTGTCATATAGCCCTAAGCAAAAATACCTAAATTAAGTCAGGACTGCTAGAAGACCATTCATCCTTCGGCACAAAGTCTACTAAAATGTCTGCACCCCATCCTGCGAGAAGCAATAGTAATCGTCTTCAAATAATTTTCAACAGTGTAATGCATGCGCTGTGATTGGCAACGTGAAGTTGCAGCGGGATGTTCAATTGGCACGCGCTAGCTGGCAGCACGTTCTAGCTCGTCGGTAAGGGGTGAGGGTTCTTGAACATCCAATCACACATTGCAAACAGAAGTTCGCGTGCCTGTGGCAAAAGAAGGTTGTGGAATACTTCTCTCAGGTCTGCCACAAAGGATAAAAAAAACGAGAAACAGAAACAGAAGGAAGAGCAACAGGTCTGGTGTCACCTGTCACCCTTAGCCGCATTGAACCATCTTGAAATTCGCAAAAACAAGAAAAACCTACCCCTATATGCAATGGTTCAGGTACTAAACCACCAATATTCCTACACCTGGCTAGGGTGTAGGCCCAACCAATTAAGCGTGCTGAAAAAAAACAAATAAAAATTAAATTAAAAACATAGGGGCAGAAGGAGAAGGAATGAGGAAATCAAGATATGGAAGAAGCTCACTGGAGGTTCCTGAAATAAGAAAATTGAGACAATTTACATCATGTTATTCAAATTTATATACAAACTATGATACAAAAGCGACAGTATGAGGTTTACAATCTATTACTTATCCCTAACAATAATCATTCATTATTAATTACATACAAGCTTATCGAATAAATCATCAGAGTCTCTAGCCTAGTTCCTATTTACTAAACGCGGTCTCCTGATAACTTAGGACAGTGCAACAAGTGCTGATATCGGCCTATAATTGAGGTTTGTGAAAAAAAAGAAAAATGAGAAATTCTGATATTGGGGGCCAATCTATCTAACTAAAAGTACTACTAATGCAGTCCCATAATATACTTCTTCGCTGCAACTAGATTCTCTTTTGTTTTCCTTGCTAAATATATATTTTCTTTTCCTTTCGTTTAACTATACAATGTATGAATTTAGCTAGATTCATGCATGAAACGCGAATGCGCGGATGGCGGATACGAACTTCCAAATCACACTTATGAAATTTGTATTTATAATCCAGAAGGTATATTGAATAAAAAAAATTATCAGCGATAGCAATACAGTCGTTACTAGGTTTTAATTCTGACGCGTAAGTAAACACCCAAAAACAAAATTTTTACAAGCAAAGGCTTATAATTCCAAAAGAAAATTTTGTACCGATCAGTCATTTAACACTTAAATTTAATATGTTCGAAGGGAACATATCAAGCAACTGACTAATAATCAAAAACACTAGACTTAATTATACTGATACTAATACTGCCCACAGACCAGAGATGGGCATTTTTTATTCGAATAAAGATAAAAGCTAAAAGCTCAAATAAATTGAAAAATCGAATAAAAATTTATTTGATTACAAAAATTATTTGTTATTTGGAGGATATTCGCAAATAATTATTTGTTATTTGGTGTTTTTTATTCGAATTTCAAATAATTATTTGTTATTCGACCGTTCGTTATTCGATAATCAAATAATTATTCGTTATTTGATGACTTATTCGCAAATAAATAATTATCTGTTATTTGGTGCTTTTTATTCGAATTTCAAATAATTATTTGTTATTCGATTATCAAGTAATTATTCGATAGTTGATGTCTCTTTATGGAATACCTATTTGTTTTATGGTATCATTTATTAAAATCTTTACTGTAAACATCGAAACATAACAAGGCAGTTTTAATTTCCTAAGTACGAGACACCTTGTGATATGAAATGCGTGTACCAAGAAATAATTTTTTGAAATTGAACTAATGGACACCAACAACAAATAATTATTTCATAAAGAGACATGAACTATCGAATAATTATTTAATAATCGATTCCCATAAGGTTTCAAAAGATCTATCCACCTATGCTGCGTACGTCAGTTTCCCGCCGTATTTCCCATCATCTTCAAAAAAGTCGTAAGTCCTTAACTACTTTCCTTAAGGGGGTCCTCTACTCTCGAGGCCTGAAATTGACCGGTTTTTTGGGGAATAAATTGCAAAGGATCTACTGAATACATTTTAAAATTTTTTTTTTATTTCGAAGATACATGTTTTGACTTTTCAATTTTATTTTTGAAGACGAAAAAAAATAACTCACGCGACCTTGAAACGTCATTGTTGACATTGATGTTGAAATTGCATGGGTCCCGCTTATGCAAAGTTGTGGCCAATTGGGTAATCTATAATCTGAAAATTTATATTCTTTATAATCATAGTTACGTTGGCTATCTTTTCCCGAGACAGATTTTTTTTATTTTGCAATTTGTAAAAGTAATGCAACAATTTGTAAAAATTTCCAATTTTTACGTCATTTTTTGACCTATTAGAGGCTATATTTTGCAAATCGTACTCGGGAAAACATAGCGGTATGTTTTCTGAACAATTGAAAATAAAAATTATTGAAATCGGACCAATACTTTTATGAGGAGTCTTACTCGGCAGCAAAAAAAAAACACTACTTTCGGGAAAACGCGTTTAATGATAAATTACAGTGTATAACTTGATTGTAGTAACTTATGAGTTAATCTGCTATACCGGGGCCGTACAGTTCTCCTTCCTCATCACGTTGATGTTCTTGGTTGTCCACATTCTTCTCAAGAACGGACCGGTAAATTCTTTAGGCAATGATTTTTAACTGGACAAGCGCCGTCGTGGTGCGATGCGCTTAGTTTCTCGGAAACGGGCGGAGACGGATACATTTCTGTTCCCAGAAACATGCAAAGGAATGTGATTTTCACGAAATCCTTTCTGTGGCGTATTCTCAGATACATATAGATTGCAATTTAAAAAAAAAATAATAATCGATTTTTTGAAACTGCGAGAGTAGAGGACCCCTTTAAGTCCTTAAAGTACTTTCGTTCCTAACCCTCTGCTTTCCCTATTTTTGACTTCCCCTTTATTGCACCCGCGGTTTCAGATCAAGAACCTCTCCCCAACAGCTTGTCAGTCTATTACCAGAACGTAAGAGGACTTCGCACAAAAACATCAAATATTTTCCTTATCCTCTTTGCCTTAACTGAAACCAATCTAACACCAGGAATTCTCGACAACCAACTATTCCCTCCAAACTATACCATTTTCCGTGTTGACGGTTGTATAGGCACTAATGATCCACCAGGTCGCGGGGTTCTCACAGCTGCTCACAACCGTTATGATGCCATCCTGCTAAAGACCCCCGACTCTACAATATCAGAATTTGTATGTATAAAAATATCACTAAATAAGTGTCTTCTGTACATCTTCTGTTGTTACATTCGCCCCTCTCAACCTCTTGACGCCTACGAGCCCGTAATTGAAGCAATCGATACCATGCTTGAGAACGCTAACGCCTCCGATGAATTTATTTTATTGGGTGACTTTAACCTTCCCGTATTCAATGGTCATTGTCCGAGGACTGTTTTCACTTTGTCCCCCTTAACAAATCTTCGGCCAAAGAAGCCTTCCTTACCGGTCAGCTCTCCGTTTCAGGTCTCTTTGAAGTAAGCGGAGTCAGGAACTTCCTGGACAGACAATTAGACTTAATCTTTTCTTCAGACACAGTCAACTCGGCTGTCGCAGAAAGCAACCATCTTCTTTCCTCCCTCGACCGTCACCATCCTCCCTTGTTCCTCGTTTTCTCCTACGAGCACTCTCATGCCGTTTCAAGCTCCGAGTCTTCTTAATCCTTCAATTTTCGTAAAGGCGACTTTGACAAATTAAATCACTTGCTCCTTTACTCTAATATTGGCGATATGCCTCAACATCTCCCGATTGACGTTGCTTTAGAGTCGTTCTATTCGGAAATACACGCTTATCTTACACAATCTATCCCTCTTCTTCCTCGTAAAAACTACTCCTCATCCCCCGTATGGTACGACAAAGAATTACGCTCTCTTCGCAACAGGAGAAATAAACGTTGGCAAACTTTTCTTCTAACCCAGACTGAGTCTGACTATTCTTCCTATCTATCTGCTTATACCTCTTTTTCTGAACGTTGTGATACCCTCTACCATGAGTACCTCCAACGGATGGAAACTAGCCTCATATCCGACCCCAAGCGTTTTTTTAACTTTATTAATTCCAAGAAGAAATCCAATGGTTACCCTTCCACCCTAAAGCTCGAGAATACCTCTTCATCTGATCCTAAGGTTATCGCTAACCTCTTTGCACACTTCTTCAGTAAATCTTTCAGCGACAATTCTCTTCTTTTGACCCTGACTTCACAAAAAGCGCTAAAAAGCATAAATAATTTTTAATTTTATATCTATCATGACATTTTGAAGTCGGTGCAAATTAAACAAATAAAACAACTACAGTACCACAATTGAAAATAATACATAATACTACCTGACGTTTCAGCTTGCGGGATCATAAGAAATAACGATTAAGTATTTTTGCTGTAGTTGTTTGGCTTGTTTGATTTACACCGACTTCAAAATGTCGTAATAGATATAAAATTAAAAATTATTTTATGCTTTTTAGCGCTTTTTGTAAAGTCGGTTCAACTTTTTTTTTAAAAACTATTTTATTTTAATGAGGTCTGAGCTGAGGCCCCAAGGCACATGCCTATGTTTGCCTTTGGTTAAATCCGCTGCTGAGTAAAGTCGTTTAATTCAAGATATACTATCTTGATGTTTGACATTGCAATAAGAGGAAAGGGTAGGTTCAATGAATACGTGTGTGGAAATAACTTATAATATAGGTAAGGCAAATAACTTATATAATTTAAATACTTGCATTTTAGTTAAAGTATCTGTACAAGATGTTGTGAAAATAAAACAAAATTTTAAAATTCAAAATTTTTCATTTTATTTCTGATAGAAATATTAATTGTTTTCAATTTGACTTTCTGAAGTGGTTTTTCTTTCAAGGCTAACTGACTAACTGAAATGCTTTAGTCAAGGCTAACTAGAAAATTAACTGAACAGTAATTAAATTTGTGAGAACAAAATCTATGATTTTATTGTTAATACAAAACTACAACAAGTTTGATAACAATCAAAGACAATATCTGTGATAAAATGAGTGTTTCAATAATAGTTTCTTATCTACATTTTATTAAATTACATTAGCTTTAGTATTAGTATAGTTTTGTTAAACATCCTCCCCTCGTTAAGGGAACTTTAATAATTGTAAATTAACCTGCATGAACTGGCAATTTGCAAATCTTAGCTTAAGTCTTTTGATACTGCCAATAGTAGTTCGCACAGTAGCCATTTCGACAAGACCCTCGTTAAGGGAACTTTAATAATTGTAAATTAACCTGCATGAACTGGCAATTTGCAAATCTTAGCTTAAGTCTTTTGATACTGCCAATAGTAGTTCGCACAGTAGCCATTTCGACAAGACTGTTAACGCTGTTTCTGGATTAGTTTCTATTATGCGACCGAGGATCCATCTTGACGGAGGTAAGTGGACTCCTTCATGACAATTATGTCGCCGACACGGAGATTGAGTTCCACCTTTTGTCATTTTGATCACTGTTGAAGCGTGGATAAATACTCGGCCAACCGTTCCAAAATTGTCGATTCTGCGTTGCAATAATACGCCAGCGTCTTTGCAGTGAAATTGCACACCTTTCTGAAGAAGTTTCTGGAAGTAAACTAAGTTATTGACCAATTAAAAATGTGCAGGAGTTAAGACATCAAGATTTGACGGATCGTCTCCACTAGAGGTCTAGCACAAAGTCTTACCATAATCTATACGACGTCGTGGCAACTGTTTTTGTAGGACTAAAGTTATTATTTCACGAAAAGTTATATAACTGTCGGATATCGATAGATGCCAGTTGTTATGTTGTCGTCATTAAAGTCAGTCTAGTTTTAATTTTAGTCATATTGGCTACTTCAAGATTAACATACGACTGGGTAAAATTTAAGTCATAGTCAGTTAAGCCAACTACATTATAATAATGACATACAACTTGAGAATATAAATCATTACTTGCGTTGTAAGAACGGTTGCGAAATAACTTATATACAACTATAAAGCTTGCAGTTATATGTCGGTATTAATATAATTTATTTAATATATATTTATTTAATTTATCAATTTCTTCCCAAAATCTTGGAAATAATCCCTTATTATTCTGATCGGGAGGCCAATTCTCGAGTATGCATCTCAGGTTTTGTCTCCCTGCTCTGCTGTTCATTCTAGACGCATTTAGTCAGTGCAGCGGAACTTTGTTAGTTTCGCACTGAGAGACATTCCGTGGCTTCCTTCTTATGTGGATCGCCTCCGGTTGCTTATTATGTACTCGTTGGAAGAACAACGTAGAGTTGCTGACCTATTATTTATTCACCAGCTTTTGAACATAGATTCTTGCACTCTTGCAGCTATGGTTTCTTATAGGCATACCCCGTATAGCTTAAGAAAACTGCCTTTACAGCATGTTGTTCAGTCTCGGTCTAACTATGGTATGCATGAGCCTATGAATCGCATGTGTAGAGCCGTGAATATGTTTCCTGTTTTTGACCTGACTCTTACTAAGGATTTGCTGAAACGATCTCTGTTGTCTGTGCACCCCTGATTGTTTGGCGTGTTTTGTTTTTTTGTTCACTAATGTTTTTTTTTGCATGTTGGTGTGGGAGCCTCATTCGCCTCAATATTTTGTTATATTCTGGCGAATAGGTGAATTGATTCTAGGCTTCTGCCTAAGAAGTGCGCAAACTGAGTTGGAAGGATTAATTCACAAAAAGTGCAAGGGAGTGAAATTTCCAACTACAGACCTATTGCTAACTTGAGTTGCATTGCTACTGTTTTTGAGGCATTAGTTTGCCATGTACTCTATTTTCATTGCAAACCGTTTATTGGTACTTTGCACCACGGCTTTATGAAAGGAAGGTCAACTACGACTAAGCTTCTGGAATTTTCTAATTTCTGCTTATCTAAAATTAAAGAATTAATCACCAAATTTTGATTCACAAGTTAGCTGCCCTAGGGTTTCCATCCTTGTTTGTTTGCTGGGTTCGTTCATACTTATTATGCCGAACCCAGCGTGTGTCGGTCCCCGCGTTGTTTCCTCTGTTGACGACTGTGAAACAGCATTGATTTGAATTTATCTAAATATTGTGTAAAGAGTAAACTTCCTTCACTTTCACTTAATGATGTAGAATTAAGTATTATTATGTTAGTTTAATTATTATTGATTTTATTGATATTTAAGGTAGCTATTTGTAATGATGAATTTGTATAAATAAATAAATAAAGATAATGTCACAACAAACAGCTTAAAGAAATAAACAAAATCTTTGCACCTTGTTACGAATCAACATAATTATCTATATATCTAATTATCTACAGGGTGTTTGAGATCTGCCAAAATGAGTGGGGGGATAGATGTGACGTAGACAAAAAAATTGTATGGCAGGGGGGGCAATTTCAACCGTTTGGGAGTTACAGGGTGTTTTATAAATTTAAGTTTTTCATGATATGTACATTACTCTTTTATTTTTATCTTTTGATCTACCCAACACAGCGACATAAAACAAACGTTGAAAAACTACTATCCCAATAGTACGAGATCAACTGCAAGATCCGTTTATCAAGTTTTTAATCAAAATCTAATTTTTACATATATTTATGAATGGGGGAATATATTTTTGCCGATGTGCCTATCAAAATGTGGCCGCTAGTATTTTTAATTAAAATAATATTAATTGATTTTTCGGAAAAAATTTCATTCACTTGTTTTTTAAGTAAAATATAATACACTTCACAGCAATATTTGTAAAGAACTTGAAAACTTATGGTTGCTACTCCGCACTTGGCCGTAACCTCTTCGCAGCCAGGTGTAAACAGGTATTACTTTGTTATACGTTCATGACGTATATTTATAATTTATATATCAAATTAAAGCTAATTTTTTTCTGTGTATGATGAAATACCTCTGCCTATGTAAAAGTGGCCGGAAATAGGGATTGCTAGCTGTTAAAGATAGATTAGAGTGAAAAAGAGTTCATGCGCAACACCGCTCGTCAGATGAAGATGGCGATTGCCAGCTGTACGAGTTTTTGAAGCCATTGCGCATGCGTCGAAAGCTAGTGTTCTCAACTGAACAGCGCAGTGTTATTCAGACCACGCTGCCTTGGAGCTCGTAATACACAAAGTTGTTTTTATTGTTGTTGTTTTATTTAACTTTACATATTATTATATGATTAGATTTTTGCAAAACTCAAACCGTAAGTAAAATTTTTAATAGAACTTAAAAATTATTTAGTTTATAGTTACTATATAATAGTACATTTTGAGTTAATTATTATTTAATTAATTTCTTGTAATTTACAACATGCTTCCTAGGAGGCTCAACGCCAATGCAAGTTGAGAGTGTCATTTCATGAACAAATGTTCTGATAATGAAGATGATTCTGATATTTGTAGTGATGATTTTTGAATAAATGGCACGAAAATGTTTTTCAATGTTTTGTTTAATTTGTTCACGTAAAAGAGGCTGCCGTATTTTCTGTATGAATATTTAATTAATTTGTAACTCATTGTATAAAACTCAAATAAAATCAAATATTTTCTCAAACATTACCTGCATAATATAATTTTCTTTTACATAAATAACCGAGATTCTATTTTTGATAAATAATCATTTTTTTTTGTGATTTTATAAAGAAAAGACAACTTAATTTTTTATTTCAGAATAAATGTTTTGTTATGTTATGTAATTTTAAATACAACTAAACTAAAATTTATTAATTATAAAGCTAGCAAACCCTATTATACACAAAAAAAATTAGCTTTAATTTGATATATAAATTACAAATACTTATACCATACATCATGAACGTATAAATATGCATAACAAAGTAATACCTATTTACACCTGGCTGCGAAGAGGTTGCAGTCAAGTGCGCAATAGCAAATTATCTGTTATGAATTATTGTTTATTTTAGTTTGTAGTATTTATTTTGCTATTTTGTATTTTTTATGTAAAAGCTTGCATTAAGCTTAAATAAATAAATAACTTTTCAAGTTCTTTACAAATATTGCTAGTGGATTATATTTTATAAATAACTTTTCAAGTTCTTTACAAATATTGCTAGTGGATTATGTTTTATTTAAAAACAATGAAATTTTTTCCGAAAAATTAATTAATTTTATTTTAATTAAAAATACTAGCGGCCACATTTTGATAGGCACCTCGGCAAAAATATAATATATGTAAAAATTAGATTTTGATTAAAAACTAGATGAACGTGGTAATCTTGCAGCCGGATCTTAGACTACAATGACCTTTCCAAAATTGTCAACAATGTTGATCTAACTCCAACAGTCACTTCCAAAAAAGAAATAGTTTGCGATTACCTAAAATTTAGCATTTTCCCAAATTGTGGCCGAAATTCATGTAATTAGTACACCCCTTTTCTATTTTTATTTGATTGCCCATCTTCTAACCTTTCCAAAAAGATGGCAACATGGCAAGGCAGAAAAAGGATTAGAAAAACCGTATTCTTAGAAATACCTGACTACCCAATTATTTTATTGCACTTTAGGTAGGAAATTCTTTAAATACACAAAGTTTTTAAGGGTCGAAAATGTTTGTTTAGGGTTAACAGGTAATTAGTTTTAATTACTGCTGCAAAAAAGTTATAAAAATGTTAGTGTTTAGGATTACATTAAAAAGACTAAATAAGCACTCGCACACTGAACTATCCATTTATATTAAATAATATTTCAGCTACTGTTAATCATACACACAAGCACATAACAGTCATTTAGAATTCATCACAATGACAGCCAGAGAAATCAACAGTTAAACTTTAAATTAGAATTGAAAAGCAAAGCAAGTCAAGCCAGTTAGTTTTTGGATAGCAGCAAGATTAGGTCAGCCCATTGGATTAATGTATATTTTGGAAGCCAATAAATTGAAATAAATTGAGTGAAGTGCAGTTAATGGTGTTTCATTTATTACCTTAAAAGAAATCGCAAATATTAATGGTGCCGAAACCGAAGTTAAAGTTAAAGAATATTCATAAGGTGAAAATATCAGGATCATTAATTATCATCACATCAGCAAGGAAATAATCTAAAGCAAACCACAACACGATAACGCAGATAAGTACCTGACTTAAGTTATGCCAATTGATTTTATTTGCCCCACAATATAAAAATATTCATTACCAGATAATTATTAAATAAAAATTGAATGCTACTCTGACCGAAAGACATTTAAAATGTACACTTATTACAATGAACTAAATTAAGTTAAATATCAATAGTTTCAGTGCAAGATTTGAAATTTTATTTGTGAATTGAGGTGAAAAGAACTGAAAAGTAGAATTTTAACTCAGCGCAAGAAAAACGGTAAAGAACATTCTGTAGTAAAAGTTATACATGTGTTAGTAAGATACAGAACATTGCAGGCTATTTCTTCAGCAATTTTCGGGTACATATGCGTTTGCGTTTAGTGTAAGTACATTATTCAGAAGGTTTACATAGACATTTACCAAACTACGTTACTAAACAATAACACCATTGAACTTTTAAATTGAAGGCACTAATAAAAATACAAAATATCGGTAAACATGTCTGAGGCTGAGTTGAAGGCAAAGAGAGGTCGCATAAAGGGATCAATGACAAAGCTCAAAACATTCGTCGAGAACATTCCGCCGGAAAGAAAAACACTGGAAGAACTTGACGCAAGATTAGAACTCGTCGATAAATTAATGTCAGAATTTGTAGCGGTGGATGACAAGTTAGTAAGCCTCGATGTAACTTCTGAATTTTCTAACTTTGAGGACAAGTACCTCATAATAAAACCAATGCTGTTAAAAATAATAAAGGCTATTAAAAATAATAAAGGCTATTAAAAATGAGAACCCCACCCTAAGGTCCACTACAGTAGATCTAAATCAAACCATAACCAGGCTTGCCGATCAACAACGATCCTTTTTAGATAATTTTAGCCACTCGAACTCTCAAATTAACAATTCATTAGAAATCCGGCTTCCAAAAATTCAAATCCAGTCCTTTAGTGGAGATTACAAAGACTGGCCTTCGTTCAAGGATTTATTCCTTTCATCAGTCGACAAAAGAGAAGGTTTGTCGGCTTCTCACAAACTGCAATATTTAAAAGGGTTTTTGAAAGGTGAATCAGCCGCATTAATCAAACACATCACCGTGACTGATGCAAACTACAAAGACGCATGGTCTAAACTTGTGACTCGCTATGACAAAAAACGTCATATTCAAAACTCTTACATCAAAACATTCATAAATCAAAGAAAGAAGATCCGTGGCTGATCTACATTATTCTCAACAAAACTGATGCAGAAACCAAGAAAGCTTGGGCTGAAGAGATGACATCTAAAGATTTTCCTTCCTTTCAAGACCTGATTAATTTTTTAAATAAACGGTGCGACGCCTTAGAAACAGTTGAACCAGCTATAAGAAAATCACAACCTGTCAAATCAACAATCCGAACACTTTATTCCGACGCTGCAACAAGGTGTCCACATTGTTCTGAAGAACATTTACTGTTTAAATGCCCGAAGTTCAAGGGTATGATGTAAGTGCAAGACGTCAACTTGTTACTAAACTTGCCTTGTGTTTCAATTGCCTTAGTGGTGGGCATCATGCACAAAAGTGTAAATCGAAATTCTCCTGCCATTACTGCAGACAAGCACATCATTCAACACTACATCTCAACCATTCATCAAAAAATCCAATCAACTCACATCATTTATTAAGTGAAGCCTCACAGCTTCAGTCAAACAATACACCACTAATCACCCCAAGCATCCTTAATCCTAATACACCTACCTTCACGCTAACTCAACCTGAAGCATCTAATTCGCAAGCAGTGGTGAATTCAAAAATATACGCATTGACATCAATCAACTCGGAACACACCCGACTGCCATTGCTACCAACTGCACTTGTTAAAGTTCCAGACGTAAACGGAGCACCACAACTATGTCGTATTTTGGTAGATTCAGGATCTCAGGCATCCTTCGTGTCAGAAGATTGTGCACAACGCTTAAAGCTCAAACGTGAAAGCGCCAAAATCGCAATTCAAGTAAAAACAGGATACACCAGGGGAAGGCTAGCCCTCAAACTTGCATCTCGGTTTGACGACTCACAATACATTACCATTCAAGCATTTGTTCTAAACAAACTCACATCATTACAACCGGCAACAGACTTTCACGTCAATAATTGGAATTATATTAAGGGGCTTCCTCTTGCAGATCCAACTTTCAATCGCTCGAGCAAGATCGATATACTGTTAGGAACAGAATACTTTATTCAAATCTTAAAAGAGGGACAACGCATCATACAACCACATCGTCCCGCTCTACAGAACACTATCTTTGGGTACATCGTAGCTGGAGCCTTAGATAATTTAAATGAGAGATTGCCAGTTACATCTTTGCTCGTAGATGTTGCTGATATTAATGCCACTTTACGGAAGTTTTGGGAAGTAGAAGAAAATCCCCAAGAAATCCAATCTCAGACCTTTGAGGAACAATTATGCGAATCGCACTTCATGCAAACACATTACGTAGATGAAGCCACTCAGCAGGACACAGTTCGCCTGCCCTCTAAAAAGGACTGTCCACCTCTTGGAGACTCGTTAGAAATTGCTATCCGCAGACTGCAAGCATTAGAACACAAATTTCAAAGGGAGTCTAGTCTAAGGAAGGATTATTGTAATTTCATTGACGAATACAAGCGACTAGGCCATTTGGAACCTATACCAAGTAACTTAGTAAATAGCAATGCAGAACATGCTTACTTACCTCACCACGCAATCATCAGGCCTTCTAGTACAACTACTAAACTTCGAGTTGTCTTCGACGGATCTTGCAAAACTTCGACTGGAATATCCTTAAACCAGAAACTTCTTGTCGGACCAAAGACACAAAGGGATCTGTTCTACATACTACTATCGTTCAGAACTTTTAAGATAGCAGTGACTAGTGATATAGAAAAGATGTACCGAATGGTTTTAATCGATCCACGTGATAGAACATATCAGCGCATTATTCGGAGAGATGATGTCAGCCAACAAATTCAACATTTATGGTTAAACACCGTCACATATGGAACTTCATCCGCACCATTTTTAGCTACAAAAGCTCTCAACCAACTTGTCGTTGAGTTTCCAGGACAATTTCCACTAGCAGAACAAGCCATTATCAACAGTTTTTACGTGGATGACTTAATGTCAGGAGCAAATTCGGTGAATGATGCCATTCAACTCCAAAAAGAGCTGTCAACTTTACTCGAGCTTAGAGGATTTCAATTGCGATTTCAGATAAATGCAGCATTACATCATTAAACTTCGATGAAAATCCAGAATCAATGAAGGTTCTCGGACTTAAATGGATCCCAGCAGAAGATTGCTTCAGCTTTGATGTCAATTTCCCCAGTAATTCGCCCGTCACGAAAAGAAAAATATCAGAATCTAGCCGCATCTTTGACCCACTTGGATTATTACCGCCTGTAACAATTTCAATCAAAATCATTCTTCAAGTGCTGTGGTTAAATAATTATGGCTGGGACGACGAAATTACAGGAGAAGTGGCGAACAGGTGGGATGAACTTCGCCGCAGCATTCATCACATTCAGCGAATTCACATCCCTCGATGGTTGCACTCAAATTGGGAAAATTTAGAGCTACACGGATTTTCAGATGCTTCCGAATCAGCTTATGCTGCGGTAGTATACTGCAGAAGCTCATGTTACAAGGGAAATATTACCGTCACATTAGTTTCATCGAAAACACGAGTTGCACCAATCAAACAGGTCTCAATTCCAAGGCTAGAGCTAAGTGGAGCCGTACTTCTAGCCAAACTACTTCAAAACATCAGAGTCGCCTTTGGAAAACCAAATATCAAATGCTTGGCATGGACCGATTCCATGGTGGTTCTGTCATGGTTATCATTACACCCCAAAAAATGGAAAACCTATGTTGGTAACCGCACGTCGGAAATTCTCACTATACTACCAAGAAATTTCTGGAACCACGTCTCTTCCAATGACAATCCGGCAGACTTAGCTTCGAGAGGTATACTTCCACAAGCATTAGTCAGTTCCGAGCTATGGTGGAAAGGTCCACCATGGCTTCTAGAAGATTGGACGAAAAAGATTCAGTTAGTACATAACTCCAACATGAAGACAGATCTAGAAGAAGAAAAAGTTGTATAAATATCTATGCAACAACCGTAAAAAACGACACACTTGAGGATCTGTTCGCAAGGAAATCATCCCTTCGGTCTCAAGGATGGTGCTTAAGATTTTCTGGCTACTGCAAAAAGTCATCGAACAAAAAATCCGTGCCATGGCTAACAACGAGAGAACTGAAAGACGCCCTGAAGATATGCATCCGTTGGACTCAACTTGATTCCTTTAAGGAAGAGCTGCAAACACTACATAATGGGAACCAAATCTCCAAATCAAGTAAACTAACATCCCTCACCCCATTCATTGATTCAGACAACATCGCACAAGTTGGCGGACGGCTCGAAAATGCAGCATGCTCATACGATACCAAACATCCGATAATCCTGCCAAAGGATCACATCTTAGTTGACTTGCTCATCAAGCACACCCACGAAAAGCATCACCACGTTGGCACATCACTTCTCCTCAGCATTTTAAGACAGAAATATTAGATTATATCCTGTCGACTCTTAGTAAAACGCTGCAGCACCAAGTGCGTGATGTGCACTAGATACAGAATGGCAACATCTAATCAACTAATTCATCGAGTGTCCTTCACACGAGCCTTCGAAAATGTCGGAGTAGATTACGCAGGCCCGATTTCACTGCTTCGATATCGAGAAAAAGGAGCAAAAAGCATTAAGGGTTATTTAGCACTATTTGTTTGCTTTAGTACCAGGGCTATTCATATAGAAGTAGCTAGCGATTTGTCGTCCGAAGCTTTCATAGCAAGTTTGAAGAGATTCATTGCAAGAAGAGGCATTCCAGTTAACATCTACAGTGACAATGCTACAAATTTCGTAGGGGCAAATAGGAAACTTTGCGAATTATATAAACTAGTAAATTCTGAAAATCACAACATTTTAATTGCAGATTTTCTCTCAGATAACTACATCAACTGGCACTTCAATCCTCCATCGGCTCCGCATTTCGGAGGCATTTGGAAAGCGGGGGTAAAATCAGTGAAGACTCTCCTAAAGAAGACTATTGGAGAAACGCGCCTCACCTTTGAAGAACTCATTACGCTTGTCACGGAATTAGAAGGAGTCCTCAATTCCAGGCCCCTCATGCCAACAACAGACGATGTCCGCAGTCTAGATGCACTCACTCCAGCCCATTTCCTAATTGGACGACCTACTACTAACCCGAACCAACTGTGGACAACGCAAAGATGTCAACCATATCGAGATGGCGCTTTATTCAAAAAATGGTCCACGATTTTTGGAAACGATGCTATATGGAGTATCTGACCAGTCTACAACATCGACCAAAGTGGACTCGAACTGAACCAAATCTGCGCAACGGAGACCTGGTGCTAGTAAAGGAGAACAACCTACCACCGTCAGCATGGATACTCGGCAGCATAATCGAAGTACATTCTGGACGAGACAACTTAGTTCGCGTCGTGACCCTGAAAACAGCAAAGGGAGAAGTCAAGCGACCTGCAGTCAAACTTGTAAAGCTTCCAATAAGTTAAGATAACATCTTAACGGCGGAAGGATATTTAGGATTACATTAAAGAGACTAAATAAGCACGCGCACACTGAACTATCCATTTATATTAAATAATATTTCAGCTACTGTTAATCATACACACAAGCACATACATTCAATAACAGTCATTTAGAATTCATCACAATGACAGCCAGAGAAATCAACAGTTAAATTTTAAATTAGAATTGAAAAGCAAAGCAAGTAAAGCCAGTTAGTAGCCAATAAATTGAAATAAATTGAGTGAAGTGCAGTTAATGGTGTTTCATTTATTACCTTAAAAGAAATCGCAAACAGTTAGTGTAATTTTGTTTTATTGCCTATATTAGTTTGTGTTAGCCAGAATTCACACCCTGGTATCCTGGCATTCTGGTACTCGTACCTGATAGAAATTTAGCTATAAAAAAGGGTGAGTCAGCAAGAATACCTATCATAGTTGAAAAACAAATCAATAAGTACCACCTGTGAAAGCAAAAATTATTAAAAAATGTTAGAATATTTATGGTGTAAGCGAAACGAGAGAGTGGCTGTACTGGAATATTCAAGGAGATTCGCTAATCGGCGAGCATCCCAAACAGGGATACTTACACGAACTTTCCGAAGGTTAAGAGAAACAGGAAGTGTAATTTCGCACGACCTGAAACTTCAGAAACTTTTGCCGACGTCGAGCAGCAAATAATCACCATCGTGAGACAAGACGAGCACAAGACTAGTCGCAAGACGATTAGGAGTGTTTTCATCTAAGGCGTGGAGCGTTATTCATCGAGAGGGATTACGTCTATATCACCATCACCCAGCTCAAGAACTACTGGAAGATTCCGAGAGAAGACTGGAATTTAGCACTTGGCTTCTGGAACGCGACATTGACGACAGGTTGTTTCTGGACCGCATTCTGTGGACGGATGATTCTCAATTCACCAGGGATGGCATCGCGAACTTCCATAACCTCCATACCTGGTCGGAAACTAACTAAGATTTAGAGTCAATGTTTGGGCTGGTATCATTCGCTTAACCAAGTTGGTCCAAACTTCCAAATCTCAGATTCCTTTAAATTTCTCACTCTTATTCCTCTTGACAACAAGTCCGCTGGATTGTTTACCCCTCGACAATGATTCCAGTCCTAAACATTCGTAATCGTATTAATTTCGATGACTCGATTAGTTACATATGGTTTCGACTTAATTCCGTGCCCCATAATCCAACTCATCGTTATCGTGGAATCGGTCCAAAAATGTGTAGAATCAATTTTAAAATACAGGGAATTTTCAAGAAAAATCTTAAGTCTTGCCGCTATTAAAGCCGCTGTCAATTCCAATTTTGGAAGAGTAAGCTCACTTTTCTTCGCTTTAGATATTGTACTTACTCGATTTTTAGAGCAAACCATTGCCACTGATATTGTACCATCTACTACTGCACTTCTAATGTACGCTTTTGGGCTTGCATCACAAAATATAGGCAGTTGACGCCTAACAATTTTACTTGTTTCACATATCGAAATACATCGCTGCATTGAATAATCGCTAAGTTCTATGAGTTCGTCCTACCACGCTTGCCAAACTGCTAAATTGCTTTCGTCTAATGTGTCATCCCAGTCAGGATTCGCTTTCAAATTTCTTGTAGCAGCAACTTTACTCGCGTCGTCAATGGCCCAATAATACCCAAAGGGTCATAAATTTTAGCCATTGCCCTTGTAACATTTCTGTTTGTTCCTCGTAAAGATCTTATGTATTGCAGATTATTAATTATGTCAACGCTTATCTCAATCACTAGCCGTACACCATTTAATTCCTAATATTTTGTGCTCAATTTTCACGTTTGATCCTGTGGCCGCAAAGTATTTGCTTAATTCCAAATCATTTGAGTTGCTTTGCAGCTGGGAGAACTTCATTCGGAACCGGGACCCTTTAGTACCATAAGAATTGATGGGAATCCCTCTCCTCTTCGGCTAATCTGAAGAAATGCCTTTTCAATATCTGAAATTAAAGCAATCTTATTAGAACGAAAACTTACTAACAATGCAAGCAAATCCGGAGTAAAATTTTCTCCTGCATAAAGATGTTCATTTAATGATGAAAAACCTGGTTTACTAGATGAAGCGTCGAATACAATTCTTAGTCTGCTCGTGAATTTATCCTCCCGATAAACGGGTTTATGTGGCATATAGTATAAATGATGAGATGACGGTTTGACATTCGCTTGTTCGGCAACTCCCATTTTAACTAATTCACGCATTTCGTTGTTATAATCAGCAATAGTTTCCGGATGTCTTATTAAGATTAAGTTCATCGTGCAACGGTAAAAACACTTCATATCGACCTGCCTTGAATTTAACTTTATTAACTACGTCACGAACACTATCTTCTTCTTTACTTTGGCCATTTTGTCCGATTGATTCTAGTTTACAAAATTTAGAAATGTAAAATTTTTCTTCTTCCACATTTTGTCTTACGAAAAATACATTCTCACCAATTTTTTGCTGATGATCACCTTGACCTTGCAATGTCTAACCAAAAAAAGTATTCACCGCCGCCAAATTCTACGATATTACTTCGCTTCCTCATATATTAAATTTCCAATAATTGTCTTGTCCAATTAACAGGTTAATTCCGCCCAAACATTTGTCATTGCTTACATTAATGTTATTAAGATTAACGTTTCCAACCGTTGTGGTCTTTAGCTGGAACCGGCAATACATCTGCGGAAATCCATGGCAGTTCAGTGGCAATAATATTTAACATTTTGTCGCTATATTGACTCTTCACCCATATTTCTACACTGCCATTATCCATTAAAAGCCGGGTCATAACATTTTCGCTGCAGCCCGGTGAACTAATAATCGCTCTCGCAGTTTGTAAATAAGAATCATCATTGGTATTGAGTGTGGTTGTGTCTGTCGCTTTCAAAGTATCGAATAATTTTTTCTTTTCTTCATTGGTATACAGAGTTGTCGTCTGCATTTTGTTCTTCGTTAAATTATGAGTTTGGTTCGGTTTCAATTTCTCATCTTCTCTTTGCTCGCACATAGCCGTTATATGCTAACCTCCACACGATTTGCACTTCAACCACTGCGCTTTACAGAACTTTGAGCTGTGATTAGGTTTCGCACATCGAAAGCATCTCCTCTTTTTTCGTAGGATTAACTTTTCTTCTTCGATTTTATTAATACTATCGCAGTTAAGGAAATTTCCCCCGAATGATGGTAGTCCAATAGTTGGCAATTTTATGTTAGTGCGCGACTGATTTTCGTTAAAAATTTCATTAGCCCCTTTAACTGACGTCTTTTCATTTGGAATTACCGCTGCTGTAAATATTTCTACCAAACCACTTATCGTAGTCTGACGGCCAATTAAGGTTGAGGTGATGTCATTCTCTAGGAACCAAAATCAGCTCATCTTTGATTATACTTTTGCGGAAACTAATATCTGTCGTATGCAGTCCGTTACTGACCTTGGTGTGAAGCTTGACCGTAAACTTGATTTCACTCTACACATTGTTTCTAGGAGTAATTCAGTTCTGGGTTATGTAAAGCGGTTTTCAAGGTTAATTCACTTATTCTTCTCTTTGGTTAGGCCAATTCTTGAATATGCATCGCATTAGTAGAGCCGTGAATATGTGTCCTGTTTTTGAGCTGACTCTTACTAAGGATTTGCTGAAACTTTCTCTGTTGTCCGTGCACCCCTGATTGTTGTGTGTGGGCGTGTTTTAGTTTTTGGATACTTTTTTATTTTTTTTTTTTTTTTATATATGAAGTTGCCAAAGCTCAGGGGATGCCCTATGATGCTAAAGCACAGCCTTGGCAGGAAAGGAATTAAGGATGAGAGAAATGGGTTAGGAGGTTGAGTGAAGGAGGTGTCGATGTACGCCCCGTTTGAAAGTTTTAGGCTCATAAGACGAGGGAAAAACAGAAGATGGTAAACTGTTCCACATTCGTGTTGTTCTGCTAAGAAAAGATTCCCGAAATTTGACGGTACGTCCAAATTTGACCCGGAGAGTAAAGGGGTGGGAGCGACTTGTAGATCTTGTATCGCGCGTTGTAATGAGTCTACAAGGAATCAGGCTAGCGATTTCGTTAGAACAATGGCCATGGAAATAGCGATAAAAGAGTGAGAGACAACCGACATTCCGTCGATGCTCAAGAGAGTCAAGGCCCTCAGAGATTGAGGAATCGCCAATAAGTTTAACAGCCTTACGCTGAACTTTGTCTAACGCGGACAATGCGGTGTGTCCTGCCCCTGCCCAAATATGGGAATCTAGGCCTAATGTGGGACTTGTAGATCAACGCTAAGTCGGGTGGGGTGAAATATTTCTTACATCTCTGTAGAAAACCTAAACATTTCATCGCATTTTTGGCGATTGCAAATATATGATCAGTCCAGCTAAGATTGCTGGATATCTCAATACCCAAGATCTTTAGGGAGGGTGAATTGGGTATATTCACTCCGTCGACTGAAATGGGTTGGGGGTGGACTGGGCGTTTTTTAAGGGACATTAAACAGCATTGAGTTTTGGATGCATTAAACGTAACACGATTTGCTCTGCCCCAAGCGAGGACCTTAGAAATGTCGTTGTTTAATGATCTAAACATGCGTTCCCGATTGACTTCTGTAGCATTTCCACGTGAATTCATTACAGAATCAAACGAGTACGCGAAATCAAGGGTGCTGTCGTCGGCAAAACTATGAATAGGATTGAGAGTAAGGGATAAGAGATCATTGATGAAAAGAAGAAATAAAGTTGGTGAAAGAACTGAACCCTGAGGTACACCGGCATTTATTTCGTGGGATGCAGATGTAACGCCGTCAATAACTACACGGATTGAACGGCCTGACAAAAAGCTCTCTATCCATTTAACGAGGGTAGGATGCAGACCAAATGTTTGAAGTTTGGCTAAAAGGGCAGCATGCCAGACTCTATCAAAAGCCTTTGAAATATCAAGAGCGACGATTTCGGACTCACCGAAATTATGGAGACAATGATTCCAACGCTCCGTTAGAGCCGTTAGTAAGTCTCCGGTTGAGCGGCCAGCGCGGAAACCGTACTGGCAATCGTTGATAAGATGGTTATTTTCTAGATATGTCAACAACTGAGAGTTGATGAGTGATTCAAAAACTTTGGATATGATCGAGGTTAGTGCAATTGGTCTGTAGTTAGAGGGGTCGCATGCCTCTCCTTTTTTAAGTATCGGCTGGACATGAGCAAGTTTCCATACACTTGGAAATATTCCTGTTGAATATGACAGGTCAAAAAGTTTGCGCAGAGGTTTAGCCAAAGCAGAGGCGCAGCATTTTAAAACAAGGGGCGAGAAACCATCAGGCCCAGTAGCTTTGGACACGTCGAGTTTCGAAAGTACTCTAAAAACTTCCCGAGTGCGAAAGTGTAGCGGCTTTTTCCTACTAATGCACTGTGATAGAGATGGAAGTGGCTGCGATGATGGTGGCAAGTACGAGTTAGCAGCAAAATTAGCAGCAAACAGGTTGGCCTTGTCCAATGAGTCAGTAAAAACATTCCCATTATAAATGAGTGGTGGTGTTGACGAACAGGTGAAATTGTTCTTTACGGTTTTTACTAGAGACCAGAAGCCCTTACTACCCTTTTGAGTAGAAAATACCTTCCGTCTGATGCTCTGGTCGAAATTGAACTTAGCCCGGCTAATTGCTGAATTGCAAATATTCCGCGCATCTCTATAGATACGTCTCGATTCCTCTGAAGGGCACAATTTATATGCCTGGAAGGCTGCTTCCTTCTTTTTAATGGCTGCGAAACAGTCATTATTGAACCAATTGGTGTTAGTTGGTTCGATGTTCTTGAAGCTATGAGGAATAAAGCGATGCATTCCAAACCATAGGATGTTCAAGATATAATCGGTGCTTCTGTTAACGTCCTTCATAGAAAAGCAATCAGACCAGTCCAGCTCTCTGAGATATTTATTAAGTCCCGCCCAATCAGCATTTTTATAATGCCACACTAATCTTTTGGTGGAGTTTAGATTAGTGGTTGTCAGAGATGAGATGGAGAATCGGGCGGAGATTAGACAATGGTCCGAATTACCCAAGGGAGACGTCACCGAAACCGAGTATTTTTCTGGATGCGATGTTAGAAATAGATAAAAAAGGTGCGCGTTGTGCCCCGAAGTATCAGGAACACGAGTCGGACACTCAACCAGTTGCTGTAAATTAAAAGACTCACTAAATAACTCGACGTGTCTTCCAGACGGGCTTGTGGTAGAAGAATGCCTGAGCCACTGTGTGTTGTGGACGTTGAAATCTCCAGCAAGAACGATTTCAGAAGAGGGGGATAATTCCAAAATCTTATCGATATCGGAAGACAGTTTATCGAAGGAGCACACAGTGTCAGTGTCAGACATATTCGGGCTGCGGTATAAAAAGCAGAAGTGAATAATGTGCCGATAGAGTTTAAATCTAATCCAGACATAATTAAATTCTGGATTAGTAGAAGAGAATTGAGGGAGATAGGAGAATGGCACATCATTTCTAATATAAACCGCGATTCCCCTCTGAGGAGAGAAGAGCGGCACTAAGTGATAACCAGGGATGTGATACTGATTAATATCAGAATCGGAAACAACCTTGGTTTCGCTTAGTGCAAAAACTACCGGATTTTCCGCGATCAAGTGGCAGTAAACCGAAAAATGGTTACTTTTTAAGCCACGAATGTTGCAAAAATTAAATAAAAATTTTTGCATAGTCCCGGTCTTAATTTGCCCAAAACAAAACAAACGAAAACGTACACAAACACAAGGACTGACGAACGGGATCCACAGATGCAAAGCAAAGCCGCCTCTGTGAAAACAAAGCCAGCAGCAGTGTTATGCCTGCTGTGCTGAACTTTGATCTCGACGAAGGCAGCTAAATGCTCAGCAGTGGAGACCCGTTAAACGCATTCAATGCAGCACGATTGTACTACATTGAATGTTGGATGGAAGAAAATAAAAAATAGATAGGAACGGACTCACCAGACTGTGCTTTCAAATAGAGCATAAAAGCCCTTCACTCCGGCAAGATGGCACTAGCACTTTGATTTTTTAAAATTCGATTCGCTTTCGTAACCGCTTTAAAAATTTATTGGGGAGCAAGACACGGCGGCACGTCCGTCCCCGTCAGTAGTTCAGCTCAAACTACTAATGTTTTTTGCATGTTGGTATGGGAGCCTAATACCTCTAAATATATTGTTATATTCTGGCAAATAGGTCAATTGATTCTAGGCTTCTGCCTAAGAAGTGCGCCTTCTGAGTTAGAAGGGTTAATTCTACAAAAAAAAGTCTTCATTGATATTTCCAAACGGCCTCCATCCGCGTTGATACCTTGATGCTCTTCGAGTTCTAATTTTGAAATAATTTTTCTAAATTGAGTTTTTAATTGAAGATACTTCTCTTCGGCTTCAACTGGTGTCGCCGGGAGTTAATCCGCTCCCTTCATCAAATCCTCGATCTCCGACTGAACATCCTTAAATTCAGATGCATAATGTTCCAATCTCTCTAACCGCTCGCGAACTTCTTCTAAATTCACGTTAGAGGGATTAGCCGTAATTTTATTAACAAAGGACTCCAACCTGGTCAGCTGGCCAGATCAAATGCTCGGAAGAGATTTTAGCACTAAATTGATTTAGAATGGGTCTGCACAGCAATTATTGTAATCGAAAAAGCACATTCATTACTGACACTGCTCACACTTTTCACCTGTTAAGACAGGTGGGTATTTAAATGCAATAGTTCGTAGTATTCTGAGATTCACGCGAGCGCGATTTCCGATACTCCTATCCGACTGCGTGGACGCGAGCACGTTATAATCAGTAACTGTTTATTAGTTTGATTAAGTTAACAAATATATCAAAGCGGATCGCTGTGTTCTTGACGAGTATTAAGCAAGTACTGATATAATATTCAAAAGAGACTTCCAGTGCCAACGCAAAGCGGTGATTAACTGTTGTTGCTGTTTGGTAGAATAGACTGTCATTGCAATTTTACTGCAGCTGTGCCAAATGATGCCTCGGTGATTGTGTATCGGTAGTTGAAATGATGACCACAGCAATTGTTTGTTCGGAACTTGAACATTAAGCTTTACGTCGAACGTAATTGGTATATCTTATAAGTATAAATTCATCTCAAATCGATCACAAATCGAGGAAGAACTACTGTCTGAATCAACACAATACGGTTCCCCGTTACCCTTACGTTCATCATTAGCCATTGTTCTGAAAAACACTAAATAACTACTACACGAAAAAAAGTTAATATTTTAAATACGTATTGTTATATTTTTAATTACAAAATATTTCTAAATGTCACACAAATTCCAAACTTATTAATTTAATTTCACAATAAGCAGATTTCAATCAATTTCGTCAACTCACAATTCTCTTATAGCGTGTCCTTATAATTATGAACTAAAGATGGTTTCGCTAAGATTTTTTCTTGGTTTCACTTAAAAATTTACTTACACTTAGCATAATTTCATTAAATTATTGCAAAAAAAGTTATAGACACAACATTTAAAAAATGGTATGTTTAGGTAATTGCTAGAACACTCAATCATAAAACCTTCACAATTAGTAAACCTTATTGAACAATTTATTGCAAATATCTATTATATATTATAGCACACAAAATTGTCTACACAAAATTTAGGAAAAAAATGGAACATTTAAGTGATTATAGTACTAAAAGGGACGAGGAAACAAGGAATTGCAATGTGACTACATTAACAGCGAAACTTCCTTTAATAAATTCCTCATGGTATGTGGTTTCATTTAATCCAAAAACTTTTTGTGAGGATACTACTTCTCTTCAATTTTCTTAAGACTTTTACTTCTGATACCAGTTAGACGTGAAACTCAACACGAACTCCAGTATAGCAGTGTATAAATTCAAGGAAAATTATTACAGTTATATCTTCTACGTGTACAAGAAATTCTCATTTAAATTCTTAAAAATTGCCTGCACTAAATGTGCATTGCTTAAGTAACATGATAAAAAGATAACGATGCAAATGATATGCAGTACGGTGAGAAATATCTTAGTCGTTTATGCTGACTATGCGTTATGAACTAATTCCTATGAATCGGATTTGGTAATTACAAAACATTTGCCTCTTTTGTAAAAAGTGTCTTGCCTCAGTTTTATGTTATTTGTTTAATCTATCTGTATCTCCCTAATTATTCCTTTGCATAAAAACCGCGGCAAGTGCAATATATCAAATTACATAGCAATCGCCAATCTTCGTTGTGCCTCCAAGATTTTTGAGGCCTTGTTCTGT
This sequence comes from Leptarthrus brevirostris, assembly GCA_964036015.1. Classification (NCBI taxonomy): domain Eukaryota; kingdom Metazoa; phylum Arthropoda; class Insecta; order Diptera; family Asilidae; genus Leptarthrus; species Leptarthrus brevirostris. Next base: position 84,605,050 of record OZ038375.1, on the reverse strand, counting down.
GATGTCCTTTATTTTCATTGTTCTTGAAATCTTTCAACAATTTTTGCATCTCTGCTAGTAAGGGTAGAGACTACAGTTTTAGTGATTTTACAAGGCATTCCATACATCATCAGATCACAAGCTCCTACCTTGAAAGAATTCCCTTTTTTACCTCCGTACGCTGATAGGTTTGCTTCGTCTAGATACTTGAAAGAACACCAGTGCTTTGTTTGCCTTCAAATGCCTTCAGGATTCAATGGACTCTCCTGAATTACTAATTTCTTTTAACAGGTCAATTTCGACTCGCTCTTTGAGGAATCACGACTTCTTGCATGTGCTTAATCACCGCACTAATAGTGGTAAATTTGAACCGATTTCGTCGATGGTACGGCCATTGGCGTAGCTATGGAGTTTTCAAAGGGAGGGCAGCCGGACAGCTGATCAGCCATCTCAAGGTTTCAATTTCGGTAACCCGATAAGAGATCAACTAACTTTATAGGAGAATTGACAAATTTTGGAAGTAACCAATGAAATGAGAGATACAGGCCTCGTAATAATGGAGTTTCTTCACTCTCCTCATGAAAAGTGGTGCCTTCCTCAAGTCTGCAGTAAAGTTGAAAGTCTGACGACGCAGCTAGATATAAAATAAAAAGTGATCTTTGGCTATAGAATAGTTGATATTTAAAAAAAGAAATAAAGAAGCAATCAAGATTTAATATCTATTACACTCAAACGATTAAGCAATACAAAATTAAAAAACATAACGATAAACAAAGACATTTCTTGTTAATTTGTTAATTAAGTTTTAGTCTTCTATGTTTTTCACTGAATCGGTTTAAGACTGCCTCAAAAGTGATTGTATTTTTCACTATTTCATTTTCTATATGCAGCAAAGCCATATGCGTATACAGTTTGTGTACGTTAGGACAAAACTCCTTTTTAATATGTTTCTTTTTAATTTTTTTATATTTATTTCACAATTTTTTAATTGTAATATGTTTTTAATTATTATGGCTGCATCCAGCGCCGTGAAATCAATTTTTAAAACATCTTTATAATTATTAATAAAATCATCTGCATTCCCCATATCTAATTTTACGAAGGCGTCTACTGCATTCGCCAATGGAAGGTTTTCAAACCGCTGTGTTAAGTTGACAATTAAATTGTCTATCAAATGGTTATAAATATTTATTCCAGTAGTCTTCGGGTTGGGTGTCGGTCGGCAAATGCACCTTGTTGCTTTTGCCAACAGTTGTCTCTGTATAACAATCCTTTTATTGACGCCTCTTTTACGATACTCTAATAGGTCCTAGGAAAATTCCATGCTTTTCAGCAAACTGCTCAATATCTTTGCAAATTTTAAATGCATTTCTAGTTGTATCAAAAGTATAGATTGTACTTGCTATTAAATCACTAGTCTGAGACAGAGTTGCATTTTTGGTCTGAAAAACTTACTCAGTACATTCACTGTAGTGAGAACTGAGTGAAATATATGTAATGATATGATAAACTCTGGTTTAGTCATAGTCGTAAGCAATCCGAGTGCTTCTACGGCATGTTTGTCACGATTATCCGCGACCTCTTCATCCAAAGCCAATTTAATGGCTTTATAATTGGACAGTACTGCTTTATAGTTTTCGAAGCGGCAACTCCATCTTGTAGTACTTAGGCTTCCATTTCGCAACTGCTCCTTATTCCGAGAGATTCCTGTATCTTTTTAAGACTGGCATGATGACCGGGTTGTGAAAAATGAATGTATAACGATTCGATTCCATTAAAAAAAGTCTTTTCTAACGAAATGTTTGCGCCGGAATCGACAACCACCAAATTCAGTTTGTGCGCTAAACAATAGATATATATGGCGTGAGGGTGAGTTTCTTTTATAATGGCTCGTAGGCCTCTATTTCTACCAGACATGACACTGGCACCGTCATAAGATTGCGCAAGAATCGGAACATCGCCCAATTGTCTCTCCATCCCTTGTCCTTGCGCATTTCTAGACGTCGAACAATTAATAAAACCAATGAATCTTTCTACCATATTTAAGTCGATCGCGTATCTAATGGTAATTGACAATTGTTCCTCTTTGTAGCATCTCGCCTCATCTACACTATTTTTAGATGATGTATCCTCTTGATGCCCTCTTAATGGCAAACCCTGACGAGCAAAGGTCAGTATTACATCAATGAGTTTCGAGAAGTATTCTCTATTTTGAATAACATCTTGCTCCTGTTGATTTAGAACTTGCTGATGGACATCTCCAGTTTTAAGAGATATTTTGTAGGATACGTATTTTTGTGCACATTCGACATGAAGAGAAGACTGCATGTTCTTTCAACCCCTCCCACAATTTCTTCCAATTGTTGTAACCGTTCTTTACAAATTTTTTGCGTTGGTCACGAATTCCTTCCTTATTGAAGTGTCTACACACAAAACAGTACACCTTGTCTTTTCCCGTGTTGTATTCCAACCATCTGTATAGTTGATAATATTTAGATGTAAAAGATCTTAAGTTGTTACCAATTTTTGTTTTTGGAAAATTTATGGTCCGTCTTGCAGGGTGCCCAAATTGTTTCGTTTTTCATTACCAGCAGATTCTGATGACTCAAACGTCTGCCCGGAGTTCGTCGGCGGGCGACAGTTTTCTGGAACTTCTGTACTTTCTATCTAATTTTTTGCGGTAAACTAGGACAAGGATTAGTTGCACCTGCCGTCTTTTCACGATCATGTGTTATTGACAATTCGGGTATTTAAAAAATGATCTGATATCTCTAAATTTCTTCATATTTTACCTAGAAAAAAACAAGTGTGTATCAAATCTAAATAGTAAAAAAATAAAATACCTTCCTTCTGAATTTACTTGTATTTATTAGCTTTTAAACACTATAATCCAGTAATTGCAAATACCTAGTAGCGCGCACAATGACAAAAGCTGAACAAGGTCGCGGTCAATCAACAACTGAGTTGTATTCTGGTGCTCGCGGCCGCTCGTGCCATTTTCGACGCTATTTTCTACGTCATAGGATAGAGACTACCTCTTGGAGCGGCTCTATGCGGTGGAGGGCAGGGTGGATGAAGCCAAAACCAGCGTAAACCGTAAACTACAAGCCATGAACAGAACTTTTATATGTGGTCGTAAATAGTCCTACTGAAAAATGTATTTACATTGCTGCTTATGGCAGCCAGGGGGTAATTTTTTCTTAAACTCGCCCTATCTCCAAAACTATTAGTTCTATGTAACAAAAGATTGATATTAACTTAATTAAACCTGAAATTTAAGTCGTAAAGCAGATTTTCATCCAAATCGCAAGCAGTATGTTGTGCCCTCGTATTTTCTTTAGAAAGATTTTCCTACTTTCAGGCTTACAAATGCCTGTTGTTTTATTTACATAAAGTAGATCAAAACAAAAAGAAAAAAAGAATTTTTTGAAATTTTTATTGTTTCTGGTTTGATCTTTGTTCGATCTTGAAGTACCCCTTACGAAAAGTTTATATCAAAATGTTTGACACGATTCAGCCCATGAAAGTCGTCTAAAACAAAAAATCGAAAAAGATTTAGTTTTATTATCCCCTTGGCTATCCTTTGACGCAACTTTTGGGAAATCTCACTTAAAGATGTTTATGCATGAACCTTGGACAAAATGTTAATTTAGATCAATCTACAATGTCAGGACCGTAGATTTCATCTTCTTGTTGAAGAAGAAACTCCCGTTGTGCTACTTGCTGTTCTCGTTGTTCAATCCGAACCCTTTTTGCAGTGTCGGATGTTCTTGGTATGTCCTCGTAAAGCAAGTTTACGGGTTAGCGCGATGGAACATTATAAAAACCACACGCGGAGATGTGTTTGACAGTCTCTGACATCCTGAAATAATAAGAATTTGATTATATTATACCCAGGGCATGGTCCTGACACGTTCTAGATTAGAAAAATGCAAAAATAAAGTATCGATTTTTTGAAACCAACAAGGTAGAAGACCCCCTTAATTAACGTAGTCGGAGCTTACTGAGCTCGATGGATTAAATGATTAATACATCAATCACAAAATTTCATAGTCTTTATTCATTTACAGTTTCTGTTCTTCACAGTATAACGTTTAACCTCACTTATGTTATAAGCATATTGTTGTCCAACACGGGTTCTATGGCATCTGAGGTTTTTCTGATTTCCGAAATCTGCGACATGCACATGACAATGCATGTTACAGTATGTAGGTTATGTTAAACATCAATGTCTCGTTTCGTAACTGTCATTTTGGTCGTATTGACTTTCATCTTTCCAACCATTGAGGCATCGGCTTGATTATTCATTTATTTTCGCTTTTTGGGAAGTTAAGTTTAAATCTTTTGCATTTTACGGGTTGTTTATTTGATAATATATTGATATTTGATATTATATGTATACATTAAGAGTTTAAGCAGTTTTGCATCTCAGTATATACATTTACTTAAAAATGATTTCATGTTCTATTTACAGCTCAGAAAAATCAGATTTGAATGATGTTAAGCTGTCAGGATCAGCGCCTTTTGGAGGTAAATTCATACGATTTTACATAGTTTTTGCATAATTTTATATTGTTTCTTAAATAGATCAAAAATCCGGACCTGTGCCACCATATATGCCTATCCAAAGTAATAATTCAAATGCACATGGAAAAAAAAAGACATACAAAGATAGATGTGCTCATCAGTGAGAAAATATATTTTTTATAAAACTGAGTAATTCGTTGGGTCTTACTTTTACAAAGAAATTCCCTTTTGAAATCATATACACATTGTTATTAACAGCTAAGGGGTAAAATTTTTTGACAATGTTGTCTCATAAAACATAGGGTAGTCTTGACTTTAACGGAATTAAGGGTAAGCGAAATGGGTTAAGAGGTTGTGAAAGAGACAACAATGTATCCTTAGCTCGAACGTTCTGGAAAAATAAAACGAGGGGAAAAAGAAGATGGTAAACCTGTCCATATTCGTGTTTTTCTACTTATGAAATATTCGCGAAATTTGACGGTGCGGTTCTTTAGAACAATGGTGTAATGTGTGCGCGGTATATGTGCAACGTGAAGTTGCCGCGAGATGTTCAAGTGGCACGCGCTAGCTGGCAGTACGTCCCAGCTCGTCGGTATGGGGTTTGGGTCCTTAAACATCCTATCACAAACCACAACAGAATTCGCGTGCCTGTGGCGACATATGGTTGTGAATTCCATCTGTCAAGTTTGCCACCAAGGATAAAAAAAAAACATTTAGAGAAACAGATTAAGAAGGAAGAGCAACAGGCCTGGTGTCACCTGTTACTCCTAGCCGCGCTGAACTGTCATGATTAGCAAAAAGAAAAAAATTCCATCCCCTTAGTCGACAGTTCACTCATCTAACCCGCGCCATCCCTTTACCAGGTTAGGGTACAGGCCCAACCTATAAAAGAAAAGCTGAAAGAAAACAAAATAAAAATCAAACTAAATCATAAGGAAAGAGGGAGAAGGGAGGAGGGGGACAAGAGAAGGAAGAAGCTCCATAGGGGTTTCGTGAAAATTAAATTACCAATTCATTTAACAAAAATAATGTAAGTAATGTGTTGATACAGAATAATTCTCAAAAAAAAAATACATCAATCATACACAGGAATAAGTTAGGTTTACATTGTTTCAGTCTGACCGAAGCAGTTAACTTATACTCATAAAAAAATTTAGGAAGTGTATCTTAAGCTATCGACTTTAACAAAATTCAACAAAAGTAAGATGCGATTAGTATATTATTGATTATTTACTTAACCGAGCAGTCTTGCTGCAAACTTAAATCACCCACACAATTATATCATACTAATAGGTTAAAAAAAAAACGTTCTAGCTTGACACACTAAAGATGGGCTGTAAAAGAACTGGTTTCGCATTGGTATCTCTAATAACTATGAGAGAATGTAAAACACCACAGAGAAAACTCTCACTAAATCATGATTAGCATCGCGCCCCTATGGTTAAATTGTGCACAACTTACATCGATAGGAACGTTGCCCAAACTATCATTGAAAGAAACTTTAAACTCATTGGCTCAGTTTCCTCTGATCTTAGATGTTTAACTTCAAAAGGCTCTCTCGGCTCTTCTTTTCATCCGTCCGACGCCATTGCTGCATCTGGTTCGGATTCTGCTTCTTCAGGAACTATATCACCGAATATGAACTGCCCCACTCGCCGGGATTCAACATCTGCATCACCTCAATCAACCGAGAAAGTGGTTCCTGCAGCTCCACCTCAATCAACCGAGAAAGTGGTTCCTGCAGCTCCACCTCAATCAACCGAGAATGTGGTTCCTGCAGCTCCACCTCAATCAACCGAGAATGTGGTTCCTGCAGCTCCACCTCAATCAACCGAGAAAGTGGTTCCCACAAACTCGCTTTCCTCCTTGGCGCAGCCTGCTCCAGATGTTGATGCTACTGTTGGTTCTATCGTGCCCCAGATGGCGACGGGTACTGGTGTCGTCATAAATGTCTCTCCGCTAGTGTCATCCCAATCCACTTCCACCGCACCTACGATTAACAAATTTGGCACCACCTGGTCGGTATTGGAATGCGAATAGAGATTAAAGAAACTAGGCAGTAAATACTCATCTTCATCAAACGACCATACTTCATTCCTCCTTAAGGGTGCCCCTCACAACGCCACCGTTTCCTGGGTACATAGCTTTTTTTCCCGGAATTTGCATTCATCCCCGTTAGCTGCCTGAAGTTACCCTTGGACGCAAAGAAATTCAGCAACTTCAAGATCTCCATCCCGAACAAGTATGTGTGGCTCATCAGTAACCCCACCAGCAAAATCTTCACTCTCGGGACTATCGAAATATCCAAGTGGTCTAGGAAGTATGTTAAGTTTAACCCTAAGCCCACTGCATCTAACCCTAAATTCTAATAAACCAAATCCTACTAACTATCCCAAAGGTAACTCCAAATGTCCTTCTCCCATACCTAAATTTAGTATTCAGCCTAATCGTAAGAACATTAGCACTAGTAACAACATAATCTCTCATCACTCTTCCGCACCTAGTGATCCAAATTCCAATTGGCAATTCAAAATGGGTGCATTTCCAGACTTTAAACTTAGTACCCGAATCAATTATCCTAACTTCATTTATTCTCACACCCTTAACCCCTCTGATCCACTTACAGCAAAGCCCTCGAACACATCTATCCCAGCCGACAACCCTATCACCACTGTCTCGAATTCTGTATATCCAGCGCATCCACCCAACCACGCACTCCCAACTTCTTCCGAGTGCCCACCTAGCCACAAGCCATCATCTTCCGACCATCCCACCACCTCTACTTCGATTTCCGTCTGTCCCACCCCTCAGCATACACCTAACCTCGCAACCGCTACTTCCTCCGCATGCCCACCTAATTGCAAGTCATTATCTTCTTTCACTATCGCCCCTTCTCTAACTTCTTCTACCTCCGCTAACCCGCCCGTTCAGCTAACTAAAACTCCTACATCCGAACATAACTCATTTATCGATCCCCTAATCCCACCTACAGTTAAATTGACTTTGTGCTCTGCGGATTCCAATGATGGACGACACCTCTTGTCCCGTTTTCGGGACCGCCGCATTTACGAAAACGTACGTCTATTTCTTGCCTATCTGCACGACAAACCGAATTTCGTCTGTATTGATGGTAAAACCAGCACCAACGTCATGTTAAGTATACATTAGAAGACCTGCCCACAGATACAACGGTCTTACATCAACTTTACATAAGTTCCACGAATCATTCAATATCCCTTCCCATAAGTTTTCAGAAGATCTATCCACCTATGCTATCTCCAAAACAGTCGCAACGACTCCTTAAACTACTTTCGTTCCTAACCCCCCCCCCTTTCTCTATTTCTGACCTCCCCCTAATGCACCTGCGGTCTCCGATCAAGTACCTCTCCCCAGCAGCCTTGTCAGTCTATTACCAGAACGTCAGAGGACTTCGCACAAAAACATCCAATGTTTTCCTAAACTCCCACAAATTCCCGCACGATATCTTTGCCTTAACTGAAACCAATCTAATACCAGGAATTCTCGACAACGAACTATTCCCTCCTAACTATACCATTTTCCGTGTTGACGGTTGTGTAGGCAACAATGACCCACCAGGGGTTCTCATAGCTGCTCACAACCGTTATGATGCCACCCGCTTTAAGACCTCCGACTCTTCAATATCTGCATTTGTATGTATCAAATTAACACTGAATAAGTGTATTCTGTATATTCTTTGTTGTTATATTCGTCCCTCTCAAGCTATAGAAGCCTACGAGCCCGTAATTGAAACGTTAGACACCATGCTTGAGAACGCTAATGCCTCCGATGAACTCATTGTACTCGGTGACTTTAACCTCCCCCGTATTCAATGGTCATTGTCTGAGGACTGTTCACACTTTGTCCCCCTAAACGCCTCTTCCGGCAAAGAAGCCTTTTTTACCGATAAGCTCTCTGTTTCTGGTCTCTTTCAAGTTAGTGGAGTCAGAAACTTTCTGGAAAGACAATCTTTTCCTCAGACCCAGTTAACTCGGCTGTCGCGGAAAGCGAACATCTCCTCTCCTCCCTCGATCGTCACCATCCTCCCCTGTTCCTCGTTTTATCCTACGAACACCCTCACGCCCTTTCAAGCTCCGAGTCTTCTCTTTCCTTCAATTTTCGTAAAAGCGACTTTGAAAAATTAAATCACTTGCTCCTCAACTCCAACATTGACAATATCCCTCAACATCTTCCAATAGACGTTGCTGTAGAGAGGTTTTATTCGGAAATAAACGCTTGCCTTACACAATCTATCCCTCTTCTTCCTCGTAAAAACTGCTCCTCATCACCGGTTTGGTACGACAAAGAATTACGCTCTCTCCGCAACAGGAGAAATAAACGTTGGCAAACTTTTCTTCTGACCCAGACTGAGTCTGACTATTCTTCCTACTTGTCTGCTTACACCTCTTTTTCTGAACGTTGTGATACCCTCTAACATGAGTACCTCCAACGGATGGAAACAAGCCTCATATCCGACCCCAAGTGCTTTTATAGCTTTATTAATTCTAAGAAGAAATCCAATGGTTACCCTTCCACCCTAAAGCTCGAGAATACCTCTTCATCAGATCCTCAGGTTATCGCCAACCTCTTTGCACACTTCTTCAGTAAATCTTTCAGCGACAATTCGCTCCAACCCGACCTTAGCTACTTTTCATTCTTGGACAAATGCACTCAAACGTCGTTTACATCTTTTGACCCTGACCGCGAACAAATCGCCGCCAGTATTAACGGGCTTGCGGATGACTTTCACCCCGGTCCTGACGGCATTCCGGCCATAGTTCTGAAAAAGTGTGCCATGCATCTAGTTCAACCCCTTACTTCGCTTTTCCGCCTCTCGGTCACTCAAGGGGTTTTCCCTCAATTATGGAAAAACTCTTATATTATTCCCATATTCAAAAAAGGCTGCAAGAACGATGTATCCAACTACAGACCCATTGCTAAATTATCATCAATACCTAAACTATTCGAAAAATTCGTCTATGATTCCATGTTCTTCCACTGTAAGTCTATTTTCTCACTCTCCCAGCATGGCTTCCTCAAAGGTAGATCTACAACCACCGAATTCCGAAATACCGAATTCGTCTCCAAAACAGTATGTGCCCTGGAAAACGGTAAAGATGTTGATGTTATCGCCACCGATTTTAGTAAAGCCTTTGACAAGATCTCCCATAGCGTTATCCTGTTTAAACTTGATCGCCTAGGCTTCCCCCCCCCCCCCCCAGATTCATCTCCTGGATTAAATCCTACCTCAACAACCGTCAATACAATGTTCTTTTCAGCTCATCCATTTCTAACCCCATTGTCGCTCGTTCCGGCGTCCCTCAGGGCAGCCACCTCGGTCCATTAATTTTCATCCTTACAATTAATGATGTTGATTGTGTCATAAAATACTCAGAGCTGTCCATTTATGCTGATGACATGAAAATAATTAAACATATCTCCTCCACAACCGACTCTCTTCTTCTCCAAAATGACCTCGATTCGTTTACCACATGGTGCATGAAAAACTTTCTTGAGCTCAATGTCTCCAAATGCCAGTCCATGTCTTATTCCCGCAAGCGTCTTACCCCACCCCGAGGACATACATGTTAACCAACGTACCAGTCCCTATCGTTACCTCTTTGTGTGAGCTAGGAATAATCTATGATAGTGAACTAAATTTCCGCTCTCATATTGATAGCATAATTAACAGAGCCAACTCCGCGCTAGGGTTTGTGAAGCGCTGGTCTAGAGAGTTCTCCAATCCTTATGTTTCCAAATCTCTCTATATTTCCTTCGTTAGACCTCTCCTTGAATATGCCAGCCAGGTTTGGTCACCCACGCAAACAACCCACATTAACAGAATTGAATCTGTCCAGCGTAGGTTCATTCGCTTTGCTCTACATGATCTTCCATGGTTAGATAGATTCAACCTTCCACCTTATGAAAACCGTCTGCAACTGATCGACTTACAACCCCTAAGTAAACGTCGTGATGTTTCCGACGTTCTCTTCATTCATCAGCTACTAGCTGGTGCCATAGACTGCCCTTCAATCCTGCAGTCTTTACCCATCTATACCAACCCTCGCAACCTTAGGTCCACTCCCGACTCGACCGCCATCGCACGAACTACGGTCAACGCGAACCAATTACCAGGATGCTTCGAAAAGTCAACGACCTTCACTCCTTTGACTTCCATCTGAGTAAATCATCCCTTCACAAAGCCTTATATCTTTATCCCGCCCATCTTGATCGCCTTTCCTAATTCTCCTTCCTCCCAGTTTATAGTTATCATAATCATAGCTTATATTGTAGCTTACATTATCTTTTATGAATTATTGTTTATTTTAGTTTGCAGTATTTATTTTGTTATTTTGTATTTTTTATGTAATAGCTTGCATTAAGCTTAAATAAATAAATAAAATGGAAAAGGATTCGTTTTTCTATTTCCTTCAAGCTTGCCATTATCAAATGACTAACGTAACGTTTCTTTCTTATAATGGATAGTTAAAGAATGGGAATTTACCAGTTGAAATACTCGCGCGTTTTTTTCGTTTTCTGGAAGTGAAGGGGTCGCTTTGTGGAGCGCTTTTATTCCACGCGTCTTTTGACCTCAGAAAGTAGGAAAAAAATTGAACTTACCGATAGGCAGGTGGCACCGGTTACTGAGGGTCAAAGGACACCAATCCACGGTACTTTGGTGGCTTTATTCCTCCAAGGAACGCTCTAGCGCGAAAGAAGTTTTATAACCCAAAATGCTTTCCTGAGCGTTCTAAAGCTGTTCCTTGTTTTGCAATGAAAAAAATATCATCCGATTAGAATTTTATTCGAGCATCGATGTCTCGAATAAATTTGGAAAACAATTAAAAAAAATGAGTGAGCTTACCTTCAGCAGATGTTCATCCTGCAGCTGTCACGGAACAAGTATATCTTCTTCTTTACCAAAAGATCACGTCCGTGGCAGCAAACAGGAGTGACAACCACAAAGTATAAATGGATATGTTCATACCAAAAAGGTAAGGCATGGCTCACTTTACAACACAGGTTTCTCTCGCAAGGCCTGTAGCTCTAGCGATCCGATGACAGAGGAGCTGAAGACGTGAGACAGGATCTATTCGGACTCATCGGTGGCAAAAGATCGTCCCAGGGTCTGGCGTTGGCACGTTGACGTGGCAGTTCCCGGTATCACTTCATTCCCTAATGAGAGGAAGAAGGATGGCCGGTCACTTCCACCTCGAGCAGAGAGTCAGATCTTTCCCCTCCAAGCTCTAATGAGAAGCCGGAGAATTCAGATCTTCCCCACTGTCCGATTGCAACAACGTGTGGCACGACCACAGCCCTGAGATGAAGAGTCTCATGTTGTACCGACTGAGCCGGGCATTCCTGTCTAGGACGGCGGACGGACGGACTAACAAAAAAAATTATTCAGAGTTGACGGACGGACGAATAAAATTGGACTGTCTCTTTTTCGATGACCTTCACTGCCTAATGTCTTTGGCGTGAAAGGTTCCAATGGACTTGCCTTGCATATCCTCCAGCTGAAACATACTCTGTCCCACGCGCTTAACAATTCTGGGCTTCTTAAATTTATTGGCGAACTTTGCGCTGATGCCTTTTTGCATGTCTCTTTGTATGACAGACGTACAATACACTTCCTGACCGAGTGTATGTGACGTCACGACAGCGAGTGTTATAACTTTTTCCATGCTTATCATGTGCGCGCTGGAGGTTGTCGGACATGCGTGAGCGTATTAACTGAAGGCGGTCTGATACAGGCAGCACCGATACATCACCAGATTTTAACTGGTCAAGATGTCGCAGTAGTGGATACGAAGAACCGTGCTGTGCCATATGTTGGCCACAGAGAGCATAATATGGGCTGACGCCAGTGGATTGGTGTACTGAAGAGCGAAGAGCACTTCCGATGGCAGGAGGGTGTAGGTCCCACGAACTATGATCGTCTTGTAGATAGGCACGAATAGCAGACAGAATTGACTCGTTCCGAAGCGTTAGAATGCGGAGGATATTGTTACGTTTCTGTAACGGCGGGGAATACCACGGAGTTTAGCACCGCAGAAGGAAAAAAAAAAATTTTCACGCAGCGACTTGCGCGTAGGTCTATTGGTTACAGCGCGCCGGGGACGGCTTATCACCTGGGAGGACGACGAACGGCAAGATCGACTGAGTAATCCGGACACGTTGGGTCAAGCGACCAGGTAAGTATGAGTTTGTCCGGTTCTACTCACGCGCTGTAGGCCGCGGCGTTATTTCACTCTTCACTGATTCCTGCTTTTGTCTGACTTTAATGTTTCGTACAGCTACCTCTTTAAAACGGGGCGAAGGGGTTGCTAGCCGATCACTACGCAAGGAAACCGAGAAAACAAACTCAGCGGGGCCAGAGGCATCAACTTCCGGTAGATATAACAATCCTCTTCTCTTTTAGGGCTTAGGCAGACACCTCTTCCTGATAAAACCTTCGAATGAGTTGTAGTAGCTGTTGTTAGTCGAGATCCCGTAGTTGTTCCAGACAATTTCTTCCGACGCGTTTTGGATAGATCCGTTCCGTCACTATCGGAAAAGCTATTCCGAGAGACACAAACAAAGAAAGAAAAAACTAATAAATCCGATAACGACGTTTAAGGCAGCAGTGAACTCTGCTAGGCTGAAAATTTTATTCTTTGGTAATGTAACCTTTTTCCCATTAAAACAAATAAAAATAAATGCAACTGCAAGTCAACTAAAATTTCCTTTCACTGTAAAGGTAAACGAAATTCTATGACACGGTACGTTTCACGTGGATCGAAATTTCCCTTCACTGCACTTTTATCTGTCGAGACGTTTAAGGCAGCAGTGAACGTTATTAAGTTTAAATCCGATCCTAATACAACTGTCTTATATAGACGAATAAAGATTCATGCCCCTGTAAGTCCTATATCGGCTGGGCTTTCCTCTAACTGCACAGATAAGCAAAACTCTATGACACGACCCGTGTCATGTAAGTAGGAACTCCTTTTCACTGCAAATTTTCGTTTAGGTCGAAGATTTTTAAGGCAGCAGTGAACTTTGCTAGGCTGAAAATTTTATTCTTTGGTAATGTAACCTTTTCCTATAAAAACAAATAAAAATAAATGCAACTGCAAGTCAACTAAAATTTCCTTTCACTGTAAAGGTAAACGAAATTCTATGACACGGTACGTTACATGGGGATCGAAATTTCCCTTCACTGCACTTTTATCTGTCGAGACGTTTAAGGCAGCAGTGAACGTTATCAAGTTTAAATCCGATCCTAATACAACTGTCTTATATAGGCGAATAAAGATTCATGCCCCCGTAAGTCCTATATCGGCTGGGCTTTCCTCTAACTGCACAGATAAGCAAAACTCTATGACACGACCCGTGTCATGTAAGTAGGAACTCCTTTTCACTGCAAATTTTCGTTTAGGTCGAAGACGTTTAAGGCAGCAGTGAACTTTGCTAGGCTGAAAATTTTATTCTTTGGTAATGTAACCTTTTCCTATAAAAACAAATAAAAATAAATGCAACTGCAAGTCAACTAAAATTTCCTTTCACTATAAAGGTAAACGAAATTCTATGACACGGTACGTTACACGGGGATCGAAATTTCCCTTCACTGCACTTTTATCTGTCGAGACGTTTAAGGCAGCAGTGAACGTTATCAAGTTTAAATCCGATCCTAATACAACTGTCTTATATAGGCGAATAAAGATTCATGCCCCTGTAAGTCCTATATCGGCTGGGCTTTCCTCTAACTGCCCAGATAAGCCAAACTCTATGACACGACCCGTGTCATGTAAGTAGGAACTCCTTTTCACTGCAAATTTTCGTTTAGGTCGAAGACGTTTAAGGCAGCAGTGAACTTTACTAGACTGAAAATTTTATCCTTTTGTAATGCAACTTTTTTCCTATATAAGCTCACAAAAATAAATGCAACTTTTTTCTTATATAAGCAAACAAAAATAAATGCAACTACAAGTCAACAAAAATTTCCTTTCACTGCACTTCTATATGTCGAGACGTTAAGGCAGCCGTGAACTTCAGTGGGTTGAAAATTTTGTTCTAATATAAATGTTTGTTTTTTTTATAGGCAAAGGACACGTCACGCAAAGGCTCATTTCCCGTAGGCCGAGACTTCCTTGCACCCTAAAAACTGATATAGGCAAAACTTACGGCTTACCGACTTAGACTGCTTGAAGATAAAAAATGTTCAACGGAGCACCGTTTCCTTCCTTGTGGCAATTTTATTTCCCACGACGAATCTGGCCGATTGGTGGAAAGTTAGAATCCACCCCGCGCGTCCGGCGGCTTCGCCTTAATTCCTCCTGAAGTCCCTGCAAAATCGCTCCCTTTTCTGCTTCGCGGGGATAACAAAATTCACACTCCCGAAGGTATTTAATGCTTTATTAATTAATTCTCGGCGTTTGATTAGCCCAAAAGACAATAAAAATAGAAATTATAATCTACACTTTTTAACTTTATGTTTTTAAAAGAACACGTCTGACTCGGACCAATGGCGAAGATAGAAGAGAACAAGATCACATTTCTTTTTGTGAACGAAATGAGAACCCGACCGGAAAAAGCTTTGGCTCCACCGCTGTTTCGCAACTTGACATTCCGGATGTTTGGGTTGCGTTCATTTTTTAGAACTTACTAAGGTTAATAATTCGTACTAATTATTTAAATTTCGGTGATTAGATGTGGGCAGCAAAATTTTGTTTGCATTTATTCTATTGAAGCGGTGGGGACAAATGCCGATCGCGGTGGGTTCACATTACGCGAATTCAAATGTACATGTTTTGTGTGCAGCTAATGGGTTATTTGCTAGAGCAGTAGCTAGGCGTGTGTTTGGTTGGCGTAATGTCGGCGGTGGCGTCGGCGTAACATCACCCCTGTCCTCATGGGAAAGCTGTCCTCAGCGTCCTATTTAGGCCCACACGGTTAGGTCGGCTTCGACAAGTAAGGCGACTATCGGCTGGCATCTGTAAGGATAAAAGACATTTAGCAGAAAAAAAAGGCGCATACCACTAGGTCGTTGGTCCTCTCTGACTACTCCTTCTCTTGACAGGCTGCTCTTCCTTCGGCCATCAGACAGTAGTGTTGGGGACGCACTCATAGGTTTCTAGGTGACGTACTCTTCTTGGGGTAGCATCCTTCTAGGTTTAAGCTGGTCACCCGACGTTGTCCTTAAGGAACCCGAGGCATTTCCTCCTCGATGTTGGATGACACGGACTTACGCGTCTCAAGCGAGAGGCTTGGTATAGGGCGCCTCTTGCTCGCCCTCTTTTGGGTGTTTCATTTGGGACTCTATGGATGAACAGGAAGGAAGAACATCGTGGAGTGTTAGGGTTTTCCTCGATTTCGATAGGTTTGGTTAGGCTTTAGTAGGCTAGGTTATATTTTGGTAGGCTTTTGTTAGGCTTAGGTAGGATTTGTTAGATTTTGGTAGGCTTTTGTTGGGTTTTGGTAGGCTTTGTGGTAGGCGCTCCAACAACACAAATGTTTAGCCGGAAGTCCAAGAGGCATTTCCTCCTCGCCATTACTGACAAAGACTACTCGGCCGGGGGAGAGGTTAGATGTAAGGCGCCTCTCATTCGCCCATTAATGCCTTTGCCTTGCAACCTGACTATCGTAGATGAAAGATTTCTTTTTACGCTAGGTTGGTAGGTTAGGTAAGCGTGGGATTAATATAGGAGTGGTAGGCGATAGGTTTTCTGTATAGGTATGCTCATTGCAAGCGTTGGAAGGCTGACAGAAGGTGTTATGAAACTATTTCCATAGTAATAGGCTTGTTTTGGGTAGGCTGGATGGAAATATCGGCATGCTTTCTGTATGGGTAGGATCGGTATAGCATTGGTAGGCGTACAGAACTATTACGGAATTATTCCTACTGCTCCTTTTGTTTGTGTAGGCTGAGCAGGAATATCGATAAAAATTTCTGTTAAGGTAGGCTCGCTATAAGCGTGGGTAGGCATACAGACACTAAACTACATGTTCACAACACACACACAATATATGGCCGGCAGTCCAAAAGGCATTTCCTCCTCGCCATTACTGACAAAGACTACTCGGCGGCGGAGAGGTTAGGTGGAGGGCGCCTCTCACTCGCCCTTTAATGCTTTCGCATGGTTAAGCGGCTGTCGTAGACGACAAGTTATTTTTAGACTAGGTAAGTAGATTTGTTAGGATCACGTTAGAATGACAGGTTAGTAGATTTATTCTAGGCCTAGAGTTACCATAGGCGTAGCACACTAACTGGTGTTATTAATCTTAGGTTAGTAAATGCTAGGCTTAGGTTAGCTATTAGTGAGTTTGTCTTGGCATTTATTAGGCTGGTTAGTAGATTTTTTGTAGTTTCCATTCTTGAGCAAAACTCACCAGCGAATGACGTTACTTTTGAGAAGTTCGAAGAAGATTACACATGCCGGAGTCTAGGATCGATCCAGGATCCACCACCCGCTATTTCATGATCCATTTTGGGGAGCCGGTGGAGTCCAAGTATGCACAGGCGTTATGGACGTGGCAAATGGATTATTTAACCGAGTATACTTGTCCGGGATGAAGGAGAATGTTGCTGATCGCTCGAGCAAGCAGTGCTGTCGATGAGCAGACAAGTATCGTTGGCAGTCCGCACTACCGCCGGGGGTGGACTATGATCTACTCGGTGGGCGATCGAGCACGTAGTATCGTCGTTGTGGAAGTGTGGCCTACCTATCCCTAGTGGTCGACTCGAGTTAGCTGCTTTTGAAGAATATCAATTCGGTATGTTATTTCCATCCGTCATCGACCTAAGCTTAAGCGCTTCCTATATGCTGCGATTTTTTGGGGAGTCGCACCCAGTAGAGTCCGATGGCGTGTTGGGAGGAAAACGCTACTCTGGTAAGATCGTCCCGGTTTCTCATTTTTACTGTTCCAAAATTCTCAGGCTTATGTTTCGGTCTTTGTGGAGTGGCTCGACGAGCCTGGCGAAAAGCGACAGTCGGTAGGGGGTGGCGATACTCTTCTTATTTCGCAGGATTACTTCCAAGGCACTGTCTAAGACGCGTATTCGTCTCTGGTCGAACTGCTCCTCGAGTTAAACTCGCTTCGTTGTGCGATATTTTAACTTTAAGTTAGGTAAACGATATTTGGGCGGCATTTTTTTAACACTTCCTAGGCAATCCTCATATCTGCAGCCGGTCGTCATAAAACTACACAATTAGTGCAGAGAGTCATTTTAGATGGTCAACAAGGGCGTGCTGTTCACCCAGAAGGCCAGCACGTCTCGATCTTCTTAGTTAATCTTTAGGCTGTGCGATCACGTTTATTAGGCTGTAAGCAGGCGTTAAAATTTCTTTTCTTGAAGCGACCGAGGTCCTAGTCGTCCAATGGTGGTAGGAAAGGCGCTAGACGGTTCCTGTGCAGATTGAAGACCCTCTTCCCGTTGTCTTTTTTTATTTTGTAGTTTACTTCGCCTATTGTCTGCAAAATCGTATACGGTCCTTCCCAATCTCGTTGTAGCTTGGGGCATTTTCCTTTACGCCTTCTCGGATAGTACACCCAGACTTTATCACCCTCTCGAAACGGATTAGCTCGAGCCGATAAGTCATACCTCTGTTTCATCGTTCGGCTATTCGCCTTTAGGTTGTCGCGCGTTTGTTCATGGACTTTCTGGAGACGTACGATCAAGCTCTCCACATACTTATCGCTGGGCGTTGCTTCCTTCGGTAGTTCTCCAATGTGCAAGTCCATTGGCAATCTTAATTCTCTTCCTAGTGTCAGCATGGCTGGCGTTTCCTTGGTGCTTTCGTGTATCGAACTACGATAGGCGAGTAGGCATAGCTGCAGACTCTCATCCCAATCTCGTTGATGATCGCTCGTGTATTTTGACAAATAGTTCAGTAGGGTCCTGTTAAACCTTTCCACCATCCCGTCTGACTGAGGGTGGAGCGGTGATGTCCTCGTTTTCTCGATCCCAAGCCTTTTCATGACTTCTTGAAATAATGTAGACTCGAAGTTGCGTCCCTGGTCTGAATGGAGCTGTAGAGGGACGCCAAACCGTGAAAAGACTTGTTGCACCAGGGTTTCAGCTACTGTCTCGGCAGTTTGATCAGGGGTCGGAAGCGCTTCAGGCCACTTCGTGAAGTAGTCCATCACGACTATGATGTATCTGTTGTTTCTAGATGTAGCTGGTAGTGGTCCCAGGATATCCACTGCTATTCTCTCGAACGGGGCACCGACTGCATACAACTGGAGAGGGGCTTTTTGTTTTCGAGTAGGTCCTTTCCTCTGGTTGCATAGCTGACACCTTTTGCACCATCTTTCTACGTCGCTGCTGCATCCGATCCAATAGTACCGGCTCTTAATTTTATCCGTGGTACGTTTTACGCCAAAATGGCCTCCAACTGAGCTATCGTGCGCCTGTTTTAAAACTTCTTCCTTCATCGAGGCCGGCAATAAGATTTGATAGATGGTCCCCGATGATGTCGCATGGATTCGGCAAGCTGTATCGTTGTGCAGTTTTAAAAATGGAAACATTGCTTTGTAGGCCTTTAACGTAGGGTCAAGAGAAGCGATTTCAGCATGTTCTGGGGCTTTCCCCGCTCGTAGCCAATCTCGAACTATACTCAGGTTCTGCTCTTTTTCTTGTAGTGTTGGCAAATCTTGTAGGACTGTAATTAGCCTTAGGCGAACTGTTTCCTTCTCCTCTATCCGTTGACAGTACAGGCAATCCTTCGTTAGGCAAGGGCGACGAGACATAGCATCCGCGTTTCCGTGTTTGTTCCCGGATCTATGCTGAATTTCGAAGTCGTATTCCTGTAGCTGCTCGAGCCAACGTGCTATCTGGCCTTCGGGTTCCTTAAAATTGGTCAGCCAGCGAAGTGAGGCGTGGTCCGTCCGTAAGATGAAATGTCGGCCGCATAGGTAAGGCTGGAAACGTTTGATGGCTTTCACAACCGCGAGAAGTTCCTTCCGAGTTACGCAATAATTTTGTTCCGGCCTACTCATGGTTTTACTATGGTACTCTATCACCCGCTCGACTCCCTCCTGCACCTGTGATAGGACTGCACCCCAAGCGTAATGACTCGCGTCGGTGTCCACGAGGAAGGGGTCTTGCTCGTTAGGCTGGGCTAGGATCGGGTAGTTGACTAATTTGGTTTTAAGGCTACTGAAAGCATCCGCACATTCTGGAGTCCAGTGGAAGGCGACCGCTTTCTCTGTAAGTCTGGTCATAGGTTTTGCCGTTTCGGAGAAATTTTGTATAAAACGCCGGTAGTACGCACAGAGTCCTAGGAATGATTGAACGTCTCTCTTACTTCCAGGGGTGGGCCAATCTTGGACTGCCTTTATTTTATCGGGGTCCGGCGATATGCCCTCCGGTGAGATTATATGCCCCAAGAACTTTACCTCCCTTTTACATAACTGGCATTTGGATGGCGACACTTTTAGACCTGCGGACGAAAGACGGCTCAAGACGAGGTCCAGATGATGCAGTAATTGTTCAAAACTTTTGCCGTGGACGATAACATCGTCTAGGTAGACCAAACAGACATCGTAAGGGATGCCCTCCAAAACAAGTTCCATCAAACGCTGGAAAGTTGCAGGCGCGTTGGTTAGTCCGAATGGCATGACAGCAAATTCCCAAAGTCCGTAGCCGATGGAGAAGGCGGTTTTCTCTCTGTCTTTGACAGACATTCGAACCTGCCAATACTCCGACTGGAGATCGAGAGTAGCAAACCACGACGATTCACCCAACGCGTCCAATGTGAGGTCTATCCTGGGTAGGGGGTACGAATCCTTTTTTGTAACGTCATTAAGCCTTCTGTAGTCCACGCAGAACCTCAGCGACCCATCCTTCTTTCTGACCAGCACTACGGGAGAACTCCAAGGACTTTTAGATGGTAGTACGATCCCATTAGCGACCATCTCTTGAAGAATCTGCTCTGCTTCGGCTCTTTTAGCAAAAGGTGTTTTCCGTGGCGGCTGTTTTATCGGTGCGGCTCCCTGCGTATCGATGTGGTGCTCTAGAAGTTCTGTTTGACCTAGGTCATGCTTATGTTTAGAGAATACTTGCGCGTATTTCTTCACTAGGTCCAACAACATTTCGTTTCGCTGGGTTGAAGTTCCGCGGCGGCTTTCTCTACTAAAACGGTTGAGTCAAAGTTCGCCTCCTCCAAATGTAGGCTTCGACAATTTAGCACTTCTGGTTTTACCTCAACTTGGCACAGCGGAGTGGACGGAGGAAGGCGAATAGCCTCCTCGCTGAGATTGGCGACTCGCACCCAGGCTTTTCCATTCTCGCAGTGGTTTAGGGTGTTGAAGACTTGCAGGCCAGTCAAAAGATTCGGAAGCGGAGATAGTAGGATCGGTGAGTCTCCGGTTAGCGCAGTTGATAACTCGAGTAGAGAAGCGCGGCCGATGGGTAAATAGACCTCGTTAGTAGTTCTCGCTACAACCGGAGGTGAGTATGTTTGGTTCAGCTTATAGGCCTTACCCGCTAACATAATCTCTCCCGAAGATAAGTTTAGGCAGCAGGCGTATCTCGTGAGGAAATCCATACCGACGATACAATCCTCGAAGATTTCAGCAATATGGGCGGGGTGAGTAGTAGAAAAGTCTGCGATCTCGATATTTACGTAGGCCACCCCTTTCACAGGCGTTATGTCGCCGCTGACTCCTCTAATAACTGCGGTGGTAGGCGCAATCTCAATATCGTGTAGGCTCTGGGACAAGATTTGCGGATGTATAACCGTTTGCCTGGCTCCAGTATCGATGAGAAAGTTACAGGGCGGCCCTGCAATCTTACCATGCACCCAGAGATGGTTAGTACCACTAGTAAGACTTATGACAATATTTTGGCTTTGTAGGGCTAGGCTTTCTGCTGAATCTTGCCCCGACGAATCAGCAGTTATTAGTTTAAAGCATCCTCGTCAGGTGGGCTTGATTGGCAGGTATGGCTTTCCGAGCGTTGGCAACAGTCAGACTGTTTTTTAGTCGGTTCTACTTCGGCGTCTATTAGGCTTCTTTCGGCTGGTTCTGTAGGTAGGCGGCGTACGTTTAGAGCTCGGGGCGATCTATCCGTTTTAATAACGTCGAGGACGACTTTTTCCCCCGGTTCCGGGAATGGTTTAATCCTTTTCAACTCGCTGCAGTGTACGAAGATTGGGGTTCCGTCGTCACTTCGGCAGATAAAGCCGTATTTTTTTCGCTCGTTGTACCATTTCAGGTATCCTCTAACATCATTTTCCGCGCCTTCAGATAAATTCGACAGGTTCGCTCGACGTCTGATTTTCGCTCCCCTAAATCAGACGTCGACCTTTTCCCGACGGCTTGCCAGCTTTCTTGGGCTGTATCGGTGCAGGTAGAACTGAGGCAGGTGGTGTGGTAGAAATTTCCGCAATCCGAATGTTCCTTCGGCTAACACGGGCGGCTCTCCTACTCGCCTCCATTCGGCTCGCATGAGCAAGTGCATTCTCCAAGGTGGTCGGCTCCAAGTCTCGTACGCGCTGCTGTATCTCGGTATCGGCTATTCCATCCAGGAACTGGGATAAAGCTATACGGTTTCGGGCCGTCTCTGGGCAATCCCCGAATGCTAGGTACACCAATCCTTGCAGGTCGGTTGCGAATTCGGTGAGGCGTTCATGGCTGGTCTGCATGCGCCCTCTCAGCTGGCTGTGGGCTGTTAGTTGTCTATATTCATCGCTAAATCTTTCTCCTAATACCTGATTTAATAATTCGTAGTCATTCTGCACTCTTCCTTCCAGAGTGTCGAAAAAGTTCAGGGCGGTCCCTCTAAGATAAGGGGCCAAATACAGCGTTTTTAGTTCCGACGACCAAGCATTGGCTCTCGCAACAGCTTCGAAGTGTCGTTTGTAGGACACCCAGGGCTCTTTACCGTCGTACTCCCGCGGAAAGAGCCTAATCTTGGTAGGCGGGGTGAACACGGAGGCTCCAACATTAAGTGGCTGGTGGCTGAATTGGTCCATTGGGCAAGACGCAGGGCATGGTATTTCTGGCGCTGCCAGAGTTGACGTCGTCGGCCGTACGGGCAGTGATGCTCTCGAATCTTGTTCGCCGCGATGTTGATAGCCGAACTCTAAAGCGGGGGAAACACCGGAATCGTGATAATCGATCGTGCCCTTTTGCCGTTCTAATGGGCCGGCTTTACTTGCTTTGTTTCGGGCCCGTTCTACCGGTTCCATGATCCGATGGACGCTACATGAGGCCTCACTAGGTTGACTTATCCCAGCACGCGTCATTGAAGTAGGGTTGACACTAATCTCTGCGGGCTCAGATGTCCCCATATTATCCGGGACTGCGTCGGACAAGGCTTCAGTGGCCCGTGTACCTGTAGGGTCCCTTCGACCGCTGGAGTCAGGCTGGTAAGTGATTATAGGTTCCTCGAAGTCCATCAATGATACGGCGGAGATATCGAATTCAGGCTGGCTATCCCTAGCTTTAGCCGCCTTAGACGTCGGCAGCTTTGTAGAGCTTAAACGTGGTAATCTGGAAAAGGTTTGTATTCCCGTTTCCTTATTGCCGAGTTCAACAAGGTCTAACCGCTTGGATAGCCCATTGATCTCGGTCGACATAACTTTGAGTTGCTCGCACATCTGGTTGAGAACGAGCATGATATTCCCGGGACGCGGTGCGTTCGTGGTCAGCAACTCGCTTAAATCCGGGTGACTGGCCATTATTTTGGTATCCGTTTCCCCGCTATAGGTATTTACGTTGCCAAGCGGAGCTTCGAAGTTGGGTGGGGGACCCTTCTCAGGGCACTAGAGAAAATGGAGTTTTCTCACAGGACCCCACACCTGGCACCAGTGTTACGTTTCTGTAACGGCGGGGAATACCACGGAGTTTAGCACCGCAGAAGGAAAAAAAATAAAAATTTTCACGCAGCGACTTGCGCGTAGGTCTATTGGTTACAGCGCGCCGGGGACGGCTTATCACCTGGGAGGACGACGAACGGCAAGATCGACTGAGTAATCCGGACACGTTGGGTCAAGCGACCAGGTAAGTATGAGTTTGTCCGGTTCTACTCACGCGCTGTAGGCCGCGGCGTTATTTCACTCTTCACTGATTCCTGCTTTTGTCTGACTTTAATGTTTCGTACAGCTACCTCGTTAAAACGGGGCGAAGGGGTTGCTAGCCGATCACTACGCAAGGAAACCGAGAAAACAAACTCAGCGGGGCCAGAGGCATCAACTTCCGGTAGATATAACAATCCTCTTCTCTTTTAGGGCTTAGGCAGACACCTCTTCCTGATAAAACCTTCGAATGAGTTGTAGTAGCTGTTGTTAGTCGAGATCCCGTAGTTGTTCCAGACAATTTCTTCCGACGCGTTTTGGATAGATCCGTTCCATCACTATCGGAAAAGCTATTCCGAGAGACACAAACAAAGAAAGAAAAAACTAATAAATCCGATAACGACGTTTAAGGCAGCAGTGAACTCTGCTAGGCTGAAAATTTTATTCTTTGGTAATGTAACCTTTTTCCCATAAAAACAAATAAAAATAAATCCAACTACAAGTCAACTAAAATTTCCTTTCACTGTAAAGGTAAACGAAATTCTATAACACGGTACGTTACACGTGGATCGAAATTTCCCTTCACTGCACTTTTATCTGTCGAGACGTTTAAGGCAGCAGTGAACGTTATTAAGTTTAAATCCGATCCTAATACAACTGTCTTATATAGACGAATAAAGATTCATGCCCCTGTAAGTCCTATATCGGCTGGGCTTTCCTCTAACTGCACAGATAAGCAAAACTCTATGACACGACCCGTGTCATGTAAGTAGGAACTCCTTTTCACTGCAAATTTTCGTTTAGGTCGAAGACGTTTAAGGCAGCAGTGAACTTTGCTAGGCTGAAAATTTTATTCTTTGGTAATGTAACCTTTTCCTATAAAAACAAATAAAAATAAATGCAACTGCAAGTCAACTAAAATTTCCTTTCACTGTAAAGGTAAACGAAATTCTATGACACGGTACGTTACACGTGGATCGAAATTTCCCTTCACCGCACTTTTATCTGTCGAGACGTTTAAGGCAGCAGTGAACGTTATCAAGTTTAAATCCGATCCTAATACAACTGTCTTATATAGGCGAATAAAGATTCATGCCCCTGTAAGTCCTATATCGGCTGGGCTTTCCTCTAACTGCCCAGATAAGCCAAACTCTATGACACGACCCGTGTCATGTAAGTAGGAACTCCTTTTCACTGCAAATTTTCGTTTAGGTCGAAGACGTTTAAGGCAGCAGTGAACTTTACTAGACTGAAAATTTTATCCTTTTGTAATGCAACTTTTTTCCTATATAAGCTCACAAAAATAAATGCAACTTTTTTCTTATATAAGCAAACAAAAATAAATGCAACTACAAGTCAACAAAAATTTCCTTTCACTGCACTTCTATATGTCGAGACGTTAAGGCAGCCGTGAACTTCAGTGGGTTGAAAATTTTGTTCTAATATAAATGTTTGTTTTTTTTATAGGCAAAGGACACGTCACGCAAAGGCTCATTTCCCGTAGGCCGAGACTTCCTTGCACCCTAAAAACTGATATAGGCAAAACTTACGGCTTACCGACTTAGACTGCTTGAAGATAAAAAATGTTCAACGGAGCACCGTTTCCTTCCTTGTGGCAATTTTATTTCCCACGACGAATCTGGCCGATTGGTGGAAAGTTAGAATCCACCCCGCGCGTCCGGCGGCTTCGCCTTAATTCCTCCTGAAGTCCCTGCAAAATCGGTCCCTTTTCTGCTTCGCGGGGATAACAAAATTCACACTCCCGAAGGTATTTAATGCTTTATTAATTAATTCTCGGCGTTTGATTAGCCCAAAAGACAATAAAAATAGAAATTATAATCTACACTTTTTAACTTTATGTTTTTAAAAGAACACGTCTGACTCGGACCAATGGCGAAGATAGAAGAGAACAAGATCACATTTCTTTTTGTGAACGAAATGAGAACCCGACCGGAAAAAGCTTTGGCTCCACCGCTGTTTCGCAACTTGACATTCCGGATGTTTGGGTTGCGTTCATTTTTTAGAACTTACTAAGGTTAATAATTCGTACTAATTATTTAAATTTCGGTGATTAGATGTGGGCAGCAAAATTTTGTTTGCATGTTTTGTGTGCAGCTAATGGGTTATTTGCTAGAGCAGTAGCTAGGCGTGTGTTTGGTTGGCATAATGTCGGCGTTGGCGTCGGCGTAACATATTTAGCAGTCTTGACATGTTTTATACCGTATTCGTTCAGCAGCTTCTGGAAGGTACTGGAGACGAACTGTCGGCCATTGTCAGAGAAAATAGTTTCGGGGACTCCGAAGACAGACAGGACATCTTTCTCCAAGAAAGCACTGGCTAGATCTGCTCGCGCAGCATGCATTGGCCTGATGAGGACGAATTTGGTAAAGCCATCTAATTCTACGAAAATTATCTATTTCCGCGTTAAGTGCGGGGATAAGGTCCGAGGAAGTCAACATATAGAAATTGGATTGGGCACAGGGCTTCCAAAGGCTTTCCCATAGGTGGTCGCAAGATGGTGTTCGGCGATATCGTTTCTTTGCATACTTGGCAGTTGGACACGTATGAGCGTACGTTTGTGACCACGTAGGGCCAATAATATTTTTCTCGTAGTCTAGACAGTGTTTTGTGGAAGCCTCCATGTGCTGACTGAGGCGGCTCATGAGCCTCCAGGATTAAACCTTCAACCAGACCCGATGGAACCCAAAGCTTCCAGGCTAAGTCCTCTTGCATCGAGTCACCGCTTCGGGGTTGGGTTCTCCTGTAAACGTCCTAGTGCGAGACACAGAGATAAGGGCCCTTATTCATGAACTCGAGTCGATGACTTTTTCACTCGAGCGTACAAATTTCGTATTCGAGCATATATGGCAGCATTTTATCGAGTATTTTACTCGTTGACATTTCTCTTACCGAGTGTCACTCGAATCTGATGAAGTGTTTCAAAGACAAACGGATATTAAGTAAGGAATATGTAAGTATGATATCTTATATTTTATTTAAAATAGTTAATAATATGTGGCAAATAAAATTATGAAATAAAAATTTGAGAAAAAATTTCACAAAACTTTTGCAAGACAAAAATATTTTGTAACCGAAAATTTAACATGAATTGTTTAATTTTAGGGCCAAAATTACGAAACAACCTCAGTACGAGTTGCTGATTACTTTTATGGAGGAGCACAGAGACTTTGCTCATGGTTTAGTTAAATCGAAAGATGGAAGAAACGACTTATGGGAAGAAATTGTAGAGAACTTGAACGCAAATGGACCACCTAACAGAAATGCAGATGGTTGGAAAAAGGTATTTGATGGATTATTGTGATAAATTATTAAACAGGAATTTTTTTAGGTGTGGTCTGATTATAAGTTCCTTATTAAAGGTAAACTTCGCCATAATAAGACAGAAATTGCTCGCACTGGGGGAGGGCCTTGTAAACTTCTCTCAATATCTCCATTGGAGCAGCGATTAATTCATTTATTACAAATGGAGACTTTTGTAAATGGAATCAGGGGAACCCAAAATTTTGGAATAAGTTTTGCGGAAAATCTTGTGGAAGAAATTGAGAGGGAGGACGTAAATAGTGCAGAAACTCACCAGCAGGAGAACCAAACGCAAAATTCCCCGTTAACAGAAATACAACCGGCAGTACAAACTCCCGTTATACAAACACCAGCAGCACCGAAAACCAAGAGAGTTCCACGGAAAATGATGCGATAGCAGCTACTGGAGCAACAAATAAAACTGCAAGAAAACCTGTATAAAAGAGTAGACTCAAGCTTGACAGAAATTGAGAACACAGGCAAAGAAAACATTAAATATTTGAAAATATTATCCTCCTATGCAGAGAAAAGTTATTATTTAAAAAAGGAGAAATTTGAATTTTTAAAACATCTGTCCTTGAGAAATTAAAATAGAAAAGGCAAATTTTTGATATAGAATGCTTGAAATACAGCAACAAGAGATTTAAAACCAAAGCTTGCTATGTTTATAATATTTTAAAACTGAAAGTAAATATTATTTATTTGAAAGACTGTTTTTATTAGTGAAAAGAACGTGTTACGTAGAAGTTTTTTTATTTTTATAGTTTACTGAAATGAAATATATTTCCTATTTTTCTTTATAAACGTGACTTTATTAACGAATTTTTATGCATTAGTTAAAAATAGATCTATTATTATGTAAAGTTTCAGCTATATTATTTCGAATACTTCGGGCAGATAAATTTTCTTCATTTAGTTCAGCATTAGTTACAATATCGTCAGACGAAACGTTTGTAGAGTCAAAGTCAAAATCATCAATTGGGACATTGTGATTGACGCAAATATTGTGCAGCATACAACGAGCTCCCAACATGCATCTAAATCTGGCTTTTATCAAACCAATTGTCCTTTCGATGACATTTCTACATTGGGAATGGATGGAATTAAATGTTGCCTCCTTGCTACCCTGCGTACTAACACTATAAGGTGTCAAAAGCCACGACTCCAAAGGATATCCCGAATCACCTGTTACACACATAATAGATTACGCAATATGTAATATGTATTATGTAATAGTTTCATCTTACTCAGAAGCCATGAATTTCTGTCACCTCTTTGCCACTGTTGTCCTGCTCCGCCATATCTGGCATTAAGTGAAATAATCTTCATGTTATGATCACATATCTAGAATTAAAGCGGTTGGGTTATTTAAGTGTTAACGATATAGAGACTATTACCATCATTGCATTGATGCTGTGACGGCCCTTTCTATTGAAAAAAAGATGTTCCCCACTTATTGGCGCTATAATATTAATGTGTGTACCGTCTACACATCCGATTATTCCGGGTATTCTATACCTTTCATAAAAAAACCTTTTACAGTGTTGTTTTTCTTGTTCGGTACGGTCAAACTTTATCCATCTAGGACACAATGTATTTTCAAATACACATAAAACTTCATCCAGGGTACGAGAAATAGTTGCTTGGGACATACTGTGACAAAAGTCTTGCCCGCATACTTTCTGGTAACTCCCTTCCGCTAAAAATATTAAAGTCGCAGCGATCTTCAATAATGGTGGGATTGATCCTGATCGAGATGGAGATTTTAAATGAACTTGAGTCTCCATTAGTACATACTTAAATGCCTCCTTCGAAAGACGAAACAGTTTCCTAAATCTAAGATTTTAAGTCGTTATCTTTACTCATTAAAATAAATAAATATTTACAATGAATTTGGAAGTTCTAACGGGTTTGGTTTTGGTTGGTAATACTTCTTATAGTTCCATTATCTTCATCCTCTTCATCCTCGCTACTACTACTGGAAAAATATAAATCTATTGACTCCATGTTGACATTTCTTGTAAACAAAAATTCCTTCATTTACAACTGAAACCAATATGAAGTAAGGTACGCTTCCTTCAAAGTCCAAATTTTTTCCTATTTGTATATGGCAGCATTTTTTACTCGATTCGAGTGATTTCAAGAATACCAAAGTCACATCGACTCGAGTAGAACAAACGACTCGAGCTGGTCATCGACTCGAGTTCATGAATAAGGGCCCTGGGAGTTGTGTTGGGATAGCAAGCACAGCCGATTTCAACTGTTCATACTCTTCCATGGAGAAGTATGGCGAGTTTAAGTCTACGGCGACTGCACTTACTTTCAACTCCTCAGCCGTTTCACTGTGTGCATGAGACAGAGTGTCAGGGACCACATTCTGCGAACCCTTGCGATTTTCGATCTGGAAGTCAAAAGCCTGCAGCTTTATACTTCATCGAGCCAATCGTCCGGAGAGATCCGATTGACTCATCAGCCACTTAAGACTGGCAAAAGTAAAGGGATGTCCTTCAACATAAGCTCGGAATTTTTTGACACTCAGCACAGCAGCATAGCATTCTAGTTCTGTTATACTGTAATTGCGCTGTGCTGGATTTAGCTTCTTTGATATATACGCTATAGGTCTTTCAGCACCGGAATCGTTGACTTCGAATAAAACACTGCCAACCCCAGAGGTGCTAGCATCACATTGAATGTAAAACTTCTTAGAGAAGTCAGGTGTTGTCAAGATCGGTGCATTACACATTGCTTGTTTGAGGCTATTAAACGATTGTTGCGCTTCGTCTGTCCATGAGAAACTTTTGCTTTTCTTTAAGCAGTCCTTGATCGGAGCTGCCAGGGTCGCATAATTGGGGATGAATCTCTGATACCAACCCGTCATTCCGAGGAATCTACATGCTATATGACGGTATATTGATAAAGCGGCCTGATGGGCACTGTAAATGCTGTCTTCTCTCTTGACTGCTTATCTAAGGGAATTTGCCAAAAGGAGTCCTTCAAGTCGATGGACGAAATGAAGTGTGTGTGCTGCAGTCGTCCAAGCAATCCGTCGATGTGGGGTAAGGGGTAGGCGTACTTCTTAGTGATTAGGTTGACCTTTAGAGAATCCAAAAAGAATCCAAACAAAAATAATAGTCTGGAGATGTTACGCCTCTTTTCAAGGGAGACAAGAGAAATCAGCCCCAGGCGATCAATATAGGAAGGAAGTAACCAGGGATCAATCCACGGAGAGCAAACCTGAGGAATCTGCGCTGTACTGCCTCAACGCGGCTGACGTGAACGGCAAAATAGGGAACCCATACGGGGCTACCGTATTCCAAGAGCGGTCTGACGAAGGTACAGTAAAGAAGCTTAGTTAAGTAGGGATCATCGAGTTCCTTAGACGATCTTTTAACGAAACCCAACATCGAATTGGCCCTACCAACGATCGAGTCCACATGATCCTCGAATGAAAGGCGAGAATTGAGGACCACACCTAGGTCCTTCATCTTATCATCCCTGCCCAAGGTAACGCCATCGACGGTGTAGTCAAAGAGGAAAGGGCATCTCTTACGGGAGAAGGTCATAACGGTGCACTTGTCGGCATTCAAAGGAAGGCGATTGCGCACACACCAGTCGTGAAGCACAGCTAGGTCAGAGTGCAACGTACTGCAGTCTGTTTCGTGGGAGGCAATGCGAAAAATCTTAGCATCATCCGCATAGCACAGAATCTTACTGCGGGTCAGGAGGAGCGAAACATCGTTAACGTATAGGATGAAGAGAAGTGGGCCAAGGATACTGCCCTATGGCACCCCCGAAGAGACAAGGATTTGATCAGAGAGAACTCCCCGCACTGGGTGCGACCAGACAGGTAAGAGGACAGCCAGTTGATGAAACAGGAAGGAAACCCAAGAAAAGTCAATTTATAGACCAGGATACCATGGTTGATCCTATCGAAAGCCTTACTGAAATCTGAAAATACACAGTCGACCTGTTTGCCCGCCTCGACGGCTGGTAAAGAATAATTAATGAATTCGAGGAGGTTGGTGGTCGTGGACCTCCCTCTGAGGAAACCATGCTGGAAGGACCCCATGAAAGGCTTGCAATGAAATCGTGTGGCTCAGGCTAGCGATCGGTCGGCAGTTAGAGACGTCGGACCTATTCCCTTTCTTATGGGGGGGAATCAACACAGAAGTCTTCCAAATTTCAGGAAAGCGGCCAGACTTCAGGGACAGATTGAACAAGTAACAAAGGACGCTGGCAAGGGATGAATGGCATTTCTTCAGAAAGGAAGCGGGTAAACCGTCCGGACCACAAGTGAAGCCCTCCGCCAACTTAGATAAGTGTTCTGCAACGTGTGCATCGTCGAAAACTAAGTCATTAGGCTCAAGAGAGGTAGGCGGAAGCCGCGTCAAGTGGATAAAATCAGGAGAGGGAATATCACAGAGAGAATTACAGAAGGAGGTTCGGAAAAAAACCGCGAACAAAAAGCTCAGAGTCAGTGATCCCGGCGCAGAGCCCAGTATCAGTCAGGCAAACAATATCGGCATCGGACGAACAGGAAGAGGAGAAGAGCAGCGCGGTTTTAGATCAACCCGGTCACGTTGGCATATTGGAATGAGATCCGGCTAGCAAGTTTTAGGCAGCGAAGCCGGAGCCGATCGGGCTCGAGGGGTGAACTCGCGAACGATCGAACCCGACGGCCAAATATGCGGAGAGAGCGCGGCCGTAAAAGCATCCTCCGGAACAAACACCTTAAAAGAGGGGGTATATGTGCGCCCAACGTGGACGTGAGAAGGGCTGATTTTTCTACAGGCGATCATACCGCCGGGAACGCCTACCCATGATGATATGTTATTAACGATATCAGTCTCGGAAGTATCTGGGTGAACCCTAGACACAAATACACACTAGGCCGCTGTGCCGGTCTCAGCATGGTGACACCAAGACGAGGCACACAATCGCTCACCTCACCCCGCACAGAACCTGCGCCCAAACCGAGACCGTCGGCATTTGATGATACAGCCGGCGGAACGGGGGCAACATCGATGCGTGAACGGCGGGCACGCCTACGGGCAGCACGGGAACGGCGGCTCGCAGCCATACCATGGGAGGTATGCGAACTGCCGGTAGGCCCCTCATGTACAACAGGCGAATGAGCAGCCGAAGGTTCGGAGGCAGCCGAAGGCTCAGAGACAGCCGGAATAGCCGGGGAAACCGAAACAGCCAGGGGCTCGGAGACAACCGTGGGCTTCGAGATGGCCAAGGGCTCGGGGACAGTCGAGGGCTCAAAGACAGGCGGAGGGTCGGAAAGAAGCCCGTTAGTTGAACAATCCAAATTAATTCGCTGGAAGCCATGTGGAAGCCCCACAACGAGCGGAGACGTCCCTCACCTCAGCAGCAATAGAGGCGATTAAATCTCCGTTGGCCGAAACAGATGCAGACCAAGTGGCGATATCGAGCCTTACCTGCTTGACATTACGGCGTATATCTTCGACCAGCGGCAACATCGGTGAGGAGCCCAAAGATGAAACCAGGTCAG
Source organism: Leptarthrus brevirostris (assembly GCA_964036015.1). Classification (NCBI taxonomy): domain Eukaryota; kingdom Metazoa; phylum Arthropoda; class Insecta; order Diptera; family Asilidae; genus Leptarthrus; species Leptarthrus brevirostris. Next base: position 84,572,683 of record OZ038375.1, on the reverse strand, counting down.
GATCCACGCCAGCGACCGCAGTCTGAACATCGGCGAGCGAGTCAGAGATCAATGAGGCCTTCGAGGACAACTCATTTGAACGCTTGAGGAGGGCAGAAGAATTTGACTCCAGGACACCAGCAATGTTTACCAGCTTGTCCACTTTAGATGTAATGATGCCGGTATCTTCAGACAAAAGCTGCAGGTCACCCCAGCGGGAAGAGAAGGAGCCAACCTTGTCGGCAACCAAAGCTAGGTCATTAGAAAGGACCTCCATCATGCCCCTCACCAACCTAAGGACATGGCAGGGCTTGACATCTGAACACTCAGTGCAGGTGAAAGCAGTTGACTTAGTTCCACGCTTCAGACATGTGGCATGGAAAGAGTGACCACAAACACCGTCGCAGGCCAACCCATCACGGGCGATCTGCTTCGCACAAGCCCCGCACACAGCCATGAGTAAAAAAAGAAAAGAAAAGAAGTAAGTCAACGAATAAAATAGATATAATAACAACAAAGAAGGTCAAATCAAACAATAAAAGAAAGTAGCACAAATATAAAGAAGAAGAAAATAAATAAAAACAAAAAATCAAACGAAGATAAGCAGTATAGTAAAAACAGTAAACTAGGGTAAAAAGATAGTCAAGTAGAATAAGAAATAAGTCAAACGAATAAAAATAAAATAAAATATATAGAAATATATATAGAAATAGGAAAACAACAGAGGGTCAAAACAAACAGAAAAAAAATAAAAATAAAAATAAAACAATAATAGGCAATAAGACCAAGAACAGTGACGAAGTCAAATAATAAATAAAAGCCAAATAAAAATAGGAAAAAATTTGGACTTTGAAGGAAGCGTACCTTACTTCATATTGGTTTCAGTTGTAAATGAAGGAATTTTTGTTTACAATCAATTTATATTTTTCCAGTAGTAGTAGCTAGGATGAAGATAATGAAACTATAAGAAGTATTACCAGGGAACTACGTGATAGTTCAAACCCGTTAGAGCTTCAAAATTTATTGTAAATATTTATTTATTTTAATATGAATAAATATAAGGATTTAAAATCTTAGATTTAGGAAACTGTTTCGTCTTTCGAAGGAGGCATTTAAGTATGTACTAATGGAGACTTAAGTTCATTTAAAGTCTCCATCTCGATCAGGATCAATCCCACTATTATTGAAGATCGCCGCGACTTTGAGATTTTTAGCGGAAGGGAGTTACCAGAAAGGATGCGGGCAAGATTTTTGTCACAGTATGTCCCAAGTAACTATTTCTCGTACCCTGGATGAAGTTTTATGTGTATTTGAAAATACGTTGTGTCCTATATGGATAAAGTTTCTACAAATCCACGAAGAAAGACAGTTATCTAAAAGATTTTTCTATGAATGCTATAGAATACCGGGTGTAGTTGGGTGCATTGACGGTAACCACAACGATATTGTTGCGCCACGACTTGGGGAACATCTTTCCTTTAACAGAAAGGGTCGTCACAGCATAAATGCAATGATGGTAATTTTCCTGTCTTAGTAAAAAATTAGTTTCACTTAATTCTCCCATTTCTAGATATTGTAACGTAAATGGGGCTCATCGGGCTCGAAGGATTAATTAAGACAGTTATTTCTAATCACAAATATTCACAAGTTTATTCACTTCGATTAATTAGTTCGTTTAACAATTTCCTTGACAATATTTCTTCACAATATTACGTTTCACTTTAACAATTAAATCTTATCACTTCACTGGTTAAAATACAACTAACTATTCACATTATCACATGTCAATACTTCGCAGTCTAAATCACGACTAAAACTACCCAGGCTACTGCTCAGCCCTATTTATACTACTTAGCTTAATTCTAGAAACTTCTGCCACTTAGTTCTAGATATTTCCGTTACACATTTTCACCTCACATATTCACCATGAGTTCGAGTCGTCCTTGACTTTTCCCGTTTGACATTTTTTTTTCTTGATTTCTGGCCACCTGGGGCATGTGCATTACCCGGTTGACTATTTCCCTTTTCGTAGCCTACCTCGTGCACGTTACAATATGTGACCATGACATGAAAATGTTATCGGTAAATGCACGATATGGAGGTGCGGCTCACGATGCATTCGTTTGGAGCGTTAGCAACGAAAAGCATTACATGAGGAGCAGTGGCAAATAGGTGACCGGAATTCATGGCTTCTTGGTAACAATTTCCGTTAATGTATATATTTTGTCCAACTCGCTCTCTAAATAACAGGAGACTCGGCTTATCCACTCGAGTCGTGGTTATTGACTCCATACAGCGTCAGTACACAAAATAGCAAAGAAGCTACTTTCAACTCTACTCACTCCCAATGCAGAAATGTAATTGAAAGAACAATAGGTGTGTTAAAATGTAGATTTCGATGCATTTTGGGAGCTCGACAACAAAAGGCGATTAAAATCATCAACGTTTGCTGCATGTTGCATAATATTTGTAGGACATATGGTATAGCCGCGGATTATATTGATGTTGCTTTGACAAATGATGAGCTTGGTGATTCGGGGAACCGTGGAAATGAAGAGCATTCAACTGCCCGTATTACGCGAGATAGAATAGCAGATTCTTTATATGATCTAGATAGATGAATACTTTTCAGAAATAAAGTATCATTAGTAAAAAATATTTTATTTATTTCAAACGAAAAACATTAAATACATATAGGAAAACATAAACGTAAAAACAAATATTGCGTGTTTTAAATTACTAATAAAGCAGTTCATGTCGTAAATAAAATAGTACTTCAACACTTAAATTATGAAGAGCAACTGCATATTTATAGTTTGTCTATCCATTTGCTATGTCTTGATGTATTTCCAACCGGTGCCTTTCGAGTTTAAGTATTTCTTTTTTCAATTTCAGCTTTTCATAGACAGACTTTTTACTAAATTCAAACTTTTCTTTCTTTAAACTATAGTTTTTTTTCTGCACAGGCAGATAACCTTTTTAAATACTTTAAGTTTTCTTTCAAACTTGTTTCAACTGCTTTATACTGTTTTTTCTGAATGTGCATCTGTTTTTCTAACAGTTGTTGGCGCACAATATTTTTGGGAACTCGTTTCCTTTTTGATGGCGTTAGTGTTTGGCCTGCAAAAACTTCTTCTGCTGGAGGCTGTATTTCCCTCAACGGGCTTTGAGCTTGCTTCTCATTTTGAACAACTTCAGTTCTCCAATTACCGCCTAATCGATCGGACGCGTTGCGTGACCGCTCCTCACTTTGTTCAATTTCTCTGCAGTATTTTCGTTTCGTGTGTTTTGTGCGTATCTCAGCAAAGTGAGTGCCACTCTTTCCCGGTCAATCACTTACCTGACACAGTTTCTTCTTGTTTACATATTTGTCAGTGACCTTATTTTTAACTGGCCGCTATTTTGTAAGTAACTCAGTTTGTTTTTTCGCTTTTTACAGTGCCGGGAAATATTTTTGTTTTTCAATCGGAATTGCTGCGACCTAGTGAAAAGCTTTTTGTTTAACTTTTTATTTTTTAAATATTTCCGACTAATCTTCACGCACATAATGGCCCTTTGCAAGGCATGCTCTAATAAGCTAAACAATGGTGTTGCCTGTGATGGCATCTGTGGTGGGGTTTGTTATGGCACTTGTCTCTCACATGGTCTTTCTACATGTAAAGAGTGCTCCAATATTAGGCCCTGTCACGTTTTACGGCTCATGAAGGGAGTCGTTGCTACGCTCTCCACAGAGCAATCTTACATCGCTGATAAGGTCAACGAGATCTCCACAAACTTTGCTGGACTTCAAATTTTGTCCGCTGATTGCGCCAGTCTATACTCAAAACTGGACAAGCTGCTTAATATCGCTGAGGATTTGACCAACGACTCGTCGCTTCTTTCCAGCAGGATTTACGAGCTTTCCTTAAAGTTAAGCGGCCTGGTAGCTTCCTTAGATGACCTTCGCGCTGGTTCACCATCGCCTTCCATCGGCCAACCTACGGAGTCTATCATGCCAATCTTAGACGACATTCGGCGCGGTGTCCGGCACGTCAAGCGGGATCTGGATTCGTGCTCAGCAGCCATTGTGAAGAACTCTGAATTAATTGGCTCAGTAGGCTCTGATATTAAGAGTTTAACCACAAAAAGCTATCTCGGCCCCTCTTTTCCTCGGTCTGACACCACAGATGCTTCTGGTTTGAATTCTTCATCTTCTGGACCTACATCTTCTGATGGGGACTGCTCCACTCTCCGTGATGCAACCTCCGCATTTCCGCCTCAATCCACTGTGAATGGGATTCCTCCGCATTCCTCCTTGGTGCAGCCTGCTTCAGATGTTGATGCTCCTGTTGGTTTGGTCAAGCCCATTATAGAGAAGGTTGCTGACGTTGCCATCAATGTCTCTCCGCCAGTGTCATCCCAACCCACTTCCACCACATTTACGATCAACAAATTTGGCACCACCTGGACAGTATCGGAATGGGAGCAGAGACTAAAAAGGCTATGCAGCTAACATTCATCTTCATCAAGCGACCATACTCCATTCCTTCTCAAGGATGCCCTTCATAACGCCAACGATTCCTTGGCCCACCGCTTTTTTCCCGGAATTTTGGATTCACCCCGGGTTAGCTGCCTGAAGCTACTCTCGTCAGACGCAGGGAAATCCAGCAACTTCAAAATCTTCCTCCCAAACAAGTATGTGTTGCTCATCAGTAACCCCTCCAGCAAAATCTTCACTCTCAGGACCATCAAAATTTGTAAGTGGACTAGGAAGTACGTTAAGTTTAACCCTGAGCCCTCCGCACCTAACCCTAAATTAAATAATAATAAAGCTAACCCCACTAACTACCCCAATCGACCTTCTCTCATACCTAAATTAAGTATTCACCCTAACCATAAGAATCTTAGAACTAGTAACAACATAATCACTCCTCACTCTTCCGCACCTCTCACCTTTAACCCTAAAGCTAGTGATCCTAACTCCAATTGGCAGCTTAAAATGGCAGTATTTCCAAACTTTAATCTAAGTACTACATTCAAGTATCCTAACTTTATATATTCTCACACCCTTAATCCCCTTGTTCCATTTACACCGAAGCCCTCGAACACGTCCATTCCAGCCGACAACCCAGCCAATACTGTTTTGAGTTCTGTATATCCAGCGGACCTACTTAACCATGCACTCCCAACTTCTTCCGTGTGCCCACCTAACCACAAGCCAACTTCTTCCGACCACTCCACCACCGTCGAACGAGCACCGTAAAACGAGCACCAACGTCATGTTAAGTATACAACAAGAACGCCTGCCCACAGACCCATCATTCTTACTCCAACTTTTCACTAAATACCATAAATCATTCAATATACCTTCCCAAAAGATTTCAGAAGATCTATCCACCTGTGCTGCGTACGTCAGTTCTCGCCGTATTTCCTATCTTTAAAAAAGTCGTAACGACTCCTTAAACTACTTTCGTTCCTTACCCCCTTGCTTCCCCTCTATTGTACCCGCGGTTTCCGATCAAGAACCTCTTCCCAACAGCTTGTCAGTTTATTACCAGAACGTAAGAGGACTTCGCACAAAAACAACAAATATTTTCCTTAACTCTCACAAATTCCCGCACGATATCTTTGCCTTAACTGAAACCAATCTAACACCAGGAATTCTCGACAACGAACTATTCCCTCCAAACTATACCATTTTCCGTGTTGACGGTTGTATAGGCACCAATGATCCACCAGGTCGCGGGGTTCTCATAGCTGCTCACAACCGTTATGAACCCTGCTAAAGACCTCCGACTCTACAATATCAGAATTTGTATGTATAAAAATAGCACTAAATAAGTGCCTTATGTACATCTTCTGTTGTTACATTCGCCCCTCTCAACCTCTTGACGCCTACGAGCCCGTAATTGAAGCGATCGATACCCTGCGTGAGAACGCTAACGCTTCTGATGAATTTATTTTATTGGGTGACTTTAACCTCCCCCATGACCATTGACATTGTCCGAGGACTGTTCTCACTTTGTCCCCCTTAACGCATCTTCGGCCAAAGAAGCCTTCTTTACCGATCAGCTCTCCGTTTCTGGTCTCTTTCAAGTAAGCGGAGTGAGGAACTTCCTGGACAGACAATTAGACTTAATCTTTTCTTCAGACCCAGTTAACTTGGCTGTCGCAGAAAGCAACCATCTTCTCTGCTCCCTCGACCGTCACCATCCTCCCTTGTTTCTCGTTTTCTCCTACGAGCACCCTCATGCTGTTTCAAGCTCCGAGTCTTCTTTATCCTTAAATTTTCGTAAAGGCGACTTTGACAAATTAAATCACTTGCTCGTCAACTCTAATATTGGCGATATGCCTCAACATCTCCCAATTGACGTTGCTTTAGAGGCGTTTTATTCGGAAATACACGCTTGTCTTCCACAATCTATCCCTCTTCTTCCCCGTCAAAACTACTCCTCACCCCCGTATGGTACGACAAAGAATTACGCTCTCTTCGCAACAGGAGAAATAAACGCTGGCAAACTTTTCTTCTAACCCAGACTCTAAGTCTAACTATTCTTCCTATCTATCCGCTTATACCTCTTTTTCTGAACGTTGTGATACCCTCTACTATGAGTACCTCCAACGGATGGAAACTAGCCTCATATCCGACCCCAAGTGTTTTTCTAACTTTATTAATACCAAGAAGAAATCCAATGGTTAACCTTCCTAAAGCTCGAGAATACCTATTCATCTGATCCTAAGGTTATCGCTAACTTCTTTGCACACTTCTTCAGTAAATCTTTCAGTGACAATTCTCTACAACCCGACTTTAACTATTTTGCATTCATGGACAAATGCACTCAAACGTCGTTTACATCTTTTGACCCTGATCCTGAACTAATCGCCGCCAGTATTAATGGACTTGAGGACGACTTTCACCCAGGTCCAGATGGCATTCCTGCCATCGTTCTAAAAAAGTGTGCCGTGCCTCTAGTTCAACTCCTTAGTTTGCTTTTTCGTCTCTGGGTCACTCAAGGGGTTTTCCCTCAGTTATGGAAAAATTCGTATATTATTCCCATCTTCAAAAAAGGCTGCAAGAACGATGTGTCCAACTACAGACCCATTGCCAAATTATCATCCATATCTATGATTCCATGTTCTTCCACTGTAAGTCTATCTTCTCACTCTCCCAGCATGGCTTCCTCAAAAGAAGATCTACAACCACCAACCTTACTGACTTCGTCTCTAAAACACTATGTGTGGTATTTTACATTGAAAGACACTTGAATGCATTTCAAGTAAATTTATTATAATAGCTCTAGCTTACATGAGTGCTTAACTACGACTGAACTAACTAATTCTATCTGTACTGCCTTAGTAGTCTAACTGTGATACAATTCATCTGTGATAACATTTTCACAATACATGTATAATATAATTATTTACATTTGTTCATTTCTTTAGGTTGGCTATGTATTTATTTATATAATTATTTATTTGTATAGTTTACGACTGCTATGAACATTTTAGTGTTATTGCTTTAGTTCTATATGTACATATTTCACCTCCCCTTTGGGATTTTAATCCAAATAAAATTTTAAATGTAAGTTTACTATTTTTAATTTATCCTGTAATCTTAATTCTCAAATTTTAATCCTTTTTCCTCATTTTAAAAGCTATCTTAAATAATTATTTAATTATTTAAATATGTGTACATAGTGAATGCAAGACATTTAGTAATATAGATATATCTTCTGTAAAGTTTTGGTTTTGTATACTGGAAGATAACATGCAAGAAATGCCCCGCTTACTTTATTACAACTTATGCGTGCTTTGTCATGTCATTTAATTTTCATTTTGTCTTGAGCGTAAGAAACTTGAATTTCTCCTAAGGTTTGTACCATCTTCTAATCTAATCCAATACGACCTTGGCGTCGAATGCTTTTCAACTATTATACCTTTTTGCCAGAGTTTTTCACATTTTACCCATATTTTTTCCCCCTTCTGAAAGTCTTTCCTCACCTTTGCTGATCTATTATAGTATTTCTCATAAAGTGTATTTTTGAACCTAATTTGATTATGTAGCTCTGCGAATGCATCTTTCTTTAATGCATCTGTTTTTATGGGCAGCATGGTACGTTGCTTTCTTCCCATTAATATTTCCGCAGGTGATTTCATACAACCTTTTATTGGTGTGTTTCTAAATTCTAACAGGGACATCCAAAGTTCTCCCTTTGATTCTTTTGTTTTTAGTATCAGTTTCTTAGCAGTTTGTACTGACCTCTCAGCCAGACCATTCGATCGTGGATAATTTGGACTAGACGTGATTATTTTGATATCATATGCTTCGCAGAATTTACGAAATATATATGAGCCAAAGGGGTTATTGTCGGCAATGATTGTTTTAGGTAACCCATGGGTTGCAAATAGACCTTTTAATTTTGTTATAATTTCAGCAGCGGTTTTTGTTCGCAGTGAAATTATTTCTAAGTATTTTGAAAAATAATCGGTGACAATTAGGAATATTTGCTTTCCTAACTCGCAAATATCCATACCGATTTTATTAAAGGGAATATCAGGGACTTCATGAGGTAAGTATGGCTCCCGTGTATTACTACTTTGATACTTTTGACAAATATGGCACTTAGTTACTACATTTTCAATGGCTTCATTTATACCAGGCCAATAAACTAATGATCTAGCTCTATTTTTGGTTTTTTCAATACCTTGGTGTGGTTTATGTAAGATTTCTAGAATCTCTTGCCGCATTGTTTGAGGCACTATTATTCTATCATTAAGAAATATTATATCGTCTTGAAGGTATATGTCGGATCGCATTTTCCAGAAAAATTTGATTTTATCATGTAACTTTGACTTATCTTTTGGCCAACCGTTTATTAATGCTTTTTTCAGCAATATAAGTGTGTCATCTTTGTTTGTTTCTTCAATAAATTTGTTTTTTCTTTCTTCACCTACGTTTATGGAATGAACCATTTCATTTAAGTCAGGTATTTCTGGGGTATTGCTTTCCTGAAGAAAATTTCTGGATAACAAATCTGCAATGTACATATATTTGCCAGGACTATATGAGACCTTTATGTCATATTTATTTAATCTTAATATCATTCGTTGCAAGCGAGCGTTAGGTATCTTTGTGATTTCTTTGCTAAATACTCCTAGCAACGGTTTGTGGTCCGTAATGACTTTAAATTGTCTACCGTAGAGGAAATAATGAAACTTTTCACACGCAAATACGATTGCTAACAATTCCTTCTCAATTTGGGAATAGCGGATCTCAGTTTCATTAAGGCTTCGTGAAGCGTAATATATTGGTTTACCTTCTTGCATCATGCAAGCACCAATACCGAATTTAGAGGCATCTGCCTGAATGATGATGTCTTTATTTGTGCTGAAGGCGGTAAGGGTAGGGGCTTCAGAGATGAGAGTTTTAATTTTGTGCATGCAAGACGAATGGAAATCTTCCCATTTAAAATGTGAATCCTTTTTTAACAGATCCCGAATTGGTGCTGAAATTTGCGATAAATGTGGGATAAAGTTTCTTACATAATTTATCATTCCTAGTAATTGTTGTAATTCTTTTTTATTCTGTGGGGGAGAAAGACTTTGGATTGCTTTTACGCGATCTGGATCACACGTTATACCACCTTCAGAGATAATATGTCCCAAAAATTTTACTTGCCTAACTTTATATTGTATTTTTTCTTTATTGAATTTTATATTTAACTCTCTTGCCCTTTCCATGACTTTTTTTACTATTTCATCGTGTTGAGTTTCATTTTCTGCTGCTATCAAGATGTCATCTATATATATTGACACCCCTTCTATGTCAGCAAAATTTTTTTCATTATATTTTTGAAAAATCTCGGGTGCTATTCGCACTCCGAATGGGAGTCTTTTGTATTGGTACAATCCAAAAGGTGTACTAAAAGTACAAATGTCACTTGAGGGTTTATCTAACTCTATTTGGAAATAACCATCCTTTAAATCTAATACAGTGAAGAATGTTTTATTCGAAAGTTTTGCTGTCAGCTCCTGAAATGAAGGAATGGGATGGTTAATTGGCTTGAGGGCTTCATTTACTGCTTTGGGATCTAAGCATATACGGATCTTTTTGCCTGTTTTTTCAACTATCACTATGTTAGAAATCCAATCCGATGGACCATCAGTTTTTTCTATAATACCAGTATTTTCAAGTCTATCAAGCTCTGCCTTGACGGCATCTCGGATTGATAATGGGATTCTCCTGGCTGTTTTTGCTACAGGAATGGCATTTTCTTTCAAATTTATGTGAAATTTTTTTATGAATTTTCCCAAACCTTCAAAAAGATCTGAATTTTCTTCTAGAAATTTAATTTGGTCTACATTTGCTAGTGCTAATGTATTAACTCTTTGAACTAGGTTTAATTCTACACATGTATTCAATCCTAATATGGGCGTTGTACCGTTTTTAATGATAAAAAATTCTAAATTTCTACGTTGATTCCTGACTATACAATTAAATTTGGCTTTTCCTACAGTTTCTAAGACTGTTCCTCCATAAGCATGTATTTTTGTTCCTACTTTTTCTAATTTTTTGCTTCCTAATGATTTAAGGGTATTAAAAGGTAGTACATTTATATCTGCCCCAGTATCCAATTTGAATTTAACTAATTGATTGCCTATTTTAATGTATTCTACCCAATTTGTATCAGTAGTGATTAATAAAGAGTTTTCTACTGTATTTATAAAGAAATCATCTTCATTATTTACCTTCAAGTTTCTTATTTCTCGTACCTTATGTGATTTTGATCTGCAAGCTATTGCAAAATGATTTTTATTTCCACAGTTCCTGCATGTACTTCCATAGGCTGGACATTTTCTGCTTTCATGCTTTTGCATGCAATATGTACACGAATTTATCTTTTGTGCTACATTGTGGTACGACTTTTTCTGAAATTTATCCGATTTAGAAGAATCCCTAAGTTCTTTGGTACTATTCTCTTCCCTACAATAATATTTAGAATTTCTATTATTATTTTTGCTGAAATGAATTTTACTTGGAACTCTATTTACCAAATTAACATTAGAAAATTCCGCCTGTAGTTTTTCCAATTGCTGTTTTGCGATTTCTGCTGCCCTTGCCATTTCTATAGCCTTATCTGCATTTAGATTATCCATTTCCAGTAGTTTTTTTTTGTAATGCTTTATCACATGTTCCCAATACAATTCTGTCCCTCAGCATACGACTTTCTTGGTCACCAAAATTACAACTCCATACTAACTTTTTGATGTGCATTAGAAAATTATCAAATGGTTCACCTGCTTCTTGCTTGCGGCTGTGAAATATATAGCTCTCATACACTTCATTCTTCTTCGGCTTACAAAACATTTCAAAGGCTTTTGTGACTTTGTCATAATTTTTTCTGTCATCTTCGCTTAGGTTCAATGAATTATATACTTCGACCGCTTCTGATCCAATAGCATTTAAGAATATAGCGATTTTTATATTTTCTGGCTTTTTGTCTACCTCAGCTGCTGTTGTGAAAATTTGATAATTTTGCCAGAATATTCTCCAGCTTTCTGCCAAATTTGCTGTGTGGAGATTAAGTGGGTCTACTTTCCTTATATAATCCATCGGTATGACTTTTGATAAAAATCGTGTGTTTTTTGGTGGTCTTTCTCTGGGTTTAGTGGGATCTTTCTTGAATTTTTTCACTGCTCCCATATGCTCGCTGCAACTCACTGGCTATAGCGTTTCATGGTTTTATTTCTTTATTACAACCAATTATTTTTTAATCACAACACTTTTGAATCATTCAATTCTTTTGTTGTACTTTCTATAAGCACTGCAATAATTCACACGTGTTAATATCAAAATTTCTTTTTTAGCATGCAATTCGAGCATGAACGTTTTTAGTCGGGCTTAATTTACTTTAATTTTCACTTTCTTTAACCGATTTTATTTTATAAATGATGATTTCTTCGGATTTTTTCCGGATATACCGACTGCGCCATGTGATATTTTACATTGAAAGACACTTGAATGCATTTCAAGTAAATTTATTATAATAGCTCTAGCTTACATGAGTGCTTAACTACGACTGAACTAACTAATTCTATCTGTACTGCCTTAGTAGTCTAACTGTGATACAATTCATCTGTGATAACATTTTCACAATACATGTATAATATAATTATTTACATTTGTTCATTTCTTTAGGTTGGCTATGTATTTATTTATATAATTATTTATTTGTATAGTTTACGACTGCTATGAACATTTTAGTGTTATTGCTTTAGTTCTATATGTACATATTTCACTATGTGCCCTGGAAAACGGTAAAGATGTTGATGTTATCACCATCCCTTTTTAGTAAAGCCTTCGACAAGATCTCACATAACGTTATCTTGATCAAACTTGATCGCCTAGGCTCCCCCCCCCCCCTCAAATTCATCTCCTGGATTCGATCCTGCCTCAACAATCGTCAGTACAATATTCTTTTCAGCACATCCATTTCTAACCCTATTGTCGCTCGTTGCGGCGTCCCTCAGGGCAGCCACCTCGGATCATTGATTTTTATCCTTACAATAAATGATGTTGAATGTGTCATCAAACACTCAGAGTTGTCCATTTATGCCGATGACATGAAAATAATCACACATATCTCCTCCACAACCGACTTTCTTCTCCTGCAAATAGACCTCGATTCATTCACCACATGGTGCATGAAAAACTTTCTAGAGCTCAATGTCTCCAAATGCCAGTCCATCTCTTATTCCCGCAAGCATCTTACCACCACCCCAAGAGTCTATATGTTAACCGACGTACCAGTCCCTATCGTTACCTCTTTGTGTGACTCAGGAATAATCTGTGATAGTGAACTCAATTTCCGTTCCTACATTGACAGCATAATTAACAGAGCTAACTCCGCGCTAGGGTTTGTGAAGCGCTGGTCTAGAGAGTTCTCCAATTCTTATGATTCCAAATCTCTCTACGTCTCCTTCGTTAGACCTCTCCTTAAATATGCCAGCCAGGTATGGTCACCTTCACAAACAACTCACATTAATAGGATTGAATCTGTCCAGCGTAGGTTTATTCGCTTTGCTCTACGTAATCTTCCGTGGGTTGACAGATTCAACCTTCCACCCTATGAAAACCGTCTGAAACTGATCGACTTACAACCTCTAAGCAAACGTCGTGATGTTTCCGACATTCTTTTCATTTATCAATTATTAACTGGTGCCATAGACTGCCCTTCAATCCTGCAATCTTTACCCATCTATACCAATCCCCGTAACCTTAGGTCCACTCCCCTTTTCCGACTCGACCGCCATCGCACAAACTACGGTGAAAGCGAGCTAATTACCAGGATGTTACGAAAAGTCAACGACCTTTCCTCTTTTTACTTCCATCTGAGTAAATCATCCCTCCACAAAGCCTTATATCTTGACCCCGCCCATCTTGATCCTGATCGCCTACCGTAATTCTTCTTCCTTACGCCTTCTGCCATTATCCACTGTATTTATAGCTCATATTGTAGCTTATACTTTTTATTTATTTGTTATTACTTATCATTTATTATTGTTTGTAGAATTAGTAAGTTATAGCTTGTAAACTTCGGCTTTGCTTATGACGTGCCGCTCATCTTCTTCCACAACACTTAACCCAAAACTCTGTGTTCCCCTAATTCCATTTACTGCAGTCAGCATATCTAATAAATTTATAAGTCTCTGCTCCAGTGGAGAAATTGGAAGTAATTTACATGGTCCACCACCAGTGCGAGAAATTTCCGTCTTATTTCGAAGTTTTCTCTTCATGAGGAACTTATAATCACACCAAACCTAAAAATGCCTATGTTTAGAAATTCATCGTATTAAACTATAAAATACTTTTTTCCAGCCATCTACATTTCTATTAGGTGGTCCGTTTGCATTCAAATCCCCTGCAATCTCCTCCCACAAGTTAAACGCTCTTTTTCTTCCTTCCCTTGCTTTCACTAAGCCTGCAGCAAGATCCCTATGCTGCTCCATAAAATATATCAGCAATTCATAGTGACTTTGTTTTGTTATTTTAACCCTAGAAGTAAACATTAATTGATTAACTTTTGGTTATAAAATAATATTTTCTTTCAATGTTTTTGAAAAAGTTATGTAATTTTCATAAATTAAAAGATATTTTACTTACATTTTATCGACTTTATTCTTTACTTTATCCGGTTGTTTGAAAGCAATTTGTTCACTCGAGTGACAGTCGACAATAGAAATGTCATCGAGCAAACACTCGATGAAATGCTGCCACATATACTCGATATCGTTTTCATAAATTCGAAATTGGTACACTCGTGTAAAAAATTTATCGATTCGAGTTCGTGAATAAGGCCCCTGATCTTCCTTCCTTCGTACAAGTACGACTGGGGAATTCCAGGGACTGTTGGACTCTTCAATCAACCCTAACTCCAACATACGGTCTAACTCTTCATACATCAGTTTTTGGATAGCTGGAGAAATGGGAAAGTGTTTTTGTTTGATCGGCAGAGCATCGCCGGTATCAATAACATGTTCTTCTAGGTGTGTCTTTCCCAAACCCAGTGCTGTGAATGATGGGAATTGGTTAATGACTGTGTGGAGTTTTGTCTTGTCAGTGTTACACAATACGTGAAAGTTCGTCTCAACCGAAGAAGAAGGCTGTACATTGAGAGGGGAGATGATGGTTGGTGCGAATTGAAATGCTCGCCAGAAGTCGACGCCTAGATACAATTGTTGGCTTAGGCCAGGCGCAACGAACAAGGTAATAACTTCGGTCTGTTTGCGATAGGTTATAGCAGTTCTGACTGTGCCGGGGACGGACTGGCTAGTACCGTTGGCGGTACGAACTGAGACTGTCAAAGCGGAGAGTTTCAAGCCTGAGCGTTGGACAAACTCTGGGGCTCCTTGTCCCAAGCAACTCACGCTGGCACCGCTATCGAGCAAGCCTAAGACTGACTCGTTGCCTATCTGGACTTTAGCGTTAGGACGTCCGTCGTCTTGCTTGGTTATTGCAGTCGAAATTAAAGACTTTTGAGTCTTTTTCAATGCACGTTTTCTCTCTAAATATCCTCCATCGTCGTCTTCTTCGATTGAGAGGAAGCCTCACTTCCTCAGCAAAAATGCGAGCTCGTACTCAGTCATAATTCAATTGCCTCTCATGGACATTCCTCGCATGAGGTAAAAAGGATCTGTCTGGGTACTACACTCTCTATGCGTGGGATCAGTCTGGGGGGTTTTTTTTATAGAATTAATCCTTCTAACTCAGAAGGCGCACTTCATAGGCAGAAGCCTGGAATCAATTGACCTATTCACCAGAATATAAGGTATATTGAGATGAATGAGGCTCCCACAACCCATGCAATAAAATATTAGTAAACAACAAACAAAAAACAACAAAAATCCAAAACACGCCCACTCAAACAATCAGGGGTGCACAGACAACAGAGATCGTTTCAGCAAATCCTTAGTAAGAGTCAGGTCAAAAACAGGAGACATATTCGAGGCTCTACACATGCGATTTATAGGTTCATGCATACCATAGTTAGACCGAGAGTGAATAACATGCAGTAAAGGCAGTCTTCTTAAGCTATACGGGGTATGCCTATAAGAAACCATACCTGCGAGAGTGCAAGAGTCTATGTTCGAGTTCAAGCCTAAGTGGATCATTCCATGGAAGGTCTCTTAGTGCGAACCTAACAAAGTTCCGCTGCACCGACTCAATGCGTCTGGAATGAACAGCATAGCAGGGAACCCAAACCTGAGATCCATACTCTAGAATTGGCCTGACCAAAGAAAAGAATAAGTGAATTAAGGTCTTCCGATCAGAAAACTCCCTTGACCACCGCTTTACATAGCCAAGAACTGAATTACTCCTAGAAACAATGTAGTTAATAAGCAGAGTGAAATCGAGTTTACGGTCAAGCTTCACTCCAAGGTCAGTGACGGACTCCACACGACAGATATTAGTTTCCGCAAAGGAATAATCAAAGACGAGCTGATTTTGGTTCCTAGAGAATGACATAACTTCACATTTATCCAAGTTAAGCTGCAGACCATTAGATCCACACCAGTTCTTGAAGGTATTTAAATCATACTGAATGCAGGAAGAATCATAACTGTTTCTAACGCATGAGAAAATCGTCATATCGTCTGCATAGATTAAGACTTTAAAGTGCTTAATCAGAGGAACAATGTCGTCAATGGCTACCCTGCGGTACGCCAGATGTAGCCCTAACGACTCTGGATAAAATATTACGGAAAGATACTCGATATATCCTGTCTTTTAAGTAAGAGAAGATCCAATCGAGCAATAAAGGCGGAAAACCCAACTTTTCAAGCTTAAGCATAATCACAGAGTGAGGAAGTTTATCAAATGCCTTGCTAAAGTCGGTGTAGACGCAGTCAGTCTGGAGACCTTGCTGAAAGGCAGAGATTATGTGGTATGTAAATTCAAGCACGTTAGTTGTCGTCGATCTACTGGGCAGAAAGCCATGTTGATTAGATGAGATTAACCCCTTACAATGCCCTACAAGCTGTGAGTATATAACAGATTCGAACAACTTGGGTATGCAAGAAAGCTTTGCGATTGGCCTATAATTTGTTATTATGTTTTTATGCCCCTTTTTATAAACAGGAATTATAAAGGAGCTCTTCCATAACGTAGGAAATCTACCGGCCTGAAGAGATTTGTTGAAGATGAGTTCGAGTGGAGTGAGTAAGGCGTCGGAACAGCATCTCAAGAATGCAGGTGGAACACCATCAGGACCAAAAGAAAAGTCTATTCTAAGTTCCTTGATATGATCTATAATAATATCACGAGATATAATGGGCAAAGCAATGGAGACAGTGGGACGATCGTGGATATGATCAAACTCTTCCAGGGAAGGTACAAAATTGCCAGATGAAAAGGCACCCTCCTAAAACAATGCAAAGTTGTCGGTTAAATCGGGCGCGCTGCAACTAGAGGATCCATTGAAGCACATTGTAGATGGATAATTATCAGTTTTCTTCTTCATATTAACAAATTTAAAAAAGGTACGAGGATCAATTTGCAAGTTATCGCGAACATTATCGAGGTATTCCCTGTATAAGGATGACGATAACGCTAAAAAGCTGTCATGACAATAAACGAGATCACAATAAGTTGATGTGTTTCTACAGCGTAAGTAAGTTTTCCATAGTCTATTTTTCTTATTTTTAAGTCTACGTAGATCTCTAGTATACCACGGGGGGACTGACAGGATGATCTTGACCGTTTGAGTGGTACACACAAATTAAACAGATCATAAATCCTATCATAAAACACGGAAACGCACTCGTCGATATCGCTATCATCAAAAAGAGATGCGAAATCGATCGAAAGGATCCTGTTTGAAAGATCAGAGAAGTCCGCCCTTTTAAAATCAAGAACGTATTGATCTACGTTGGGGTCGGCAGTATTAGAACCATCGTAGCAAAAAGAGATGAAAATGGGCGGATGCAAACTGTCAATAGCGGATAAGTTCCGAGAAGTCGGTTCGACTATAGTGTTACTCGAATCAGAAGAAAACATAAGATCTAACTGTCTTCCCATAGAGTTCTTTACATCACTCATTTGGTGTAAAACAGAGGAGGAGATGGCGTCAGGAAAATGGGAGTCTTTAGCAGTAAGACAATTAAAGGGAAGGTAGTCATCGTCATCAGCGTTGAGTACCCATTGAACGCTGGGTAAGTTAAAATCACCAAAAAGGATGATTTCATCCTCTGGGTTTGTCATATTACTAATAAAATCTAGGTTAAGAATTAAAATATCGTAAAGACTTCTACCATCTACATCAACATAGTTTGTCAAGTTTAGAGGGATATAACAACAAAGCAGGAAAATGTGCAGCTTCATCAGTGATATCTTAAGAGCTAAGAGCTCAATTGTGAGCGTGTCGGAAAAGGCCGGTATATCAACCAACCTGCAATCCAAATGCGATTTACATGCAACCAGCACGCCGCCCCCACGAGCCATGAAGTGAGAATATCTATCCTTACGAAAAATCTGATAGGACTCGTCAAGAATTTCAGCATCATTAAAACCGTTATGAAGCCAGGTTTCGGTCAGAGCGATGACGTCGTAACAACAGGCAAGAGAAGCCTGAAATAACTGGCTTGTTCTTGTTCTTAATCCCCTTACATTTTGGTATTAAAGGGATAGAGTACTTAGTTTTTTTGGTTGCTAACAGATGTTCTAGTCTGAGTGCTTCCCACGACCCTACGACGGGGCACAAACTCGTGAGCTATGATATTCTCGGGCCAGAAATCGGGGGCTGACATTTTTTGTAAAATAGATTGTTAAAAATTAACAAATATTTATTTTATTTTGGTTGCTCTGACTCAGGAATTAATATACAAAAATCTGATTGACATTTATATGGCTAATTCTAATTTTGAGTACGAATCATATTTTTGATTGAAATTATTTTCTGTAACGTGTTGCCACAGTACTCCCCTTCCAGTGTTAATGATATCGTGCTGGAATGACTACATGACGTTTTCTTTTAGCTGTATTTAGTAGTGTTGGAGAAACTGTTTCATTTGATGATGGTTTTCTTTTTGTTGATGTTGTGGGTGGTCTTGACTCTTCTTTTTCTTGATTGTCCAATAGATGAGCTGGTTTAAGTCTATCTAGTGAAATAGTCTTACGTTTACCTTTTATGTTAATTTCAAAGTTTTTGTTTGTCCTTGACAGTACTGGAAATGGTCCATCATACGGTTGTTGTAGCGGGCGTTTGACGGCATCATTTCGTATGAAAACATGGGTACAAGTTGCTAAGCCTTTGTGTGTAAAAACTTTGTGTGTACCATGCCTTTGTGGTTGTGTGGTTGTAAATCCCTCATGAACTCTTGGAAGTGTTGCACGATCCCTGAGTTAAGTTCTACGTCTTCCGTAGAAAAGAAATCTCCAGGAAGTTTTAGTGGTGTTCCATAGACCAGTTCAGCGGGTGATGCTTTGATGTCCTCATGTAATGATGTTCGTAAGCCTAGTAAAACAAGTGGAAGTGTATCTGTCCATTGTTGTGTGTTGTGACACTTAATTGCAGTTTTAAGTGTCCGATGGAATCTTTCTACCATACCGTTGGCCTGCGGATGATAAGGTGATGATCTGTTCCTTTTGATACCCAGTAATTTTGCCAATTCCTTAAAGAGGGATGACTCAAATTGTCGTCCTTGATCAGTGATAATTTCTTTTGGAACTCCAAATTTGGCTATCCACCCAGATTCGAAAGCTTTTGAAATTCTTTCAGCTGTGATGTCAGCTATAGGAATAACCTCGGGCCATCTCGTAAAACGGTCAATGCAAGTAAGAGCATAGTGGAATCCGTCAGAGTGCGGTAGTGGACCTATGATGTCCAAGTGTACATGCTGAAATCGTCCTTCTGGAACTAAGAATTCAGATACTGGAGTTTTCGTGTGCCGTTGTACCTTGCTTTTCTGACAGTTGATGCACGTTTGGGTCCAGGTGCGGCTGTCTCTTCTGATGCTGGGCCAAACGAATCTCTCTGTTAGGAGATATGTTGTCTTCTTTACACCAGGATATGATAGGTTGTGTGCAGCATAAAAAACCTGTTTTCTGCGTGATCCAGGGATGTATGGACGATCCTTGGATGTTGATATGTCACAGTATAGTTTCTTGCGTGAGTTAGGAAAAGCAACTTCCCTGAGCTGTAGAGATGTAGTTGTGGATAGAAGATTTTGAAGTTCTATGTCTTCCTCCTGCTCTTTTGCCAAGTCATCGTAGTCGATGGGAGATGGTAAAGAAATTACCTGCACTCTTGATAAGGTATCTGCAACAATGTTGTTTTTTCCTGGAATATGCTGGAAGTCGGTTGTGAATTGACTTAGACAACTCAAATGCCTGAGTTGCCTAGGTGAAGATTTCTCAGGCTTTTGGTTAAAAGCAAAAGTAAGCGGCTTGTGATCCGTGTACAGAGTAAATTGTCTGCATTCCAACTGATGCTGGAAATGTTTAACCGCAGAGTAAGCACTTAGAAGTTCTCGATCATATGCGCTGTACTTTGTCTGCTTTTTTTTTAGAAAAAAATCCCAGTGGTTGCCATCCTTTAGACATCTTTTGTTGAATCACCGCTCCTATAGCTGTGTCTGAAGCATCTACCATCACAGCTAGTGGACTATTTGCTGACGGATGTGCTAGAAGAGATGAGTTTGTTAGTGCTTGTTTGCATTGCTCAAAACTGCTAGTCAGCTCTGGTGTCCAGAGTATACGAGTTTTGTCATCCTTTTTGTAGCCAGAATAACAATTATGAAGAGGTGCTTGAGTCTTTGCTGCCCCAGGTATGAAACGTCTGTAAAAGTTAAGCATACCCAGGAACCTTCGAAGTTCTTGTACAGTCTCGGGTTTCTTATACTCAATGATAGCATTCATTTTTGATGGAGGTGGCCTTGTTCCCTCTTCAGATATGAAGTAACCCAGGAAATTCACAGTTGTTACTTCAAATGTGCACTTGGATGGATTTATGGTTATTCCATACTTCCGAAAGCGTTGAAACAGTTTATCCAGATGCTCTCGGTGTTCTTCCACGGTGCTAGAAGCAATAAGAAAATCATCAATATAAGGGAATACAAAGTCAAGCCCCTGAGTGACTTCGTGTACGAAGCGCTGAAAAGTTTGTGCGGCGTTGCACAAACCAAAGGTCATCACGTGAAATTCGAAAAGTCCAAATGGGGTCGTGATGGCTGTTTTTGGAATGTCATCAGGTTCTACGGGAATCTGATGGTACGCTCTTGTCAGATCAATAGTGCTAAAGATCTTTTTTCCCTCCAACTGATGAGAAAAATCTTGGATGTGCGGAATGGGGTAGCGATCTGGTATAGTGACCGCATTTAGACCTCTGTAGTCTCCACATGGACGCCAATCGCCGTTGCTCTTCTTGACCATGTGGAGAGGGCTGGACCATCTGCTTTTTGATGCACGACAAATACCCTGCTCGAGCATGTATTGAAACTCTTTTTTAGCGATTTGGAGTTGTTGCTGTGACAGTCGTCTTGGTTTGGCATGAACTGGTGGTCCTTTTGTTTGAATGTGGTGTGTCACATTATGTTTGATCTGAGCGGTTGTATTTGGCCTGGTTATGTCTTCGTATTTCTTCAACAATGGATGTGATAATGCGTTAATAGTGCTTAGTTGTAACACATTATCAGAAGCTGTCTTAATAAGGACTGTTGAATGTAGTTTTGTTGTGCTGTCTATTAGCTGATTGTTTTTTACATCAACCAATAGGTTAAAATGCGCCAGGAAGTCTGAACCAATTATCGGCTCGGTTACATGAGCGACAATAAAAGGCCAGCTGAAATTCCTTCGTAAACCCAGATTAAGCTGCATCAGTCGCTGTCCATATGTTCGAATCTCAGTTCCATTGGCTGCATACAGAAAACGGTTTGTGGGTTGTCTTTGTTTTTCTTCTAATGTTGGTGGAATTACTGAGACTTCAGCTCCGGTGTCAATAAGAAATTTTTTGTTTGTAGACTTCTCTGTGAGATATAGACGACTGATGTTAGATGCGGGGTGGCTAGTCGTCAATTGCGGCCCGCATTTTATTTTTCCGGGTATTTGCAAGGCTGTTGGCAACGTTTGGCTGCCTTACCAAACTTTTGATGATACCAGCAGTGTGATTGGTTGGTGGATGCCTTCTGTGATGCTGCTGGTGAATGACTTTTATTGTTGCGCCAGTTAGAGTAACGTCGTCGTGAAGAACTTCGTCGTCTGTTTTGTTTGAGCTGTTCTATTTCAGTCTTCATAGCGGCTATTTGTTGATTAAGTGCAACCATGTAAGGTTCTGGTGGTGTTGTAGAGGCGGATAAAATATCTGGAGATGAAATCATCTCGGATATTTTATCTGCCATCAGTGCCAGCTGACTAATGTCTTGGCTTTCGTTTACTGCCAAGATAGCTTGAATCTGTTGTGGAAGTCGCTGGAGCCACAGAGTACGTAACAGATCAGGAATAATGCCATCAGATGCGAGTTCCTTCATCTGGTTAAGGAGTTGTGTTGGTCGTCTGCCGTCTAGCGAAAATTGGCTGAGAAGCTTCTGTAGACGTCTCTGCTCGGACTCCTGGTATACCAGCAGAAGTTGGTTTTTGAGCGTCTCATACTTCTCGGTTGCTGGTGGCTTCTTGATGACATCTCGGACTTCTGTGAGGATGTTGGCGTCCAAATTGCCAACCAGTGTGAAATACTTCGTCTCGTCCTTCGTTATACCACCAGTGTGGAATTGAGCCTCCAGTTGCAGAAACCATAGGTCTGGATTTTGCTTCCAGAATGGTGGAACCCGTACGCTTACCCTGCTAACGTCTGTAGGCACATTGGGTGCTGGGTTGGTCATCTCAAGCTTTTTCTACCGTGGATGGGTAGCTACTGGTTTTTTTTGCGTTGGCTTAGGGGCACCTTACCACTGGTGGGGGGTTACCGCCTTAGCAATTCCTTTGTCGGGGTCACCACTTTTGTAAAATAGATTGTTAAAAATTAACAAATATTTATTTTATTTTGGTTGCTCTGACTCAGGAATTAATATACAAAAATCTGATTGACATTTATATGGCTAATTCTAATTTTGAGTACGAATCATATTTTTGATTGAAATTATTTTCTGTAACGTGTTGCCACACATTCTTTCAAAAAGATCCGGGGTCGATGTCAACTTAAAGACGACATGAGTCCTTGAGAATGACGAGATCCTAGAAGTTGACAACGGAGGAGTACAGAATCTTCAGCGCCACTCCTCTCCCTCACGTAGCCAATAACGTCGTCAACAGAAGTCGATGGATCAAGTCGGGAGACGAAAAAGGATCTCGGTGGTTGCGCAATCCTCAGATTGAAACCCTCATTTCGAGACACATTAATAGATCGCAACGGTAAAGTCTCTTGCGATGAGTGGTGATTATACTGGGAGACACTGGGAGATATGTTCACTGCTGAAGCAACATTCGGTAAAGCAGGGTGATCAATGGCGCGCAATCGGCGGGAACGCCTACGGGCAGCTCGGGAACGTCGTGTCACACCAGCCAGGCGAGCCGCCAGCACCAGTTGCAAGCAATACAGACGAGGGACTGCCCACATCCAGAGCCGGAGCAACCAGGGGCTCGGAGGTAGAGTCGACAGATGGACAGCCTCGAACCTCCGGGTCAGAGCCACGTTCAGACAGCCAAGTTGCCTCCAGGGGCACGGGGAAGGCCGTACTGCAAGCAGAAAGAGCCTTAACATCCGTTGCAATAGCCCCAATTAGTTCAACATTGGCTGAAACAGCCGCCGCCCAAGCAGCGACATAGGCTTTTACATTTCTGACAGTACGACATATGTCGTCAATTACCGGAAATAACGGTGAAGAACCCACAGAAGAGGCTGTGGCGGGATCAAGGTTAGCGATCACAGTCTGCACATCAGTAAGCGAATCAGAAATCGCCACGACCCCAGTCGACAGCTCATGTGATCGCTTCAAGAGTGCACAGGAGTTTGACTCCAAAGTCCTGGTAATCTCCAACAACTTGTCCACCTTGTTGGAAATTATATTGGTGTCATCGGACAGGAGCTGAAGATCGTTCCAACGGGCGGAAAACGAGCCGACCTTATCAGCAGCGACGACCAGGTCACCAGACAATGCCTCGATCACGCCCCTCACCAGCCTAAGGACATGGCACGGTCTGATGTCCGAGCATTCACGACAAGTAGTGGAGCCAGAAGACACAGAACTGGAGCCTAAGCACGACGAGTGGAACCAATGGCCACAAACGTCATCACAAGCAACCCCATCCCGGGTAATTTCATTGGCACAAACCCCACAAACAGGCATATTTTTATATATAAAAAATAAATAAAAAAAATAAAAATGTGAACAGCGATATAAAATAATAAAATAAATAAAAAATAAGCGGACAAAAAGAACAAGAGAGAACAAAAAAGAGAAAAGTGAGTGCACACCCACAACAACAGCACGCAAGTCACACGTACTTAGGTAATAAACAGGTAGATAAATAATTTAATCACACAACAGAAAGACAATTCGACGAAATAGACAATACGCAAAATCAACAAGCAAATCGAATAAATAAACAAGAATACAGCCAGCAGTGAAATCAAAACACACGCAAACAACAGATTAAAGGAAATACACACTTCCACCGAAATAATGCAAGCACGCAACGGGATCAGACGAGCAATGACCCAGGCAACAATAACATAAACACAAGCACAGAATCAACTGTCCATACCGAGCAAATCAAACGGGAGAACAGATTAAGCGGAAAATAAACACAACTCACATAAGCTCAACGTAGCAGATAACAAATATTTGCTGGCGGAAAATGGAACCAAAACTACGCACCAATCTAAAACAAAAACAAAAAGCACAATAACAGGGATTGCTATACAATTTTATTAAAACTAAATCACATGCACCAATGCCACAGACTGAAAACAAAACGGTATATAGTAATAAAAACACAAGAACGAGGCAAGACAAAAACATGTCCGATCACTCTGAACACAAGAACGTAAGGAGCAAAGCAGAGGGAATCAGGGGGTCGTTGATATCGCCTTGCTGATCATTATCGGCGAGTGGGGTCCCCTGTATCGACCACTCGCCCTGGCGTTCTCCGGGTTACACCTGGAGCACTTAGGCGACACTACTCCAGGCTTTCCACAGGTGTAGCAGAAGAGTCTCCTGATCTCACTGGGACAAGAATGAAAGGAGTGTCCCACTACGACACAGTTCCAGCAAGTCATGCGACCGGCAGCTTCAGGGGTGCGCCTCACTTCTTCCACTCCATGTTGACCACTGAGGTGGGAAGTGAATGTGCAGGTCTCACTATTAGAGTGGAAGGAGCCTACCACAACGCCACAGTTCCTACAAGTCACATGACCTGCCGCGTCTGGAGAGCGCCTGTGCCTCCTGGGCTATGTCGAAATCGAGTTCATGTATGTCGATTCTAGTAGATCGCGTCGTTGTAACCAGCGTTCAGCCATACGGCATAGGTTTTGCAGTTGATCCATGGATCTAACTATAAATTGCTGACCGATACTGTGATGCAGATTATCGCGGACTATCTGAACAAAGTCCGCCTCACGTGGTGGCATTCTCATGTGTCCGACGATAGAGCTGGTTTTGCGGAGGTAGCTATCGAAACTCTCCGAACTCTGACGGAGTTCCATCAGAGTCCACATCAGGTCCAAGTCTGTCTCGGCAGAGCCGAACTCTTGCCTGATGCGAGCTCTGAATAACCCCCAGTCAAAATTCGGAGAGGCGTGAAAAAACTGGTTTCAGAACCATTGTTTCGCGTCTTACTTTAGGAGGAGATGGACATTGGCACAGAGCTCCTCATCTGACACATGTGCGCTTAAGGCCAGTCGCTCAACACGAAAAAGAAAGTCGTCGACGGAAAAAGCTGGGTTGCGACCGGAGAAGCTTAGCCCCCAGGACGCCAAGATGGACGGGCGTCTGGCCTGATAGCCTGTCATTCCGGATGCGGGCCTCGGCCTGGGTTGAGTTGGATGAAGGGGTGCTCGTTCGTACTCGTGAGGTAGCCATCGCGGGCTCACTTCGGCCTGTGGATACCTGGCCTCGACTTCAGCTCTGGCTGGGCTGCTGACGAAACCTGACCTCTCCAGAATGGACTGGGCCAGGTTCCTCCTTAACAGGCCTAACATTTCCTTTTACAAGGCCTCCATCTGTGTTGTCAACTGATCAGGTGTGACAACCTCTGCTTCTGGATGTTGGGAGGCCTTAATCGGAGACGGTGATCGTCGAAAATTTTGCAGGTCCTTAAGCTGGTCAGCGGGACTATTGCGAGTGACGGGGTAGGCCCCAGCCAATGACATATTGGACCCAAAAGTCTGCGGAGCTTGACTCGTGATTTAGATAATCGCGGGACCCCTTTGAAGAGTAGCGAAGTCTGCACCCGGCAAGGAAGTGACCTCCTGGACAGAGTCCGAAGACAATCTAGCTAAGCCAAAGGTCTTATCCAAGGCCTTCGTCTTGCTCCTCGTCTTAGGTGGCAGGGCCTGAGCTTGTGCCTGTTTAGGCTTAGCTCATTGGCTGGTCGGCGCGGTAGCCGAAGTTCTCACTGGAGATCGGATCATGACTCTGTTAAGTAAAATGTTATGTAAAAAGAGGACTGGCAATATAGCCGCGTAGAATGGACAACAATATTAACTAGGATGAGACAGAAGGTCTCTATAAATTTGCGGGAGTCCAACTCCTAATGTTTTCCAAAATAATAAACTTGACTCAGCAATTAGTGCGGGAAACCAACTCCGAAAAAAAAATCAAAAATCCCAAAAAAAGAATGCCACTTATCAGAAAACCAAAAAAAGCCGAGAAAAAGTATTTTCAGCTGACATGCCATCTCTTTAGAGGCACGAAGCGCATCAGAAGATGCTGATGTTGCTTCCCTAGGGAAGACAGGCTTCGCGTTGGGCGCGAATGTGTGTAATGTGTGCGCGGTATATGTGCAACGTGAAGTTGCCGCGAGATGTTCAAGTGGCACGCGCTAGCTGGCAGCACGTCCTAGCTCGTCGGTATGGGGTTTGGGTCCTTGAACATCCTATGACACACCACAACAGAATTCGCGTGCCTTTGGCGACAGATCGTTGTGAATTCCATCTGTCAAGTTTGCCACCAAGGATGAAAAAAAAATTAGAGAAACAGATTAAGAAGGAAGAGCAACAGGCCTGGTGTCACCTGTTACTCCTAGCCGCGCTGAACTGTCATGATTAGCAAAAAGAAAAAAATTCCACCCCCTTAGTCGACAGTTCACGCATCTAACCCACGCCATCCCTGTACCTGGCTAGGGTACAGGCCCAACCTATAAAAGGAAAGCTGAAAGAAAACAAAATAAAAATCAAACTAAATCATAAGGAAAGAGGGAGAAGGGAGGAGGGGGACAAGAGAGGGAAGAAGCTCCATAGGAGTTTCCTGAAAATGAAATTACCAATTCATTTAACAAAAATATTGTAAGTAATGTATTGATACAGAATAATTATCAGAAAAAATACATCAATCATATACAGGAATAAGTTAAGTTTACATTGTTTCCGAAGTAGTTAACTTATCATCTCAGAGAATATTATTATATTCCTTAAATCGGCCAAAAAGTATTTTAATCTATACTCATAAAAAAACGGTGTGTGTATTAACCTTTACAATATATATAATTATTTAAATCAACTGAATGTGTGGGCACTTGGTGGAACACTTTCATGATTAATATAAATAAATAAACTATAATTCGTTAACAAATCGCCGCCAGTATTAACGGGCTTGAGGATGACTTTCACCCCGGTCCGACGGCATTCCGGCCATCGTTCTGAAAAAGTGTGCCATGCATCTAGTTCAACCCCTTACTTTGCTTTGCCGCCTCTCAGTCACTCAAGGGATTTTCCCTCAATTATGGAAAAACTCTTATATTATTCCCATATTCAAAAAAGGCTGCAAGAACGATGTATCCAACTACAGACCCATTGCTAAATTATCATCCATATCTAAACTATTCGAAAAATTGGTCTATGATTCCATGTTCTTCCACTGTTAGTCTATTTCCTTCCTCTCCCAGCATGGCTTCCTCAAAGGTAGATCTACAACCACCAACCTTACCGTATTCGTCTCCAAAACATTATGTGCCCTGGAAAACGGTAAAGATGTTGATGCTATCGCCACCGATTTTAGATAAGCCTTTGACAAGATCTCCCATAGCGTTATCCTGTTTAAACTTGATCGCCTAGGCTTCCCCCTTCGATTCATCTCCTGGATTCAATCCTACCTCAACAACCGTCGGTACAATGTTCTTTTCAGCTCATCTATTTCTAACCCCTTGGTTGGCTTTGTTACCGGACTTTGTGTTTGTTTGTTTATCGCTTATCTGGTCGCCATTATTTTGTTTCGTTTTGTTTATATTTTTGTTTTTTCTTATTTTTTGTTAATATTATTATTTTTTCTGCACTGTTCGTCGCGTTTTGCTTCCGCTTTCGCAGTACGCGCAGTGGATTTTTGCTGTCGACTGGTTCCTCAGTATTTTATTTGTAAGATTGCTGCTCTTTTGTCGTCGCATTGTTGCTGATTCCCGTTTAGATATTATCTTGACTTTTCCCATTTTGATTTTTCTTGTTTGGTATCTGTTTTCTTTATCTTTGTTCTGTTTCCCGATTTTTATTTCTTTACCGTTTTCCCCTGCTTCCGCTGGACTGCACTGTTGTCTCTGTTCGTGGGCGCCGTTGACGTGTCCGCTTGCTTGTTTCTTTCTCTTTTATCTCTTCTTGTTCGTTTCCTATTGCTGATTCCTGTTTACTGGTGTCGCCTCCATATTTTACCATTTTTATCGTTCTGCTAACTATCGGTTGTTTATTCGTTGTGACACTTTATTTATTTATTTTTTGCTTTTATCTTGTCTCTCACATCTCGTCGGTTCATTGTCCTATCTGACTTTTACTTTTTTGATCTTAATTTAAGTTATTCTGTTTTTGCTTGTGTGTTATTTCTTTTTATTTTATTTATTTTTCTCTGTTTTATTTTTACTTCTATTTTTTCGGCCTCGCTTTTTCTTTTATTTTGTTGTGCACATTTCGTCAGTTCACTGTCCTATCTGATATTTATTTTTATTTTTTATTTATTTATCTGGATTTATTTTATCTCATTTTTACCTGTGTGCTATTTACCGGCTATTTATTTGTCTATCTATTTATTTTTTCTTCCATCTTGACTTATTTTATTTCATTTTTACCTGTGTGCTATTTATCGGCTATTTACTTTTCTATCTATTTATTTTTCTCTGATTTGGTATTTAAACATGGCTGTCTGCGGTTTCTGCTCGGGCGAGATAGTCCTTGACGCTGTTGCTTGTGATGGCGTCTGTGGCCTGTCTTTTCATCCAGATTGCTTGAGGCGCGGAACCCGATCCTCGCGTCCTACGACTTGCAGCGAATGCTGTGATTTTAAGTCGTTATCTGTCGGTTCTCGACCCCTCCTATTCCCTCTCCCCCTGACGCGTCTGGTCCACAGCACACCTTGCCTCTCCCCCCTCTGGTTTCCCTCCTCTGTAGCCGTGTGTGCCACTCCTCCATCTGCTACTCCTGAGCTCCACGGAGTTATTTCCGATGGTCGGATGCCCGACCCTGCTCACTCTGATGACTGCACCGCACCCATATTAAGCCGTGCCGGACGCCAGCCTGCTCATGGTTCTCAGGCATCCCGCAGGCGTAAGCGTCGCAATGGTGCTGCCACTGTTTCGCCAGCTGTTGCTGTTGTCATGGAGTCTCAAGACTTAGTCCCCTCTCATCACTCGGGGGTGAGTGGCCTCCCACCTTCGCAATCTGAGGTTCTTGCTGACCCCGCGTTAATGTCTGAGCCTCTTAACCATCCTGCCTCCATGGATCATCCTGCGCTGGTTGTTACTGGCGACTGTCCACCTTCTTGTCCTGTGGTCACCGCGCTTAGACCGGCACAGCGGCCTAAATGTATTTTTGTATCCAGGGTACACCGGGATACTCTTGAGGGCGATATTGTAAACCATATCTCTCTTCAGGCAGGCATTCCTTGCGATATGATAGCATGTAGACGAATCAGCCCTGCCCTCGGCCGTTCATATTCGGCTTCCTTTAAGGTGTTTGTCCCAGAGAGCACCTTCCTGGCGGTCGTCTCTCCTGACATTTGGCCCTCTGGTGCTATAGTTCGTGAGCTTATCCCTAAGACCCGTGCGGTTTCAACTTCACAGTCAAAAAAGTTGCCAGCCGGGTCTCCGTATATTATGCTAACGTGACCGTTTTGCGCTCTAAAACCGTGCAGCTTTTCTCCTCCTCCTTTGCGTCCAGTGCCGACGTTATCTGTCTGACTGAGACCTCGCTGTGCGCCGGAATTTCTGACTCTGAACTGTTCGGCCCTGAGATCCAGGTCTTCCGTCGGGATCACCACTTATCTGACCCGTGTTCACCCGTTGATGGTGGAGTTCTGTGTGCGGTTAGGGGGGGTCGCTCGTGCTCGGTCGTTGACATTTCAGACTCCCGCGATCTCGAGCTCCTATGTGTGGTACTGAGATTTCCCACCAGAAGATAATTTGTTATTACTGTTTATATTCCCCCTTCTTCACCCTCCACTTTGTATGAGCTGCTTGCGGCGGCTGTTGACAGTTTGTCCGACTCCTTGCTTCCCTCGGATGACCTTGTACTCGTTGGTGACTTTAACTTGTCCTGCATTAGCTGGGTACATTCTCCCGACTCTGATGATCTCGCACCCTCGTTCACGTCTGCTCCCCAATTTGTTTTATCCTTTCTAGACTCTTTAGCCGCTTCTAACTGGGCTCAATGCTACGACACTACTAACGGTTCAGGTAGATTTCTGGACTTAGTGTTCACGTCTGACCCTGACTGTACGTCTGTTATGAGATGCCTGACTCCCTTGGTTCCTGAATCAAGTCACCACCCCGCACTTCTGATTTTCATGTGTTTCGACACCGCTAACACGTCTCCCTCCATATTTGGTGACCTCTACTTTAACTTTAAACGGGCTGATTTCACCTATATGAAAAACTGGCTTGTGATTGGTCGAGCGTACTGGCGGAATGCGACGTCGACCTGGCTGTGAGCGCTTTTTATGATGTCCTTTACGCCTGTTTCACACTATTTGTTCCCATCGGCACTTCTCGTTCGGGTTCACCACATTTGTTTCGGCCCTGGCTTGACGGCACCTCACGACATCTGAGGAACTTAAAAAGCAAAGCTTGGAAGAGATTTTGTACTTCTGGATGCCATGATGTCTACTTGGTTTATTCTGAACTCTGCCAGCGTTTCTCCGCTCGGATACAGAGCTCTTACGCCGAATACTTGTCTAACATGAGAGCCACGCTGCGAAGTGATCCTAAACAGTTCTGGAGGTTCATCAACTCGAAGCGTAATTGTGACGCTTATCCCTCTTCCTTGAGGTATCATGACTGTGAGAGTGATGACTCGTTTACCATTGCTAATTTCCTTGCGGAATTTTTCCGAACTTCTTTCTGTGATTCCACCTGTCATATTTCCACCCCTGACTTTGCCCACTTGACGCGGCTCCCGCCTACTTTCCTCGAGAGTAAGGATTTGGTATTTGACGACGCACGTGTTGCTGATCATCTATCTAATTTGGCAGACGGCTTCTCGAGTGGTCCCGATGGTATTCCCGCGTGCTTTTTGAAGAGATGCCAACAATTTATCCTTGCGATTCGGCCGCTTCCCCGAACTTTGGAAGACTTCTGTTTTGATCCCGCTGCATAAGAAGGGTAGTAAGTCGGACGTTTCCAACTATCGACCGATTGCCAGCGTGTGTCATGCTGCGAAGATTTTTGAATCCCTCGTTAGTGACGTACTTCGTTTTCACTGTAGTCCTTTTTTGCGGCCTTTCCAGCACGGCTTTCTTAAGGGAAAATCGACGACTACAAATCTCCTTGAATTCGTTAACTATTCTCTGCCGACCATCGAAGTCGGTAAGCAGGTAGACTGTGTATTTACAGATTTTAGTAAGGCCTTCGATAGGATTGACCATGGAATCCTAATCTATAAACTCTCTATTCTTGGGTTTCTTCAGTGCTTCGTCGACTGGCTGTCTTCTTACCTGTCTGGTCGTACACAGCGAGTCCTATTTTGAGGTGCTCTTTCCAACCAAATCCTTGCCACCTCGGGGGTGCCTCAGGGTAACATCCTGGGCCCGCTCCTGTTTATCATATACATTAATGATATTTCGCTTCTGCTTTCCAATAGTAAAATTCTGTGTTATGCAGACGATGCTAAGATTTTTCGTGCTGTTACCTGTGAATCAGACTGCGGTCAGCTGAACTCAGACTTGGCTTCGTTCTGTGAGTGGTGTTCACGCAACCGCCTTCCTTTAAACACCGGAAAGTGCACCGTTATGACCTTTTCCCGTAAAAGATCTCCTTTCCTCTTCGACTATACTGTCGATGGTGTTGTCCTGGGTAGAGTTGACAGGATCAAGGACTTAGGTGTGGTCCTTAACTCTCGTCTTGCTTTCGACGACCATGTGGACGCGATCGTTGCTAGGGCTAGTTCGATGTTGGGTTTTGTTAAAAGATGGTCTAAGGAGCTTGATGATCCCTACTTAACCAAACTTCTCTACTGTACTTTTGTCAGGCCATTTCTGGAATACCCCAGCCCTGTGTGGTCCCCCTACTTTGCCGTTCACGTCAACCGCGTCGAGGCAGTGCAGCGAAGATTCCTTAGGTTTGCTCTCCGCGGACTTCCCTGGATAAATCCTTTGCTTCTTCCCTCTTACCCCGATCGTCTGTGTCTGATTTCTCTCGACTCCCTTGAAAATAGGCGCAATATTGCCAAAATTGTATTATTATTATTATTATTATTTATTCACTGGCATAGGTACAAAAAGATTCGTGAATCTTATAATAGTACATACAAAAATGGAAATAATGTTACATAATTAATTAAACTAAGCATAATTCATGTATAAAGTTAACCGAGCAAGCCTATTCTCTAACATACAAGGAAGAAAAGTGAAAAATGTACAAAAAATGAACAAGAAACCAATGAAGTGCGAAGAAACAAAGGTACGATATCTTAAGTGCGTCTTAGGTGTTGTGAGTTGTGGTCAAGAGCCCGCTGAATGCCCGAACAGAAGGAGCACGCTGAACATCCACTGGCAAATGGTTCCACTTACGAATAGCCTGCACAAAGTAGGAGCGCTCTCCAATATGAGTACGAAAACTGGGTGACAACATATTTCTGCGTCGACTAGAGCATAGGAATTGTATATATTGTATTCTTATTCGATTTATTGCAGGGAACGATAAACTCGCCCGAACTGTTGGAGACCGTCAACATTGCGATCCCGCAGCGCTCCTTAAGAAATCGAGACTTCTTGTACGTCCCAGGTCATCGTACTCTATATCGGATGCACGAGCCCATTACGTCGATGTCTTGCCTCTTCAATCAACACTTCGCCGACTTCGATATGGACTTATCCAGGCTGCGACTGAAGGGCTTACTCAGGCAGCACCTAGGTTGATGCGGGCGATATGAATTGGCTGCTGTTTTGTTTAATAATTTGATTAGTTTTGTTTAATAATTTTATATACTTCTGTATTAGTCCTTTGTGACGAACCTGTTTTGAACAAAATACAAAAAAACCCCATTGTCGCTCGTTCCTGCGTCCCTCAGGGCAGCCACCTCGGTCCATTAATTTTCACCCTTACAATTAATGATGTTGATTGTGTCATCAAATACTCAGAGCTGTCCATTTATGCTGATGAGATAAAAATAATTAAACCTATCTGCTCCACAATTGACTCTCTCCTTCTCCAAAATGACCTCGATTCGTTCACCACATGGTGCATGAAAAACTTTCTTGAGCTTAATGTCTACAAATGCCAGTCCATCTCTTATTCCCGCAAGCGTATTACCACCACCCGGAGAACCTACATGTTAACCAACGTACCAGTCCCTATCGTTACCTCTTTGTGTGAGCTAGGAATAATCTGTGATAGCGAACTAAATTTCCGTTCCCATATTGATAGCATAATTAACAGAGCAGAGTTAGCGCTAGGGTTTGTGAAGCGCCGGTCTAGAGAGTTCTTCAATCCTGATGTTTCCAAATCTCTCTATATTTCCTTCGTTAGACCTCTCCTTGAATATGCCAGCCAGGTATGGTCACCTACACAAACAACTTAACAGAATCTGAATCTGTCCAGCGGAGGTTCATTCGCTTTGCTCTCCGTGATCTTCCGTGGGTAGACAGATTTAACCTTCCACCTTATGAAGACCGTCTGAAACTGATCGACTTACAACCCCTAAGTAAACGTCGTGATGTTTCCGACGTTCTCTTCATTCATCAGCTATTAGCTGGTGCCATAGACTGCCCTTCAATCCTGCAGTCTTTGCCCATCTATACCAACCCTCGCAACCTTAGGTCCACTCCCCTTTTCCGACACGACCGCCATCGCACGAACTACGGTCAACGCGAACCAATTACCAGGATGCTACGAAAAGTCAACGACCTTCCCTCCTTTGACTTCCACCTGAGTAAATCATCCTTTCACAAAACCTTATATCTTTATCCCGCCCATCTTGATCTCCTTTCGTAATTCTTCTTCCTCCCAGTTTATATTTATCATAATCATAACTCATATTGTAGCTTACATTATCTGTTATGAATTATTGTTTATTTTAGTTTGTAGTATTTATTTTGTTATTTTGTATTATTATGTAATAGCTTGCATTAAGCTTAAATAAATAAATAAATAGATACAACACTTGTTTGATATTCCACTATTTATCTTTAAAACAATATACTAGATGCCTACGCGTTTCGTTCGCAAACATCATCAGGGCTAACTGGCTACTAAAACAAATTTTACAAATTTGGTTATACACTCTTACAATCTGCGGGTTTATTAACGGTCTTCGGTTTTGAAAATCTAACTGATCGTTAACTAAAAGAGACCAAGCGCTCACCTCATTTCTAATTTCAAATATCTCGTAACGGTCCAGTATTCTACCTCCTTTTAGATTATGTAGTAGCACTATATTTTCTAAAGTGACATGACGATTAGATTCATTCAAATGTTTAGCAATTCCAGAAGTTGGTTTATTTAACCTTGCAGAGCATATATGTTCGTTTAGTCTAACTCTTAAAGATCTTTTTGTTTTCCCTATTTATATTGCTTGACAATCGGAGCAATTAATTTTGTGCACACCGCTTTTCTCAACACCGTCAATATTTGGCTTAATTTTGTTATTGAATAACAAATGCTTTAAAGTGTTTCTGTTGAAAAAAGCTGGTTCAATGTTATTAGCTCTCCAAGTTTTTTCAATCTTTTGTGAAATTCCTTCAATGTATGGTACTTTCCTGTAATTTAAGTTAATATTATTTGAACTATCTTGTGTAAAAATAATGTGCCAAATAATAAATCATACACCTTGGCAAAACATCAATCATACACCTTGGCAGTTTTAAAAGCTAAAGGTGGCCACACCAAGTAAACAGTGATGAAATTTTGATTTATTTATGTAGTTTTTCTTTTTTCAAATGTGTATGATTTATTTTGTCCAGGGCGAAATGTAAATCTCTTACAAAAAAAACTATACGTAATTTCTTTTATTTCACAATTGCTAATTGGAATACTTAAAACGCTTTCATTTTCCCGCATATTCCAACTTGTTTAATATTGAAATAAAAATATATTAGCAAAAAATTCAATGTGATGAAGTGTGTATGATTTATTTTGGCCAAGACTGTATGCTAGGGTGGAGTGAAAATGTATGGAGAATTTTGGTTTTTGTTATTTTGAAATAGCATAGTGGTAAAAAGCTGCCTATGGATGAGCAAATGAAATATGTTAAATATCATTTATGTATTATAATGGTTTGAGGTGCCCCAAAACGAAAGAATTTTGAAAAAAAGTATAATTTCATTCATTTTTGACAGCCTCATTCAGATGTATATATACCTTAATAATGTATCGGAATAGTATTTTCCATGTTGTTTAAAACCTATATTTTTATGTAACAATAAAAATATATATAAAAGTTTGGAATTCATGGAACATTTATGAGAAATTTTATCATGTATTTATGAAACATTTATGAGAAAAATATTACAAAAACGCCAGTTAAGTAGAAAATTCGCGTTTAGTATTATAAAAAGGCATCATCTGACGTGATGACAGTCTGGCCCTGATAAAACCATCACGTTTTTCCTCTCCACAAACAGCACCTGAAGCTTCAGTTACGAGCTTGATGCAACGCTCCACGGCTTGAGTATGACAAGGAAAGAGTGCTATATTCTCTTTCGTTCCAAGACCATTTTCTACAATTCCTTTTAAGGCTTCAGCAGATAAACTTTTAGTTAAAGGAGGCTCAGTAATACTAAGCTGACTATCGTGCCAAGCAATAATATCAGTATAATGGAGAGCATTGAAATTAAAAGATGGAACTTTGAATTTTCGGATTCCTGTGACTTTCTGTGACCTTGCTTTCAGAATACGTCGGCATGCCAGTTCCCGTATCACTTTGTTGTCATCTGCAAGCATAGCTATAAGAAGATTTTCTGGATGACCAAAATATCCATTTCTTTGTATGACTGGATCAATCACTTTTTTCAAGTTATCGTTTAAATAGCGACTACAGTTAATCGTAAACCACAAGTGCTGTGCTCCATTTAAACACGAAGGATTGCCTTTGATTTGAAACCACGTTCGCCCATAAACTTTCATCACGAAATTGGCTAATATAAGTAGATTCTCTTCCGGATCAGTCTTTGTGACATATAATCGTAATATCCTGTTCGCAGTCGTCAGCCACCTGGAATGGTTGAGTCGACCGGGTTCTCTATTTGCCAAGTCAGAAGGGAAAATACCAGTGCTAATGGCAGTCATTATCTCAAATAGGTATGTTTGATCGGAGCTTAGATCTTTAGTAATAACAGGAAGTGGCGTGGCTATAACGGCAAATTTCACAACTGGCTTTTTTTCACATTGTTGCAGTTCAGATCCTATTGGCCCAGAAAAACATCGAGGTCCTGTAGTTTGACCGTCTAAATGTAGCAAAAGGTGTCGTAGTGGCAATTCGAATGTAGTGCACAGATAAACCATTGCAACGGTTTTTTTATCTCTTCTTCTAACAGTCTAATCACACCGCCATGAGACCCAGTATTTACTACTGTCCCATCACAGCCCACTACTGATAAATCACTCAAGTCAACCGATTTATTATTTAAATATTTTAAAATACTATCTTTGATTGTCTTAGCCGTTCCTGTCTGCACCGTGATATGACCAAAGAAAACGCTCCCTGGTTCAGACACAATGACGTAATGATCTTCTATTTGCCGTTTTCTATACCATTTATCTCCGTTCTTGACTGTTACCAAAGTTTTGTCTTTTCTACCATCAAAGTACAGACCAGGCATTGGTTGATTTCGGATCAAGTCTTGTAAAGCAGACCTTTTCTTTGCTCTTTCCCGTCGAACCTTCGAACGATCTATCGAACTACTTTGGTCACTTTGCGTGATAATGCCAACGTCTTTCAGGACAGCAGAAGCTATAATAGCGGCAGACCTATCCGAAACACCAGTACGATCGCAAGCAAGAGCTAAAGATGGGAGATTTATACGCATCTGTTTAGGAGGCGGCTCAACAACATCTTGTGTTGGTTCTTGATTAGAGAAAGGCGTCGTTAAAGGTAAATTATCAGAAAAGCTGCTGCTAATAATAATTGTTTTGTCATTTTGAGAACGAGAACGAGAACAGGAAGGTTTTTCATAATTTTGTAGCTGTTTTAAACGACATGACTCCATTTCTTTTCGTTGTTGTTTTTTCTAGATTTTTTTTGTAGTAGTTACATCAATGCCCCCGATACTTATTTTTCTCGTAGTCCTCTGATCTCTTAAGAAATTAAT
This sequence comes from Leptarthrus brevirostris, assembly GCA_964036015.1. Classification (NCBI taxonomy): domain Eukaryota; kingdom Metazoa; phylum Arthropoda; class Insecta; order Diptera; family Asilidae; genus Leptarthrus; species Leptarthrus brevirostris. Next base: position 84,535,297 of record OZ038375.1, on the reverse strand, counting down.
TTCCTCTTTCGGTATACGACTGCTTTTTTCACACGTGCAATCGACAACTATTACACATTTGCAACTACTGATGTCAAATAATTTTTGGGAATCTTCTTTGAATTTGTCAATTTTCTCTTCATAGTTTTTATTACCTTGACGTCCTTTGAATGGTTTCATTAACTTTCTATATTTTTCGTGATAAGCTCTAATAATTTGAAATACTCTTTTTAAGCTGACTGTTGGAATCGAGGATTTATTCCATATTTCTAAAACACCAGTCGCAACTCTTTCTGAGATTTCTTGAACAGTCGGTTCTTTAAATGATTTTTCTGGCTTTAACTCATGCTTTATCAAAAGATAATATTTCATAATATCAAAGTAAGTCGGTAATTGAGAAGACGGTAATGTTTCGGTCGTGCCAAACACGGGACATTTTGTCATTCGACGAGTCGTAACTTGAGCCATTTTTACTGTAAACAACAAAAAAGGAACCTAATAAAATTCATAAACGTCTTTACTACAAACATAATTGAATGAATAACAATATAACCACTAATTTTACTTACCAAATGTTTCAAAATGATTTTGTCAAATTACACGGTCACTATCAATAAAACGAACACGAGTTTCCCCAGAGAAAGCTTACTTGGGACTGAAGGTTGACTCAATAACTGTGATATTTGACACTTATAAATGATTGTATGCGTTCAGAAACAAAAGCAAAACAATTTCTACGATTACTTATGAAATTTAGAATTTGTTTTTGCACTATCGAAGATTGACAAGTTTCTGATATTTTTTCAAAACTTTGTCCCAACGGGGGCACCTCAAAATATAAACGTAGACAAAATATATTTTCACTTTTGTTTATTGGGCCTATTACGCAGCTTTTTGCGGGTATGCCATAGTAAATATATAAAAAAAATAATTTCACTCCACCCTACTGTATGCGTCTAATATCTCAAATAGAAATCTAGACACTTCATTTCATACATCTAAGGAAATTATACTTTTAATTTCAACTACTTTTCTTGAATTAATTTCTTAGACAATTGCATCGATCAAGAAGTAATAGTAATCCTATTTACTTTGCGCTGATTGTGGCGTTAAATATGGACAAATTGCAAAGTGTTTTGCAGATACACTGACATGTTAATTGGCACTACTCAAACGTAATCTCATTATTGACATTCATCTTATTTTAGAGCCCTATAGATGTGAGGGGCTTACAGCAAACTTCCCTAAACAGTTTGAGACTTCTAATGACATGCAACGTACTCACTTTATGGTTGTTTCGTTTCTTTTCTTTTCCTCCCTTTTTTATTCCTTTGATCCAACCTTGTTTTAAGAATCCATACCTATTGGACAGGCACACTTATCCTCACCCCAGCGAAGTCTAATGGGGCCTTGCCTGCGTTAGCGTGAAGAATCTATGTATGAAAATGCCCGGCGGGGTGTTTGCGAAACATGCGCGACTGGTGCCAAATCCTTTGTCAGCTAAAAGGGAGAATTTATGTGATTTCTCTCTTATAATATATAGTTAAAGAATGGAGAAATTACCAGTTGAAATACTCGTGCGGTTTTTTCGTTTTCTGGAAGTGAAGGGGTCGCTTTGTGGAGCGCTCTTATTCCACGCGTCTTTTGACCTTTATTTTGCTCAGAAAGTAGGAACAAAATTGAACTGCCCGATAGCCAGGTGGCACCGGTTACTGAGGGTCAAACGACACCAATCCACGGCACTTTGGTGGTTTTAATCCTCCAAGGAACGCTCTAGCGCCAAAGAAGTATTATAACCCGAAATGCTTTCCTGGGCCTTCTAAAGCTGTTCGTGGTTTGCAATGAAAAAAATATTATCCGATTAGAATTTTATTCGAGCATCGATGCTTCGAATAAATTTGAAAAAAAAAAATGAGTGAGCTTTCCTTCAGCAGATGTTCATCCTGCAGCTGTCACGGAATAAGTATATCTTCTTCTTTATCAAAAGATCACGTCCGTGGCAGCGAACAGGGGTGACAACCACAAAGTATAAATGGATATGTTCATACCGAAAAGATAAGGCATGGCTCACATTACAATGGCTATAAAAAAAGATATAAAAAATTATAGGTAACCGTGAAATTTTGTTTAAACGAGATTAAAGCTTATATAAAAATTTTACATAAACAAAGGTTTTATGTTAAAATTAATAATACTACGAGATAGAGTTGAATCGATTTATAATATCACGGCATATGAAATCGATTTTCAAAAATTCAAAATATCAAACTCGGAGTTGCTATTGATTAATAATAAAGTACGAAAACAAAACTTAAACTTATAATTGTATAATTCAAAGAAACTATGAAAGTCTTCAATAATTGGGATCCTGCAATGGTAAATTTAAATTACAAAACAAAGCACCCTGTAAGTTCAATGTCGTAAAAAGTATCGCAGGACTTACTTTTTAGAAAATTACTTCCTAAAAAGTAACTGTAATGTTGAGGGATCCATGAAAACACTGCGCTTTCTAGTACAAAAATTAATCCGGAAGAGTTCAAAGTGTCAATAACTTATGATAAAAGTCCCGATTCCACACTCGTAGTAGGAGCATAAAGACGAAAGTTAAAGGACGAAAAAGCAACACTGCTTCAAGGCGTCTCAACAAAAAAAGCGCTGTTTATCAGGTAAACGGGAAAAAATTGGAGAAGTTGACTGATCATGATCGGACCTCCGAAATGAAGCAGCATCAGACAATCCTAACGGAATCTGCTTGCATAACTGCACAGTCTCAGATCATAGTCAACACTTCGTTAAAAATGTCACAAGAAATGCTCTGTTTATCCCAAGAGAAATCCGATGGAGTCTTCTTGGCCAACAGTTTACTCCCATCCCGAAACACAGTGTCGATTGAAATCCTAAACTTGACCAGTTTCCTAGTAGTCCTTACAAATCTAAAAATAAATCAAATCCCCCCCCCCCCACTTTTCGTTTTTTGTAATGTCTGACCGGTGTTCTATATATATTATACTAATTACCTAAAGGCTTTGCACATCACCTGTCAATCAGCAATACAAATATTGTTTAAAGGCGTTTTACTTAAGCTTTCAAATCAATGATGGAGTCAAAATTCGTACACCAATTAATTCAAAACGTTACACTTAATCTTTCAATTTCTTAATCTTAAATATGACAAAAACCAGTACACTTAATTATTCTTCTTTAATCATGCAATTCACTAATTTCTTCAAAACGTTACACTTAATCTTTCTATTTCTTAATCTTAAATATGACAAAAACCGTCAACCAGAACCACTCCCAACTCGACTCATTCACAGTTAGAAAAAGACTCCTCGATTCTATTTTCATAGAATCGTTGGTAACCGATCTACAGAAGAAAAGAGCTTTCGCTCTTTTTCTTTGTTTTTCTACCTTGTCCTTCGTTCTTTGTACAAAGTCGCTGTATATCGTTACCTTTGCGCTGATTAAGCAAGTTTCTTTTGCTTATCGTATACTTTATTGCAACGTAACTTGGTGTATGAAATCCAACTCATTAAATATTTGTCGGTTTTATTTTGTTTTATCATGAGTTGGATTTGAATATGTTGCAACGCAGTATATGAAATCCAACTCATTGAATTTTAACGACTTTTATTTACCAATGACAGATTGGATTCGATGGAATTTGGCTTATCTTAGAATAAGCGAATCCAATCTGTAACATTTCCTTCCCCCCGCGAATAAGATGATTATTCATTGGAGAGGAATAATCATCACACAATTGCTGGGTCGGGGATTTTCGCTTTCTTGTTTGAGCCGTGTTTGACTGATTTCCTCACAGTCAAGTTTCGATCATGGCTTTAGCAAGTGCGTGCGCGATTACTCTAGGAAGCCGGCGCTACAGCCCCTCCAACCGGAATGTTTTTATCGTATGAATGATCCGCATCGCCCGCGTTGACCCTGGTGGCGACGGATGCGTCCGTCTTTGGTGGAACCGCCGTGGGATGCGTTATTATTTTATGCGAGTTTTCAGTTATTATTGATAATTACTTTCCCTCACTTTGTTTGCTTATTATTTTATTTAGTAGTTATTTTCCCCTTTTATATTAATTTCTTATCTTTCTCTCGACCATAAATTGCGGTAGTACTCCACGGCGCGTTTTTGTTGTAAACATTGTTATTTGTGTTATTTAAGTTTCTTTACTTTTATGTTTCTAAGTGCTCCAGGGGTGTCTAGTAAATTTTATATTGAATTTTTAGGAATGGTCTTTATCTTTTATTTAGACCAGTTGAATGGACCGTGCCCTGGGCAGTGTTTGTGGCCGTTGAGGACGCTCCTTCGGCTCTGAGGCTGGCTGGGATTTCGGGCATGTGCGTTTGATTACGCCGCGCAATTCATGCCTTAAACGGCGAGATGGCTTATTTGGCTGTCATGTAAATGACGGTGAGCAACAGCATTAAACCCGTAAGTGACAATGAGGTTGTTGAGAGTATGTCGGGTGTTTTAACTCAGGAGTGTAAATGTAACTCCTGTAATTTGGCCTGTATTTGATCCAATGATTGCGTTCTCTCGTGCAATAGCTCGTTAGTGTTGTCACCTAGTAGTAGTTTCGTATATGATGCTTCTGCTTTAGGGTGTTGCTTGTATTTAGCCATGAAGGAATCTAATTCCTTAGCCGTTTCGTTTGTTTTCGGAAAGTACGCTGGTTGCGTGTAAAGCAGTGGATGTGTATTTTCAGCCTCATAGTAGTATAGGGTACGTGGCCCTATTTGTAAATGGCAGGGTTGGTTAATGACCAAGATTCCCTGTCCTGAGATTCGATGCGTGAGCAATTGCTTTGTGCACGTAATATGCACGATGGTCGTTGACTTCAATGCATATAGCCAGGAATTTGGCCTATTAAGTTTAATTAAAATATCCCTGGGGAGTATTTACACTTTTAGCGAACACCTAGGGTTTTCATCCAGGGGATTGAAGAGCAACTTGATCACGCATTCATTCGATTGTGTTGCCTTTGTTATCGGCGTATTTAGCAAACCAGCGTAAGTATCATCCTCGACATCTCGAGTGACTTTCCGATATGCTTTCATGTTCTCCGGTTTTAGCAATAGAAATTCCTGAGTCGAAAGTTGAATCGCTATATGGAAATATTCTATTTCCGGGATCAATGAATGATTTGCTTGCGTGTGTATAGGGAAGCACCTGATTCGTTGCAACTTCATTTTAGGAAGATTAAAGATTGGTAATGTTATTCTAATAACCAATCTTTCACAATTTAACCTCATCCTGGTTTAGTAATAAGCCAAACCGATAAAGTAAGAAATAACCAAACAATCCCAAAACTACTCAAACTACGATTACCAAGTCTAATTAATTCTAATAGATGTCGTTACCAAATTCCAATATCCGTCAGAATAAAATATTCGTCGCCATGAGTAGGTTTGAGCCGGAGCTAGGTATTATTGCAGATAAATTACCATTGATAATTATTACAGATCACATTTATAGGAACTTACGAAATTACTTAATTAATAATTAGGTTGGCATTTGCATAGAGTTTTGAATTAATTCTGGCTTTATTAATTCGTGCGGGTAAAATTAGAGTAAGTTGCAACCAAGTATGATTCCGGTAGTGCGGAAGGGGCGGTGCTAGTATTCCAGTACGCGCTTTAACATTACTTAGTAACAACGGTACATGGTTAAGATTGATGGGTTGCCTGTTATCACCGTAAGCCATTCGGCGTCATTTTTGGTCTTGAAGTGTGCCGGGTAACATAGTTATTGCCTCAAGTGCGTGAAATTGAGAAATCCCTCGTAAAATAGTACATTAATTAAGTAACCCGGTGTAAAATTAATTTACTCGATAAAAGTGCTCTGAATGACAGTGACTAGTGTGGCAGGATTCCTGCTACAAGATTCTGGCACATATTATTAAGGAGGAATCGGAGAAATTGGGATGACTTGGTAACCCCCATTCTGGGAACCAATCGCAAAATTACTTAACCCGCAGCACCCACAAGATCAAGGAGGATATTTTACCTTGGCAAGTAAGAATTTTGTAAACTCTGTAAATTCATCCTCCGCGTAAATTCAACCAACACGTTCTAGTAGGTAAACTAGTCTCTTCAGTAGGATATCGTAATTTCCCTGCTAAGTTGGCAAAATTGGACGTTAGCGTAAGAGTTTAAAAAAGCTAGATTAAGGTGAGCGCCTGTTACTTGCCCCTTGTGCAATCCTAACCTAAATTAACATTACAGATTAAATTCCAACACTTCCGAATTTACCTCAGAATTCGAAATCGTGTAACGAGAAAAAAAACCGAAACGCCGTTAAGGGCGGAAGGTAAAATTTTTGAAAGTGAAAGTCTTAACCCTTCAACTTGACTGGCCGCATCTCATAAGGGTCTTTCTTACTGAGAAGGGGACAATTTTATAAGAGGCATCAACTTGCACGCGAACAGCTTCGCCTTTACGTGTCACTGGATTAACCATCGAATTAATTTAATTAAGTCACATTTTATAGCATTCCCAAATTTCCAACTATTTAGGTCAGCTTTAACCGGCACACCAAAAGCTTTTGGATCAAGCCGGGTAAGTACTATAAATTTATTATAAAATTTGTTTATTCATTATATACATTTATAATTGATTATATTTAAAAAAAAAAATTTCCTATATCACTAACTTGAAGTAAGTCCGAGTAACTAGTGTAATTCTTTAAATTTTAATGTAATAATTTCGGATTATTCGCAAATTACACAAAGAAACATTCTGATTCCCATTCAAAAAAAAAAATATTGAGCCAAATAAGTGTGAAGTAAACAAATAGAATTCTTTAATCAGTAACATAATAATTTGGGGTTATTAGCAGATTGTTCAAAAGAAATATTATGATTACCTTTTTTGAAAATATTGAGCTGAGTAAGTGTGCAATAAACAAATAGAGCATGGACAGTGAATGCAGTAGGTGATTGAGATAATTATGACCAGATGTTGTTATTGTTTAGTCGGCTCAAAGTCAATGAAGAAGATTTTGCAAGCAGATTTGTTTTGAATAGATTTAAAATTTATCTAACAAGGTCATAATCGATATTGATAAAATTTTGTTGATAATATTATACGGTAGTCTCACGAATAGTTGGAATTTTTTTTTGTATTGTTGAAATAAATGGAGAGTGACCTCAATGAAGATTAATTAATGAATTTTGTTGTGCCCCAAGTTTTTCGATATTGTGCGTACCAGTCACGCTATTAGAGTCGTTTTTAAATTCGCATTATGATCAGTTGTTTACAGATGAGAAATGGTCTCGAGCGAGAGTTGTTGGTCAGTGGGATCAGCGGTTCGGAGTTCGAGGTCTGCTTACCGTAGAATTGCATAAAGCTTTTTTTCCCAAGTGCCATGGAATTAATTACCTTGCTCCCCATACTTGCTCCTATTTAATTTTATTAATTTCCCTTCATTGAATTTCCCCAATCTGTTATTTTGATGGAATCGATCTCTTTCCACGCCCATCCGACGAGCTAGAGCCGGCAAAGTTGGAGGTAATAGAGAGATCGTTCCAATTAAGTGGTATAGTTTGCGTTTTTTCTTTATGGTACCCATGTAGGCGAGTCTCCGGGAATTCCCTAGCGTGAATCCGGATTCGTTTTTTTTTGTTTGACCTTAGATAAAATGTTTTTGTCCAAGGAGCCTGGCGCTCGGACGCATCCTATCCATTGCATTCCACCTCCAAAATTACGGACATGGTGTGAGGAATTTCATTCCCTATTATCACCCGTGTTACAATTTGTACCACTTGTAACAACAGACTAGAGACTATTTCCTGCCTCATTTGTCTCGCTACGAATTTATCGGTTAAATTATATAAATCATTCATCTGGTAGGCTATTTGCCGTTGTCTTTCGACCAGTGAATTTAAAGATTTTTAAATTTTAGTAAGCTTAGTCTTGACTACACTAATTTCTTGTTTCTCCAATTCAACGAGTAATAATAATAATAATAATAAATAATTTATTGGATCTGTACTGTAGATTACATTATCTTTGATTGTACAAAAGTGAATCGGTAAAAAAAAATATTCAACAAAAAAGAAATAAAAAAGTGAAATATATTATCTAATAAGAAAGATTAATAAATTAAACTAATGAATTCATTATGTACGGTTTACTGTAAAAACAATTTTAAATAAAAACATAAATTATATTAATTAAAAGATGAGATGTGCAATTACAAATAAAAAGTTAAAATATATTGGTGTTCAGTCCCTCCTGCCTGAAAAGAAAAATATTTAATGGAAACTTAATTTCATTAAATTAATACTTATAAAACAATCCCTCGTTGTCCAATTGTAGTCCTGCAACTTCCTTAGTGTTTCTTTCCTCGTCCTATGAATTGTCCAATCTGCAAATATAAATAAACCACAAAGTAAACAAACTTTTGGTTAAAATTTGAGAAAAACTTATCTAAATGCACGGGAAGTGCATATTATTCTCCTAAACTGCTCCAACCATCCCTCCAACAAAAACTATCAAGCTGAAATAAACAAGAAATTAATAAATTAATAATTATTTTGCAAAATAAAAACTTACGAGAATTTCTGCCACCAAAACAGCTGTCATCCTTTCACTTGTACAAATGTCACTTTACATTTCCATCTTAGAACATAAAGCTAAACAGGAATGGCAGTATCGCGTATATGTGCTGTAGGTGTGATCGGTATCTGAACGATAGAAGAAGTGTGGAAGTGGGGAAAGTTATGAGGTACTGTCCCCATATCGAAGTGTTTTGCTTTTATTTTCGGAAATGTCAAATTTTAAGTTGTGCTGGAAAGTTTTATGAAAACAGGAATTTATCGAGGTGATTTGTATTAACGATTGCTAATTATAGCCTATTTAAGTGTAAAAATACCTTGTGATATCTTATTGTGTCCTTTTATTTTGTAAAACTCCACAAAAAATCACAAATTTAGTGATGAAGTGTGCTGTGTACTGCTGCAAACATTATCGCCGGAGAGCGCGAGGAAAATCTGTTTTTAGGAAAGTATATGTTATAATACAATCTCTAAGGTCTCTTTGCTTAAATTACTGCGATTATATTAAGCGACAGTGACTTATAATAGTAAATATTCAATATTTTCCTGGCTATAGAACTTTGTTTACATTTGTAATCTAGCCAAATATAGCTTTGCCCTTATTGTCACTGTCGGCTCGCGAACAATTTTTCAGAAGGGGTCAGAACATATTTTTCGATATAAAACTAAAAATATTTTAAGTATAATTATATAGATTTCCCAAAAATAACAAATAATTTACATAAGTACTTACAATAAATAATTTTAAGTGCAATTGAAAAAAGACAAACCGCTGGGGACCAAAAAAGATACATAAGTTATAATATCATATTTTAACTTATTTATCTAAATCACCTATCTCAACCTCCACGTGGTGGTCCCTGGAAACAAGTGAGCACTGTCTGTATTCAATAACAATGCTCACTTGGCTAAAAGAGAAGGTGGAACAGTTTAAATGCATAAATTATAGAAAATTTCAAAGCGTTTCGCAATTGTTTTTCTAAATAGTGTTAGATTTTATTATAATTAGAAAATATATTTCATCTTCTTTGCGCACATTTTTAAATGTAATTTAATAATACAATTTTGAAAATAAATATTTATTAATTTTGATTTAATACAATTTGTAATTATTCAAAAGATATATCAACCCCGCTTCAAAAAATCTCAAATTTGACTACTGTCATGGGCTTCAAACACATAGAAAACCCTCACCTCTTCAGAAAGGAAAATGCCGACGTTTTTCTGGCTTACTGCCATTCCTGTTTAGCTTTATGTTCTAAGATTTCCATTGTGAATGACATTAACCTTAAAGTAAAATAGTACTACCAGGCGAACTCATGAATGAAAAGAGTTTAAATCCGCTGACCTGGAGCTATATAAACCGGCGAGATTTTCAGTATGGCATCTCATTCCTTGTTCAGTATTCAAACTGAAACAATCCCACCCGTGATTTTCAAAACTTAATTTGAAAATTTCCTGTCGCAGAAACTTAATTCTGCAAATCCTACCACAGAAACTTACTTCTGTAAAAATCCTGTCGCAGAAACTTACTTCTGCAAATCCTACCACAGAAACTTACTTCTGTAAATATTATCGCAGAAACTTACTTCTGTAATTTTTCCCGCAGAAACTTAATTCTGCATTTCTGTATTTTTCCTGCAGAAACTTAATTCTGCATTTTATTAAAATAGAAAATTAATTCTATTTTTCAATTCAAAAACTTAATTTTGAATTGCATTTTATAAATCTCTCTCTTCTTCTTCTTTCAGGAAGGCACCAAACCAACATCGAACTAGCCGTGGATTCTTTTTGATTTTATTTACTTATTTTTTTTGAATTTATTATTTATATTGAATTTGAATTATTTATTGAATTGAATTGACTGTGATAATTAGAATTAAGTGTTATATTGAACTATTTATTTTGAATTACTGAATTTTAATAAACATTTTGAATTTGAGTTTTTGATTGGGCATTTTTTAATTCCGGCACCTCCCCTTATTTGCGCACAGCCCGCACATTGGTCCGTCGAGCCGGATTTGCCCTAAGTTCAAAATGTCCTCACTCGAAAAAATCCTTACTAAGCAATATGCTTTAAAGGAACAAATAAATAAAGCCGCCATCAACCATAAAAAGGCCGGTAAAGGCAGACGAAACCAGGGCTATTTTGAAGCCCGTCTCGCCTTTATTAAAGAGTTGTGGGAACAGTTCTCTGCAAACCATATCGATATATGGGCGTACACGAATGCAAAGGAGAACAAATACAACTCCGAAAATATATAAGAAATCACTGAAGAGGCATATTTTGATCTCTTACTACTAGGCTACCACCTATTGCCATACCCAAGTTCGATGGCAACTCCAAAACATGTAGATCTTTCCATGATTTATTCTCCGCCCTAATACATTTAGTTAAAAATCTGAGCAAGGTCCAAAAATTGCTTTATTTAAAAGCAAATGTCTCTGGGGAAGCAGAAAGACTTCTGCGACAATTTGACATAATTGAGAGCAATTATGACAAGGCATGGGAACTTCTCACGAAGAGATATAATAATAAACGATCTCTCGTAAATCAGCAACTGAAGGATCTCCTAAGCCAGTCTCAAATTAAAACTGAGACATCCACTAGTATTAAATCGTTTTTAGATAAAACTGAGGAATGTATTCACGAGTTACAAGCTCTCGAATTACCCGTGGACAAATGGGACGCCATATTGATCCACATACTAATCCAGAAATTACCACAAGAGACTCATTATCATTGGGAACAAGAGTTACGAAACAATACTGAACTCCCAACTTATACAGAATTCACTACATTTCTCGAAACGAGATTTAGAATGCTTGAAGCTCTAGCCGAAGGAAAGAAAAACCTTCCCCCTAAACCAACGTATGGACTCTTAAACAAAAGCAAGAGTTCAGCTCCAATTAAAAAAACCATATTCGCCTAAGAATATAAAAACCTCGTGCTGCCATTGCAGAGGAAACCACATAATTTTACATTGTCCCACATTTAGAAATTTAAGCATTCGACAACGACATGAAATTGTTACTAACAAACACTTGTGCAAAAATTGTCTCTCGTCCAACCATACAACTTCACAATGCCCTAGTAACAAAAAATGTTACCACTGTGGCAAAAATCACAATTCTTTGCTTCACTATGAACAAAACTGATCAAATACAAATTCAACCACCGAATCTACTCTAAAATCAAAGTCTCCATCCACTATCGAAGCTAATGAACAACAAGTTCAAAATTTTTTTACTTCTAACACTAAAAGAGCTTTACTCTCTACAGCTCTAATAAATATTACTGCCCCATCTGGAATTACAATGATCTTTCGAGCATTAATAGACTCTGGATCACAAGTATCCATTATAACAGAAAGAGCCTGTAAACGATTACAGCTCAAAGGATTACCAACAAATCACCAACTAATTGGGCTTGGCACAACTCCTACTAATACAAGCTCAAAACAAACGACAGTCAGCATCAATTCACTATACTCGAATTTTAAAATGAAGGTTAACATGTTGATAATCAAAAAAATCACCGACTTACTACCAGCTCAAACAATTAAAGTCTCAAATTGGAGACACATACATAACCTTCCTCTGGCTGACCCCACTTTTTCAACTCCAGCAGAGATCGACATTCTTCTCAGAGCTGACATTTATGCCAACATTATAATAAATGGAATCAAAAGGGGAACTTTTAACACACCTACAGCTCAAAATACAAAGCTAGGATGGATTTTAATGGGAGCAATCCCAGAAACAAAGAATATCCTCACGACAATATTAACCACTCATACTACAATAAAAACTGAGTTGGATAATCAGTTAAAACGATTTTGGGAAATCGAAGAGTGTCACATTAGCTCTAAACAATCACCAGAAGATCAGCTATGTGAAAAACTCTATAAAGAAACAACAATTCGCTTGCCCTGCGGAAAATACGAAGTGCAATTACCATTCAAGGAGCAAAGTGCACCGCGGCTCGGTCAATCAAGAAATATGGCAGTCAGGCAATTTCTACAAATAGAAAAAAAAGTCTCATCTTATCCAGAGCTATATAAACTATATAGAACTTGTATTAATGAATACGCGGAGCTTGGACACATGAAATTAATTCCCCCTACACAATTACAAACAGAAAACAACTACCATTCCAATTTCCCTTTTTACTACTTACCACACCACGCAGTACTCAAAGAGAGTACAACAACAAAACTACGAATTGTGTTCAACGCTTCAGCACGCACGTCAAATGGAAGGTCTCTAAATGAGCAATTGCTAATTGGACCAACTATACAACCAACTCTTTGGACTACCCTATTACGATGGCGATTATATAAATACGCATTCACAGCTGACATTGAAAAAATGTATAGGATGATCCAAATGGCACCTAAACACCAAAATTTCCAAAGAATAATCTGGAGAAATACTCCAAATGAAGAATTAAAGGACTACGCTCTGACAACAGTCACATTCGGAACCGCACCAGCTCCATACCTCGCCATTAAAACTTTGCAGCAATTATCAAAGGCTGAAGCTAACTACTACCCACTCGCAGCAGAGAGTATAATGAAAGATTTTTACGTCGACGATTTGGTTACCGGTGCCCATAACCTCAATGAAGCTCAACGACTTCAACAGGAGCTTATCGAGGCTTTACATAAAGGAAATTTTAATTTGAGAAAATGGACTGCCAACCATCCCGATCTACTAGACAGAATACCCCTTGAACACCGAGAGTTAAAAACGAATTTAGAATTCTCAGAACACGAATCCATTAAAACTCTCGGCATTCGGTGGTATCCAACGACAGATCATTTCTCCTTTAAAGTTAAAATTCCTGAATCAACTAATGCGTACACAAAACGAATAATACTCTCTGAAGTCTCATCTCTCTTCGATCCATTAGGATGGCTGGCACCATGTATAATAACAGCCAAAATTTTAATACAAAAACTCTGGCTTACAAAATGTGATTGGGATGACATAGTACCTAATGAAATTACAAGAGAATGCAGTAATTTCAAAGCTCAACTGAATACATTGCAAGATATTCAAATTCCAAGATGGCTGGGATATGAGCCTAGTATAAAAGAGATAGAGCTACACGGTTTTTGCGATGCTTCCAATAACGCTTACTCAGCTGTACTATATTTAAAAATACATGAAAACAAAAATTCCAAAGTTCAACTAATTACAGCAAAAACCAAATTCGCTCCTATCAAACCAGTTTCGTTGCCTCGTCTAGAGTTATGTGGCGCTGTTTTACTCTCTCGACTGATAAGACAAGTCACAATCGATTTAGAGCTCAAAGAAATCAAAGTGACAGCCTGGACAGACTCTAAAATAGCTCTGGCATGGTTGCGGAAACATCCATCAACTTGGAAACCATTCGTAGCCAATCGTGTCTCCGAAATACACGAGAACATACCAAATGCAATTTGGAAACACGTTCCATCAAAACAAAATCCTGCAGACATAGCCTCACGAGGAATTCTACCAAAAGCACTATTAACGACTTCGATATGGTGGAACGGACCAGACTGGTTACATAAAGATGAGGAATTTTGGTTTCAACAAAACACAGATATCCAAACTGCATTAGAGTCTAAAAAATCGAAAACACTCACTAATTTAATCAACGAACACATAGTTTTACTTACCAAATACTCATCATTCCAGAAAACTATTCGTATAACCGCATACTGCCTTAGATTTATAAACAGCATGCGCAAACAACACCCAACTACTCAGTATTTATCAGTCTCCGAACTCAAAAAGGCAGAACGATGCCTAATAAAAACTCTCCAACACATAATTTTTTCTACCGAAATTACATGTTTGCAAAAAAATCTGCCCCTTCCTAAAAAAAGTCGAATTCTGTCACTCAATCCAATACTAGACTCTGAGAATATCCTACGTGTAGGAGGTCGGTTGACAGAAGCACATTTAAATTATAACCTAAAACATCCTATAATCCTTCCAAATAAACATCGTGTTACTCATATCCTTATCGATCATATTCACAATTACACTCTGCACGGAGGCACTCAAGTTGTATTAAACACACTACGTAATTCTTACTGGCTACTTAATGCCCGCAACACAATTAGATATCGCATTCATAAATGTATTACGTGTTTTCGATTCAATGCCAAACCCTCCTCTCAACTAATGAGTTCTCTCCCAGCTGCTAGAGTCAACACGTCCTTACCCTTCCAACACACTGGCGTCAATTATGCAGGCCCAATAGACATGAAAACCTCATCACTAAGAGGGGCAAAAATTACAAAGGCATATATTTGTTTATTCATTTATTTAAACCACTAAACTATACATATATATCACACAAAAAATCTAATTTTGTTGGAGGCGGGAGGATGTTCAGTCCCTCCAAAAATTATTGCCTGAAAAGAAAAATATTTAATGGAAACTTAATTTCATTAAATTAATACTTATAAAACAATCCCTCGTTGTCCAATTGTCGTCCTGCAACTTCCTTAGTGTTTCTTTCCTCGTCCTATGAATTGTCCAATCTGCAAATATAAATAAACCACAAAGTAAACAAACTTTTGGTTAAAATTTGAGAAAAACTTATCTAAATGCACGGGAAGTGCATATTATTCTCCTAAACTGCTCCAACCATCCCTCCAACAAAAACTATCAAGCTGAAATAAACAAGAAATTAATAAATTAATAATTATTTTGCAAAATAAAAACTTACGAGAATTTCTGTCATCAAAACAGCTGTCATCCTTTCACTTGCACAAATGTCACTTTACATTTCCATTGTGAATGACATTAACCTTAAAGTAAAATAGTACTACCAGGCGAACTCATGAATGAAAAGAGTTTAAATCCGCTGACCTGGAGCTATATAAACCGGCGAGATTTTCAGTTTGGCATCTCATTCCTTGTTCAGTATTCAAACTGAAACAATCCCACCCGTGATTTTCAAAACTTAATTTGAAAATTTCCTGTCGCAGAAACTTAATTCTGCAAATCCTACCACAGAAACTTACTTCTGTAAAAATCCTGTCGCAGAAACTTACTTCTGCAAATCCTACCACAGAAACTAACTTCTGTAATTTTTCCCGCAG
Organism: Leptarthrus brevirostris; assembly: GCA_964036015.1. Taxonomy (NCBI): domain Eukaryota; kingdom Metazoa; phylum Arthropoda; class Insecta; order Diptera; family Asilidae; genus Leptarthrus; species Leptarthrus brevirostris. The sequence continues at coordinate 84,519,642 of OZ038375.1, read as the reverse complement.
AAACATCAACACATAGGTTTTTCTTAATATAAACACAGTTTTTGCTGGAATTATCAGCACTCAGATTTTTCTTAATATAAACACAGTTTTGCCTGAATTAACAACACATAGATTTTTCTTAAAATTATCTAAACACGGTTTTACTTAAATCATTAACACTTGGATTCTTATTAAAATTATCTCGACAAATTTTTTACTTAACTACTTAACACTTGGATACTTTTTATTAAATTATCTTGACAAAGTTTTTACTTAACTAATTAACAACTGGATTCTTCTCAATATAAACACAGTTTTTGCTTGAATTATCAGCACTTAGATTTTTCTTAATATAAACACAGTTTTTGCTTGAACTATCAGCACTTAGATTTTTCTTAATATAAACACAGTTTTTGCTTAAATTATCAGCACTTAGATTTTTCTTAATATAAACACAGTTTTTGCTTGAATTATCAGCACTTAGATTTTTCTTAATATAAACACAGTTTTTGCTTGAATTATCAGCACTTAGATTTTTCTTAATATAAACACAGTTTTTGCTTGAATTATCAGCACTTAGATTTTTCTTAATATAAACACAGTTTTGCCTGAATTAACAACACATAGATTTTTCTTAAAATTATCTAAACACGGTTTTACTTAAATCATTAACACTTGGATTCTTATTAAAATTATCTCGACAAATTTTTTACTCAACTAATTAACAATTGGATTCTTCTCAATATAAACACAGTTTTTGCTTGAATTATCAGCACTTAGATTTTTCTTAATATAAACACCTTTGTTGCTTGAATTGTCAGCACTTAATTTTTTCTTAACATTTTCTAAACACAGTTTGCACTTTCTTCCCCATACTCCCGACGCGCTTTCTTTTCAACTCGAAGACTTTTAACATACTCCCTTCCGCGGCGCTTAAAAACAGACTCCTCTCCGCGATGGTTTAATACAGACTCTTCGTGACCAACCCTGATCACACCCAAAACAAAACTCTCCATTCTTTTCTTTTAGAAATACTTACAAGCGATCTACATGAAGAAAAGCTTTCGTGCTTTTTCTTCGTTTTTTAGCTTTGCCCTTGATGTACTTAGTTGTGATTGGGCAAAGCCGCTGTAGATCGTTGTTTTGTCGCGCTGATTAAGCAAATTTCTTTTGCTTATCGTGTACTGGGCTACCGTGTGAAAGGAATTTCGACGGTAACCCGATAGATTTGAGTACATTGCAACTTTGTTACAATGCACTCGGTGTAGGAAATCTAACCCATTAAATATTTATTGGTTTTTTATTTTCTAGGTGCTCCGGAGTTGGTTTTGAATATGTTGCAACTTTGTTGCAGCAAAAATGTGATACTCGAAATCCAACTCATGAGACCTTTTACGATTTGTTTTTATTAAATGTCAGATTGGATTCGTTAGAATTAGGCTTACCTTAAAATAAGCGAATCCAATCTGCAACATTTCCTTCCCCCCGCGAATAAGAGGAGTATTCTTTGAAGAGGAATACTCCTCATTCCGAGTTTGAATTTAGTAGTACGCGGTTTATTTCTGTAGAATGGCTTCTATTTCAAATGCCAATTTTGTGGGTCTCCTGCATGGGGACGCTATTGTTCTACGTAACCAAAGGCACCGGCTTGCTCATTCGGCGATTTTTCGCGCCCGAATGGTGAGGATCATCCGGGTTGACCCTGGCGGGGACGGTTTTGTCCGCCTTTGGTGGTCCCGTCCGGACCGGCGGTCCTGCTGCATATGGTCTAGCAGGGGCGGTGCTGATTCCACCCACATGGTGGACTACGTACTCGGCGGTCACGGCGAGTCGTGGAATGCTTCAGGTAAGCCCATTTTCTGAAATTATGTTACAATTATAATTCCGATTTTTATTTTTCTTAGGGGGCGTGTTGCTGGTGTGGGGGTATGTTGCAGATTGTGCACATTGTGTCCTGACGGGAACCCCCCCACGAGGATCCCCGCTGCCTTCCGTGCACGTCGCTGAGGACGAGGCCTCTCCCCCTCCTCGGGCTGACAGCTCCCTACAGCGCGTCTTGGACATAGAGGAGCTGCTGTCCATGAGGTCATCGCCCATGGCAGACTCTGACGTCAGTTCAGAGCACTGGACCCTCAGCCAGTAGGCGGACTCCACAGCTTAATGCCTCTCTTAAAATTTTTTTTTGTAATTTTTCATAAAAAATTTTTTATAAAATTTAATTAATCGCCCATCTTTTTATATTTTGTAATATTAGTTATTTTTATATTACCAAAATTTTTTTTTTTTTTCAAATAAACAGAAAACAAAATTATTAAATGCCTAATCTGCGGTCTTTTCTTTTGTAGATAGATTTTATACTCTTTTCAGCTAACGGAATTTCATTTGGTTTCTATTTTGATTTTGTCGCCTCGTTGTTATAGTATTTCCCTTTATGGGATACAGGGCCTAAAAGTGTTGGGTTTAAATGTCTAATTTTATATTCCTAGTCTATTTGTTAGTACTTGCTCTGCGCTACGTTCTCTTCTTGGACGTAGATTGTGGTAGTACTCCACGGCGCGTTTAATTTTACTTTTATTTAACTTTTATCACTGTTATATTTGTTAGTACTTGCCATGCGCTACGGTCTCGACTCGACCGTCGATTGTGGTAGTACTCCACGGCGCGTTTAATTTTTTACTTTTATTTCTTAATATTCTTTATTTTTTATTATATTTTTATCCCTCGTTAGTACTTGCCTTGCGCGTCAGTATTTTTTTTTTTTTTCGACCGACGGTTGTGGTAGTACTCCACGGCGCATTTATTTTTACTTTTGTTTAACTTTTATCACTGTTTTGATTTTGTTATTAATCTAGGAGTCTCTAAAAAATTTTGTCTTAGCCTCCTTCAAGTTTATTTGTGTCTATTTTTTTAGACCAGTTGAATGGACCGTGCCCTGGGCAGTGTTTGTGGCCGTTGAGGCCGCTCTTTCGGTTGTGAGACTGCCTCGTCTAAGGGTATTTCGGGCATGGGCGTTTGATTACGCCGCGTGGTCCATGCTTTTAGTGGAGGTATGGCGTATTTGGCTGTCATGTAAATGACGATTACCAGCAACATTAGACCCGTAAGTGACAACGAAGTTGCCGAGAGTAGGTGGGGTGTTTTCACCCGGGAGTGTAGATCTAACTCCCGTAGTTTGGCCTGTATTTGGTCCAATGATTGCGTACTCTCGTGCAACACCTCGTTAGTGGTGTCACCTAGTAGTAACTTTGTATATGGTACTTCCGTCTTAGAATGCTGCTCGTATTTGGCCATGAAGGAATCTAATTCCTTTGCCGTTTCGTTTGTTTTAGGAAAGTATGCTGGTTGCGTGAAAAGTAGTGGATGGGTATTTTCAGCCTCATAATATAGGGTATGCGGTCCTATTTGTAAGTGGCAGGGTTGGTTAATTACCAAGATTCCCTGTCCAGAGAGGCGATGCGTGAGCAATTGTTGGGTGCATGTAATATGCACAATGGTTGTTGTCTTCAATGCATATAGCCAGGAATTGGGCCTATTTAATTTAATTAAAATGTCCCTGAAAGGTATCTGCACTTTTAGCGAACACCTAGGGTTTTCGTTCAGGGGGTTGAAGAGCAACTTGATCACGCATTCATCCGATTGTGTTGCCTTTGTTATCGGCGTATTTAACAGACCAGCGTAAGTATCCTCCTCGACATCTCGAGTGACTTTCCGATATGCTTTCATATTCTCCGGTTTAAGCAATAGAAATTCCTGAGTCGAAAGTTGACTCGCTATATGCGAATATTCTATTTCCGGGACCAATGAATGATTCGCTTCCGTGTGTATCGGGAAGCACCTGATTCGTTGTAACTTCATTTTTGGAAGACTGAAAATTGGTAATGTAATTTTGATTACCAGTTTTTGTTGCAATAGGTGGGTCCGTAATTCAGCCGTCTGATAGAGAATTGATAGACAATTCTGGGCCTTTGAACACGTGGCGTGAGATTTGTGATAAATCTCAAGGAGTGAATCAGGGGCGATCAGCAGGGGATGAATTTGGTTATTTCGGCTAGAGGTTATTATATCCAGTAGCGCCTGCTGTCGGAACTCAATTTCTACCATTTGTAGCAGCAGACTAGAGACTATTTCCTGTCTCATTTGTCTTGCTGCGAGTTTGTCGGTAGAATTATATAAGTCATTCATCTGGTAGGCTATTTGCCGTTGTCTTTCGACCAGTGAACTTAAAGGCTTTTGAATCGTATTGAGCGCAGTCTTGACTACACTGATTTGTTGTTTCTCCAAATCAGCTAGTACCTGATGGTTAGTTTCCAACTCATCCAGGCGACTGTAGACTTCGCGTTCGTTGGCACTATCCATGGTACCGAAAAGGTAGTGCATGGCGTTTCCGATGCCGTCAAAAATAGATCTCGTTTTGCGAGATTTGGGAACAGCTTGTTTAATTACCTTAGTGCGTTGTTTGATATTTTCCATCAACGCGTGCATGTGTTTTTGCTGGAGTTCGCAGAGGTCTCCTACGGTGTTGTTTCCGCATAGTTGATGCACGTAGTGTTCGGCTCGTTCCGCAATTGTTGTCCGGCTGTCCAACTCGGTCAGGTCCAATTCCGTGAGGATATTCCATGTGGAGTGGTAAACCATGAGGCTTCCTAAATCCTCGAATAGCACTCCTGTATTGTTAAGTGGGTTTACCGAGTATGTCTCCGACGTACTACTTCCCATAGCGGACATCATTAGTCCGATGATGATAGCGTTTTGTATCATACCTGGGGAGAGCAATATGGTTAGTGGAGATTTCTAAATTAAGTTTCTTATTTACTAAGCGTAGATTTTCCCTAAAGTGATGTCATGCTTGTCTTGCATTCTCACGGGTATAAGAGTTGGTTACCTTTGGGTAGTCGCTTTGATGTTTACTGTTGAATACAGTATTTCGAAAGTAGTTGAGGGGGACCTCAAGACAAGGGACTACCAGGAAGGAGTTTAGTGTTTTTGTGCTGTAGAAATCGGGCAGTCTCCGACGGGATTGCAATTGCACAAAAGTTGGTTTGATTTATTAATTCTGGGAATCGAATCGGACAGCCGGCAACGTTTTATTTTCACAAGAGGTGTTTAGAGTGCTGTAGAAAATATGACTAAGTGGGAGTGAGACCTCAGGGCACGGAACTGTCAGGAAGAACTGCTAGTTATAGCATTAAAGAGAGGGATTTTTGGTGGTTCATTTTCTGACGAAATTTCGCAAGAGTTGGTTTGAATTGGTTGTTTCAAGGCTCGACTTTTAGTAGAAGTCGTTCTTTTGATTATGTGTTGTTGTGCCAAAGATAGTGAAGTCCTGTTGATTGGTACTTCTTAGCTTTAAACACGTTTAATAGGTGGAGTGTGAGGTTTTATGTTAATTGATTTGAGAATACGTAGAAAGATTATAAGGAATAAAAGGAATTTTAATTAAGGTTGGTTTGGACCCGATTGGACCGAGTTGTTAAGGGACTTTTGTCGTTGTTCCCTTCTTGGTTTTGTGCTGGCCTTGCGTTACGATTTTCATCTCAATCGTAGATTGTGGTAGCACATCACGACGCGTTAAAAAAAATAATATTTACGATCTTCATTATCTATTCATAGAATGGCTTAAGACGGTTGTTGTGAACCGTAACTGTACGTTTGCCCATTTTTAGGGTTGTATTCACTGCTGATGGTATACCGGTTACCAGATATGGTCCTACCCAGATTTGAGAGAGCTTATGCTTTCGGCTTTCGCTCTTGAGTAAGACTTTGTCACCAATGTGAAACGATAGGGGTCGAACAGCTTTGTCGTAGTATAGTTTCGACCGTTGCTTGCTAGCGAGCAGATTTTTGCGTGCCGTGGCATAAGACCTTTGGAGCTTGTATCTTAAGATTTGATAGTAGCTCTCGTGATTATACACGGGTTCAGGGTCTCGCTTCAAATTTGACGGAACATCCGCTGTGAAGCCGTAGAGACAGTCCATGGGAGTTAATTTCGTCCCTTCGTGTACACTGTTATTGTACACGAATGCAGCGGTTCGCAGATATTGATCCCATGATTTGGGATTCTCGTCCACTATGGTACGTAAGTATTCAATTAACGGCCTGTGTGCACGTTCCAGTGCGCCGTTTGACTGTGGGTGGTAGGCAGAGGTTTGTAACTTCTTCACCCGTAACAGTTTACATACCTTTTTAAACAGATCACTAAGGAAGTTGCTTCCTTGATCAGTGACTATTCGTTTAGGGATGCGGTAGCGCGCGACGATTTCGTCGAAGAAGATTTGCGCTACAGTGACGGCTTCCCCGTTAGGTATGGCGTACCAATCGACAAATTTAGTGAGGTTATCCTGGAAAGTCAAGATGTACTTGTTTCCGGAGTCTGTTTCCTCGAGTGGACCAACAATGTCGAGATATACTTTGTCGAAGGGTTGTTCTGCGATGTCCGTGATGACCATCGGCATTTTATACTGAGGTGATGCCTTCATTTTTTGGCATTTTGAGCAACGCTTAACGTATTTCTTGATATCGCTAAGCATGTGCCTCCACCAGTACTTCCTTCGAATCCGCTTGTATGTTTTAAGTACGCCCTGATGGCCGCCAAAAGGAGAATCGTGAAAATCATGTAAGATAGTTTGTATCTCCTTGGGGCTTGTGATTATTTCAGGGGGCTTGGGTTTATCGTCAACTAGCGGATTAGTATCTGGCGGGTTTTCTGTAGTGACCTCTTCTTTATTTGGAATTCTATCGTTTTCTCGGGGCGTGTGATCCCGTATTTCGGGGCTTTTAGACTCTGTTTGAGCGTTTTTCGCTTGAGCCCGGGTCACAGCGTTACATTTTAGGCGATTTTCGCGAATGGAGGTTATTTCATCCTCCGAGTCCGAATCCATTTTATGGTGGACTTGCGCTTTGACTATTATGTTTTGGCCCTTTGAGTCTTCGCTGACTTCCCGTGGAATGCGGCTTAACGCGTCGGCATTCGTATTGTACTTTCCTGGCTTGTATTCGATTTGATAATCGAATTCGGAAAGTTTGTGATGAAATCTCACCAGACGGGAAGTAGGGTCTTTAACATTAAAGACGCCTTTGAGAGGCTTATGGTCTGTATAGACCGTAAATTTTCGGCCTTGCAAGTAACATCTAAAGTTACGCGTAGCCCAGACTATAGCGAGCAATTCTTTTTCAATAGTTGAATAGTTGCGTTCCGCTTTGTTCAGTGTACGGCTGGCGTAGGCAATGGGCTGGTCGTGTCCTACTGCTCCTTGCGAGAGGACGGCTCCTAATGCCTCGCTGCTGGCGTCCCTGGTTAAATTGAATGGTTTCGAGAAATCGGGATATATAAGTAGTGGAGGAGAGATTAATGAAATTTTGATTTTCTCGAATGCCTCCTGACACTTCTCGGTCCATGTGAATTTGACATCCTTGCGGAGCAAATTCGTTATCGGACGCACAATTTTGGAGAAGTCGGGTATGAACTTTCGATAGTAATTGGCAAGTCCAATAAAGGATTGAACTTGTCGTACAGTTCTTGGAACTGGAAAAGTTTGGACGCAAGCCGTTTTACTGGGGTCTGGAAGTGCTCCCTCACTGGAACACTTGTGGCCTAGGTAAACAACCTCTTTTCTCAGAAACTGGCACTTTTCCGGCTGCAGTTTAAGGTTGTTCTCTCTCAAACGATTGAAGACTTTGCGGAGCTTACTATTATGGTCCGCAAGGTTTTTACCGTAGATGACTATGTCGTCCAGGTAGACAAAACATTCCAAGCCTTGTAATCCTGTTAGGACGAAGTTCATTAAGCGTTGGAATGTGGCCGGGGCTCCTTTGAGCCCAAATGGCATACGCCTAAATTCATAGTGGCCGTAATTGGTGCTAAACGCCGTTTTTGGTCGATCTTGAGGATCGACGAGCACTTGGTGATAGCCGTTGGCGAGATCGAGGGTGGTAAAGTACCGAGAGTGACCTAATTGGTCTAGAATATCCTCGATCCGAGGTAGCGGGAAGGCGTCACCAATTGTCTTTTCGTTTAATTTACGAAAGTCGACAACGAGGCGCCACCTTCTTTCACCGTCTGGTCCCGCCTTCTTGGGGACGACTAGGAGAGGTGAATTCCAAGGGCTTTTACTGGGCTGCACTATGTCGTTTTCTAGCATTTCGCGAAGCTGTTCGTTTATTACGTTTCGCTGCGTCTCTGGCAAGCGATACATTTTCTGGTTGATTGGTGCTTGGTCCTGCACCAATGGTATATCATGAGTGATGGCGTTTGTGAAGGTTAGCCGATCACCTTTGAGGAAAAAGATATCATTGTACTCGTAGCAGAGTTGTGATATCGCTTGTTTTTCCTCCGCGCTCAGATTTACGTCCAGGCTGAGCTCTTGGTCTAACCTGACGAGACGCGGGTTATTGTTTGGGTTTTCTGGTTCTTCATACTCCTGGAATAAATATTTAATATGTTGTAAAGTGGCCATTTTTTCGGCGCTTGAAATATTTGTTTCTTTCTTTTTATTTTTTCTTTCACTTATTTTACGGAAACCTGAAATATTTTTACTTTTATTTAAATTTTCACCCCACTTTATTTTATTTGAATCACTCTTAATACTAAATGACGATGGAGTTGGGGTTTCTGAACCGCCGTATATTGCCATGTTTGAGGCGAACTCGCTTTCGTCTTCTAATAGGCTCTTTCGCCGTTGTTTACTTACTGTGTATGTTGATTTTGGAGCTTTTGAAAATACCGTCCCTGTGGTGAGCTCGGTTCCAATGTCGACGTGTTCCGAAATTTTATTTTGTGTGGGCGTGGGAGCTGATGGAATTTTTCCATCGTAATTCCTTTTATCTAGGTGAGCTCCGTCGACATTTGTTTTGTTAGGTTTTCCTTTCCTTTGGTTCCGTTTTTTCTTTATATTTGATTTGTGCGTGGGTGCTGGTGGTTTCGAGTCACCGTAATTCCTGATTTTCAGGTGAGCATCCTCAGCGCGTTCTCCGTTTTTCGGGGTTTCCTGATTGTTTCTTTCCTGGTAATCCTGTTTCAGTTGGACGACGGTGTAGTTGTGGGCAGGGACTAGATGCAGACTAATGTTAGTCAGAACTACTTGTGAATTGTGTGTGTTGAGAACTCCAACAGACACTGCTTTTAAACCAGCGGGGAGTAAGCCATTCGCTAGGAAGACTCCTTGATCTATTTCTCTTGATAGACAGAGCATCTCTTCCTGCAGCTGCAAGGGAACCTCGACTATGATTTGTGACCTAGCAGGTATGCGTACAGGCTCTTTCAGCTGTATTTGTTGCTACCTCATTTCGCAGGTCAAATCACTTTCAGTCGGTTTGTCCTTCTCGCTTTCCGGTGTTCGGTGGTCATGGTTCTCCTCTTGAGAAACCTTTTGATTACCACAGATTGTCAGATCGGCCTTTCTTGGCTCTGCTCTATCTGTTCGGGCATTCGTTTTGACCACTTTTTCGGAATACGGGTTATCCAATGCAGCTGTTAATGGAACAGCAAACTCCTCAGGGTTATTTTCCGTTCGAGGGAATCGCAATGCCTTATTCGGGCCCTCAACGTTACAATTCTTTGCTAGAAAGTCATTTCCTAGCAAGCCGTCGTCGGAAAGGCCGGGTAGGTTTTTTATTACCTGAAAATTGCAGGGAATTTTATTCTTTAATGTAAAAGTGCCCTGACATGTTCCCAGCGTCTTTCCGGTACCAAATGGTGTTTGTAAAGTATATGTTTCTCCGGTATTTATGTCTTCGGGATTTTTAATTGCTTTTTTTTATTATGCTAACCTCAGCGCCAGCATCTACTACAAGTTTGGTATTGCCGTTCAGACTAATATCCAACGGTAGGCTAACTGTAGAGATACAGGGTTCGGGCGGCTGAGGTGACCCTTTGTTAAAATTTTTGCTTCTTAGTGTCGATCCGGGGTCTTTTCGGTCGACTGCTCGTCGTTTCCCTGGCTCTTAGAGTCCCATTTTTGTTTTTGGCGGCATTCCTCTATGGAATGGCCGCGACGGTTGCAGAATTTGCATTTGAGCTTTATATTAAAAACTCGAGGACCAGCAGAAGGCTGCTGATCCTGAATCCGTCGTTCGGGGAGCCTTGCCTGGCTACTCGGGCCCGGAACCTGGCGATTGTTTCTACAATCGCGAACATCATGCCCATATATTTTGCAGTGAGAGCAGAAGGGTGTGTTTTTACGCTTCATGCAGTCGGCGTAAGTGTGACCTCTTCGCTGGCAAAAGTTGCAAGTGATGTTTGACCTTAACTGGTGGAGGTTCTGGCGGCGGTAGTCGATTTGAGGGGGAGACGAGCGTTGTGGCGGAGCCGTATATGGCGGAGTCTGTCGGCGAAAGTTTTGTGGTGGCGGCGGTCTGTATAACGTTTGTTGTGGAAAATTGCGAGCAGGTGTATATGGGGTTCTATGGAATGCCCGTATTCTGGCAGTTGGGTCCATAGCAACCGGCGTGGTTAAGCCTTGTTCTATAACAACCGGAGCAGGAAAGCTTTGGGTTGTTGTGGTTTGCGTGAACTGGGCGCCCTGCTGTAGTTTCTCCATGTCGAGTGCTTTATTGATCAGCGCCTCGAGCGTGCCGTCCGTGACGGTGAGGAGATATTGGCAAAGGTGTGGATTCGTAACCCCGCTGCGGACTGCGTTTTTCGCGAAGTCCTCCAGCTGCGTTGTAACAGCTGGGGTGGCCGCAGCTCCATATTTTGTTTGTGCGGCCTCTTTGCAGAGGGCCAGCAACTGTTTTACTCTAGCCGTGAAGGCGGTGAGTGTTTCGCAGGGGTTTTGGTGAGCTGTTATGAGCCTATTTACCAGTTCCTGGTAAGTTTCTCTGGGAAGATATGCCGCGTTTAATCTTGCTTCGACTTCTTGAAATGTTGTCGGTACATCCGAGGCCAACAGTTGATATGCTCCTCCACGAAGTCTTGTGGGAAGGATCTTGAGGAAAGCCTCTTGCTCCCCTTCGGAGAGACACTGTTTGGCCTGGCGGCAGCAACCCAGGAATGTTTGCAACTCTGATCCGAGATGCGGGCCTGGCTCACCTGAAAAAATGGGCACCATTTGCGCAGTCAACTTAACATTTTTTCCGTAGTCGGTCGCCATAGTGGAGTTCTGATTCGAGTCGGTGTCGGGCGAGTCTTGTGCGAGAAATCGATTTAGACCCTGTTTCAGGTTAATTTCTCGCAGGGAGTCTTGTAGGGATTGAATGAGGTTTTCCTCAGTTGTGCCTTGTAAATTATTCTCAATATTTTCTTCAGAGGGGAGTATGCGCGAGAATCCGTCTAGCTTGGCTTGAAAGAGTGCGGCTTCCTTTTGAAAGCGCTCTAAGTCTTCCAGTCTCTCCTCGCTGGACTTTGTATTTCTATTTTCGAGGAGGTTAGAATAGAGAGTTGCTAGGCGTTCGGATTCTCGCGCGGACTCGTACAAATTATTAAAATTATTGTATTTAAATCTTACTTGGTTTTGATTTATTCGTTGCAGGACGGTCCCGCTCCTGAGTGTGAGTCCTTCTGAACTGGGTCCTGGTTGTGCTGGGGTTATCTGGCGTTCACTGACCTGCGTTTGGTCGGTGAATACTGGTGACTGGGAACCCTGGCGTGGTTCTTTCGCGTCGATCTCCAGGTCCAGGGAGGTTATGAGGAGGTCCTCTGTCTTCTCCTCTGTTGGTGAGTGAGCGGGAGTAGAGTGGGTGTCCTTGGACATCAACTCCTGCTCTTCAGTGTTGCAAGGGGGGCTTTTGGCCTGCTTTCCGTTCCCTTGATAACAGTACTAGAGTTGTGTTGGGGAAAAGGGGGGCTTGTGCCGTCTTCAACGTTTCCCTTTTCCACTCCGATACTGGGGCTGTGTTGATTGCTGGTGTGGATTGGTGTCGTCTTTTTCGGGCTGGGACGGAGCCCACACAATTCCACCGGTGGTGCTGGCTTACACTTTGCGGAAACGTTGGGGGTGACTCCTCAGGGCGATTGACTACCCGGGAGTGCTTAGAGATACCCCTTTTGGTTTGGTATTGGATCAAGGCTTTTCAAGCTGTTACGGTAATTTTGTTTTACCACGCTTCCTTGATCCTACCGGCTGCGCCAATTTTCTTATGGTCTGTATATCGTTGTAGAGAGGTTTATAGCCGTAATAAAATTCTAAATTGTTTAACACTTTGTTTTCTCTTAACTAGACCTTTATTTGACAGTTTAATTGTCCACACGGGGATTTTCTTAAAATTATCTAAGCACAATTTTACTTAAATCATTAACACTTGGATTCTTATTAAGCTACTACTACTTAACACTTGGATTCCTTTTTTTAGAGTTATCTTGACAAAGTTTTTACTTAACTAATAAGCAATTGGATTCTTCTCAATATAAACACAGTTTTTGCTTGAGTTATCAGCACTTAGATTTTTCTTGATATAAACACAGTTTTTGCTTGAATTATCAACACATAGGTTTTTCTTAATATAAACACAGTTTTTGCTGGAATTATCAGCACTCAGATTTTTCTTAATATAAACACAGTTTTGCCTGAATTAACAACACATAGATTTTTCTTAAAATTATCTAAACACGGTTTTACTTAAATCATTAACACTTGGATTCTTATTAAAATTATCTCGACAAATTTTTTACTTAACTACTTAACACTTGGATACTTTTTATTAAATTATCTTGACAAAGTTTTTACTTAACTAATTAACAACTGGATTCTTCTCAATATAAACACAGTTTTTGCTTGAATTATCAGCACTTAGATTTTTCTTAATATAAACACAGTTTTTGCTTGAATTATCAGCACTTAGATTTTTCTTAATATAAACACAGTTTTTGCTTGAATTATCAGCACTTAGATTTTTCTTAATATAAACACAGTTTTTGCTTGAATTATCAGCACTTAGATTTTTCTTAATATAAACACAGTTTTTGCTTGAATTATCAGCACTTAGATTTTTCTTAATATAAACACAGTTTTTGCTTGAATTATCAGCACTTAGATTTTTCTTAATATAAACACAGTTTTGCCTGAATTAACAACACATAGATTTTTCTTAAAATTATCTAAACACGGTTTTACTTAAATCATTAACACTTGGATTCTTATTAAAATTATCTCGACAAATTTTTTACTTAACTAATTAACAATTGGATTCTTCTCAATATAAACACAGTTTTTGCTTGAATTATCAGCACTTAGATTTTTCTTAATATAAACACCTTTGTTGCTTGAATTGTCAGCACTTAATTTTTTCTTAACATTTTCTAAACACAGTTTGCACTTTCTTCCCCATACTCCCGACGCGCTTTCTTTTCAACTCGAAGACTTTTAACATACTCCCTTCCGCGGCGCTTAAAAACAGACTCCTCTCCGCGATGGTTTAATACAGACTCTTCGTGACCAACCCTGATCACACCCAAAACAAAACTCTCCATTCTTTTCTTTTAGAAATACTTACAAGCGATCTACATGAAGAAAAGCTTTCGTGCTTTTTCTTCGTTTTTTAGCTTTGCCCTTGATGTACTTAGTTGTGATTGGGCAAAGCCGCTGTAGATCGTTGTTTTGTCGCGCTGATTAAGCAAATTTCTTTTGCTTATCGTGTACTGGGCTACCGTGTGAAAGGAATTTCGACGGTAACCCGAGCACGTTGTTTATCATGGGTTAGATTTGAGTACATTGCAACTTTGTTACAATGCACTCGGTGTAGGAAATCTAACCCATTAAATATTTATTGGTTTTTTATTTTCTAGGTGCTCCGGAGTTGGTTTTGAATATGTTGCAACTTTGTTGCAGCAAAAATGTGATACTAGAAATCCAACTCATGAGACCTTTTACGATTTGTTTTTATTAAATGTCAGATTGGATTCGTTAGAATTAGGCTTACCTTAAAATAAGCGAATCCAATCTGCAACACCTCCCCTTATTTGCGCACAGCCCGCACAATTGGACTTATTTAAGAGATGACAAAAATTTCTGTAGGAGGAAGTGGTTTGAAGATTGATATCTAAACGATTCCAATTTCTGATTGCTAGGACAAAATAAGACCTCTCACTAAATCTGGAGTTAAAACGGGGTATGCGAATATTTACTTGCCTATTTGACTTCAATTGACCCAATAGTGAAGAAATATAAGGAGAGATGAGAGCATGTCGGGGTAAGCGGAAAATGAAACGAATAGTGTCATTATAAGCAACATTTAGTTTATAACGGCAAATGTAATCAAGCTTTGGATAAATTATGCTGCCATATAAAAAGTGTGGAATGATAAGAGATTTAACCAAGTTTATACGCATTTCATGGGACAATAGTTTAGCGTTAATCCATAGTTGTCTCAAGCCACCATAAATTTTTACCATTACATTTTTAATGTAGTCACAACAACTTAGGATGGAGTTGATTATTATGCCCAAGCTTTTCACACAGTCAACATATTCCACGATGCAATTGTTTAGAGTAATTGGTGGTAAAGTGTTTTTATCCAATTTACTCCTGTAAATTGCTATACACGTAGATTTACTCGGGTTCAGTGTCAAGCTATTGGTCTCCGACCAGCAATTAATTCGCTGCAAATCATCATTCAAACAACTTATACAGTCTTCAATCTTCCCAATTGGTTTACTCAAATATATTTGCACATCATCGGCGTAAAGATGAATGGTTGAGTCATATACTTGATCTATAAGGTCGTTAATGTAAGGCATAAAAAGGAGGGGTCCAAGTATTGAACCCTGGGTACACCACTTTAAATGCATAATAGAGCAGAAATCCTGTCATTTGCTGATGCTGCTAAAATCTTCCGCGCGGTCTCCTGCGACGATGACTGTGTACTGCTGAGCTCCGATATGCGCATTTTCGAGACTTGGTGCTCTAATAATCGTCTTCCACTGATTGCCAGCAAATGCACCGTTATGTCTTTTTCACGTAGGATGCGTTCTATTTCCTTCAACTACTCCATGGGTGGTTGCACCTTGAGCAGGATTGACTTGATCAAAGACCTGGGGGTGTTTCTTAACTCCCGTCTCTCCTTCGAGGCCTACGTAGATTTCGTGGTTGGCAGAGCTCATTCCACGCTTGACTTTGTAAAAAGATGGTCTAGAGAGCTTGACGATCCCTATTTGAAAAGGCTTCTCTACTGCACATTCATCAGACCTATCCTGGAGTACGCCAGTCCGGTCTGGGATCCTTACTTCGCAGTGCACATTAACCGAATCGAGTCAGTTCAACGTAGATTTCTTAGGTTCGCCCTTCGCGGCCTCCCCTGGCGCGACCCTACCTACCTCCCTCGTTATCCTGCCAGACTTAGTCTGATTTCCCTTGACACACTCGAAAAGAGACGCAAGGTCTCCAAAATTGTTTTTTTATTTGATTTGTTGCAGGGGTCGATCGATTCTGGCGAATTATTCAACGACGTGAGCATTTCCGTCCCGGCCCGGACCTTGCGGAATGGTGGCTTCCTCCATGTGCCTCGCCACCGAACCTTATATGGTATGCACGCGCCCATAGCCTCTATGTCCAGGCTATTCAACGAGTTTGCGGCCCACATCAAGTTCGGACGTTCCAGGTTGCAGCTCAAAGCCCAACTTGTAGGTATAAGTTTTTATATGTATGTATGTATCACATTTGTAGTAGCCAGCTTTGGCAAATCTTCTTTTATAATTAAATAAATAAAATAAATAAATTAATTAATAAATTAACCTTCACAAACTGAGTACGATTTAACAGAAAGTTCCTAATCAGATTAACTGCCGTCGATGTGAACTCAAACTGACTACAAAGCTTCCGAATAAAGTTCGAATGATTAACCGAATCAAAAGCTTTACTGAAATCGAGCAAGACCAATACTGTCACCTGGTCGCTGTCCAAAGCTTGATTAATGTCGGATACCACCTTTAGTAGTGCTGTTTCACAGCTGCAAATAGATTAGCATAATTAATTGCCTCGAAATTACGATAAGTAATAGTTTTATCGGCTTTGTTTTTAATTTATATGTAATATAAAGGAAGTCATGATCAAAATTTGATGGAGGACTAAGTTGGTTAGTTTCCAACTCATCTAGGCGGCTATAGACTTCGCGTTCATTGGCACTATCCATGGTTCCGAATAGGTAGTGAATGGCGTTTCCGATGCCGTCGAAGATAGATCTCGTTTTACGAGATTTGGGAACAGCTTGTTTAATTACCTTAGTGCGTTGCATGATCTTTTCCATCAGCGTGTGCATATGCTTTTGCTGAAGTTCGCAGAGGTCTCCTCCTGTGTTATTTCCACACAGTTGATGCAGCTCGTTCCGCAAGTGCTGTTTGATTTTCCAACTCGGTCAGGTTCAACTCCGTAAGTATATTCCATGTGGAGTGGTAAACCATGAGTCTTCCTTAATCTTCGAATAGCACTCCTGTATTGCTGAGTGGGTTTAACTAGTAAGACTCCGATGTACTACTTCCCATAGTGGACATAATTAGTCCGAGGATGATAGCGTTTTGTATCATATCTGGGGAGAGGAATATGGTTAATGGTTGACTAAATTAGTTTTCTTATTTACTAAGCGTAGATATTCCCTAAAGTGGTTTCATGCGGGTTTTATATTTCCGCGGGTGTACCCCGGGGCAAAGGCTGTTGGCTGTGGTTACGCCGGAACTTTTACCTACTGTAAATATGGCGAGTTTTTTATTTTGTTTACTCGGGAGAGTTATAATTTACTTATCTTAGACTTCATAAGTATTTCCCAGTGTAATGTTCTGAAGTTGTTTGATGCGGATTTTTATATGCGTAGGTCGACCTCAGGACACGGGAGTACCAAGAGGAATTTGCTGGAAATTTACTGAAAGTGGGTATAATAAAGGGTTTATAAAAATCAAATCAAGAGTGAGTTATTTTGATATCTACTGTTGAATACAGTAAATCGAAGGTAGATGAGGAAGACTTCAAGGCAAGCGACTATCAGGAAGAAGTTCCTGTCTCAGCCTCGGAGATGAAAAAAAAGAAACTAAGAGGTAATGTTCGATCAGAGTGGGTATAAATTAAAATATAATTGTGTAGATGTATTGAAGGTTTTGCCTCATGCAAAGTGAGTTAGAGTGATGGATACCTCGTTAAGGCATTAAAAGAAAATGTTATTATAACTTATTTATTTAAGCTTAATGCAAGTTGTTACATAATAATATAAAATAACAAAATAAATACTACAAACTAAAATAAACAATAATTCATAACAGATAATGTAAGCTACAATATGAGCTATGATTATGATAAATATAAACTGGGAGGAAGAAGAATTAGGAAAGGCTATCAAGATGGGCGGGATAAAGATATAAGGCTTTGTGAAGGGATGATTTACTCAAGTCAAAGTAGGGAAGGTCGTTGACTTTTCTTAGCATCCTGGTAATTGATCTACGGCACCAAGTAATAGCTGATGAATGAAGAGAACGTCGGAAACATCACGACGTTTACTTAGGGGTTGTTAGTCGATCAGTTCCAGACGGTCTTCATAAGGTGGAAGGTTGAATCTGTCTACCCACGGGAGATCACGTAGAGTAAATCGAACAGACAGATTCAATTCTGTTAATGTGTATTCAAGGAGAGGTCTAACGAAGGAAATATAGAGAGTTTTAGAAACATAAGGATTGGAGAACTCTCTAGACCAGCGCTTCACAAACCTTAGCGCGGAGTTACCTCTGTTAATTATGCTATCAATATGGGAACGGAAATTTTGTTCGCTATCACAGATTATTCCTAGGTCACACAAAGAGGTTACGATGGGGACTGGTACGTCGGTTAACATGTAGGTTCTCGGGGTGGTGGTAAGACGCTGACGGTGAACGAATCGAGGTCATTTTGGAGAAGAGAGTCGGTTGTGAAGGGGATATGTTTATCTCCCTTGATCGCGGGGTGGAGAAGCTAAGAAGGGTGTTACAACAATTCAGTTTGCCATCAGGAGGAATTTCTGGATATAGCATTAAAGAGATGGTGTTTAGGTGGTCCAGTCTCTGACTGAATTACACAAGAGTTGTTTCGAGCTTGTACTCAAGGGTTCGACTTTTAGCAAGAGTCGTTTTTTCCGTTCTTTCCAATCATAGGGCGCTGTGCAAAAGGTAGTAAATTCCTGTTGTTTGGTACTTCGTAGTTTTATGCACGTTTAATAGGTAAAATGGGCGATCTTATGTTAAGGGATTTTAAATTAATTAGAAGTTGTAAATGGATTCAAATAGGTTTATAATGAAGTTGGATTGGACCCGATTGGACCGAGTTGTTAAAGGGCTTCTTTCTTGTTCCCTTCTTGATTTTGTGCTGGCTTTGCGTTACGATCTTCATCTCGACCGTAAATTGTGGTAGCACGCCACGACGTGTTTAAAAATTTTTTCAACTTAAATTATCTATTCATATAATGGCTTAAGACGGTTGTTGTGAATCGTGACTGTGCGTTTACCCATTTTGATGGTAGTGTTTTCTGAGGATGGTATACCGATTACCAGATATGGTCCTACCCAGATTTGAGAGAGCTTATGTTTTCGACTTTCGCTCTTGAGTAAGACCTTGTCACCTATCTGAAAGGATAAGCGTCGAACAGCTTTCTCGTAGTATAATTTCGACCGTTGTTTACTATCGAGTAGGTTTTTGCGTGCCGTGGCATAAGACCTTCGGAGCTTGTATCATAAGATATGATAATAGCTCTCGTGATTATACATGGGTTCAGGGTCTCGTCTTAAATTTGACGCAACATCCGCTGTGAAGCCGTAAAGGCAGTCCATGGGAGTAAATTTTGTCCGTTCGTGTACACTGTTGTTGTACACGAATGCAGCGGTTCCTAGATATCGATCCCATGGTTTGGGATTCTCGTCCACTATGGTACGCAAGTATTCGATTAACGGCCTGTGTGCACGTTCAAGTGCGCCGTTTGACTGTGGGTGGTAGGCAGAAATTTGCAACCTTTTTAAACAGGTCATTCAGGAAGTTACTTCCGTGATCGGTAACTATTCGCTTAGGAATGCGTTAGCGCGACGATTTCGTCGAAGAAGATTTGCGCACCAGTGACGGCTTCCCCGTTAGGTATGGCGTACCAATCGGCAAATTTAGTGAGGTTTTCCTGGAAAGTCAGTTTCCGGGCTCCTTGAGTGGACCAACAACGGCGAGATAGACTTTGTCGAAGGGCTGTTCTGCGATGTCCGTGATGACCATCGGCATTTTATATTGAGGTGATGCCTTCTTTTTTAGGCATTTTGAGCAACGCTTAACGTATTTCTTGATATCGCTAAGCATATGCCTCCACCAGTCCTTCCTTCGAATCCGCTTACATGTTTTATTTACGCCCTGATGGCCTCCAAAAGGAGAGTCGTGGTAATCATGTAAGATCGTTTGTATCTCCTTGGCGCCTGTGATTATTTCAGGGGGTTTAGGTTTATCGTCGACTAGCGGATTAGTATCTGGGATTATTTCGTTTTCGCGATACTTGTGATTCCGTATTTCGGGGCTTTTGGACTCTATTTGCGCGTTTTTCGCTTGGGTCCGGGTCACAGCGTTACATTTTAGGAGACTTTTGCGAATAGAGGTTATTTCATCCTCCGAGTCTTAATCCATTCTATGGTGGACTTGCTTATTTATTTATTTAAGCTTAATATAAGCTATAACATAATAAATACATACTACAATTACAAGATACAACACAATACCACCACCACAAGCTATAATAAATTATGACATAATAAATAAATAGTAAAAGCTACAATATGAGCTCTAAAAGCTAAAAGCTTTTACCATTACGTTTTGGCCATTTGTGTCTTCGTTGACTTCCCGTGGAATACGGCTTAACGGGTCCGCATTCGTATTGTACTTTCCTGGTTCGTATTCGATTTGATAATCGAATTCGGAAAGTTTATGGTGAAATCTCACCAAACAGGAAGCGGAGTCTTTTACATTAAAGACTCCTTTAAGAGGATTATGGTCTGTATAGACCGTAAATTTTCGGCCTTGCAAGTAACATCTGAAGTTACACGTTGCGCAGACTATGGCGAGCAACTCTTTTTCAATAGTTGAGTAGTTGCGTCCTGCCTTGTTCAGTGTACGGCTGGCATAGGCAATGGGCTGGTCGTGTCTTACTTCTCCTTGGGAGAGGACGGCTCCCAATGCCTCGCTGCTGGCGTCCTTGGTTAAATTCAACGGTTTCGAGAAATCGGGATATATAAGGAGTGGAGGGGAAATTAGTGAGGTTTTGATTTTCTCGAATGCCTCCTGGCACTTCTCAGTCCATGTGAATTTGACATCCTTGCGGAGCAAATTCGTGATGGGACGCATAATTTTGTAGAAGTCAATAGTAATTGGCAAGTCCAATGAAGGAGTGATCTTGTCGTACAGTTCTAGGAACTGGGAAAGTTTGGATGCAAACCGTTTTACTGGGGTCTGGAAGTGCTCCCTCACTGGAACACTTGTGGCCCAGATAAACAACCTCTTTTCTCAGAAACTGGCACTTTTCCGGCTGCAGTTTGAGGCTGTTCTCTCTCAAGCGTTTTTATACTTTGCGGAGCTTATTATTGTGGTCCGCAAGGTTTTTTTCTTAGATGACTATGTCATGCAGGTAGACAAAACATGCCAAGCCTTGTAATCCTGTTAGGACGAATTTCATTAAGCGTTGGAATATGGCCGGGGCTCCTTTGAGCCCAAATGCCATATGCCCAAATTCATAGTGGCCGTAATTGGTGCTAAACGCAGTTTTTGGTCGATCTTGTGGATCGACGAGCACCTGGTGATAGCCGTTGGGGAGATCGAGGGTGGTAAAATACCGAGAATGACCCAATTGGTCGAGAATATCCTCGATCCGAGGTAGCGGAAAGGCATCACCCATCGTTTTTTTCGTTTTATTTACGAAAGTCGACGACAACGCGTGACCTCTTTTCACCGTCTGGTCCCGCCTTCTTGGGGATAACTAGGAGAGATGAATTCCAAGGGTTTTTACTTGGCTGCACTATGTCGTTTTCTAGCATTTTGCGAAGCTGTTCGTTTATTACATTTCGTTGCGTCTCTGGCAAACGATACATTTTCTGGTTGATTGGTGCTTAGTCCTGCACCAATGGTATATCATGAATGTTTGGGTAAGTGTAAAAAAAGAGAATCCAATTACTTTTTAAAACTTGAACTATATTCAAAATAACCTTTACGACTGAACCTATTTACAATGAGTTCTTACATTTGTAATGAAAAAATTTATCAATCAACATACTATTACAAACGATCAAAGTTCAATGCCATTCGGTACAAGTACATTTATCGCTGGTTTAGCTGACGCATAGATTTATGCTGTATACAAAGTGCGTTGATCTTGTAATACACGCGAGAATATTTACAGCGATAATTGAACTTATGCACTGAATGACTGAAATTTGATGTTAATAAAATGGAATTTTATTGATTTAGAAAAAGTTACAAATTCGGGGATTTATGACTTAGTGATAATAAAAATGAAAATTGCACAAGTTGAGTTAAATTTGGAATTATGAATAACTTATATGTACGCTGTACAATGAGTGATGACGTTTGTGAAAGTGACCCGATCACCTTTGAGGAAAAATATATCATTATACTCGTAACAGAGTTGTGATATCGTTTGTTTTTTCTCCGCGCTTGATTTTCGTCCAGGTTGAGCTCTTCGTCTAACCTGGCGAGACGCGGGTTATTATTTGGGTCTTCCGGGTCTTCATACTCCAGGAATCAATTTTTTATATGCTGTAAAGTGGCCATTTTTTCGGCGTTAGAATTTTTTTATTTTTATTTTTACCCCTACTTATTCTATTCAAATCACTCTTAATTCTAAATGACGATGGAGTTGGGGTTTCTGAACTACCGTAAGTTGCTATATTTGAGGCGAACTCGCTATCGTCTTCTAGTGGGCTCTTTCGCCGTGGTTTACTTACTTTGAAATTTGATTTGGAGCTTTCTCTGTGGTGAGCTCGCTTCCATTGTCGACGTGTTTCGAAATGTTATCCTCAGGGGGCGTGAGAGCTGATGGGTTTTTGCCATCGTAATTCCTTCTGTCAAGGTGAGCTCCGTCGACGTTTGCTTTATTAAGTTTTACTTTCCTTTGGTTCCTTTTATTTCCTTTATGCATGGGAGCTGGTGGTTTCGTGTCAAAAGGAATTCCGACTATGATCTGTGACCTGGCAGGTATGCATACAGGCTCTTTCAGCTGTATTTGTTGCTGCCTCATCTCCCAGGTCACATCATACTCAGTCGGGTTGTCCATCTCGCATTCCGGTGTTCAGCGGTCATTGTTCTCCTCTTGAGACACACTTGAAGTACCACAGATTGTCAGATCAGCCTGTCTGGGCTCTGCGCTATCTGTTCGGGTACTCACTTTCACCACTTCCTCAGAACACGGATTATCCAAAATAGCTGTTAATGGAACAGCAAGTGCTTTATTCGGGCCCTCAACGTTACAATTCTTTGAAAGGAAATCATTTCCCAGCAAACCGTCATCGGAGATACCGGGTAGGTTTTTTTAACCTGAAAATTGCAGGGAATGTTATTCTTTAATGTAAAATTGCTCTGGCATGTTCCCAGTGTCTTTCCGGTACGAAAAGGGGTTTGTAACGTGTATGTTTCTCCGGTATTTATATCATCGGGATTTTTAGTTACTTTCTTTATACTAACCTCAGCGCCAGTATCTACTACAAGTTTTGTATTGCCGGTATTGGCTAATATCCAACGAAAGGCTAACTGTAGAGATACAGGGTTCGGGCCGCTGAGGTGACCCTTTGTTAAAATTTTTGTTTAATTGTGTCGATCCGGGATATTTTTGGCTAACTGCTCGTCGTTTCCTTGGCTCCTAGCGTCCCATTTTTGTTTTTGGCGGCATTCCTCTATGGAATGGCCGCGACGGTTGCAGAATTTGCACTCGAGTTTTATATTGAAAACTCGAGAACCAGCGGAAGGTTGCTGATCCTGAATCCGTCATTCGGGAAGCCTTATCTGGTTACTTGGGCCCGGAACCTGGCAACATCATGTCCGTATATTTTGCAATTGGAGCAGAAGGGCGTATTTTTGCGCTTCATACAATCGGCGTATGTATGGCCTCTTCGCTGGCAAAAATTGCATGTGATGTTTCACCTTAACTGACCGAGGTTCTGGCGGCGGTCACCATATCGGGAGACATTCGTGGGAGACGAGCGTTGAGGTGGGTCGTATTCTGGCAGTTGGGTCCATAGCGACCGGAGTAGTTGGGCCTTGTTCTACAACAACGGGGGAAGAAAAACCTGCGGTAGTTGTGGTTTGTGTGAACTGGGCGCCCTGCTGCAATTTCTCCAGCAACTGTTTCACTCTAGCCGTGAAGGCGGTGAGCGTTTCGCAGGGGTTCTGGTGAGCAGTTTTACGCGTATTTTCCAGTTCCTGGTAAGTTTCTCTGGGAAGGTATGCCACCTTTAACCTGGCTTCGACTTCTTGAATGGTTGTCGGCACATCTGAGGCCAACAGTTGGTATACTCCTCCACGGAGTCTTGTGGGGAGGATCTTAAGGAAAGCGCCTTGCTCCCCTTCGGAGAGACACTGTTTGGCCTGGTGGCAACAACCCAGGAATGTTTGCAACTCTGAACCGAGATGCAGGCCTGGTTCAGCTGAAAAAGTGGGCATCATTTGCGCAGTTAGTTGAACCGCCTTTGCATAGTCTGCCATTGTGCGTGACGTAGTTACTTGTTTGCCTACAAGTGGACTATCAATGTTTTCTTCTAAGCTGGCTTCCGTAAGGGAAGTTTCCAGCCAATCGAGCAATAAATTTTCCGCTGAGGTCTTATCGTCTGTGGGTTGGTCGGTGGTGGAGTCTGTAGTTACATTTAAGGCTCTTACTCTAACATTGGCCTTGTCACTATATCTATTTGCATCTTCAATAACACTGTCGAGAGAGCGCGAGAATTCTGCAAACTGGACAATCTCCTCTTTAAAACGGTTAGTGTCCTCTTTAAATTTTTCAATTTTTGCGAGTTTTTCTTCGCGTTGTTTAGTTATCCTTTGGTCGAGGGCGTCGCAATGAGGCATGGGGAGTTTGTCCGATCCTCGCGCTTTCTCTAAAATATTATTTAAAGAACTATTAAGGCTTACTTGATAATTTGGCCCTGGGAGGACCGTACCACTTCTCAGACGAGCTCCTTGACGTTGAGACCCGGGCAAGGGACCGGTGACTGCGTTGTTCGGTGTCCTGTGTGTCCGCAGGTGGATTCTGCGGATGACCCGGCTGTTGAAAATGGAACTGTTGATTGTTGCAACGATTGTTCTTTGCCTGCTCGGGCGCGTTGTTCGTTGTTGCGTCCGGCGTTGAAGTTGAGGCAGTTCTTGGTGGTGTCTTGTTCGTTGCTGTTGTAGGCAGTGATGCTTCGCCGGTGGAGATATACCCTCAAATTTCGGCTGGGATGAGGCCCGCTAAAGACCAGCGCTGGCACTGGCGTGCGTGAAGTGGACTTAGCTACGTAGTCTCCTGGAGAAGATGCAGTTAAGTTGACTAACTCCGACCTTTGGGGGTGACTTATTGAGCAATTGACGACTCAACATGGTCAGAGGTTCGCCTTGCTGCTAATTTGTAAGATCAGGGTTTTTAAAGCACTTACGGTTGTTTAGGATTCAACCAAGCTTCCACGATCCTATCGCCTGCGCCAAATTTTTGTTATATATATTATACTAATTACCTAAAGGCTTTGCACCTCACCTGTCAATCAGCAATCTAAAACTTGTTTAAAGACGTTTTACTTAAGCTTTCAAATCAATGATCGAGTCAAAATTCGTACACCAATTTATTCAAAACGTTACACTTAATCTTTCAATTTCTTAATCTTAAATATGACAAAAACCAGTACACTTAATTATTCTTCTTTAGTCATGAAATTCACTAATTTCTTCCAAACGTCACACTTAATCTTAAATATGACAAAAACCAGTACACTTAATATTCTTCTTTAGTCATGCAATTCACTAATTTCTTCGAAACGTTACACTTAATCTTTCTATTTCTTAATCTTAAATATGACAAAAACCGTCAACCAGAACCACTCCCAACTCGACTCATTACAGTTAGACTCCTCGATTCTATTTTCATAGAATCGTTGGTAACCGATCTACAGATTTCTCTTTTCCTTTGTTTTTCTACCTTGTCCTTCGTTCTTTGGACAAAGTCGTAGATCGGTTCGTTTGCGCTGATTAAGCAAGTTTCTTTTACTTATCGTATATGAAAAGAATGTAAAAAGAATGTCGACGGTAACCCGAGCGCGTTGTTTATCATGAGTTGAATTTGAATACACGGCAACTTTGTTGCAACGTAACTCCGTGTATGAAATCCAACTCAACTTGGTTGCAACATAATTCGATATATGAAATCCAACTCATTGAATTTTAAGAACTTTTATTTAGCAATGACAGACTGGTCGATGGAATTTGGCTTATCTTAGAATAAGCGAATCCAATCTGTAACACCGGGCATAACTTCGTAACGCATTGACCGATTTAGATGATTCTTTTTTTGTTGGGTAGAGTATGTTCAACGATTGATACCATGTAAACAAAATTTTTGGTGGGGTGGGGGTGAAACCTAACTTTGTAACGCGTTGACTGATTTGGACGGTTATTTTTTTGTTGTACAGAGTATGATCCCCCATTGCTAATATGAGAAAAAATTTAGCCTAGGGTGGGGGAGGGGGTGTGTTAGTCTAAGTTTGTAACGCATGGACCGATTTGAATGTTTCTTTAGCCGTTCTATAGAGTGTGATCCCCCATTGCTACTAGGAGAGTAATTTGGTCATAAGGTGGGGGAGGGGTAGTCTAACTTCGTAACGCGTGGACCGATTTCGATGATTCTTCTTTTGATGTGTAGAATATGTTAAAAATTTATAAGTTGAGTGGTGTGCGGAGGGGGCGTTACACTATTTGGAAGATTCCGTTTTGTTGTGTATTATATGATCCTCCATTGCTACTACATGGAAAAATGTTCACCTAGGGTGGTGGTGGAGGGAGGAGTAATCTAATTAAAACCGAGTTTTACTTGTTTCAAACTTTATTTTTATTTTTCCGATACGCGTATTTCGGCTTATGAGGCCATTTTCAACGGAGTCAAATACAAACTAATTCTAGTGCTTAGATTTCCCAGCATATACAACATTCCAAAGATTTTTATGACTGCGAGAGTATTGACATACGGATTTGGTGGACTATAAATTCAGTTAGCGGTGAACAATTATAGTCTATTTGTTCATTTAGCAAGTTATATTGTTTAAATAATGCCTTTTTAATGTAACAAGATTCTAAAATATCAAGTTTTTTACCTTTTGTCTGTTTCTGTAAAATATTTAAGTTGTCAATAGTGCAACTATATTCGGTTTCATATAAATGTTTCGCTACCATTGAATCGAGCTTATTATTTTTTAATGAATTTAGATGTTCCTTAAATCTTGTTTTAAAATTACGTCCTGTTTGTCCAATATAAATACTATCACAGTCATTACAAGCAATTTTGAATACACCTGCTTCTTGTAGCCTATCATTTTCCCTTTTATAATTATATAGCAGATATAATTTTTTTACATACAATTGTTATAAAACACATTTAACTTATTTTTTAACTTTTTTGCAATTGCCTCACTAGATGTTCCTATATATTTTAATTTGATCAATTTTTAACCGACTTCCCAAAAACAAAGAGGTTCTAAGTTCGACGCGTATTTTATTTTTTTTTAAATTTTATTTATTTTTTTTTTGGGGAGGTGGGGGGTGGGGGGTGGGGGTGGAACCTAACTTTGTAACGCGTGGTCCGATTTCGATGGTTCTTTTTCTGTTGTATAGAGTATGATCCCCCATTGCTAATAGAAGAATAATTTGGTCCTATGGTGAAAGGTGTGGGTTGGGGGGGGGGGGGAGGGGTAGTCTAACTTCGTAACGCGTGGACCGATTTGGATAATTCTTCTTCTATTGGACGGAATATGATCCTTGGTTGATACTAAGAGAAAACAAATGTTGCTGGGGTGGGGGTGGGAGAAGGGGGACGCGTGGATTGATTTGTACGGTTCTTTTGCTGTTGTATAGAGTGTGATCCCCCATTGCTAATAGGAGAATAATTTGGCCCTAGGGTGGAGGTGGAGGAGGGGGAGGGGTAGTAACTTCGTAACGCGTGGACCGAAGTTTAGTGGAATGGGGGTGAGGTAGGGGGTTAAAACTAACTTTCAACGCGTGGAGCGATTTGGATGGTTCTTTCTTCGTTGTATAGAGAATAAGACACTAAAAAGTGAAAAATAAAATAGTTTTTTAAAAAAAAGTTGAACCGACTTCACAAAAAGCGCTGAAAAGCATCAAATAATTTTTAATTTTATATCTATTACGACATTTTGAAGTCGGTGCAAATTAAACAAATAAAACAACTACAGTACCACAATTGAAAATAATACCTAATACTACCTGAGCGTTTCAGTTTACGGGATCATAAGAAATGACGATTAAATACTTTTGTTGTAGTTGTTTGGTTTGTTTGATTTGCACCGACTTCAAAATGTCGTAATAGATATAAAATTAAAAATTATTTTATGCTTTTCAGCGCTTTTTGTGAAGTCGGTTCAACTTTTTTTTAAAAAACTATTTTATATATTATTTTCTTCTTTTGACTTTGGATAAATATTTCTTAGAGCTACTTCTTTATTTTTATTTCTAATAAGTTTATCTATCAAACTTTCTATTGTTTCTTGCAATTGCCTTAATTATCCAAAAATCCAAAAAATTTATTTCAGCATTTTGGCTTTTTCAACAGTAAATTGAATGCATTTATTTCGTGTATTCATCCAATTTAGAAATTGATATAATCGTTCATCAGATCCTTGCCAAAGATCGTTAACATATCTGTACCAAAAACTGATTGACTCGCTAAACGGACACTGATTAAACATAGATTCTTCAAAAAACGACATAAAAACTTCTGATAAAAATGGGGATAACGGAGATCCCATTGGCAAACCGTCTTTGAATTTATAAAATTTTTCGTCAAATGTAAAATAATTCTGACTTATACAAACGTTGAACACATACTACAATTCTTTCATAAAATTATCATCATGAATCCTGTCATCCAACTTATTAAAAAGTATAATTTTTAATTCAGCAATTGGATACATGTAAACAAACTCTTAACATCAAAAGAAACTAATCTAGAATATTCAACTCCCAACTTTATATATTCTCACACCCTTAACCCCCCTGTTCAAGTTACACCGAAGCCCTCGAACACGTCCATTCCAACCGTCAACTTGAAGATGGGAAATACGGCGAGAACTGACGTACGCAGCATAGGTGGATAGATCTTCTGAAACCTTATGGGAAGGTATATTGAATGATTCATGGTACGTTGTCATAAATGCGACGGTCCCGTAAACGGGACAAGAGGTATCGTCCATCGCTAGAATCAACAGAGCGCAAAGTTAATTTTACTGTAGGTGGGACAAGGGGATCGATAAACGAAAAAAAAGTCGTAACGACTCCTTAAACTACTTTCGTTCCTAACCCTCTTGCTTCCCCTCTATTGCACCCGCGGTTTCCGATCAAGAACCTCTCCCCAACAGCTTGTCAGTTTATTACCTGAACGTAAGAGGACTTCGCACAAAAACAACAAATATTTTCCTTAACTCTCACAAATTCCCGCACGATATCTTTGCCTTAACTGAAACCAATCTAACACCAGGAATTCTCGACATCGAACTCTTCCCTCCAAACTATACCATTTTCCGTGTTGACAGTTGTATAGGCACCAATGATCCACCCGGTCGCGGGGTTCTCATAGCTGCTCACAACCGTTATGATGCCACCCTGCTAAAGACCTCCGACTCTACAATATCAGAATTTGTATGTATAAAAATAGCACTAAATAAGTGCCTTCTGTACATCTTCTGTTGTTACATTCGCCCCTCTCAACCTCTAGACGCCTACGAGCCCATGATTGAAGCGATCGATACCCTGCGTGAGAACGCTTACGCGTCTGATGAATTTATTTTATTGGGTGACTTTAACCTCCCCTGTATTCAATGGTCATTGTCCGAGGACTGTTCTCACTTTGTCCCCCTTAACGCATCTTCGGCCAAAGAAGCCTTCTTTACCGATCAGCTCTCCGTTTCAGGTCTCTTTCAAGTAAGCGGAGTCAGGAACTTCCTGGACAGACAATTAGACTTAATCTTTTCTTCAAACCCAGTTAACTCCTCCATCAAAATAACATCTCCTTCCCTCTCTCGATCGTCACCATCCTCCCCTTGCTCCTTGTTTTCTCCTACGAACACCCTCATGTACTTTCAAGCTCCGAGTCTTCTCTTTCCTTCAATTTTCGTAAAGGCGACTTTGACAAATTAAATCACTTGATCCTCAACTCTAATATTGGCGATATCCCTCAACATCTCCCAATTGACGTTGCTTTAGAGGAGTTCTATTCGGAAATACACGCTTGTCTTACACAATCTATCCCTCTTCTTCCTCGTAAAAACTACTCCTCATCCCCCGTATGGTACGACAAAGAATTACGCTCTCTCCACATCAGGAGAAATAAACGTTGGCAAACTTTTCTTCTATCCCAGCCCGAGTCTGACTATTCTTCCTACCTATCTGCTTATACCACTTTTTCTGAACGTTGTGATATCCTCTACTATGAGTACCTCCAACGGATAGAAACTAGCCTCATATCCGACCCCAAGCATTTTTATTGCTTTATTAATTCTAAGAAGAAATCCAATGGTTACCCTTCCACCCTAAAGCTCGAGAATGCCTCTTCATCAGATCCTCAGGTTATCGCCAACCTCTTTGCACACTTCTTCAGTAAATCTTTCAGCGACAATTCTCTACAACCCGACCTTAACTATTTTGCATTCATGGACTAATGCACTCAAACGTCGTTTACATCTTTTTACCCTGATCCTGAACTAATCGCCGCCAGTATTAATAGGCTTGAAGATGACTTTCACCCAGGTCCAGATGGCATTCCGGCCATCGTTCTGAAAAAGTGTGCCATGCATCTAGTTCAACTCCTTACTTTGCTTTTTCGTCTCTCGGTCACTCAAGGGGTTTTCCCTCAATTATGGAAAATTCGTATATTATTCCCATCCTTAAAAAAGGTTGCAAGAACGATGTCTCCAACTACAGACCAATTACTAAATTATCATCCATACCTAACTATTCAAAAAATTGGTCTATGTGTCCATGTTCTTCCACTGTAAGTCTATTTTCTCACTCTCCCAGCACGGCTTCCTCTGTGCCCTGGAAAACGGTAAAGATGTTGATGTTATCGCCACCGATTTTAGTAAATCCTTCGACAAGATCTCCCATAACGTTATCTTGTTCAGACTTGATCGCCTAGGCTCCCCCCCCCCCTCCAGATTCATCTCCTGGATTCGATCCTACCTCAACAACCGTCACTACAATATTCTTTTCAGTTCATCCATTTCTAACCCTATTGTCGCTCGTTCCGTTGTCCCTCAGGGCAGCCACCTAGGCCCATTGATTTTGATCCTTACAATAAATGATGTTGAATGTGTCATCAAACAGTCAGAGGTGTCCATTTATGCCGATGACATGAAAATAATTAAACATATCTCCTCCTCAACCGACTCTCTTCTCCTGTAAAAAGACCTCGATTCATTCATCACATGGTGCATGAAAAACTTTCTAGAGCTCAATGTCTCCAAATGCCAGTCCATCTTTTATTCCCGCAAGCATCTTACCACCACCCCGAGAGTTTATATGTTAACCGACGTACCAGTCCCTATCGTTACCTCTTTGTGTGACTAAGGAATATTCTGTGAAAGTGAACTCAAATTCCGTTCCCACATTGACAGCATAATTAACAGAGCTAACTCTGCGCTAGGGTTTGTGAAGCGCTGGTCTAGAGAGTTCTCCAATCCTTTTGTTTCCAAATCTCTCTACTTCTTCTTCGTTAGACCTCTCCTTGAATATGCCAGCCAGGTATGGACACCTTCACAAACAACTCACATTAATAGGATTGAATCTGTCCAGCGTAGGTTTATTCGCTTCGCTCTACGTGATCTTCCGTGGGTTGACAGATTCAACCTTCCACCCTATGAAAACCGTCTGAAACTGATCGACTTACAACCTCTAAGCAAACGTCGTGATGTTTCCGACATTATCTTCATTTATCAATTATTAACTGGCGCCATAGACTGCCCCTCAATCCTGCAATCTTTACCCATCTATTCCAATCCCCGTAACCTTAGGTCCAGTCCCCTTTTCCGACTCGACCGCCATCGCACAAGCCACGGTCAAAGCGAGCCAATTTCCATCTGAGTAAATCATCCCTCCACAAAGCCTTATATCTTAACCCCGCCCATCTTGATCCTGATCGCCTACCTTAATTCTTCTTCCTTACGCCTTCTGCCAGTAATCAATATATATAGCTCATATTGTAGCTTATACTTTTTATTTATTTATTATTAAATATCATTTATTATAGTCTGTAGAATTAGTATTAAGTTATAGCTTGTATTTTGTAATTTTATGTAATAGCTTGTAGTAAGCTTAAATAAATAAATAAATCAGGTACTTTAAAATTCTTAATTCTATTGACTAGATCTACACTATTTTTAATTGAATATATAGATTTAAAATTGGTTTCTCTTATCAAAATTTGATTAAGTTGTTTACAAATTTTATAGGCATGTGCATTAATATAAGAAACAACCGGTCTTATAGGTGCATCCTCCTTGTTTAATTTTATCAAACCATAGAGACTGGGTGCACTCGGATTCATGTTTGAAAATCGGAAAGAATTTTCCTCATTTTTTTCTGCTTCGCTTAAGGTGTTCATCCCGGAGAGCTTCTTCACCGCGGCTGTCTCTCAGGATATATGACCCCCCGGCTCTATAGTCCGTGAGTTTGTCCCGAGATCTCGAGCGTTTCCGGCGTCGCAGCCAAAAAACTTGCCTGTCGGGCCTCTTTCCACTACGCTAATGTGGCGGGGTCTGCGTCTGACACCGATGTAGTTTGCCTGTCTGAGACTTGGCTTTGTGCTGGAATATCTGGCGCTGAATTATTTTGACCCGAGTTCCAGGTTTTTCGCCGAGATCGTCACCTTGACCCGTTCTCTCCTGTGCAATCAGGGAGGGTATCTCGTGCTCGGTTGTTGACGTTTCTGATTCACGTGATTTGGAGATCTTGTGCGTGGTTTTGAGACTTCCTGCCAGGAGACTGTTTGTTTTGGTTGTTTACATTCCTCCCTGTTCTCCATCTGCAGTTTACGATATGCTCACGGCGTCCTTGGAAAATTTGTGTGACTCTTTGCTTCCTACGGATGACATCATGATTTTTGGTGACTTCAATCTTCCCACCATAGGTTGGGTGTCTTTGACCCTCTTTCACATCTGCTCCAACAAGCGCGTTGGCCTTTCTGGATTTCATGGCCTTGTATGGATAGCCTCAGTGTTGTGACATCGCCAATGATTCAGGAAGATTTTTGGACCTTCTGTTTTCATCTGACCCGGATAGTTTGATGGTGAAGAGATGCATGAACTCCTCCTGAATCGCGTCACCACCCTTCGCTTTTGGTTGTCATGTGTCTTGATGCTACTGATACTTGTCCTCCTTTACTCGCCGACTTTTTTTGCAATTTCAGGTGGCTGACTTCTTGGCCATTGATGAGTGGCTTACTTCTTGTGATTGGTCTGGCGTGCTGGGAGAGTGCGATGTCGATCTGGCTGTGGGCACTTTCTACGATGTTCTCTATGTCTGTTTTACTAGTTGTGTTCCTATTGGCATCTCTAGGTCGGGTGCCTAACGTCACCTGAGGAACTTAAGAGGCAAAGCTTGGAGGAGGTTCTGTGCATCGGGTAGTCACGATGATTACCTAGCTTACTCTAATTTCAATCTCCAGTTTTCTGCGCGCCTGCAGGTCTCCTATTCTGAGTACCTTTCTAATGCGAGAGTCATGCTGCGTACTGACACTAAACAGTTCTGGAGGCTTATTAACTCGAAGCGCAATTGTGGCGCTTATCCCTCCTCTCTGAGGTACCACGACTGTGAGAGTGACGATTCTCTAACAATTGCCAATCTCTTTGCGAAATTTTTTCAAACCTCCTTCTATGAATCCTCTTGTGATATCTCCGCTTCAGATTTTACCCATTTGACGCGGCTCCCACCAACTTCCCTTGAGGTCAAGGACTTGGTATTTGACGATGCACTTATTGCTGATCATCTTTCTAACTTGACTGGCGGCTTCTCGAGTGGTCTCGATGGTATCCCTGCTTTCTTTTTTAAGAGTTGCCGATCATCTCTTGCTCGTGTTTTTTGTTATTTGTTCAATCTTTCTTTACATTCTGGCCGTGTTCCAGCGTTATGGAAGTCTTCTTTTCTAATTCTACTCCATAAGAAGGGCTGTAAGTCCGACGTCTCTAACTATAGACCGATCGCCGACCTGTGCCATGTTGCGAAGGTTTTTGAGTCCCTCGTTAGTGACATACTTCGATTTCACTGTTGGCCTTTTTTACGATCTTTCCAGCATGGCTTCCTTAAAGGGAAATCGACGTCTACTAACCTTCTTGAATTCATTAATTATTCTTTACCGACCATTGAGGCTGGCAAGCAGGTGGACTGTGTATTTACTGACCTCAGTAAGGCCATTGATAGGATCGATCATGCAATCTTGGTATATAAGCTGTCCCTTCTCGGTTTTCCTTCTTGTTTCGTTGATTGGTTGTCGTCTTACGTGACAGGTCGTACACAGCGTGTCTTGTTTCGTGGGGTCCTTTCCGACCTTATCCTTGTCACCTCGAGGGTGCCTCAAGGTGATATACTTGGACCACTCCTGTTTGTCGTATATATCAACGATGTTTTGCTTCTTTTGTCCAGTAGTAAAATTCTCTGTTATGCTGATGATGCTAAGATTTTCCGTACGGTTTCTCATGAGTTAGACATTAATCTACTGAACTCAGATTTAGCGGTGTTTAGCGACTGGTGGGGGCAAGTGCACCGTTATGACCTTTTCTCGTAGAAGACATCCTGTCCTGTCCGACTACTCCATCAGCGGCGTTGTCTTGGGTAGGGTTGACAGGGTTAGAGACTTGGGAGTGGTTCTCAATTCTCGTCTTTCTTTCGAGGACCATATTGACTCTATTGTTTGTAGGGCTAACTCGATGCTGGGCTTCATCAAGAGATGGTCTAAGGAACTTGATGATCCCTACCTGACCAAGCTTCTATACTGACCTTCGTTAGACCTATTTTGGAATACGCTAGCCCTGTATGGTCCCCTTACTTTGCCGTTCACATCGACCGCATCGAGGCGGTGCAGCGCAGATTCCTTAGGTTTGTCTTACGCGGGCTTCCCTGGAATGATCATTGGGTGCTTCCCTCTTATGCCGATCGTCTGGGATTAATTTCGTTGGACTCTCTTGAAATAAGGCGCAATATTTCGAAAATAGTATTTATGTTCGATATTTTGCAGGGAACTATTAATTCACCGGAATTACTGGAGGCTGTTAATTTTGCTATACCTCAACGCACGTTGAGGAATCACGACTTCCTATTCGTCCCAGGCCACCGTACTCTTTACGGCATGCACGAGCCCGTTACGTCGATGTCCCGGCGCTTCAACTAACACTTCGGTAGTTTCGACTTGGACATATCTAGGCGGAATTTGAAGTGTCTGCTAAGACAGTGCCTTTACTGACGTGGTGTTCCCTGTCTGGATGAATATTTGTTCTGACAGTTATATTTGGCAGTAGTTTTCTATTCTTTATTTTGAATTTTATATATATTGTAGTAATCTATGTGTTTGATAAATCTGTAATAAATAAACATAAACAATATTTCATACAATTTCTTACTTCCCTTTGGAACGTGTTGATAGGATCCCTCTTGAGTTCAACTGCATGGCTTCATCAATAATATCACACACCTTCCTTGTGTAATCTTCTTGTCTTAAAATCACAACCAAATTACCTTTGTTATAACCAAATTATGGTCCTTTATTTTGGTCTTAATTCCTAACAAAATCTTTCTTTTATTGTTCCTACTAAAGTTTGAATTACTTTTCTGTTTAATATCATCCATACACACAGATTTTAGCGCTAACGATTCAGTTTTAAGCGCCACTTCCAAATCCAAAGCAAAATCCGCAAGGTCATATTTCAAGCCCTGATTAAGTAAATTCTCCTCATCAGCTGTGAATGGTGCAATTGCTAAATTTATGACTCTTGGGTAAAACTGGATCTGATTCCGTACGATTTCTGCATCAATAGCTGGTTTCACTGATGATTTATTTTTAATTGAAAGTGCAATAAGTTTTTTTCGTTTGCCTTTATAACTCTTCTGCAACCCATATGCATTCCTCTCTTAACCCAAATTTAAACAATCAAATTCCGCTGGATGTAATCTAAACAGTACGTATGCACAACCTTCATGTGAATTTTTAAATTATCTCGAACCACTTTCTCAGCTCATTATTAACTTTTGGCTTGTTCTGATTTGTTATAAAAGTATAAAATAATTTTTCATTTTATATCTATTGCGACATTTTGAAGTCGGTGCAAATTAAACAAACAAAACAACTAGCCAACCACAACTAAAGATAATATATATAAAACTACCTGAACGTGTCAGCTCACGGAATCATAAGGAAGGATGATTAAATAATTTTGTTGTAGTTATTTGGTTTGTTTAGTTTGCACCGACTTGAACAATTATTTTATGATTTTAGCGCTTTTGTGAATTCGGTTCAAATTGGGCGCCCTGCTGCAATTTCTCCAGCAACTGTTTCACTCTAGCCGTGGAGGCGGTGAGCGTTTCGCAGGGGTTCTGGTGAGCAGTTTTACGCGTATTTTCCAGTTCCTGGTAAGTTTCTCTGGGAAGGTATGCCCACCTTTAACCTGGCTTCGACTTCTTGAATGGTTGTCGGCACATCTGAGGCCAACAGTTGGTATACTCCTCCACGGAGTCTTGTGGGGAGGATCTTAAGGAAAGCGCCTTGCTCCCCTTCGGAGAGACACTGTTTGGCCTGGTGGCAACAACCCAGGAATGTTTGCAACTCTGAACCGAGATGCAGGCCTGGTTCAGCTGAAAAAGTGGGCATCATTTGCGCAGTTAGTTTAACCGCCTTTGCATAGTCTGCCATTGTGCGTGACGTAGTTACTTGTTTGCCTACAAGTGGATTATCAATGTTTTCTTCTAAGCTGGCTTCCGTAAGGGAAGTTTCCAGCCAATCGAGCAATATATTTTCCGCTGAGGTCTTATCGTCTGTGGGTTGGTCGGTGGTGGAGTCTGTACTTACATTTAAGGCTCTTACTCTAACATTGGCCTTGTCACTATATCTATTTGCATCTTCAATAACACTGTCGAGAGAGCGCGAGAATTCTGCAAACTGGACAATCTCCTCTTTAAAACGGTTAGTGTCCTCTTTAAATTTTTCAATTTTTGCGAGTTTTTCTTCGCGTTGTTTAGTTATCCTTTGGTCGAGGGCGTCGCAATGAGGCATGGGGAGTTTGTCCGATCCTCGCGCTTTCTCTAAAATATTATTTAAAGAACTATTAAGGCTTACTTGATAATTTGGCCCTGGGAGGACCGTACCACTTCTCAGACGAGCTCCTTGACGTTGAGACCCGGGCAAGGGACCGGTGACTGCGTTGTTCGGTGTCCTGTGTGTCCGCAGGTGGATTCTGCGGATGACCCGGCTGTTGAAAATGGAACTGTTGATTGTTGCAACGATTGTTCTTTGCCTGCTCGGGCGCGTTGTTCGTTGTTGCGTCCGGCGTTGAAGTTGAGGCAGTTCTTGGTGGTGTCTTGTTCGTTGCTGTTGTAGGCAGTGATGCTTCGCCGGTGGAGATATACCCTCAAATTTCGGCTGGGATGAGGCCCGCTAAAGACCAGCGCTGGCACTGGCGTGCGTGAAGTGGACTTAGCTACGTAGTCTCCTGGAGAAGATGCAGTTAAGTTGACTAACTCCGACCTTTGGGGGTGACTTATTGAGCAATTGACGACTCAACATGGTCAGAGGTTCGCCTTGCTGCTAATTTGTAAGATCAGGGTTTTTAAAGCACTTACGGTTGTTTAGGATTCAACCAAGCTTCCACGATCCTATCGCCTGCGCCAAATTTTTGTTATATATATTATACTAATTACCTAAAGGCTTTGCACCTCACCTGTCAATCAGCAATCTAAAACTTGTTTAAAGACGTTTTACTTAAGCTTTCAAATCAATGATCGAGTCAAAATTCGTACACCAATTTATTCAAAACGTTACACTTAATCTTTCAATTTCTTAATCTTAAATATGACAAAAACCAGTACACTTAATTATTCTTCTTTAGTCATGAAATTCACTAATTTCTTCCAAACGTCACACTTAATCTTAAATATGACAAAAACCAGTACACTTAATATTCTTCTTTAGTCATGCAATTCACTAATTTCTTCGAAACGTTACACTTAATCTTTCTATTTCTTAATCTTAAATATGACAAAAACCGTCAACCAGAACCACTCCCAACTCGACTCATTACAGTTAGACTCCTCGATTCTATTTTCATAGAATCGTTGGTAACCGATCTACAGATTTCTCTTTTCCTTTGTTTTTCTACCTTGTCCTTCGTTCTTTGGACAAAGTCGTAGATCGGTTCGTTTGCGCTGATTAAGCAAGTTTCTTTTACTTATCGTATATGAAAAGAATGTAAAAAGAATGTCGACGGTAACCCGAGCGCGTTGTTTATCATGAGTTGAATTTGAATACACGGCAACTTTGTTGCAACGTAACTCCGTGTATGAAATCCAACTCAACTTGGTTGCAACATAATTCGATATATGAAATCCAACTCATTGAATTTTAAGAACTTTTATTTAGCAATGACAGACTGGTCGATGGAATTTGGCTTATCTTAGAATAAGCGAATCCAATCTGTAACACCGGGCATAACTTCGTAACGCATTGACCGATTTAGATGATTCTTTTTTTGTTGGTAGAGGTTGAGGGTGGGGGAGGGGGTGTGTTAGTCTAAGTTTGTAACGCATGGACCGATTTGAATGTTTCTTTAGCCGTTCTATAGAGTGTGATCCCCCATTGCTACTAGGAGAGTAATTTGGTCATAAGGTGGGGGAGGGGTAGTCTAACTTCGTAACGCGTGGACCGATTTCGATGATTCTTCTTTTGATGTGTAGAATATGTTAAAAATTTATAAGTTAAGTGGTGTGCGGAGGGGGCGTTACACTATTTGGAAGATTCCGTTTTGTTGTGTATTATATGATCCTCCATTGCTACTACATGGAAAAATGTTCACCTAGGGTGGTGGTGGAGGGAGGAGTAATCTAATTAAAACCGAGTTTTACTTGTTTCAAACTTTATTTTTATTTTTCCGATACGCGTATTTCGGCTTATGAGGCCATTTTCAACGGAGTCAAATACAAACTAATTCTAGTGCTTAGATTTCCCAGCATATACAACATTCCAAAGATTTTTATGACTGCGAGAGTATTGACATACGGATTTGGTGGACTATAAATTCAGTTAGCGGTGAACAATTATAGTCTATTTGTTCATTTAGCAAGTTATATTGTTTAAATAATGCCTTTTTAATGTAACAAGATTCTAAAATATCAAGTTTTTTACCTTTTGTCTGTTTCTGTAAAATATTTAAGTTGTCAATAGTGCAACTATATTCGGTTTCATATAAATGTTTCGCTACCATTGAATCGAGCTTATTATTTTTTAATGAATTTAGATGTTCCTTAAATCTTGTTTTAAAATTACGTCGTGTTTGTCCAATATAAATACTATCACAGTCATTACAAGCAATTTTGAATACACCTGCTTCTTGTAGCCTATCATTTTCCCTTTTATAATTATATAGCAGATATAATTTTTTTACATACAATTGTTATAAAACACATTTAACTTATTTTTTAACTTTTTTGCAATTGCCTCACTAGATGTTCCTATATATTTTAATTTGATCAATTTTTAACCGACTTCCCAAAAACAAAGAGGTTCTAAGTTCGACGCGTATTTTATTTTTTTTTTAAATTTAATTTTTTTTTTTTTTGGGGATGTGGGGGGTGGGGGTGGAACCTAACTTTGTGACGCGTGTTCCGAATTCGATGGTTCTTTTTCTGTTGTATAGAGTATGATCCCCCATTGCTAATAGGAGAATAATTTGGTCCTGTGGTGAAAGGTGTGGGTTGTGGGGGGCGGGGGGTGGGGTAGTCTAACTCCGTAACGCGTGGACCGATTTGGATAATTCTTCTTCTATTGGATGGAATATGATCCTTGGTTGATACTAAGAGAAAACAAATGTTGCTGGGGTGGGGGTGGGAGAAGGGGGACGCGTGGATTGATTTGTACGGTTCTTTTGCTGTTGTATAGAGTGTGATCCCCCATTGCTAATAGGAGAATAATTTGGCCCTAGGGTGGAGGTGGAGGAGGAGGAGGGGTAGTAACTTCGTAACGCGTGGACCGAAGTTTAGTGGAATGGGGGTGAGGTAGGGGGTTAAAACTAACTTTCAACGCGTGGAGCGATTTGGATGGTTCTTTCTACGTTGTATAGAGAATAAGACACTAAAAAGTGAAAAATAAAATAGTTTTTTAAAAAAAAGTTGAACCGACTTCACAAAAAGCGCTGAAAAGCATCAAATAATTTTTAATTTTATATCTATTACGACATTTTGAAGTCGGTGCAAATTAAACAAATAAAACAACTACAGTACCACAATTGAAAATAATACCTAATACTACCTGAGCGTTTCAGTTTACGGGATCATAAGAAATGACGATTAAATACTTTTGTTGTAGTTGTTTGGTTTGTTTGATTTGCACCGACTGCAAAATGTCGTAATAGATATAAAATTAAAAATTATTTTATGCTTTTCAGCGCTTTTTGTGAAGTCGGTTCAACTTTTTTTTAAAAAACTATTTTATATATTATTTTCTTCTTTTGACTTTGGATAAATATTTCTTAGAGCTACTTCTTTATTTTTATTTCTAATAAGTTTATCTATCAAACTTTCTATTGTTTCTTGCAATTGCCTTAATTATCCAAAAATCCAAAAAATTTATTTCAGCATTTTGGCTTTTTCAACAGTAAATTGAATGCATTTATTTCGTGTATTCATCCAATTTAGAAATTGATATAATCGTTCATCAGATCCTTGCCAAAGATCGTTAACATATCTGTACCAAAAACTGATTGACTCGCTAAACGGACACTGATTAAACATAGATTCTTCAAAAAACGACATAAAAACTTCTGATAAAAATGGGGATAACGGAGATCCCATTGGCAAACCGTCTTTGAATTTATAAAATTTTTCGTCAAATGTAAAATAATTCTGACTTATACAAACGTTGAACACAAGTAGTATAAATATGTATGTTCTGGAGCAAATGTGCAATGTGCACAAGGTCAAAGGTCAAGGTTGATGATTGGGTTTTCGGTCTTGGAGGCTACAATTGAGAGATAAGGAAAAGAGATAAGGATTTTCGGTCTTATAGGCTACAATTGAGAGATAAGGATGTCGGCCATCTTGGATTTCGGTGTTATAGGCTACAATTGAGAGATAAGGATGTCGGCCATCTTGGATTTCGGTGTTATAGGCTAAAATTGAGAGATAAGGATGTCGACCATCTTGGATCTTGGGTTTTCGGTCTTATAGGCTACAATTGAGAGATAAGGAAGAGAGATAAGGATTGTCGGCCATCTTGGATCTTGGGTTTTCGGTCTTATAGGCTACAATTGAGAGATAAGGAAGAGAGATAAGGATTGTCGGGCATCTTGGATCTTGGGTTTTCGGTGTTATAAGCTACAATTGAGAGATAAGGATGTCGGCCATCTTGGATTTTGGGTTTTCGGTGTTATAGGCTACAATTGAGAGATAAGGAAAAGAGATAAGGATTGTCGGCCATCTTGGATTTTCGGTTTTTGGTCTTGGAGGCTACAATTGGTCTTCTTCTTCTTTGGTTTGCATCTGGACTTAGATCTAAACCTTGGATCTGAACCTAGATTGTTTAGTAAGATAAGGCACCTGTCGGCCATCTTGGATATTGGGTATTCAGTCTTGGAGGCTACAATTGATGTTGAAGATAAGAGTTTGTTGTTTTGAGTCTTTAATTTGATGTTGAAGATAAGAGTTTGTTGTTTTGAGTCTTTAATTACGAAATACAGCTTTATCAGCTAAATGAAATAACATGAGGCGAATTTAATTGGATTGAAGATAAGAGTTTGTTGTTTTGAGTCTTTAATTACGAAGTACAGCTTTATCATCTAAATGAAATAACATGATGCGAATTTAGTTGGAAAAACAGAATATTGCGTAATAAAAGATTTCACCACTTTGAGTAAATAGATGAAGATTATTTTTTAATTTCTTTTGCAAATTCTTATTTCTATGATATCATTTGTTTTCAAGCAAGTTTTAACATGTTTTTCTGGTCGAGCTGTGATTGATAAGCGAGCTGGTGACTGCGTAGAAATTAATAATTTGGCGGCAATGTTAAGGTCGTTGGGTGATAAGGTTTTGTAGATGAACCTGACCTCGTGCTGAAGATAAGAGTTTGTTGTTTTGAGTTTTTAATTACGAAGTACAGTTTTATCAGCTAAATGAAATAACATGATGCGAATTTAATTGGAAAACAGAATATTGCGGTTTCCTAAATTATAATTGAATGTGATAAATTCGTCTAATAAAAGACGCGTGCTGCTGACATTTCACGAAAATAAAACTCTTTTCATAGCTTTAAACTTGGTTTCTTCTTTTTTCAGTCGTAATAATCTTAATAAGGAACCATATTTTTCTTGAATCGTAATTATGGTTTAAATTTATACCAAACGGACAGCTAACAACCCTATATGACATTTAAAATTTAATTTTTGTATGCGTCATGCAACAATAGATCCAAATTGTGATCTCACCAAGTCAAACAAACGAAAAACTACTATCCCAATGATCTTTTCAAAATTTATAGAGAAATACAGCTGAACCAATGAAAGAAATTTAAAGCGCATTAAACAGGGCTTTAATTATCGTATTGAAAGCTTTCTATTGAAAAATGATGATGAAGGAATATTGGATCCAAAACAATTTTTCTACAAAATCAAACCTCGAGTTATAAATCTTCTTGAAGCAAGTTTACAGAAAATCCTCTGAATTAGGCTCAAGGAAATTGATATGTTACTTAGAAGATACATTTCATTATATAATCCATTATAGAAATCTCCAAAAAGTGGTTTAAAGTATGAATTGAAGTTTTCATACATTCATAGAGCTCTTTGATTCAGACAATGGAATTGATTAAAACTCATACATTCATAGAGCTCTTTGATTCAGACAATGGAATTGATTAAAACAATATATTGATCTTAGTACTTTGCATAGATCAAAAGCTGTTAACACTTTCTGATCTTAAGCTCTTATGATGGAATTTGTATTTATCACGAGGAATAACACTAATTTTGTGATCTTAAGTATATTCAAATGTTCAACAGATGCTTACTATTGTCAAGACTTATTCTAATATCACCATTAAATCTTTTGGTTGAAGCACAGTTCGGTTTACTAAAATTATCACAGTTAAAAAATTATTAACTTTATTTTTGGTTTGTCTTTTACTTTGTTTGCATTTTAGATTCATATAGATTAGATTTCTCAAGTATAGAAAAATTAGCGAATAATTCATCTGATGAAAACTTAATATTAAACAGATCCTTTTATAAAAATGACGATTTATTATATAGATTCAGGATAATTTTGGGGTGCTATGCTTAAGTATTGAAAGATTGAATTACAATAATTATTAACTGACGTTAATGTGTATAACTTTATATGTTCTCGCAGGCATTCTACTGCTAATAATAAGTGTATGGAAAATGTTATCCCATCACAAAGCTCAACATATTTAATTTACTTCGACT
Organism: Leptarthrus brevirostris; assembly: GCA_964036015.1. Classification (NCBI taxonomy): domain Eukaryota; kingdom Metazoa; phylum Arthropoda; class Insecta; order Diptera; family Asilidae; genus Leptarthrus; species Leptarthrus brevirostris. Next base: position 84,476,828 of record OZ038375.1, on the reverse strand, counting down.
GCAATAATTTATATGGGTGAGACATGTCTGAATTCTTATCATATGAGGAATTTCAATGGGATAGAAAATACGGATATCAATAAAATGAGCATTCTTCAAAGTTCAGAAATTGAATATATATATTTGAAGTAGATTTAACTTATCTAGAATCACTTCATGACTTACACAATGATCTACCATTTTGCGCAAATAATATAAAAATCCCCTGAATTAGGCTCAAGAAAATTGATATGTGACTTAGAAGATACATTTCATTACATAATCCATTATAGAAATCTCCAAAAAGTAGTTTAAAGTATGAATTGAAGTTTTCATGTATTCATAGAGCTCTTTGATTCAGACAATGGAATTGATTAAAACAATATATTGATCTTAGTACTTTGCATAGATCAAAAGCTGTTAACACTTACTGATCTTAAGCTCTTATGATGGAATTTGTATTTATCACGATGAATGACACTAATTTTGGGTTCTTAAGTATATTCAAATGTTCAACAGATGCTTACTATTGTCAAGACTTATTCTAATATCATCATTAAATCTTTCGGTTGGAGCAAAGTTCGGTTTACTAAAATTATCACAGTTTAAAAAATTATTAACTTTATTTTTGGTTTGTCTTTTACTTTGTTTGCATTAGCAAGTATAAACATGTATTTGAAAAAGGGTATACCCCAAACAAAATGTGATTACAAAATATCAAATTTCTTCGAAATAAAAACACTCGTAATTCACTTAATCAATTTTTATTTAAAATCGGTAGAGTTCTATTAAATCTTCCTGACATATCATTATTTTATATAATTAATTTACATATTTCTAAATCCTGGTATTTCGTCCATTTTGTTTTCGATAAATTTTAAATTGCAATCTTCATCCATCTCATACACAGTGTTGTTGATCTCCACTGTTTGAAACTCTGACTGCGGTTCCACTGATTGATGATTTTCGAAAATGAATTTTACAAAGCATATTGTCAATACAAGAACATCTTTTTATCTCTGAAATTCCTCCATTTTCTGAATTATAGGCTGTGTTACTTTATTTAGATATTCCTGTTTAATATCACCATCCTTAAGATTTGTATTAAGTTCGATGTTTTCAAATTTGTATTCATTACATCGATTGATGTATTTGAATCGTGTTATAACCCGAACAGGTTCATATGCACCATTTTTTAGATATTTTTGAATGTGTTCTTGAAATTTGTTTAAGTAATGTTCTTCCAGTAAATACTTCAGCGCATTTATTCCGAAAGCCAGTTGATTATGCACCGCTAATATCATTTCATCCCATACTGGGGTGAATTGTATCTTAAAAGTATATTGTTCGCGAGGAGTCTTTACGATAGATTTTCCTTCCATTTTATTTCTGTAATAACATTTTTTTATTTACTACGCATATATTAATTACTCTGCAACATACCTGATCTTCCTTCCTTTCCTGAATCTGGTCTATCTAAATATTTGCCTCAGCTTTTATAGCAAGTATTTTACCCCCACTGGAAATTTTTAAAACTTGAACTGCTTAAAATTAAATTTAATTGAAGATTTCATTAACGTTATTCCCTTAAATAAAGTGTTATATATCAATGTCAAAGGCAATTTTCTCATCTGAGAATAAAACGATTGAATTACAATGTTTAGATTCCATTCGCTGCGAGTTTAGATACTCTAAAAAACAAACAAAAATCTGAATGATGAAGACTTTAGAATAATCCATAATGAATTTAATAAGGAGAAAGGGGGGTTTTCATATGATTACTTAAATTCTTTTGATAAATTTAAAATGAAGCATGTGTGCCCCTCAGGATTTTTTAATAAACTTAGCAATAAGAAGAAGAATATCAGCATGTATTTAATGTATGGAACAAATTTAATTCTACATAAATATCTATGAGTTTAACCCGAATCATTATTACACAACACCAGGATTGTCATGGGATGCTATGTTAAAACACATCCAAATTAAATTAGAATTATAGAAATGTATTATATAATTTCATGAAAAGCGGTATTCGGGGAGGTTTAACACAATGTTCCTTACGATATTCTCTATCTAATGAGAGATTTTGATTTTTTTTAAAAGGTTAAAATATTTGGTTTAGATTGATGTTATTACTTTATATAGATGAGTTATTTCGGAGTCACTTCCATATGCAGATTTTGTTTGGATAGATAATTGTGATATTAAAGATTAGGATTGAGAAATTTTCCAAATATCTTTTAACGTGTTCTCAATAATATAAATTCAATATTTTTTTTATTTCCAAGCATGTTTTAACATGGAGAAGGGATATTAAGATAGCTACAGAATGGGAAAGTTGAGGTAACCATTTAGGTGTTCGTGTTTTAATTGCAAAGCCCAATTTTCATGGTACTGCGCAATTTACAATAAATATGGCTGCAGTAGAATTAAACAAAATAAAAGTGACGTATAACAAATCAGTTTATTTAGGGTTTATAGTTTTTGAAATATCAAAATTAAATTAGAATTTATAGGTTTAAAGTCTAACATCGTCCGGGCTATCCCAATCCTCCTCTAAATGATTAGCAGCATCAAGCCGGGTCCTCATCTCGAGGGCCAGCGCTTCGACGCTGAAAACTGATATAACACACCTCCTTCCGCTAACTGAGTGATTAATCTATAAAGAAGAAAATAATAAAAATAACATGTAAAATAATTTTAAAAACTAACCGTTCGCAACCCCGTCAAATTCTCCGAATATGGAGTGGCCATTTCGCACCACTCAGACTCCCATCCTAACCTATAAACCAGGTTTATCGGGGTTAGCGGAGAATTTACCAGCTCCTGCAACCGCTCATGAGGATCCTCGTAATCCTCTGGGATATTCAACACCTTAAGAACTTCTTCTATAATTCTCTCTATTTTGGTGAATGTAAAAACTCATAAGTGATTCATTGCTTAAATAGTATCCGCTTATCTCTATTCATTTTTCACATTTTTTTGCTCGCCTATAAAACTTATTTGTTGATTAACCATGAAACTCTCATTAGACTTATTTTTTAATCATTCCATAAAACTTCCTTCAAATTTAATTAAATGACCCCCGCTTATCTTTATAGAATTCTAAATTTAAATTTAAATTCTTTACATATGATTTGAAAGGAATTGTGGTGTACAAAAAATATGAAAAATGCTTATCGATAGTTAGCTGCTACTGAAATTATATAGAGATAAGCGGGGATCGTTTAATTAAATTTGAAGGAAGTTTTATGGAATGATTAAAAAATAAGTTTTATGAGAGTTTCATGGGTAATCAACAAATAAATTTTATAGATGAGAAAAAAATGTGAAAAATGAATAGAGATAAGCGTTTCCACCAAAGTGTTGGTATTAGCTATTAAATCATTATTCATCCCATGCTTATCGATAGTTAGCTGCTACCGAAATTATATAGAGATAAGCGGGGGATCGTTTAATTAAATTTGAAGGAAGTTTTATGGAATGATCAAAAAATAAGTTTTATGAGAGGTTCATGGGTAATCAACAAATAAGTTTTATAGATGAGAAAAAAATGTGAAAAATGAATAGAGATAAGCGGTTCCACCAAAGTGTTGGTATTAGCTATTAAATCATTGTTCATCCCTTTTCTTTTATAGTATTATGAAGACATCAAGTCCCTTTCCGTAGCACCCCTTACACATTGCGCTATCGCTACTCTTATGTCTTAGAAGGCTATCTTTCCGGCTAAAGAATTTGTTGCATTCTATGCATTTAAACATATTGGTGGTTATCTAAACACTAAAAATGACCTGTTGAAATCGATATTTATAACTTATTACTCCCGCCAACGCCAACAACAACATCAACACCAACGCCAACATCAACACCAACGCTAACACCAACCCCAACGCCAACACCATAATAAAGCTGTTCATAGACATGATAAGAGCTGTTTGTAAACCTGGTAAAGGATAGAATTGAAACGTATGCTGATATAGATATTCAGAAGTTGCAATAAATGATTAATTTTAAATTGTAATTAGTTTAATTTTCAAACATTTTTATACAATGACATTGAGCATTCTTAATTGTTTTAGAATTTCTAAAGCTCTTCTTCCTGATCTCCTGCTGGATGTTAATTTTAATTCATCCACCAGTATATTGGGGTCTGTAATATCTTGAATTTCATCTTCGCCATTGGAGTCTTCATCACAACCGAGGAATCACAACTTCGGTTATCATCTTCAATCGGGGCATCTTTAACTGAATTTGGGTTCACATCTTCATTTACTCTGCTATCAGCGATGCTAAAATATCCATTATTCTCACCCTTTAAAGATTTTTGAGAATGTCCCCAATTTTTTCTAAGCTGTATAATTTGATTTCTAATAGTATTGCTAACGGGATCAAAACCGGTTTCATTGATGGGTGTTAATAAATGGGTATTTTCATCTGATAAAATCTCTTCTTCACGATTTTTATCTTTCAATAAATGTGTTGACCGTCTCTTATGTCTTAGAAGACTATCTTTCCGGCTAAAGAATTTGTTGCATTCTATGCATTTAAACATATTGGTGGTTATCTAAACACTAAAAATGACCTGTTGAAATCGATATTTATAACTTATTACTCCCGCCAACGCCAACAACAACATCAACACCAACGCCAACATCAACACCAACGCTAACACCAACACCAACCCCAACGCCAACACCATAATAAAGCTGTTCATAGACATGATAAGAGCTGTTTGTAAACCTGGTAAAGGATAACACCTGCAAAGAGAAGAGAAGCGAAATGGCTGCATGATAATTATCATGGATTCAGATGGACCGATGGATATATTCCCTATCATCAATTACGTGCTATAGTGATACCTTTAATTAGAAACAAAATACTGTATGTGAAAGGTTGTGAAAAAGTTTGCTGGATCAAAAATACATTTGGTGAAGGTGTAATAGTATATAATATGGAAGAAGAATTGCAGTGTCCAAAATTATCCTCTCTTAAAATTTTTTATAAAGTACCATGCTGTTTAACTCATCAGGGACAATGCGCTCAAGAAAATGTTTATCTTTTAAGAAATTTTCTAGAAAAATAATAAATAAATGTCTTATAATTTTATACTAATAAAAGTCTTTCTGTTAATGTTAAAATAGCATTTTATTAATTTACTTATTTATTTTCCTTCTACATACATTTATTCATAATTCTTATTTTAACAATTTTTAGATAATCTATAGTGTCCCCAAGCGTATGTTTGAATACCATCTTCTCTTATAAATCTTTTATCGTCAAATGGACTCAACGCTACTTTATTAATATATTCCGTATATATTGTATGAAATTTACTTCTAAATCCTAACATGTTGACATAAAATAATTTTTTCTTATATAAACAATCTCTGTAATTATCTAGAGTTAAAGTATTTACAGCTGTTTTTTAATACCTTTAGCTTTCTTTATTTCGGGTTTTTCTTCAATACTTAAAGAGTATAGCTTAGATCGTAAACCTATAAACTCAGTCATAATTCTTCCTTTATTCTCATCTTTCATTAAACCTAAAACCTTTTTATTTACTAACGGTATATTATAAGGATTGTCGTAGGGATATTCTGATGTATCGAATCTTTCATTAATATCTAAAATAATATCATTATAAAAGTCGTTAGCAGAAATAGAATATATAAAAGAATCTGTGTCCATATAGTTTAAGGAGACCATATCTTTGTATTTAGGTTTCATATAATCATAATGAAAGTTATACATTTTTAGCTTTGATAGCTCTAAGACTGTAAAGCCTAAGTAAATTGGTTTATTATAAATTGTGTAAACTCTTTTTAATTGAACTGCAGTCATATTTGATGTAAAATGAGAAAGACTATGAAAATTAGGTTTCGCTATAAGAGCACGCAAACCCTGATGTCTACCACGGCTTTCCCACTCTGTTGCAATTTTTACATCTTTCCTTTTATCTACATTTTCCATAGTCTTTCCATACACCGAATTATTTAATAATTTAAAAAAGTCTTTTTCGAAATTATTTTTTGCGGCAGTTCGATGGAAATTATTTAAATCAATGTAACTCTTTAACCAATTTGATTGTTTAAACATTAAAACTCGATGAATACGCTGCAGTTCTAATCCGTGCTTCACACACTGTTGTAAATTTCTATAGTGTATAACATAATTATATTTATTTTCTAAATCAGCAATCAACTTTTTAATCTTGGCTTGAGGAGGTAATTTATTTTCAGGACAAAAGGGAAGATCATTATGATCGTCATGAGATAAATCTGGATAAATTAAATCAACTTCTAAAATATATCCTACTTCTGAATTTTCAGGAATTTTCATGAAATCTATATTATCAAAGTTATCTATCCAAACAAAACCTGCATATGGAAGTGATTCCGACATAGCCCATCCATATAAATTGTTAGCATCAAGATAAACCAAGTATTTTGAATCGATTGCAGGATTAAACTTTTTCATATATTTATTATTAGTTAGAGAATGTCTTAAGGAACATTGTGTTAAACCTCCTCGAATACCTCTTTTCATGAAATTATACATATTTATATCTGTTAACAATTCTAATTTAATTTGAGTATGTTTTAACATCGCATCCCACGACAATCCTGGTGCTGTGTAATAATGACATGGGTCCAACTCATAGATATTTATGCATACTCTTCTAAAATTCTCAAAAATGTCTGCTAGCAACAAAACATCACACTTTAAATATAAAAGTAAATATTGGGAAATATCTCTACAATTAAATCTGTTCCATACGTTAACAGCATGTTGATATTCTCCTTCTGTGCATTCATTGTTTGTAAGTTTATTAAAAAATTGTTCGCGAGGAGGTAGACATGTTTCATTTAATTTATCAAAAGAATTTAAGTAATCATATGGAAAAACCCCCTTTCTCCTTATTAAATTAAAATATTCATCATCTTTAAATTCATTACGGATTATTCTAAAGTCTTCATCATTTAGATTTTTTGCTAAAGTATCTAAACTCGCAGGCATAAAACGAATGGAATCTAAAAACCGTAATTCAATCGTTTTATACTCAAAGAAAATTTTCTTTGACATTGATATATATACCTCTTTATTTAAGGGAATAACGTTAATAGAACCTTCAATTTCATTTAATGATTTAATAAATAAATGACTGTCATAACCAGAAAAATTGTGTAAAAAACTGGGAAAAATGTTGGAACTCTATACCTTAGATTGCATTTATTATGAGCTGGACCCCTGTACTTTCCGGTAAGATGACAATGATCAATAACCCTATCATTCGCTAATAATTGCTAACAAATATGACAGTATTGCTCTTCTCGTTGCATCCTTATTTCATTTGGTGACATGGGAACAAGCGGATTACACTTTGAAACATGATTTTTATAGATGTCTTTTACGTCGTCTGCTAATAAATGTACAAATCGACTAACAGCATCTTCACCTTGATAAATTCTGAACTTGCTTAAAGCGTCATCATAAAGGCAATGGATAAAATAAGAGAAAGCACAGGGTATGTGCTCTTGAGTGTTGGTTGTTGAAGACAGCATAGGATTAGGTATGCACGTTCTAATTTTCTTTAGCACGCATTCAAAGTCAGCATAAATAACAAATGGCACACTTAACTTGCGTTCATACTTCTCAAATTCCAAAAAAGCTTTTTCCGAGGTAGGCATAGAAGTCACTATTTTACAGCATTCATTTTTATGTTTAGCAAAAGATTCTATATTAGAACAATGTTGAAAACACGAATTACAAAAGTAAATTTGTCTTTTATGCTGTGTAAGTTGCTCGTTAAGCAATCTTGAAATATTCTTAATCCAGACATAATGATTTAGAGTTTCATCTTGAAGAAGCAACAAATTTATGTGATTTTCTTTCTCATTTGATGTACAATAAAAAGGTCCCACAATTTGACAACTACCTTGTATAAAATCGTAGCCAAAAACATTCACGCTTATATTTGGATTGATCTCTTCGAATACTTTTATATCACGCAAAGTCATGGGGAATTCCAACCCAGTAAAATCTAATTTCACTCCATTTATAAGCTCTATTTCGCTATCTGATATATCAGAAACTGAATATGAAGATGTTCTATCAGAACTATAAATTGGTTGGTGTAGAGCTGATATAACAGCCCACTTAAAACAGTAATTATCATTATTTTTCACATTAACGCATGCTTTCTTGTCCATTATAACCTTTGGTAAAGGTATGTAGGAAGAACCTCTTAACGGGTGATATTGATTAATGTTGATTTCTAAATGAATTATTCGAATCAACGACCATCCACTATCTTTCTCTTGAAATTCTTCTGATTTGGTGTTAATGCAGTTAATCATATTCTTACATAAAGTTGGTAAATCGCTGTTGTTGAATATGACAGTCATTTTGGATTGAAATGATTTTATTGAAGAAATAATTTCATTTTCGTCTTCTGAGTTTACAACTTTGATATATTCTGCAAAAAGCTCAATATTGAACTTATAAGAAATATGCTTTTCTAACGACATATTTAACACTTCCAAAAGTTGATGATTAGATTCTTGTAAGAATTTATTTATATCGAGTAATCCTTCATCTCCATTTTCAAGAATAAATGTTTCAATTCGTCCCCCGAAATTTTCCTTAACACACCTAAGATGTTCCTTTATAGGTATAGACGCTTTCTTTTTATGAACATTGGTGCGTAAATGATACGTCCAATCTTTTACTTTAATTTGTGATTTACATGCCTGACAAAACATATGTGTTAAAGCGTCCGTTAATGATGTTTTTAATGATGATGTTGATGGTGAAACTGATACCGATATAGATGTAGACATATCCTTAGTATCTTCTTTTAGACGATGCGATCTTGTATTCAATGTGCTGATGTGTATACTTTTTATATGCCTCTGTAGGGTGAAGTTCCTTTTAAAGGTCTTCCCACACACTTCACACAAAAAACACTTCATTTCTATTATATTCCACTTCTTGTACAATTATAAAGAGTTCTTAAGTAGTCTTTTAGTATTAATGCACACTTTAAAAGTTTAAAATAAAGTTTTCTTATTCTTTAGAAAACACAGTCTTAAAAACATTTAATAAACCACGCTTGATTTAGTTTAGAAAACTCAGATATGTTGCAAGAAATCAAAGTATAGAAATACGATATTTAGATTTATATAGATTTATGTCCAACTCTCATCTAATTAGAAATAGAACTAGAGTGAAATGTCAGCAGCACGCGTCTTTTATTAGGCGAATTTATCACATTCAATTATAATTTAGGAAACCGCAATATTCTGTTTTCCAATTAAATTCGCATCATGTTATTTCATTTAGCTGATAAAACTGTACTTCGTAATTAAAAACTCAAAACAACAAACTCTTATCTTCAGCACGAGGTCAGGTTCATCTACAAAACCTTATCACCCAACGACCTTAACATTGCCTTAACATTGTTTAGATCTAAGTCCAGATGCAAACCAAAGAAGAAGAAAACCAATTGTAGCCTCCAAGACCAAAAACCGAAAATCCAAGATGGCCGACAATCCTTATTTCTTTTCCTTATCTCTCAATTGTAGCCTATAACACCGAAAACCCAAAATCCAAGATGGCCGACATCCTTATCTCTCAATTGTAGCCTATAACACCGAAAACCCAAGATCCAAGATGGCCGACAATCCTTATCTCTCAATTGTAGCCTATAAGACCGAAAACCCAAGATCCAAGATGGCCGACAATCCTTATCTCTCTTCCTTATCTCTCAATTGTAGTCTATAAGACCGAAAACCCAAGATCCAAGACGTCGACATTCTTATCTCTCAATTGTAGCCAATAACACCGAAAACCCAAAATCCAAGATGGCCGACAATCCTTATCTCTCTTCCTTATCTCTCAATTGTAGCCTATAAGACCGAAAACCCAAGATCCAAGATGGCCGACATCCTTATCTCTCAATTTTAGCCTATAACACCGAAATCCAAGATGGCCGACATCCTTATCTCTCAATTGTAGCCTATAACACCGAAATCCAAGATGGCCGACATCCTTATCTCTCAATTGTAGCCTATAAGACCGAAAATCCTTATCTCTTTTCCTTATCTCTCAATTGTAGCCTCCAAGACCGAAAACCCAATCATCAACCTTGACCTTTGACCTTGTGTACATTGCACATTTGCTCCAGAACATACATATTTATACTACTAACACATACTACAATTCTTTCATAAAATTATCATCATGAATCCTGTCATCCAACTTATTAAAAAGTATAATTTTTAATTCAGCAATTGGATACATGTAAACAAACTCTTAACATCAAAAGAAACTAATCTAGAATATTCAACTCGCAACTTTATATATTCTCACACCCTTAACCCCCCTGTTCAAGTTACACCGAAGCCTTCGAACACGTCCATTCCAACCGTCAACCCAACCAATACTGTTTTGAGTTCCGTATGTCCAGCGCACCCACCTAACCATGCACTCCCAACTTCTTCCGCGTGCCCTCCTAACCACAAGCCAACTTCTTCCGACCACTCCACCACCTCTGATCCGATTTCCGTCTGTCCCACCGTTCCTCTATATACACCAAACCTTGCACCCGCTACTTCCTCCGCATGCCCACCTAATTCCATGCCGTCATCCTCGTACACTGTTGCCCCGTCTCAAACAACTTCTACCTCCGTTAACCTGCCCATTCCGCTAGCCAAAATCCTTTATCCTAACATCATTCGTTTATCGATCCCCTTGTCCCACCTACAGTAAAATTGACTTTGCGCTCTGTTGATTCTAGCGATGGACGATACCTCTTGTCCCGTTTACGGGACCGTCGCATTTATGACAACGTACCATGAATCATTCAATATACCTTCCCATAAGGTTTCAGAAGATCTATCCACCTATGCTGCGTACGTCAGTTCTCGCCGTATTTCCCATTTTCAAAAAAGTCGTAACGACTCCTTAAACTACTTTCGTTCCTAACCCTCTTGCTTCCCCTCTATTGCACCCGCGGTTTCCGATCAAGAACCTCTCCCCAACAGCTTGTCAGTTTATTACCAGAACGTAAGAGGACTTCGCACAAAAACAACAAATATTTTCCTTAACTCTCACAAATTCCCGCACGATATCTTTGCCTTAACTGAAACCAATCTAACACCAGGAATTCTCGACAACGAACTCTTCCCTCCAAACTATACCATTTTCCGTGTTGACAGTTGTATAGGCACCAATGATCCACCAGGTCGCGGGGTTCTCATAGCTGCTCACAACCGTTATGATGCCACCCTGCTAAAGACCTCCGACTCTACAATATCAGAATTTGTATGTATAAAAATAGCACTAAATAAGTGCCTTCTGTACATCTTCTGTTGTTACATTCGCCCCTCTCAACCTCTAGACGCCTACGAGCCCATGATTGAAGCGATCGATACCCTGCGTGAGAACGCTTACGCGTCTGATGAATTTATTTTATTGGGTGACTTTAACCTCCCCTGTATTCAATGGTCATTGTCCGAGGACTGTTCTCACTTTGTCCCCCTTAACGCATCTTCGGCCAAAGAAGCCTTCATTACCGATCAGCTCTCCGTTTCAGGTCTCTTTCAAGTAAGCGGAGTCAGGAACTTCCTGGACAGACAATTAGACTTAATCTTTTCTTCAAACCCAGTTAACTCCTCCATCAACATAACATCTCCTTCCCTCTCTCGATCGTCACCATCCTCCCCTTGCTCCTTGTTTTCTCCTACGAACACCCTCATGTACTTTCAAGCTCCGAGTCTTCTCTTTCCTTCAATTTTCGTAAAGGCGACTTTGACAAATTAAATCACTTGATCCTCAACTCTAATATTGGCGATATCCCTCAACATCTCCCAATTGACGTTGCTTTAGAGGAGTTCTATTCGGAAATACACGCTTGTCTTACACAATCTATCCCTCTTCTTCCTCGTAAAAACTACTCCTCATCCCCCGTATGGTACGACAAAGAATTACGCTCTCTCCACATCAGGAGAAATAAACGTTGGCAAACTTTTCTTCTATCCCAGCCCGAGTCTGACTATTCTTCCTACCTATCTGCTTATACCACTTTTTCTGAACGTTGTGATATCCTCTACTATGAGTACCTCCAACGGATAGAAACTAGCCTCATATCCGACCCCAAGCATTTTTATTGCTTTATTAATTCTAAGAAGAAATCCAATGGTTACCCTTCCACCCTAAAGCTCGAGAATGCCTCTTCATCAGATCCTCAGGTTATCGCCAACCTCTTTGCACACTTGTTCAGTAAATCTTTCAGCGACAATTCTCTACAACCCGACCTTAACTATTTTGCATTCATGGACTAATGCACTCAAACGTCGTTTACATCTTTTTATCCTGATCCTGAACTAATCGCCGCCAGTATTAATAGGCTTGAAGATGACTTTCACCCAGGTCCAGATGGCATTCCGGCCATCGTTCTGAAAAAGTGTGCCATGCATCTAGTTCAACTCCTTACTTTGCTTTTTCGTCTCTCGGTCACTCAAGGGGTTTTCCCTCAATTATGGAAAATTGACCAATTACTAAATTATCATCCATACCTAACTATTCAAAAAATTGGTCTATGATTCCATGTTCTTCCACTGTAAGTCTATTTTCTCACTCTCCCAGCACGGCTTCCTCTGTGCCCTGGAAAACGGTAAAGATGTTGATGTTATCGCCACCGATTTTAGTAAATCCTTCGACAAGATCTCCCATAACGTTATCTTGTTCAGACTTGATCGCCTAGGCTCCCCCCCCCCCTCCAGATTCATCTCCTGGATTCGATCCTACCTCAACAACCGTCACTACAATATTCTTTTCAGTTCATCCATTTCTAATCCTATTGTCGCTCGTTCCGGTGTCCCTCAGGGCAGCCACCTAGGCCCATTGATTTTGATCCTTACAATAAATGATGTTGAATGTGTCATCAAACAGTCAGAGGTGTCCATTTATGCCGATGACATGAAAATAATTAAACATATCTCCTCCTCAACCGACTCTCTTCTCCTGTAAAAAGACCTCGATTCATTCATCACATGGTGCATGAAAAACTTTCTAGAGCTCAATGTCTCCAAATGCCAGTCCATCTTTTATTCCCGCAAGCGTCTTACCACCACCCCGAGAGTTTATATGTTAACCGACGTACCAGTCCCTATCGTTACCTCTTTGTGTGACTAAGGAATAATCTGTGAAAGTGAACTCAAATTCCGTTCCCACATTGACAGCATAATTAACAGAGCTAACTCCGCGCTAGGGTTTGTGAAGCGCTGGTCTAGAGAGTTCTCCAATCCTTATGTTTCCAAATCTCTCTACTTCTTCTTCGTTAGACCTCTCCTTAAATATGCCAGCCAGGTATGGTCACCTTCACAAACAACTCACATTAATAGGATTAAATCTGTCCAGCGTAGGTTTATTCGCTTCGCTCTACGTGATCTTCCGTGGGTTGACAGATTCAACCTTCCACCCTATGAAAACCGTCTGAAACTGATCGACTTACAACCTCTAAGCAAACGTCGTGATGTTTCCGACATTATCTTCATTTATCAATTATTAACTGGCGCCATAGACTGCCCCTCAATCCTGCAATCTTTACCCATCTATTCCAATCCCCGTAACCTTAGGTCCAGTCCCCTTTTCCGACTCGACCGCCATCGCACAAGCCACGGTCAAAGCGAGCCAATTACCAGGATGTTACGAAAAGTCAACGACCTTTCCTCTCTTTATTTCCATCTGAGTAAATCATCCCTCCACAAAGCCTTATATCTTAACCCCGCCCATCTTGATCCTGATCGCCTACCTTAATTCTTCTTCCTTACGCCTTCTGCCAGTAATCAATATATATAGCTCATATTGTAGCTTATACTTTTTATTTATTTATTATTAAATATCATTTATTATAGTCTGTAGAATTAGTATTAAGTTATAGCTTGTATTTTGTAATTTTATGTTATAGCTTGTAGTAAGCTTAAATAAATAAATAAATCAGGTACTTTAAAATTCTTAATTCTGTTGACTAGATCTACACTATTTTTAATTGAATATATAGATTTAAAATTGGTTTCTCTTATCAAAATTTGATTAAGTTGTTTACAAATTTTATAGGCATGTGCATTAATATAAGAAACAACCGGTCTTATAGGTGCATCCTCCTTGTTTAATTTTATCAAACCATAGAGACTGGGTGCACTCGGATTCATGTTTGAAAATCGGAAAGAATTTTCCTCATTTTTTTCTGCTTCGCTTAAGGTGTTCATCCCGGAGAGCTTCTTCACCGCGGCTGTCTCTCAGGATATATGACCCCCCGGCTCTATAGTCCGTGAGTTTGTCCCGAGATCTCGAGCGTTTCCGGCGTCGCAGCCAAAAAACTTGCCTGTCGGGCCTCTTTCCACTACGCTAATGTGGCGGGGTCTGCGTCTGACACCGATGTAGTTTGCCTGTCTGAGACTTGGCTTTGTGCTGGAATATCTGGCGCTGAATTATTTTGACCCGAGTTCCAGGTTTTTCGCCGAGATCGTCACCTTGACCCGTTCTCTCCTGTGCAATCAGGGAGGGTATCTCGTGCTCGGTTGTTGACGTTTCTGATTCACGTGATTTGGAGATCTTGTGCGTGGTTTTGAGACTTCCTGCCAGGAGACTGTTTGTTTTGGATGTTTACATTCCTCCCTGTTCTCCATCTGCAGTTTACGATATGCTCACGGCGTCCTTGGAAAATTTGTGTGACTCTTTGCTTCCTACGGATGACATCATGATTTTTGGTGACTTCAATCTTCCCACCATAGGTTGGGTGTCTTTGACCCTCTTTCACATCTGCTCCAACAAGCGCGTTGGCCTTTCTGGATTTCATGGCCTTGTATGGATTGCCTCAGTGTTGTGACATCGCCAATGATTCAGGAAGATTTTTGGACCTTCTGTTTTCATCTGACCCGGATAGTTTGATGGTGAAGAGATGCATGAACTCCTCCTGAATCGCGTCACCACCCTTCGCTTTTGGTTGTCATGTGTCTTGATGCTACTGACACTTGTCCTCCTTTACTCGCCGACTTTTTTTGCAATTTCAGGTGGCTGACTTCTTGGCCATTGATGAGTGGCTTACTTCTTGTGATTGGTCTGGCGTGCTGGGAGAGTGCGATGTCGATCTGGCTGTGGGCACTTTCTACGATGTTCTCTATGTCTGTTATACTAGTTGTGTTCCTATTGGCATCTCTAGGTCGGGTGCCTAACGTCACCTGAGGAACTTAAGAGGCAAAGCTTGGAGGAGGTTCTGTGCATCGGGTAGTCACGATGATTACCTAGCTTACTCTAATTTCAATCTCCAGTTTTCTGCGCGCCTGCAGGTCTCCTATTCTGAGTACCTTTCTAATGCGAGAGTCATGCTGCGTACTGACACTAAACAGTTCTGGAGGCTTATTAACTCGAAGCGCAATTGTGGCGCTTATCCCTCCTCTCTGAGGTACCACGACTGTGAGAGTGACGATTCTCTAACAATTGCCAATCTCTTTGCGAAATTTTTTCAAACCTCCTTCTATGAATCCTCTTGTGATATCTCCGCTTCAGATTTTATCCATTTGGCGCGGCTCCCACCAACTTCCCTTGAGGTCAAGGACTTGGTATTTGACGATGCACTTATTGCTGATCATCTTTCTAACTTGACTGGCGGCTTCTCGAGTGGTCTCGATGGTATCCCTGCTTTCTTTTTTAAGAGTTGCCGATCATCTCTTGCTCGTGTTTTTTGTTATTTGTTCAATCTTTCTTTACATTCTGGCCGTGTTCCAGCGTTATGGAAGTCTTCTTTTCTAATTCTACTCCATAAGAAGGGCTGTAAGTCCGACGTCTCTAACTATAGACCGATCGCCGACCTGTGCCATGTTGCGAAGGTTTTTGAGTACCTTGTTAGTGACATACTTCGATTTCACTGTTGGCCTTTTTTACGATCTTTCCAGCATCGCTTCCTTAAAGGGAAATCGACGACTACTAACCTTCTTGAATTCATTAATTATTCTTTACCGACCATTGAGGCTGGCAAGCAGGTGGACTGTGTATTTACTGACCTCAGTAAGGCCATTGATAGGATCGATCATGCAATCTTGGTATATAAGCTGTCCCTTCTCGGTTTTCCTTCTTGTTTCGTTGATTGGTTGTCGTCTTACGTGACAGGTCGTACACAGCGTGTCTTGTTTCGTGGGGTCCTTTCCGACCTTATCCTTGTCACCTCGAGGGTGCCTCAAGGTGATATACTTGGACCACTCCTGTTTGTCGTATATATCAACGATGTTTTGCTTCTTTTGTCCAGTAGTAAAATTCTCTGTTATGCTGATGATGCTAAGATTTTCCGTACGGTTTCTCATGAGTTAGACATTAATCTACTGAACTCAGATTTAGCGGTTTTTAGCGACTGGTGGGGGCAAGTGCACCGTTATGACCTTTTCTCGTAGATGACATCCTGTCCTGTCCGACTACTCCATCAGCGGCGTTGTCTTGGGTAGGGTTGACAGGGTTAGAGACTTGGGAGTCGTTCTCAATTCTCGTCTTTCTTTCGAGGACCATATTGACTCTATTGTTTGTAGGGCTAACTGCTGGGCTTCATCAAGAGATGGTCTAAGGAACTTGATGATCCCTACCTGACCAAGCTTCTATACTGACCTTCGTTAGACCTATTTTGGAATACGCTAGCCCTGTATGGTCCCCTTACTTTGCCGTTCACATCGACCGCATCGAGGCGGTGCAGCGCAGATTCCTTAGGTTTGTCTTACGCGGGCTTCCCTGGAATGATCATTGGGTGCTTCCCTCTTATGCCGATCGTCTGGGATTAATTTCGTTGGACTCTCTTGAAATAAGGCGCAATATTTCGAAAATAGTATTTATGTTCGATATTTTGCAGGGAACTATTAATTCACCGGAATTACTGGAGGCTGTTAATTTTGCTATACCTCAACGCACGTTGAGGAATCACGACTTCCTATTCGTCCCAGGCCACCGTACTCTTTACGGCATGCACGAGCCCGTTACGTCGATGTCCCGGCGCTTCAACTAACACTTCGGTAGTTTCGACTTGGACATATCTAGGCGGAATTTGAAGTGTCTGCTAAGACAGTGCCTTTACTGATGTGGTGTTCCCTGTCTGGATGAATATTTGTTCTGACAGTTATATTTGGCAGTAGTTTTCTATTCTTTATTTTGAATTTTATATATATTGTAGTAATCTATGTGTTTGATGAATCTGTAATAAATAAACATAAACAATATTTCATACAATTTCTTACTTCCCTTTGGAACGTGTTGATAGGATCCCTCTTGAGTTCAACTGCATGGCTTCATCAATAATATCACACACCTTCCTTGTGTAATCTTCTTGTCTTAAAATCACAACCAAATTACCTTTGTTATAACCAAATTATGGTCCTTTATTTTGGTCTTAATTCCTAACAAAATCTTTCTTTTATTGTTCCTACTAAAGTTTGAATTACTTTTCTGTTTAATATCATCCATACACACAGATTTTAGCGCTAACGATTCAGTTTTAAGCGCCACTTCCAAATCCAAAGCAAAATCCGCAAGGTCATATTTCAAGCCCTGATTAAGTAAATTCTCCTCATCAGCTGTGAATGGTGCAATTGCTAAATTTATGACTCTTGGGTAAAACTGGATCTGATTCCGTACGATTTCTGCATCAATAGCTGGTTTCACTGATGATTTATTTTTAATTGAAAGTGCAATAAGTTTTTTTCGTTTGCCTTTATAACTTTTCTGCAACCCATATGCATTCCTCTCTTAACCCAAATTTAAACAATCAAATTCCGCTGGATGTAATCTAAACAGTACGTATGCACAACCTTCATGTGAATTTTTAAATTATCTCGAACCACTTTCTCAGCTCATTATTAACTTTTGGCTTGTTCTGATTTGTTATAAAAGTATAAAATAATTTGTCATTTTATATCTATTGCGACATTTTGAAGTCGGTGCAAATTAAACAAACAAAACAACTAGCCAACCACAACTAAAGATAATATATATTAAACTACCTGAACGTGTCAGCTCACGGAATCATAAGGAAGGATGATTAAATAATTTTGTTGTAGTTATTTGGTTTGTTTAGTTTGCACCGACTTGAACAATTATTTTATGATTTTAGCGCTTTTGTGAATTCGGTTCAAATTTTTTAAAAAAGAACTATTTTTGGCGTATAGAAAAAGTTCCCCTATTGCCAATATGATAAAAATGTTAAATGTCGGAGGTGTACTCAACTTCGTGACAACTGGACCGATTTGGATGATACTTTTTTTGCTGTATATGAAGTGTTCCCCTATTGCCAATATTAGAAAAATGTTAGACCTGGGAGGGTCGTAGGTGGAGGGGGTATTGAAATTTCTAACGCGTGGACCGTTATGAAATGATCCTCCATTGTCAATATCAGAAAATGTTTTACCTGGGCGGATTGGTACTCGACCTCGTGACGATTTCTTTGCTATATTATAATATATTTATGGACTTATGACCCCTTGTTGCCAGCACCAGATCGAAGATCCTGGGTTGGTGGAGGAGAGTTTCGCTGTTTAGTTTGCCAAAACTCCGTTTCGTTTGGGTTTTAGAGCGTTTATTAACTTCCCACATATAGGGAAGTTATTGTAATGGGCCCGATTTTCAAAATTGTCAGTTTTAAATTTTTTTTAGATTTCAAAGTCACCATAGTGTTTTATGCATTTTTTTGAACACATGTATGTGTGTGTGTGTGTGTTCGCTCGAACCCACTTTTTTCTACAACGAAATCTCACGAACTAAAAATGATAACGACTTCGCTATTGTGCCATTCGAAGCGTATTATTGTCAATAAGAACTGAAAGAAATTTAATCAATTTCGGTTCAGCCGTTTTTTTGTTTAAAGAAAAAAATAAAAGAAAAAAAAGTTGATTTTAGACTTTCTTGAAAAGGATTTCTTCGATATAATTTGTTTTGATGACGATCGGGACATCAAAAAGTCGGATAACAACAATTTATTATGAACAGAAATTGTTTATAATGATGAAAAATTGTTTATAACAATAAATAATTGTTTAGAGGTTGTAAGTCGATCGTCGGAAGGTTATCGTAAGGTGGAAGGTTGAATCTGCCTGTGGAATCCGTTGAACGCAAAGTCAATTTAACTCTAGGTGAGATTAAGGGGATCGATATATGAGTGATGTTGGGATGAAATAGATTTGGTTAGCGGAATGGGCGGATTAGCGGAGGTAGAAGTAGTTTGAGATGGGGCGATAGTGAAGGAAGATGATGGCTTGCAATTAGGTGGGTATGCGGAGAAAGTACCGGGTGCAAGGTTTGGTGTATACAGAGTATGGATGGAACAGATGGAAATCGAAGCAGAGGTGGTGGGGTGGTCGAAAGATGATGGCTTGTGGTTAGATGGGCACACGGAAGATATAGAGAACTCAAGACAGTGGCGGTAGGGTTGTCGGCTGGGATGGACGTATTCGAGGGCTTCGGTGTAAGTGGAACAGAGGAGTTAAGGGTGTGAGAATAAATAAAGTTATGATACTTGATTGGAGTACTTAGATTAAAGTTTGGAAATTCTCCCATTTTGAGCTTCCAATTGAAGTTTGGATCACTAGGTTTAGGGCTAAAGGTGAGAGGAGAGGAAGAGTTATGAGAGATTATGTTATTACTAGTGCTAAGGTTCTTACGATTAGGCTGAATACTAAATTTAGGTATGGGAGAAGGTCGCTTGGAATTTTCTCTGGGATAATTAGTGGGATTTGGTTAATTAGTATTTAATTTAGGGTAAGATGCAGAGGTCTTAACATACTTCTTAGTCCACCTAGAAATTTCGATAGTCCCGAAAGTCAAGATTTCGCTGAAGGGGTTACTGTTCGGAATAAAGATGTTGAAGTTGCTGAATTTCCTTGCGTCCGAGAGTAACTTCAGTAACAGCTGAAAAAGCTAAGTACCCAGGAAACGTTGGCATTATGAGGGGCACCCTTAAGAAGGAATGGAGTATGGTCGCTTCATGAAGATGAGTATTTGCTGCCTAGTCTTTTCAGTCTCTGTTCCCATTCCGATATAGTCCTGCTGGTGCGAAATTTGTTAACCGTAGATGTAGTGGAAGTGAATTGGGATCACCCGGTGGAGAAATATTGATAACAACACCTGCAGCCGTCGCCATATCGGGCTCGACCGAACCAACAGTAGCATCAACATATGGAGCAGGCTGCGCCAAGAAGGAATGCGGGTTTGTAGGAACCACTTTCTCGGTTGATCGAGGTGGAGCTGCAGATGTTGAATTCCGGAGAGTGGGGCAGTTTCTATTCGGAGATGTAGTTCCTGAAGAAGCAGAATCCAAACCAGAGAGAGCCTTTTGAAGTTAAACTCTTGATATTAGAGGCAACTGAGTCAATGAGTTCAAAGTTCCTTTCAATGGCTGTAGGGCATGAATCTAGATCCTGCTTGACGTGCCGGACACCGCGCCGAATGTCATATACGATAGGCATAATTGACTCAACAGGTTGGCCGATGGAAGGCGAAAGTGAACCAGACGCATTTTGCATTGTGCGAAGGTCATCCCAGGAAGCGGCGACCAGCCCACCAAACTTCGAAGACAGCTCGTAAATCTTTTTGGAAACAGCGACGAAGACCTGCTCAAAACCTCAGCGATATGAAGCAGCTTATACAGTTTTGAATTTAAACCTGCGCAGTCATCGAACAAAATCTGAAGTCCGATCAAGTCTGAAGATGTCTCGTTGACCTTATCTGCTATAAATGTTTGGTCGGTGGAGAGCGTAGCAACGACCCCTTCATGAGGCGTAAAACGTGACAGGGCCTAATATTTGAACAATCCCGTAAACACGCAGAAACTGTGTCAATGTAAATAAACAACTAAGTCACTCAAAAAAAGGTTACTGAGAAATAAGTAAACACGCAGAGACTGTGCCAGGTAAGTTTAATGATTGCTGAGACAAGCACAAAACACACGAACCCAAAGCACTACAGAAAACTTGGACAAAGTGTATTGTTTCCGTAATTGGGTCGATGGGAGTAATTGGGGGAGGCATTGAGCGGTTAAGCATCTTGAAGTGCGACTTTTTGATCTGAAAATGATGTTGGTATTCCGACCTTTCTGTGTTATTAGTGTTGGTCCACCACTTAAGATGCTGGAGTGTAGTTGGTAAACACAGTTCCGAGAATAAATCTACCAAAAGTAGTGGAGAGTATGCATCTTGGCGATTATTTCATGACCTGTCTGTCTCATTGATACATAATAGTCCGCAATTTTCAGAGGTGCAAAAACTTCATCACTTGAAAGGATGCTTAAAAGGAGAAGCTGAGCGATTATTGAGGAATGTTCCTATCACCCGGCAAGACTATATTTCAGGTTGTGAAAAACTTAAACAAAGATATGAAAATAGGAGATTACTCGTCAACACACAATTGAAATTACTCACAAATCAACCAAAATTAGAAACAGAAAGCAGTAAAATCATCAAATCATTTGTAGATACTACGGAGGAATGTATACATCAGTTAAAGACGTTAGATATCGACGTGACAGCCTGGAGCACAATATTGGTCTATCTACTTGTTCAAAAATTGCACTACACAACGTTTAAGTTTCGGGAAGAAGAATTTCCTATATCCATTTGAGCATTTCCAAAAATTCTTAACTGCGAGATTTAGAATTTTGGAGTATATGTCACATTCGGTGAATGTCAAACCTCAAAAACATATTATGTTTCAAATATCAATAAATGCCCGCCATGTGATGGTACTCATTATGTCTGTGTTTGCAAACGATTCTGAAAATTACATACGTCAAGCCGCAGAAGGTGTATTGAGTCCTCTAGCAGATGTTTTAATTGTTTCTCATACAAGCACGCAGCTAGTAAATGTCCTGGCAACAAAAGGTGCAAGGTGCGTAAGGTTCCCATCATCACTTGTTGCATTTGCCGTCTGCTAACACTAATCAGCCTAGAAAGTGTTTGGAACAACATCGCGGAAGTCCTGAAACAAGCCAATCTATTGAAATGGTGTTTCAAGAAACGAAATCTGAAAAGGAAGATGAAGTTGTTAGGAGATATAGAGCTCAAAATTGATATGGGGCGTATTTTCAGAGCCCTAAATTCTAGTACTTCCTTTTGTATCTGAAATCCTTGAGATACATTATATTTTAAATAAAAAAAAAATATTTCTTAATTTTATTTATTTTAAACTTTTTATCTTTATTTTAGTTGTTTCCAGTTTTATTGCTCTGGCTAGACTGAAATTCTATTTACATTTTTTTGTATCCTACTTTACATTTAATACATAGGCCAACCATGCCTATCATGCCAATATTAGACGACATTCGGCGCGGTGTCCGGCACGTCAAGCGGGATCTGGATTCGTGCTCAACAGCCATTGTGAAGAACTCTGAATTAATTGGCTCAGTCGGCTCTGATATCAAGAGTTTAACCACAAAAAGCTATCTCGGCCCCTCTTTTCCTCGGTCTGACACCACAGATGCTTCTGGTTTGAATTCTTCTTCTTCTGGACCTGCATCTTCTGAAGGGGACTGCTCTACTCTCCGGGATGAAACTTCCGCAGTTCCGCCTCAATCTACAGTGAAAGTGATTCCTCCGCATTCCTCCTTGTTGCGGACTGCTTCGGATGGTGATGCTCCTGTTGGTTTAGTCAAGCGCATTATAGAGAATTCTTCTTCTTCTGGACCTACATCTTCTGATGGGAACTGCTCCACTCTCCGGGATTCAACCTCCGCAGTTCCGCCTCAATCCACCGTGAATGTGATTCCTCCGCATTCCTCCTCGGTGCAGCCTGCCTCAGATGGTGATGCTCCTGTTGGTTTGATCAAGCCCGTTATAGAGAATTCTTCTTCTTCTGGACCTCCACTCTCCGGGATGCAACCTCCGCAGTTCCGCCTCAATCCACCGTGAATGTGATTCCTCCGCATTCCTCCTTGGGCCCGTTATAGAGAAGGTTGCTGATGTTGCCATCAATGTCTCTCCGCCAGTGTCATCCCAACCCACTTCCACCACATTTACGATCAAGAAACTTGGCACCACCTGGACAGTATCGGAATGGGAGCAGAGACTAAAAAGGCTAGGCAGCAAACATTCATCTTCATCAAGCGACCATACTCCATTCTTTCTAAAGGGTGCGCCTCATAACGCCAACGATTCCTGGGCCCACATTTTTTTTTCCCGGAATTTTGGATTCACCCCCGTTAGCTGCCTGAAGTAACTCTCGTCAGACGTAGGGAAATCCAGCAACTTCAAGATTTCCATCCCAAACAAATATGTCTGGCTCATCAGTAACCCCTCCAGCAAATTCTTCACTCTCGGGAACATCACAATTTCTAAGTGGACTAGGAAGTACGTTAAGTTTAACCCTAAGCCCTCTGCACCTAACCCTAAATTAAATACTAAAAAACCTAACCTCACTAACTACCCCAAACGACCTTCTCCCATACCTAAACTTAGTATTCACCCTAACCATAAGAATCTTAGAACTAGTTACAACATAATCACTCCTCACTCTTCCGCACATCTCACCATTAATCCTAAAGCTAGTGATCCTAACTCCAATTGGCAGCTCAAAATTGGAGTATTTCCAAATTTTAATCTAAGTACTCCAGTCAAGTATCCCAACTTTATATATTCTCACACCCTTAACCCCCCTGTTCCAGTTACACCGAAGCCCTCGAACACGCCCATTCCAACCGTCAACCCAACCAATACTGTTTTGAGTTCCGTATGTCTAGCGCACCCACCTAACCATGCACTTCCAACTTCTTCCGCGTGCCCTCCTAACCACAAGCCAACTTCTTCCGACCACTCCACATCCTCTGATCCGATTTCCGTCTGTCCCACTTCTCCTCTGTATACACCAAACCTTGCACCCGCTACTTCCTCCGCATGCCCACCTAATTCCATGCCGTCATCCTCCTACACTGTCGCCCCGTCACAAACAACTTCTACCTGCGTTAACCCGCCCATTCCGCTAGCCAAAACTCCTTTATCCGAACATCATTCATTTATCGATCCCCTTCTCCCACCTACAGTTAAATTGACTTTGCACTCTGCTGATTCTAGCGATGGATGATACCTCTTGTCCCGTTTACGGGACCGTCGAATTTATGACAACGTACGTCTATTTCTTAGCCTATCTCCTCGACAAACCGAACTCCGTCTGTGTTGATGGTAAAACCAGCACCAATGTCATGTTAAGTATACAACAAGAAGGCCTGCCCACAGACCCATCAGTCTTACTCCAACTTTTCACTAAATACCATGAATCATTCAATATTCCTTCCCATAAGGTTTCAGAAGATCTATCCACCTATGCTGCGTACGTCAGTTCTCGCCGTATTTCCCATTTTCAAAAAAGTCGTAACGACTCCTTAAACTACTTTGGTTCCTAACCCCCTTGCTTTCCCTATTTCTGACTTCTCCTCTATTGCCTTCGTGGTTTCCGATCAAGAACCTCTCCCCAACAGCTTGTCGGTCTATTACCAGAACGTTAGAGGACTTCGTACAAAAACAACAAATATTTTCCTCAACTCTCACAAATTCCCGCACGATATCTTTGCCTTAACTGAAACCAATCTAACACCAGGAATTCTCGATAACGAACTATTCTCTCCAAACTATACCATTTTCCGTGTTGACAGTTGTATAGGCACCAATGATCCACCAGGTCGAGGGGTTCTCATAGCTGCTCACAACCGTTATGATGCCACCCTGCTAAAGACCTCCGACTCTACAATATCAGAATTTGTATGTATAAAAATAGCACTAACGAAGTGCCTTCTGTACATCCTCTGTTGTTACATTCGCCCCTCTCAACCACTAGACGCCTACGAGCCCATAATCGAAGCGATCGATATCCTACTTGAGAACGCTAACGCCTCCGATGAATTTATTTTATTGGGTGACTTTAACCTCCCCCGTATCCAATGGTCATTGTCCGAGGACTGTTCTCACTTTGTCCCCCTTAACGCATCTTCGGCCCTTTGGCCTTCTTTACCAATCAGCTCTCCGTTTCAGGTCTCTTTCAAGTAAGCGGAGCCAGGAACTTCCTGGACAGACAATTAGACTTAATCTTTTCTTCAGACCCAGTTAACTCTGCTGTCGCAGAAAGCAACCATCTTCTCTCCTCCCTCGACCGTCACCATCCTCCTTTGTTCCTCGTTTTCTCCTACGAGCACCCTCATGCCGTTTCAGGCTCCGAGTCTTCTTTATCCTTCAATTTTCGTAAAGGCGACTTTGACAAATTAAATCACTTGCTCCTCAACTCTAATATTGGCGATATCCCTCAACATCTCCCAGTTGATGCTGCTTTAGAGGCGGTCTACTCGGAAATACACGCTTGTCTTACACAATCTATCCCTCTTCTTCCTCGTAAAAACTACTCCTCATCCCCCGTATGGTACGACAAAGAATTACGCTCTCTTCGCAACAGGAGAAATAAACGTTGGCAAACTTTTCTTCTAACCCAGACTGAGTCTGACTATTCTTCCTATCTATCTGTTTATACCACTTTTTCTGAACGTTGTGATACCCTCTACCATGAGTACCTCCAACGGATGGAAACTAGCCTCATATCCGACCCCAAGCGTTTTTATATCTTTATTAATTCTAAGAAGAAATCCAATGGTTACCCTTCCACCCTTAAGCTCGAGAATACCTCTTCATCTGATCCTAAGGTTATCGCTAACCTCTTTGCACACTTCTTCAGTAAATCTTTCAGCGACAATTCTCTACAACCCGACCTTAACTATTTTGCATTCATGGACAAATGCACTCAAACGTCGTTTTATCTTTTGACCCTGATCCTGAACTAATCGCCGCCAGTATTAATAGGCTTGAGGATGACTTTCACCCAGGTCCTGATGGCATTCCGGCCATCGTTCTGAAAAAGTGTGCCATGCATCTAGTTCATCTTCTTACTTTGCTTTTTCGTCTCTCGGTCACTCAAGGGGTTTTCGCTCAATTATGGTAAAATTCGTATATTATTCCCATCTTCAAAAAAGTTTGCAAGAACGATGTGTCCAACTACAGACCCATTGCTTAATTATCATCCATACCTAAACTATTCGAAAAATTGGTCTATGATTCCATGTTCTTCCACTGTAAGTCTATCTTCTCACTCTCCCAGCATGGCTTCCTCAAAGGTAGATCTACAACCACCAACCTTACTGACTTCGTCTCTAAAACCCTATGTGCCCTGGAAAACGGTAAAGATCTTGATGTTATCGCCACCGATTTTAGTAAAGCCTTCGACAAGATCTCCCATAACGTTATCTTGTTCAAACTTGATCGCCTAGGCTTCCCCCCCAGATTCATCTCCTGGATTCGATCCTACCTCAACAACCGTCAGTACAATATTCTTTTCAGTTCATCCATTTCCACCTAGGTCCATTGCTTTTTATCCTCACAATAAATGACGTTGAATGTGTCATCAAACACTCAGATTTGTCCATTTATGCCGATGACATGAAAATAATCAAACATATGTCCTCCACTACCGACTCTCTTCTCCTGCAAGAAGACCTCGATTCATTCATCACATGGTGCATGAACAACTTTCTAGAGCTCAATGTCTCCAAATGCCAGTCCATCTCTTTTTCCCGCAAGCGTCTTACCACCTCCCCTAGAGTCTATATGTTAACCAACGTACCAGTCCCTATCGTTACCTCTTTGTGTGACTTAGGAATAATCTGTGATAATGAACTCAATTTCCGTTCCCACATTGACAGCATAATTAACAGAGCTAACTCCGCGCTAGGGTTTGTGAAGCGCTGGTCTAGAGAGTTCTCCAATCCTTATGTTTCCAAATCTCTCTACGTCTCTTTCGTTAGACCTCTCCTTGAATATGCCAGCCAGGTATGGTCCCCTACACAAACAACTCACATTAATAGGATTAAATCTGTCCAGCGTAGGTTTATTTGCTTCGCTCTACGTGATCTTCCGTGGGTTGACAGATTCAACCTTCCACCTTATGAAAACCGTCTGAAACTGATCGACTTACAACCTCTAAGCAAACGTCGTGATGTTTCTGACATTCTCTTCATTTATCAATTATTAACTGGTGCCATAGACTGCCCCTCAATTCTGCAATCTTTACCCATCTATACCAATCCCCGTAAGCTTAGGTCCACTCCCCTTTTCCGACGCGACCGCCATCGCACAAACTACGGTCAAAGCGAGCCAATTACCAGGATGTTACGAAAAGTCAACGACCTTTCCTCTTTTTACTTCCATCTGAGTTAATCATCCCTCCACAAAGCCTTATATCTTGACCCCGCCCATCTTGATCCTGATCGCCTACCTTAATTCTTCTTCCTTTCGCCTTCTGCTAGTAATCAATATATATAGCTCATATTGTAGCTTATACTTTTTATTTATTTATTCTTAATTATCATTTATTATAGTCTGTAGAATTAGTATTAAGTTATAGCTTGTATTTCGTATTTTTTTATGCAATAGCTTGTATTAAACTTAAATAAATAAATTTCAATGATAGATAGTTTGTTTAATATTTTCTCTGTATTGCGTACAGTATTTTATTGTCAATGAATAAATGATTATTATATATTTCAAATTGTTTGTGTTTCACACTATTCAAAATTTATCGAAGTGTACAGGTTGACTAAAATATTTTTGACAGTCTGATTGGATATTATTAAAGTGGATTTTAATACAAGTATTTTATTAATAATATAATCAAACTTATGAAATTTTAATTAAAAATTAAAAAGTGAAAACGTCCATTTTAAGTGAATCGTAAAATTAAGAATATGATGAATAATAATATTTTTAGTAATAAAAAATTATAATTGAAATTTTACTTTCTTTTTTGGTTTGTTTTTGGTTGGTGTAATTGTTGGTTCTGTGTGTTCGATAAATGCTGGTTTTAGTCTGTCAACTGAAATGTTCGTTGCTTTACCATGGTAGTCGATTTGATAATATTTATCAAATTTGTTTAATACTTTGAAAGGACCTTCATATGGGTTTTGTAAAGAAGATTGGCTTCTGTCGATTCTAACAAAAACAAATTCTGTATCTTTTAAATCTTTAGGGACGTAGATTTCAGAATTTTGTTTTCGAGAATGTGAAGGTTTAAAGTTATTTATGCAAGATCTAATTTTACTTAAGAAATTTGATGGATCTTGTATTGTTGAGTTGTTGTTAATGATAAATTCTCCTGGAACGCGAACAGGATGTCCATAGACAAGTTCTGCTGGAGAACATTGCAAGTCTTCTTTAATCGTGGTTCGGAAACCTAAGAGGACTGCAGGTAATTGTGTGACCCAATTATTTTGGCCGTCACGAGTGCGTATGGCTGCTTTTAATTGTTGATGAAATGGTTCTATCGTTCCGTTTGATTGTGGATGATAAGGAGTAGTGCGGATTCGATGTGAACCTAACATTTTTGTAAATTCTTCGAATAATTTGGATTCGAATTGAGTACCCTAATCTGTGGTAATTTCTAGTGGAATACCAAAACGTGGAAAATATTGTTCAAATAACGTGTTGATAACTATGCTTGCCTGTATATCTTTGATTGAATAAGCTTCTGGCCAACGAGTAAATCTATCTATTATTGTTAGAATGTAAGAATATTCATTGGAAGACGGTAAAGGACCTACCAAATCTAAATGGATATGTTCGAATCTTGTTTTGGGTAGTTCGAATTTACCAATTTCGGATTTTGTGTGTTTGGTTATTTTGGCTTTTTGGCAATTGACACAATTTTTAGTCCAATTGTTAATATCTGTATTCATTCCAGGCCAAAAGTACTTAGAAACAATAGATTTTCGTGTTGTTCTAATTCCTGGATGAGATAAATTATGAATGGTATTAAAAATAATTTTTCGAAGTTCTTTGGGTATATATGACCGTGAATTTTTAGTAGAAACTTCGCACCAAATGTCAGACTCAGAAGTATTTAATTTAATTTTTACAAGCTTATATTTTGAATTATCTGGTATGTTATGTTGAGTTATCAAAAGATGTGTAAGTTCTTCGTCACTATTTTGATACTCAGCAACAGTTTTAAAATCAAATTTGGTATTGTTATGTTTTGAATGTTCGAAATTTTCGATAGAAATTCTAGATAAAGTATCTGCTACTGTATTTGATTTGCCTTTGATATGTCTGATATCGGAGGTAAATTGGGTTATGTAGTCCAGATGTCTAGTTTGTCTTGGACTTCTTTCTGTTTTAGACCATATTACTGAAATGAGTGGTTTGTGGTCTGTGGTCTGTAAAAGCTATAAATTCTCGACCTTCTAGAAAATGTCTAAAATGTTTGATGGCTAGATATAATGCCAAAAGTTCTCCGTCGAATGCTGAATATTTGATTTCTGCTTCTTTTAACTTTTTTCAGAAAAATGCAATAGGTTCCCAATGATTTGCATTGGATTGTTGGAGAAATGCACCAACAGCGCTAGCAGAAGTGTCTACAGTTAAATTGAAATTTGCATTTTCCATAGGATGAATTAATAAAGTTTCTTTTGAAAATGATTGTTTAATTTTATTAAGTTGTTCTTCACATTCTGCTGGCCACGAAAAATTTTTAGTGTTATTTGGTTTCTTTTTGAGAAGTAGGGCCAAATGAGTGTGAATTGGGTTTAGTAATTTGGCAAGATTTGGAATAAATCTATGGTAATAATTAACCATGCCTATAAATTGTTGAATTTGTTTAATGGAATTTGGAGAAGGAAAATTGTTAATAATTTGGACTCTGTCTTCTGAAGGTAAGATCCCTTCTTTTGTTATTTTGTGACTGAGAAAATCCAAAGTTCCAACTCCGAAAATGCATTTGGATGGATTGATATTGATTCCGAAATCTGATAGTTGTTTAAAAATGTGGTTTAAATGATTTAGATGTTCGGATTCAGATTTGCTGGCAACTAAAATATCGTCAATATCCTTGTGAATTCAAATAATCCGAATGGAGTTGTAATGGCTGTTTTGTGTATGTCTTCTTTAGCCATTGGAATTATCAAATCAATTTTTGAGAAAATGGTGCAACCGTTTAAGTTCATTGAAAAATTTTGTATGTGTGGTAATGGGTATCTATCCGGAACTGTGATTGCGTTGAGTCTACGATAATCTCCACATGGTCGCCAATCTGTAGAATTTTTCTTTGCTCTTAGATGTAGTGGAGAAGATACTGAAGAAGATGATAATTGGCACAGACCTAATTTAACCATGTGATTAAATTCTAATTTTGCAATTTTGTATTTATGTCCATCTAAACGTCTTGGACAAGAAAAAGGTAGTAGTCCCTTAGTTTCTATTCGATGTACTACGTTATGTTTAACTGGAATATCATAACGAGGTGGTTGCGTTAATGTGGGAAATCTTTGCAAAATTTTACCGTACTCATTACTGATTGCGTAGTAACGAGGAGTTGGAGTATTTGCGTTTATCGTGATTCACTAACACTTAATGTTGTTGTACCGTCGAGTAATCTTTTGTTTTTTAAATCGACCAGTAAATTAAATTTTGTTAAAAAATCTGCTCCGATGATGGGCTTGTTGACATTAGCAATTATAAATGGGAAAATGACTTCTCTCCTAAGACCGAAATCTACTTTAAGTAATTTTGTACCATAAGTGTTAATGGTAGAACCGTTTGCTGCGGATAAATATAAGTTAGGGTCTTTGTTAAATTTTTAAAGAATTCATTAGGTACTACTGAAATATCAGCACCTGTATCTATAAGAAATTTGAATTTGTTTTCTTTGTCAAAAATGAATAAACGTTTAGAAATATTATTGTTAAATATATTGTTCACTGAGGGATTAATTAGTTTTTTTTGATTATTAATAGTTTTGTAAGAACACGGCGAAATGCATTTCTTCGCTTTGGTACCATATTTATTGTGGTACCAACAATAAGAATTGTTATCTCTAGATTTTGAAACTTGTCTGATATGTGAATTGTTTCTAGAGAAGGAATGATCTCTCGATATGTTTCTAGAACGTGAATAAGAAGGTTGGTTTTGACATGATAATCCTTTTATCAAATTTTCGAGATTTTCTATTTTGTTTTCTAAATTATTTATTTTTGTTAAAAGGAAATTGTTATCGATAAAATTATAATTTGGTTTTGGTAGATTTTTGTTTATTTCCGATATAAATAGAATTTTGGAAATATTGTATATATTATCTGCCAAATATAAAAGTTCTTTAATATTTTGTTTTCCGGAAGATATTAAGGCTATGTTTATATTTGCCGGCAATTTTCTCATCCATAATTTTTTAATTAAAGATTTGCTAAATGTGGATGAATTGCCTGCAAGAATTTCCATGGAGCGATAGAATTCGGAATGTCTTCTATCTCCGATTTCGGTAGTAGATAGAAGTTGCTCTAACTTTTTTTCTTCTGATTTAGTAAATCGTTTGATTAGAGTATTCTTCAAACTTTCATATTTATTGAGAAGTGGAGGATTTTGTAAAAAATCTAGAACATTTGTTATGACTTCCAGTGGTAAAGATTGAACAACGTGACTGTATTTTGTCTCGTCTACCGTTATTCGTTTAGAAGCAAATTAAGCTTCGGCTTGAATGAACCAAGCTTCTGGATATGGAGTCCAAAAGCTTGTTAGTTTGATTGAAGTTGTGGCTACATAATTATTTTGATTGTAATTTGTAGCGTTTGTATGTAAACTTTGTTGTGAAAAGTTTGACTCATCTTCACTAGTCATCATGATTGTATTTATGTACTTTTTTTTTAAAGTAAAATTTCACTTTTTTTCAATTGCACACTGATTTTAACGAAACTTAACTTCGCGAATCACCAAAATGAAAGAACAACCCCCTATTGTAACTTTTAAGTTATATTAATATTTCGAGAATGATTATATATTGAGAAAAAAAAATATTATTTTTAGTAGAAAAGACAAATAATATTTTATTAAGATAAATATTTTGAAAATGTGATTAAATGTTGTTTATGATTTTTTAATTATGTATGAAAGTAATTTTAATTATAAAAACACGTACCGTTGTTGTCTTCGTTTTTTGTTACGGTGTTGTCTTTTCTTCTTTCTTCCTATAGATGCAATCTTCTCTTTGATGTGTTGATTCGGTGATGATTTTTAAACTAGAGGATGCCTTACCCTGGGTGGGGGGCACCTCATAGTTCAAATATTGTTGATCTTGCTTGTTGGTTTGTAATAATGAGGATGCCTTACCCTGGTTGGGGGGCACCTCTTATTAAAATTTTATGTTGAATCTTGATGATTGCTTTAATAACGAGGATGCCTCACCCTGGGTGGGGGGCACCTCTTATTAAAATTTTGTTTCTTGAGTTGGTAAATATCTTCGTTGTCTTGTTTTTTTAAAATGAGAGAATACCTTTGGTAGGGGGTATCTTTATTTTAAAATTTTGTTGCTTCTTTGAGGGTTGTTGAATCTTCTTTGTTTATCCTTGTTTACTTTTTTTAAAAAAGCAGAAAGTACCTTACCTTGGGTAGGGGGTACTTCTGTTTTTAAAAAAATTTTCGGGGTCACCAATGAAGTTGTTAGGATGAAATAGAGTTCCTAATTGGTATGGGGCGTATTCTCAGAGCCCTAAGTCCTAGAACTTCCTTTTGTATCTGAAATCCTTGAGATACATTATATTTTAATTTAAAAAAAAAATATTTCTTAATTTTATTTATTTTAAACTTTTTATTTTTATTTTAGTTGTTTCCAGTTTTATTGTTCTGGCTAGACTGAAATTCTATTTACATTTTTCTGTATCCTACTTTACATTTAATACATAGATAGTTTGTTCAATATTTTCTCTGTATTGAGTACAGTATTTTATTGTCAATGAATAAATGATTATTATATATTTCAAAGTGTTTGTGTTTCACACTATTCAAAATTTATCGAAGTGTACAGGTTGACTAAAATATATGTGACAGTACAGTCTGATTGGATTTTATTAAAGTGGATTTTAATACAAATATTTTATTAATAATATAATCAAACTTATGAAATTTTAATTAAAAATTAAATTTGTAGCTACTGCTACAGAAGACAAGGAGGTAAGGAGGTAAGGAGTTTCTTTTCAAATGAAACACATAAGGCGTTTTTGACCACAATAATGGTAAAGGTCAAAGACAGAAAAAACAATTTAATTTTATTACTATGTATGGGGTGTCACCTTAAACCCGGGAGAACAGGAGGGTAAGAAGAGGAAAGGGGAGTGTGACGAATCGCCGGCAGCGTGAAACGTTGTAAGACCCAAAATCTTCCGGCATAAGAAGAAAGAAGAGGAGAGTCAGGGCGGCCCGCGGCAAACGGCTTTGATCAAACCTAAGGAACACGCGGAGAAGCGGAGAGACCCGCCGAAGAAGAGAAGGAGAAAACCCAAAACCGAAGCACTCCTCATAAACCCAGGAAAAGGATGGTCCTACGCTGAGGTGCTGGGCGCGATCCGGAAAAATTTAAAGCCACAGGACACAAAGACGAAAATAAAGTTTGTGGGATCGTTACCGAGAGGTTTTATAATTGAAAGACGCGTGGCCGCTAAAAACTACTTTATTAATTAAAATATTCATTAAATCTAACGTGGTCACAAAAGCGAACGGAAACTGACTATCTGCGGTCGCAATTGTAATACTTTTTTTAATCTTCAAAAACGGTATCTAAGAGCAACTCTAAATACGAATATATATAATAAATGTGTGTGTAAACAAATGCATCTACAATTTTCTACAAAAGTAAAAAGTACTTTCCAAAACAAAAGTTAAAGTTCACCACAATACTTCCGCTCCAGATAAGGGTTTATCGATATCTGCTTGAAATTCGCACTTGTCTACCGGATCTTGTGGTGTACGCCGGTGGATGATTTTCAGTTCCGTTCGCACTTCTCATTCTGGTCATGTGTTCTTCGGGCTTTGCTGTGGGTATAAGCTGTTGTAGTGTATCGGATGCTCTGGGTATAAAAGCTGTTTTAAGTCTGTCGATGGAAATTTTTACTGTTCTACCCTTTCTTCGTATCTTGAAATACTTCTCCTGTTTATCGACGACTTCATATGGCCCATTATAGGCAAATTGTAAGGATGTTCTCGGAGAGTCGTTGCGTACGAAAACGTGCGTGTAGTCTTTAAGGCTTGGTTGGATAAATATGCTTCTGCTATCATGCGATGATGTAGGGGTAGGGGTTAATCTGGACATCGTTCGTCTTAAATCTTTTACGAACTCTGTTTCACTTTTAGTCGCTTTCCTTGGAGCGAGAAATTCACCAGGGATGCGAAGTGTTGTACCAAAAACCATTTCTGAAACTGTCGCTTTGATGTCTTCTTTATACGCTGATCGTAGTCCTAACATGATGGTCGGAAGAACGTCGCACCAATTCTCTGTGTCATGGCAACGAATCGCAGTTTTCAATGTCCGATGCCATCTCTCTACCAATCCGTTTGATTGAGGTGGTGTTGTTTTGAAGTGCTTTATTCCTAGTAGCCTTGTCAATTCTCGAAAGAGGGTACTTTCAAATTGCCGTCCTAAATCGGAAGAAATACGTAAGGGAACCCCATATCTCGCAATCCACTCTGAAATAGAAGCTCGAGCAACAGTCTCTGCAGATATATCCGGCAAAGGGATTGCTTCCGGCCATCTCGTAAAACGATCCACGCAGGTCAATAAATAACGGCTGCCTCTTGATGATGTAAGTGGGCCGACGAGGTCGATGTAGTTGTATATTTTACTAGTGGCGTTTCGTTGTGCCTTTGAATTTTTGCTCGCTGGCAGGGGATGCAGTTTTTTACCCATTTGGCGATGTCTTTTCGCATATTTGGCCATATGATGAGTTTAATTGTAGCTTTTGTACCTGGCTGAGAGAGACTGTGTAACTTTTCGATAATACATTCTTGAAATTTTTGTGGTATCACAGGACGGATACAATTTTGTAACACATCACAGTATATAGGTACTTTTGATTCTGGAATAGTAAGTAACTTTATTTTTAGTGAATTGGAATCATTACTACCTCTTTCAAAAAACGATTTCGCTTTTATTTCATTTTCCTGCTCCGCTGCTGTTTTTCAAGACCTGGGACATGTCTGATGTCCGTTGAGAATTGTGCGATGAAGTCCAGCTGTCTTGCCTGCCGGGGTGATGTTTTCTCTAGCGTTTGCTGAAAGGCGTATACCAGAGGTTTATGGTCCGTGTATATATGGAAGGACCTTCCCTCGACGAGGTGTCTAAAGTATTTGATGCCCTGATAGATGGCAAGCAATTCACGATCGTAGGTACTGTAGAGGCGTTGAGCTTCCGTAAGTTTCTTTGAGTAGAACCCTAGAGGTTGCGTCTTGTTGTTGTTGAAAGCTTGTATTTGGCGTTCTGTCCATACAATTGGTCTTTGATCATTTTTTTGGTTCCCATTGATGAGTTCCGATAGCATCATTTGATTTTTGATTGCATTTGGGATGCAGCGGCGATAAAAATTTATTTTCGCTAGAAATCGCTTGAGTTCCTGTACCGTTTGCGGCAACTTGTATTCTGTAATCACTTTAACCCTTTCGTTAAGCGGCTTAATTCCCTCAGCGTTCATATAATAACCGAGGAATTGGAGTTCTGTCCTGCCAAATTCGCATTTTGATGTGTTAATCGTCATGCCGTGATCCTTTAACCGCTGAAATACAATTTTCAAATGCTGTTCATGTTCTTTAGTATTCCTGGAAGCGATGCAAATGTCGTCTAAGTATGAAAAGGCGAACTCTTCCAGTCCACGCAGTACAGCATGCATGTGTCTCTGGAACGTTTGAGCCGCATTTCGTAAACCGAATGTCATAAATCGAAACTCGAAAAGTCCGAAGGGTGTCGTTATCGCAGTCTTCAGGATATCCGCCGGCTCGATGGGGATCTGGTGGTACGCTCTGTGTAGGTCGATTTTCGAAAATATACTTTTTCCGCTGAGGATGTGCGTGAAGTCCTGTACGAAGGGTATTGGGTACCTATCAGGTACAGTTTTCTCGTTTAAGGCACGGTAGTTCCCGCACGGTCGCCATTCGCCATTTGATTTGCGTACCATATGGAGAGGGCTAGCCCAGCTGCTTTTAGACGGTTGACAGATACCACTTTCCATTAAGAATTGAAATTCTAGTTGTGCTGCTTTTAACTTTTCCGGGGATAGTCTACGAGACCGTGAATAAATTGCTGGGCCTTTAGTTTAGATATGATGCGTTACATTTGTTTTCGTGTATACTTTCTTTGGGTTGAGTGTTGTAAGTTCTTTGAACTTTGCTAGAATACAAGCAAATGGGTCAGCTAAATTGAAAGTAGTAATATTTATCAAACCTGTATGTATAGCCTCCGCTTTTGCTGCAAGTTTAGTTAATCCATCGATTAGTTTCCGCCCTTTGATATCGATTAGCAGTCCAAAATGGTTTATAAAATCCGCTCCAATGATGGGGCTCATGAAATTTGCGATTATGAATGTCCAAGTGAATGATCGCCTTAAACCAAGATTTAGAGTAATTCTCTTTTCTCCAAATTGTGAGCCATTCGCTGCAAATAACTTAATTGAATGCGATGAATTACATTTTTCGTTGTATCTTGGAGGTATTACTGATACGTCAACTCCCGTGTCGACAAGAAAACTTAAGTTGGTGGCACTGTCTCTCACTACAAGTCGATTTATCCTTTGGCATGCGTAAGTGTGTGCATTCACCAACGGATAGCTTACTAGTTTTTTGATTGAGTATTCGTTAACTTGAGCTGTGTACATGGTTGGATACATTTGCGCGCATTATCGCCCCAACGTTTATGGTACCAGCAGAGTGTTTGTGTTTCTTGTGTGTGGACATTTTCACGTTTTCCATCTGTACTCCGACTTGCACATCTGTGTGCGGAGCTGTTGTTGCGACGTGGTCGATGTCGTTTAGCTGTATTGCGATATGCGCAATTTGCTGTTGTAAAGAAGCGACGGGGGGTAACGGTGAGGCGGTTGGTTGTGGTGCATTTGACATGTGAACCGCACTTGTTGACATTACTGTTGTATTAAATCCACCTACCTCCATAATTTTATCGTCGAGGGTTGCCAATGCTGCAAGGCTTTCGTTTGATGCTCGTAAAATGGCACAAACCTGTGGTGGAAGACGTTGCATTCAAAGAGATTTTAGAAATTCTTCGCTTAAATTCGCTCCCCCGAGGTCTTTAAGTTTATTTAGTATTTTTCTCGGCCGCCTGTCGACTGTGAAAGAAGTTTTTTTATCTTGCGCTGCTCACTGTCACCAAAACGTTCTATTATGACCCTTTTTAGGTTTGCGTATTTTTCAGTTGCAGGTGGAGACAAAACAGCGTCGGAAATTTGAGAAAGCGCCTTTGATTCAATTGCACTCACGACCGTGTTAAATTTTGAAGTGTCTGAATACACTGCGGATATAGCGAATTGTGCCTCGATTTGCGCAAACCATATTTCAGGTTTTTCATGCCAGAAAGGTGGGAATTTCACTGAAACGCGAGTTAAAACAGGGTTTTCATTTTGTCTGCTCGTAGACGAACTATCACCCGACGCGGATTCCTCACCTCCCATTTCGATTGTCCACACGTGCGATTTTCATAAATACTGTTCATGCGAGATTTTCGCTTACCACGGGGTCACCAGTATGTGGGATCGTTACCGAGAGGTTTTATAATTGAAAGACGCGTGGCCGCTAAAAACTACTTTATTAATTAAAATATTCATTAAATCTAACGTGGTCACAAAAGCGAACGGAAACTGACTATCTGCGGTCGCAATTGTAATACTTTTTTTAATCTTCAAAAACGGTATCTAAGAGCAACTCTAAATACGAATATATATAATAAATGTGTGTGTAAACAAATGCATCTACAATTTTCTACAAAAGTAAAAAGTACTTTCCAAAACAAAAGTTAAAGTTCACCACAAGTCGATCCGGCGGACGAAGCAGGCCAAGGTCCTTATGGAAGCAGTGGATAAATTGGCCTTCGAAGAGTTGGTGAAGAGACTCCTCAACGGAAGGGCCATGGTCCGCAGACTGGTCCCAAGGTGCAGATCAGAGACCTGTACTGCTATACGGAAAAAGAGGAAGTGGAGGAAGCCTTCAGACGCAATCTTCCAGCCCTGAGCGAAGTGAAGGTGCCGAGAACATTATCGAGATGGAGGAGAAGTCAGCGGAGCAACTCCTGAACTCCGTTGGTTCTACTGTAGGGTGCGGAAGACAGTGGTAGTGGCACGATGTTTCAGGTGCCAGAGAACACGCACATGTTCCGGGCTCAGGACGCTGCGGGACCTTTAAGGAGGCCCTGGAAATGACCTAAAAACCCCAAAATGATCCATGTCTTCCAGGAAAATATGCGTAGAAGCAGGATAGCTGACGACCTCCTGTACCAACTGTGCCAAGAAAAACAGGTCGATCTACTACTGATCAGCCAGCAGTACAAGGACAAGGAGCTACGCCTATCCTGACCTGCAGCCATCTGGACGCCAGACCACAGAAAAACCCAGGTAGAGGCTTACGGCAAAGGCAGAGGTTTTGTCTGGGTGAAACATGCAGCAGTGACGTAGTTCAGCTGCTACTTAACGCCGAAAGAACCGTCCAGGTCTTCCGGGACAAATTGGAATTCCTGGAGGATGAGGTCGTAAGGACCAATATGGTAGTTCCGGGAGACTTTAACGCAAGAGTGCTGGAGTGGGGTATGTCGCACTTAAATGGCCGCCTGAACAGGGCTCCTGGTTCTAAATAGCGGCAGCGTGACAACCTTCCGACGCGCTGGGTATGCCGAAACCATCCCGGATGTTTCTTTTGCCTCCAAAACACTGGTGCCGCTGAGACGGGAGTGGAGAGTGCTGGAGGACTACTCGGGAAGCGACCACCAGTATATAAATTTCGAGATCCACAAACGGGCCCATCAACAATTGAAAATACGACAGCAAAAATATCTAAGTTTTTCCATAATTGAGTGAAATAGGCTGACGAATGAGCAGATCGAGGCTCTGAGGAAAGCACTTGACCAGGCCATAGATGCAACTACGGCCGAGGAATCTGCCCCACAAGTCTTGGGACCCCGGGTATCAGGGGGCACATGGAGGCTAACCTGTGCGACGGCAGTCACCAGAGGCTGGTTGGAGCGGGTGATACCCAAACTAACACCTTGGAAAGGGACCTCCCTTAAGGCTATTGATTAGAAGGACCTACCCAAGCTGTACAGGCTTGTAGTGTGGATCCCCAAAAACAACGGGGATCCGGCAGCGGTCCTGGGGAAGCTCGAGAAGCAGAACCAGCCAACTTGGAGAGTATTGGGCCGTAAAGCGGAACAAGGGCGGACAGACGCTTGCACTCTCCATTGACATTGGCAGATGAGACTCTTCTTTAGCATTACCTCTGTGCTGTTTAAGGCAGCCGGTGGGGGAGCTAAAGAGGAGGACAACTTCGCAACAAAACAACCAGATGAAGGTGGTCCAAGCAAACCTACAACACAGTAGGGCTGCCTCCGCAGTTCTCTGTAGGCTGCTTGCCACACAAACTGCAGATCTAGCCCTCATCCAGGATCTTTGGGTAAATTTCAATCAGATTTCGGTCAGATTTCGGGACTGCGACAAGCTGGATGATCCTTGATGTGCCCAATAAGGTCGATTCAGTCAGACCCGTCGTGTTCCTCTTCCTAGTGAATGGAACGACGACCGTTTGTAACGTAAATGGGGCTCTTCGGGCTCGGCGGATTAATTAAGACAATCATTTTCGATCACAAATGTTCACAAGTTTATTCAATTCACTTAATTAGTTCGTTGCACAATTTTCTTGACAATATTTCTTCACAATATTACGTTTCACTTTAATAATTAGAACTTATCACTTCACTCGTTAAAATACAACTGACTCACTAGGCTGCTACTCAGCCCTATTTATACTACTTAGCTTAATTCTTCAGCAACTTAGTTCTAGAAATTTCCGTTATTCATTTCTACCACACCAAGTCACCACAGGTTCGAGTCGGCCTTGACTTCATACGGCATCTGACGTTTGTTTTTGTTTCCGGAATTCGGGACATGCGCAGTGCACAGCTTGATTTCGTTTTCATCACGTAACCTATGCCAGACTACAGTGCATGTTACACTGCCCCCCTCTTAGAACTGTTCGTCCGGAATAGTTGTATCTCCTTGGTATGGCTTAAATCGGTCAATGTGCACGATCTTATTTTTGTCTTTTGGTCCTCGCTGTATCCTATAGAACACATCGTTGATGCGCGTAAGGATCTTGTAGGGTCGTTCCCACTGCTGTTGAAGCTTCGGTGACTTTCCTTTTCGTCGCCGTTGGTTGAATAGCCAAGCGAGGTCTCCTTCCCTAAATCCGCTAGAATTAGCTCTGATGTCGTACCGTGTTTTCATTCTATCGGTGGATGTCTTGAGGTACTTCCTTGCCAGTTAATGGATTTCTGCGAGACACTTCCGAAGTATGTTTATGTACTCTTCAGTATTTTTCTCAAGTGTTCCGAACTTCAAATCACTAGGCAGTCGAATCTGCCTTCCAAACACAATTTTAGAAGGTGTCTGTCCTGTTGAGTTATAGACGGCTGTCCGATAAGCTAGTAGAAATATTGGAATGTAGCTATCCCAATCCCGTTGATGCCCATCTACTACTTTTCTGAGATGTTCGACCACTGTTCTATTAAATCGATCACCCATCCCGTCAGATTGTGGATGAAGTGGTGTTTTCCGCGTCTTTCTTATTCCAAGAATCTCACATACCTGTTGGAATACTTGAGATTCAAAGTTTCGTCCTTGGTCGGAATGAAGCTCATTGGGGACGCCAAATCTGCATATCCAGTTTGTTACTAACTCCTCTGGCACTATCTTGGCTTCTTGATTCGGGATCGCATATACTTCTAGCTATTTACTTAAATAATCCATTACCACTCAAATGTACCGGTTACCTCGATCTGATTCTGGAAATGGTCCCGCAACGTCAATCGCGATTCTCTCAAAAGGTGCTCCAACGTTGTATTGCTGCATCGCTCCTCTTGTTTTGATGTAAAATCCTTTGCTACGGGCACAAACAGTACATTTTCGACACCATTCCTCCACATCCTCCCGCATATGTAACCAGTAGAATCGTTCTCTTAATTTCTCCAAAGTCTTATTGACGCCAAGATGTCCTCCCGAAGCACCGTTATGAAATTCTTCCAGCAAATCCTTTATCTTGTTCCTGGGAACAAATACCTGCATCCGGCATGATGACTCGTCGGGTGTTTTCCACTTGCGTTTCAATATTCCATCTTCAACAAATAGCGAATTCCATTGCGCCCAGTAGCTCTTCAACGTTGCACTTCTGTCTGAAACATCTTTCCATTGAGGTTCTCCTTCCACGACAAAATTGGAGATATATTTTCGTCTTCTCGTTGTGCTGCTTTAAATTCTTCATTGTTCCATCCTGTCAAGCGTACGACAGTTGTTCTTTTCACAATCACATGGTCGCATTTCTCTTCCAAACGGGAACAGTATTTAGAATCCGGTTTACATGGTCGTCGTGAAAGTGCATCTGCATTTCCATGGGATCTACCCTTCCTGTGGATAATTTCGAAATCATAGGATTGCAGTCTTTCTTGTCCTTCAGGATTTTTAAATTGCATCAACCACTTTAGAGCTGCATGATCAGTTCGGAGAATGAATTTTTGTCCATAGAGGAATTTATGGAAATGCTTCGTTTCATCAACAATAGCCAGCAGTTCTTTCCTCGTAACGCAGTAATTTCTGTCTTGTTTTGATAGAGCTCTGCTATAGTATGCCACCACCTTTTCTTGCCCATTTACTTCTTGTGACAGCACAGCGCCAATCCCAACATTACTTGCATCGGTATCTAATATAAATGTCTCACCCGCCTTTGGATAAGTAAATACAGGTGCATTGCAAAGTGCTTGAAAGCTGTTTTCTGCTTTTTCTGTCCAAACGAATGCCTTATCTTTCTCCGTTAGCTAATGCAACTCCTTTGCTATATCAGCAAAATTCTTCACAAAGCGTCCGTAATAAGTGGCTAGTCCAAGAAAACTTCGTAGCTCGTGCTTATCTTTCGGAGTGGGCCAGTTCTCTACTGAAGTTATCTTCTCAGGGTCGGTGCTAACTCCTTCTGTTTATACCACATGCCCAAGGTATTTTACCTGGTCTGCAAAGAGCGTACACTTTTTGGGGCTTAGTTTTAGTTTGGCTGACTTAAGTTTCTGGAACATGTAGTGCATTTCACAACAGCATTGCAAATTAATAACAAATACTAAATTAATCAATTGCAATATTTGTAGCAAAAGCTATTAATAACAAAATTCACAAAAGAAACAAATCTCCAAGCAAGTAAGCTCATTATATAACAACAAGCACAAATTGCTAGAACAAAGTCAAGAAAGGTTTCATATTTCTTACACGACTTTCTTTAACGTAACTGTCCAGATGGTTCACTCATAATAAAGAATAAAAATAAACAAACATGACCACTGCGCAAAGGTAAAAGAATTAATTACGGCACGCGTCAAATTGCTGACATGAGTTCTTGATTGTTTGTTTAGATCTTTCAATGAATTCATTGAACTCTTGTGATTTTCATATGCCGATGAGTCATAACAATTACATTGATTAATAATGAACTTGCATGCTTTGGATTTTTGCAATCAATAATCAATAATGCTGTTATTGCATTTTACTTCCGATAATTAACTTTCCTTTGTTAATTTGACATACATAACTCTAAGTAGGGATAAGAAAATTTGTATAAATATAGAGGTAAGATTTGAATAAACAAGAAGTAATTCTTTGGACAGAGAAGTAATAGTTTCACTTAAATCCGGTCCGGATACTTTCGGCAGAATTGCCAATACCACCTTCTCCCCTCCTAATTAC
The DNA here is from genome assembly GCA_964036015.1 of Leptarthrus brevirostris. Taxonomy (NCBI): domain Eukaryota; kingdom Metazoa; phylum Arthropoda; class Insecta; order Diptera; family Asilidae; genus Leptarthrus; species Leptarthrus brevirostris. Next base: position 84,433,993 of record OZ038375.1, on the reverse strand, counting down.
GGCGGTCCATAGACGCCAAACTATCATGGTGCTGATAAAATGGCCGAGCTTTTCTCGCCGAGCACTAAATCCATTTTTCACTCCATCGTTTAAAGAGAATAGAAGGCGACATCATTACATGGCGACCCTGCAAAATGAACTACTGGAAAAACAGAAGCGCAACTCTCGGATCGAGTCCGATAACGATAGAAGCATACAGAGCCAGGATAAATCAGCAGCAGCAACTGAAAAAGAAGACTAGGGAATATATAGCAGTTAAACCACAGCGGCTCATGGTGGACCTATACAGGCTAATAAGTATAGCAACAACCAGACGTGAGGAGAATTCCTTTTGGACGCGATTCGGAAAAACAAACAATGGGAGGAAAATCATAAAAGACTTAGAGTCACAAAAACCAAATAATGCAACATCAACGACAAAAATATTTTGTTTTCGAAAGTACAACTACGGAACAATTATAATACAACAATAATGCTGTGTTTATATATAAGAATTAAATATGAAAGAGTTAAAACAAATTATAGAAGAATTAAATAGATTACTGTCAAATTTTAAAAAGAAACCGAGTCGAACTTATAGTGCAGAAAATTTATTAGGAAAAAGAAATCTTACTGATAAATTGAAAGAATACTTCAAAGAGGAATATAACAAATTATCAAAAGAAGAAAAGAAAAATTGCGAGCCAATAATAGAAATCTACAATAAAACATACAAAGAATTAGAAATATACATTACCAGGAAAACAGAGGAAATAAAAGCTATTTTAGACAAATCAATGGCGGAGGAAGATAACACAGCTCAAGATAACAGACTGGAATTCTCTAATAGAAAGATGGCTTTGTTTAACATGACAGCAACAATAAAACTTCTGCCGGAGTTCAATGGAGATCCGAAAAATCTCACAAACTTCATAAATATAATAGAATTTCTACATGATTCCTTAGAAAATGCAGCCGAACAAAAGAAATTAGTCAACTTCGTGATCAAAACAAGAATCTCGGAGAGAGTTCGCAACAAGATTTATAATGAACCAGCACCAACTTCACTCTCAAGCCTCAGGACAACGTTGCAGAAACTTTTTAAATCCAACAAAAACCCTCTGAGAATTCAAAACGAATTAGCCAAGAGTTATCAAGGTGAGAAATCAGTACAAGACTTTCAAATAAAATCGAATCACTGGTCGCAGATTTGAACAATATACAGATAAATGAACGAGGGGAAGATAACAGGCAAATAATAGCTAAACTGAATGATCAATTAGCCCTAAGTGCTTTTAAATCAGGTTCAAGAGAACCACTGAAATCTACAGTATTTGCTGCACAACCTAAAATACTATCAGATGGTGTGCAACTAGACGGAGATTGACTTTGATAACAGACAAACAGGGAACATTCTCAGATTCTCATCATACCCAACACGCTTCTCTAACAATCAGCGCAACCAATCTTTCCATATAAACAACAGAAGAGGTCAGAACTTTCGAAGTCACAGGAATCAACAGAGGAACAGCTATAATAACACAATCAACAGAAAGTATCAATTCCCTCAAAATACTTTCAATAACCAATGTACACACCGAATCAACTACCGCACAGGGAACCGAGCGAACAGAGCAGGTAACATACCGAATTAGAACCGCCTTTTTAGACGAATAAATGTAGTACATTCGGGAAACGGACAGGAAGTCCCCGAAACTCGACTTTCAGGGGACGAAGAGTACCAAATAAACAATGCATAAAAGTACATAAATTAACAATAAATAATCTAACGAACTATATAAATATTAGCAGTAATGCAAGATCCCCAAATGCATCATGGTTCATAGATACGGGAGCAGACATATCTATAATCAAGGAAAATAGCTTAATAAGAAATTTAGAATTAGGAAAAGAATCCTGCAAAATAAAAGGAATAACCAATGGCGAAATAGAAACAATTGGTACGATAATATTAAACTTTGAAATTGAAGGAGAAACAATAAAACATAAATTACAAGTCGTAAAAGACGACTTTCCAATTAGAACAGACGGTTTAATTGGATTAGATTTTTTAAATAAATTTGGATGTAAACTGGACTATGAACTTTTTACCCTTATAGTTTGCACGGAGACAGAAAATATAAGTTTACCAATAATGATTAGGATACCTGAATACAAAACCATTACGATTCCAGCGAGATCGCAAATATATCAAGCCTTCAAACATTAAGGTAAATGAAGACAGTATAGTATTAAACCAGGAACTACAAGATGGCATATTTATTGCAAATACTATTATACCCTCAAAAGGCATTGTGCATGTAAAATTACTTAACACCTTAGAAGAGGATGTCACCATTGGAGTGCCAGAACTAAAAATAGTCCCGCTTCAAAAATTTTCGTTCATAAGAAAGGTAACACCAATAGATAAAAAAAACGTTTTGAAAAACTAAAAGAAGAATTGAATATCAATAACTTAGATAAAAAAGCGAAAGACTCCCTATATGAAATATGCAAAGATTATTCAGATATATTCTACTTAACGGGTGACACACTAACGATAAACAACTTTTACACCCAAAATATAAATATGACAGACAATAATCCGGTCTATATAAAGAATTATCGCTTGCCTCAAACGCAAGTTGACGAAATCAACAAACAAGTGGATCAGTTATTAAAAGAAAACATCATAGAACCATCAACGAGCCCATACAACGCTCCATTACTAGTTGTACCAAAGAAAGGTACAGATGACGAGAAGAAATGGAGGATGGTAGTCGATTTCCGACAGTTGAATAAAAAAGTAATGGACGATAAATTTCCCCTAAGCAGACTTGAAGACATCTTAGACAATCTAGGAAGAGCTAAGTACTTCTCAACGCTAGATCTAACAAGTTCTTTTCATCAAATAGGATTACAGCCTCAGTCACGACATATAACTGCATTTTCAACCAATAAAGGTCATTTCCAATTCAAAAGACTACCTTTTGGTTTAAAAATCTCAACCAATAGCTTCCAAAGAATGCTTACGATTGCTCTAGCAGGTTTAGATGCCGAGACATTCTTATATGTCGACGATATAATAATCTTTGGATGCAGCTTGCAACATCACAATAAAAACCTTTGCAAAACTTTTGACCGATTACGCCAATATAATCTAAAGTTAAACCCACGAAAATGCAATTTCTTACAAACAGAAGTTGTTTACTTAGGTCACTTGATAACGAACATGGGAATAAAAACCGACCCAAAAAAATTCAACACGGTTACCAATTATCCAATACCAATAAATGCGGACGAAACAAGAAGATTCGTAGCTTTCTGTAACTACTACAGAAGGTTCGTACACAATTTCGCATCTATTGCTAAACCCTTAAACCTACTTTCACGCAAAGATACACCCTTTATCTGGACGGAAGAATTAATCCTTCTAACTCAGAAGGCGCACTTCATAGGCAGAAGCCTAGAATCAATTGACCTATTCTCCAGAATATAACGTATATTGAGATGAATGAGGCTCCCACAACCCATGCAATAAAATATTAGTAAACAACAAACAAAAAAGAAAAAAACAAAAATCCAAAACACGCCCACACAAACAATCAGGGGTGCACAGACAACAGAGATCGTTTCAGCAAATCCTTAGTAAGAGTCAGGTCAAAAACAGGACACATATTCACGGCTCTACACATGCGATTTATAGGCTCATGCATACCATAGTTAGACCGAGAGTGAGCAACATGCAGTAAAGGCAGTCTTCTTAAGCTATACGGGGTATGTCTATAAGAAATCATACCTGCGAGAGTGCAAGAGTCTATGTTCGAGTTCAAAAGTTGGTGAATAAAGACTAGGTCAGCAACTCTACGTCGTTCTTCCAACGAGTGCATATTAAGCAATCGGAGGCGATCCGCATAAGGAGGAAGCCTAAGTAGATCATTCCATGGAAGGTCTCTTAGTGCGAACCTAACAAAGTTCCGCTGCACCGACTCAATGCGTCTGGAATGAACAGCATAGCAGGGAGACCAAACCTGAGATGCATACTCAAGAATTGGCCTGACCAAAGAAAAGAATAAGTGAATTAAGGTCTTCCGATCAGAAAAATCCCTTGACCACCGCTTTACATAGCCAAGAACTGAATTACTCCTAGAAACAATGTAGTTAATGTGAAGAGTGAAATCGAGTTTACGGTCAAGCTTCACTCCAAGGTCAGTGACGGACTGCACACGACAGATATTAGTTTCATCAAAGGTATAATCAAAGACGAGCTGATTTTGGTTCCTAGAGAATGACATAACTTCACATTTATCCAAGTTAAGCTGCAGACCATTAGATCCACACCAGTTCTTGAAGGTATTTAAATCATACTGAATGCAGGAAGAATCATAACTGTTTCTAACGCATGAGAAAATTTTCATATCGTCTGCATAGATTAAGACTTTAGAGTGCTTAATCAGATGAACAATGTCGCCAATGGCAAGAATAAACAACAACGGCCCAAGATGGCTACCCTGCGGTACGCCAGATGTAGCCCTAATGACTCTGGATAAAGTATTACGGAAAGATACTCGATATATCCTGTCTTTTAAGTAAGAGAAGATCCAATCGAGCAGTAAAGGCGGAAAACCCAACTTTTCAAGCTTAAGCATAATCACAGAGTGAGGAAGTTTATCAAATGCCTTGCTAAAGTCGGTGTAGACGCAGTCAGTCTGGAGACCTTGCTGAAAGGCAGAGATTATGTGGTATGTAAATTCAAGCAAGTTAGTTGTCGTCGATCTACCGGGCAGAAAGCCATGTTGATTAGATGAGATTAACCCCTTACACTGCCCTACAAGCTGCGAGTATATAACAGATTCGAACAACTTGGGTATGCAGGAAAGCTTTGCGATTGGCCTATAATTTGTTATTATGTTTTTATGCCCCTTTTTATAAACAGGAATTATAAAGGAGCTCTTCCATAACGTAGGAAATCTACCGGCCTGAAGAGATTTGTTGAAGATGAGTTCCAGTAGAGTGAGTAAGGCGTCGGAACAGCATCTCACGAATGCCGGTGGAACACCATCGGGACCAAAAGAAAAGTCCATTCCAAGCTTCTCGATATGATCTATAATAATATCACGAGATATAATGGGCAAAGCAGTGGAGGCAGCGGGACGCTCGTGGATATGATCAAACTCTTCCGGGGAAGGCACAAAATTGCCAGATGAAAAGGCACCCTCGAAAAACAATGCAAAGTTGTCGGCTATTTCGGGCGCGCTACAACTAGAGGATCCATTGTAGCACATTGTAGATGGATAATTATCAGTTTTCTTCTTCATATTAACAAACTTAAAAAAGGTACGAGGATCAATATGCAAGTTATCGCGAACATTGTCGAGGTATTCCCTGTACAAGGATGATGATAACGCTAAAAAGCTGTCATGACAATAAACGAAATCACAATAAGTTGATGTGTTTCTACAGCGTAAGTAAGTCTTCCATAGTTTATTTTTCTTATTTTTAAGTCTACGTAGATCTCTAGTATACCACGGGGGGGGGGGGGGGGGGGGACTGACAGGATGATCTTGACCGTTTGAGTGGAACACACAAATTGAACAGATCATAAATCCTATCATAAAACACGGAAACGCAATCGTCGATATCGCTATCATCAAAAAGAGATGCGAAATCGATCGAAAGGATCCTGTTTGAAAGATCAGAGAAGTCCGCCCTTTTAAAATCAAGAACGTATTGATCTACGTTGGGGTCGGCAGTATTAGAACCATCGTAGCAAAAAGAGATGAAAATGGGCGGATGCAAACTGTCAATAGCGGATAAGTTCCGAGACGTCGGCTCGACTATAGTGTTACACGAATCAGAAGAAAAGACAAGATCTAACTGTCTTCCCATAGAGTTCTTTACATCACTCATTTGGTGTAAACCAGAGGAGGAAATGGCGTCAAGAAAATGGGAGTCATTAGCAGTAAGACAATTAAAGGGAAGGTAGTCATCGTCATCAGCGTTGAGTACCCATTGAACGCTGGGTAAGTTAAAATCACCAAGAAGGATGATTTCATCCTCTGGGTTTGTCATTTTGCTAATAAATTCTAGATTAAGAATTAAAATATCGTAAAGACTTCTACCATCCACATCAACATGATTTGTCAAGTTTGGAGGGATATAACAACAAAGCAGGAAAATGTGCATCTTCATCAGTGATATCTTAAGAGCTAAGAGCTCAATTGTGAGCGTGTCGGAAAAGGCAGGTATATCAACCAACCTGCAATCCAAATGCGATTTACATGCAACCAGCACGCCGCCCCCACGAGCCATGGAGTCAGAGTATCTATCCTTACGAAAAATCTGATAGGACTCGTCAAGAATTTCAGCATCATTAAAACCGTTATGAAGCCAGGTTTCGGTCAGAGCGATGACGTCGTAACAACAGGCAAGAGAAGCCTGAAATAACTGGCTTGTTTTTGTTCTTAATCCCCTTACATTTTGGTAGTAAAGGGATAGCGTACTTAGTTTTTTTGGTTGCTAACAGATGTTGTAGTCTGAGTGCTTCCCGCGACCCTACGACGGGGCACAAACTCGTGAGCTATGATATTCTCGGGCCAGAAATCGGGGGCAGACATTATTTCAAAAAGATCCGGGGACGATGTTAACTTAAAAGACGACATGAGTCTTTGAGAATGACGAGAACCTAAAAGTTGACAACGGAGGAGTGCAGAATCTCCAACGCCACTCCTCTCCCTCACGTAGCCAATAACGTCGTCAACAGAAGTCGATGGATCAAGTCGGGAGACGAAAAAGGACCTCGGTGGTTGCGCAATTCTCAGATTGAAACCCTCATTTCGAGACACATTAATAGATCGCAACGGTAAAGTTTCTTGCGATGAGTGGTGATTATACTGGGAGACACTGGGAGATATGTTCACAGCTGAAGCAACATTCGTTAAGGCAGGGTGATCAATGGCGCGCAATCGGCGGGCACGCCTACGGGCTGCGCGGGAACGTCGTGTCACACCATCACGAGGGCCAGGCGAGCCGCCATCACCAGCTGCAAGCGATACAGACGAGGGACTGCCCACATCCAGAGCCGGAGCAACCAGGGGTTCGGAGGTAGAGTCGAGAGATGGACAGCCTCGAACCTCCGGGTCAGTACCACGTTCTGACAAACAGGTTGCCTCCAGGGGCACGGGGAAGGCCCTACTACAAGCAGAAAGAGCCTTAACATCCGTCGCAATAGCCCCAATTAGGTCACCATTGGCTGAAACAGCCGCCGACCAAGCAGCGACATCGGCTTTTATATTTCTCACAGTACGACGGATGTCGTCAACTACCGGAAATAGCGGTGAAGAACCCACAGAAGAGGCAGTGGCGGGATCAAGGTTAGCGATCACAGTGTGCACATCGGTAAGCGAGTCAGAAATCGCCACGACCCCAGTCGACAGCTCATGTGATCGCTTCAAAACTGCACAGGAATTTGACTCCAAAGTCATGGTAATCTCCAACAACTTGTCTACCTTGTTGGAAATTATATTCGTGTCATCGGACAGGAGCTGAAGATCGTTCCAACGGGCGGAAAACGAGCCGACCTTATCAGCTACGAGGGCCAGGTCACCAGACAATGCCTCGATCACGCCCCTCACCAGCCTGAGGACATGGCACGGTCTGATGTCCGAGCATTCACGACAAGTAGTGGAGCCAGAAGACACAGAACTGGAGCCAAAGCACGAAGAGTGGAACCAATGGCCACAAACGCCATCACAAGCAACCCCATCCCGGGTAACTTCATTGGCACAAACCCCACAAACAGGCATATTGTTATATATAAAAAATAAATAAATAAATAAATAAAGAATGTGAAACAGGGGTAAAAATAAATAAAAAATAAATTACCAGAGATACAAACAGAAAATAGAAATTTAAAATTTAAAATGAAAGGTCGGTCGGATCAAAAAATAAATAAATAAATAAAAAATGTGAAACAGGGGGAAAAAAATAAATTACCAGAGATATAAACAGAAAATAGAAATTAAAAAATTTAAATAAAAGGTCGGTCGGATCAAACACAAATTCAAAAAAGTCACAACCACAAAAAATGGAAAAACACGAAATCGCAAAGAAAATAAAACTACTGTACTTGAAATAAAACAAAAATAAAAACAGAAAAACTGCAGACAACGGACACAGTTTCACAGTTTTAAAAGTGCAACGATCGACACAGATCCAAACAAAACGGTTGCACCGACAACCAAAACAAAGACAAAAGCAGCAAACGAAAACTCAACAAGAAACCGCAAGTTCACAATCAAACGGATCTCCCAGAACCAAATCACGAAATCACAGCACATCAAATAAATCAGAACATATCACAAAAACAAAAATTACAACCAAATTAGATGTGAACTTCCCAGTGAAACGATAAACTTACACAAGAGTTAATTCAAAACAAAAAACTTTTAGCAGAGCACAACCAAAAACACGTCTACACAGCACGACAGCACTTCAAGCAAAGAATGCCAAAAAGCCTTTGACACTCTTAAACAAAAACTAACAAACTCACCAATATTACAATACCCTGACTTCACAAAACCGTTCATCTTAACGACAGATGCAACAAATTTTGCACTAGGCGCTATTTTATCCCAAGGAACAATAGGCAGAGACCTACCTATCTCTTACGCAAGTAGAACACTTGATAAACATGAGTTGAAAAAACCAATTATAGAAAAAGAACTTCTAGGAATATATTGGGGAATAAAACACTTTAGACCATATTTATACGGAAGAAAATTCATAGTAGTAACTGATCATCGACCATTAGTAAGTTTGTTCACACATAAAGATCCGTCATCAAAAATGACACGAATTCGCTTAGAACTATCTGGATATGACTTTGAAATCGTATATAAAAAAGGATTATTGAATACGAATGCATATGCACTATCCAGAATAAATATTAACTCGGGCATGCTAAAAGAAATGATTCCAATGACGCAAGTTAAAATAATGACAAGAAATCAAGCAAAAGAATTGAAATCACGTGATAAAAATGAACATAAGAATGATATTGAGAGTGAGGAAGAATTGTCTGATCAACTATTCATCCACGAGTGCACTTCAATTTCTGAAACAAGAAACATAAAAGTATTAAAATTATATAATAAAAATAAATGAGGATATCCAAAGGAGAAGACATAATAAAAAGAAGAATATATTCTTATCAAAAAAGGAAGTTGCAATCGAGTACAGTGAAAATCCGAATATAAACTTAGGTTTGATCTTGGAGAAACTAACACTCGCAATGATTGACAACAGAATTCAAAAGCTAGCAATCTCGAGAGATGAGGATTTATTTAAGAAAATCAATATAGAAGAGTTTAAACGAGAATTTAATGATATACAGAATCAATTGAAAGTAAAAGGAAAACAAAGCTTGCAGATAATAATATTTAAACCTCCGAGTAGAATAAAAAATAATGAAGAACAATTAAAAATAATCAAAGAATTTCACGACACACCACATACAGGTGGTCATTCAGGAGTCAAACGCACGATTGAAAAAATAAAACAAAGATTTTGTTGGAAGAATCTCAGCAAAATGGTAAAAGCATACATCAACAATTGTGAGAAATGTAAATGCAACAAATTAATAAGACACACCAAAGAAAGAATGGTAGAAACAAACACACCAAGTGACAGTTTCGAAATATTAGAAGTTGATACAGTAGGACCTATGAAACAAAGTATATTTTACAGATACATTCTGACTTGCCAATGCCAACTGACAAAATACGTAGAGGCATTTCCTATGGAAAACAAAGAAGCCAAAACAATTGCTAAGATATTAGTTGAGAAAGTAATTCTAAAATATGGAGCATTCAAAGTATTGAAAACAGATCTTGGTACTGAATTCGTTAACCAATTAAATTCTGAAGTATGCAAGATTTTTAACATTGATCATGCCACCTCAACACCATTTCACCATGAAACACTAGGTGCAATCGAGAGAAACCATAGAGTACTTAACGAGTACCTACTATCGATAAATCAGAATAATGAGTGGGATGAATGGCTACCCTACTACAAATTCTGCTATAACATCACACCACACTCGGAAACCAACAGATCTCCATATGAGCTAATATTTGGCAAATTAGCCTCACTACCAAACACGATAACGTATGACAAAACAAGCCCCGTTTACAATCTAGACGATTACGCGAAAGAACTGAAATTTCGCCTGCAACAAAGTCACACAATGGCAAAATCACTACTGGAGAATTCCAAGACAAAAAGAAAGAGAGCACTAGATAAAAAGATTAATCCATTAACTATTAATATAGGAGAAAAAGTACTACTAAGAGTAGGTAATAAAATAAAAAATGAACCGCCATATAAAGACCCATATATTGTAATAGATACTAATAATGTTAACACTAAGATAAAAATAGACAATGTAATAAAAGAAGTACACAATAACAGATTAAAAAAATTCTAAACTACTGTAATTAGAAGTAAACAATGTAACATGTATAAATAATAAGGTCATGAAACATAGAGAATATTATGAATAACGAATAATAATGTAATAAAAAATATGAAAAATATATGAATATTTACACTATAATCATAATGAATAACAATGTAATAAGCCATAGAAATTAATAGGAAGACCCTGTAAACATATTGAACTACAATGTAAGAAGTCATAGAGAATATTTTAAGATTGTACAAAAATTTTTTTAAGCAAAAAAATTTTTTTTCCAAAAGGGAAGGATGTAGCGCATTTCACAACAGCATTGCAAATTAATAACAAATACTAAATTAATCAATTGCAATATTTGTAGCAAAAGCTATTAATAACAAAATTCACAAAAGAAACAAATCTCGAAGCAAGTAAGCTCATTATATAACAACAAGCACAAATTGCTAGAACAAAGTCAAGAAAGGTTTCATATTTCTTACACGACTTTCTTTAACGTAATTGCCCAGATGGTTCACTCGTAATAAAGAATAAAAATAAACAAACATGACCACTGCGCAAAGGTAAAAGAATTAATTACGGCACGCGTCAAATTGCTGACCTGAGTTCTTGATTGTTTGTTTACATCTTTCAATGAATTCATTGAACTCTTGTGATTTTCATATGCCGATGAGTCATAACAATTACATTGATTAATAATGAACTTGCATGCTTTGGATTTTTGCAATCAATAATCAATAATGCTGTTATTGCATTTTACTTCCGATAATTAACTTTCCTTTGTTAATTTGACATACATAACTCTAAGTAGGGATAAGAAAATTTGTATAAATATAGAGGTAAGATTTGAATAAACAAGAAGTAATTCTTTGGACAGAGAAGTAATAGTTTCACTTAAATCCGCCAATACTACCTTCTCACCCTCCTAATTACGGCGGTCCATAGACGCCAAACTATCATAGTGCTGATAAAATGGCCGAGCTTTTCTCGCCGAGCACTAAATCCATTTTTCACTCCATCGTTTAAAGAGAATAGAAGGCGACATCATTACAAACACTTCCCGTAGATTTCTTTGATGTTCTTCAAAACTTCGTCCAATTACAATGATGTCATCCAAATATACCAGGCAGGTTTTCCAAGTTAAACCTCGCAGCACACATTCCATTAAACGCTCGAATGTTGCTGGAGCATTGCAAAGTCCAAAGGGCATAACCTTAAATTGCTACAATCCGCTTCCCACCGAGAATGATGTCTTTTCCTTGTCATTTGGATCGATCTCGACTTGCCAGTAGCCGTTTTTTAAGTCCAACGTTGAAAACCACTTGGATCCTGATAAGGTATCCAGGGTGTCGTCTATGCGGGGTAGTGGATAACTGTCTTTCTTCGTGACAACATTTAGACGACGGTAGTCGACACAGAATCTTGTACTGCTGTTGTAACCCGTGATGCCGCCGTGCTTTCGCCGCGCGAGAAGAGCGAGAAGAGCGACACCGGGGGAAGCTTGGATATGTTTTGATAATTAAGACGAATCAATCGTATAATTTGATAAAATCTTTTATTAGACACTTTTTAATTTATCTTATTAATCGGGATCACACCGTGTAGTTTAGACAAAAAAAACAGCTTATACTAAAGGCACTTTTATAATATTTAACACATGACTTTTCAAACAAACTTAAGCGCTTTTAAAACAAACTTAAGCGCGAACACGACGTTACTTCCACGACGGAATATCCCAGACTTCGACGAGTTTAGCATCGAAATCTTATTTTATTAAATTTCACATAACGCTGTACTGTCAGCGAAAATATCCCACTTACTTCGTTTATTCAGTGTTATTTACCTTCGAGCTGACCAATCAGACAATTCTTGTTATGTATAAATATTCTAACAAGAAATGCAGCACAAAAAGAATAATAATAAGACATGTTGCTGAACGTAGAACAAAACGAATAAAAAATAAGACATGTGCCTTATGAAATCTGATGCTCGCACTTCAGAAAATGTGCGATAAGAGCATTTGAGTTAATTTAAAATGAAATTATTGTTTGAACATTGGAAATTTATCAGAGTCAGCAAGTTAAATGTTTGGTCGTAAGTGACAATTTATGAAGGTTAGGAATTTGAGCAAATGCACATGCGTGGGAATTTAAATAGTTGAACGTGTCCGTTTAGGATCTGCACTTTGTGTGGTAAGTAATATGAGTCGGCGCATGTGCAAGTAATTATGGGGTAAGTATAGAATAAATGTAGTGTTTTTGGGATCACAACACTGCCATCCTTCTTCTTCACTAGTACCACTGGTGACATCCATGGACCTTTGAACTCTTCTATTAGACCTTGCTTACGCATTGTTTCAACCATTTCGTCTGCTTCTTCTCGCTTTGCAAGTGGTAATCTTCTTGGTGGTTGCTTGATAGGGCGGGCATCACCGGTGTCAATTTTTTTTTTGCACTATATCAGTTTTTCCATAGTCTTCGTCCCGTAGTGCAAAAATATCGGCAAATTCTTCAAGCAACTTCTTTTCTTTACGATATTCCCCTTGGCTCAGTTTATTAGACGGAAGTATCATTTTGGTTAGCTTTGTGACATCTTTCTTTGGCTGCTTGGTTTCATATAAGTCTGCATATTCTGCTAACACAATCTCTTCGGCTGGTTCACAATGACCCAAGACTTTACCTTTCTTTAATTTGATGCCTTTTTCATGGGAATTTAGGAATCGTACCAAAACTTCTTTCTTTTCATCGATAGTTACTAAGCATTTTCCAACGGCGACATTTCTAATTTGTTCTGTTTGATCTGGTTCTACTAGATAGAATCGATAGCTCCCGGGATCACCAAGAACTTTTGCTCGTACTAAGGTTTCTGCACAAGGAGGGAGCTCAACGTCTTCATATGTCACGATGTTCAGCTTCGAATAATAATTTGATCCCAGAACCATAGGAATCTCTCTGTTGTCGTATTTTATGATTCCTCTTCCAATATCCATTTGAATGTTGTGTCCTCTCATGAAATCGAGTCCAAGTATGCACTCATCCATTATATCTGCGACAAGAAAGCTGTGTGAAAATCGGTTGTCGCCGAGGGATATTGTCATTAATATTTCCCCATACACTTCAACGGATTCTCCCGTAGCAGTTCTCAAAATGTATCGATTTTGTTGCTAAGCCAGTGGTTTTTAGCATAATCGTACCGAAGAATAGACCTGGAAGCACCTGTGCCTACTGTAATCGTACATTTTTGTTCTTGTACTCTCCCGTTGATTATTAAACTGCTACCATTTCGCTGCAATTTCTTAATGTTGATGATGATTCCGGGGGCGTCGATTCTACCGGCCAACTCCTGCGCCGCAGAGTTGGTCTTTACTCGTTTCCCTGTTGCGAGCGTAGTGTTGGTATGGGGCTTACAGCTCCATTGCTTCTTTGTTCCGCTCGCTCTCTTTCTCTACATTTTTCACAGCGAGAGCCGGAGTTACTTTTGTCATCTTGTGGGGAGCTTGATCTTCGTCTCTTTCTGCAATCTCTTTGGAGGTGGCCTTCTTTGTTACAGTTCCAGCATTTAAATCGACTTCGTCTTTTCGATGTATTGATCCGACAGCAGGTGTCTTCTATCTCGGTTACTTCTCTTAGGCGTACCGTACTTCTTGAGGCTTGTTTTGCTGCCTCATATGCCAGAGCGTAAGCCAAAACCTCAGCATTTGGGTTTTTTCCAGCCAGTCGTACTGCTTGATGCAGATCACGATCAGCAAGTGAGTTAATAAATGCTTCTCTTGCGACCTCGTTAACATAATCTTGGCTAAACGTAGGAGAAACCAAATGTGTCAGCCTTTCTATGTCTGCATATAACTGCTGCAATTGATCTCCAGGCTTCTGTGTCCGACTCCGTAGCTGAAGACGGTAAACCTCTAGCATGTGCTGGTTCCCATACCGCAATTCTAAAGCTTGTATTAAAGATGTATAGCTCCGCTGCTCCGCTGGGATAGTCTGTAATAATTCTGCTGCTCCACCTCTAAGTGCCAAGATAAGAGCTGTAGCTTTTTCTTCGTCACTCCAAAAGTTCATTGCTGCTGCCGTTTCGAACTGCAGTCTATATGTTTGCCAGGGCGTTTGGCCGTCAAATGTTGGAGGATGAAGTCTTTTATTTACGGTTACGTCTGTAGATAAAACTCCTGATTGCTTTTTCTTGACGCCCTCCAGCTCATTCTTTATTGCTTCCATATCACCTTTAACTTGTTTAATAGTCATTTGTCCAGAAATTTCTACTTCTTCCAATTTCTTTTCTATATCTGACTTTAACTCTCCCATTTTGTTTTCCACTTGACTTTCCAGACTGACTTTGATAGAGTTTTCTATGGTCTCTAGTTTTTGCTCTACAGTTGATTTCAGGCCTACAAAATGTTTCTGCATGAAAATTTCCATTTCCGCTTTCACTTTTTCAACAGAGACCTTAAGTTCCGCTACTATTGATGACTTCAACTCGATCGTTGATACTTTCTGCTCTTCAATTGCCGCTTTCAATTCGCTTACGGACCCTTCCATCTATGTTTTCAATTCGGCCGTCGATGATTTTTGTTCAGCCATTGATGCTTGTATTGATGATTTCTGTTCAGCCATTGATGAGTTAAGTTTCAACAGAGCATTGAAAAGATCTGTCAAGCTTGGAGTGCTTGCTTCTTTTTCTTCTTCTAGCTCGTCTTCAAAGACGAAAGCCTCTGGATCCTTTCCTTCCTTTTCCATAGCTTCTTGTAGTAATGCTACTAGGATACATTTATTTCCAGTCGTAGGTAGGGAACGTTTACTTAACCCCCTTCAAGTCTTGAACACGTAAATCCTTCAGTTTGCGCCCCATATTCAGATTGACTGCACTATTTCACTTTAATTTCACAGTCGGACTTTTTTTTCAAGTTCACTTTTAGTCTTTCTTAATTAATCCCACTTCTGACACCAATTGTAACGTAAATGGGGCTCTTCGGGCTCCGCGGATTAATTAAGACAATTATTTTTGATTAAAAATGTTCACAAAATTATTCAATTCACTTAATTAGTTCGTTGCACAATTTTCTTGACAATATTTCTTCACAATATTACGTTTCACTTTAACAATTAGAACTTATCACTTCACTGGTTAAAATACAACTGACTCACTAGGCTGCTACTCAGCCCTATTTATACAACTTAGCTTAATTCTAGAAAGTGCAGCAACTTAGGTAAGGTTAGGTTAAAGTGGCTGCCTAAGAAGGCACACTTAGGCCTAAGAGGCCCTTTGTGCTACCACGTTGAGGCTTGAAATTTACAACCCCATAAAATTACCTAAGGAATAGGAGGGTTAACATTCTGTCCCCTGTGCACCGAACCAGTTTTTGTATCTAGTGGCACTAGTTCACGGGAAGTCAAAATTATTTTGACTGGGTTGTGAAGGATGTTCATCCTTAGTTCGTCGTCGGGAACCATTTTGAACTCCCGATAAATCGAGTCAGGTTTTTGACATCTGTGGAGCCTAGCTCGGTTAGCTCTTTGAAGTAGGGGGAGCCCAAGAGCCGGTTCCTACGGTTGGCAAGGGCCGGGCAGCTACCGAGGAGGTGAAGTATGGTTTCCTCTTCCTCCTCGTCGTGGCAACTCCTACAGAAGTCGTTTGAGGGCACGCCCAGCCTATCGGCGTGTCTACCTATGAGGCAGTGACCCGTGATTACGGCTACTGTAGTGCTAATTTTTTTGCGTCCGAGTAGGATGAGCCCTCTTGACCGCTTAAGGTCAAGCTTTGGCCATATCTGTCGGGTAATCAGGCAGGTGTGTTCTTCTTGCCAGTTATTATTAGCAATCCTGAGAGCCTCCATGTAGCTAGCGGTTTACCCGGCTGGTGGTTAATGTCGGAATTAGGACGTCTGGTACCGATTCTAGCTAGTTCGTCGGCTCTGCAATTGCCCGGAATATCACTATGTCCAGGCACCCAGATGAGCCGTACTTTCAGGTGCTCAGCTATGTCATTTAGTGTTGAGCGACATATTATGACCGTTTTGGAGGTTGTGTATACTCCCGAAAGGGATTTAATAGCTGCCTGACTATCTGTGAAAATACATACATTTCCTGTAGGTAGCGCTAGTTGATTCAGGCGGTCCGCAGCTACTTTTATAGCCATGATTTCTGCTTGAAACACGCTGCAGTAGTCAGGTAAGCGAAATGAGACATCGAGGTCCAAGTGTTCCGAGAATATTCCTCCACCCACTTTGCCATCCAATTTGGAGCCGTCAGTGTAGAGATGCACTGAGTGCTCCCATTGGGGAAGACCTTTCTCCCACTCCGATCTGGTGGGAAAGAAGGAATCGAATTTTGCTCCAAAGAAAGGCTTGGGCCAGGCGTAGTCGATATTGCTGGCAGTTCTATTGTGCAATATTTTGGAGTGACCGAAATCAGTTCGCTTCCAGGTCTGGATTGAGTTAAGCCTAATGGCGGCTGACGATGCGGTTTGCTTACCAAAGAGATCCAACGGTAGAAGGTGGAGAATAGTGTTCAGGGCTTTGGAAGGTGTGGTTCTCAGGGCACCTGTTATCAGCAGTGCTGCCATCCTCTGAACTTTGTCCATTGCTTTGAGATGGGTTGCTATATTTAGTGCCGGCCACCAGACAATCACTCCATACATGAGTATAGGCCGTATGACACTTGTATAGAGCCAATTCACAATGCGTGGTTCCATACCCCATCTTTTCCCTATAGCCTTCTTACACGAGTACAGCGCTACTGTGGCTTTCCGTACTCTTTCTTGGATGTTAGGCTTCCAGGTAAGTTTTCTATCTAGGACTAAACCTAGATACTTAACCTGATTACACACCCATCACTCCATGATGAAGTCTTGGAGAGGGCGTGTTGTAAAACTTTAGCCAGTGTATTGGGGTGCTTTCCTGAACATACCAGGGCAATATCATCGGCGTAGGCAATAACCTTGTGACCGGATAACTCCAGGTCTATGAGCAACTCATTTAGAGTAAAGTTCCATAAGAGTGGTGAAAGGATTCCTCCCTGAGGGGTGCCTCTAGTTACCACTCTTTGGATATTGGATACTCCTAAGCTGGAGATAATGACCCTGCTTTTTAGCATGAGGTCAATAAGTTTGATGAGAGGGTCGTCGATTTCAAGCCTCCTCAAGGATGCCAAGCTGGAGATAATGACCCTGCTTTTTAGCATGAGGTCAATAAGTTTGATGAGAGGGTCGTCGATTTCAAGCCTCCTCAAGGATCTGATCTAATATTGTTGAAAGCACCCTCAATATGTTTTGCTACTGTGGATCAGCTGTGTGCACATTCTATTTTGAATTCTGTGCTCATAATTTGATAATTTTTTGGAACCTTATCATTTATTTTTGTCCTACTATGATTTATGTTATGTCTATATTTTTGTGTAGCTAATTTTGATCGTTAATTTTCTGTTTGCTATATCTTAGTAGATCCGATTTATGCAGTGATATATTAATTTTGTGATCTCTGCAGTACAATTTTTAATATTTTTAATATCTTGCAGCCTTCGCGCTTTGCCCTTTGTTTGGACATACATATATATATTCATCCAATTTATTTCTGGGTATGTTTTTCGCCGCTTCCTGTTTACTTTTTTTTTCGAACTAACTCTGACTGCTGATCTTCTGTGTGTGGTACGGTTCTGGTTTATTTATTGACAATTTTTTTTTGCGCCTATTGCTGATCTTTACTTTTTGTTTTTATCTTAGTTCCCACTGATTGTTTGCTTTTTGATTTCCATTCTATGTCGTTGCGCAGTGTTTTCCTTCATTAGTTTCTGCCTGTTTTTCGGATCCTGTCTCGCTACGTTCGGTTTTGTATTGCACTCTGCTGATCCCATTTTCCGGGCTGGTTTGCCTCACCCTTCATCTGCGTTCTTTTGTTGCTCTCGTCTCGGTCCATTTCATTAATTTATTTATTAGTTTTCTTGTCTTTTATTTATTTTATTCGTCTTCTTTCCGGTTGTTCGCTTGTTGGTTTCTGCTTGTTTTTCTTTTCTATATTGTCCATTGTTCGGTCTTGTATTGATTTCTCCTCTTCATCTCATTTGCGCTCTTTTGTTTCTCTCGTCTCGGTCCATTTCATTACTTTATTTCTAGGTTTTCTGGTCTTTTATTTATTTATTTGTTTTATTCGTCTTCCTTCCGGTTTTCTTGCCTTTTGTTTATTTATTTATTTATTTTCTTTCTCAGTATTTCTTGTCTTTTATTTATTTATTTATTTTATTCGTCCTCCTTCCGGTTTCTTTGTCTTTTATTTATTTATCTATTTTATTCGTCTTCCTTCCGGCTGTTCGCTTATTGATTTCTGCTTCTCCTTTTAATTTTCGTTCTTTTGTTTCTCTCGTCTTAGTCTATTTATTTAGTTTTTATCTGGGTTTTCTGGTCTTTTATTTATTTATTTATTTTTTTCGTCTTCATTCCGGTTTTCTTGTCTTTTATTTATTCATTTATTTATTTTCTTCCTTTCGGTTTTCTTGTCTTTTATTTATTTATTTATCTTATTCGTCTTCCTTCTGGTTTCCTTGTCTTTTATTTGTCTTTTATTTATTTATCTATTTTATTTGTCTTCCTTCCGCTTATTGTTCTCGGCTTCTCCTTTTCATTTGCGCTTTTTTGTTTCTCTCGTCTCAGTCTATTTCTTTAATTTATTTCTAAGTTTTCTGGCCTTTTATTTATTTATTTATTTTATTCGTCTTCCTTCCGGTTTTCTCGTCTCAGTGTATTTCTTTAATTTATTTCTAAGTTTTCTGGTCTTTTATTTATTTATTTAATTTATTCGTCTTCCTTCCGGTTTTCTTGTCTTTTATTTATTTATTTATTTTATTCGTCTTCCCTCCGGTGGTTCGCTTGTTGTTTCTGATTGTTTTATCTTCTATATCGTCCATCATGGTTGTCTGTGGTTCCTGTTCGGGAGAGATAGTCCTTGACGCCGTTGCTTGCGTTGGTGTATGTGGCTTGACTTTTCATCAGGATTGCTTGAAGCGTGCAACGCGATCCTCGCGCCCCTCGACATGTGGTGAATGCTCGGATATCAAACCGTGCCACGTGTTGAGACTTGTAAGGAGCATGATGGAGACGCTTTCTGGCGACTTGTCGCTCGTCGCCGACAAGGTAAGCTTCTTCTCGAGTCGTTGGGGTAATCTCGAACTTTTGTCGGACGATGCTGTCTCTCTGACGGCCAGGATGGACAAATTGATGGGATCTGTTGATACCATCGTATCTAACTCGGGCGTGCTCCTGGAAAAGTCGCATGAGATTTCCTCTCGCATCACATTAATGTCGGGTTCCCTGGACGATGTGCACACAGTGATCGCAAGCCTCGGCCCCTGCCCAACTCCTCTTGTGGGCCCTTCTTCTGTCACCCCCATATTCGACGATATTCTTCGCGGAGTCAAGCAGATGAAATGTGATCTCGGTGCTTGGTCCTCAGTCATTTCTGACACCTCTGAGCATAACATAGCGTTCAATATCGCCACTCTCGCTTCCATCCCCTTCGGCATGATTTCCTGTCGGCGCATTAACCCAGCTAACCGTACAGCAGAACGCGCCTTCACGGCCTCCTTTAAGGTCTTCGTTCCCGAGGAGTTTTTCTTGGCAGCTATATGTCCAAACATGTGGCCTCCCGGCTCGATCGTTCGTGAGTTTATCCCGAGAGCACGCCTAGGCGGGGTCCAGCGCTCAAAAAACTTGTTGGTGAGGTTTCCCTCTTCTACGCCAACGTAACCGGTTTGCGCTCCAAAACTTCACATTTGTTTCCTCTACTAGCGCCTCCAATTTTGACATCATCTGTCTCTCTGAAACCTGGCTCTGTGGCGGTATCTCCGATTTCGAGATTTTCGGGCCCGAGTTTCAGGTCTTTAGGCGGGATCGCCACGCGAATGCGTGTGCACCCGTTGGCGGCGGGGTGCTGTGCGCTGTCAGAACCGGCATCCCTTGTAACACCGTACAGATTGCTCATTCTGACACCTTGGAGCTCATTTGCGTCGCCGTGAAATTCCCTCACAGAAATCTTTACGTTTTCACCCCCTACATTCCCCCTGCTTCACCCTCCGGAGTGTATGACCAGCTGTCCTTTTCCATCGACGGCTTAAGCAGCGCCCTCTCACCCTCTGACGAGGTAGTCGTTCTTGGTGATTTCAACATTCCAGAGGTCGGTTGGACCCGGTCTCCCGAGATTGAAGGGTTATTGCCGTCCTATTCTGGTGCTCCTCAGCATGTGCTGTCCTTCCTAGACACCTGTGCTTCCGCTTGCCTCTCCCAGTGCAATGCCATCGTTAATGATTCGGGCAGGCTGCTCGACCTAAGTAGGTATGGGCGCTCCTTATTCAGGCACAGTGCTGCATAATTGAGCATTTAACTTATTCAACACATATTTGGACATAATTGCGAGTCAATAGTGCAAAAGCGGGTACTAAATTGCTACATAAAAGAATTTATTGCTATCAGTTATCTTGACATAAACAAAACGAGGAATTTGTATTTGCTAATTATCTAATGAATTTGAAAGACATTTTGTATCTTTCCAAGTTCAGGGGACACTTTATATTTATTATACATATGAATACTTAATACCCGCAAAGCAATTACAACCATAGGCACTGACACAAGAAAAACCTAACTCTGTTAAATTATCAACGCGCTGAGTTGTCACGATATATTCTGTAAAAAGGTAGAAAAATAATTTCTGTCTGCCAGGGGCATTGTAAAGGCAGTAATGGTAAGAAATTGTACCTTCACCCCTCGGCGTCAGCTGGGTAATTAACCTAATATAATCATCGAATGAAATGACATCTACTACAAAGTTAATACCCGACTTATAACGAATCATCGGCGGCCATACTGTCTGATAATGCATCATCATCATACAAGACATCTGCGCAGATAATCGCAGTTCAAAATTTTTTTTTCGCGTTGAGTAAAGCTATGTATCAAATTGAGTCAACCCCTAGCACACAGCAAAATTCAAAAGATATAAGTGAGGCTTTAGAGGAGGGAACTTTTCACGCATAAAAATAAACAATGTTTGACAGTACGAAATATATTTGCCCATTTTCTTATAGGCTTTCGTCTCTGTTAGACAACGTCCCACCTGAAACATTAAAGCATCAATTTTGGTTTTTTATTGGTTAAATATTATTTAGGATTGGCTCTTGATGACTCCTTAAAATTTTGTTTGACGCTTTCCTGTTACCAGCGAAACAAAACATTAGAATTAATCCTTCTAACTCAGAAGGCGCACTTCATAGGCAGAATCGCCACATATAACAATATATGGAGGCGAATGAGGCTCCCACACCCATGCAAATAATATTAGTAATTAACACACGAACAAAATACGTCACACATAAAAATATGAGGTGCATAGTCAACAGAGATCATTAAAGCAAATCGCAGTCAAGTCAAAAAGAGGATACATATGCACGACTCTATACATGCCTTTTAAAACAACAATAATAACACTGTTTTCATTTAAAATACAGAAGGATCGACATGCATAACAAACAAAAACGAGAAATTAAAACAAAAAGCAGTGCGAGCAAAAGACTAAATTATAAATTGTAGATACTCCTTTTAAGTGTCACTTTGTCCACACTAGTATCAAATACGTCTCCAATATCATTAGCATACCTACACATGCGATTAATAGGCTCGAACATGCCGTAATTTGTGCGAGAAAAAGCAATCTGAAAAACTGATCGAGGCAGAGGCGGTTCACATAAAACATCACAAATATTTTGAAAACTTTATTTTACATATATTTATAAACACACACGCACATACATCTTACATATTTAAACATTTAGCCTGCCCAGACGGCACCGGCTGCCCCGGAAATTCTCATTACAATGCACTGGTGTCCATTGGCATCCACTAATTCCTGAGAAAAGAAAATAATTATGTTACGAGGGGTTTTTAACTGCGTTATTTTACTTACCAGGTTTTCAGCGGGTAGGTCCTCAAAACCGGGGGTACACACCTCGTACCACTCCCCCGGCTCTGTAGCCTCGTTGACCAGGAGCCTTACTGGTCTGTTTCGCCGATCCCTGGATAGCTCCAACAACTCGTCATAAAGGGAAGGCCACTCCACGCCCGCTGGAGCCCTTCTTGGGCTTTGTAAAATTTGGTGCATCCTCGCTAACATTTTTAAGTAGACTAAATTGACCCCCGAAATTCATCTAACATCTAAGCTCGGTATTTAAAGCTTATCGTAGCTAAAATTTTCAGTAACCGCAAACAATTTCAGTTTCTCACAAAATCACTATAGCAGGTAATCACAATGAATTTAGCAAAACACGATTTTAGTAATTTCTCATGAAAATTATTTCGGCAACCGCAAACAGCTTCCTTCAAAATCATGATAGTAGATAGCAATTATTTTATACTTTTGGCTCGTTTTTGTGAAGTTGTTGCAAATTCAACACCGCAAAGAATTTAGCAATCAATTACAGTATTTTCTCACGAAAATTATTTCAGTAACAGCAAAACAAAAATCATGATAGTAGGTAACCACAAAGAATTTAGTATGCAAATTCTTTAGGTGGTTCTCACCAGAAAACTATGATAAGGAACATGCAAGACTTTTATTTCAGGGGCTTGAATGTAAAAAAAACACCCCGATGATCGATAATGAGACTGTGCGTAAATCGGAAAGTTTTTTCAACAGATAGTGTACCTGCCTAGTAAACCTAATGTACACCGAATTTAATGACTTCAGGGTATCTATTTTGTTTTCGAAATATTCAGGATTTACTTGCTAATTTTAATTCCGACACCTGTATATATATATATATATATATATATATATATATATATATATATATATATATATATATATATATATATATATATATATATATATATATATATATATATATAAACGGGCAATTAGGTGGAAAGCTGTTCGTAGACCTGGTAAAGCTGTTCGTAGACCTGGTAAGCTGTTCATAGACCTGGTAAAAGGTATTCACAGACCTGGTAAAGCTGATCAAAGACCTGGTAAAAGCTGGTCGTAGACCTGGTAAAGCTGTTCGTAGACCTTGTAAAGCTGTTCGTAGACCTGGTAAAGCTGTTCATAGACCTGGTAAAAGGTATTCACAGACCTGGTAAAGCTGATCAAAGACCTGGTAAAAGCTGGTCGTAGACCTGGTAAAGCTGTTCGTATACCTGGTAAAGCTGTTCGTAGACCTGGTAAAAGGTATTCACAGACCTGGTAAAGCTGGTCAAAGACCCTGGTAAAAGCTGGTCGTAGACCTGGTAAAGCTGTTCGTAGACCTGGTAAAAGGTATTCACAGACCTGGTAAAGCTGGTCAAAGACCTGGTAAAAGCTGATCAAAGACCTGGTTAAGCTGATCAAGGACCTGGTAAAAGCTGTTCACAGACCTGGTAAAGCTGTTCATAGACCTGGTAAAAGCTGTTCAGCTGTTCGTCGATCAGGTAAAGCTGTTCATGGCCACCACCACCACCGCCACCGCCACCACCACCACCACCACCGCCACCGCCACCGCCACCACCACCACCACCACCACCGCCACCGCCACCGCCACCACCACCACCACCACCACCACCACAGCCACCACCACCACCACCACCACCGCCACCACCACCACCACCACCACCACCACCACCACCACCACCGCCACCACCACCGCCACCGCCACCGCCACCGCCAACACCACCACCACCACCGCCACAGCCACCACCACCACAGCCACCACCACCACCACCGCCAATGCCACCAACGCCGCCACCACCACCAACAACACCAGCACCAGACCTGATAAAAGCTGTTCATAGACCTAGTAAAGCTGGTCGTAGACCTGGTAAAGCTGTTCATAGACCTGGTAAGAGCTGTTCATAGACCTGGTAAAAGCTGTTCGGAGACCTGGTAAGAGCTATCCATAGACCTGTTCAGATAAGTACAACTCAGTTGACAGACAGTTCAAATCTCATTAAAAGATGGGTAAAAAAGAGATATGTCAGGAAAGGAGAAATAAAACGCAAATTAATTAAAATATATGTATGCAGCTTTTATTTTATTTTAACATTTTCTTTTAAACCCGTAGGGTTCTGAGCCGTAATTTTCAAGAAATCTACGTTTTTCAGCTTTAGGTCTATATATTTTAACTTCGGGGACAGTAACAATTTCATGATTTTGTGTACGGCGTATATTTCGAGATAAAATTTGAATATCTTCATTATCAACGGGGTTCAATATCATATCCTTTATTTTCTCAAAGTTAACAAGTTTCGATGTTTCGTGATTTAAACAGATGCCTTTCACTTTACACTCTGTTTCAATAGAGTTATCCTTTGTGCTGAAAACTTTATATGCATAATTTTTAGGGCCTCCGCACACAAATTCCGTGATATAACTGTCTGGGCCATAACATGCAAGTTCATCGGTCATATCTCCAATAAATGCACCCGTTGGCGGTTCATATTCTCCTTCTCTGCTAACATAAATAACCGAATCTGTATCATAATATAAAACTCGATCACCAAGTTGTTCCAGGTAACTGTACAGCTTCAGACGAGCCTGTGTTGTTGTATAAGCAGCTATACAAACATTTACAGTTGATAGAGAATCAGAGGCTTCCTCCTTGTAAGCCCAATTGGCAATAATTGTTTCTTCATTCACAGGGAGGAGATGATGCACCTCTACCGAGGGGTTAGTCAGTAGGTCATATAGTTCTGAAGGTTTATTTATTATACAAGTTTTTGGCTGGTTTTCTCGCTGTCCAAACTTTCCCCAAAAGGAATTTAATATTAATTTAGTCAGTGATCTTAATCCGGCGTTATTTTCAATTTCAGAAAATTCTAATTTAATGCCCTCATTCTCGAGAAAATCTTCAACGTATTTCTTCTTTTCTTCCTCTGTTTGGTATTTGCCAGACCAGCCTGATGCTTGTTGTTTTATTTTAATGAAACTATTCATCATTGTAGTAAATAATCCCCCTGAACGGGTTAATTTGTCATACTGCGCAATATCATAACGCCATATTTCGTATATCTCAAGTAGTCTGTATCCTTTACACAAGGCTACCTTGACCTCATCAATACCTTGATGCTAACAATTTATATGGATGGGCTTTGTCGGAATCACTTCCATATGCAGGTTTTGATTGTGTAGATAACTTTGCTAATATAGATTTCATGAATGTTCCTGAAAATTCAGAAGTAGGATATATTTTAGAAGTTATCTACCCAATCAAAACCTGCATATGGAAGTCATTCCGACATAGCCCATCCATATAAGTTGTTAGCATCAAGGTATTGATGAGGTCAAGGTAGCCTTGTGTAAAGGATACAGACTACTTGAGATATACGAAATATGGCGTTATGATATTGCGCAGTATGACAAATTAACCCGTTCAGGGGGATTATTTACTACAATGATGAATAGTTTCATTAAAATAAAACAACAAGCATCAGGCTGGCCTGGCAAATACCAAACAGAGGAAGAAAAGAAGAAATACGTTGAAGATTTTCTCGAGAATGAGGGCATTAAATTAGAATTTTCTGAAATTGAAAATAACGCCGGATTAAGATCACTGGCTAAATTAATATTAAATTCCTTTTCGGGAAAGTTTGGACAGCGAGAAAACCAGCCAAAAACTTGTATAATAAATAAACCTTCAGAACTATATGACCTACTGACTAACCCCTCGGTAGAGGTGCATCATCTCCTCCCTGTGAATGAAGAAACAATTATTGCCAATTGGGCTTACAAGGAGGAAGCCTCTGATTCTCTATCAACTGTAAATGTTTGTATAGCTGCTTATACAACAACACAGGCTCGTCTGAAGCTGTACAGTTACCTGGAACAACTTGGTGATCGAGTTTTATATTATGATACAGATTCGGTTATTTATGTTAGCAGAGAAGGAGAATATGAACCGCCAACGGGTGCATTTATTGGAGATATGACCGATGAACTTGCATGTTATGGCCCAGACAGTTATATCACGGAATTTGTGTGCGGAGGCCCTAAAAATTATGCATATAAAGTTTTCAGCACAAAGGATAACTCTATTGAAACAGAGTGTAAAGTGAAAGGCATCTGTTTAAATCACGAAACATCGAAACTTGTTAACTTTGAGAAAATAAAGGATATGATATTGAACCCCGTTGATAATGAAGATATTCAAATTTTATCTCGAAATATACGCCGTACACAAAATCATGAAATTGATACTGTCCCCGAAGTTAAAATATATAGACCTAAAGCTGAAAAACGTAGATTTCTTGAAAATTACGGCTCAGAACCCTACGGGTTTAAAAGAAAATGTTAAAATAAAATAAAAGCTGCATACATATATTTTAATTAATTTGCGTTTTATTTCTCCTTTCCTGACATATCTTTTTTTTACCCATCTTTTAATGAGATTTGAACTGTCTGTCAACTGAGTTGTACTTATCTGAACAGGTCTATGGATAGCTCTTACCAGGTCTCCGAACAGCTTTTACCAGGTCTATGAACAGCTCTTACCAGGTCTATGAACAGCTTTACCAGGTCTACGACCAGCTTTACTAGGTCTATGAACAGCTTTTATCAGGTCTGGTGCTGGTGGTGGTGGCGGCGTTGGTGGCATTGGCGGTGGTGGTGGTGGTGGCTGTGGTGGTGGTGGCTGTGGCGGTGGTGGTGGTGGTGGTGGCGGTGTCGGTGGCGGTGGCGGTGGCGGTGGCGATGGTGGTGGCGGTGGTGGTGGTGGTGGTGGTGGTGGTGGTGGCGGTGGTGGTGGTGGCTGTGGTGGTGGTGGCTGTGGTGGTGGTGGTGGTGGTGGTGGTGGCGGTGGCGGTGGCGGTGGTGGTGGTGGTGGTGGTGGTGGTGGTGGTGGTGGTGGCGGTGGCGGTGGTGGTGGTGGCCATGAACAGCTTTACCTGATCGACGAACAGCTGAACAGCTTTTACCAGGTCTATGAACAGCTTTACCAGGTCTGTGAACAGCTTTTACCAGGTCCTTGATCAGCTTTACCAGGTCTTTGATCAGCTTTTACCAGGTCTTTGACCAGCTTTACCAGGTCTGTGAATACCTTTTACCAGGTCTACGAACAGCTTTACCAGGTCTACGACCAGCTTTTACCAGGGTCTTTGACCAGCTTTACCAGGTCTGTGAATACCTTTTACCAGGTCTACGAACAGCTTTACCAGGTCTACGAACAGCTTTACCAGGTCTACGACCAGCTTTTACCAGGTCTTTGATCAGCTTTACCAGGTCTGTGAATACCTTTTACCATTTTACCAGGTCTATGAACAGTTTTACCAGGTCTACGAACAGCTTTACCAGGTCTACGAACAGCTTTACCAGGTCTACGACCAGCTTTTACCAGGTCTTTGATCAGCTTTACCAGGTCTGTGAATACCTTTTACCAGGTCTATGAACAGCTTTACCAGGTCTACGAACAGCTTTACCAGGTCTACGAACAGCTTTCCACCTAATTGCCCGTTTATATATACATATATATATACAGGTGTCGGAATTAAAATTAGCAAGTAAATCCTGATTATTTCGAAAACAAAATAGATTCCCTGAAGTCATTAAATTCGGTGTACATTAGGTTTACTAGGCAGGTACACTATCTGTTGAAAAAACTTTCCGATTTACGCACAGTCTCATTATCGATCATCGGGGTGTTATTTTTTACATTCAAGCCCCTGAAATAAAAGTCTTGCATGTTCCTTATCATAGTTTTCTGGTGAGAACCACCTAAAGAATTTGCATACTAAATTCTTTGTGGTTACCTACTATCATGATTTTTGTTTTGCTGTTACTGAAATAATTTTCGTGAGAAAATACTGTAATTGATTGCTAAATTCTTTGCGGTGTTGAATTTGCAACAACTTCACAAAAACGAGCCAAAAGTATAAAATAATTGCTATCTACTATCATGATTTTGAAGGAAGCTGTTTGCGGTTGCCGAAATAATTTTCATGAGAAATTACTAAAATCGTGTTTTGCTAAATTCATTGTGGTTACCTGCTATAGTGATTTTGTGAGAAACTGAAATTGTTTGCGGTTACTGAAAATTTTAGCTACGATAAGCTTTAAATACCGAGCTTAGATGTTAGATGAATTTCGGGGGTCAATTTAGTCTACTTAAAAATGTTAGCGAGGATACACCAAATTTTACAAAGCCCAAGAAGGGCTCCAGCGGGCGTGGAGTGGCCTTCCCTTTATGACGAGTTGTTGGAGCTATCCAGGTATCGGCGAAACAGACCAGTAAGGCTCCTGGTCAACGAGGCTACAGAGCCGGGGGAGTGGTACGAGGTGTGTACCCCCGGTTTTGAGGACCTACCCGCTGAAAACCTGGTAAGTAAAATAACGCAGTTAAAAGCCCCTCGTAACATAATTATTTTCTTTTCTCAGGAATTAGTGGATGCCAATGGACACCAGTGCATTGTAATGAGAATTTCCGGGGCAGCCGGTGCCGTCTGGGCAGGCTAAATGTTTAAATATGTAAGATGTATGTGCGTGTGTGTGTTTATAAATATATGTAAAATAAAGTTTTCAAAATATTTGTGATGTTTTATGTGAACCGCCTCTGCCTCGATCAGTTTTTCAGATTGCTTTTTCTCGCACAAATTACGGCATGTTCGAGCCTATTAATCGCATGTGTAGGTATGCTAATGATATTGGAGACGTATTTGATACTAGTGTGGACAAAGTGACACTTAAAAGGAGTATCTACAATTTATAATTTAGTCTTTTGCTCGCACTGCTTTTTGTTTTAATTTCTCGTTTTTGTTTGTTATGCATGTCGATCCTTCTGTATTTTAAATGAAAACAGTGTTATTATTGTTGTTTTAAAAGGCATGTATAGAGTCGTGCATATGTATCCTCTTTTTGACTTGACTGCGATTTGCTTTAATGATCTCTGTTGACTATGCACCTCATATTTTTATGTGTGACGTATTTTGTTCGTGTGTTAATTACTAATATTATTTGCATGGGTGTGGGAGCCTCATTCGCCTCCATATATTGTTATATGTGGCGATTCTGCCTATGAAGTGCGCCTTCTGAGTTAGAAGGATTAATTCTAATGTTTTGTTTCGCTGGTAACAGGAAAGCGTCAAACAAAATTTTAAGGAGTCATCAAGAGCCAATCCTAAATAATATTTAACCAATAAAAAACCAAAATTGATGCTTTAATGTTTCAGGTGGGACGTTGTCTAACAGAGACGAAAGCCTATAAGAAAATGGGCAAATATATTTCGTACTGTCAAACATTGTTTATTTTTATGCGTGAAAAGTTCCCTCCTCTAAAGCCTCACTTATATCTTTTGAATTTTGCTGTGTGCTAGGGGTTGACTCAATTTGATACATAGCTTTACTCAACGCGAAAAAAAAATTTTGAACTGCGATTATCTGCGCAGATGTCTTGTATGATGATGATGCATTATCAGACAGTATGGCCGCCGATGATTCGTTATAAGTCGGGTATTAACTTTGTAGTAGATGTCATTTCATTCGATGATTATATTAGGTTAATTACCCAGCTGACGCCGAGGGGTGAAGGAACAATTTCTTACCATTACTGCCTTTACAATGCCCCTGGCAGACAGAAATTATTTTTCTACCTTTTTACAGAATATATCGTGACAACTCAGCGCGTTGATAATTTAACAGAGTTAGGTTTTTCTTGTGTCAGTGCCTATGGTTGTAATTGCTTTGCGGGTATTAAGTATTCAAATGTATAATAAATATAAAGTGTCCCCTGAACTTGGAAAGATACAAAATGTCTTTCAAATTCATTAGATAATTAGCAAATACAAATTCCTCGTTTTGTTTATGTCAAGATAACTGATAGCAATAAATTCTTTTATGTAGCAATTTAGTACCCGCTTTTGCACTATTGACTCGCAATTATGTCCAAATATGTGTTGAATAAGTTAAATGCTCAATTATGCAGCACTGCGCCTGAATAAGGAGCGCATCAGGACTATGCATGCTATGGTGATTATTTGTCTTCACTTGTATTCACTTCACGAGTACTAATAATATTTGAGAATTGCTAATAAAATAAATATTGCAGTTTGATTTAAATGTACCTACTGCAAATACACTGGGGGCTCAACGTATCGCTTAATTTCTTAATGGCATTCAAAACGTTTGAAATAAATTTTTACCTTGCAACACAACCTGGTTGTTGTACCAAGGATACAGAGACTTTTTCCCTTTTTTTAAAGCTGTCGTGATGCTACTAGAAACTGAACTAGATTGTGTCAGAAGCCTGTCTTGAGAAAAAAGCTGAAACTTGTTAGATGGTTCTATCTGCTTATCTAAGTTTAAAGTATAATTTATATGCAGCAACTGTAATAATATAATTTTATTGATCTACATAGTAAAACAAATCATTCGATATCACATTCTTAGGTTTATTATTAATATTCTAATTACTAAATTCCAAAATATAACTATATCCAATACATCCGTAGTTTGTGATGAAATAGGTAGCTTCATTCAGTTTCTGAATTGCGGATTGGGCTATGAAATTAAAACGTGCTGGTAAGAACAACTGATGATTCTCTAATTCTAGCATAATCCGGTCACCATATGCTGTTTTTAGTCTTTCCGCATGTAAATCCTGTATGTACATCTTTGATCCATGGCGTTTATGTGAAGAAGTGGCTTATATCTTCGTAAATTGAGATTCTCTAAACCCTCACTTATATCTTTTGAATTTTGCTGCTGTACTAGGGCTTGACTCATTTTGATATATATGCCTTTACTCAACGCGAGAAACTATTGAACTGCGCTTATCTGAGCAGTTGTCTTGTACGCTGATGCATTATCAGACAGTATGTCCATCGATGATTCGTTATCCGACGGTATTAACTTTGTAGGAGATGTCATCTCATTCGATGATTATATTAGGTTAATTACCCAACTGACGCCGTGGGGTGAAGGAATAATTTCTTACCATTACTGCCTTTACAATGCCCTGACCTTATTGTGCTAGTTGCGCTTTGGTGCCAGAAATTATTTTTCTACCTTTTTACAGAATATATCGTGACAACTCAGCGCGTTGATAATTTAACAGAGCTAGGTTTTTCTTGTGTCAGTGCCTATGGTTGTAATTGCTTTGCGGGTATTAAGTATTCATATGTATAATAAATATAAATGGTCCCCTGAAATTGGAAAGATACAAAATGTCTTTCAAATTCATTAGATAATTAGCAAATACAAATTCCTCTGATAAGCACGAATTTACTCACAGTCGAAATACAGTGCCAAAGCTTTTGACCACATCTTCAGATAAGAGACGCTATTGTCTTGCCTGTATACAAATCTGAAATTCTATTCTGATAACTGAACATAATGATCATGTTAATATCTTTCTTCTTCTTCCTATCTAAAGTTCAAGGTTACTACACGAAAATATGATATGATATAACTCCCGAATTCATGTCTATATTTAGATTTGGAAAAGAAATTGCATAATAATCTTTTAAAGTTCAAGGCTTTTGTTGTTTCAGCAAATCGTTTTTCTTATCGCCACCCAAAACATTTACGAGTCTGGGGCATTCAACTCTTATCGGCAAATTTTTACGCTGACCAAATCGAGTCCAGACGTTTTACTACGCCTTATCAGCGAATTGTTATGCTAAAAGAAATCGAGCCAGACAGTTATTAATCAGCGAATTTTTAAGAAATTGCGAATGCTATTTTTAAATCGCTTTTTCGGCTAATTGCAGAAGTCCTCCAGAGATGGCATCTTAAAATTCAATAAGCCAATAAAGTCTATTTGTCTCACCCTGCTCGTATTCATATATTCGCAAAATAAAAATCCAATTGGCTATTTTTAGCTCAAAACATTAGTTTATATACTGACTTAAGAATACCAACCACAATTAGCTTGCTAGCCTCAGGGCTAGAGCGCTTTCCTTCGAATCACAACAACCGAGGTTCGAGACCCGAAAACAGATTTTGCGCTTTTTAACAGCTGGCAATAAAATTAAATTTCTACATGTGACATCACCCCATCCATTAGCCAGACAGTCAGCAAGTGTCACACACACACACACACACTTAACCAACAACCAGCCAGCCAGCCAGTGACTAGTCAACATATGACTTCAGGGAATTCCCTCCTATGACGTCATACAACCGGATGTTTACAAGCCAACAGGGAATCCCCTCCCGGAATTTCCTACTATGACATCAGACACCAAGGGAAGCCCCGCCCCCATTACGTCATAGGCTACAATTCTACAGATACCCATGTCTACCGGATGTCTGCCTAAACCGCCCCCATACCTACTGACCTAATTTTCCTCACCGACCCGGATGGCTCATTGGTGCAGCGGTGCCGAACCCCTCTGGTCCCAGAGTCTTGTCACCATCCTGCTCTTCAGGTCCTCTTCTGTTTCGATGCTGTCGAGAACTTCTCTTCCACTTTGCACGGCTGCTGCTTCAACTTCAGATCTGCCGATTTCTCTATCATCAATGATTGGCTTTTGGACTACGACTGGGCTGCTGTCCTAACCGAGGCGGATATTGACCAGGCCGTCCATTCTTTTTACAACACTTTTTATACCTGCTTCACGCCGTGTGTTCCGATCTCGTTTTCCTCTCCTTCCTCCTCCAGTTCATCGCAACCCTGGATCGATGGCCATTTGAGACACCTTAAAAATCTAAAGTGTAAAGCCTGGAAAAAGTTTTGCTCCTCTAGGCGCGATGAGGACTACCTGGTTTATTATGACCTACACCTGCGATTCTCCTCTGATCTACAGGCGTCATACAGTAGATTCCTGTCTAACTCGAGATCCAATTCGCTCAATAATCCCAGACAGTTTTGGAAGTTCATCAACTCTAAGCGACGCAGCGATGGATACCCTTCCTCCCTGAGGCTGGGTGACCGCGAGAGTCATGACCCTCTTGTGGTGGCAAACGCTTTCGCTGACTTCTTTAGTACCGCTTTCTGTGACCCTTACTGTGATGTTTTTTCCAATGACTTCTCCCACTTGACAAGGCTCCCACTTACTTCGCTTAAATCCAAAGAGCTTGTTTTCAACGACTCGGCTGTCTCCGCTTATCTGTCGAATCTGCCCGACATGTTTTCGTGTGGTCAGGACGGGGTCCCAGCCTCGTTTTTGAAAAGATGCTGCTCATCTATCACTCCTATCCTCTGTCGCCTGTTTAACCCCTCCCTGCGCTGTGGTCATTTCCCGAAGCTCTGGAAAGATTCCGTGATAATCCCTCTTCACAAGAAGGGAGACAAGGCGGACATATCGAACTACAGACCCACCGCCAACTTGTCACACATTGCTAAGGCCTTCGAAACCCTGATAAGTGATGTGCTCCGCTTTCATTGTAAATCCTTCCTGGGTTCTTTTCAGCACGGCTTCATGAAGGGTAAGTCAACCACCACCAATCTGCTCGAATTCGTACATTACTGTTTGCCCCTGATCGAATCGGGTATGCATGTCGACTGCATATTCACTGACTTCAGCAAGGCCTTTGATAGGATTAACCATGGCATTCTCGTTCATAAGCTCAGCCTGCTCGGTTTTCCGCCGCTCTTCGTGGAGTGCCTGTCATCTTTCCTGTCCGGCCGTTGCCAACGCGTCCTGTTCCGTGACGCCCTATCCACCGCAATTCCAGTCACCTCTGGTGTGCCCCAGGGTAGCATCCTTGGCCCGCTCCTCTTCATTATTTACATCAATGACGTCTCGTTACTTCTGCCCAGGTCCAGAATACTGTGTTATGCTGATGATGCTAATTCCACGCTTGGCTTTGTAAAACGATGGCCTAGAGAGCTTGACGATCCCTATTTGACAAGGCTTCTCTACTGCACTTTCGTCAGACCTATCCTGGAGTACGCCAGTCCCGTCTGAGATCCTTACTTCGCAGTGCACATTAACCGAATCGAGTCAGTTCAACGTAGATTCCTTAGGTTCGCCCTTCGCGGCCTCCCCTGGCGCGACCCTACCTACCTCCCTCCTTATTCTGCCAGACTTAGTCTGATTTCCCTTGACACACTTGAAAAAAAACGCAAGGTCTCCAAAATTGTTTTTTTATTTGATCTGTTGCAGGGGTCGATCGATTCTGGCGAATTACTCAACGACGTGAGCATTTCCGTCTTCTTTTATAAATAAATAAATAAATAAATATCAAGGAAGTCTACAAGTGAATATTCCTTCTGTAGTAGCGAATGCTCTATGATTGTGGTAAGTTCGTGTAGGGCTGTCTCTACGGACTTACCTTTAGTATAAGCATGTTGCGAGAGAGAGACAACTTGGAATGATTGATTGTCTCTTTAATGTAGATATCTAGGAGTCTCTCCAAGGTTTTGAGCAGAAAGTAGGAGAGACTAATGGGCCTAAAATCATTGGGCTTATAATGTGAGGCTTTTCCTACCTTAGGGATAAAAACCACCCTCACCTTCGTCCATGAGGATGAAATATAGGTGAGGTTAAGGCAAGCCTCGTAGATGACCATTAGCCACGGAATAGGAGGCTAGTTGTAGTTCAGCTGGGATGATGTTATCCAATCCCGGTGATTTATAGGGCTTGAAACTTCGTATCGCCCATTTCAGTTTTCTTGTATCAAGTATCTTGTGGACCAGTTCATGGTTGCTTGGAGTATCCGGCAGCTCTACTCTTCTGTTCGTAGAGCAACCCGGAAAGTGAGTGTTTACAAGTAGCTCCAGCGACTCAAGACTGGATGAAGTCCAACTACCATCACTCTTGGTCAGGAGGCTTGGGGTGATGGGCGTTGTTGAGAGGATTTTCCGCAAACGACTCGCTTCAGAGGAGCTTCCAATTTTATTACAGAATCCCTCCCATGAGGATCGTTATGCTTTCCTAATCAGTTTCTTAAACAACTTACTTCTAGAAATTTCCGTTATTCATTTCCACCACACGAAGTCACCACAGGTTCGAGTCGGCCTTGACTTCATACGGCATCTGACGTTTTTTTAGTTTCCGGAATTCGGGACATGCGCAGTGCACAGCTTGATTTCGTCACGTAACCTATGCCAGACTACAGTGCATATTACACTATTATAGCTTGTATTAAGCTTAAATAAACAAATAAATTAAGCTATCTTTTCATGTTAGTACTTTTTGTACTGCGTTTAAGATGCTGGAGTAGGGAATGAAACCGTTCTTGCGTAAATATTGTTGTTTTGTGGAAAATGGTACATTAATTGAATACAGTGTTTTTCCTGATAATAGTAGGATAATTATTTACTATAGAAAAATTACCTTCGCCGCCGCCTAGGTATAGGTAAGGTGTTAAGCATCTTGAAGCGCGATTTTTTCTCCTGAAAATGATGCTTTACGATACTTGAGATTGGAGATGAAGTTTTGTACATAGTTTGAATACACTATTGGCCATCTTATTGTGTTACATATTACTGTTGGTCCAGTCACTTACCAGTTCTGATAAGTAGCTGCTAGAGAGTGTGATGTCAATTACCTCCCTCCGACGGCCATTGTCAAATGTAGGGTCAGATCCACGGTTTAGTACAACTAGGTTAGTAGTTAGCAAATAATCACCTCTTCTGTCGACTCGATGAGCTCCCTGAGTTTTCTCGTCAGTGGTGGTTCAGTGGAGTCGTATGGGAAGTACGCAGAGCAGATTAGCACCCAGCATCTGCGTCCCCCCGCACATACCACCACTCTGGCAGCTGTCAGGCCTCTTGTACATAAGTTTATGGACGGCAAACAGTTAATTTTTGCTTTGTTGTATACAATACAGGCGGCCTGCTGTCCTTGGTATCATAGAGGATTCCAAATCCAGCTTGTCGCAGTCCCGAAATCTGACCGAAACTTACCTAAGGTTCCTGGATGAGGGCCAGATCTGCAGCTTGAGTGGCCTGCAGTATACAGAGAACTGCGGAGGCAGCCCACTGTGTTCAGGCTCATCCGTCAGCCTATTTCACTCAAGGGGTTTTCCCTCAATTATGGAAAAACTCTTATATTATTCCCATTTTCAAAAAAGGCTGCCTTAAACAGCACAGAGGTGATGCTAAAGAAGAGTCTCATCTGCCGCTCTTTCAGTGCCTTGATAGACCCTTCGTCAATGGAGAGTGCAAGCGTGTGTCCGCCCTTGTTCCGCTTTACGGCCCAATACCATCCAAGTTGATGCTGGATTCGGCTGGCTCTGCTTCTCGAGCTTCCGCAGGACATCTGCCGGATCCCCGTTGTTTTTGGGGATCCACACTACTGCCCTGTACAGCTTTGTTAGGTCCTTCTCCTCAATAACCTTAAGGAAGGCCCTTCCCAAGGTGTTAATTTGGGTATCACACGCACCAACCATCCTCCGGTGACCGCCGTAGCACGGGTAAGCCTCAATGTGCCCCCTGATACCCGGGTTCTCCAGAATTGTGGGACAGTTTCCTCAGCCGTAGTGTCGTCTATGGCCTGGTCAAGTGCTTTCCTCAGTGCCTTGATCTGCTCATTCGTCAGCCTATTTGGGCCCATTGATTTTCATCCTTACAATAAATGATGTTGATTGTGTCATCAAACACTCAGAGTTGTCCACTTATGCTGATGACATAAAAATAATTAAACATATCTCCTCCACAACCAACTCTCTTCTTCTGTAAAAGTACCTGGATTGGTTCACTACATGGTGTGAATGAAAAATTTTCTTGAGCTCAATGTCTCCAAATGCCAGTCCATCTCTTATTCCCGTGAGCGTCTTACCACCACCCCGAGAGTCTATATGTTAACCGACGTACCAGTCCCTTTCGTTACCTCTTTGTGTAGCCTAGAAATAATCTGTGATAACGAACTCAATTTCCGTTCCCATATTCACAGTATAATTAACAGAGCTAACTCCGCGCTAGGGTTTGTGAACCGCTGGTCTAGACAGTTCTCCAATCCTTATGTTTCCAAATCTCTCTATATCTCCTTCGTTAGACCTCTCCTTGAATATGCCAGCCAGGTATGGTGACCTTCACAAACAACCCACATTAACAGGATTGAATCTTTCCAGAGTAGGTTCATTCGCTTTGCTCTACGTGATCTTCCGTGGGTAGACAGTTTCAACCTTCCTTCCACCTTATGAAAACCGTCTGAAACTTATCGACTTACCACCCCTAAGTAAGTCGTGATAATTCCGACATTCTCTTCATACAGCAGCTATTAACTGGTGCCATAGACTGCCCTTCAATCCTGCAATCTTAACCCATCTATACCAACAATAGCCCGCAACCTTACGTCCACTCCCCTTCTACGACTGAATTAACAGGATGTTACGAAAAGTCAACGACTTTTCCTCCCTAGCTTATACTATTTATTATGACTTATCATTTCTTATAGCTTGTAGTATTAGTATTATTTTATAGCTATAGTATTATTTATTTTCAATATTTTTGTATTATTCTGTTATAGCTTGTATTAAGTTTAAATAAACAAATAAATTTAGCCATCTTTCTATGTTAGTACTATTTATCCTCCGCTTAAGGTGCTGGAGTAGGGAATGAAACCGTACTTGCGTAAATATGGTTGTTTTGTGAAAAGTGGTACATTTATTGATACAGTGTTTTTCCTGGTAATAGTAGGATAATTATTTATTACAGACAATAGGCGTGGCAATAAGGTGTTAAGCATCTTGAAGCGCAATTTTTTCTCCTGAAAATGATGCTTTACGGTACTTGAGATTGGAGATGAAGTTTTGTACAAAGTTTATATACACTATTGGCCATCTTTTTGAGTTACATATTACTGTTGGTCCTGCACTTAAGATAGAATAGGAGTTGAAACCGTACTTGCGTTAATATTGTTGTCAAATTTGTGGAAAAAGGTACATTTACTGATGCTGTGTTTTTCCTAATAGGATAATTACTTACTATAGAGAAAATACTTTTGCGGCCCTCCAAGTATCCCGACCATAATTAGGTCGACCAATATTGTGTGTTGTGTTCGTTTGCTGTCGTAGTTTTAATTTAATGATTTTCCTGTCGTACTCCACTTAGTTATTTTTGCTGTCGTATTTTCAATTGTTGATGTTGCTGCCGTTGCACCCGTTTGTGGACCTCGAAACTTATATACTGGTGGTCGCTTCCCGAGTAGTCCTCCAGCACTCTCCACTCCCGTATCGGCGGCACCAGTGTTTTGGAGGCAAGAGAAAAATGCGGGATGGTTTCGGCATACCCAGCGCGTCGGAAGGTTGTCACGCTACCGATGTTTAGAACCAGGAGCCCTGTTCAGGCGGCCATTTCCAGGATGATTCTGCCTTGTGTGTCCGTCTGTAACTTGCCCCACGCCAGCGCCCAGGGCCGCCGACAGGGGAGGGGCGAAGGGGGTAAACCCCCCGGGCCCGGGCTTTCAAAAGGGGCCCCGTCATCTAAGTCATCAACCGAAAATTTTTTCCATTTTAATTATTTCTATAAAAAAATGTTTCGCGATCGAAAAAGTGTAATATACTAGATAGATTTTAAATTGAAAGTCAATCATTCGATTGTATATGGGCACGTAAACGTTTAGTGCCGGGCCAGAAATTCCTTTCGCGGGGGCCCGTATGTGGTACCCCCCGGGCCCGAATTTTGTCTCTACGGGCCTGCCAGCGCCCTTACGTTAAAGTCTCCCGGAGTCTACCTAAGTGCTTACGACCTCATCCTCCAGTTAGTCCAATTTGTCAAGGAAGTCCTGAATGGGTTTGTTCGGCGTTAAGTAGCAGCTGAAATACGTCACTGCTGCATGTTTCACCCAGACAAAACCACTGCTTTTGCCGTGGGCCTCCACCTGGGTTCTTCTGTGGTCTGGCGTCCAGATGGCTGCAGGTCAGGATACCCGTAGCTGCTTGTCCTTGCACTGCTAACTGATCAGTAGTAGCTCGACCTGTTTTTCTTGGCACAGTTGGAACAGGAGGTCATCAGCTATCCTGCTTTACGCATATTTCCATGGAAGACACGGATCATTTTGGGGTTTTTGGGCCATTTCCAGCGTCCTGAGCCCGGAACATGTGCGTGTTCTTGATCACCCACCCCTCTCTGCCACCTGAAACATCGTGCCACTACCACTCTCTTCCGCACCCTGCAGTAGAGCCAACCGACCTTTACCCTACCTTTGTTCAGGAGTTGCTCCGCTGACTTCTCCTCAATCTCGATAATGTCCTCGGCACCTTCACTTCGCTCAGGGCTGGAAGTTCGCGTCTGAAAGCTTCCTCCACCTCCTCTTTTTCCGTATAGCAGTACAGTTCTCTGATCTCCAGACTGCACCTTGGGACCAGTTTGCGGACCATGGCCCTTCCGTTGAGGAGGCTTTTCACCAACTCTTCGAAGGCCGATTTGTCCCCTGCTTCAGTTCCGAGATCCATAAGGACCTCGCCCTGCTTCGTCCGCCGGATCGACTTGATCTCCGTCTTTAAATTTTTCCGGATCGCGCCCAGCACTTCAGCGTAGGAACATCCTTTTCCTGGGTTTATGAGGAGTGCTTTGATTTTGGGTTTTCTCCTGCTCTTCTTTGGCGGGTCCCTCCGCTTCTCCGCGTGTTCCTTAGGTTTGATCAAAGCCATTTGCCGCGGGCGCCCTGACTCACCTCTTCTTTCTTCTTATGCCGGAAGGTTTTGGGTCTTACAACGTTCCACGCTGCCGGCGATTCGTCACACTCCCTTTTCCTCTTCTTACCCTCCTGTTCTCCCACGCCAAACATCATAATAAAATTAAATTGTTTTTTCTGTCTTTGACCTTTACCATTACTGTGGTCAACAACGCCTTATGCGTTTCATTTGATAAGAAACTCCTTACCTCCTTGTCTTCCTTTTCAGATTTCGTTTCTTGAAACACCATTTCAATAGATTCGCTTGTTTCAAGACTTCCCCGATGTTGCCCCAAACACTTTCTAGGCTGATGAGTGTTTGCAGACGGCAAATGCAACAAGTGATTATTGGAACCTTCCGCACTTTGAACCTTTTGTTGGCAGGACATTTACTAGCTGCGTGCTTGTATGAGAAACAATTAAAACATCTTCTAGAGGACTCAATGCACCTTCTGCGGCTTGGCGTATGTAATTTTCAAAATCGTTTGCAAACACAGAAATAATGAGTACCATCACATGGCGGGCATTTATTGATATTTGAAACATAGCATGTTTTTGTAGTATGTTTTTGAGGTTTGATATTCACCGAAAGTGACATATACTCCAAAATTCTAAATCTCGTAGTTAAGAATTTTTGGAAATGCTCAAATGGATAGAGGAAATTCTTCTTCCCAAAACTGTGTAGGGCAATTTTTGAACAAGTAGATAGACCAATATTGTGCTCCAGGCTGTCACGTCGATATCTAACGTCTTTAACTGTTGTATACATTCCTCCGTAGTATCTAGAAATGATTTGATGATTTTACTGATTTCTGTTTCCAATTTTGGTTGATTTGTGAGTAACTTCAATTGTGTGTTGACGAGTAATATCCTATTTTCATATCTTTGTTTAAGCTTTTCCCAACCTGGAATATAGTCTTGCCGGGTGATAGGAACATGCCTCAATAATCACTCAGCTTTTCCTTTTAAGCATCTTTTCAAGTGATGCATTTTTTGCATCTCTGACAATTGCGGACTATTATGTATCAATGAGACAAACAGGTCATCAAATGATCGCCAAGATGCATACTCTCCATCAAATTTTTGGTAGATTTATTCTCGGAACTGTGTTTACTAACTACACTCCAGCATATTAAGTGTTGAACCAACCCTTATAACACAGAAAGGTCGGAATGCCAACATCATTTTCAAATGAAAAAATCGCACTTCAAGATGCTTAACCGCTCATTGCCTCCCCCAATTACTCCCATCGACCCAATTACGGAAGCAATACCTAGGAGGCGGCGAAGATACTCTTTCTACAACAAATAAGAATTCTACTATTATTAGGAAAAACACAACATAACACAACATTTGCTCAATAGCTGCTTAATCGTGGCAGTTTGACAGTTTCTGCGTGTTAACTTATTTCTCCATGACCTTTTTTTGAGTGACTTAGTTGTTTATTTACATTGACACAGTTTCTGCGTGTTTATGGGATTGTTCAAATATTAGGCCCTGTCACGTTTTACGCCTCATGAAGGGGTCGTTGTTACGCTCTCCACCGACCAAACATTTATAGCAGATAAGGTCAACGAGACATCTTCAAACTTGGTCGGACTTCAGATTTTGTCCGATGACTGCGCAGGTTTAACTTCAAAACTGTAGAAGCTACTTCATATCGCTGAGGTTTTGAGCAGGTGTCCGTCGCTGCTTTCCAACAAGATTTACGAGCTGTCTTCGAAATTTGGCGGGCTGGTTCACCTTCGCCTTCCATCGGCCAACCTGCTGAGTTAAGTATACGTATCACCTGCCTACGCTATCAAGTTTGAACGTTATGGGAGGTTTTCCAGGGCACATAGTGTGTTGGAGACGAAGCCGGTAAGGTTGGGGCTTGTAGATCTTCCTTTGAGGCAGCCATGTTGGGAGAGGGAGAAGATAGACTTACAGTGGAAGAATATGGAATCATAGACCAATTTTGCGAATAGTTTGGGTATGGATGATAATTTAGCAATGGGTCTTTATTTGGATACATCCTTCTTGCAGCCTTTTTTGAAGATGGGAATAATGCAAGAGTTTTTCCATAATTGAGGGAAAACCCCTTGAGTGAAATAGGCTGATGAATGCGCAGATCGAGGCTCTGAGGAAAGCACTTGACCAACCCATAGACGATACTACGGCCGAGGAAACTGCCCCACCTTTCTGGGGATCCCGGGTATCAGGGGGCACATTGAGGCTAACCTTAGCTACGGCGGTCACCAGAGTCTGGTTGGAGCGGGTGAAACTCAAACTATCACCTTGGGAATTCGCCTCCCTTAAGGCTATTGAGGAGAAGGACCTACCCAAGCTGTACAGGCTAGTAGTGTGGATCCCCAAAAACAACAGGGATCTGGCAGCGGTCCTGGGGAAGCTAGAGAAGCAGAACCAGCCGATTCCAGCGTCAACTTAGATAGTATTGGGCCGTAAAGCGGAACAAGAGCGGACAGACTCTTGCACTCTGACGAAGGGTCTATGAAGGCACTGAAAGAGTGGCAGATGAGACTCTTCTTTAGCATCACCTTGCACGTCACACCAAAACAACCAGGTGAAGGTAGACCAAGCACACCTACAACACAGTTGTGCTGCCTCCGCAGTTCTCTGTAGTCTGTTGGCCACTCAAACTACAGATCTAGCCCTCTTCCAGGAACCTTGGGTAAGTTTCGATCAGATTTCGGGACTGCGACAAGCTGGATTTGGAATCGTCTATGATACCAAGGACAGCAGGCCACGGACCTGTATTGTATACAACAAATCGAAAATTAACTGTATGCCGTCCACACACTTATGTACAAGGGACCTCACGGCTGCCAGAGTGGAGGTATGTTCGGGAGGACGCAGATGCTGGGTGCTAATCTGCTCTGCGTACTTCCCATATGACTCCACTGAACCACCACCGACGAAAGAACTCAGGGAGCTTATCGAGTAGACAAACGTGGCGCACATGCTAATTGGATGCGACACGAACGCACACCACATCAACTGAGGGAGCAACGGCAGCAATAAAAGAGGTGAGTACCTTATCGATTATTTGTTATCTACTAACCTAGTTGTACTAAGCCGTGGATCTGACCCTACCTTTGACAATGGCAGTCGGAGGGAGGTAATTGACATCAAACTCTCCAGCCGCTACTTATCAGAACTGGTAAGTGACTGGAGCGTGTCTGACGAGCCATCATGCTCCGACCACAAGCACATTCTCTTCAAAGTTGGAGAATGTGTCAATGAAGTAAACGAACACCTGAACCCTAGGAACACCAACTGTGTTAAAGAGGAACTGGGAACTGGAACTGAGGAACTGTGTGTAAAGAGGAACTGGGTGGTAGACTCTATGGGTTTATGGGCTCGATCAAGTCTACGCAAAATATCAACCTTTCGGTGGTCCTAGTAAAAGACACCATACAGACGGCCTTCAGGGGAAGCTGTTCGGTGTCAGTAAGGTTTCACGAGGAAACTTGCGAGACTAAGGGCTGCTACCAGGAGGCTGCTCAACAGAGCGAAAAGGGGCGGGCCAGGAAAGAAACGCTAGACATTCTACTGCAGTCCCACTTTCCTAGTTCGAGGGTGGAAGATCCGAGCGAGGCAGAAAGGCCCAGCCTAGCAAACCACCTAGCAGGGAGTGCCACCAAGGCGACCAGTCCTCTGGCACGGATGGTGTGTACCCGGTGCTCCTATAGGAGGGCTGTGATGTTTTTGCGCTAATATACAGGGCGTCCTTTGCACTAGGATAAATACCTGGAGGCCTGTGAAGATAGCCTTTTTCCCAAAGCAAGGCCGTGTAGATTACACACTTGCTAAGGCATACAGGCCTATTAGTCTAACATCGTTCATGATAAATACGATGGAAAAAGTCACTGATCGGGCG
The DNA here is from genome assembly GCA_964036015.1 of Leptarthrus brevirostris. Classification (NCBI taxonomy): domain Eukaryota; kingdom Metazoa; phylum Arthropoda; class Insecta; order Diptera; family Asilidae; genus Leptarthrus; species Leptarthrus brevirostris. Next base: position 84,390,158 of record OZ038375.1, on the reverse strand, counting down.
ATCAGGGGGAGGTACCTTCTACACTCACCACTTCATGCCCGGCAGCATGCCTACCAAACCGGAAAATCCACTACAGCGGCACTAAATGACGTACTCAAGCTGGAGGGAGCGATTGCAGCCTTCTTGGATATAGAAGGCGCTTTTGATAATACATCATTTGATGTGATCTCTCGGGCCCTAAGAAGGAGAGTCCTTGGGACGACCTTCTGTCGATGGATAGATGTGTTGCTCAGGTCTCGAGATCTTACTGGAGCCATGCGCACCTCGCCGACGGCTGCACCCGAAGCCATGCTAAACATCAAACCTCTTCATATAGAGGTTGAAAGCCTGGCTCTATGTGCGGCCTACAAACTAGAGGGAGCTGGACTCCTTGGGGGAAACGAAAGTAAAGGCCGCACAATAATAAGGGCGATTCTTAAAGCCAAACCTGAATTGGCCTTGTCAACTGATCAGATGCCGGCAAGACTCGCATTTCAACCACCCCCAATTCGGGTGGAAAATCGTGAGACCTGGACGCTTCCAGCTGTCCGTCCAGGGGAACTGGTATGATATACGGATGGATCCAAGACTGAATCGGGTGTTGGGGCAGGAGTATGGAGTAGCTCTCCTTGATTCAGTTTATCACTGGCCCTGGGAAAGTACACCACGGTATTCTAGGCTGAGATCTTCGCTATAATAATAATAATAAATAATTTATTGGATCCGTACTGTAGATTACATTATCTTTGATTGTACAAAAGTGAATTGGTAAAAAAAATATTCAACAAAAAAGAAATAAAAAAGTGAAATTTATTATATAATAAGAAAGATTAATAAATTAAACTAATGAATTCATTATGTACGGTTCACTGTTAAAACAATTTTAAATAAAAACATAAATTATATTAATTAAAAGATGAGATGTGCAATTACAGATAAAAAGTTAAAATATATTGGACTTATTTAAGAGATGACAAAAATTTCTGTAGGAGGAAGTGCGTTGAAGATTGTTATCTAAACGATTCCAATTTCTGATTGCTTGGACAAAATAAGACCTCTCACCAAATCTGGAGTTAAAGCGGGGTATGCGAATATTTACTTGCCTATTTGACTTCAAGAATACTTATTTATTATATAAATATTTAGGACGCTTTTGGTAAATTAATTTATGTAAAAAGTTTAATTGCTTGAAGACAAGATGTGTCTCTAAGGAGTGACCCAATAGTGAAGAAATATAAGGAGAGATGTGAGCATGTCGGGGTAAGCGGAAAATGAAACGAATAGTGTCATTATAAGCAACATTTAGCTTATAACGGCAAATGTAATCAAGCTTTGGATAAATTATGCTGCCATATAAAAAGTGTGGAATGACAAGAGATTTAGCCAAGTTAATACGCATTTCATGGGACAACAGTTTAGCGTTAAGCCATAGTTGTCTCAAGCCACCATAAATTTTTCCCATTACATTTTTAATGTAGTCATAACAGCTTAGGATGGAGTTGATCATTATACCCAAGCTTTTCACACAGTCAACATATTCCAGGATGCAATTGTTTAGAGTAATTGGTGGTAAAGTGTTTTTATCCAATTTATTCCTGTAAATTGCTATACACGTAGATTTCGCTGCAAATCATCATTCAAACAACTTATACAGTCTTCTATCTGCCCAATTGGTTTTCTCAAATATATTTGCACATCATCGGCGTAAAGATGAATGGTTGAATCATATACTTGATCTATAAGGTCATTAATATAAAGGCTTAAAAGGAGGGGTCCAAGTATTGCACCCTGTGGTACACCACTTTCAATGCATAAAGGAGCAGAAATGCTGTCATTAACCTTCACAAACTGAGTACGATTTAACAGAAACTTCCTAATCAGAACTCAAACTGACTACAAAGCTTCCGAATTAAGTTCGAATGATTAACCGAATCGAAAGCTTTACTGAAATCGAGCAAGACCAATAGCCGTCAGTAGAATAATCCATGTTGTGCGGATTGACCCAGCCACTCACTAAATTTGATCTACTCGTCACAAAGCTATTGTTAAGAACATTTGGATCTATATCAACTTAAGTTTGATCATGACGGTAGATTCCTAGACTACGAACATTCTTTCATAATTTACTTGAAGGAAGGTTTGTGTTCAGCTTGGAGTTATAATATTTTCGCTTAGCCGTGCGAATCAGAGAATTGGCTTTATTGCGAATTAATTTGTATCTATCATAACTAATGACAGTATTTAACCTCCTAAATTGTCGATATAGGTAATCTCGTTCAGCTAATGTGATATGAATGTCCCGCGTGAACCATGGGCAATGATCTAGTTTAATTGTACAAGCTTTGAGTGTATGTACCTACGAGAACCTAAGAAGAGCCTATCAAAACAAAAGAATCTCAATCTTCTCGGATAGTCAAGCTGCAATCAAGGCAATTGCTTCATATACCACCAGATCTAAGCTGGTGTGGGAATGCCAAAGGAGCCTAGATGAACTGTGTTGATATAATCAAGTATACTTGATCTGGATACCGGGACATCAGGGCTACACGGGGAATGAAAAGGCAGATGAACTTGCTAGGAAGGGGTATTATACCCCTTTCATAGGGCCGCAGCCGGTCTGTGGAATCCCTCTCTGCAGGGCTAAAAGGCTAATAGCAAACCGCGCAAGTGAGGAGCATAGGCTGTATTAGAAAGAACAATATTGAGGGGCACGTAAACTCAAGAAGCCTTATGCTCTCACCATCACCGGGTAGATCCAGGGAGCTTCTCAAGCTGAGCAGGTAGGATGTTAGAACTCTGGCTGACCTTCTTACCGGCCATTGTCAGCTACGGAAGGACTTGGTAATGATAGGCAGAGCCATCGACTCCACCTGCAGGCTCTGTCTGGAGGATGATGAGACCCCACTACATGTGAATGCCCTGCAGTGGCCAGGCCCAGATTTAGCCTATTTGGGACGCCAACCCTGGTACCGAGCGTTGGTATAAGGAGTTGAGAGGGTAAGCACAATAGGCCCCAGTGGCCGCGGCCCTTGAGAACCTCACACTTCTAATTTAATCATATCAACTACTTCAGCATCTTAAGTGGTGGACCAACAATAATAACACAGAAAGGAAAGGAGGAAATAATTATCCTTTTATTCTTAGGAAAAACACAGCATCAATAAATGTACCATTTTCCACAAGTTTGACAACAATATTTACACAATTACGGTTTCAAACCCTACTCCAGCATCTTATGCGCTGGACCAAAAGTAATAACACAGGAAGATGACCAATAGTGATGCTTAACAACTCATTGCCACTATCCTTCTATTATCTATTACCGCCATCGATCTCATTATCGTTGGAATACCTAGAGGGGTGTCAAAGTTATTTTGTCTATACAAAATAGTTATCCTACTATTATCAGGAAAAACACAGCATCAAAACATGTACCATTTTCCACAAATTTTACAACAATATTTACGCCAGTCCGATTTCAACCCCTACTCCAGTATGTTAAGTGCTGGACCAAAAGTAATAACAAAAAAAATACAGCCAAGAGTGTATACTAACCTTGTACAATACTTCATCTCCCCACGTTGACGGGGAGCTACGTAATCTCAAGTAACGTACAGTCGACCTAAATATGGTCGAGATACTTAGAAGGCCGCAAAAGTATTTTCCCTATAATAAATAATTATCCTACTATTATTAGGAAAAACACAACATCAATAAATGTAACATTTTCTACAAATTTGACAACAAAATTTACGCACATAAGGTTTCAAGCCCTACTCCAGCATTTTAAGTGCTGGACCAAAAGTAATAACACAAAAAGTCGGAATACCGAGAGTGGCGGCGACAGTATTTGTCTATAATAAATAATTATCCTACTATTATTAGGAAAAACGCAGCATCAGTAAATGTACCATTTTCCACAAATTTCACATTCTATATTAAATGCAGGACCAACAGTAATATTTATTCAAAAAGACGGCCAATAGCCTATACAAAGTTTGTGCAAAACTTCAACTTCAATCTCAAGTATCGTAAAGCATCATTTTCAGGAGAAAAAATCCCGCTTCAAGATGCTTAACACCTTATTGCCACGCCCGCGCTCCTCATATTACCACCATCAACCTAATTATTGTCGGAATACCTTTGCGGCGGCGAAGGTATTTTGTATATAATAAATAATTATCTTACTATTATCAGAAAAAACACTGTATCAATAACTGAACCATTTTCCACAAAACAACAATATTTAAGCACGTACGGTTTCTTCCGTACTCCAGTGGGTTGTTTGTGAAGGTGACTATAATTGGCTGGCATATTCAAGGAGAGGTCTAACGAAGGAGATATAGAGAGATATGGAAACATAAGGATTGGAAAACTCTCTAGACCAGTGCTTCACAAATCCTAGCGCGGAGTTAGCGTTAATTATACTATCAATATGGGAACGGAAATAGAGTTCGTTATCACAGATTATTCCTAGGTCACACAAAGAGGTAACGATAGGGACTGGTACGTCGGTTAACATATAGACTCTCGGGGTGGTGGTAAGACGCTTACGGGAATAAGAGATGAACTGGCATTTGGATACATTGAGCTCAAGAAAATTTTTCATGCACCATGTGGTGAACGAATCGTGGTATTTTTACAGAAGAAGAGACTTGGTTGTGGCGGAGATATGTTTAATTATTTTCATGTCATCAGCATAAATACACATCTCTGAGTGTTTGATGACACAATCAACATCATTTATTGTAACGGTGAAAATCAATGGACCGAGGTGGCTGCCCTGCAGGACTCCGGAATGAGCGACCATAGTCGGAGATCTTGTAAAAGGCTTAACTAAAATCGGTGGCGATAACATCAACATCTTTACCGTTTTCCAGGGCACAGAGTCTGTTATAGACGAAGTCGGTAAGGTTGGTGATTGTAGATGTTCCTTTGAGGAAGCCATGCTGGGAGAGGGAGAAGATAGACTTACAGTGGAATATACAAATTTTTCGAATAGTTTAGGTATGGATGATAATTTAACAATGGGTCTGTATTTGGATACATCGTTCTTTCAGCTTTTTTTTGAAGATGGGAATAATGTAAGAGTTTTTCCATTGAGGGAAAACCCTTGAGTGAAGGAAAAATAGGCTGACGGATGAGCAGATCGAGGCACTGAGGAAAGCACTTGACGAGGCCATAGACGACACTACGGCCGAGGAAAGTGCCCCACGATTCTAGGGATCCCGGGTATCAGGGGGCACATTGAGTCTAACCTGTTTTACGGCGATCGCCAGAGGCTGGTTGGAGCGGGTGATACCCAAACTTACACCTTAGGAAGGGGCCTCCCTTAAGGCTATTGAGGAGAAGAACCTACCAAAGCTGTACAGGGTAGTAGTGTGGATTCCCAAAAACAACGGGGATCCGGCAGTGGTCCTGGGGAACCTCGAGAAGCAGAGCCAGCCGATTCCAGCAGCAACTTGGAGAATATTGGGCCGTAAAGCGGAACAAGGGCGGACACACGCTTGCACTCTCCATTGACGAAGGGTCTATGAAGGCACTGATAGAGCGGCAGATGAGACTCTTCTTTAGCATCACCTCTGTGCTGTTTAAGGCAGCCGGTGGGGGAGTGAAAGAGGAGGACAACGTCGAACCAAAACAACCAGATGAAGGTGGTCCAAGCAAACCTACAAACACAGTAGGGCTGTTGGGTAAGTTTCGGTCAGATTTCTGGACTAGAATCGTTTATGATACCAAGGACAGCAGGCCGCGCCCTGTATTGTATACAACAAAACGAAAATTAACCATCTGCCGTCCACATACTTATATACAAGGGACCTCACAGCTGCCAGTGTGGAGGAATATGCGGGGGGACGCAGATGCTGCGTGCTAATGTGCTCTGCGTACTTCTTCATCGAGTAGACAGACGCGGCGCACATGCTAATTGGATGCGACGCGAACGCACACCACAACAACTGATCTTGATCCCGTGTATCCCATCCCTTTTCCCGTCCCTTTTCCCCGTGGGCTGGATTAAGGTGTCATACGTACCGTGCCGAGAATCAGCTTGGCTGAGGGCCCAGGGAAAACAAAAATAGCTCAGTCGTGAACGGTGTATCCGGATACCTGGCGACCTCCGGATCAGCCAGCCTTACCTGCGTATAGCGGATCTCTGCGCAGGTGGACCACCCCTTCTCCGCAACTCGTGGGAATCTAATATGAGTTCTTCTTCTTTCAAAAGCACGCCAAAAGAGTCCGGATCTCTCAAAAAACCGGTTGGGGACCTAGCTAGCAGCTTGGTTCCGCAGAAAGCTCCTGTGGTATCATCCACGAAGACTCTGGACACTGAGCCTGGTCTGAGCGGTGATAGTGGTAGTTCATTACTCGGCCGTCTCCCTGAAAGCTTAGTAGAAGCTAAGGGAAAGGACAGTCGTTTTGCCTCGAGCAAGCGGCGGGTCTTCTTACCCTCCAAGGCGTCCACAAAGACTTTGGACTTGTTGACCGTGTTGCCTCGAGCAAGCGGCAGGTGGCGCCCTCCAAAGCAAATTACAAGGCCAGGCGCTATGCGCATAGGCTCCTAGACAGGCTCCGAGCAATTCCTGTATCGGACCTTACTAGCAAGGATAAGGCCACCCTGGAGTGGGCTCAAAGAGTCACCCTGAATGCCGGTGGAGCTGGGAATTCATCCCTTGTGTCCAAGAGAAAAAGATCTATGGGGGAACAGTCCCAACCAGAGGCTAAGAAAGCCAAGGGACCTTCTGGGAAGCCGATCCCCTACAGCGAGGTCCTGAAGGGACAACTCGTGCTAGCCGTTGTAGACAGAAGCAATGAAGACGGCTCCATCACCTCCGACAAGTGGAGGAAGGTAGAGGTCAAATTGGCCCTCAGTTTCCTCCCTCTCATGAAGGAGCATCCGGGTCCTCCTCCCTCATGTCGAGATGGGGGTTGGCATCAGGGCCACATTAAACTTATCGCTTGTGCGAACCAGAGATCCTGGGATCCTGGCGATATCCAGAATGGGAGAGGTCTGGCCAGGCGCCAGGCTCGAACCTATACCACGGGACGAGATCCCAAGTAGGCCGAGAGCCCGGGTTTGGATCCCGGCCGAACCCTCCGATCCTGCCACCATCCTGGATATAATCAGGTGTAGCAACACCGAGCTTCCAACCTCCACCTGGAAGATTGGCAAGCTGGAGGAACCTAAAGGGGACTCAAGGTCAGTGATCCTGGTGATCAATAAAGAGTCCCTGGAACCTTTGGCTAAGGTAAACGGGGTAGTTGACTATGGCTTCTCGTCCATTACCCTAAAGGTATATAAAAAGGATGAGGAGGAAGCCAAAAAGGAATCTTCGGATGACGTCACAGCTTCGACAGAGGCGGTGACTAAAGAGATTCCTCCCATACGAAATAATCCGCCTGCACGAGCTCAAGAGAAGGACGCCATGTCTGAGACGGAGCTTTCACGCAGGCTACTAAGTGCCTCTCTGGATGAGGAACAGCTACTCGCTTCTGAACCAGAGGAGCTAGATAACAAAGCGGTGGAAGTTAGGAGTGACTGCGCTTCTGATGCTGCGGCTGCTTCAAATGAACCTCCACCACTCTAAAGCAGCATCTGCTGCCCTTCTTCTTCGTCTGACAAAGGACGAGGAAGATATTGTTTTAGTCCAAGAACCATGGGTCGCAGGAGGAATGGTTCGCGGACTATCCACACCGGATTATACGACCCTCTACAAAAGAAATGTGGGTAAGCCTAGATCTTGTATTATGGCGAAGAAGACGCTAAATGTTTTTCTTCTCTCCAACTATAGTGATGAGGATACAGTAGCCGTCAACCTGGAAATCGGATCGAGGTGCTACTGGCTGACGTCCTCTTATCTTGCACACGACTTCGTGGGGCCCCCGCCGTCCGATTCTGTGAAGAACCTTGTTGCTGAGGCTGAACGACGCAGGGTTGGGCTCATACTGGGATGCAACGCCAATGCACATCATACGGTGTGGGGCAGCTCCGATATCAACGAGCGAGGTGAGTCTCTTTATGATTATCTTTTAAATACTAACCTGCTCTTATGTAATGTGGGGATAGAACCCACTTTTATCACAAGGAATAGGCAAGAGGTTTTAGACCTGACTCTGGCCTCGGATAATATCAGATCTCTCATTAAAAATTGGAGGGTCTCCAAGGAACACTCCTTCTCTGACCATAGGTACATTCCGTTCGATCTGGATGACCGGCCTTCGAAACCACCAGTCCTTAGAAATTACAGAAAGACTGATTGGAACTCATATAGGGACATTGTGGAGGCGTCACTACCTTCTGACCCACCTATCCCTCCAAATAACAAAGAGGAACTGGATGGGCTAGTTGATAAGCTCACTAAAGTTCTAAATGGTGCTATGGCTCAATCCTGTTCCCTTAAGATACCCAGAGGCAAACAGAAGCCTCCGTGGTGGAATGCACACCTAGGGTCTCTTAGGAAGGAATGCAGAAAGACCTTTAATTTGGCAAAAGCCAATAGGGAAACGCACTCGTGGGACTGCTATAAATACAAACTGAAAATCTATAAAAAGGAACTCAGGAAGGCTCAGAGAAAATCGTGGAGAATTTACTGCGATAAAATAACGGAAACCTCTGAGGCCTCCAGACTGAGAAAAATCCTAGCTACCAATCCAAGTATTCCTAGCTATCTACTTAAGGCGGATGGTACTTGGACCTCATCAAGCGTAGAGTCTCTAGAGATTCTCTTTGAAACTCATTTTCCTGGAAGTACCGGGGGGGTTGTGATACCTCCCTTATGTAACCTTCCTCGATCTCTGGAGCTGGCGGATGTGATTACGGAATCCAAACTCCGGTGTGCTATACACAGCTTCATGCCTTTCAAATCTCCGGGTCCTGATGGCATTGTTCCTGTAGAGCTCCAGCGCAGCTCCGATCTCATACTTAATTGGCTGATGGTATTATATAAGGGCTGCCTTGACTTGACCTACATCCCGACACTGCGGAAACGAGTTAAGGTTGTGTTTATTCCCAAATCGGGCAAAAGCTCGCATGCTAAGGATCCTAAGGATCCTAAGGACTTTAGACCTATAAGTCTATCATCTTTTCTTCTCAAAACTTTTGAGAGATTAGTCGATATTCATCTACGCGGTAGTATTCCTCAGTGTCTACTATCGGCGTCCCAGCACTCGTACTGTAAAGGGAAGTCTACGGAGTCTGCTCTGCATTCTCTCGTGCGCACTATAGAAAAATCCCTTGATTGCAAGGAGTTCACTCTAGTGGACTTTATTGATATTGAGGGAGCTTTTAACAACGTCAGTGCGGGGGCAATCATGGATGCACTCGCTTCTCTGGGTGTGAATGCCAATCTTATGTCGCTGATCGGTCAGATGCTTCATTGCAGGACCATCAGCTCAAAGCTGGGAGAGGCTCATACCATCAGAACGGTGAGCACGGGAACACCGCAAGGTGGGGTCCTATCTCCTCTTCTTTGGAATCTGGTGGTGAACAAACTACTTCTAATCCTGGAAGAGGAGGGCTATAGAGTGGTTGCCTATGCGGACGATATCACTATAGCTATCTCGGGCAAATTCCTGCCTGTCATAAGGGATCTTATGCAGAACGCCCTCACCAAGCTCACCAGGTGGGCAATGGGGCGTGGGCTTTGTATTAACCCTAACAAGACCGAGGTGGTCATCTTTACTAGGAAACATAATATTCCTCCCGTTGACCGTATTTGGGTATCATCCTGGAAAGAAAGCTCAGCTGGAAGTCTAATATTCAGGAGAGGGTGCTATACTCCTGCAAAAGGGCCATCGGTGGTAAATGGGGATTTCAACCCAAGCTGACTCACTGGCTCTATGTTGCAGTCATTAGGCCAATCTTGTTATATGGAGTGGTGGTCTGGTGGCCAGCACTGGACAAGGCCACTTACCTCAACGCTTTAAGGAAGGTGCAGAGATCGGCCTGCATCTGTATCACCGGAGCGCTACGGACCACTCCTCTTGATGCTCTGGAGATACTTCTTCATCTTCTCCCTTTAGATCTGATGGGTAAACAGATGGCAGCTTATGCTGCCGTGAGACTTACAGCCACAACTTAGTGGTCCAATACTAGAGTTGGGCACTCACACAATTCTGGACTCCTTTTCGCTCCAAGTGGGGCATCTTGACTATACCACTCCCAGCTTCTCCTTTGTCAGGCGTTTCTTATTAACTATTCCAACCAGGCTTGACTGGGATGGGGACACCAATCCCTGTGGGGAGTCCATTCAAATTTATACAGATGGCTCTAAACTACAGGGCAGGGTGGGTGGTGGTGTTTTCTCAGAGGCACTGAACATTAGCCTATCCTTCCGCCTTCCAGACATCATGGCTATTCAGGAAGGTTTGAAGTGGCTAAGGGAGAACGAAGCTCCAAAGGACATCTGTATCCTTACAGATAGTCAGGCTGCTCTGCTATCTCTTGACTCTGTCCTATCGGCATCTAGGGCTATTAACAGCTGTCGCTCGCATTTAAATGAGCTGACCGAACGGTATCAAATTCACCTGTCCTGGGTCCCGGGGCACAGGGATATTCCAGGAAACTGCGTAGCGGACGAGCTTGCTAGACGTGGTACCACCCTGGAGATTGAATCGGAAAGGACTACTCTTGGTTGGCCCTTGGCAGTAGTATGAATATGCCGATTCTGGCTCATGAGAAAATCGAGCCGAAAATGTGCTAAAAATGTGCTATGCCGATTCTGGCTCATGAGAAAATCGAGCTCAAAATGTGCTTTGCCGATTCTGACGCAATCTTGGATTTAGGGTATTCGGTCTTGTAGGCTACAATTGAGAGATAAGGAAAAGAGATAAGGATTGTCGGCCATCTTGGATTTTGGGTTTTCGGTCTTGGAGGCTACAATTGATCTTCTTCTTCTTTGATTTACACCTGGACTTGGATCTGGACCTGGATTTTGGATATTCGGTCTTGTAGGCTACAATTGAGAGATAAGGAAAAGAGATAAGGATTGTCGGCCATCTTGGATTTTCGGTATTCGGTCTTGGAGGCTACAATTGGTCTTCTTCTTCTTTGGGGATAAGAGAATGGGGGTTTCGAAGGTCAAAGGTCAAGGTCGGTGATTGTTTAGTAAGATAAGGCACCTGTCGGCCATGTTGGATTTTGGGTTTTCGGTCTTGAAGGCTACAATTGATTTTGTTCTTCTTTGATTTGCACCTGGACTTAGATCTGGACTTGGACTTGGATCTGAACCTGAGAAAAATTGCTATGGGGTTCTGGCCCATGAGAAAAAATAGAAACTTGGATTTTGAGTATTCGGTCTTGGAGACTACAATTGGTCTTCTTCTTCTTTGGTTTGTTGATGGAAAGATAAGGATTGTCGGCCATCTTGGATTTTCGGTATGGAAAAAAAAGTATGAAATAGTAAGAAGAAGATGCGAAATTGGGAAGTGCGGACCTTGGTTCGTGCTGAAGATAAGAGTTTGTTGTTTTGAGTTTTTAATTACGAAGTACAGCTTTATCAGCTAAATGAAATAACATGATGCGAATTTAATTGGAAAAACAGAATATTGCGTAATAAAGATTTCACCACTTTGAGTAAATAGACGAAGATTATTTTGTAATTTCTTTTGCAAATTCTTATTTCTATGATATCATTTGGGGTCCAAGCAAGTTTTAGCATGTTTTTCTGCTCGAGCTGTGATTGATAAGCGAGCTAGTGACTGCGTAGAAATTAATAATTTGATGGCAATGTTGAGGTCGTTGGGTGATAAGGTTTTGTAGATGAACCTGACCTCGTGCTGAAAATAAGAGTTTGTTGTTTTGAGTTTATAGTTACGAAGTACTCCTTTATCAGCTAAATGAAATAACATGATGCGACTTTAATTGGAAGCAGAATATTGTACCCTCGAACTTTAAAAGATTATCATGTAATTTCTTTTCCAGATCTAAATAAAGACATTAATTCGAGGTCATATTTTGAAATAATTTCGTGTTTTATGCAACTAGCAAGTAAGTCATTCCACTGATTACGTCATCTGGACATTGATTACTAACACCATTGCGGAATAGCCAAAGGAATTTCTGCAATTAAGGGAATAAAAAATCTGATGTTTAAAAATAACATGCATCGCTTTGCATAAATCCGTTAATAAGTAATAAACGTCTAGTCAAGATAGCTAGAATGGCTTCTTTCGGTACTTTGGAGAGGTTTATCATGTGAAGAACTTGCAAAGAAAATAAATATCTTTTCATAGCCTTAAACTTCGTTTCTTTATGATTCAGCCCTGATAATCTTAATAAGGGAAACCATTGATTCGTAATTATGCTTTAAATTTATATCAAACTAGCAGCTACCAAACCCATATAACGACCTTGAACTGCAGAAGAAATGAACAAGATCATTGGCGTTGTTGCAGCACTTTCTAAAAATTGCCTCAAAACTATGAATTTAGACTAGAACAAACAAAATCGAAGTAGCTGAAATGTCCTCTTTCGATACTTTTAAGAGATTTATCATGTGAAGAACATAAGAAAATAAATTTTTTATATGCTTCATGTAACAATAGACTCAAATTGTGATTTCACCGAGTTCAGTTTACTTTGAGTTTGTTATGTAATTTTGGCAAATGTCAGCTTCCGGGTTTGTTGCCGTTGCAGCACTTTATAAAAATAGACTCAAAACTTTGAATTGGGCCGATAGAACAAACAAAATCGAGGTAGCTGGAATGGATTTCTTTTGGTAATTTAGAGAGATTTATCATGTCAAGAACTTAAGAAAATAAAAATCTTTTCATAGCCTTAAACTTCATTTCTTCTTTTTTCAGTCGTAATAATCTTAATAAGGGAAACCATATTTTTTCTTGAATCGTAATTATGGTTTAAATTTATACCAAACTGACAGCTAACAACCCTTTATGACATTTAAAATTTAATTTTTGTAAGCGTCATGTAACAATAGACCCAAATTGTGAGCTCACCAAGTCAAACAAACTAAAAACTACTATCCCAATGACGTTTTCAAAATTTGTAGAGAAATACAGCTGAACCAATGAAAGAAATTTAAAGCGCATTAAACAGGGCTTTAATAATCGTATTGAAAGCTTTCTATTGGAAAATGATGATGAAGGAATATTGGATCCAAAACAATTTTTCTACAAAATCAAACCTCAAGTTATAAATCTTCTTAAAGCAAGTTTACAGAAACACAATGCTATAAAGTTCAATATTGAATTATTTTGCAAATTTATGAAATATGCTAAAACTGATGATGTAGATGAAAACGAAGTAGCTTTAGATATAAAATCTTCTCAGGCAAAGATGAACGTAGCATCCGATAATTTTCAATTTCCAGACATACTCGATAGAATGATGAATCAAATTATTGCAAAATCTGAAGAATTTCAAGAAATTGATAGCGGTTGGGCTCTTCTAAGAATCATCCACATTGAAGTGGAAGTATGATTGTCGTTTATTTATTAAAGCCTTAGATATTGTTGAAGATGCAATAAATATTATACCATTAAATAAGGAGCGATATGTGTCAATCGCGAAAAGAATTTATGTTGCAAGAAATCAAAGTATAGAAATTATATATTTTTAGATTCATATAGAGTTATGCCCTCTAGCGTAGAAAAATTAGCGAATAATTTATCTGATGAAAACTTAATATTAACCTGATCCTTTTATAAAAATCACGATTTATTTAATTTAATGTTGAGAAAAGGGGTTTTCCCTATGAATATCTTAATTGCTTTGAATAATTTAGTGAAAATTCATTGCCTATGCAAAAGTATTTTGATAATAAATTTACAGATACGAAGTGTTCTGATAATGATTATGCGCATACAACAAACGTTTGTAAAGCATTCGAATGCAAAATATTTGTAGACTATTTATATTGTCATTATTATATAGCACCAGGATTATTTTGGGATGCTATGCTTAAGTATACAATTACAATAATTATTAACTGACGTTAATGTAACATATATAACTTTATATGTTCTCGCAGGCATTCTACTGCTAATAATAAGTATATGGAAAATGTTACCCCATCACAAAGCTCAACATATTTAATTTACCTCGATACCAATAATTTATATGGGTGTGACATGTCTGAATTTTTACCATATGAAGAATTTCAATGGGATAGAAAATGCGGATATCGATATAATGAGCATTCCTCAAAGTTCAGAAATTAAATATATATATTTGAAGTAGATTTAACTTATCTAGAATCACTTCATGACATACACAATGATCTACCATTTTGCGCAAATAATATAAAAATCCCCTGAATTAGGCTCAAGGAAATTGATATGTGACTTAGAAGATACATTTCATTATATAATCCATTATAGACATCTCCAAAAAGTAGTTTAAAGTATGAATTGAAGTTTTCATGCATTCATAGAGCTCTTTGATTCAGACAATGGAATTGATTAAAACAATATATTGATCTTAGTACTTTGCATAAGCTCTTATGATGGAATTTGTATTTATCACGAGGAATGACACTAATTTTATGTTCTTAAGTATATTCAAATGTTCAACAGGTGTTTACTATTGTCAAGACTTATTCTAATATCACCATTAAATCTTTTGGTTGGAGCACAGTTCGGTTTACTAAAATTATCACAGTTTAAAAAATTATTAACTTTATTTTTGGTTTGTATTTTACTTTGTTTGCATTAGCAAGTATAAACATGTATTTGAAAAAGGGTATACCCCAAACAAAATGTGATTACAAAATACTAAATTTCTTCGAAATAAAAACATTCGTAATTCACTTAATCAATTTTTATTTAAAATCGGCAGAGTTCTATTAACTCTTCCTGACATATCATTATTTTATAAATTTAATTTACATATTTCTAAATCCTGGTATTTCGTTCATTTTGTTTTCGATAAATTTTAAATTGCAATCTTCATCCATCTCATACACAGTGTTGTTGATCTCCACTGTTTGAATCTCTGACTGCGGTTCCACTGATTGATGATTTTCGAAAATGAATTTTACAAAGCATATTTTCAATACAAGAAAATCTTTTTGTCTCTGAAATTCCTCCATTTTCTGAATTATAGGCTGTGTTACTTTATTTAAATATTCCTGTTTAATATCACCATCCTTAAGATTTGTATTAAGTTCGATGATTTCAAATTTGTATTCATTACATCGATTGATGTATTTGAATCGTGTTATAACCCGAACAGGTTCATACACTCTGTTTCAAAATTATAAGCGCACCCTATATTTTATAAATTCCTAAGGACTGCACGAAAGTTTCAATAAATTGTGTTGGTTGCTCAATAGGTATTAACAAAAGAAATCTGTTACGAAAGAATATTTCGCTCGTTGTTTTATAAATTACAGATTTTTTCCTTAAGTATTAACTTTCCCCTGTTTCAAAAATATAAACGCACTAAGAGTTAAAAATCATTTATTTACTAATTATAAATTCTAATAAAAATTAAATTAAGGTAACTTAAATATCTAATAATGAGTGCAATTTCCCTTTCTACTTATGACCTCGAAGATCCGATTTGGCAAAGAATCAATCAATTTTTTTATTGTTCCAAAACTAATTGCACTCCATGCTTGGGAAATAGCGTCTTTTAGGTCTTGCACATTTTGAAATTGCCGGTTATCAGCATAAACAGCTCTGGTTAGCATTGCCCACATATTTTCCATTGGGTTACAGTCTGGAGAGCATGCCGGCCAATCCATAACACTTATCCTTTTTTCAAAAAACCACTTCATGGTACTCCTGCTTACATGAATACTCGCATTGTCCTGTTGGAAAGTGAGAGGAATGCGACGGAACTTTCTCAAGGGAAAGCCAGAGTAACCGTTCCGAGCGAACTAAACGCACCCCATACCATGAGGCTGCCTCCTCCAAAATTCCGTTTGGAGAAATATCTCGGTTCTTTCCTTAGATCTCTCCAGTATGAATTGAACCCATCTGGACCGTCTGGATTAAATTTCTTTTCATCGCTAAATATTACCTGCAAGAATAATACGTGTTTCATGAATTGTGTTCAGCAGTAACACCCATCTCATATGATCTAATTGTAAAATTTGTATTCATTAAATTCACTTACTGTTTTCCACTGTTTTACTGTTCTTTGTTTTATGGTGTTCTTTGAGACGAGGCGCTGATTGCATTTGCCTTACAATGTTTTGATTGGACCGCAATGCTCTCCAGACTGTTGCTCTTGAAGCCGATAGCTTGCACTCCTTCTTAATCTCATTGCAGCTTTTCGTTGTATTGGGTGCAATGCTTGCAATTCTTCTTTTGTCCCTTGAAGATAATATTTGCGGACGTCCAGTACTTTTATTTTTCCCATATTCTTCAGGATTTTTTAAATATCGCCGGATAACGCAATCGGACCGATTGATCTCACGGGCAATAGCCCGCATCGACTTTCCATTCTGATGAAGGGTATCAATTATCCCTTTTTCACGTTTAGACAATAAAATAGCACGTGGCATTATCGAAATAATTTTAAAAATCCTTACAAATACCAAAATAAACTTAAAAATACCGTTCTTCACGAAGTGCGTTTATAATTTTGAAACACTGACACTATACTTGTTCTCCGACAGCTACACACCTTGCAATAAATGTTGACCAAATGTTCTTGCAATTACGATGTATTCACGAGTACCGTTAAAATATAACAGTCGCTTACAAATTTGAATAATAAAATATACCAGAATTTAAAATTATGTGGTGCGTTTATAATTTTGAAACAGAGTGTATGCACCATTTTTTAGATATTCTTGTATGCGTTCTTGAAATTTGTTTAAGAAATGTTCTTCCAGTAAATACTTCAGCGCATTTATTCCGAAAGCCAGTTGATTATTCACCGCTAATATCATTTCATCCCATACTGGGGTGAATTGTATCTTAAAAGTATATTGCTCGCGAGGAGTCTTTACGACAGCTTTTCCTTCCATTTTATTTCTGTAATAAAATTTTTTTGTTTATGTATATATTAATTACTCTGCAACGTACCTGATCTTCCTTCCTTTCCTGAATCTGGTCTATCTAAATATTTGCCTCAGCTTTTATAGCAAGTATTTTACCCCCCACTGGAAATTTTTAAAACTTGAACTGCTTAAAATTAAATTAAATTGAAGTTTTCATTAACGTTATTCCCTTAAATAAAGTGTTATATATCAATGTCAAAGACAATTTTTTTTCATCCGAGAATAAAACGATTGAATTACAATGTTTAGATTCCATTCGCTGCGAGTTTAGATACTCTAAAAAACAAAAAAATCTGAATGATGAAGACTTTAGAATAATCCATAATGAATTTAAAGATGATGAGTATTTTAATTTAATAAGGAGAAAATGGGTTTTCATATGATTACTTAAATTCTTTTGATAAATTTAAAATGAAGCATGTGTGCCCCCTCAGGATTTTTTAATAAACTCAGCAATAAGAATCGTTAATGTCTGGAACAAATTTAATTCTAGAAATATCTGAGAAAATTTACAATTATATTTAAAGTGTGATGCTTTATTGCTAGCAGACATTTTTTGAGAATTTTAGAATAGTATACATAAATATCTATGAGTTTAACCCGAATCATTATTACACAACACCAGGATTGTCATGGGATGCTATGTTAAAACACATCCAAATTAAATTAGAATTATAGAAATGTATTATATAATTTCATGAAAAGCGGTATTCATTCTATCTAATGAGAGATTTTGATTTTTTTAAAAGGTTTAAAATATTTGGTTTAGATTGATGTTAATAATTTATATAGATGAGTTATTTCGGAGTCACTTCCATATGCAGATTTTGTTTGGATAGATAATTGTGATATTGAAGATTAGAATTGAGAAAATTTCCAAACATCTTTTAACGTGTTCTCAATAATATAAATTCAATATTCTTTTTATTTCCAAGCATGTTTTAACATGTCAAACAGCTTACATTTAAAAGGAAATTGCGGTTATAAGAATTTTGTTTGTTAGGGTCTTATCTTTGATTAAATATCAGTTTGAGTATAAAAGCCAAGTATTTTTAGTTAAATTTTTAGTTTTCAAAGTAAAGTCAATCAGTGAAACTGAAAATACATGAAATTCGTGTTCCTAGTGAAATTAAAATAATCTAACATGCCTCAGCTAACAATAATCAATGAAGCAGTCATCGAAGACTTTGAAGTGCTTGAAGAACTGAACTGTGCAAATTTTAAACCTACGATTGTAGTTAAAGCCATGGAAGAGTTGTTAGAGTATAAAATCATAGGATGCAGCAATGTAACAACGAAGTATGGGCCCAGGATCCTTTTAGAACTAGAGAATTACCAAGTTTTTCTGCCGCCGAGATAAAGCGCTAAAGTTACTCACCGCACAATCGAGAAACTTAACGATGGAGGCTTCTATGTTGTTAGGAAACCAGCAAATGGGAACTATTTTAATTTAATATTTACAAAAATAACACCTAGTAATGGATATTACTTAAATTTGTAAATAAAAAAAAAGTTCTATTAAATATATGTTTATTTTAACTTCACCTCTCCCAATTCTCTATGTGGATCCTAATGATATTTTAGAGACATACATGACTCTAGAAGATGGCAACAGGAGTCTAATATTACATTTGTTATCTGATGAGCCGATTTCTTCTACATTTCATTTTGATTTCAATTTTATACCCTGAATGTACTTGGTGTATGCAATTAGTGGATCCTAACTTCGCTAGGAGATAAAGTAATAGGTCGATTTCTGACAATAACAGATAGCATGTAAGAAAAACAAAATCGCGACTAATCATATTATGATTCCCATGACTTTTAATTAAAACAATTTAATTAATTTTTATATCCCGTGTCTCCAGGGAGCCGGCTTTGTCTAACTGTTTTGATTTAGTGATAAGCAACATAATTTGCAGTGTTTGCTGGAAAGACAATTATGGCTTTTTAGTAATCGATAAAGATAGTTTGTTGAAGAAAGGACGTTATCGAAAAGGAATCGATACATACATTTCGCTATAAATTTAGAAGATCTAGTAAAACAAATCAGTTAAAGCTGTTCATGACCTGCTAAAGCTGGTAATAGACCTGTTAAAGCTGGTAGTAGACCTGATATAGCTGTTCATAGACCTGCTAAAGCTGGTAATAGACCTGTTAAAGCTGGTAGTAGACCTGATATAGCTGTTCATAGACCTGCTTAAGCTGGTAATAGACCTGTTAAAGCTGATAGTAGACCTGATATAGCTGTTCATAGACCTGTTAAAGCTGGTAATAGACCTGTTAAAGCTGGTAGTAGACCTGCTAAAGCTGATAATAGACCTGTTAAAGCTGGTAGTAGACCTGATATAGCTGTTCATAGACCTGATATAGCTATTCATAGAGCTGATAAAAGCTCTTCATAGAACTGTTCGGGTTGTTTTTTATAGAGCTGGTAAAGCTGTTCACGGAGCTGAACAAAAAAACTACTATCCCAAGGACCTTTGACCAGAATTTGTACAGAAATGCATCTGAACCAATTGAAAGAAATTTAAAGCGTATTAGAAATTTAAATCGTATTGAAAAAATGATCTCTTGAAATCGATATTTATAACCTACCAATTGAAAGAAATTTAAAGCACTAGAAATTATGAAAATTAGAGTCATTAATAAATTTATGAAGAAGGAAAAATAAATAACTAAATAAATAAAATGCTATTTTAACATTAGCAGAAAGACTTTTATTAGTATAAAATAGACATTTAATTCTTATTTATAACTATTGCTAAAATAAATAGAATTCTATAAAGATAAGCAGGGGGTCATTTAATTACATGGGAAGGAAGCTTTGCGGTAATAAAAATAAGTTTAATGAGAGTTTCATGGTTAATCAACAAATAAGTTTTATAGGCGAGCAAAAAAAATGTGAAAAATGAATAGAGATAAGCGGATACTATTTAAGCAATGAACCACTTAAGAGTTTTAACATTCACCAAAATGGAGAGTATTATAACAGAAGTTCTTAAGGTGTTGGATACCTCAGAGGATTACGAGGATCCTCATGAGCGGCTGCAGGAGCTGGTAAATTCTCCGCTAACCCCGATAAACCTGGTCTATAGGTTAGGATGGGAGTCTGAGTGGTGCGATGTGGCCACTCCATATTCGGAGAATTTGACGGGGTTGCGGACGGTTAGTTTTTAAAATTATTTTACATGTTATTTTTATTATTTTCTTCTTTATAGATTAACCACTCAGTTAGCGGAAGGAGGTGTATTGTAACAGTTTTCAGCGTCGAAGCGATGGCCCTCGAGATGAGGACCCGGCTCGATGCTAGCTGTCATATAGAGGAGGACTGGGATAGCCCGGGTGAAGAGACATATGTGTGATTAAAGTTAAATTCTAAAACATCCCCCCATATGAAGATTTTGATCGGAGAGAGATATTATACCTTGTTAATTTGTAAGAAAATTGTAATAGAATAAAATTTTTAAATAAAAAAATAATAAATTATTTTTAGTCATTTATTTAAATTATCCTAAAATTACCCCAAGTGTTAAACCTCCCCGAATACCGCTTTTCATGAAATTATATAATACATTTCTATAATTCTAATTTAATTTGGATGTGTTGGAATTCGTCCGAGGATTCTCCAAAGAACGTTGACCAATTTTAGTAAACAAATGTTTATTTCGTGTTTACAAAATTAGTATTACAAAAAGAATAGTTTTGATTAACAAAATCCAATTCAAATTCAGTGTCGATTGACAATATTTGCTAAAACAAATTCGCAGATAAAATTCAGAGCTAACTTTGCTCGTCGCCTTACAATCTTTTTCTATTGTTTTTCTTTCAAGGTTAAGTATTCACAGAAAATAGTCAATTTCGCTGCCAACTCTGTTTACATTTTTAATTACTGACAGGTATTTTAGATTCAAATTTCAAATTCTTTGATTTATTTCAACACTCCTTCTCAATCAAATAATTGCAAAAGTTGACAAACAGTTTCTTGTTCAATGGTTTAGTTAGAATGTCGGCGATTTGTTTTGTACCTTCTACATGTTGGACAGACACGGTGACGTCAACATGTTGTTGAATGAACTTACGTGCGATCTCGATGTGCTTCTTTCCTTTGTTTACCTTACCCTCGTGGGTGTTCATCAGCATATGAACGGCTGACTTGTTGTCCACGTACATGGGGAAGGGTTGATCATCTTTCAGGATCTTGAGTTCCGTTGCCAGTCTTCTCATCCAGCATACATCATCGATCACTTCACATGCCGCTCGATACTCTGCTTCGGCTGTCGAGGTGTGGGCCTCCTCTGAGGATCAGTCCTCCACTTGTCGACTTCATCGTTTCTTTTTCTCCTCCAAAGTCTGCATCAGTAAATACTTTGAAGTTTTTGTCTCCTCCAAAGCGAATTCCTGCGTTTGGAGTTCCTTGCAAGTATTGAAACACTCGTTTGACCATTTTCCAATGGCTTTTCATCGGGTTGCAGTTTTGTCGACTCAAATAATTCACAGCAAAGCTGATGTCAGGCCTAGACACGGTGGCGAGATAAAGCAGGCTGCCAATGGCTTCACGGTAGGGCGTTCCAATTGGCACTTTCTCATCGTTC
Source organism: Leptarthrus brevirostris (assembly GCA_964036015.1). Classification (NCBI taxonomy): domain Eukaryota; kingdom Metazoa; phylum Arthropoda; class Insecta; order Diptera; family Asilidae; genus Leptarthrus; species Leptarthrus brevirostris. The sequence goes on along the minus strand of OZ038375.1, from coordinate 84,368,614 downwards.
ACAATTTCCTCCTTCTTTGTTGCCATTCCAGGCTCCATCGGTGTCCAAGCTGGGTTGCAGTTTTCAAGGTTCATCCTCCGCAGGATTTTTTCAATATACCTTGGTTGACTCACTGAGATGCCCTCCAACTCAATTTTCAGCTCCATGCCGAGATAACATAACTTTTTTGGGATTGTCTCACAGTGAGTAATTTCAAACTTTTTCTTGATCTGTTCCAGAAGTTTGAAAATCTCCTTTTCGTCCTTTCCAGCTACCAGACCGTCGTCGACAAACAAGGCCACGATAATGCTTCTGTCTTTGTTATAATAGACGCTTGGGTCGTCATCGGTGCTGAACAATCCGATTTCTTCAAACGATCCGTCGATTTCACGATTCCACTGCTTGGGCGCTTGTTTCAGCCCATAAATGCTCTTGAACAGTTGACAAACTTGTCCGGAACCGTCATCGAATCCTTCTGGCTGGTTCATGTACAGAACTTTCTCCAATTTTCCGTACAAAAAGGCTGTCTTCACGTCGAAGGATATCAATTTCCACTTTTCGGATGCTATATGACTCAGAATGAGACGAATGGAGGCGTAGCGAGCAACGGGGCTAAATGTCTCTTCGTAATCAATGCCTTCTCTTTGTTCGAAGCCTCGAGCTACAAGCCTCGCCTTCAACTTGCCATCCGCCTTCTCGCGAAGAACCCACCTGCAGGTCAAGGGCTTGACTCCTTCCGGGCACTTTACGAGCTTCCAGGTTTGCCTTTTGACTAGTGACTCATACTCATCTTGCATGGCTCTTTTCCAATTTTTGTCCTTCAGTGCCACCTCGACCGGAATGTCCTCGATGTCGCCTATGAGGGCTGAATCTTCAATGCTTCCTCCTTTCACATAACCAGCCACATCATAGCCATACCTCGAGGGAACCTTCAACTTGCTCCGGTCTCGTAGCTGCCTTTTCTCCGGTGTTTTGTTCGGTATTGTTTCGACTCATTCTTCTCTTCTCCTTTCTTCATTATCTCTGTCCTTATCTGAGAGTGGCCCTTCTTCTTCATTTTCACTTTCCTCTTCAGTATTGACTTCAACTTGCTCCTCGGCTGCCACCGTCTCAATCGCAGTTCGACTTCTCTCCTTTTCTTCGTCGAATTTCACATTTCCAGAGCTGACAATTTCCTTTGTGCGTGGGAGATACACGCGGTAACTTGGTGACTCCACGTCGTAGCCTACAAACTGCCCCTTTTCCGACTTCGGATCCAGTTTGCCTCTCTTGCGATCTTGGACTATAACATAGCACTCACATCCAAAAGTCTTCAGCTTGTTTAAGTCGATCTGTCTTCCATACCACAATTCCGCCGGTGATTTTCCTTTCACTGTACTGGTGCCAGTCTGGTTTATCGTAAATACTGCGTAGTAAATTGCCTCGGCCCAAAGTTTTGAGTCCAATTTCGCTGCAAGTAGAGCTGCCAATGCTGCTTCCTTGGCCGTCAGCCATCAGGTACATAGGGGGAATAACATGTAACACTTGGGTGTACGTGCCGTAACTATGTGCACTGATGGTAGTGCGACTACAACCTCCTCGTGGTGGCGGCTGGTAACAGACTCCTGGTACGGTCATGTCTCTGCCAGGGGTTAATGGCTAATTGTAGTCGTGCGGATTGGTTGCTGCCGCATAGAGGCTCCGAATCCATCGGCGTCACTATGCAATCGGAACTCTCACCCGAACCTGGCAGAGAGACGGTCGTGTATCCTCCTGCACGGACGATGCAGTGAGACGAGGGGGGAGTTTAGCTGGCGATTGAGGTGAACGTCTACCTGCGGGATTCGGGATCCAACACATCTCTTTGCTTCACTCGTAACTTCGAGGACCTGCGGCCCTAGGGAGTAGCACACCCTAGGTCTAGGGAGAACACCCGTTCTAATCCTTAGGTCAGACGGGAGTGTGTAGGGGGGCGATCCTTCAAAAGCCTACGGAACTCTCGGAGGCAGGTTGCTGGTGATTCGGGACCTGTTCGAAGAGGGGAAAGGACGGTCGGAGGGGGAGAGTTCCCCTATAGGTACGGGCGTAGCGGGAGGCGTAACGCTGGCGGTTGCCTCGGCTGTGGTCCGAGAACGCGAGCCCGTACCCGAATTAACACTACTTAAAAAGCATGGAATCCAAACTAAATCAACACACGGAGGGAGTAGAGTCAGTAGGAGATGAGAGGAGGGACAGCACGCCTGTCAATCCCGTAGGGAGGAGGTCGCGGGTGCTTCGCTCATCGGTGTTACAAACACCGACCGAACGGGCACGTTCCTGGCCGGCTGTAGAGACGGCACGGACGGACCGCCCTCCACCGGACCTGAATATGTGTGTAGAGGATAGAGAGGGGAATAGTAGCACGCCTGAAAACCCCTTCAGGAGGAGCTCGAGAGTGCTCCGCTCACCGGTGCTACAAAAGTCGGCAGAGCGAACACGCCCGGCACCGGCAGCTGAGACGGCCCGGGTGGACTCCCCACCACCAGTGCTGGAACCAGCCAGTCTGGAGGACAGGCTGGACGCCATGGAGGCCCGCATGGAGAGAGGGTTCCTGAGTATGAGGGGCCTCATTAAGGAGATGCTGGCGGCCCTTAAGAAGCAGCCAAACATCTCCAAGGTCGTTAAAGATGGGCTCCCCCTATTAGAGGAAGCCATCGACGACCTCGACACGACGAGGAGGATGTACGCGGAGGTCCGCTGCGGTATACCCCAGGAGAAAATTGTAAAGTCGTCTGGGACGCAGACGGTGCCTGTAGTGACGGCGAGCGTGGTGGTTCCGCCGGTGCGGAGGAAGAGACCACCGGCGAGGTCCCTGGGCACGCCAACTCCTACTGCCGGAGTGGTTGGCGTAGGGGATTCGCCGTTGACACTGAAGAGGGGAGCTTCCAGCCCTCCGCTCCAATCGGAGGGAGAAGCTAGGAAGAAAAAGAAGGAGCAAGTAGCGCCCTTAGCACGGTCCGTAAGGCGGTTAACCCCGAGAGCTGCGGGGTCAGGGTGAAAGCCGTCCGACAAACCAGGTCTGGTGAGGTCCTGCTCGAACTAGGGCAGAGCACGCTGGAGACCCGGGCAGCCTTCTCAGGCGCCTTGAGGGACGCTGTTGGATCAGCAGGCAGTGTCAGGCAACTGGTCCCCAGAGCTAACCTGGAGATCAGGGAGCTTGACGGCTGCACGACGAAGGAGGAGGTCACGGCAGCTCTCAGGGCTGATCTGGGGGGATACAATGGCCACCTTCAGGTTGCGCTGACACGCCCAAATGACCGGGGACAATGCCTGGCCATTATTGAGATAGAGGAGATGGCCGCGGTGAGGCTGCTGAAGGCTGCCCGAGTCAAGATCGGGTGGGTAGAGAGGAAGGTACGCAGGCGGGTGGTCGTCTCCAGGTGCTTTAAGTGCCTGGGGTACGGACACCAGAGCCAAGCCTGTAAGGGACCGGACCGGAGCAAGCTCTGCTTCCGATGCGGCAAGGAGGGACACAAAGCCAAGACCTGCTCCACGGGCCCGGCGTGCTTCCTCTGCCCGGAAGTGACAGGGGAGCCTGGCTCGCGGCGACATGTGGCGGGGTCAGGTCAGTGCGGGATCTTCCGCAAGGTCCTAGATGAGGCCAAAAAAAGATAATGGTTGTGGTCCTCCAGGGCAACTTACATAGGAGTAGGACGGCGCACGCCCTGTTGGCTCAGATCCGTCTCGAGAATGACGCTGACATTGTGGTAGTCAGTGAGCAGTACCGGGACGGATGTGAGCCGACATGGTACCGGGATGCCCTTGGTACGGCGGCAATCTGGGTACCGGATCTGCGACGCTTTAGCGTTGCGGACCATTGCGCGGGCGCTGGCTTCGTTTGGGTGAAGAGCAGGGACGTTACTTACGTCAGTTGCTATTTCACCCCAAACGAGCCAATAGCGGATTTCCAGGCCAAACTGGATGGCCTGGAGGATGCGGTCAGCGACATGGATGGCGAGTTGGTGGTGGCTGGAGACTTCAACGCGAAGGCCTTGGAGTGGGGAGAGACAATGGCTGACTCTCGCGGGGAGCGAATCCTGGACTTCGCGTCTAGGACAGGGCTGGTAGTTTTAAACACCGGCTCGACGTCCACCTTTCGGCGTCCTGGGTACAGGGAAACTATTATCGATGTCTCCCTGGCGACGGAACCCCTGGCTGCACGGGTGCAGGACTGGCAGGTGATCGAGGACTATACAGCCAGCGATCACCAATATATCACGTTCCGCGTGCGTGATATGATGCCAGCGCGGGCCCGACGCCCGCAGGGCCCGTCCAGATGGGGTGTTGCCAGAATGGACGCCGAAAGGCTGTCTCAAGCCATCGTACGCGGCCGGCGAGCCATTGACGGGATCCCAGAAGGACGGCCATCTACCGAACAAGCGGCCCGGATGGTAGACTCCACAATGAGTCTGATCCACCGGGCCTGCCGGGAGGCCGTGCCAAGGAGAAGAGGGCACAGGGAGGGGCGCCGCCCTGTGTACTGGTGGACAGACCAAATCGCAGAACGGAGGCGGGTATGCCTCCGTCTCAGACGGCTGGCTCAACGAGCTGAGCGACGCGATCCCGACGCAGCCCGTAGAACTGCCGAATACAAGACGGCGAGGAAGAACCTCCGAAGGGCCATCAGGGAAGGATCGCACCCTCACCTTTGAAACGGAGGAGGGAATTGAAACGAGGGATCTTTCGGCAGGGGCGGCCCAGGGCTCCATACTGGGCCCCGACATATGGAATTATACGTATGACGGGATCCTTCGTATGGAGATGCCTGAAGGGTCTTTCCTGGTTGGGTACGCTGACGACATCGCGGCGGTTATTACCGCCAGAGATGTCGCGGCGGTACAAATGAGACTCAACCAGGTAATGCGTCGGGTAAGCTCCTGGCTGCGCGACCATGGGCTGGAGTTGGCGCTTGCCAAAACCGAGATCGTGTTTCTTACGAAGAAGCGCATCCCGCTGTTGATCGGAATGCGGGTAGGGGACATGTCGGTTCAGACCCGGCCCGCGATCAAATACCTGGGGGTGAGCCTCGATTGTAGGCTCTCCTTCTGGGCTGAGATTAAGGACCGGGCTGACAAGGCGGCTGCGGTGACGGCAGCGCTGAGCAGGGTCATGGCCAATATTGGAGGTCCCAGACCCAGCAAGAGGCGCCTGTTGCTTCGCACCGCCGAGTCGAGAATGCTCTACGGAGCAGAAGTCTGGGCCGACGCAATGCGGTGGGAAAGGTACCGCAAACGTATACTTGCGGTACAACGCCGTGCGGCGCTCCGCACTGTGAGCTCCTACCGTACGGTCTCGGAGCCGGCGGTGCTGGTGGTCGCGGGGGTCATACCCATTGACCTCTTAGCCAGGGAGCGACAGTTCGTTCACCGGGAGAAACCCGTAATCGGAGGAGAGGCTGCGAAGGTAGCTCGAGCCAGGACCATGGCGTCCTGGCAAGAAAGATGGGATGGAGAGTCGCGGGGCCGGTGGACAGCGCGAGTGATTCCTCAGCTGGACGCTTGGCTAAACCGTCAGCATGGTGAGGTGGACTACTACCTCACCCAAATGCTGACGGGGCACGGGCATTTCCGTGCCTTCCTTCACCGTATAGGGAAGGTGTCGAGCCCGTGCTGTCTATACTGCGGCACCCCATCGGACTCCGCCCTTCACACATTCTTTGAATGTGCTCGCTGGAGGGCGGAGAGGGTTGAACTAGAGGCGGAGATGGGCAGCATAACCGCGGACAATATTGTCGGGGTCATGCTGCAGAGGGAGGACCACTGGCGAAGGATTGCCTTTTTCGTGAAGGGGATCCTTCGCCAAAAGGAAGGAGACAACAATGGGGCTCCCTAATGGGGGCACCTGCTAACTTGTTGGGGGGGGGGGGCGAGAAGGCGGGGGCTCTCAGGGGAGCACCTGTTGGCTTGGGTGCCTTGGTGGAGGCTAGTTAAATAGGACTCCACCACGAAGTAATGTCTTCTTGACGGTCCCGTGGTGGTCTTCCTGGAGGGGGGGGGGGGGGTTTAGCCGGTATTACTGGCCTTTGGCCAGGTGAGTCCGGCACACGGGGGACCCCAGTCCCCTAGGTGCGTAAATGCATTTCCCCGCTCCCATACAAAAACAAAAAAAAAAAAAAAATCTGCTTCCTTGATGGTCCTCATTTCATGTTCAATACGCCCGTTTTGTTGCGGTGTGTTCACATTTGAATGTGTGTGGAACACTCCCAGGTCATCAAGAAATTTTCTCGTCCTTGCATTTTTAATTTCCTTTCCTTGGTCGGATTTCAGTACTTTCAATTTTCTTCCCAGTTGATTCTCAGCCATCTTCACGAACGTTTCCAGTTTATCAGGTGCCTCGTCTTTCGTTTTCATAAAGAAAACAGTTCGGAAGTGCGAGAAGTCATCCTTAAATAGAAGAAAATATTTAGCGCCACCTAGCGAGCGCTCGTCCATCTCACCCATGTCCACGTGGACTAACTCCAGTGGTTGGCTTGCTGTTTTCTCGTCGAGGGGGTGAGAGCCACGGTGCTGCTTGCCGTATGTACAACCTGCGCATAAGTAGTTGTTCCAGTCGTCCACGTACTTAATTCCTTTCTTGTCCAATGCTTCTCGTACATACTTCACGTTTTGGTGAGCTAATCTTTCGTGCCAAGTTCTGGTTGACACTGCCGCCAGACTCAGCTGCTCCTCTCTCTTTCTCAGCATCATCTTGTACAGATTTCCTTCTCGTCTCGCCAGTCCAACCGTGGTTCCATTTTCAGCCGATACAAATTCTGATTTTGCCTTGTCTGACTTCATCTTGAATCCTCGATCGAGCATGTGACTCACAGAGAATAGGTTGAACTTCAATTCAGGTACATGCAAGACATCCTTCAGTACAACAGAGTACCATTCTTTCCCGTCAAAGGCTTCCAACTCCACTGTCCCGACTGCTACGCCATCTATTACAGTTGAATCTCCCAGAAGAACGGACACGGGGTTTGTCAGTTCAGTGTATTCGTTGAACCATTCTCGACGCGAGGTCATGTGTTGCGTTGCGCCGCTGTCCTGATACCAAGCTGACATCTTTTCCTCCGGGTTGTTCAGGTAGGACGTCTTCAAGCTGGTTGTCACCCAGGCGACAGGAGGTTTGCGTGAACTTTGAGGTTCTGAGGTGTCATCTCGTCGTTGAGTACATTCCTTTGCGAAATGGCCTTTCTGACCACACGAGTTGCATGTATATCTTTTCTTGCAGTATGCCAAGTATTTGGCACAGGGTTTGTTCGTGCAGTCCTTTTTAAAGTGTCCTTTCAGCCCACATTTGTAACAGGTAAGTTGTCCTTCCTCAGTCTTGTTTTGTGGTTTTCCAGGCGGCTTTCTGCTTTTCTTCACGAGAAGTGCATTGCTCGAACTCACTTCCAGTTCACCTGTCTCATCGTGCTGACGATCATCTTCGAGCCTCAGTCTTTCAATCATGGTGGTCAGGCTTCTGTCGGCTGCTGGCGCGTTGTCCCACGACGTACGAAAATGTGCGAATCCCGCTGGCAAGATTTTCAAAATTCTGGTCATCATCCACGATTTTGGCATAGGCTCACCTCCGTTGGTCAGTTCATCACCTATGGACATAATTTCCATGCAATTTTCTGCCACCGATTTGCTTTCATCGTATGTACATGTGAAAAGTTTCTGTCTCAAAATTTCCATATTTACTTCTGTCTTTGTGCCGTACAAGCAAACTAGTCTGTCTAACATTGCTCTTGCCGTTTTGCAATTTGCAATTTTGCATGCGATTTGATCACTGACATTCAATACAATTAGTTGCAGAGCCTCCATGTCCTTTTCATTCCAGGCAACGACTGCAGCGACAACTTCGGCTCCTTCCGGCTTAACTCTGACTCCGGTTGCAACATCATACAATTTCTTAGTTCTCAAAACTGCATCTAATTTTAACCTCCACGGCACATAGTTTACTACTCCTTGTGAGTTTTGACTCAACATTACAAGTTGTGATTTCACAGTATTCATTTTGACGGTTTTAACTCGATTTTTGAAATTGACTTTCTGACTTGTACAAATTCAAATTTACTTTGCTTGACAATTTGTGTCGAAGTTTTCTCGCTGCGATGCTTTCGGGGCGTGTCACTCAACGTTGAGCTGCTTCGAGACTTGCGTGGCTGCGAGAATCTCACTTGACTTGCCTTTCAAATTCAAATTCTGACGTGCGACGTTCCTTACTTTGATCTGCCTTTCAATTTTTGCTCTTTCACAGACTTTTCATTGGAGATGAGGTTACACCACTTCCTGGGCCCATAACCTGCTAGAATTCGTCCGAAGATTCTCCAAAGAACGTTGACCAATTTTAGTAAACAAATGTTTATTTCGTGTTTACAAAATTAGTATTACAAAAAGAATAGTTTTGATTAACAAAATCCAATTCAAATTCAGTGTCGATTGACAATATTTGCTAAAACAAATTCGCAGATAAAATTCAGAGCTAACTTTGCTCGTCGCCTTACAATCTTTTTCTATTGTTTTTCTTTCAAGGTTAAGTATTCACAGAAAATAGTCAATTTCGCTGCCAACTCTGTTTACATTTTTAATTACTGACAGGTATATTAGATTCAAATTTCAAATTCTTTGATTTATTTCAACACATCCCATGACAATCCTGGTGTTGTGTAATAATGATTCGGGTTAAACTCATAGATATTTATGTATAATATTCTAAAATTCTCAAAAAATGTCTGCTAGCAATAAAGCATCACACTTTAAATATAATTGTAAATTTTCTCAGATATTTCTAGAATTAAATTTGTTCCATACATTAACGACATGCTGATATTCTTCTTCTTATTGCTGAGTTTATTAAAAAATCCTGAGGGGGCACACATGCTTCATTTTAAATTTATCAAAAGAATTTAAGTAATCATATGAAAACCCCCTTTCTCCTTATTAAATTAAAATACTCATCATCTTTAAATTCATTATGGATTATTCTAAAGTCTTCATCATTCAGATTTTTTTGTTTTTTAGAGTATCTAAACTCGCAGCGAATGGAATCTAAACATTGTAATTCAATCGTTTTATTCTCGGATGAAAAAAAATTGTCTTTGACATTGATATATAACACTTTATTTAAGGGAATAACGTTAATGAAATCTTCAATTTAATTTAATTTTAAGCAGTTCAAGTTTTAAAAATTTCCAGTGGGGGTAAAATACTTGCTATAAAAGCTGAGGCAAATATTTAGATAGACCAGATTCAGGAAAGGAAGGAAGATCAGGTACGTTGCAGAGTAATTAATATATACATAAACAAAAAAATTTTATTACAGAAATAAAATGGAAGGAAAAGCTGTCGTAAAGACTCCTCGCGAGCAATATACTTTTAAGATACAATTCACCCCAGTATGGGATGAAATGATATTAGCGGTGAATAATCAACTGGCTTTCGGAATAAATGCGCTGAAGTATTTACTGGAAGAACATTTCTTAAACAAATTTCAAGAACGCATACAAGAATATCTAAAAAATGGTGCATACACTCTGTTTCAAAATTATAAACGCACCACATAATTTTAAATTCTGGTATATTTTATTATTCAAATTTGTAAGCGACTGTTATATTTTAACGGTACTCGTGAATACATCGTAATTGCAAGAACATTTGGTCAACATTTATTGCAAGGTGTGTAGCTGTCGGAGAACAAGTATAGTGTCAGTGTCTCAAAATTATAAACGCACTTCGTGAAGAACGGTATTTTTAAGTTTATTTTGGTATTTGTAAGGATTTTTAAAATTATTTCGATAATGCCACGTGCTATTTTATTGTCTAAACGTGAAAAAGGGATAATTGATACCCTTCATCAGAATGGAAAATCGATGCGGGCTATTGCCCGTGAGATCAATCGGTCCGATTGCGTTATCCGGCGATATTTAAAAAATCCTGAAGAATATGGGAAAAATAAAAGTACTGGACGTCCGCAAGTATAATCTTCAAGGGACAAAAGAAGAATTGCAAGCATTGCATCCAATACAACGAAAAGCTGCAATGATGGGTCCAATCAAAACATTGTAAGGCAAATGCAATCAGCGCCTCGTCTCAAAGAACACCATAAAACAAAGAACAGTAAAACAGTGGAAAACAGTAAGTGAATTTAATGAATACAAATTTTACAATTAGATCATATGAGATGGGTGTTACTGCTGAACACAATTCATGAAACACGTATTATTCTTGCAGGTAATATTTAGCGATGAAAAGAAATTTAATCTAGACGGTCCAGATGGGTTCAATTCATACTGGAGAGATCTAAGGAAAGAACCGAAATATTTCTCCAAACGGAATTTTGGAGGAGGCAGCCTCATGGTATGGGGTGCGTTTAGTTCGCTCGGAACGGTTACTCTGGCTTTCCCTTCTATGAGAATGGATAGCCATGAATATCAAGATACGCTGACAGCTCGTTTGTTACCATATATGAGAAAGTTCCGTCGCATTCCTCTCACTTTCCAACAGGACAATGCGAGTATTCATGTAAGCAGGAGTACCATGAAGTGGTTTTTTGAAAAAAGGATAAGTGTTATGGATTGGCCGGCATGCTCTCCAGACTGTAACCCAATGGAAAATATGTGGGCAATGCTAACCAGAGCTGTTTATGCTGATAACCGGCAATTTCAAAATGTGCAAGACCTAAAAGACGCTATTTCCCAAGCATGGAGTGCAATTAGTTTTGGAACAATAAAAAAATTGATTGATTCTATGCCAAATCGGATCTTCGAGGTCATAAGTAGAAAGGGAAATTGCACTCATTATTAGATATTTAAGTTATCTTAACTTAATTTTTATTAGAATTTATAATTAGTAAATAAATGATTTTTAACTCTTAGTGCGTTTATATTTTTGAAACAGGGGAAAGTTAATACTTAAGGGAAAAATCTGTAATTCATAAAACAACGAGCGAAATATTCTTTCGTAACAGATTTCTTTTGTTAATACCTATTGAGCAACCAACACAATTTATTGAAACTTTCGTGCAGTCCATAGGAATTTATAAAATATAGGGTGCGCTTATAATTTTGAAACAGAGTGTATGAACCTGTTCGGGTTATAACACGATTCAAATACATCAATCGATGTAATGAATACAAATTTGAAATCATCGAACTTAATACAAATCTTAAGGATGGTGATATTAAACAGGAATATCTAAATAAAGTAACACAGCCTATAATTCAGAAAATGGAGGAATTTCAGAGACAAAAAGATTTTCTTGTATTGAAAATATGCTTTGTAAAATTCATTTTCGAAAATCATCAATCAGTGGAACCGCAGTCAGAGATTCAAACAGTGGAGATCAACAACACTGTGTATGAGATGGATGAAGATTGCAATTTAAAATTTATCGAAAACAAAATGAACGAAATACCAGGATTTAGAAATATGTAAATTAAATTTATAAAATAATGATATGTCAGGAAGAGTTAATAGAACTCTGCCGATTTTAAATAAAAATTGATTAAGTGAATTACGAATGTTTTTATTTCGAAGAAATTTAGTATTTTGTAATCACATTTTGTTTGGGGTATACCCTTTTTCAAATACATGTTTATACTTGCTAATGCAAACAAAGTAAAATACTAACCAAAAATAAAGTTAATAATTTTTTAAACTGTGATAATTTTAGTAAACCGAACTGTGCTCCAACCAAAAGATTTAATGGTGATATTAGAATAAGTCTTGACAATAGTAAACACCTGTTGAACATTTGAATATACTTAAGAACATAAAATTAGTGTCATTCCTCGTGATAAATACAAATTCCATCATAACAGCTTATGCAAAGTACTAAGATCAATATATTGTTTTAATCAATTCCATTGTCTGAATCAAAGAGCTCTATGAATGCATGAAAACTTCAATTCATACTTTGAACTACTTTTTGGAGATGTCTATAATGGATTATATAATGAAATGTATCTTCTAAGTCACATATCAATTTCCTTGAGCCTAATTCAGGGGATTTTTATATTATTTGCGCAAAATGGTAGATCATTGTGTATGTCATGAAGTGATTCTAGATAAGTTAAATCTACTTCAAATATATATATTTAATTTCTGAACTTTGAGGAATGCTCATTATATCGATATCCGCATTTTCTATCCCATTGAAATTCTTCATATGGTAAAAATTCAGACATGTCACACCCATATAAATTATTGGTATCGAGGTAAATTAAATATGTTGAGCTTTGTGATGGGGTAACATTTTCCATATACTTATTATTAGTAGTAGAATGCCTGCGAGAACATATAAAGTTATATATGTTACATTAACGTCAGTTAATAATTATTGTAATTGTATACTTAAGCATAGCATCCCAAAATAATCCTGGTGCTATATAATAATGACAATATAAATAGTCTACAAATATTTTGCATTCGAATCAGAACACTTCGTATCTGTAAATTTATTATCAAAATACTTTTGCATAGGCAATGAATTTTCACTAAATTATTCAAAGCAATTAAGATATTCATAGGGAAAACCCCTTTTCTCAACATTAAATTAAATAAATCGTGATTTTTATAAAAGGATCAGGTTAATATTAAGTTTTCATCAGATAAATTATTCGCTAATTTTTCTACGCTAGAGGGCATAACTCTATATGAATCTAAAAATATATAATTTCTATACTTTGATTTCTTGCAACATAAATTCTTTTCGCGATTGACACATATCGCTCCTTATTTAATGGTATAATATTTATTGCATCTTCAACAATATCTAAGGCTTTAATAAATAAACGACAATCATACTTCCACTTCAATGTGGATGATTCTTAGAAGAGCCCAACCGCTATCAATTTCTTGAAATTCTTCAGATTTTGCAATAATTTGATTCATCATTCTATCGAGTATGTCTGGAAATTGAAAATTATCGGATGCTACGTTCATCTTTGCCTGAGAAGATTTTATATCTAAAGCTACTTCGTTTTCATCTACATCATCAGTTTTAGCATATTTCATAAATTTGCAAAATAATTCAATATTGAACTTTATAGCATTGTGTTTCTGTAAACTTGCTTTAAGAAGATTTATAACTTGAGGTTTGATTTTGTAGAAAAATTGTTTTGGATCCAATATTCCTTCATCATCATTTTCCAATAGAAAGCTTTCAATACGATTATTAAAGCCCTGTTTAATGCGCTTTAAATTTCTTTCATTGGTTCAGCTGTATTTCTCTACAAATTTTGAAAACGTCATTGGGATAGTAGTTTTTAGTTTGTTTGACTTGGTGAGCTCACAATTTGGGTCTATTGTTACATGACGCATACAAAAATTAAATTTTAAATGTCATAAAGGGTTGTTAGCTGTCAGTTTGGTATAAATTTAAACCATAATTACGATTCAAGAAAAAATATGGTTTCCCTTATTAAGATTATTACGACTGAAAAAAGAAGAAATGAAGTTTAAGGCTATGAAAAGATTTTTATTTTCTTAAGTTCTTGACATGATAAATCTCTTTAAATTACCAAAAGAAAGCCATTCCAGCTACCTCGATTTTGTTTGTTCTATCGGCCCAATTCAAAGTTTTGAGTCTATTTTTATAAAGTGCTGCAACGGCAACAAACCCGGAAGCTGACATTTGCCAAAATTACATAACAAACTCAAAGTAAACTGAACTCGGTGAAATCACAATTTGAGTCTATTGTTACATGAAGCATATAAAAAATTTATTTTCTTATGTTCTTCACATGATAAATCTCTTTAAAGTATCGAAAGAAGACATTTCAGCTACTTCGATTTTGTTTGTTCTAGTCTAAATTCATAGTTTTGAGGCAATTTTTAGAAAGTGCTGCAACAACGCCAATGATCTTGTTCATTTCTTCTGCAGTTCAAGGTCGTTATATGGGTTTGGTAGCTGCTAGTTTGATATAAATTTAAAGCATAATTACGAATCAATGGTTTCCCTTATTAAGATTATCAGGGCTGAATCATAAAGAAACGAAGTTTAAGGCTATGAAAAGATATTTATTTTCTTTGCAAGTTCTTCACATGATAAACCTCTCCAAAGTACCGAAAGAAGCCATTCTAGCTATCTTGACTAGACATTTATTACTTATTAACGGATTTATGCAAAGCGATGCATGTTATTTTTAAACATCAGATTTTTTTTCCCTTAATTGCAGAAATTCCTTTGGCTATTCCTCAATGGTGTTATTTTAACTAGTAATCAAGGTCCAGATGACGTAATCAGTGGAATGACTTACTTGCTAGTTGCATAAAACACGAAATTATTTCAAAATATGACCTCGAATTAATGTCTTTATTTAGATCTGGAAAAGAAATTACATGATAATCTTTTAAAGTTCGAGGGTACAATATTCTGCTTCCAATTAAAGTCGCATCATGTTATTTCATTTAGCTGATAAAGGAGTACTTCGTAATTATAAACTCAAAACAACAAACTCTTATATTCAGCACGAGGTCAGGTTCATCTACAAAACCTTATCACCCAACGACCTCAACATTGCCATCAAATTATTAATTTCTACGCAGTCACTAGCTCGCTTATCAATCACAGCTCGAGCAGAAAAACATGCTAAAACTTGCTTGGACCCCAAATGATATCATAGAAATAAGAATTTGCAAAAGAAATTAAAAAATAATCTTCGTCTATTTACTCAAAGTGGTGAAATCTTTATTACGCAATATTCTGTTTTTCCAATTAAATTCGCATCATGTTATTTCATTTAGCTGATAAAGCTGTACTTCGTAATTAAAAACTCAAAACAACAAACTCTTATCTTCAGCACGAACCAAGGTCCGCACTTCCCAATTTCGCATCTTCTTCTTACTTTTTCATACTTTTTTTTCCATACCGAAAATCCAAGATGGCCGACAATCCTTATCTTTCCATCAACAAACCAAAGAAGAAGAAGACCAATTGTAGTCTCCAAGACCGAATACTCAAAATCCAAGATTCTATTTTTTCTCATGGGCCAGAACCCCATAGCAATTTTTCTCATGAGCCAGAACCGCCATAGCAATTTTTTTTTAGAAGAAGAAGACCAATTGTAGCCTCCAAGACCGAATATCCAGGTCCAGGTTCAGATCCAAGTACAAGTCCAGATCTAAGTCCAGGTGCAAATCAAAGAAGAACAAAATCAATTGTAGCCTTCAAGACCGAAAACCCAAAATCCAAGATGGCCGACAGGTGCCTTATCTTACTAAACAATCACCGACCTTGACCTTTGACCTTCGAAACCCCCATTCTCTTATCCCCAAAGAAGAAGAAGACCAATTGTAGCCTCCAAGACCGAATACCGAAAATCCAAGATGGCCGACAATCCTTATCTCTTTTCCTTATCTCTCAATTGTAGCCTACAAGACCGAATATCCAAAATCCAGGTCCAGATCCAAGTCCAGGTGTAAATCAAAGAAGAAGAAGATCAATTGTAGCCTCCAAGACCGAAAACCCAAAATCCAAGATGGCCGACAATCCTTATCTCTTTTCCTTATCTCTCAATTGTAGCCTACAAGACCGAATACCCTAAATCCAAGATTGCGTCAGAATCGGCAAAGCACATTTTGAGCTCGATTTTCTCATGAGCCAGAATCGGCATAGCACATTTTTAGCACATTTTCGGCTCGATTTTCTCATGAGCCAGAATCGGCATATTCATACTACTCTTGGCAACCTGTAAGATGTTGCTTAGTAGGAGAGCAATCAACTTAGCGAACCACAGATGGACAAACGGCACTACGTGCCATACGTTCAGACAGATCTGGCCTAAACTGGATCTAAGGCGCTCCAATTTTCTGCTCTCGAGGGGTAGATCTGACCTCAGAATAGCGACTGGGGTTATTACAGGCAATTGCCTTATTGGCTTACATGCGAAGAGACTGGGGATCCCCTCAAATGACTTCTGTAGAAGCTGCATGGACGAGGAGGAGGAGGAAACCATGCTACACTTCCTCTGCCAGTGCCCTGCACTGGCACGCAGGCGAAAGTCCTTCTTAGGAAACTTTTTCTTTGATAGTCTCTGTGATCTGGTTGCGATTGACGTTGCAGATCTTTGGCGCTTCATCGACAGCTCCGGATGGTTCCAATGAGGAGGTGGAGGGAATCCTTGGATTCCCGTGGCATCACAATGGGCCTTTTGAGGTCTAAGTGCGCCCTTTAAGGCAGCCACACGAACCTAACCTAACCTAACTGGGGGAGAAGCGGCAGCAATAGAAGAGGTGAGTAGTACCTTATCGATTATTTGCTAACTACTAACCTAGTTGTAGTAAACCGTGAATCTGACCCTTCATTTGACAATGGCCGTCGGAGGGAGGTAATTGACATCACACTCTCTAGCAGCTACTTATCAGAACTGGTAAGTGACTGGACCAACAGTAATATGTAACACAAAAAGATGGCCAATAGTGTATTCAAACTTTGTACAAAACTTCATCTCCAATCTCAAGTATCGTAAAGCATCATTTTCAGGAGAAAAAATCGCGCTTCAAGATGCTTAACACCTTATTGCCACGCCCCCCCCCCCCCCTTCTCATATTATCGCCATCGACCTAATTATTGTCGGAATACCTAGGCGGCGCGAAGGTAATTTTTCTATAGTAAATAATTATCCTACTATTATCAGGAAAAACACTGTATTCAATTAATGTACCATTTTCCACAAAACAACAATATTTACGAAAGTACGGTTTCATTCCCTACTCCAGCATCTTAAACGCAGTACAAAAGGTACTAACATGGAAATATTGCTAAATTTATTTGTTTATTTAAGCTTAATACAAGCTATAATAGGATAAAACACAAATACTAAAAATAAATAATACAAGCTATAACATAATACTAATACTACAAGCTATAATAAATAATAAGTCATAATAAATAGTATAATCTACGGAGGAAAAGTCGTTGACTTTTCGTAGCATCCTGTTAATTCAGTCGGAAAAGGGTAGTGGACGTAAGGTTGCGGTGATTGGTATAGATGGGTAAAGATTGCAGGATTGAAGGAAACTTGCGAAACTAAGGGCTGCTACCAGGAGGCTGTTCAACAGGGCGAAAAAGGACGGGTGCTGGGAAACATCTGTAATCTGACAATCCCTAACTGCCTACAACCGAGAACTGCACCCCACTAAAAGATTAAGCTGGCAAAAGTTCTGTCAAAACGTGGAGTGCGCTCGCGATTCTGCGAAACTGCATAAAGCCCTTATGAAAACTAAGTCGGGTGACCTGGGCACACTCCAGAAACCGGACGGGACATACACTCAAACCAGGAAAGAAACGGTAGAGATTCTGTTGCAGTCCCACTTTCCTGGTTCAAGGGTGGAAAATTCAAGCGAGGCAGAAAGGCCCAGCCTAGCAAACTACCTAGCAGGGAGGTCAACCAAGTCGACCAGTCCCCTCGCACGGATGGTGTGTACCCGGTGCTCCTATAGGAGGGCTATGATGTTCTTGGGCTAGTGCTGTTCATAATATATACAGGGCGTCCCATGCACTAGGATAAATACCCTATCTGGAGGCCTGTGGTAGCCTTTTTCCCAAAGCAAGGCCGTGTAAATTACACACTTGCTAAGGCATACGGGCCTATTAGTCTAACATCGTTTTTGACAAATACGATGGAAAAAGTCACTGATCGGGCGATCAGGGAGAGGGTACCTTCTACACTCACCACTTCATGCCCGGCAGCACGCCTACCAAACCGGAAAATCCACTACAACGGCACTAAATGACTTAGTACTCAAGCTGGAGGGAGCGGTTAATAAAAAGGGAACTGCGATTGCAGCCTTCTTGGATATAGAAGGCGCTTTTGATAATACATCATTTGATGTGATCTCTCGCCTAAGATTGATGTGTTGCTCAAGTCTCGAGATCTTACCTTGAGTCCCTTCTATAACACGATCAGGGGCTGCGTCACAAGAGGATGTCCGCAGGATGCGGTGCTGTCACACCTCCTATGGTGCCTTGTGATCGATGAGCTACTTGTACTTCACGCAAGGCTATGCAGATGCCATTGTAGTTGTGGCATTCAACGATATGGGGAGCAACATCGCAAGATGATCACGGTAAAACCTGCACCAACGTCATGTTAAGTACACAGCAAGAAGTCCTGCCCACAGACCCAATCGTGTTACACCAACTTTTTACTAAGTACCATGAATCATTTAATATCCCTTCCCATAAGGTTTCAGAAGATCTATCCACCTATGCTGAGTACGTCAGTTCTCGCCGCATTTCCCATCTCCAAAAAAATCGCAAGATCCTTATACTACTTTTGCTCCTACCCCCCCCCCCCTTTCTCGATTTGTGACTTCCCCCGTAATGCACCTGCGGTCTCCGATCAAGTACCTCTCCCCAGCAGCTGGTCAGTCTATTACCAGAACGTAAGAGGACTTCGCACAAAAACATCCAATATTTTTCTTAACTCCCACGAATTCCCGCACGATATCTTTGCCTTAACTGAAACCAATCAACACCAGGAATTCTCGACAACGAACTCCAAACTATACCATTATCCGTGTCGATGGGTCGCGGGGTTCGCATAGCTGCTCACAACCGTTGTGACGCCACCCTGCTAAAGACCTCCGACTCCACAATATCAGAAATTTGTGTGTATAAAATTGGCACTAAATAAGTGTATTCTGTACATTATTTGTTGTTAAATTCGTCCCTCTCAACCTCTAGATGCCTACCAGCCCATAATTGAAGCGACCGACACCCTGCTTGAGAACGCTAACGCGTGTCAGGAACTTTCTGGACAGACAATTAGACTTAATCTTTTCTTCAGACCCAGTTAACTCGGTTGTCGTGGAAAGCAACCATCTCCTCTCCCCTCTCGATCGTCACCATCCTCCCCTCTTCCTCGTTTTCTCCTACGAACACCCTCATACCCTTTCAAGCTCCGAGTCTTCTCTTTCCTTCAATTTTCGCAAGGGCGACTTTGAAAAATTAAATCACTTGCTCCTCAACTCTAACATTGGCACTATCCCTCAACATCTTCCAGTCGACGTTGCTATAGAAGCGTTCTATTCGGAAATATACGCTTGTCTTGCACAATCTATTCCCCTTTTTCCTCGTAAAAACTACTCCTCATCCCCCGTATGGTACGACAAAGAATTACGCTCTCTCCGCAACAGGAGGAATAAACGTTGGCAAACTTTTCTTCTATCCCAAACCGAGTCTGACTATTCTTCCTACCTATCTGCTTATATCTCTTTTTCCGAACGTTGTGATGCCCTCTACCATAAGTATCTCCAACGGATGGAAACTAGCCTCATATCCGACCCCAAGCGTTTTTATCACTTTATGAATTCTAAGAAGAAATCCAATGGTTACCCCTCTACCCTAAAGCTCGAGAATGCCTCTTCATCAGATCCTCAGGTTATCACCAACCTTTTTGCAAACTTCTTCAGTAAATCTTTAAGCCACAATTCCCGACAACTTGACCTTAACTACTTCTCATTCTTGGACAAATGCACTCAAACGTCGTTTACGTCTTTCGACCCTGATCCCGAACTAATCGCCGCCAGTATCAACGGGCTTGAGGACGACTTCAACCCAGGTCCTGACGGCATTCCGGCCATCGTTCTAAAAAAGTGTGCCACGCATCTAATTCAACCCCTTCCTTGCTATTCCGCCTCTCGGTCACTCAAGGGGTTTTCCCGCAATTATGGAAAAACTCGTATATTATTCCCATCTTCAAAAAAGGTTGCAAAAATGATGTGTCCAACTACAGACCCATCGCTAAATTATCAACCATACCTAAACTATTCGTAAAATTGGTCTATGACTCCATGTTCCACTGTAAGTCTATCTTCTCCCTCTCCCAGCATGGCTTTCTCAAAGGAAGATCTACTACCACCAATCTTACTGACTTCGTCTCCAAGACACTATGTGCTCTGGAAAACAGTAAAGATGTTGATGTTATTGCCCCCGATTTTAGTAAAGCCTTCGACAAGATCTCCCATAATGTTATCTTGTTCAAACTTGATCGCCTAGGCTTCCCCTCCCGATTCATCTCCTGGATTCAATCCTACCTCAACAACCGTCGCTACAATGTTCTTTTCAGTTCATCCATTTCTAACCACATTGTCGCTCGTTCCGGCGTCCCCCAGGGCAGCCACCTCGGTCCGCTGATCTTCATCCTTACAAAAAATGATGTTGAATGCGTCATCAATCACTCAGAGCTGTCCATTTATGCTGATGACATGAAAATAATTAAACATATCTCCTCCACAACCGACTCTCTTATCCTGCAAAAAGATCTCGATTCCTTCACCACGTGGTGCATGAAAAACTTTCTTGAACTCAATGTCTCCAAATGCCAGTCCATCTGTTATTCCCGCAAGCGTCTTACCACCACCCCGAGAGTTTACATGCTTACCGATGTACCGGTCCCTATTGTTACCTCTTTGTGTGACCTTGGAATAATCTGTGATAGGGAACTCAACTTCCGCTCTCATATTGACAGCATAATTAACAGAGCTAACTCCGCGCTAGGGTTTGTGATGCGCTGGTCTAGAGAGTTCTCCAATCCATATGTTTCCAAATCTCTCTATATCTCCTTCGTTAGACCTCTCCTTGAATATGCCAGCCAGGTATGGTCACCTACACAAACAACCCATATCAATAGGATTGAATCCGTCCAGCGTAGGTTCGTTCGCTTCGCTCTACGTGATCTCCCGTGGGCAGACAGATTCAATCTTCCACCCTATGAAAACCGTCTGAAACTGATTGACTTACAACCTTTAAGTAAACGTCGTGATGTTTCTGACATTCTCTTCATTCATCAGCTATTAAGTGGAGCCATAGACTGCCCTTCAATCCTGCAATCTTTACCCATTTATACTAATCCCCGCAACCTTAGGTCCACTCCCCTTTTCCGACTCGACCGCCATCGCACAAACTACGGTCAAAGCGAGCCAATTACCAGGATGCTTCGAAAAGTCAACGACCTTTCCTCCTTTGACTTCCATCTGAGTAAATCATCCCTTCACAAATCCTTATATCTCGACCCCGTCCATCCTGATCGCATTTCTTAATTCGTTTTCCTTCCAGCCAGTTTGTTCCTTAATGAGAGCTCATATTGTAGCTTTTTCAATTTATTTATAATTCCATCATTTATCATCTAGTATAGCTTGTAGTATTAGTATTATTATTATGTTATAGCTTGTATTAAGCTTACTTAAATAAATAACCATCTCCTTTCCTCTCTTGATCGTCACCATCCTCCCTTGCTCCTTGTTTTCTCCTACGAACACCCTCAGGCACTTTCAAGCTCCGAGTCTTCTTTATCCTTAAATTTTCGTAAAGGCGACTTTGAAAATTAAATTACTTGCTCCTCAACTCTAACATTGCCACTATCCCTCAACATCTTCCAGTTGATGTTGCTTTAAGGGCGTTCTATTGAGAAATACACGCTTGTCTTATACAATCTATCCCCCTTTTTCCACGTAAAAGCTACTCCTCATCCCCCGTATGGTACGACAAAGAATTACGTTCTCTCCACATCAGGAGAAATAAACGTTGGCAAACTTTTCTTCTATCCCAGACCGAGTCTGACTATTCTTCCTACCTATCTGCTTATACCACTTTTTCTGAACGTTGTGATATCCTCTACTATGAGTACCTCCAACGGATGGAAACTAGCCTCATATCCGACCCCAATCGTTTTTATAACTATATTAGTTCCAAGAAGAAATCCAATGGTTAACCCTCTACCCTAAAACTTGAGAATACCTCTAAGTTTGATCCTAAGATTATCGTCAACCTCTGCAGAATTCTTCAGTAAATCTTTCAGCGACAATTCCGTACAACCTGACCTTAACTGCTTTTCATTCTTGGACAAATGCACTCAAACGTCGTTTACGTCTTTCGACCCTGATCCCGAACTAATCGCCCCCAGTATCAACGGGCTTGAGGACGACTTCAACCCAGGTCCTGACGACATTCCGGCCATCGTTCTGAAAAAATGTGCCATGCATCTAATTCAACCCCTTACCCTGCTTTTCCGCCTCTCAGTCACTCAAAGGGTTTTCCCTCATTTATGGAAAAACTCGTATATTATTCCCATCTTCAAAAAAGGTTGCAAGAACGATGAGTCCAACTACAGACCCATTGCTAAATTATCATCCATACCAAAACTATTCGAAAAATTGGTCTATGATTCCATGTTCTTTCACTGTAAGTCTATCTTCTCACTCTCCCAGCATGGCTTCCTCAAAGGAAGATCTACAACCACCAACCGTACTGACTTCGTCTCCAAAACACTATGTGCCCTGGAAAACGGTAAAGTTGTTGATGTTATCGCCATCGATTTTAGTAAAGCCTTCGACAAGAACTCCCATAATGTTATCTTGTTCAAACTTGATCGCATAGGCTTCCCCTCCCCATTCATCTCCTGGATTTAATCCTACCTCAACAACCGTCGGTACAATGTTCTTTTCAGCTCATCCATTTCTAACCCTATTGTCGCTCGTTCCGGGGTCGCCCAGGGCAGCCACCTCGGTCCATTAATTTTCATCCTTACAATTAATGATGTTGAATGTGTCATCCATTTATGCTGATGACATGAAAATAATTAAACATATCTCCTCCACAACCGACTCTCTTCTCCTGCAAAAAGATCTCGATTCCTTCACCACATGAAAAACTTTCTTGAACTCAATGTCTTCAAATGCCAGTCCATCTCCTATTCCCGCAAGCGTCTACATGCTAACCGACGAACCAGTCCCTACCGTTACCTCTTTGTGTGACCTAGGAATAATCTGTGATAGTGAACTCAATTTCCGTTCCTACATTGACAGCATAATTATCAGAGCTAACTCCGCGCTGGTGATTGTGAAGCGCTGGTCCAGAGAGTTCTCCAATCCTTTTGTTTCCAAATCTCTCCATAGCTCCTTCGTTAGACCTCTCCTTGAATATGCTAGCCAGCTATTGTCACCTACACAAACAACCCACATTAACAGGATTGAATCCGTCCAGCGTAGGTTCATTCGCTTCGCTCTACGTGATCTTCCGTGGTAGACAGATACAAACTTCCACCTTATGAAAACCGTCTGAAACTGATAGACTTACAAAATTTTAGTACACGTCGTGATGTTTCAGACATTCTCTTCATTTATCAGCTACAAAGTGGTGCTATAGACTGCCCTTCAATCCTGCAATCTTTACCCAGCTATACCAATCCCCGTAACCTTAGGTCCACTGCTCTTTTCCGACTCGACCGCCATCGCACAAACTACTGTCAAAGCGAGCCAATTACCAGGATGTTACGAAAAGTCAACCATCTTTCCTCCTTTGACTTTCATCTGAGTAAATCATCCCTTCACAAAGCCTTCACTTCAGTCAGACCCGTCGTATTCCTCTTCCTCTTGCAGGATTGAATGGCAATCTATAGCACCAGTAATAGCTGATGAATGAAGAGAATGTCGAAAACATCACGAAGTTTACTTAGAGGTTGTAAGTCGATCGTCTGAAGGTTTTTGTAAGATGGAAGGTTTAATTTGTCTATGGAATCCGTTGAACGCAAAGTCAATTTAACTCTAGGTGAGATTAAGGGGATCGATATATGAGTGATGTTGGGATGAAGTAGATTTGGTTAGCGGAATGGCCGGATTAGTGAAGGTAGAAGTAGTTTGAGATGGGGCGATAGCGAAGGAAGATGATGGCTTGAAATTAGGTGGGTATGCGGAGGAAGTAGCGGGTGCAAGGTTTGGTGTATACAGAGTATGGGTGGAACAGATGGAAATCGAAGCAGAGATGGTGGGATGGTCGGAAGATGATGGCTTGTGGTTAGATGGGCACACGAAAGATTAAGAGAACTCACAAAAGTGGTAGTAGGGTTGTCGGCTGGGATGGACGTATTCGAGGGCCTCGGTGTAAGTGGAACAGAAGGGTTAATGGTTTTAGAATAAATAAAGTTAAGATACTTGATTGGAGTACTTAGATTAAAGTTTGGAAATTCTCCCATTTTGAGCTTCCAATTGGAGTTTGGATTTATTTATTTATTTAAGCTTAATACAAGGTATTACATAAAAATACAAAATACAAGCTATAACTTAATACTAATTCTACAAACTATAATAAATGATAATCAATAATAAATATTGATTACTGGCAGAAGGCGTAAGGAAGAAGAATTAAGGTAGGCGATCAGGTTCAAGATGGGCGGGGTTAAGATATAAGGCTTTGTGGAGGGATGATTTACTCAGATGGAAGTCAAAAGAGGAAAGGTCGTTGACTTTTCGTAACATCCTGGTAATTGGCTCGCTTTGACCGTAGTTTGTGCGATGGCGGTCGAGTCGGAAAAGGGGAGTGAACCTAAGGTTACGGGGATTGGTATAGATGGGTAAAGATTGCAGGATTGAATTGCAGTCTATGGCACCAGTTAATAATTGATAAATAAAGAGAATGTTGGAAACATTACGACGTTTGCTTAGAGGTTGTAAGTCGATCAGTTTCAGACGGTTTTCATAGGGTGGAAGGTTGAATCTGTCAACCCACGGAAGATCACGTAGAGCGAAGCGAATAAACCTACGCTGGACAGATTCAATCCTATTAATGTGAGTTGTTTGTGTAGGTGACCATACCTGGCTGGCATATTCAAGGAGAGCTCTAACGAAGGAGACGTAGAGAGATTTGGAAACATAAGGATTGGAGAACTCTCTGGACCAGCGCTTCACAAAACTTAGCGCGGAGTTAGCTCTGTTAATTATGCTGTCAATGTGGGAACGGAAATTGAGTTCACTATAGATAGGTTATTAGATTATTCCAACTCTGAGTATTTGATGACACATTCAACATGATTTATTGTGAGGATAAAAATCAATGGTCCTAGGTGGCTGCCCTGAGGGACGCCGGAACGAGCGACAATAGGGTTAGAAATGGATGAACTGAAAAGAATATTGTACTGACGGTTGTTGGGGTAGGATCGAATCCAGGATATGAGTCTGTGGGGGATTACTAGGTTTAGGGCTAAAGGTGAGAGGTGCAGAAGAGTGATGAGAGATTATGTTATTACTAGTGCTAAGGTTCTTACGATTAGGCTGAATACTAAATTTAGGTATGGGAGAAGGTCGTTTGGAATTTCCTCTGGGATAGTTAGTGGGATTGGGTTTATTAATATTTAATTTATGGTTAGATGCAGAGGTCTTAACATACTTCTTAATCCACCTAGAAATTTCGATAGTCTCCAGAGTCATGATTTTGCTGAAGGGGTTACTGTTCGGAATGGAGATATTGAAGTTGCTGAATTTCCTTGCGTACGAGAGTAACTTCAGGCAGCTAACAACTAGAAAAAATTTGTACACAAGAAACGTTGGCATTATGAGGGGCACCCTTAAGAAGGAATGGAGTATGGTCGCTTCATGAATATTTGCTGCCTAGTCTTTTTAGTCTCTGTTCCCATTCCGATACAGTCCTGGTGGTGCTAAATTTGTTAACCGTAGATGCAGTGGAAGTGGATTGGGATGACACGATGGAGAAAGATTGATGACAACACCAGCAGCCGTCGCCATATCGGGTTCTCCAGAACCAACAGTAGCATCAACATCTGGAGCAGGCTGCGCCAAGGAGGAATGCGGGTTTGTAGGAACCACTTTCTCGGTTGATTTTGTACCAGAGAGAGCCTTTTGAAGTTAAACTCCTGATATCAATCTAAACCAGAGAGAGCCTTTTGAAGTGAAACGCCTGATATCAGAGGCAACTGAGCCAATGAGTTCAAAGTTCCTTTCAATGGCTGTTAAGCACGAATCTAGATCCTGCTTGACGTGCCGGACACGGCGCCGAATGTCATCTATGATAGGCATAATTGACTCAGCAGGTTGGTCGATGGAAGTCGAAGGTGAACCAGACTTAGTTTGCATTATGCGAAGGTCATCCAAGGAAGCGGGGACCAGCCCGCTAAACTTCGAAGACAGCTCGTAAATCTTGTTGGAAAGCAGCGACGAACACCTGCTCAAAACCTCAGCGATATGAAGCAGCATATACAGTTTTGAATTTAATCCTGCGCAGTCATCGGACCAAATTTTTAGTCCGATCAAGTCTGAAGATGTCTCTTTGACCTTATCTGCTATAAATGTTTGGTCGGTGGAGAGCATAGCAACGACCCCTTCATGAGGCGTAAAACGTAACAGGGCCTAATATTTGAGCAAACCCGCAAACACGCAGAAACTGTGTCAATGTAAATAAACAACTAAGTCACTCAAAAAAAGTATACTGAGAAATAAGTAAACACGCAGAGACTGTGCCAGGTAAGTTTAATGATTGCTGAGACAAGCACAAAACACACGAACCTAAATCACTACAGAAAACTTGGACAAAGTGTATTGCTTCCGTAATTGGGTCGATGGGAGTAATTGGGGGAGGCAATGAGCGGTTAAGCATCTTGAAGTGCGATTTTTTCATTTGAAAATGATGTTGATATTCCGACCTTTCTGTGTTATTAGTGTTGGTCCACCACTTAATATGCTGGAGTGTAGTTGGCAAACACAGTTCCGAGAATAAATCTACCAAAATTTGATGCAGAGTATGCATCTTGGCGATCATTTCATGACCTGTTTGTGTCATTGATACATAATAGTCCGCAATTGTCAGAGGTGCAAAAACTTCATTACTTGAAAGGATGCTTAAGAGGGTCCTCTACTCTCGCGGTTTTAAAAAATCGAATTTTTTTTTAATTTCAATCTATGTATATGTATCTGAGAATACGCCACAGAAAGGATTTCGTGAAAATCACATTCCTTTACATGTTTATGGGAACAGAAAGGTACCCATCTCCGGCCGTTTCCGAGAAACTAAGCGCGGCGCGCCACGACGGCGCTTGTCCAGTTAAAAATCATTGTCTAAGAACATCAACGTGATGAGGAAGGAGAACTGTACGGCCCCGGTATAGCAGATTAACTCGTAAGTTACTACAATCATGTTATACACCGTAATTTATCATTAAACGCGTTTTCCCGAAAGTAGTGTTTTTTTAGCTGCCGAGTAAGACTTCTCATAAAAGTATTGGTCCGATTTGAATATTTTTTTTTTTAATTGTTCAGAAAACATACCGCTATGTTTCCCCGAGTACGATTTGCAAAATGTTATTTTGTTCCATTTTTATAGCCTCTAATAGGTCAAAAAATGACGTAAAAAAATTGAATATTGGAAATTTTTACAAATTGTTGCATAACTTTTACAAATTGCAAAATAAAAAAAATCTGTCTAGGGAAAACATAGCCAACGTAACTATCATTATAAAGAATATCAATTTTCAGACTACAGATTTCCCAATTGGCCACAACTTTGCTTAAGCGGGCCCATGCAGTTTCAACATCAATGTCATCAATGACGTTTCAAGGTCGCGAGAGTTATGTTTTTTCATCTTCAAAAGTAAAATTGAAAAGTCAAAACATGTGTCTTCGAAATAAAAAAAAATTTAAAATGTATTCAGTAGATCCTTCGCAATTTATTCCCCAAAAAAACCGCTCAATTTTAGTCCTCGAGAGTAGAGGACCCCCTTAAAAAGAGAAGCTGATCGATTATTGAGGCATGTTCCTATCACCCGGCAAGACTATATTCCAGCTTAAACAAAGATATGAAAATAGGAGATTACTCGTCAACACACAACTGAAATTACTCACAAATCAACCAAAATTAGCAACAGAAAGCAGTAAAATCATCAAATCATTTGTAGATACTCCGGGGAAATGTATACAACAGTTAAAGACGTTAGATATCGAAGTGATGGAGCACAATATTGGTCTATCTACTTGTTCAAAAATTGCCCTACACAACTTTTAAGTTTTGGGAAGAAGAATTTCCTATATCCATTTAAGCATTTCCAAAAATTCTTATCTACGAGATTTAGAATTTTAGAGTATATGTCACATTCGGTGAATTTCAAAACAAGTCAGATCAAGTCGATCCGGCGGACAAAATAGGCCACGGTCCTTATGGAACTCGGAACTGAAGCAGGGGACAAATCGGCCTTCGAAGAGTTGGTGAAAAGACTCCTCAACGGAAGGGCCACGGTCCGCAAACTGGTCCCAAGGTGCAGTCTGGAGATCAGAGACCTGTACTGCTATACGGATAAAGAGGAGATGGAGGAAGCCTGGAGACGCGATCTTCCAATCCTGAATAAAGTGAAGGTGCCGAGGATATTATCGAAATGGAGAAGAAGTCAGCGGGGCAACTCCTGAACAAAGGTAGGGTCAAGGTCGGTTGGCTCTACTGCAGGGTGCGGAAGACAGTGGTAGTGGCATGATGTTTCAGGTGCCAGAGAGGGGGGAACGGATAAAGAACACGGACATTTTCCGGGCTCAGGACGCTGCGGGACCTTTAAGGAGGCCCTGGAAATGACAGATGACATTTTAGTTGTGGCATTCAACGATATGGGGAGCAACATCGCAAGATGCTCACGATAAAACCTGCACCAACGTCATGTTAAGTATACAGCAAGAAGTCCGTCCCACAGACCCAACCGTCTTACACCAACTTTTCACTAAGTACCATGAATCATTTAATATCCCTTCCCATAAGGTTTCAGAAGATCTATCCACCTATGCTGCGTACGTCAGTTCTCGCCGCATTTCTCATCACTAAAAAAGTCGCAAGACTTCTTATACTACTTTTGCTCCTTTTTTTACCGATCAGCTCTTCGTTTCTGGTCTCTTTCAAGTAAGTGGAGTCAGGAATTTTCTGGACAGACAGTTACACTTAAATAAAAACAAAACGTTGTCGACAACCACGTACTTTTATTTCACAATATTTACTAAAATCAAATCCGACACGTGTTTCGATCTTGCGATCATTATCAAGGAGTGCTGTCTTGCTACTGATCAGAAAGTATGTCAAATGCATAGACACAGTGGACTAACGGGTTGAATTATTTTCAAATATACAGTTGAAAAATGGAGAATAAATCAAATCTAGTTGCTCATTTAACAAATGTTTATTATTATAAATAGCTTTTTTAATTTCAAACGATTCTAAAAGATCCATTTTTAAACCTTTATTGTCAATGTGTAAAATTTTTAAATTGTTAATATCACAAGAGTGATTATTGTCATTTAAATGTTTAGCTATCATAGAGTCATTTCTTTTATACTTGTATGAGCGCATATGTTCATTAAATCTTGTTTTAAAATTTCTCCCCGTCTGACCAATGTAACTACACTCACAATTATCACATGAAATCTCGTATACTCCAGATTTACTTAAGATATCCTTCTTATCTACAACATTGAATAATACATTTCTAATAGTTTTTCTATTATAAAAAGCCACATTAATGTTTAAGTCCCTTCTTAAAATTTTTGCAATTTTATAACTGACATTACCTATAAATGCTATTTTAGTCCATTTTTTATCATTAACCTCTTTAGATATAGGAACAATACTATCTAACAACATATTTTTCTGTTTTTTCTTTATAAGATCATCAATAATTTTAGAATTATATCCATTATTAATAGCTATAGATTTTATAAAATTTACTTCTTTTATAAATGCTATTGGAGATAAAGGTACTGACAAGAATCTATGTACCATAGAGTGGAAAGCAGAAAGCTTAATATTATAGGGATGTTTTGAATTGGCTGGAATGACTATATCTGTAAATGATGACTTTCTATATATGTCAAAGTTAAATATATTGTTTACACGTTGAATGTTAATATCTAGAAAATTTATCATCTTATTTTCTTCTATTTCTAATGTGAAATTCATATTTTTATCCAAATTATTCAGCCAACTTAGTAGATTATGTAATTCTTGCTCTTGCACGTCTCCATTCCACAATACTAGTATGTCATCTACATATCTAAACCAAAATATTATGTTATTCCTGAGTGGATTGTTACTATCTTCTAGGATTAATTCCTCCAACCAAGTCATAAAAATTTCAGCAAGAAGCGGCGAAAGGGGGGATCCCATAGGTAAGCCATCCAATACTTTATAATACCAATTTTTAAACTTAAAGTAATTTTGTTTCAGGTCAGTGTTTTTAAGACGCACGAGCAAATCGCTTGCCATACCATATATTTCCCAGCAAATTTTTAACCGACTTCCCAAAAACAAAGAGGTTCTAAGTTCGACGCGTATTTTTAATTTTTTGATTTTTTCTTTTTTTTTTATGTCTGACCGGGCATAACTTCGTAACGCGTCGACCGATTTTGATGATTCTTTTTTTGTTGGGTAGAGTATGTTCACCGATTTTTGGTAGGGTGGGTGTGGGGGGTGAAACCTAACTTTGTAACACGTGCTCCGATTTGGATGGTTCTTTTTTGTTGTACATAGTATGATCCCCCATTGCTAATAGGAGAAAAAAATTTGAAATAGGGTGGGGGGAGGGGGGGGGGGGGGTAGTCTAACTTTGTAACGCGTGGACCGATTTGGATAATTCTTTTTCTGTTGGGTAGAGTATGTTCCGTGGTTGATTCCACGAGAAAAAAATTTTGGTGGTTGGTGGTGGGGGTGGAACCCAACTTTGTAACGTGTGGTCCGATTTCGATGGTTCTTTTTCTGTTGTATAGAGTATGATCCCCCATTGCTAATAGGAGAATAATTTGGTGCTATGGTGAAAGGTGGGGGTTGGGGGGAGGAGTAGTCAAACTTCGTAACGCGTGAACCGATTTGGATAATTCTTTTCTATTGGGTAGAATATGATCCTTGGTTGATTCTTCGAGAAAACAAATGTTGTTGTGGGGGTGGGGGGGGGGGGGGGTTGTGGAACCTAACTTTGTAACACGTGGACCGATTTGGATGGTTCTTTTGCTGTTATATTGAGTGTGAGCACCCATTGCTAATAGAAGAATAATATGGCCCATAGTGGGGGGTTGGGTGGGGGGAGGAGTAGTCTAACTTCGTAACGCGTAGACCGATTTGGATAATTCTTTTTCTTTTGGGTAGAGTATGTTCCTTGATTGATACCATGAGAAAAAAGTTTAGTGGAATGGGGGTGGGGTAGGGGGGGTGGGGTAGGGGGTTAAAACTAACTTTTAACGCGTGGACCGATTTGGATGGTTCTTTCTTCGTTGTATAGAGTAGAAGACACTGAAAAGTGAAAAATAAAATAGTTTTTAAAAAAAAAGTTGAACCAACTTCACAAAAAGCGCTAAAAAGCATAAAATAATTTTTAATTTTATATCTATTACGACATTTTGAAGTCGGTGCAAATTAAGCAAATAAAACAACTACAGTACCACAATTGAAAATAATACATAATACTACCTGAACGTTTCAGCTTACGGGATCATAAGAAATGACGATTAAATATTTTTGTTGTAGTTGTTTGGTTTGTTTGATTTGCACCGACTTCAAAATGTCGTAATAGATATAAAATTAAAAATTATTTTATGCTTTTTAGCGCTTTTTGTGAAGTCGGTTCAACTTTTTTTTTAAAAACTATTTTATTCTTTCCCAATTTCCTTAAATTTAGTTGAAACATTGCTTTTCATATCGGAAGTATTGTGCCGGATAAATAACGTACTGCCGTGTAAATGAATAAGGCAACAATTCCTTTAAATTCAATATATTTAATTAAAACTTAAAAGTACTTATCCGACTACGTAAGATTACTTCCTCTTACTTCTACGGGTTCTGCTAGACTGACTTCTTAACTTACATTCTACATTACACAGTACAAAATAACAATTCATTAGTATGTGTGTGTATATTTACGACTGGCTTATGGCCTGCAATTATGGCTAATGGCTAATGGCTTGCAATTTTGGCTAGTAGCTTGACTTCGTATAAATTTTAATATTTAATATAAATTTTAATATAAATTTTGAGTCACTACATTACTCCCCCTCCAGCGAAGCGATATTGTGAGAAAAAAAAAAATTTATGTACTATATATAAAAATATATGACTAAATAGTCATTATAAGAAATTTATGCTCTTTTTAGGCTTACATGTTTCTAATAAAGTTCTACTGTTTTCTGAATCGTAAATGTGTGCTGGCTTTAGCCTGTCTAATGATATTGATTGGTTTTTTCCGTTGATGTCTACTACATAGTATTTTCTACATCTTCGTATGACTTTATGTGGCCCTTCGTACGGTGGAGAGAGTCCTGGTTTAACTCTGTCTATTCTTACAAAAACAAAATTACAGTTGTTGAGAGCTGTTGGCATGTGTGAACCGGCTTGCGAGGTTCTACGTGGTTCTATTGGTTTTAGGTTTCTGATATTCTCTCTTAGCTGGCTGATATAGGTATTGTAATCATTTGCAGTTTGACTACTTTTGCCACAAAAGTGTTCTGCTGGAAGTTTAAGACTTTGACCATATACGAGGTCGGCTGGTGAGCAT
Source organism: Leptarthrus brevirostris (assembly GCA_964036015.1). Classification (NCBI taxonomy): domain Eukaryota; kingdom Metazoa; phylum Arthropoda; class Insecta; order Diptera; family Asilidae; genus Leptarthrus; species Leptarthrus brevirostris. The sequence goes on along the minus strand of OZ038375.1, from coordinate 84,336,348 downwards.
TGCAGATCCTCTTTGATAGAGGTTCTAATGCCTAAGAGGACGAAAGGAAGCTCGTCTGACCAGTTGACAGTGTTTCCTCTTGCTACGATTGAACTTTTCAGTTGACGATGTAGGCGTTCGACCATGCCGTTCGCCTGTGGGTGATAAGCCGTGGTTCGTATTCTATGACTACCTAGGATTTTCGTTACCTCTTTGAAAAACTTTGACTCGAACTGAGTGCCTTGGTCAGTTGTGATCGTCAAAGGGACACCGAAACGGCAAATATATTCTTTAATAAATGTAGCAGCTATTGTTTGTGCTGTTATATCGTGAACGGGATAGGCCTCAGGCCACCTAGTGAATCTGTCGATGACTGTTAATATATATGAGAATCCTTTTGACTGGGGAAGTGGTCCAACGATGTCTATATGTACATGTTCAAAGCGATATGAAGGTAGGTCGAATTTCCCGGGTTGCGTTCGAGTGTGTCTATATACTTTGCATTTTTGACATTGTACGCAATACCTTGTCCATTCGTTTATTTCCTTGTTCATGTTTGGCCAGAAATAACGAGAGGTGATGGTTTTTCGCGTTGCTTTTATGCCTGGGTGAGATAGATTGTGAAATGAGTTAAATACAACCCTACGTAATTGTTTTGGAACATATGGTCGTAGTGAGTTATTACTAGTTTCGCACCAAATTTGTTCGTTAGTGACCGGAATTTTAATATTCTCTAGTTTGAATTTCGAATTCGGGCTTCTTTTACTATCAAATAACGTGTGTATCTCTGGGTCGGTTTTTTGGAGTTTTACTAATGTTTGTAAATCTATTGAGACATTGCTTGTTTCCGAGATTTCTACATTGTTTGTTCGTGACAAAAAATCTGCTACAATATTGCTTTTGCCACTTATGTGTCGTATATCCGACGTGAATTGTGATATATAGTCAAGGTGTCGCGCTTGTCGCGGCGATCGTTCAGCTTTAGTAGCGAGGGACATTGTAAGTGGTTTGTGGTCGGTGAAAATAGTGAAATTCCTTCCTTCGACAAAGTAACGAAAATGTTTAATCGCTAGATATATACTTAGCAGTTCTCGGTCAAACGTAGAATATTTAATTTCGGCTGGGGATAGCTTTTTTGAGTAGAAGGCTAATGGTTCCCAGTTGCCATTGTTGTATTGCTGTAATACTGCGCCAACTGCAATGTCAGAAGCATCCGTGCTAATACTGTAGGTCGTGTTTTCTATCGGGTGGGCCAGAAGTGTTGCACTGGCGAGGGCTTCCTTAATCTTTGTAAATGATTCATTGCAATGAGCTGGCCACTGGAATTCCTTTTTCGAAATCTTCAGTTTTTGCACGTCTGTGAGAAAATTGTGAATAGGAGTCAACAGTTCGGCTAGCCGTGGTATGAAGCGGTGATAAAAATTCACCATACCTACGAACTGTTGCGTTTGTCTAATTGAATTCGGTGCAGATATATTGAGGATTGCTTCGACGCGCGATTTTGATGGAACAATACCGGAAGGTGATATATTGTGTCCTAGAAAATCCAACTCTGAAACTCCAAAGGAACATTTAGCTGGGTGTATGTTTAACCCATATTCCGAGAGTCGTGAGAAAACTTGCTTTAAGTGTCGCATGTGATCGCTTTCTGTTTTGCTTGCTATAAGTATATCATCGATGTAGGTAAAAACGAAGTCTAGGTCCCTGGTTATTTGATTCATAAATCGCTGGAACGTTTGACCCGCGTTCCTTAGTCCAAAAGGCATTCTTGTGAACTCGTACAAGCCGAACGGCGTGGTTATTGCCGTTTTATATATGTCTTCGGGTGCTATCGGGATCTGATGGTAAGCTCTTATCAAATCTATGCGCGAGAAAATTGTACATCCATGTAGTTGGGATGTGAAACTATGGATGTGTGGGATTGGATATCGGTCGGGAACCGTGATTGCGTTCAGTCGGCGATAGTCACCGCAAGGACGCCAATCTCCACTATCTTTCTTTGATACCATATGTAGCGGTGATGATGCAGGAGACGCTGAAGGTCGGCATATGCCTAAATTACACATATGCTCGAATTCGAGTTTTGCTGCTTTATACCTTACGGTATCCAGTCTCCTGGGTTTAGCTGAGGGTAATACACCTTTAGTCATAATGTGATGCTGTACTGTATGTGTTATTGCTTGCCTAAAATCAGGTGGAGATAGTAAACTTGAAAACTCCTTTAGTAATTTATTGTACTTCGAATCAATTGAGAAATGTTTAGGCGTTGGGTCGTTTGTTTTCGCATGAGCTGCGTTTACTTTTAGCTGAGTTTCAGAGTCGATTAATCGTTTGTTTCGCAAATCTACAATTAATCGAAATTTCGAGAGGAAGTCCGCTCCTAAGATTGGTTTATTTACTGAAGCTAAAATAAATGAATGCGTGAAGTTGCGACGCAGTCCTAAATTGAGTCGTAAAAGTTTCTGGCCGAAGGTTTTAATGGTGGTTCCATTTGCGGCTGACAAAATATTTTTCGAATCTGGCTTAGAAAATGTGAATAAACGTTTCGGTAGTACTGAGGTATCAGCGCCAGTGTCAACAAGAAAAATCAGATTGTTATTCTTATCTTTGACAAAAAGGCGGCTGGGAGCCTTTATTATGCTGTCTGCCGCAGCGACAGGAGGCTCTAATCGTTTTTTGCGATCGTAGTATTGCGCGGGCAATTTTGTTTAAATGTACACGGACGTAAACATTTTCGCGCTTTGGATTTGTAAGTACGATGGTACCAACATATGTCGTTATTATGCTTCGTTTGAGCAAAGTTGCTTGTTCTGTGTTTATTACCGTACCTTTTGGGCGACCGAGATTCGCTACGAGCTCTGTTAACACTTCAGGCTAATTCTGCTACTGTTAGTTTCAGATCTTCAACCTGCTTTTCAAGTCTTTGTATATTCGAGCTAGTAGGTTCATTTTTATAATGAGTGCTTTGAAATTCGTTAATTGAGTTAACAGAGTCGGAACTTGGGAGTGCCTCCCAGATTTTATCGGCTAAAGAGCATAGCTCGCTAATTTCATTACCTGACTGGGCTATCAGAGCTATACTTATTGGCTGTGGTAGTCTCCTGAGCCACAATTTTTTGACTAAGCTAGTGCTAATTGCATTTAAAGGGCCTGACAACTGTAGCAGAAATCGGTAAAATTCGGATGGCTTTTGATCGCCCAACTCTTTTTTTGACAAGAGGCGCTCTAATCGTTTCTCTTCGCTTAGGGAGTGCCTATGAATTAGCCCTTCTTTGAGATTGTTGTATAACTCATTTTGCTTTGGATTCTCGATTATGTCTATGACCGAATCGATAACATTAGGAGGTAAAGCAGCTAGAACGTGATTATATTTAGTTGCGTCTTTATTTATCTTTCCTATCTGAAATTGCGCTTCGGCCTGGATAAACCAAGTCGATGGGGAATTAGTCCAAAATGATGGTAATCGGATTGAAATTGATTCAATGCTATTATCTATTTCGCTGGAGGGTGGTTTTGTAATCAGTATTGATTTCTTTGCGTTGTCACTATCTGCCTCTAACATGTTTATGTTTTATTTGATATTTAATTCCAAGTTACTATAAAGTCGTTGCAAAATAAAATTAATTACTTGGGTCTGGATTTACATGAAAATATGAGCAATTTTAATTGAATTGAATGGCAACGAAAATTTGATTTCGTACAAAGGTACTATTATCTTCAATACATTATCGCACACTGGGCGTTTCCTTAATATTTTGCTATTTCACTTATTACACTCTAAGTATGCTGCTTCTGATTTTTTTTAATAACCACTGTATTTTTGATTTTGATTTCTAATAAAATTTGTTGATTTGAAAACCCTGAACTTATTTCATGTCTTGGGATATCAAAGGCTAATGAATTCTTTTTGATCACTAATTAATTAATTCTTGTTAATGCAAATTAATTTTTAACTTCTTACGCGCTACCTATAGATATTCATTTGAAGGCTAATTAAAATATAATTGCTCTTAATTTTATAAATAAATCAATATATGAAAAATATAAGTAATATAAATAATATATACAATATACCAAAATGAGTTGATGTGTGATGATAACAGCTGCTGTTCGTAATTTCGGTTAACTCGGCGTTATAATGTAAAGTTGACTGGTGGATAATTTTCCGTGCCGAAATAAAATTCACTCATATTAAATAGGGAAACTTTTGTTGCACGTAGTCTCGCAACCCAACAGTAAATCCATTAAAATCAAAATTTTGTAATTGTTAAATTACCTCGCTGCTTATAAATTTGAAAATGACGTCTTGTGAACCAGTGTCTGCCGCCGCTTTAATCACTGTTGTTTTGCTGGACTTCTTACCTAGATTGCTGCAGCTTTCTGTTACATCGGATGGAACGTGTCCGCTATTATTTGGCAAATGCGGCAATCGTTGTATGAATTTTGTTACATGGAAGAGTTATTGCTGTGTGCTGAAAACATTATGCATTATGCACTTGACTCACTGCAAGTGTGCGTTTTGTATGAGTGTAGTCCCGTTGTTCTCCGTTCCCTGTATTTGATACCGTTGACCTTTCCGGTGAATTTTTGGAAAATTAACAGATTTTCTGCAAAATTGTTTTACCCAGCAGAGATGTGCTGCACGTTAAAAATGTTCCTGCTGTACGGTTAGCAGAGTACTGCTGCTATTTTGATCTGAGTCTAGAGAACCGCAAATTTGCTGAGTGCCGCGACTAGGTTTAACTTTCCGCGTGGTTACTTTATATTCGGGGTCACCATTTATTGTGCCGGATAAATAACGTACTGCCGTGTAAATGAATAAGGCAACAATTCCTTTAAATTCAATATATTTAATTAAAACTTAAAAGTACTTATCCGACTACGTAAGATTACTTCCTCTTACTTCTACGGGTTCTGCTAGACTGACTTCTTAACTTACATTCTACATTACACAGTACAAAATAACAATTCATTAGTATGTGTGTGTATATTTACGACTGGCTTATGGCCTGCAATTAAGGCTAATGGCTAATGGCTTGCAATTTTGGCTAGTAGCTTGACTTCGTATAAATTTTAATATTTAATATAAATTTTAATATAAATTTTGAGTCACTACAGAAGTATAAAATGTTTGTACAGGAAGCTGCTTAAAATTCGTTTTGCAATATGTTTCGTCGTCCATTAACACGGAATCGTATTTTGTTAGATAATTTTTATATAATTTTCTTGCTCGTATTTTAGCAACAATTTCTTGCTTTACAGTTCGCTTCGGGATCTTTTGGGCTATAAAGCTGCATCAATGCATCACTTTTATACTTTTGAACTGTTGCGCCGAAACTCCAAACTTAACAGCCATGTCTCTTACCGATATGTCTGGATGTTTCTTGAAACCCGTTAAAATGTCCTTTTTGAGTTCTGGGTATTTAGGACCTTTCGGGCGTCCACAACCTGGTAACCGATTAACACTTAAACATTGTTTGAACTTGTTAACACTTCGTATACCGTAGATTTGGGTAGTTTTAATTTTTTAGCCACTTGATTCTTCGTAAGATTTTTATTTCTTTTGAAGAAGGATAACATATTTTTTCTGTTATCTAACTGTTTCGAGCTGATTTTATTTTTTACCATCGTGATCGGATAATCGCGCACTTCAAACTTACGTGCACAACTGTGTTAACAACTGCACAAATTAGAACTTATTGGTGACTTACCATTTCTGCGCAATAAAAACAGGTTTGTTTCCGGGTTTTTTCTCGCACAGTCCTTATATTAGTTCCAAGAAGAAATCCAATGGTTAACCCTCTACCCTAAACCTTCAGAATACCTCTTCTTTTGATCCTAAGATTATCGTCAACTTCCGCAGAATTATCATCCATACCTAAACTATTCAAAAAATTGGTCTATGATTCCATGTTCTTCCACTGTAAGTCTATCTTCTCCCTCTCCCAGCATGGCTTCCTCAAAGGAAGATCTACAACCACCAATCTTACTGACTTCGTCTCCTAAACACTATGTGCCCTGGAAACGGTAAAGATGTTGAAGTTATCGCCACCGATTTTAGTAAAGCCTTCGACAAGATCTCCCATAATGTTATCTTTTTCAAACTTGATCGCCTAGGCTTCCCCTCCCCATTCATCTCCTGGATTTAATCCTACCTCAACAACCGTCGGTACAATGTTCTTTTCAGCTCATCCATTTCTAACCCTATTGTCGCTCGTTCCGGGGTCCCCCAGGGCAGCCACCTCGGTCCATCAATTTTCATCCTTACAATTAATTATGTTGAATGTGTCATCAATCACTCAGAGCTGTCCATTTATGCTGATGACACGAAAATAATTAAACATATCTCCTCCACAACCGACTCTCTTCTCCTGCAAAAAGATCTCGATTCCTTCACCACATGAAAAACTTTCTTGAACTCAATGTCTCCAAATGCCAGTCCATCTCCTATTCCCGCAAGCGTCTACATGCTAACTGACGTACCAGTCCCTACCGTTACCTCTTTGTGTGACCTAGGAATAATCGGACCTAGGTCGGAAACATCAAGACGTTTGCTTAGAGGTTGTAAGTCGATCAGTTTCAGACGGTTTTCATAGGGTGGAAGGTTGAATCTGTCAACCCACGGAAGATCACGTATAGCGAAGCGAATAAACCTACGCTGGACAGATTCAATCCTATTAATGTGAGTTGTTTGTGTAGGTGACCATAGCTGGCTGGCATATTCAAGGAGAGGTCTAACGAAGGAGACGTAGAGAGATTTGGAAACATAAGGATTGGAGAACTCTCTAGACCAGCGCTTCACAAAACTTAGCGCGGAGTTAGCTCTGTTAATTATGCTGTCAATGTGGGAACGGAAATTGAGTTCACTATAGATAGGTTATTAATAATAATTTTTTTTTTTATGTATATAATGACACTTTATTCGGCACAATCGTTATAAACAAAAAAATCCTACAAAACTCTAGCTACCCTAAAAAATGTACAATATTCACAACAAAAAGACACAATAGTTAACGATCAAAAAGAACATAAGAAATGACACGCTACGTTACTCTAAAAATGTTTCGTAAAAACGACTCGAAAACTTGAAGGCAAAAAAAAAAATAGTAAAAGACCTGTAAAAAAGAAAATACAAGAAATTTTAAAATGCCTCCAGCGAGTGCCAGCTCTAAGAAAAGTTCCTAAATTTTTTTTAAAAAATTCCAAAACTAATCCTAGCACTAAACAGAAATCACCGAAACCGTGAAGAAACTTAAACTGGAACATGATTGTTTCAGTGTTCCCAGAGGGTAGATGCAGCACCGGGCGAAGTTCCTACTTCGGGAACCACTGCTCCCAAGCAAATGCCCTCTCCGTAGAGCCGTTCGCCACTTTTCTAGTCCTCCAGGGGCACTCATCCAAACATGTTCTAAACGAACGCACAAAAATTTCGAACCGATTAGAGTCCCGCGGGACCAGTCTGCAGAGTCATTGACGTCTGCAAACTGCTCATATCATCCTCCCAGTTCTACGATTCCAACGTGAGACTTGTCCTTCCCGCAGTACTTGCAGCAATACCAAAGCGAAGAGGAGCTTCGTGGACAAGCTGCTGCAAGTCTGCGGCCTGTTATTCCCAGTGAAAGACGAGGCTTCCGTTCCGCACCGACGATAAAGGTTGCCAGGTGCAGTTGAATGTGTCGGCCTTCATTGCCATGAACTCTAGGCGTAATAATAATAATAATAATAAATGTTTATTCTTCAAGCTCCAAATGACAAGTTTAGGCTTTCACAATCAGAATTAATAAACAAAGACAATGGCTCCGAGGCCGTCTGTCGTGGCTGGCAAATTCTAAAATATAAACCTAATACCTATCAATTTAAATTCAATTCCATTAATTAATATACAATAGTTCCATAAATTTGATAAAGCTAACATATCCTATACTTTTAAAATCATTAATATGCTTCCAAAAAATATTATTGGATAGTTAGTTGTTATATTCATTTACTAGCATTTGTCTGTACTTCCACGCCGTTCTTGCGTACCTTACGAGACCATCGAAATCTTCACCGTTTAGGATAGATATTGTTTCATCTTCTGTAAGATAGGTTTTCCCAAAAGCTGACATCCTCATTTCTTTAAGAATTGGGCATATAGCTATGAAGTGCATAAAATCTTCGTCCTCATCCAAGTTACACAGTGAGCATACCGATCTGCCTTCGTTTCGAAACGGGCTTGCATTTAATTGCAACATGCCACTTCTGTATAAAAGAATTGATCTTATTCTTTCGACACTGTTGATATCTTTGAAATAATTAAGCTCTCCTAGGTCAAAATTTAGTTTATTATAAAGTCCGTGTCAAATTGTTTGCCTTGCTTTTTCCTCCGCTTTTGACCATTGCCATCGCTCCTCCTTTTCCAGGATTGTCGTTAAAACTGAAGATAGGTTCTGAATATTATTTTGCACTGCTAATTCAATTTCTTCGTTATGTTTGGTTGAAAGATCTCGCCATTCATCTTACCAATATGCCTCATGTTCGATTGCCTTAGTAGCCAGGATATGTGGTAATCTGTCCTCAGCATATAAGCAGAGAAATAGGTTATTAGATTATTCCTAAGTCACACAAGGAGGTAACGATAGGGACTGGTACGTCGGTTAACATATAGACTCACGGGGTGGTGGTAAGACGGTTGCGGGAATGAGAGAAGGACTGGCATTTGGAGACATTGAGCTATAGAAAGTTTTTCATGCACCATGTGATAAATGATTCGAGGTTTTTTTGCCGGAGAAGAGAGTCGGTTGTGGAGGAGATATGTTTGATTATTTTCATGTCATCGGCATAAATGGACAACTCTGAGTGTTTGATGACACATTCAACATCATTTATTGTGAGGATAAAAATCAATGGTCCTAGGTGGCTGCCCTGAGGGACGCCGGAACGAGCGACAATAGGGTTAGAAATGGATGAAGTGAAAAGAATATTGTACTGACGGTTGTTGAGGTAGGATCGAATCCAGGAGATGAATCTGTGGGGGATTACTAGGTTTAGGGCTAAAGGTGAGAGGTACGGAAGAGTGATAAGAGATTATGTTATTACTAGTGCTAACGTTCTTACGATTAGGCTGAATACTAAATTTAGGTATGGGAGAAGGTCGTTTGGAATTTCCTCTGGGATAGTTAGTGGGATTTGGTTTATTAATATTTAATTTATGGTTAGATGCAGAGGTTTAACATACTTTTTAATCCACCTAGAAATTTCGATAGTCTCCAGAGTCATGATTTTGCTGAAGGGGTTACTGTTCGGAATGGAGATATTGAAGTTGCTGAATTTCCTTGCGAGAGTAACTTCAGGCAGCTAACAGCTAGAAAAAATTTGTACACAGGAAACGTTGGCATTATGAGAGGCACCCTAAAGAAGGAATGGAGTATGGTCGCTTCATGAGTATTTGCTGCCAAGTCTTTTTAGTCTCTGTTCCCATTCCGATACAGTCCTGGTGGTGCGAAATTTGTTAACCGTAGATGCAGTGGAAGTTGATTGGGATGACACGGTGGAGAAAGATTGATGACAACACCAGCAGCCGTCGCCATATCGGGTTCGCCCGAACCAACAGTAGCATCAACATCTGGAGCAGGCTGCGCCAAGGAGGAATGCGGGTTTGTAGGAACCACTTTCTCGGTTGATTTTGTACCAGAGAGAGCCTTTTGAAGTTAAACTCCTGATATCAATCTAAACCAGAGAGAGCCTTTTGAAGTGAAACGCCTGATATCAGAGGCAACTGAGCCAATGAGTTCAAAGTTCCTTTCAATGGCTGTTAAGCACGAATCTAGATCCTGCTTGACGTGCCGGACACGGCGCCGAATGTCATCTATGATAGGCATAATTGACTCAGCAGGTTGGTCGATGGAAGTCGAAGGTGAACCAGACTCAGTTTGCATTATGCGAAGGTCATCCAAGGAAGCGGAGACCAGCCCGCCAAACTTCGAAGACAGCTCGTAAATCTTGTTGGAAAGCAGCGATATGAAGCAGTTGGAAAGCAGCGATATGAAGCAGCATTTTGAATTTAAACCTGCGCAGTCATCGGACAAAATCTTTAGTCCGATGAAGTCTGAAAATGTCTCGTTGATCTTATCTGCTATAAATGTTTGGTCGGTGGAGGGCGTAGCAACGACCCCTTCATGAGGCGTAAAACGTGACAGGGCCTAATATTTGAACAATCCCGTAAACACGCAGAAACTGTGTCAATGTAAATAAACAACTAAATCACTCAAAAAGAGGTTACTGAGAAATAAGTAAACACGCAGAGACTGTGCCAGGTAAGTTTAATGATTGCTGAGACAAGCACAAAACACACGAACCTAAATCACTACAGAAAACTTGGACAAAGTGTATTGCTTCCGTAATTGGGTCGATGGGAGTAATTGGGGGAGGCAATGAGCGGTTAAGCATGCGATTTTTTCATTTGAAAATGATGTTGGTATTCCTACCTTTCTGTGTTATTAGTGTTGGTCCACCACTTAATATGCTGGAGTGTAGTTGGCAAACACAGTTCCGAGAATAAATCTACCAAAATTTGATGCAGAGTATGCATCTTGGCGATCATTTCATGACCTGTTTGTATCAGTGATACATAATAGTCCGCAATTGTCAGAGCTGCAAAAACTTCATCACTTGAGAGGGTCCTCTACTCTCGCGGTTTAAAAAAATCATTGTCTAGAGCATCAACGTGATGAGGAAGGAGAACTGTACGGCCCCGGTATAGCAGATTAACTCGTAAGTTACTACACACATGTTATACACCGTAATTTATCATTAAACGCGTTTTCCCGAAAGTAGTGTTTTTTTAGCTGCCGAGTAAGACTTCTCATAAAAGTATTGGTCCGATTTGAATAATTTTTTTTTTAATTGTTCAGAAAACATACCGCTATGTTTCCCCGAGTACGATTTGCAAAATGTTATTTTGTTCCATTTTTATAGCCTCTAATAGATCAAAAAATGACGTAAAAAAATTGAAAATTGGAAATTTTTACAAATTTTTGCATAACTTTTACAAATTGCAAAATAAAAAAAACTGTCTGGGGAAAACATAGCCAACGTAACTATCATTATAAAGAATATCAATTTTCAGACTACAGATTACCCAATTGGCCACAACTTTGCTTAAGCGGGACCCATGCAGTTTCAACATCAATGTCATCAATGACGTTTCAAGGTCGCGAGAGTTATGTTTTTTCATCTTCAAAAGTAAAATTGAAAAGTCAAAACATGTGTCTTCGAAATAAAAAAAAAATTTAAAATGTATTCAGTAGATCCTTCGCAATTTATTCCCCAAAAAAACCGCTCAATTTTAGGCCTCGATAGTAGAGGACCCCCTTAAAAGGAGAAGCTGATCGATTATTGAGGCATGTTCCCCAAAATGATCCGTGTCTTCCAGGGCAATATGCGTAAAATCAGGATAGCTGACGACCTCCGAACCTTCCGAAGCGCTGGGTATGCCGAAAACATCCCAGATATATCTTTTGCCTCCAAAACACTGGTGCCGCTGATACGGGAGTGGAGAGTGCTGGAGGACTACTCGAGAAGCGACCACCAGTTTATAAGTTTCGAGGTCCACAAACAGGCCCAACGGCAGCAACATCAACAATTGAAAATACGACAGCAAAAATATCTAAGTGGAGTATGACAGGAAAATCATTAAAGTGAAACTACGACTGCAGAAGAACACAACACACAATATTGGTCGACCACAGCATCAGTAAATGCACCATTTTCCACAAATTTGACAACAATATTAACGCAAGTACGGTTTCAACTCCTATTCCATCTTAAGTGCAGGACCAACAGTAATATGTAACTCAAAAAGATGGCCAATAGTGTATACAAACTTTGTACAAAACTTCATCTCCAATCTCAAGTACCGTAAAGCATCATTTTCAGGAGAAAAAATCGAGCTTCAAGATGCTTAACACCTTATTGCCACGCCTATTGTCTATAATAAATAATTATCCTACTATTATCAGGAAAAACACTGTATCAATAAATGTACCATTTTTCACAAAACACCAATATTTACGCAAGTATTATTACCCTACTCCAGTATCTTAAGCGCAGGACAAAAAGTACTAACATGAAAAGATTTAAGCTTAATACAAGCTATAACAGAATAATACAAAAATACTGAAAGTAAATAATACAAGCTATAACATAATCCTAATACTACAAGCTATAATAAATAGTATAAGCTGCGGAGGAAAAGTCGTTGACTTTTCAGCACCCTGTTAATTCAGTCGGAAAAGGGGAGTGGACGTAAGGTTGCGGGGACTGGTATAGATGGGTAAAGATTGCAGGATTGAAGGGCGGTCTATGGCACCATTTACTAACTGCTGTATGAAGAGAAAATCGGAAACATCACGGCTTTCTTAGGGGTGGTAAGTCGATCAGTTTCAGACGGTTTTCATAAGGTGGAAGGAAGGTTGAAACTGTCTACCCACGGAAGATCACGTAGAGCAAAGCGAATGAACCTACTCTCGACAGATTCAATACTGTTACTGTGGGTTGTTGTGACCATACCTGGGTGGCATATTCAAGGAGAGGTCTAACGAAGAGGGAGAGATTTGGAAACATAAGGATTTGAGAACTTTCTAGACCAGCGCTTCACAAATCCTAGCGCATAGTTAGCTCTGTTAATTATATGGGAACGGAAATTGAGTTCGTTATCACAGATTATTCCTAGGTCACACAAAGAGGTAACGATAGGGACTAGTACGTCGGTTAACAAGTAGACTTCGGGGTTGTGGTAAGACGCTTACGGGAGTAAGAGATGGACTGGCATTTGGAGACATTGAGCTCAAGAAAATTTGTCATATACCATGTGGTGAACCAATCGAGGTATTTTTACAGAAGAAGAGATTTGGTTGTGGGGGAGATATGTTTAATTATTTTCATGTCATCAGCATAAATAGACAGCTCTGAGTGTTTGATGACACAATCAACATCATTTATTGTAAGGATGAAAATCAATGGACCGAGGTGGCTGCCCTGAAGAACGCCGGAACGAGCGATAGTAAGGTTAGAAATGGATTAGTTAAAACGTACATTGTTCTGACAGTTGTTGCAGTAGGATTGAATCCAGGAGATGAATCGGAAGGGCGAGGGGGGGGGGGGGGGCTAGGCTATCAAGTTTGCACGGGATGACGTTATGGGAGATCTTGTCAAAGGCTTTACTAAAATCAGTGGCGATAACATAAACATCTTTACCGTTTTCCAGGGCACATAGTGTGCAGGAGACGAAGTTGGTAAGGATGGTGGTTGTAGATCTTCCTTTGAGGCAGCCATGCTGGGAGAGGGAGAAGATAGACTTACAGTGGAAGAATATGGAATCATAGACCAATTTTTCGAATAGTTTGGGTATGGATGAATATAAGAGTTTTTCCATAATTGAGGGAAAACCCCTTGAGTGAAATAGGCTGACGAATGAGCAGATCGAGGCTCTGAGGAAAGCGCTTGAGCAGGCCATAGACGACACTACGGCCGAGGAAAATGCCCCACAATTCGGGGGATCCCGGGTATCAGGGAGCACATTGAGGCTAACATGTGCTTAGGTGGTCACCGGAGGCTGGTTGGAGTGGGTGTTACCCAAACTAATACCTTGGAAAGGTGACGAAGGGTCTATGAAGGCACTGAAAGAGCGGCAGATGAGACTCTTCTTTAGCCCGAAGAGCCCCATTTACGTAACAATTGGTGTCAGAAGTGGGATTAATTAAGAAATACCTAAAAGTGAACTTAGAAAATAAAAAGAAAAGAAAAGAAAAAGTGACTGTGAAATAAAAGTAAAATAGTGCAGTGAGTAATCTAAATATGGGTCGCAAATTGAAAGACTTACGTGTTCAAGACTTGAAGGGGGAATTAAATAAACGTTCCCTATATACAATTGGAAATAAATGTGCCCTGGTAACTTTACTATAAGAAGCTATGGAAAAGGAAGGAAAGGATCCAGAGGCTTTTGTTTTTGAAGACGGGTCAGAAAAAGAAGAAGAAGCAAATACTCCAAGCATGACAGATCTACTCAATGCTCTGATGTGTGAGATGAAATCTTCCAAGGAAGAATTAAAAGCATCAATAGCTGAACAGAAATCATCAATAGAAGCATCAAGGGCTGAACAGAAATCATCAATAGAAGCATCAATGGCTGAACAGAAATCGTCGACGGCCGAATTAAAAGCATCGATGGACGAATAGAAATCATCAACGGCAGAGTTGAAAGCGACGATGGAAGCGTCCGTTGAAGAAGTAAAAACTGAAATAAAAATGTCTGTGCGAAAACAGTTTGAAAATCTAGAAAGCTCTATGAAGTTAAATCTCGAATCCCATATGGAAAAGAAAATCGGGGAACTTAAGTTGGATATAGAGAAGAAACTGAAAGAACAGGTGAAAGGTGATGTGGACGAAATTAGAAATGAACTAGAAGTTGTCAAGAAGCGGCAAACGACGAGTTTATCTACGGATGTAACTGTAAACAAGAAACTTCATCCTAAAACTTTTGATGGTCAAACTCCCTGGCAGACATACAGACCACAGTTCGAGACAGCAGCGGCAGTAAATTTCTGGACTGACACGGAAAAAGCTATAGCTTTATTCATGGCACTTAGAGTCGCAGCAGTAGAACTGCTACAGACTATACCGGCAGAACAAAGGTATAATTATTCAACTCTAATACAAGCTTTAGAATTGCGGTATGGAAACCAGCACATGCAAGAGGTTTACCGTCTACAGCTACGGAGCCGAACACTGAAACACGGAGAGACGTTGCAGCAGTTTTGTGCGGACATAGAAAGGTTGACACATTTGGCTTATCCCACGTTTAGCCAAGATTATGTGAACGAGGTAGCCAGAGAAGCATTTATTAATTCACTTGCAGATCGTGACCTACAGAAAGCTGTATGACTGGCTGGAAAGAGCGCCAATGCTGAAATTTTGGCTTACGCTCTGGCATATGAGGCAGCAAAATAAGCCTCAAGAAGTTCGGTCCGCCTAAGAGAAGTAGCCGAAATAGAAGATACCTGCTGTCGCGTCAATACATCGGAAAGGCGAACTCGTTTTAAATGCTGGACGTGCAACAAAGAAGGGCATCTCCAAAGAGATTGCAGAAAGAGGCGAAGATCAAACTCTCCACAAGACAGCAAGATGACAACATCTGGGTATGGCTGTGAAAGATGCAGAGAAAGAGAGCGAGCGGAACAAAGAAGCAATGGAGCTGTAAGCCCTATACCAACTCTACGCTCGCAACAGGGAAACGAGTAAAGACCAACTCTGCGGGGCAGGAGTTGGCCAGTGGAATCGGTCATGGTGAACCAGCCGAAGAGATTGTGTTAGCAGATTATTCAGACTTAGATGAAACCAAGCAGCCAAAGAAAGATGTCACAAAGCTAACCAATTTGATACTTCCGTCTAATAAACTGAGCCAAGGGGAATATCGTAAAGCAAAGAAGTTGCTTGAAGAATTTACCGATATTTTTGCAATACGGGACGAAGACTATGGAAAAACTGATATAGTGCAACATAAAATTGACAGCGGAGATGCCCGCCCTATCAAGCAACCACCAAGAAGATTACCACTTGCAAAGCGAGAAAAAGCAGACGAAATGGTTGAAACAATGCTAGTGGTGGGTGCTAGTAAAGAAGAAGGATGGCAAAAACTAAGCCCCAAAAAGTGTACGCTCTTTGCAGACCAGGTCAAATATCTTGGGCATGTGGTATCAACAGAAGGAGTTAGCACCGACCCTGAGAAGATAACTTCAGTGGAGAACTGGCCCACTCCGAAAGATAAACACGAGCTAGGAAGCTTTCTTGGACTAGCCACTTATTACAGACGCTTTGTGAAAAATTTTGCTGATATAGGAAAGGAGTTGCATAAGCTAACAGAGAAGGATAAGACATTCGTTTGGACAGGAAAAGCAGAAAACAGCTTTAAAGCACTGAAGTGGGCGCTTTGCAATGCACCTGTACTTACTTATCCAAAGGCGGGTGAGACAGTTATATTGGATACCGATGCAAGTAATGTTGGGATTGGCGCTGTGCTGTCACAAGAAGAAAACGGGCACGAAAAGGTGGTGGCATACTATAGCAGAGCTCTATCAAAACAAGAAAGAAATTACTGCGTTACGAGGAAAGAACTACTGGCTATTGTTGATGGAACGAAGCATTTCCATAAATTCCTCTATGGACAAACATTCACTCTCCGAACTGATCATGCAGCTCTAAAGTGGTTGATGAAATTTAAAAATCCTGAAGGACAGGTGGCAAGATGTCTAGAAAGACTGCAATCCTATGATTTCGAAATTATCCACAGGAAGGGTAGATCCCATGGAAATGCAGATGCACTTTCACGACGACCATGTAAGCCAGATTGTAAATACTGTTTCCATCTGGAAGAAAAATGCGACCATGTGACTGTGCAAAGAACAACTGTCGTACCCTTGACAGGATGGAACAATGAAGAATTTCGAGCAGCACAACGAGAAGACGAGAATATTTCTCCAATTTTGACGTGGAAAGATAACGACGAAAGGCCCCAATGGAAAGATATTTACGACAGAAGTACAACGTTAAAGAGCTACTGGGCGCAATGGAATTCGCTATGCGTTGAAGATGGAATAGTGAAACGCAAACGGGAAACACCCAACGAGTCATCATGCCGGATGCAGGTATTGGTTCCCAGGAACAAGATAAAGGATTTGTTGGAAGAATTTCATAACGGTGCTTCGGGAGGACATCTTGGCGTCAATAAGACTTTGGAGAAATTAAGAGAACGATTCTACTGGTTACATATGCGGAAGGATGTGGAGGACTGGTGCCGACAATGTACTGTTTGTGCCCGTAGCAAAGGATCTTATATCAAAACAAGGGGAGTGATGCAGCAACACAACGTTGGAGCACCTTTTGAGAGAATCGCGATTGACGTTGCGGGACCATTCCCAGAATCAGATCGAGGTAACTGGTACATTTTAGTGGTAATGGATTATTTCAGTAAATGGCCAGAAGTATATGCGATCCCGAATCAAGAAGCCAAGATAGTGGCAGAGGAGTTAGTAAC
This sequence comes from Leptarthrus brevirostris, assembly GCA_964036015.1. Taxonomy (NCBI): domain Eukaryota; kingdom Metazoa; phylum Arthropoda; class Insecta; order Diptera; family Asilidae; genus Leptarthrus; species Leptarthrus brevirostris. The sequence continues at coordinate 84,319,298 of OZ038375.1, read as the reverse complement.
AAACTGGATATGCAGATTTGGCGTCCCCAATGAGCTTCATTCCGACCAAGGACGAAATTTTGAATGTCAAGTATTCCAGCAGGTATGTCAGATTCTTGAAATAAGAAAGACGCGGACAACACCACTTCATCCACAATCTGACGGGATGGTTGAGCGATTTAATAGAACAGTGGTCGAACATCTCAGAAAAGTAGTAGATGAGCATCAACGGGATTGGGATAGCTACAATCCGATATTTTTACTAGCTTATCGAACAGCCGTCCATAACTCAACAGGACAGACACCGTCTAAAATTGTGTTTGGAAGACATATTCGACTGCCCAGTGATTTGAAGTTCGGAACACTTGAAAAGGATGCTGAACCCACTGAAGAATACATAACCATACTTCGGAAGAGTCTCGAAAAATCCATCAACTGGCAAGAAAGAACCTCAAGACATCCAGCGACAGAATGAAAACAGGATACGACATCAGAGCTAATTCTAGCGAATTCAGGGAAGGAGACCTCGTCTGGCTATTTAACCCACGGCGACGGAAAGAAAAATCACCGAAGCTCCAACAGCAGTGGGAAGGACCATACAAGATCACGCATCAACGATGTAGTGTACAGGATACAACGGGGACCGAGAGACAAAAAGAAGATCGTGCACATTGACCGCTTAAAGCCATACCAAGGAGATACAACTGTTCGGGACGAATAGTTCTAAGAGGGGGTAGTGTAACATGCACTGTAGTCTGGCATAGGCTACGTGATGAAAACGAAATCAAGTTGTACAATGCGCATGTCCCGAATTTCGGAAACCAGAAAAACGTCAGATGCTGCATAAAGTCAAGGCCGACTAGAACCTGTGGTGACTTAGTGTGGTGAAAATTAATAACGGAAAATGCTAGAACTAAGTTGCTGAACTTTTTAGAACTAAGCTAAGTAGTATAAATAGAACTGAGTAGCAGCCTAGTGTGTCAGTTGTATTTTAACCAGTGAAGTGATAAGTGTTAAATAAGTAAAGTGAAATGTTATATTGTGAAGAAATATTGTCAAGAAAATTGTGCAACGAAATAATTAAGTGAAGTGAATAAAATTGTGAACTTTCGTGATTGAAAATAAGTGTCTTAATTAATCCGTCGAGCCCGAAGAGCCCCATTTTTTGGACTAGCCACATATTACTTTATTTTATTTTATTTATTTAAGATTCATCAACGGGCTGATTACTTAACAGATACATATAAAAACAGTCACAAAATAAAATGAGAATCACAATAATTGCAATAATCAATAATTAATATATATAACTAGAAAATAATTAATTTAAAACAATAACTAGAAAAATAGAAAAATAATTAACTAGAAAAACAATTAATAATACATAATAATTACAAAATAATAACAGAGTAGTTAGGAAAGTTTGGCCTTCACAGAATTTTTCGATAGATTAAAATCAATGTTGTTAAAATGCGAATTAAAAAACCGAGATATTGACGTGACGGGCTCGTGAAAACCGTAATTAGTGCGATGCTGTGGAATTTTAAGAAAATCTAGATTTCTCAAGGAGCGACTCGGAATCGATATATTAAAAGAAGACGACAAGACTGGAGGGTCAACATTACCTTGAAGACATTCAAAAGCGAAAACAGTTCTAGAGATGTTATGTTTGAATTCAAGAGAGTCTAGTTTTATGAGCTTTAGCCTATCTGAGTACGGCGACAGGATAAGAGGGTCACTCCAAGGAAGCCCACGAAGTGCAAAGCGAGAAAAACGGCGCTGGACTGCCTCTACCTGGTCAATTCAGTCACGATAAAATGGTGACCAAACACAACTAGCATACTCCAGAATAGGCCTAACAAAGGTGCAGTAGAGAAGCCTGGTGATATAAGGGTCGTCAAATTCCTTTGCCCATCTTTTTATAAAACCCAATGTAGAATTAGCCTTAATAACTATCTCATCAATGTGATCGTCAAACGTAAAACGACTGTTCAACCAGACACCCAAGTCCTTGGTCCTAATAATTTTTTCCAGAACACAGCCATGCATGGTGTAGTTGAAGTCGAGAGGATTCTTTCTACGAGTAAAAGACATAGACGTACACTTACTAATATTGAGGGGAAGATAGTTATCAGAACACCAGTTGTAGGAAGCGTCTAAGTCAGAATTTAAAAGTTCACAGTCTCGAATAGAGGACACAACACGGAAAATTTCGGCGTCGTCAGCATAACAAAGAATTTTTGAATATTTCAAGAATAAAGATACATCATTGATGTATATAATAAATAAAATCGGGCCCAGATGACTTCCCTGAGGTACGCCAGAGGAATTAAAAATAAACTTGGATAGTGATCCATGGAAGAACACGCTGAGTCCGATTTAGTAGGTAAGAACGAACCCAGTCTACAAACAATGAAGGAAACCCGAGGGCCGTCAACTTTTGAATCAAAATGTGGTGGCTTATTCTGTCGAATGCCTTGCTAAAATCTGTAAAGACACAATCCACTTGCTTTCCAGCCTCAATCTTGGCTAAGCAGAAATTTGAGAATTCCAGTAGGTTGGTCGCAGTAGACCTACCTTTCATAAATCCATGCTGGAAAGTTCCAAGAAAAGGTTTGCAATGAAAGTATAGTGTATCACAAACTAATGCCTCAAAAATCTTAGCAATACAACACAAGCTTGCAATGGGTCTGTAATTGGAAATATCACACCTCTTGCCTTTCTTGTGAAGAGGGATAATAAGAGATGATTTCCAAGATTTTGGAAAGACTCCACAAGAAATAGATAAATTAAATAAATAACAAAGAACAGAAACCAAGGAAGAAGAGCAGTTCTTATAAAGGGAAATAGGAATACCATCAGGACCGCACGAAAAACTATCTGCCAAATTATTGATGTGTTTCGCGACTGTATCGTCATCAAATTTAAGATCTTTCATTTCCAGTGAAGAAGGAGGAAATAATGTCAAGTAGCTAAAATCCTTAGAGCTAGTATCACAGTTGTCAGAAAGAAAAGCTGTCTTAAAAAAGTCACCGAAAAGGTTCGCAATCGTCAAGGAATCACTACTTTCAGTGTCACCTAGTTTTAATAAAGTAGGGTAGCCGTCGGTGCTACGCTTAGAGTTAACAAATCTCCAAAACTGCTTAGGCTCACCGCGTATAATGGACCTCATTCTGTTAACGTAATTATTATATGAGGCATGAATTTCGGAATTGAACTCATCGCGCAATTGTGAGTAGATATAAAAATCCGAGTCGCTCCTTGATGAGCAGAACTGCTTCCATGCTTTATTTTTTAAGTTTTTAAGATGCTTCAGCGAGCTATTGAGCCAAGGTGGACTAGAGAAAGAAGAAAACGAACGAGAAACAGGAACACAATGCAAGAAACAAGTAAACAAATTGTCATAAAAAGCACTTACCACCACATCAATGTTCCGCTCATAAAAAACATTAGACCAATTACAATTCAATAAAAAATTATTCAATACAGAAAAGTCAGCCTTTTTAAAATTAAAAGAGAAGTCGTCGTGAGTCAGAAATGCAGCAGGCAGTGGATCGAAGACCAAAGCAATTTGAAGCGCAGGATGATGAGACGTCTCAGGAACTAAAGGAACCGGGCAACGCCTGACCAAGGTGCTGCATGTGTCAGTGCTAAACACCAAATCCAAAAATCTGCCGGAATCATTAGCGATGCTGGAACACTGTACTATCCCGGAAGAGGTAATGCCGTCGATGAAACATAGAGAACTCTGCGATGCAGGTGATTGGAAAGGAATCAGCCCGTCAACATCTGATGACACTCAGCTAATACTTGGCAGGTTGAAATCTCCGAGGAGCAGCAACTCATCTTGAGGACTCAAGGAGGAGGAAAGAGTGTCGATGCAGGAAGCAAGTGAGTCGTAAGTATCCCTGGTCGCTCCCGGAGGAATGTAAGAGGTGGCAATAAACACGTTCTTATCCGGCAATCTGAGAACTATACATAAAACTTCCAAAATATTTGAGTCTAAGATCTCAACAAGAGAGCAGGGGATGTTGCGACGAACAGCGCATAGTACTCCTCCCCCCACAGGAGCGCTCACTGCAGATAGATGTCGGTCACGCCGAAAGACGATGTATTCCGGGCCAAAGAGCTCGAGATCGGCGATCATACCACAGTTTGAGTCAGACAGACCACGTCGAAACATGAAAAAGTAGAGCTGCTATAGAGGCAAGTCGTCTTTGATCGAAGGCCGGTTACGTTAGCGTAGTAGAACGTCATCTCGCTGATGAGTTTTTTGGAACATCTCTAGAGCCTGAACGGTTTTAAGAAACAAATTCACGGACGATGGTTCCACTGGTCCAAATCTCAGGGGAAACGATGGCGTTGAACAAAGCATCAGGGATGACAACCTTGAAAGACGTGTAGAAGGAGCTATGGCAGTTGCGTGACTTTTCAATTCTTCGACAGTTAATTACATCTCGCGAAACTCCAAAATGTGAGGCAATATGATGCACGACGACGTCCGCGGCGGTATCATGATGAATTCGCGAGACAAAAAAGCTGCGAGGTAGCACAGCCGGTCTCAGAGTCACGACATCAGAAACATTACCAGCACTCGAGGACCTATGTAGCTCAACCTCACCAACAGCAGCATCACCAACTGGAACAGACTGCACCAATTCGGAGTGCAGGTCAGTAGGAACCAATTCCTCGGCCGTCCACTGCACCGAGACGGAAAGTGAACTACCAGCAACCCCATCTACAGTGGGCTGCCGCACGATGTGTTCAGTCACAGGATGTTAAGACGACATGACAGTATGCGAGTTGTCAATATTTCCGTCGATATCAGTAGCAGGCTGAGAAACACGACCCTTACGACGACGAAGACGCCTACCCGCCGTTTGTCGAGGCAGCCGTTGATTAGTGGTATTCTGAGAAATGGCGGAAGAAGTCGAGTCCAAAACATGAGGGCAGGACTCAGTTTGGGTAGGTGGAGCATCCAAGACAACGTCAGCAAAAGAAGCAGAAGTAGAGACGAATGAAACACGGGATGAAATACTCCTAATATCAGCGGCAACAGAAACAATTAGGTCACTGTTCTTTTTGACAGCCAAAGTACAGGATTCCAGGTCCTCCTTCAGGCGCCGAACACCGCGCCAAATGCCATCAATTGAAGGCATAACTGACTCTACAGATGGACCGTGAGAACGCGACGGGGAGTCAGTGACATGACATGCGAAGATCGTCCAGCGAAGTAACCACTTGGCGGCACTTAGATGAGAGCTAGTGAGTTTTTCCTAATAATGATGCTGAATTGTCATTAAAAACATCAGTAGCGTGAATAAGCTTGTCGATTTTGTCATTCAGAATAGAAACGTCGTCACATAGAATCTGAAGTCCGGCCAAGTTTGTGGAGACAAAGTTAATCTTTTTAGACAAGAATAACTGGTCAGCGGAAAGAGTTTCAGCAATGACCCTCATAAGGCGTAAGACATGGCAAGGCCTAATGACGGAGCAATCTCCACATGTTAAAGGACCACCAGATGTACCCCTCAAGCAAGCCGTATGACAAGCGTGTCCGCAAATCCCATCACAGATAACTTTATCCCCAAAAATCTCGACACCGCATGTCTTACAAGAAGTCATTATGTTGAATCGTAGATCGTGACAAACGCAGAACAAAACTTTTAGATTGCAAAGTACGTAACAATAAACAAGTTAAAAACTTTGCATAAAACGAGGCGAATTCACAAGGTACACAGATGAGTTTGTTTCAAAAAATAAACCACAAATTATGTTCCCAAAAAGACATTGTTATAGCTGAAAATTAATAAGATTTGTGATCCAAAGTGCCAATTAGTCAATACCATATAAATTATAAATTGTATGCCAGTACCAAAGCTCGCAATATCCAAATAAAAGTGACAATAAAGTTCAATACTTATTCCACGGAGAATACAATAAACATAGCGGAACACATGGCACTGCGCAAGTAAATCAAAACAATAACTGACTGAGGTCAAAGACACTGAGAAAAAATAAATATAGCGGTGCTTTAGAGAATAGAAAAAAGAGTTCATCACAGAAACAAATCACTTAAACCGTTCCAAACACAGAATTGATTACAATGTCAATTCAGACGCTTTGTGAAGAATTTTGTTGATTTAGCAAAGGAGTTGCAGGAAAAGCAGATAAAATAGTTTTTAAAAAAAAAGTTGAACCGACTTCACAAAAAGCGCTAAAAAGCATAAAATAATTTTTAATTTTATATCTATTACGACATTTTGAAGTCGGTGCAAATCAAACAAACCAAACAACTACAGCAAAAGTATTTAATCGTCATTTCTTATGATCCCGTAAACTGAAACGTTCAGGTAGTATTAGGTATTATTTTCAATTGTGGTACTGTAGTTGTTTTATTTGTTTAATTTGCACCGACTTCAAAATGTCGTAATAGATATAAAATTAAAAATTATTTTATGCTTTTTAGCGCTTTTTGTGAAGTCGGTTCAACTTTTTTTTTAAAAACTATTTTATTTTTCACTTTTTAGTGTCTTCTTCTCTATACAACGAAGAAAGAACCATCCAAATCGGGCCACGCGTTAAAAGTTAGTTTTAACCCCCTACCTCACCCCCATTCCACTAAACTTTTTTTCTCATGGTATCAATCAAGGAACATACTCTACCGAACATAAAAGGTATCATCGAAATCGGTCCACGTGTTACGAAGTTACTACCCCTCCCCCTCCCCCACCTCCACCATAGGACCAAATTATTCTCCTTTTAGCAATGGGGGATCACACTCTATACAACAGCAAAAGAACCGTACAAATCAATCCACGCGTTACAAAGTTAGGTTCCACCCCCCTTCACCCACCTCCACCACAGCAACATTTGTTTTCTCGTAGTATCAACCAAGGATCATATTCTATCCAATAGAAGAAGAATTATCCAAATCGGTCCAGGCGTTACGAAGTTAGACTACCCCTCCCCCCAATCCACACCTTTCACCATAGGACCAAATTATTCCCCTATTAGGAATGGGGGATCATACTCTATACAACAGAAAAAGAACCATCGAAATCGGACCACGCGTTACAAAGTTAGGTTCCACCCCCACCCCCCACCCCCATCCCCCCAAAATTTTTTTCACCTGGTATCAACCACGGCACATACTCTACCCAACAGAAAAAGAATAATCCAAATCGGTTCACGCGTTACAAAGTTAGACTACCCCTCCCCCTCCCCCCACCCTAGACCACATTTTTTTCTCCAATTAGTAATGGGGGATCATACTCTGTACAACAAAAAAAGAACCATTCAAATCGGACCGCGCGTTACAAAGTTAGGTTTCACCCCCACCCCCCACCCCCGCCCTACCAAAAATTTTTTTGACATGGTACCAATCGGTGAACATACTCTACCCAACAAAAAAAGAATCATCAAAATCGGTCGACGCGTTACGAAGTTATGCCCGGTCAGACATAAAAAAAAAAACAAAAAAAAAAATACGCGTCGAACTTAGAACCTCTTTGTTTTTGGGAAGTCGGTTAAAAACAGCTTTTAAGCACTGAAGTGGGCGCTCTGCAATGCACCTGTACTTACTTATCCAAAGGCTGGTGAGACATTTATATTGGATACCGATGCAAGTAATGTTGGGATTGGCGCTGTGCTGTCACAAGAAGTAAACGGGTACGGGTGGCATACTACAGCAGAACTCTATCAATACAAAAAAGAAATTACTGCGTTACGAGGAAAGAACTGCTGGATATTTTTGATGCAACGAAGCATTTCCATAAATTCCTTTATGGACAAAAATTCACTCTCCGAACTGATCATGCAGCTCTAAAGTGGTTGTTGCAATTTAAAAGCCCTGAAGGACAGGTATCAAGATGGCTAGAAAGACTGCAATCCTAAATTATCGATTATTATTATTAATCGAAATTATCCACAGGAAGGGTAGATCCCATGGAAATGCAGATGCACTTTCATGATGACCATGTAAGCCGGATTGTAAATACTGTTCCCGTCTGGAAGGAAAATGCGACCATGGGACTATGCAAAGAACAACTGTCGTACCCTTGACAGGATGGAACAATGAAGAATTTCGAGCAGCACAACGAGAAGACGAGAATATTTCTCCAATATTGACGTGGAAAGATAACGACGAAAGGCCCCAATGGAAAGGTATTTCCGACAGAAGTGCAGTGTTGAAGAGCTACTGGGGGCAATGGAATTCGCTTTGCGTTGAAGATGGGATATTGAAACGCAAATGGGAAACACCCGACGAGTCATCATTGCAGATGCAGGTATTGGTTACCAGGAACAAAATAAGGGAGGTGCTGGAGGAATTCCATAACGGTGCTTCGGGCGGACATCTTGAAGTCAATAAGGCTTTGGAGAAAATAAGAGAACAATTCTACTGGCTACATATGCGGGAGGATGTGGAAGACTGGTGTCGAAGATGTACCGTTTGTGCGTGTAGCAAAGGATCTCACATCAAAACAAGGGGAGCTATGGAACAATACAATGTAGGATCACCTTTGGAGAGAATTGCGATTGACGTTGCCGGATCATTTCCTGAGTCAGATCGAGGCAACCGATACATTCTAGTGGTAATGGATTACTTCAGTAAATGGCCAGAAGTATATGCAATACCAAATCAAGAAACAAAGATAGTGGCAGAGGAGTTAGTAACAAACTGGATATGCAGATTTAGCGTGCCTAATGAGCTTCATTCTGACCAATGACGAAACTTTGAATCTCAAGTATTCCAGAAGGTTTGCGATATTCTTGGAATAAGAAAGACGCGGACAACACCACTTCATCCACAGTCTGACGGGATGGTTGAGCGGTTTAATAGAACAGTGGTCGAACATCTCAGAAAAGTAGTAGATGGGCATCAACGGGATTGGGATAACTGCATTCCGATATTTTTACTAGCTTATCGAACAGCCGTCCATAACTCAACAGGACAGACACCATCTAAAATTTTGTTTGGAAGATAGATTCGACTGCCCAGTGATTTGAAGTTCGGAACACTTGAAAAGGATGCTGAATCCACTGAAGAATACATAACCATACTTCGGAAGCGTCTCGCAAAAATCCATCAACTGGCAAGAAAGAACCTCAATACATCCAGCGACAGAATGAAAACACGATACGACATCAGAGCTAATTCTAGTGAATTTAGGGAAGGAGACCTCGTCTGGCTATTTAACCCATGGCGACGGAAAGAAAAATCACCAAAGCTCCAACAGCAGTGGGAAGGACCATACAAGATCCTTACACGCATCAACGATGTAGTGTATAGGATACAGCGGGGACCGAGAGACAAAAAGAAGATCGTGCACAAGTTGCTGAACTTTCTAGAATTAAGCTAAGTAGTATAAAGAGGACTGAGTAGCAGCCTAGAACTAATTAAGTGAATTGAATAAATTGTGAACATTCGTGATTGAAAATAAGTGTCTTAATTAATCCGTCGAGCCCGAAGAGCCCCATTTACGTTACAGTATTAAGAGAGAATTTTATGTCGCAGGAGCACATAACCTCAACAATACAACAGATTATAATAGCCTAACAATTATAGAAACCCCATCTTTAGATCCTCTCCAACATCCCGTAAAGAGATGGAAATACATCCAACTACTCACGCATCATTTGTGGTCTAAGGACTATCTCCATACTCTGCAACAGAGACATAAATGGCGTACCAGAAACGACAAACTGAGAAATGGAATACTTGTTCTCCTAAATTACGACCTAATACCAATAAGCCAATGGCCACCATGTCGAATAATTGACGTCCACACTGATAAAATAGCCTAGTAAGGGCTGTCACCTTAAAAACTCCTAAGACTACTCTAACCCGTCCTATCAGCAAAGTTTCTCCCCTAATTGGCGCCCTTTTTGTATAAAAGATAGTCCCTTTGCGCCTAAAATCACTCAGTGATAAAGTGCACGTCAGTTTTATTTTTTTATTATTTCGTTTATTTTATTATTTTTTATTCACAATAGAGGAATTATTAGATATTTTTCATTCCGATTCATTGGATACTCCGCCAAGTTCTCCACAAAAGAGTTTAATCGACCTTCTATCAGAAATGCAGGACATTCCAGCTCCATTAAGTCCATTAAAACAAACGCCGGTAAAAACCAAGCTTGCTGCAAGTTTTAATAGACCTACTCAACCAAAAGCTGCGAGAAAACCACCTTAAAACCCCGTACGTCAACTGGAAGACGTTTAAAATCTGTGGTAGTTCGACCTCCAGCAGTCCACTGTTCCCCCATACGGGTCAAACGTCGACCATTTGAAGCTCAGCCGTCATCAAATGAAGTGAAGGAACTGCGGACTAAACCAACGGCAAAAAGGGCCTTGTTATTTAAAGATGACACTATTATAGACTCTCCTGGTATACGAGTACCTACAAGACCAAGGCCTCTAAGCTCCATACTTAAACAATCTACGCCACCAACAACCAGTGAAGACACAGTCCACACAAATATAAGGTCATTAACCGCAACAAATACTCAATCACCGGTCGTTGCAGAGTCACACCAGAACACTGCCGGGATACCACAAGACTTAGCTCCGTCGATAATAGCTGATCCCGTTATATTGAAGTTGCTTGAAATGACATAAATACCCTGGGAGGATATTAGAAAGGCAAAAAGCTTTTTCCTGTTCCAGCTACCCGGAAATACGCAAATAAAAATTAAGAAGCAGGGAGCAAAAATACACGTTTTTCATCAAAAAAACGTTAGTTTATTCAAAATTTTGATTTACAAAGTTTTCTTTTTTTGGAGGCGGGAGGATGTTCGGTTCACTCAGAACTCCTGAAAAAACAAAAAGAATTAGAAACTGAAAATTACAAATTGTGTCCGATACTAATACTTATCCTTATTCCCTTTTTGTGTCTCCAAACAAACTCCTAGTGTTTTTCCAGGAGTCAAATTCCTTATCTAAAACAAAAACAAAACAAAACACAAAGTATCAATACTTTAGTTGAATACTCAATAATACTTATCTAATAATGCACGGGAAGTGCATTTTATCTTCTCCATTCCTTCCTGTATCCTCTCCAATAAAATCCATCACCTAAAATTATTCAAATTTGTTAAAATAACATAAAATTTGCATAAAAATACTTTACCAAAACATTTCTTCACAATTCCATCTCCTGTCACTTTTCTGTCACTTTAATCAATTATGACATTTGGCACTTCACTTGCCATAAGGCGAATTGGCAAAACAATGATTCCACATACGCTCGCCAAAAGACGAAATAAGATGGAAGTTTAATCTGAATTATTCCTATCCACATAAGCAGAGTTTAATCTGCAATCCTATTCACCTGCTCAGTGTCTTTGCGTTGTGCTGTGCGGACGTGTTTTTTGGTTGTCTCCAGTTTGCTGTTCGTGTGATTCATGTCGAATTGTGTATTTATGTCACTATTTTGATTTCGACTCTATTTATTGCTCCTGTCATTTTGTTGATTAAATCGTGTGATTTTTGGTGTGCTCTCGGTCAGTATAGTGCTTCTGTTGCTTTTGTTCCTGGTGTAACTGTCTTTTTTGGCTCGTTGCCCGTGATTGCTCTTTCGCTTTTGGGTTCCATGTGTTTATTTTTCTTTTCTAAATCTGTTGCGTGCTTGTATGACTGTTTTTATTTATTGACTGCCTTAATTTATAATTTGTTATTGTGAGATTTTAGTGTTCCTTCCGCACTCATTGCTTTTGTTTTGTTACGTATTTTGTTTGATTTTTGCTGGAGGTTTCTCTTTTTCATTTTCATTTCCGCTCTCGTGTTTGACGTAGCTGTCCTTTTAACTCTGTTATTTCTAATCTCTCGAAAATGTCTCGTCGACCGCTAGTTTTGTTCACATCTTGGAGTTTACACTGGGTGATATTATTGTTGGACACTTACGTTTTTCTATCGTTCAGAATTTGGTGCTGCTGCACTGATTGGTTTCGGTATATTGATAATTCCATTTAATTTTGTTTTGTTTTTTTTCCTCCTTATTTTGACTCGCTCCTATTTTTATTTTTTGTTAATTCCGTATTTTGTTTTTACTTTTGCTTTCTCTCTTTCCGCTTTGATAACTTTCTTTCTGCTTCGATAGCTGTCTTTTTGCTCGATTTTTTGAGGTTCTTTGTGTGGTTCTGTGCATTTTGGTTTGGTTTTCGCTTGTTTTATTTCAGGGATTTTTAGTTCTTTCCCAGTGTTTTTATTGTCTTAATTCTTTTCATCTTTGTTTTTATTTATTTTTTATTTTATTCTTTGTCTCCCTTACTCCGTTTCGTTTTTTTTCTCTTTCTTATTTATTTATATATTTATTTATTTATTTATTTTTTATTTTTTTCCCTTGATTTCGCCCACTAATTTGTTATGGTCTTCTGTGACGTTTGTGAAAAGGTGATTTCCCGAGATGGGATTACATGTCATGGCGTCTGTGGCCATCTGTTTCATGTCAGTAGTCTGAAGCGCGGTTCGAGATCCTCCAGCACCTCGACGTGTCTGCAGTACGCAGACATTAAGCCATGCCACGTATTGAGGCTTGTTAGGAGCATGGTGGAGGCGCTTTCCGGCGATCTTGCTCTTGTCGGGGACAAGGTCGCCTCTTTCTCGGCTCGTTGGGCCGATATACAAGTTCTGTCGGACGACACTGGGTCTCTTACCGCCAAGATGGACAGGCTGTCGAGTGTCGTTGACAGGGTCGAGTAAAACTCTCGCGTCCTCTTGGAGAGGTCGCACGAGATGTCCTCCCGCATTCTTGCGCTTTCCGGCTCGCTCGAGGGCATTCAGTCTACGTCCTCATGATTCGACAATAATCTGCTTCCTCCTGTCATCCCCATAGTTGAGGATATCCGTCGTGGCGTCAAGCAGGTGAAGGGCGACCTTGGTGTCTGGTCTGCGGATTTCTCTGCCAACTCTGAGCTGCTGGGCTCTGTGGCTTCAGACTTAAAAAGCCTGTCTTCGCGCTTTGATGCTGTTCCCATGCCGTCACCCTCTGTTGCGCCCTGTGCCGAAGTTCAGCCTGTAACTCTGACGGAGGATAAAGACAGTGATGCGGTTACCGACACCTCACCCGAGAGGGTGAGGGACTTGAATTCGAAAAGTAAACCTAGGGTAAGGCGTCGTATAGGGTACTCCGTGGCGGACTCTGGTCTTCCAGGTCCGGTTGTCGCTGCTCGCACGTCTGGTGACATTAATGGAGGTAGTGAGATGGATTTGGGCGGTAGTAATGAGGTGATTCCATCCGTCATGCCCTCGAACATTGGCCTGTCTGGTGTTGATGATGTAGTACTTTCCGCCGTTCCTCGTTCAAGGTCTGTTTTTATATCGCGTCTAACGCCTGGAACCTCCTGTGACATGATATTGCGTTTCCTTCGGTTTAGGAGTATTGACACGTCGGACGTGTCCTGTAAGAAAATAAGTGGGCAGACAAAGCCCTACGCATCTTTCTTGTTGTCGGCTCCGTCTCTGGTGGCTGAAACTCTGCTTAGTGATAATTTCTGGCCCCGGGATGTTTTTTGTAAGGTCTTCGTGCCCAATTCTCGCCGCCGCACTAGGTCAGTAGCGGCTCAGTCTCCTAGTTCAAAAAACGGGACAAGCTCTCTCTGTACTACCAGAATGTGAGAGGACTGAGGACCAAAACAAATAATTTTTATTTTTCGTCTACTAACTGCGATTTCGATGTGATAGCCCTGTCTGAGACGTGGTTGCACCGGGGTATTTCGGACGCGGAACTATTTAATGGCTCTTATCAGGTTTTCCGTAGGGATAGGCATGTTGCCTCGTCCGCACGTGGGGGGGGGGGGGGGTGTGTTCTCATAGCTTGCAGGTATTTTCTTAATACTGATCATCTAGACACTCCCTCATTTTCTGACCAACTGGAGCTGGAACAAGTTTCAGTGAAAATTTCATTTAATTCGAGAAGCCTCTTCTTGATTTGTTGTAATATACCTCCTGATGCGTTCAATGTTGTTGACAGTAGTGGTCTGAGTCTGTATGATATTCTCATTAAGCATGTTAACTTCATCTATGACCGATTGGGTTCTAAGGATGAAGTTATTCTTGTAGGGGACTTCAACTTACCCAATGTGCGATGGGTAGCGGATGATGATGACGATAGCTTTCTTCCCCATGACTTCACAGAAGGACAATCGTTATTCCTTGACACCTTGGCTAGCTTGGGGCTTTGCCAAATGAGCAATGTGAGTAACAATATGGGAAGACAGCTTGATTTGGTGTTCTCTACAAATTTCACGCTCACATTTGTTGAACCCAGCCTGTTTGCCTTGTCAAATCTTGACGGGTATCATCCCGCACTGCTTGTTGCTTTTCATTGTCTGTCGGACATGCCTGTCGATGACCTCGATAGCCAATATCGTTTTAACTTTAGAGCGGCCGATTTTGAGGCTTTGAATGATTATCTTGATGAGTTGGACTTCCAAAGCGGCTTGTCTGGTGACGATATTGACAGTAACGTATCAGGTTTCTACGACGTTTTGTATGAGGCTTTTGGGAGGTTTGTCCCATTAGATCGGGTTAGAGGTAATGACTCCGCTCCACCCTGGTTTGACAGAGAATTGAAAACTCTTAGGAATAGGAAGAACAGACTTTGGAAGAGGTATCTTCGTGTTGGCAGTGCTGACTCCCGTCAGGAATTTAGTGTTTGCTATGAAGATTTTATATGCCGCTCTAGATCTCTCTATGATGAATACCTTCAAAGTTTAAAGAACAGATTATTCTCTGACCCCCGTGCATTTTTCCAATATGTCAACCTAAAGAAAAAGGTCGATAACTATCCATCGACAATGGAGTTCGGGTTGATTTCCAGCAATAATTCTAATATTATTTGTAACTTATTTGCTGAATCTTTTAAGGGTGCATTTGAATCATCTGATTTTATCCCGGATAGTGGAAACTTCTCGCACATAAATAACCGAATTTCACCAATAGTGTCAGTTCCATCTATCACGGAGGAGATCTTGTTGAAGCATATTACTGCACTTCCTACTGACTTTTCTGGTGGTCCTGATGGGGTTCATGCTGCAGTCGTAAAGAAATGTTCTTCGGTGTTATTGGGGCCTTTGCTCTTTTTATTCAGGAAGTCTCTCTCGCAGGGCCATTTCCCAGCACTTTGGAAGATATCCTTTTTAATTCCTATTTTCAAGAGTGGAAATAGAAGAAACATTTCCAACTACAGGCCAATTGCTAAGTTGTCCTGTATTTCTAAGCTCTTTGAACTGTTAATTCAATCCCAATTATCCACCCGGCAGCATGGTTTTCTCCAGGGGAGGTCCACCGTTTCAAACTTGGTTGAGTTTGTTTCCTGCACTGTGGGTGGTTTCACATTGCTTCATTTCACATTGCTTTTAAATTGGCTAAGTTGGCTTTCCCGCCCTCGCTTATTGTTTGGATTAAGTCGTATTTATCTAACAGGACTTATAGGGTACGCTTTCGTGGCGCACTCTCTTATGATTTTGTGGCTCATTCTGGTGTTCCCCAGAGGAGTCATCTGGGTCCATTGTTATTCATATATATCATATCTATAGATGATATCTCGTATTTGCTTCAAAGATGTAAAATTCTTATATATGCTGACGATATTAAGATCTTTCTCCCAATCAAATCTGATGCTGATTGTGAGATTTGCAATCAGAGTTGGACATTTTTTACGAGTGGTGCCGCAACAACAATCTCAAGTTGAACATTGAGAAATGTCAGGTTATGTCCTTCTTGAGGTCTTCCAGCTTCCGTACTTTTCAGTACATATTTGAAGGCACTGTTATAAAGCGGGTGGAAGCGGTCAGGGACTTGGGAGTGTATCTTGATGTTAAATTGAACTTCATCTCCCATATTAATAACGTCGTTGCTAGGGCAAACTCTATGCTGGGATTTATTCTTCGATGGTCCAAGGAATTTCCAAGCCCTCAAATAAGACTCCATCTTTATACGTCCCTGGTTAGACCCCTGCTTGAATATGCTAGTCAAGTTTGGTCTCCGTTTTACGGATCCCACATTAAACGTATCGAGTCCGTCCAGCGTAGATTTGTGCGATCGGCCCTACGTTGTTTGCCTTGGAATGACCCTCTTATTCTTCCACCTTATGAGGAGCGTTTAGGGTTACTGCAGCTTGTTACACTTGAGAGGCGTCGTTGGGTTGCAGATTTGATATTTTTGCATCAGCTTCTGCAGGGAAAGATAGACAGTGTTGTGCTTGCTTCCAAAGTTTTGCCTAGAGAACTTTCCTATTCCCTGCGTAATCGATCAGTTTTTCAGATTGCTTTTTCTAACACTAATTAAGGCATGTTCGAGCCTATTAATCGCATGTGTAGGTCTGCTAATGATATTGGAGACGTTTTTGATACTAGTGTGGACAAAGTGACACTTAAAAGGAGTATCTACAATTTATAATTTAGTCTTTTGCTCGCACTGCTTTTTGTTTTGATTTCTCGTTTTTGTTTGCTATGCATGTCGACCCGTGTCTATGTATCCTCATTTTGACTTGACTGGGATTTACTTTATTGATCTCTGTTGACTATGCACCTCATATTTTTATGTGTGGCGTATTTTATTCCGGTGTTAATTAATTACTAATATTATTTGCATGGGTGTGGGAGCCTCATTCGCCTCCATATATTGTTATATGGGGCGAATAGGTCAAATGATTCTAGGCTTCTGCCTATGAAGTGCGCCTTCTGAGTAAGAAGGATTAATTCTAATTCTAATTCTGCTATATTCAGAGTTTAATCTGAATATTTTATATCCACCTAAGCAGAGTCTTGCACGAAAGTTTAATTATAGTGCAATCATTTAAATTTTCTTATTATTTGTTACAGGTGCCACCTAGTGGAAAGTATGGCTATCTTTCATCGTGGACTTATTCCACACAGAGGAAAGCAGGAGGACTTCTCCTCGTATTGAAATTTCAATTTTATTTATTGAATTTTCCTCGTATTGCATTTTGAATTTTATTTATATTTTAATTTATTGGATTATTGAATTTTATATTGAACTTCTGTGATCTGAATTGTTTGTGATATTAGCCTTAAGATTTTATTGTTGAAATAAAAACATATTTGAACAAATTTAGGGCTGTTCTTATTCCGGCACCCCTTTCTATTTGTGAGTACATCACACAGTTTCAAATATCAATAAATGCCCGCCATGGGATGGTACTCATTATTTCTGTGTTTGCAAATGATTTTGAAAATTACATACGCCAAGCCGCCGAAGGTGCATTGAGTACTCTAGAAGATGTTTTAATTGTTTCTCATACATGCGCGCAGCTATTAAATGTCCTGGCAGCAAAAGGTGCAAGGTGTGTAAGGATCACATCAATACTTGTTGCATTTGCCGTCAGCTAACACTAATCAGCCTAGAAAGTGTTTGGAGCAACATCGGGGAAGTCCTGAAACAAGCAAATCTATTGAAATGGTGTTTCAAGAAACGAAAATTGAAAAGGAAGACAAGGAGGTAAGGAGTTTCTTTTCAAATGAAACGCATTAGGCATTGTTCGACCACACTAATGGTAAAGGTCAAAGACAGAAAAAACAATTTAATTTTATTACGATGTTTGGCTTGTCACCTTAAACCCGGGAGAACAGGAGGGTAAGAAGATAAAAGGGGAGTGTTACGAATCGCCGGCAGCGTGGAACGTTGTAAGACCCAAAACCTTCCGGCATAAGAAGAAAGAAGAGGAGAGTCAGGGCGGCCTGCGGCAAACGGCTTTGACCAAACCTAAGGAACACGTGGAGAAGCGGAAGGACCCGCCGAAAAAGAGAAGGAGAAAACGCAAAACCGAAGAACTCCTCATAAACCCAGAAAAAGGATGGTCGTACGCTGGGGTGCTGGGCGCGATCTGGAAAAATTTAAAGTCAGAAGACACAAAGAAGGAGATCAAGTCGATCCGGCGGATGAAGCAGGGTGAAGTCCTTATGGAACTCGGAACTGAGGCAGGGGACAAATCGGCCTTCGAAGAGTTGGTGAAAAGAATCCTCAACGGAAGGGCCACGGTCCGCAAACTGCTCCCAAGGTGCAGCCTGGAGTTCAGAGACCTGTACTTCTATACGGAAAAAGAGGAGATGGAGGAAGCCTTCAGACGCGATCTTCCAGTCCTGAGCGAAGTGAAGGTGCCGAGGACATTATCGAGATGGAGGAGAAGTCACCGGAGCAACTCCTGAACAAAGGTAGGGTCAAGGTCGGTTGGATCTAATGCAAGGTGCGGAAGACAGTGGTAGTGGCACGATGTTTCAGGTGCCAGAGAGGGGGGGTGGCGGATCAAGAACACGCACATGTTCCGGGCTCAGGACGCTGCGGAACCTTTAAGGAGGCCCTTTAAATGACCCGAAAACCTCAAAATGATCCGCGTCTTCCAGGGCAATATGCATAGGAGCACGATAGCTGACGACCTCCTGTACCAACTGTGCCAAGCAAAACAGGTCGATCTACTACTGATCAGCGAGCAGTACAAGGACAAGGAGCTACGGGTATCCTGACCTGCTGCCATCTGGAAACCAGACCACAGAAGAACCCAGGTGGAGACCCACGGCAAAGGCAGAGGTTTTGTCTGGGTGAAACATGCAGAAACTGGGACTGGTATAGATGGGTAAAGATTGCAGCATTGAAGGGCAGTCTATGGCACCAGTTAATAGCTGCTGTATGAAGAGAATGTCGGAAACATCACGGGGTGGTAAGTCAATCAGTTTCAGACGGTTTTCATAAGGTGGAAGGAAGGTTGAAACTGTTTACCCACGTAAGATCGCGTAGAGCAAAGCAAATGAACCTACTCTGGACAGATTCAATCCTGTTAATGTATGTTGTTGTGACTATACCTGGGTGGCATATTCAAGGAGAAGTCTAACGAAGAGAGAGAGACATTTGGAAACGTTAGGATTGGCGAACTTTCTAGACCAGCGCTTCACAAACCCTAGCGCGGAGTTAGCTTTGTTAATTATATGGGAACGGAAATTCGTTATCACAGATTATTCCTACGTCACACAAAGATGTAACGATACGTCAGATAACATGTAGACTTCGTGGTAAGACGCTTACGGGAATAAGAGATGGACTGGCATGTGGAGACATTGAGCTCAAGAAAATTTGTCATGCACCATGTGGTGAACCAATCGAGGTATTTTTACAGAAGAAGAGAGTTGGTTGTGGATTAGATATGTTTAATTATTTTCATGTCATCAGCATAAATAGACAGCTCTGAGTGTTTGATGACATAATCAACATCATTTATTGTAATGATGAAAATCAATGGACCGAGGGCCCTGAAGGACGCCGGAACGAGCGATAATAGGGTTAGAAATGGATTAGCTAAAACGTACATTTTACTGACGGTTGTTGAGGTAGGATTGAATGCGGGATATGAATCGGGAGGGGGGGGAGGCTAGGTTATCAAGTCCAGGGATGACGTTATGGGAGATTTCGTCAAAGGCTTTACTAAAATCGGTGACGATAACATCAAAATATTTACCGTTTTCCAGGGCACATAGTGTGTTAGAGGCGAAGTCGGTAAGGTTGGTGGTTGCAGATCTTCCATTGAGGCAGCCATGCTGGGAGAGGGAGAAGATAGACTTATAGTAGAAGAATATGGAATCATAAACCAATTTTCAAATAGTTTGGGCATGGATGATAATTTAGCGAAGGGTCTGTATTTGGATACTTCGTTCTTGCAGCCTTTTTTGAAGATGGGAATATTATAAGGGTTTTTCTATAATTGAAGGAAAACACCTTCAATGAAATAGGCTGACGAATGCGCAGATCGAGGCTCTGGGGAAAGCACTTGGCCAGCACATAGACGAAACTACGGCCGAGAAAACTGCCCCACAATTCTGGGGATCCCGGGTATCAGGTTCACATTGAGGCTAACCTGTGCTACGGCTGTCACCAGAGGCTGGTTGGAGCGGGTGATACCCAAACTAAAACCTTGAAAAGGGGCCTCCCTTAAGGCTATTAAGGAGAAGGACCTATCCAAGCTGTACAGGCTAGTAGTGTGGATCCCCAACAACAACAGGGATACGGCAGCGATCCTGGGGAAGCTCAAGAAGCTGAACCAGCCGATTCCAGCGTCAACTTGGAGAGTATTGGGCCGTAAAGCGGAACAACGGCGGACTGACGCTTTCGTGACTGCGATAAGCTGGATTTGGAATCGTCTATGATACAGGCGGACCTGTATTGTATACAACAAAGCAAAAGCTAACTTTTTTGCCGTCCACAGACTTATGTACAAGGGACCTCACAGCTGCCAGAGTGGAGGTATGTGCGGGGGGACGCAGATGCTGGATAATCTGCTCTGCATACTTCCCGTACGACTCCACTAAACCACCACCGACGAGAGAACTCAGGGAGCTCATCGAGTCGATAAATGCGGCGCACATGCTAATTGGATGCGACGCGAACGCACACCACATCAACTGGGGGAACAGCGGCAGCAATAGCAAAGGTGAGTACCTTATCGATTATTTGCTAACTACTTACCTTGTTGTACTAAACCGTGAACCTGACCCTACCTTTGACAATGGCCATCGGAGGGAGGTAATTGACATCACACTCTCCAGCAGTTACTTGCTTCGACCGCAATCACATTCTCTTCAGATTTGGAAAATGTGTCAATGAAGTAAACGAATACCTGAGACCTAGGAACACCAACTGGGTTACCTATAAAGAAGAGCAAGGTGGTAGACTCTATGGGTTCATGAGCTCGATCAAGTCTACGCAAGATGTCGAACTTGCGGTGGACCTATTAAACGATGCCATACAGACGGCCTTCAGGAGAAGCTGTCCGGTGTCAGTAAGGTCCCATAACAGGAACGTCCCTTGGTGGACGAGGAAACTTGCGAGACTAAGAGCTGCTGCCAGGAGGCTGTTCAACAGGGCGAAAACGGGCGGGTGCTGGGAAACATATGTAATCCGACAATCCCTAACTGCCTACAACCGAGAACTGTGCCGTTCTAAAATATCTAGCTGGCAAAAGTTCTGTCAAAACGTGGAGGGCATTGTAGTTGTGGCATTCAACGATATGGGTACAACATCACAAGACAACTCCAGGGGGCACTAGACGTAGTTGCAACCTTGTGCAATGAGGTTGACCTCAAAGTCAACCCTGGCAGAACGGTCGTCGTTCCGTTCACTAGGAAGAGGAACACGACGGGTCTGACTGAAGTGAAGACTTTTTTGAGGGGATGATTTGCTCAGATGGAAATCAAAGTTAAGCTAGTTAAGTGCTAATGAATGAAGAGAATGTCGAAAACATCACGAAGTTTACTTAGAGGTTGTAAGTCGATCGTCTGAAGGTTTTTGTAAGGTGGAAGGTTGAATCTGTCTATGGTATCCGTTGAACGCAAAGTCAATTGAACTCTAGGTCAGATTAAGGGGATCGATATATGAGTAATGTTGGGATAAAGTAAGATTTGGTTAGCGGAATGGGCGGTTTAGCGGAGGTAGAAGTAGTTTGAGATGGGGCGATAGTGAAGGAAGATGATGGCTTGCAATTAGGTGGGTATGCGGAGGAAGTAGCGGGTGCACGGTTTGGTGTATACAGAGTATGGGTGGAACAGATGGAAATCGAAGCAGAGATGGTGGGATGGTCGGAAGATGATGGCTTGTGGTTAGATGGGCACACGAAAGATTAAGAGAACTCACAACAGTGGTGGTAGGGTTGTCGGCTGGGATGGACGTATTCGAGGGCTTCGGTGTAAGTGGAACAGAGGGGTTAAGGGTGTGAGAATAAATAAAGTTAGGATACCTGATTGGAGTACTTAGATTAAAGTTTGGAAATTCTCCCATTTTGAGCTTCCAATTTGAGTTTGGATTGCTAGGTTTAGGACTAAAGGTGAGAGGTGCGGAATGATGAAAGATCATGTTATTACAAATGCTAAGATTCTTACGATTAGGTTAAATACTAAATTTAGGTATGGCAGAAGGTCGTTTGGAATTTTCTCTGGGATAGTTAGTGGGATTTAGTTAATTAGTATTTTATTTAGGGATAGCTGCAGAGCTCTTAACAAACTTCTTAGTCCACCTTGAAATTTCGATAGTCCCGAAAGTCAAGATTTTGCTGAAGGTGTACTGTTCGGAATGGAGATATTGAAGTTGCTGAATTTCCTAGCGTCTGAGAGTAACTTCAGGCAGCTAACATCTAAAAAAGCTATGTACCCAGGAAACGTTGGCATTAAGAGGGGCACCCTTAAGAAGGAATGGAGTATGGTCGCTTGATGAAGATGATTATTTGCTCCCTTGTCTTTTTAGTCTCTGCATCAACATCTGGAGCAGGCTGCGCCAAGGAGGAATGCATGTTTGTAGGAACCACTTTCTCGGTTGACCGAGGTGGAGCTGCAGATGTTGAATCCCGGAGAGTGGGGCAGTTTCTATTCGGGGATGTAGTTCCTGAAGAAGCAGAATCTAAATCAGAGAGAGTCTTTTGAAGTTAAACTCCTGATATCAGAGGCAACTGAGCCAATGAGTTCAAAGTTCCTGGCTGTAGAGCATGAATCTAGGAATCCAAGGAAGCGGCGACCAGCCCGCCAAACTTCGAAGACAGCTCGTAAATCTTGTTAGAAAGCAGCGACGAATTTAAACCTGCGCAGTCAAGACTCCTCAACGGAAGGTCCTCGTTCCGCAAACTGGTCCCAAGGTGCAGTCTGGAGATCGGAGACCTGTATTGCTATACGGAAAAAGAGGAAGTGTAGGAAGCCTTCAGACGCGATCTTCCGGCCCTGAGCAAAGTGAATTATCGAGATGGAGGAGATGTCAGCGGAGCAACTCCTGAACAAAGGTAGGGTCAAGGTCGGTTGGCTCTACTGCAGGGTGCGGAAGACAGTGGTAGTGGCACGATGTTTTAGGTGCCAGAGAGGGGGGGGGGGGGCGGATCAAGAACACGCACATGTTCCGGGCTCAGGACGATGCGGGACCTTTAAGGAGGCCCTGGAAATGACCCGAAAACCCCAAAATTATCCGTGTTTTCCAGGGCAATATGCGTAGGAGCAGGATAGCTGACGACCTCCTGTACCAACTGTGCCAAGAAAAACATGTCGATCTACTACTGATCAGCGAGCAGTACAAGGACAAGGAGCTACGGGTATCCAGACCTGCAGTCATCTGGACGCCAGACCACAGAAGAACCCAGGTGGAGGCCCACGGCAAAGGCAGAGGTTTTGTCTGGGTGAAAAATGCAGCAGTGACGTATTTTAGCTGCTACTTCACGCCGAACGAACCCATCCAGGTCTTCCGGGACAAATTGCACTGCCTGGAGGATGAGGTCGTAAGCATCACGGGTAATATGGTAGTTCCGGGAGACTTTAACGCAAGAGCGCTGGAGTGGGGCATATCGCAGACGGACACACAAGGCAGGCTTATCCTGGAAATGGCCGCCTGGTTCTAAATATCGGTAGCGTGACAACCTTCCGACGCACTGGGTATGCCGAAACCATCCCGGATGTTTCTTTTGCCTCCAAAATACTGGTGCTGCCGATACGGGAGTGGAGAGTGCTGGAGGACTACTCGGGAAGCGACCACCAGTATATAAGTTTCGAGGTCCACAAACGGGCGCAACGGCAGCAACAATAACAATTGAAAATACGACAGCAAAAATATCTAAGTGGAGTACGACAGGAAAATCATTAAAGTGAAACTACGACAGCAAAAGAACACAACAGACAAAATTGGTCGATTTAATTATGGTTGGGATACTTGGAGGGCCGAAAAAGTATTTTCTCTAAAATCAATAATTATCCTACTATTATTAGGAAAAACACAGCATCAGTAAATGTACCATTTTCCACAAATTTGACAACAATATTAACGCAAGTACGGTTTCAACTGCTATTCTATCTTAAGTGCAGGACCAACAGTAATATGTAACTCAAAAAAATGGCCAATAGTGTATACAAACTTTGTACAAAACTTCATCTCCAATCTCAAGTACCATAAAGCATAATTTTCAGGAGAAGAAATCGCGCTTCAAGATGCTTAACACCTTATTGCCACGCCTATTGTCTATAATAAATAATTATCCTACTATTATCAGGAAAAACACTATATCAATAAATGTACCATTTTTCACAAAACAACAATATTTACGCAAGTACGGTTTCATATCCTACTCCAGCATCTTAAGCGCAGGACAAAAAGTATTAACATGAAAAGATTTAAGCTTAATACAAGCTATAACAGAATAATACAAAAATACTGAAAATAAATAACACAAGCTATAATATAATACTAATACTAAAGCTAGCTATCATAAATGATAAGTCATAATAAATAGTATAAGCTTCGGAGGAAAAGTCCTTGACTTTTCGTAGCACCCTGGTAATTCAGTCGGAAAAGGGGAGTGGACGTAAGGTTGCGGGTACTGGTATAGATTGGTAAAGATTGCAGGATTGAAGGGCAGTCTATGGCACCAGTTAATAGCTGCAGTAGGAAGAGAATGTCGGAAACATCACGACTTTCTTAGGAGTGGTAAGTCGATCAGTTTCAGACGGTTTTCATAAGGTGGAAGTAAGGTTGAAACTGCCTACCCACGGAAGATCACGTAGAGCAAAGCGAATGAACCTACTCTCGACAGATTCAATCCTGTTAATGTATGTTGCTGTGACCTTACCTGGGTGGCATATTCAAGGAGAGGTCTAACGAAGAGGGAGAGATTTGGAAACATAAGGATTGGAGAACTTTCTAGACCAGCGCTTCACAAACCCTAGCGCGGAGTTAGCTTTGTTAATTATATGGGAACGGAAATTGAGTTCCTTATCACAGATTATTCCTAGCTCATACAAAGAGGTAACGATACGTCGGTTAACATGTAGACTTCGGGGTTGTGGTAAGACGCTTACTGGAATAAGAGATGGACTGGCATTTGGGGACATTGAGCTCCAGAAAGTTTTTCATGCACCATTTGGTAAACGAATCGAGGTATTTTTACAGAAGTAGAGAGTCGGTTGTGGAGGAGACATGTTTAATTATTTTCACGTCATGAGCATAAATGGACAGCTCTGAGTGATTGATGACACATTCAACATCATTAATTGTAAGGATGAAAATTAATGGACCGAGGTGGCTGCTCTGAAGGACGCCGGAACGAGCGATAATAGGGTTAGAAATGGATTAGCTAAAACGTACATTGTACGGACGGTTGTTGAGGCAGGATTGAATCCAGGAGATGAATGGGGGGGGGGGGGGGGCACAGTGTGTGTTGGAGACGAAGTCGGTAAGGTTGGTGGTGGTAGATCTTTCTTTGAGGCAGCCATGCTGGGAGAGGGAGAAGGTAGACTTACAGTGGAAGAATATGGAATCATAGACCGATTTTTCGAATAGTTTGAATACGGATGATAATTTAGCAATGGGTCTGTATTTGGATACATCGTTCTTGTAGCCTTTTTTGAAGATGGGAATAATATAAGAGTTTTTCCATAATTGAGGGAAAACCCCTTGACGACACTACGGCCGAGGAAACTGCCCCACAATTCTGGGGAACCCGAGTATCAGGGGGCACGTTGAGGCTAATTTGTGCTACGGCGGTTACCAGAGGCTGGTTGGAGCGGGTGATACCCAAACTAACCCCTTGGGAAGGGGCCTCCCTTAAGGCTATTGAGGAGAAGGACCTACCCAAGCTGTACAGGCTAGTAGTGTGGATCCCCAAAAACAACGAGGATCCGGCTGCGGTCCTGGGGAAGCTCGAAGTTTTGGGAAGAAGAATATCCTATATCCATTTGAGCATTTCCAAAAATGCTTAACTACGAGATTTAGAATTTTGGAGTATATGTCACATTCGGTGACTGTCAAACCTGAAAAACATACTACAAAAACATACTATGTTTCAAATATTAATAAATTCCCGCCATGTGATGGTACTCTTTATGTCTGTGTTTGCAAACAGCAGCGCAGCCTATGCTGCGTACGTCAGTTATCGCCGCAGTTCCCATCTTCAAAACAGTTGCAACGACTCCTTAAACTGCTTTCGTTCCTAACCCCCCCCCCCCGCTTCCTCTATTTCTGACTTGCCCCCTAATGCACCTGCGGTCTCTGATCAAGTACCTCTCCCCAGCAGCTTGTCAGTCTATTGCCAGAACGTAAGAGGACTTCGTAAATTCCCGCACGATATCTTTTTCTTAACTAAAACCAATCTAACACCAGGAATTCTCGACAACAAACTATTCCCTCCAAACTATACCATTTTCCGTGTCAATGGGTCGCGGAATTTGTATTTATCAAAGTAGTACTAAATAAGTGTTTCCTGTACATTATTTGTTGTTATATTCGTTCCTCTCAACCTCTAGATGCCTACGAGCCCATAATTGAAGCGAACGACACCCTGCTTGAGAACGCTAACGCCTCTGATGAATTTATTTTATTGGGTAACTTTTACCTCCCCCGTATTCAATGGTCATTGTCAGAGGACTGTTCTCACTTTGTCCCCTTTAACGCATCTTCGGCCAAAGAAGCCTTTTTTACCGATCAGCTCTCCGTTTCTGGTCTCTTTCAAGTAAGTGGAGTCAGGAAATTTCTGGAGAGACAATTACACTTATTCTTTTCTTCAGACCCAGTTAATTCGGCTGTTGCAGAAAGCAACCATTTCCTTTCCTGTCTTGATCGTCACCATCCTCCCTTGCTCCTTGTTTTCTCCTACGGACACCCTCATGCCCTTTCAAGCTCCGAGTCTTCTCTTTCCTTCAATGTTCGTAAAGGCGACTTTGAAAAATTAAATCACTTGCTCCTAAACTCTAACATTGCTTTAGAGGCGTTCTATTCAGAAATACACGCTTGTCTTACACAATCTATCCCCCTTTTTCCTCGTAAAATCTACTCCTCATCCCCCGTATGGTACGAAAAGGAATTACGCTCTCTCCGCAGCAGGAGAAATAAACGTTGGCAAACTTTTCTTCTATCCCAGACCGAGTCCGACTATTCTTCCTACCTATCTGCTTATACCTCTTTTTCCGAACATTGTGATATCCTCTACTATGAGTACCTCCAACGGATGGAAACTAGCCTCATATCCGACCCCAAGCGATTTTATAACTTTATTACTTCCAAGAAGAAATCCAATGGTTATCCCTCTACCCTAAAACTTGAGAATACCTCTTCGTCTGATCCTAATGTTATCGCCAACCTCTTTGCACAATTCTTCAGTAAATCTTTCAGCGAAAATTCCCTACAACCTGACCTTAACTACTGTGAAGATAATTACCAGACCCTTAACGCTTGTGGGGGAATTCTGGCAGCTTACTTAATTGTTAATTATTGAAACCCTTACCGCTGGTGGGGGGAATTTCAATATTGATTAAGACACTGATTAAAATCGACTCGCTTTATTGTACTTCTTACTTTCTATTTATACAAAATTTTACCTTAATTCTAGCTGATGCTATCAATTTTTACAAATATGTGCATGAATATAAAGTGCTGATTATCTCGAATTTACAATAAATTTCAATCAATTTCATAAATATACAAGAAATGCTGACTCACGTATAACAACATTTGTCGGACAGGTAAGTGAACTTCGTAAGATGACACCCTTTGACTGTGTTTACGATGTCCCTGAAGCTGGAAGAGCAAAGCCAACAGAACACAAATGTAATAAAAGTATAATAAGACGCTAATTAAATGCAAATTAAATGCACTTATTAAAAATTTAAGGCTCCTTTTAAAAAAAACACACATGTTCTGCCAACTTTAGATAAAGTTAGCAGAGCAGAATTTGAAAAATGCATAAATCATCATGATATCTATATCAAAATATTCGTAGAATTAAATGCAAATTAAATGCACTAATTAAAAATTTAATGCTCCTTTTATTAAAAAAAACCACATGTCCTGCCAACTTTAAATAGAGTTAGCAGAACAGATAAATGCTAAGTAAATGCTAATTCAATGCACTAATAAAAAATTTAGTGCTCCTTTAAAAAAAAAACCTAATGAATTGGCAGCTCGAAAACTTCATAAATCATCATGTAATCTACTTTGTAATGTTGGTGTAAGCAGTGGTCAAGTAAATGCACTAATTAAAATGTTGATGCTCTTTTGTTGTAATAGAAAATTTTTTGTCATGTTTGCATGTACTCATTTGTACAGTATGTTCCATCAATGCCGTCACTTATCAATAAATCGATTCTGTATCTCGGGTATATCTATATATATATGATATTTCACCTTGTGGCTAATGGAGCGATAGGTACATCGATAGGTGATGGTATTAATAAAACATACTGTACATAGCAGATGTAAATGGTACGTAACAGTATCGCTTTCCCCTGATATCATATTTCTGATAATCATTGTGGATTTTCTTCTGATGATTATTATAAATATCTAAAATTGGCAGAACATGTGTTTTTTCTTTTAAAAAAGGAGCCTTAAATTTTTAATTAGTGCATTTAATTAGCATTTAATTCTACGAATATTTTAATATAGATATCATGATGATTTATGCATTTTTCAAATTCTGCTCTGCTAACTTTATCTAAAGTTGGCAGATCACGTGTTTTTTTTAAAGAAAAGGAGCGTTAAATTTTTAATAAGTGCATTTAATTTGCATTTAATTAGCGTCTAATTATGGTTTTATTACATTTGTGTTCTGCTGGCTTTGCTCTTCCAGCTTGAGGGACATGTGTTTACGTTATGAACGGTGCACTAGTCAGGTGCTGCTTTGGCATATTTGCGTAAGTTCAGAAATTAATGAATGAGTTGTGTTTTTGTTTATGTAATTCTAGACTAGGAAGTCAGCGGCATTTAGTTAGATTTGTTGGGATAAATCATGATTGCTCGATCAATTTGGGCCCGGCGATTCTGGGTGTAGTGAGGATGAGGTTGTTGTGGGTCTCATTCGAGGTCTAGGGGTAATTGGTGGGACGTCAAAGGAGTCTGTTTGATGTGTTTTTGAACAAAAATAGTTATGAAGACGTTGATAAATATACCAGACAGCGGCGACCAGGATTATTGCTGAAATTATAGAGTTGCCTATATAGTGGTGGATATGATGCTTATTTAATTCAGGAGGTAGGTCTTTAGGTTTATGAAATTCTATATTATTTAGTGGTTCAGTGTCCAAATGTATTAAAGGAATGGATTTGTTATTAAAATCATGTGTCTTGATCGAATTTAGAATATGTGATAGATTTGAGGAGGGCAGAAATGATGATTGCTGCCGATTAGAAAACGTTGTTTGAGCAGTAATGCTCATGGTGGGATGCTTGACTTGGCAATTTGGATTTAAGCGTATAATGCCACTTCCTTGAAGGTTCTTAATGATAACTTCGTTTCCACACACAACGTTTATAGTAGTTTCAACATTCATGAGAAAGATCCACTGATTTGGATGCTGTAGTTGTATCCAGTATTGTGAAGGGTACGCCCTTTTGATCTGGCATGATGATGAAGTGGGCGTTCTGTGGTTAAGAAGGTCCATTTCACAGCGACTAAGAGATGACATGGTGGTGTATATTGGATGAGATTGTCGACATAAATAACCTAGTGAGTCAGTGTAGGTACATGAGACTAATTCTCCTTGGGATAACGGGTAGTATAAATCTCTATGTAAACTAGATGCTATGTAGAAGTACTCCTTATCGTGTTTGGTAGGGACAGGGTAAAGTTTAAAGAGCTGAAATAATTTTTCGTCGGGTAGTGGTATTTGTATTTTAAAGATTACCTTTGAATTCGTGACTCTAGCTTTTACGGATATAATTTTATATAATATCAAAAGTTCTTCTGAACTTCCTTCTCCGGGAATGATCAATCCTGATGATATGTGCTCTCGAATATATTTGAGTTGGTCTTTTAGTTGCGGTGGGCTCAGTAAAAAAGGGCTTATTTTTCCATGGTGCGCATCTATTAATAATGCTATCAATTCCTTTTGCGTATTTTCGTAATTACTCATTATTATATTGGTGTAAGTGGCCAATGCAGTGAATGTCTGTATGATTTCATTATTCGTAGCTTCCGTTTTTATTGCAAGGAGGTTTGATGTTATGTGATTATTAAATACTTCAAATTGATGTTGGATTTCGTTGGTGGTTTTCTTTAACATGTTAACCGTAACCTCGGTTATCGATGTTTGGTTTTTTGCTAAAGAGAGCAGATAATTTTCGTTGTCTCTTATTTTTTCTATCTCCCCTTTAATATAGTTGGCGTACTGTTGATCTAATACACCAAATATCGCATTTTGTAAGCTTCCAATAATTTCCAGTGGGGCTCTTCTGGGTCTGTTTTTAACTGACTTCCCAAAAACACAGAGGTTCTAAGTTCGACGCGTATTTTTTTAATTTTTTTTTTATTTTAATTTTTTTTTTATGTCTGACCGGGCATAACTTCGTAACGCGTCGACCAATTTTGATGATTCTTTTTTTGTCGGGTAGAGTATGTTCACCGATTGGTACCATGTCAAAAAAATTTTTGGTAGGGTGGGGGTGGGGGTGGGGGTGAAACCTAACTTTGTAACGCGTAGTCCGATTTGGATGGTTCTTTTTTTGTTGTACAGAGTATGATCCCCCATTGCTAATAGAAGAAAAAAATTTGGCCTACTGTGGGGGGAGGGGTAGGCTAACTTTGTAACGCGTGGACCGATTTGGACAATTCTTTTTCTGTTGGGTAGAGTATGTTCCGTGGTTGATACCAGGTGAAAAAATTTATGGTATGGTGGGGGTGGGGGGTGGGGTTGGAACCTAACTTTGTAACGGGTGGTCCGATTTTGATGGTTCTTTTTCTGTTGTATAGAGTATGATCCCCCATTGCTAATAGGAGAATTATTTGGTCCTATTGTGGAACGTGGGGGTGGGGGGAGGGGTTGTCTAACATCGTAACGCGTGGACCGATTTGGATAATTCTTTTTCTATTGGGTAGAATATGATGCTTGGTTGATACTACGAGTTAACAAATGTTGCTGGGGGGGGGGAGGGTGGAATCTAACTTTGTAACACGTGGACCGATTTCGATGGTTCTTTTGCTCTTGTATAGAGTGTGATCACCCATTGCTAATAGAAGAATAATTTGGCCCATGGTGGGGGGTTGGGCGAGGGGAGGAGTAGTCTAACTTCGTAATGCGTGGACCAATTTGGATATTTCTTTTCTTTTGGGTAGAGTATGCTCCCTGGTTGATACCACGAGAAAAAAAATTTTTTGGTGTGGTTGGGGTGGGAGAAGGGGGGTGGAATCTAACTTTATAACGCGTGGACCGATTTGGATGGTTTTTTTGCTGTTGTATAGAGTGTGATCGCCATTGCTAATTGGAGAATAATTTGGTCCTATGGCGGAGGTGGGGGAGAAGGAGGGGTAGTAACTTCGTAATGCGTGGACCGATTTCGATGATTCCTTTTCTGTTCGGTAGAGTATGTTCCTTGATTGATACCATGAGAAAAAAAGTTTAGTGGAATGGGGGTGGGGTAGGGGGTTATAACTAACTTTTAAACCGTGGACCGATTTGGATGGTTCTTTTCGTTGTATAGAGTTGAAGACACTAAAAAGTGAAAAATAAAATAGTTTTTAAAAAAAAAAAGTTGAACCGACTTCACAAAAAGCGCTAAAAAGCATAAAATAATTTTTAATTTTATATCTATTACGACATTTTGAAGTCGGTGCAAATTTAACAAATAAAACAAATACAGAACCACAATTGAAAATTTACGTAATTCTGCCTGAACGTTTCAGCTCACGGGATCAAAAGGAAGGACAATTAAATACTTTTGTTGTAGTCGTTTGGTTTGTTTAATTTGCACCGACTTAATATGT
Organism: Leptarthrus brevirostris; assembly: GCA_964036015.1. Lineage (NCBI taxonomy): Eukaryota > Metazoa > Arthropoda > Insecta > Diptera > Asilidae > Leptarthrus > Leptarthrus brevirostris. Next base: position 84,287,599 of record OZ038375.1, on the reverse strand, counting down.
CGTAAAAGATATAAAATTAAAAATTATTTTATGCTTTTTAGCGCTTTTTGTGAAGTCGGTTCAACTTTTTTTTTTAAAAACTATTTTATAAAACGTGTCTTGCAAGGCAACACGCCGTAGTTCTTCAGTAGGTGGTCTACTCGGAATATTTGTTGGGCGTATTTTTACTCCGGAAGAGTGATTGTGTTTGCGTTTTTTGGGAAGACTTGTGGTGGCGTGTGCTGCATTTGTTGTTACATGTAAGTTGCTGTCTTCTTGATCTATTGAATTCTGATGTAGGGGTTGAACTTCGTCTGTAGTGAATGGCAACTTAGATAATTTGTGTATTGGAAGTTTGACAGTATTTTTGTATGTCTTCACAGTGACTACTCTTACGAGTCCATCGATTCCAGGATGGGTATCTTCAATTTTTCCCAGCAACCATTGAGTTGGTGCTTGATTGTCATCTTTTATAAGAACGATATCACCGATTTTCATGTTTTAGTGTATATTTGAACACATACCTCGTCTTGCCGTAAAGTGTTTATATGCTGCGAATAATGCTTCTGTAGTGAGATCGCTTACTAACTCTAAATGTATGGCTTTTGTAGAAAGACATACGAATACTACTATATATCCTTTATAGGACTTGGTTCCTCTTCCTTTTCAGGTACGTATCTGAAAGGGGCCGGCGCAGTCTATGCCAGTATTTGTAAATGCTCTTGAGGGGTTTATCCCTGAAGCAGGAAGATTTCCCATTTGTTGTTGTGCCGTTTTTCCTCTAAAGCGGCAGAAAATGGTACATTTGTGGAGTAAGGTTTTAACTGAACTTTTTGCGTTGATAATCCAATACTTTCTACGCAGATAGGCTAGTGTTTGTTGGTGTCCTCCATGAAGGGTATTCATGTGTGCGTCACGAATTATTAAAGTGGTTATATGATCTGAATGTGGCAATATAATTGGATATTTTTGGTTAAATGGCACATGTGATAATTCTAATCTACCGCCCAGGCGCAATAACCCATCTAGGTCTATAAATGGTGTTAACGAAATTAGTTTTGATGATTTTGGACATTCATTGCCATCTTTAATTGATTTTATTTCGGCTGCAAAGTGTTGGTCTTGTATGGTTTTTAATACTCGTTTAAGTGTCTCATGGATTTCCTCTGTTTTAAGATACCCACTGGGTGGTGTTAGAGAATGACGACATATGTTTGCGAATCTTCGACAATAGGATAGAATTCAAGTCATTTGTGTAATATCGGAAAATCTCGAGAAAATGTCTATTGGGTGATTGGTACTAGTGCATACAGTTACTTCTATCGGAGATTCTGTGTGTGGAGAATCAATTTTCTCATGCTTCGGCCATTCTGTTTTGGGTAATACTAGCCACTGAGGGCCTGTCCACCACAGTGGATGTGATTTTAGTTTTACGGGACTTATACCTCTGCTTGCGCAATCAGCTGGGTTATCTTCCGATCGCACATACCTCAAGGATTGTGGTGGTATTTGTTTTCGTGTTTCTTTGACCCGATTGGCTACGAATATGGGCCAGTTTTTCTTCCATCCATGCCAATGTTATTTTGGAATCTGTCCAGGCATACGAGTTTACGTCGTTTATGCCTAGGGATACTTTAACTCTTTGAAAGAGTTGTGCAAGTAGGGTAGCCGCGCAAAGCTCAAGTCTTGGTAATGTAGTGCCCTTGTTGATAGGTGCTACTTTGGTTTTTGAAGTTAGCATTGTTATGACAATGTCACCTTGAGCAGTTTCAACTCTAGTGTAAATTACTGCTGCGTAAGCTTTTTCCAAAGCATCGGAGAAGCCATGGAGCTGCAGGGAGTGGCAAGCGTTTGAATATTTTATCCATCGTGGTATTTTTATGGATGGAATTGTTAAGAGTTCATCTCGAATTGAATTCCACTGGTGTATGAGCTCAATTGATAGGGGATCATCCCAGTTTACCTTTTCTTTCCATAATTCTTGCATCAGGATTTTGGCTTTAATGATTACCGGTGCCAAAAAACCTACAGGTTCAAAAAGCTTCGCTATATCCGATAGTATCATTCGCTTTGTAGGAGCGATATTTTTAGGAGAAAAGTTTTTATGAAATGTAAAACAGTCATTGCTTGGGGACCATTGTAAGCCTAGAGTTTTGATTGTATCAGTATCACTGATTTCCTGGACTTGTTTTGCTTTAAGTGCATCAGGAAGAGTATTTAGTAAAGACTGCTGATTGGAGGACCATTTGCGCAGTGTGAATCCCCCTGAAAACATTAGTTCATTAAACTGTTTTTGTAAAAATTTTGCGTCCAGAATTTAATCAGTGCCAGTTAACAAGTCATCGACATAAAAGTCAGTAAGTAATGTCTTAGATGCGCGCGGAAATTTGTTTTGTTCATCGATAGCCAATTGACGTAAAGTTCGTAAGGCTCAAAATGGAGCTGATGCCGTCCCATATGTTATCGTGGTTAATTGATATTCTTTTATGGGTTCGTTTTTTGATGGTCTCCAAAGAATTTTTTGGTATTTTTGATCATCTGTGTGTATTTTCACTTGCCGATACATTTTTTCGATATCAGCTGTAAAGACGTATCTATATTTCCTCCATCGAATGATAATGTTTGTTAAGTCATTTTGGAGTTTTGGGCCAATAGCCATCGTATTATTTAGACTTAGTCCAGACGTTGTTTTTGAAGAGCCATCAAAAACAACTCGTAATTTGGTTGTTAGACTATCTTCTTTTAGCACTGCTTGGTGTGGGAGGTAATAACCTTCCCTTGAGCTAGATTTGGATGGTACCATAAGTTTTATATCAATATATTCTTGCATGAAGGCTTTATAATCAGTTTCAAGTTTTTTATTCTTTAAAAATTTTCGTTCGTTATGAAGCAATCGCGCCATTGCTATTTGTCTGGACTCTCCTAATTGATTGATATTAGGTTTTAATGGAATTCTTACTGCATAGCTCTTATCTTGATTGCGGCTATGGGTACAGCAAAAATGCTGTTCTGCTTGTATATCTTCTGCAGCTGACTCATAGACACGTGATTCTGCGTTTTCTACTTCTCAGAATCTTTGTAATGTTTCATCTAGGTTAGTATATGATACCAAACTGGTAATTTTATTCAGGTTTGTATTTATTTTTACTGGACCGGAGAGTATCCAACCAAACTCTGTTTGTTGTGCTATAAAACCGGTATTCTCCTTTTTAATACCGGTACATATGATACTACCGAATATGTCAGCACCTAAAATGACGTCTATAGGGCCAGGTATATCATACGTGGGGTCTGCCAAGATTATATTTTCCCAGCCTTGTTGATTTTTACAATTTATTAACTGTTTGTCTGGTTGTAGCCGCGTGAGTTGCGGGAGAATTAGAGCTTCCACATTACTAGAATATTTCGAGGGAAATCGTGGAGAAAGAGTGACTATTACTTTGTGTCGGATAGTGCCAGATTTGGCTAAACCTAAACCCGTAACTTCAGCATGTGTTTTTAATTTGGGTAAATAATAGCACATATTTCTTTGCAGTCTTTGACAGATATTGCAACTATGTCGGCTGTAACATTTCTCATCTTCATTATATATGAGACAATTCTGACATAGTTTGTTTTTCTGAATGTGCTGTCTTTTTTCTTGAGTTGAAAGAGCTAAAAATTTATCACATTTATAAATTTTGTGTGCCTGACGGGAAAAGGAACAATTTAACGGCTTTATAGCAGTGGTCAGGTATGCCTTATATTTATTATGATCTGAGTTTTTGTTGGTACGGAATGGCCGTATTTGTGTTTCCTTTTTCTTGGAGTCTTGTAACGCCTCTAATGATTGAAAGCGCATTTCTAAGAATTGGAACAATCCGTGGAATGTGGGTAATTCTCTTGGTTTGTCTAGATTTTGCTCATATAACTTGTGGCTTTCAGAATCCAATTTTTGGAGTATAATATGAGTTATTATTGGTGTCAATTGCTAGATTAGATAATGCGTGTAAGCATTTTTTGGTAGGGTCGTGGAGTTTTCGAATCCCACTTGCTGATTCTTGCTCTAATTTGCTCTGGAATAGTAGAGTTTGAATTAAGTAGGACCAGATTTTTCTTTGATTATTATATCTGTCATTCAATAATTGACAGGCTGTTTCGTAATTTGCGTCTGTAATTGTGAGATGTTGCAGTAGATTGCTAGCTTCTTTTGTTAGATGGGTTTTTAAATATTGCATCTTTTCCGCATCACACAATTTCAGATTGTTATGTATTAAACGAATGAATATATCCCGGAAGGAAGTCCATTCTTGATAATTACCATCGAAACTGGGCAGTACTAGTTGTGGCAATTTGACGTCTTCGTCTGAATGTTTTAGCGATTTAAGTTTTTGGCCTAAAAAGATCGTTATTTCTTCAACCAGATCTTCTGTATTTTCGAATTGATTTCTTGAATGGTATTCTTTGTATATTGCTTCAGGGTTGGCAATCATGGCAGTGTGGTTCATTAAGATTTTATCCCAATATGATTGGATAGAACTTAATTTGTGCTCATAGTAGGAAGTTGAGTGTGCTTTACCTAAGTCTGTTTTAACCGATAAAATAAACCGTTCTAATAACTTAATCATTTCTAGTTGGATGCGAAGTAATTTGGCTGGTTCGCTATCCACTAAATTTGATTCACCCTTCTCCTCAATTATTGAGTTTATTGCATGATCTTCTAGTTTTGATTGCAATATATCTTTAATGTCTTCGTAGTGTTTCTCAACTTCTTTGAAAAACTTTTTCGAAAAGTAAGAGTGTTCGGGAAATTGTTCCACCTGTTTCTGAATTTCTATGTCTCTGTTACTGAATTGAGACCATAGACATTCAAGGCGGTTAAGTCTTGTATGTAAATACGTTTTAGTTTTTCGTGAGTCGGAATCTTTTTTATAATTACTCTTAATTCTTAGAATATCATCTAACGTTTCTTGCTGTTTTCTTGCTAATTCGTTCATTTTGTACGAGTATACGTGAATCAGCAATATTACCAAATTAATGTATATAAACTTAACTATATTCACTAACTGTAAGTTGGATCTTTACCTTAGTAATGTAGAAAGTAGGTTTGTGTTTCGTTGTTGATACGTATTGGTTGATGAGTAAAGGTGACTGGTATAGTTTATGAAGGCTCCGTATATGCCCTCGTCCGGATGTCCGATGAACCGTGAGGTAGATTTTGTTGACACGTGAATGGAGAAGCGTACAGTCTACGCCCCCGCTCTGGTGGATAGGAATTTATGCTGAATGTGCCTGATGTATGGAGAAGCGTACAGTCTACGCCCCCGCTCTAGTGTGTAGGGATTTATGCTGAATGTGCCTGATGTATGGAGAAGCGTACAGTCTACGCCCCTGCTCTGGTGTATAGCGATTTTGTGCTGAATGTGCCTGATGTATGGAGAAGCGTATAGTCTACGCCCCCGCTCTGTAGTATAGCGATTTATGCTGATTGTGCCTGATGTATGGAGAAGCGTACAGTCGACGTCCCCGCGCTGGTGTATAGCGATTTGTGCTGAATGTGCCTGATGTATGGAGAAGCGTACAGTCTACGCCCCCGCTCTGGTGTATAGCGATTTGTGCTGTGTGTCCTCGCTCCGGTGAATGGAGAAGCGTACAGTCTACGCCCCCGCTCTGGTGTATAGTGTTATGTACCAAAACTGGTCATTAGGTAAAATATGTGCATTCATTAAAATTGAATATAATTATTGCAATAAAATATTCAATCATTGTAAAATTACTTCAAGTACTTCAAACGGATGTAACTAAATTCGCCTAAACGGCATAAATTATTTCTATTCGCGACAAACAAATCGCTCAAGTTACCGCGCATTCCTTTCCCAGGAAATTTGTAGCGCATTGGTAACTTAGAAATGCTAATTAAGCATTCAAACCGATAAGGTACCGAACGAAATAAAGTTCGTTCCCAGCTAAAGGTGCTTTTCTCAGCGATTTCTTACATACATCGTATCTTGCTCAGGCATACACGGCCAAGATACAAAAAGAAGAAAAAGCTCAAAAAGCTTTTCTCATGTATGTCGTTTTGATCGCGATCTCTCACTACATCGTCTTCTGCCTGTACAAGAGAGGCAGAAGATTTAACGAAAGAAAAGCTCAAAGCTTTCTTTCATGTAGGTGCGCTTAATGAATTAAGCCAAAAAATAAGTGAGTCTGGTTGTAAACGCAAAACAGTTAAGTCGCGATTGTTTTAGAAGTCTGGTTTTAACTACGAGAACGTCTGGTCGTGACATTAAAAACAGCTAAAGTGGCAATACGATAAGCGAGTTGCGAGTGGCGAGTTTCGGTAGATAAAGTTAAATTAAATTAAGTGACTGTATGAAGAAGAATTAAGTTCAATAGCGCGATTAAGTTAAACTAATTTAAGTGACTGTAGAGTTAAATTAAAAGTGAATAAAAACCAAACAGAGAAGGAAGTATTTGTTTTAATATTGGTGTTGCGGTCAGGTGGATTACCCCGGTATTTAGATAAGATTTTAGAGAAAGCGCGAGAATCTGGCAAGTTTTCTGCTCCTCACTGTGAAGCGCTAGATTTAAAACTAGTCCGAAGTCGCGAGGAAAGACTCGCCTTAATAAAAGACTTCAAATCAAACACAGAGGAGTTTAAAGTGGACATCGCTAGATTTGCAGGATTCTCGCCCTCGCTTGATCTAAATAAGATTGTAATTAGGGATTTGGATTCAAAAAATTATAGTGAACCAAGTGTTAATAATAGTGACGAGGCCAGTGCTACTGTAAGAGCCTCTAGTGTAGAAAAAGAAATCGATCAGACCGACCCAGCTTGCGACGACCCAACTTCAGTGCAGGATTTATTACTAGACTGGATAGAAGCATCCTTAACGGACACCAGTCTAGAGAAAAGTTTTAATAGTCTGCCCGAGTCCAAATTGTTAGAAAAACCAACCCCTACAATGGCAGACTATTCCAAAGTAGCGAAACTCACTGCACAATTAGTTCCTCTCTTTTCGGGCGAACTCAGCCCCAACTTGAGCCAGGAGCTCCAAACATTTTTAGGCTGCTGTAGACAAACACAGCAATGCCTCGAAGAGGACGAAAAAACGGCTTTCCTCCAGATATTGCCAACCAGACTCCGAGGTGAGGCATACCAAATTAATGCGACCTCCACACCCACTTCCCTAACAGAATTAGAGGAAAAACTAAATCGCGCGTTCCTTCCACGGGAAACCTACCAAGAACTAGTGAATAGACTGATAACGGCAAGACAAACCCTTGCGAGGCTCTCACTGCCTTCACAACTAGGGTGAAGCAGTTGCTGACGCTTTGCAAGGAAGCAGCCACTACCAAATACGGAGCCACAGCAGCCCCATTTGTAAAGACACAATTGGAGGACTTTGCTCGAAATGCACTCCGCAGTGGGGTTACAAATCCTCACCTATGTCAGTACCTGCTCGACGATCTGATCCAAAAGGCCTTGGATATGGAAAGGCTGCAACAAGGGGCCAATTTTTTACAAGTCCCCTTGTCGTATTCTGCAGCCACCATGCCACTAATCGACCCCAACTTGCTGGTAAGAGCGGCCAAAAGGTCTCCAGTGACATACAATCAGTCGCGCCAGCCGGGAGTCGCTGTAAGGCCATTAAACCCTCACAGTTTTCGTCCCCAACCCCAAAAGGTGTCACTCCCGCACAACAACACATACCAGACGGCACGCCCCCAATAACATGTAGTTTCTGCCAGAAGCAGGGTCACTCATATTCGGAGTGTTACAAACGCAAGAACACCCCCTTCTGCATGTCATGCAGAAACCACGGGCACGATATAGGCACATGCAGGGATAACCGACCAGGACCCTCAAATATCCCCAAAAATAGACCTCCTCAGTCAAACCAGAAAACGGGTGGCCAACAAATGTACAATCTGCATCAGAAGTTTGACATAAAATTAAAATGTAAATTCTGTGGTCGCAGGGGCCACTCCCTGGAGGAGTGTAGACAAAAAATCAAATGGGAAGGTAATCAGTCGGCAAACGACAAGAAGCTGTCGCAATTGCCACCCGACAAGAAGCACAATTAAATAAAAAAGAGAAGAAACCCTCTCTAGCGCCCGAAGCCGGTATTCCTACAGTAAATTTACTACTAGACATAAGCCTAAACGGCGAAACACGTGTCGTAGTGGATACCGGCGCAGAGGTTAGTGTAATAAAAAACAAAATATTAAAAGCCCTCGACGTAATAAATTCCGAGGATAAAACAACGTTACAAACGCCATTTGGTACTGGTAAGACATTGGGATCCTGTAAAGGAAATTTTGAATTACAGAACAAAATACCCTGTAAATTTCAGGTCGTAAAAAACATCCCAGGCCTTACCAATGACGGTCTTTTGGGAAATGACTTCCTAAAAAGAAACTGTAACGTTGAGGGACCCGCGAAGACACTTACATTTCCTCACATAGACATCAATTCGGAAGAGTTTGCTGTACCCATAACATACGATCCAAGTCCAGAATCTACAATCGACGCTGGAACGCCAACAGGGAAGTTAAAGGACAAATTAGTGACACTTTCTACCTGTGGTGTCCTCAAGGCGCCTAAATAAAAGAGCGCTGGTTGTCAGAGAAAAGGACAAAATTTGGAAAAGTTGACTGACCATGATCGAACCTGCGAAATGAGGCAGCAACAGGTAATCCTAACGGAATCTGCTTGCATACCTGCACGTTCTCAAACCATTGTCAACACGTCGTTAATAGTACCAGAGGAAATGCTCTGTTTATCCCAAGAGATAAGCGATGGAGTCTTCTTGGCCAACAGTTTACTCCCCTCCGGAAACACAGTGTCAATTGGAGTCCTCAACTCAACCAGTTTCCCAGTAGTCCTGACAAGTCTTAAACTAAATCTTGTCCCAACCAAAGACTACTCCGTTATTCAACTAGCTCAATCGTCCTACAACGGCAAGCTAATACCAGAGGCTAAACAAATCCCTCAGGAAAAGGATAATAAAAATAAAAAGGATTCCCCAACTCACCAAATAAAAGTAATAACACTCAATAATAAAGATAAAGCGAATCAATACAGCGACGTTTTGTAAGGTCAAACAAACGTCCGGCGTGAGTGAAGACAACAAAAGTCGGGCACCAAAAGGTTGCGTTACTCGACAATTTTCAGCGCCCCTTGATAACGGGCATAAGAGCCCCAGCGTAAAGAAAGAAACCTCAACACATCAAAAGAGCCGAAAAAAAAATGGTGAGTAAGTCAAATAAAACGAAAAATCGAAAAGGCAGAAGCCAAAGCGCCGAAAATATAGCCGCTCTGCAACATATTAAATATATATTCCCGGACTACGAAGAACCGGATGATACTTGTCTAAGCCCGCGTCACGTCAGGTTAGAGCAGGAACTCAACCTAGATGAATCCCTGACCGCGGACGAGAAATACCAAATTAAAAAACTTTGTCATGAATTTGACGACATATTCTTTCTTAAAGGTGATCGGCTCTCATATACAACAGCCATCACCCATAACATTCCATTGGTGCAAGATCAAGCACCCATAAATCAAAAGATGTATAGATTACCCGAAACACAGCGAACAGTGAACAGCTCAAAGAGATGTTGGACAATGACATAGTCCAACTGAGCAAAAGCCCTTGGAATTCACCTCTCCTAGTCGTCCCAAAGAAGGCGGGACCAGACGGTGAAAAAAGGTGGCGCGTCGTCGTCGATTTTCGGAAATTAAACGAAAAGACAATCGGAGACGCCTTTCCGCTACCCCGGATCGAAGACATTCTTGACCAATTAGGTCATTCACGATATTTTACGACCCTCGATCTCGCCAACGGCTACCATCAAGTAATAGTCGATCAAAATGATCGACCTAAAACCGCCTTCAGCACCAATTACGGGCACTATGAGTTTAAACGTATGCCGTTTGGGCTAAAAGGAGCCCCGGCGATTTTCCAACGCTTGATGAATTACGTCCTCACAGGTCTACAAGGCCTCGAATGTTTCGTCTACCTAGATGACATAGTCATCTACGGGAAAAATGTAGCGGACCATAACAGAAAGCTCCGCAAAGTCTTCAACAGATTGAGAGAGAATAACTTGAAACTGCAACCAGAAAAATGTCAGTTTCTCAGGAAGAAAGTAGTTTATTTAGGACATAAATGTTCTAGCCAAGGTGCACTTCCAGACCCAAGTAAAACGGCCTGCGTCCAAACTTTCCCTGTTCGACGAACTGTGCGGCAAGTACAATCCTTTCTAGGTCTTGCAAATTACTACAGAAAGTTCATACCTGACTTCTCCAAAATAGTGTGCCCTATTACCAATTTACTCCGCAAGGATGTCAAATTCAATTGGACCGAGAAGTGTCAGGAAGCTTTTGAGGAAATCAAAACTTCATTGGTTTCACCCCCACTATTAATATATCCCGATTTCCCAAAGCCATTCAATTTAACCACGGACGCCAGCAATGAGGCTCTTGGAGCGGTCCTATCCCAAGGCGAAGTGGGAAGTGACCAGCCTATTGCTTACGCCAGCCGCACACTTAACAAGGCCGAACGCAATTATTCTACAATAGAGAAAGAATTGCTAGCCATTGTCTGGACTACAAGGAATTTTAGGTGTTACCTTCAAGGCCGTAAATTCACGGTCTATACAGACCATAAACCTCTCAAAGGAGTTTTTAATGTAAAAGACCCCACTTCCCGTCTGGTAAGATTTCACCATAAACTCTCCGAATTCGATTATCAAATCGAATACAAACCCGGAAAGTACAACACTAATGCAGACGCATTAAGCCGCATACCACGGGAGAATACAGAAGACGAAAACGGCCAGACCCTCAGGGTAAAGGCTCAAGTCCACCACCACATGGACTCAGACATCGAAGAGGGAAACACCCCTCTAAGCACTAAAATGTAACGCAGTGACTAGGGCTCAGGCTAAAAACGCCCATACACATAGCCCCAAGAACCAAGATCACTCGTTACACGACCAAGACGAAACGAAATTAGGCGATGGGAATAAGAAAACAAGTCCCCTAATCACCTGTCCAAGTACTAATCCAAACGAAGTAAATAAACCGAAACCCGAAGTCATCACAAGCCCCGAAGAAATCAAAACAATCTTAAAAGATTATCACGATTCTTTATTCGGCGGTCACCAGGGTGTCATAAAAACTTATAAAAGAATCCAACGAAAGTACTGGTGGAGACATATGCTCAAAGATATAAAGAAATATATCCAGCGGTGCCCTAAGTGCCAAACAATGAAAGCCTCGCCTCAATGTAAAATGCCGATGGTTATCACGGATATCGCAGAACAACCTTTTGATAAGGTCTATTTAGATATAGTCGGTCCACTCGAGGAAACGGAGTCCGGAAACAAGTACATCTTGACTTTCCAGGATAATCTCACCAAATTTGTCGATTGGTACGCCATATCTAATGGGGAGGCAGAAACCGTAGCGCAAATCTTCTTCAACGAGATAGTCACGCGTTACCGCATCCCCAAACGAATAGTCACCGACCAGGGAAGTAATTTCCTAAGTGATTTGTTCAAAAGAGTATGTAAACTTCTAAGGGTAAAGAAGCTACAAACTTCTGCTTACCACCCTCAGTCTAACGGAGCACTAGAACGTGCCCATAGACCACTAATAGAGTACTTGCGTACAATAGTGGACGACGACCCCAAATCCTGGGATCAGTTCTTGCGAACCGCTGCATTCGTGTACAATAATAGCATACACGAAGGTAGAAAATCACCTTCTGAGGTATAAGCTCCAGAAAATGTATGCCACGGCAAGGTGAAACATCTTAATAAGTAAGAATCGCTCAAAACAGTATTATGGGGATAAGGTATTACTCAAGAGTGAAAGTAGAAAATACAAGCTCTCTCAAATTTGGGTAGGACCTTACATGGTGATCAAAATTCCAAGCACTGTCAACACCACTATCCAAATTGGTAAAAGAACAGTTACGGTTCATAATAACCGTCTGAAACCATTTTATGAATAAACAAAATGGTATTGGAATTGTACACACATAGATAAATTAGTTTAAGTACACACGACTAACACGGGGAAACACAACACTTAGTATTATCCTAAGAATTAAAAGGCAATTTACTAAATAAAACCTTTTTCGTTTCCCCCGACAGGATGCTGTCCGTCGTAATAATTATTATTGGAACCCTACTGCTTCCACATCGAAAATGTGTCGCAGAACCCTACACGGTAAAACCGCTCAACAATAGTGGTATTATATTCGAGGACATTGGAAGTCTCATGGCCTATCATGACACTTGGAGCATCATCACGGAGTTGGACCTATCAGAATTAGAAAACCAAACTAGGTTAGCAGAACGAGCTGAACATTATGTTCATCAGCTCTGTGGCCAAGCCACACTAGGTAATTTATGTGAACTCCAAACCAAACACGTCCACGCCTTAATGGAAAATATTAAGAGAAGAACTACCGTCATAAGGGAAGCAGTGCCGAAATCACGCAAACCTAGATCCATCTTTGACGGAATAGGAAATGCGATGCACTACCTTTTTGGTACTATGGACAGTGAAAACGAGCATGAAGTGTATAGTCGTCTGGAAGAATTAGAGACCAACACTCAAGCTCTGTTGGATTTAGAGAAGCAACAAATCAGCGTGGTAAAAACCACCTTCTCTCAAATCCAAAAACCCCTGACATCCCTATCTGAACGGCAACGTCTTCTTAGTGGCCAAATAAATAATTTGCTAAACACTACCGACGAGCTAAACAAACGTCAATTAAGACAAGAGATAATCTCAAGCTTATTGCTACAGATGGTGGAAATCGAATTTCGGCAACAAGCCCTGCTGGACATAATAGTATCCAGCCGTAATAAACAAATCCACCCGCTCTTGATCTCCGCAAATACTTTATTAGAAATATACCACAAGTCACACTCGACTTGTCCCAATCCCCAGAAATGCTTATCAGTCCTCTATCAAACGGCAGATCTTCGAACCCACCTATTACAGGAAAAACTTGTAATTCGTATCACATTGCCAATTTTTAACATACCAAAAATGAAGCTACAAAGAATTCGATGCTTCCCAATACATGTAGACTCAAACCATAGTTTGGTCCCGGACATCGAATACTCACATGTTGCCAGCCAAATTCAAACCCAAGAATTTCTGTTGCTCACACCGGAGAACATGAAAACGTTCCGTAAAGTAACAAAAGAGGTAAAAGAAGATACCTATACCGGCAGGTTAAATACTCCAATAACCAAAGCAACAATATCAGAAGAATGTGTCATCAAAATTCTCTTCAACCCATTAGATGAAAATACGAGATGCACATTAAAGGCCCAAATTCCACCTAAAGGTACTCTAATAAAGCTGAGCAAACCTAATTCGTGGTTATTTTCATTAATGAAACCCACAGTGGTACATATAACATGTACACACCGCCTGCTCACTTACCGACTGTCAGGTCAGGGAATTCTATTAATAAATGAACCCTGTCAATTCCAAATATGTCCCCATACAATTTACTACGAGGCTGAAAACAGGCATAACCTAAGTATAGCGCAAAACGAATACTTCCCAAATACAAATGAAAGCCACGCGCTACTAAAAGAATTCATGATAACGGGATTGATTCTGTTGGTCGTAGCAATGTATGCTACAATTCGGTACGTGGTTCCCGCGATCCTAAAGGGATCCAACCGACGTAACCACCAACAAACCCCAGTTAACGATACCCCTCTAGAACCAATTTATACGGTTCCACAGACGTCGCAAAAGCGACCAACCACTCTTTCCCGAACCAAATCAATACAATTGGTTGACCATTAGGTCCAGAAGACAAGAAAAGACCCATACAAACTAAACTTAATATATAAAAAAAAAAAAAAATATTAATAAATACATTATTATTACATCCAACGCGCCGTGTAGCACTGCCACAATTCGACAACCATATAAAGCATTCGCGCAAAGCAGTTGCATATGAAAAAAAAAATATATATATGTATCTATATATACAAATAAATATTAAATTAAACTCAAAACGGGTAAAACATTCGGTCTTTATACTCTCCAAATGGACACAAAACCGGCCAAGGGCAAGCCCACCGAATAAAACAAAAACATTCACCCTCCCTTTACTACCCTCTGTGATCTGTTCCTCTCCCAAGAACAGCTCACTTTTTCCAAGGGGGATGGAGTGTTATGTACCAAAAATGGTCATTAGGTAAAATATGTGCATTCATTAAAATTGAATATAATTATCGAAATAAAATATTCAATCATTGTAAAATTACTTCAAGTACTTCAAACGGATGTAACTAAATTCGCCTAAACGGCATAAATTATTTCCATTCGCGACAAACAAATCGCTCAAGTTACCGCGCATTCCTTTCCCAGGAAATTTGTAGCGCATTGGTAACTTAAAAATGCTAATTAAGCATTCAAACCGATAAGGTACCGAACGAAATTAAGTTCGTTCCCAGCTAAAGGTGCTTTTCTCAGCGATTTCTTACATACATCGTATCTTGCTCAGGCATACACGGCCAAGATACAAAAAGAAGAAAAAGCTCAAAAAGCTTTTCTCATGTATGTCGTTTTGATCGCGATCTCTCACTACATCGTCTTCTTCCTGTCCAAGAGAGGCAGAAGATTTAACGAAAGAAAAGATCAAAGCTTTCTTTCATGTAGGTGCGCTTAATCTAATGAATTAAGCCAAAAAATAAGTGAGTCTGGTTGTAAACGCGAAACAGTTAAGTCGCGATTGTTTTAGAAGTCTGGTTTTAACTACGAGAACGTCTGGTCGTGACATTAAAAACAGCTAAAGTGGCAATACGATAAGCGAGTTGCGAGTGGCGAGTTTCGGTAGATAAAGTTAAATTAAATTAAGTGACTGTATGAAGAAGAATTAAGTTCAATAGCGCGATTAAGTTAAACTAATTTAAGTGACTGTAGAGTTAAATTAAAAGTGAATAAAAACCAAACAGAGAAGGAAGTATTTGTTTTAATATTGGTGTTGCGGTCAGGTGGATTACCCCGGTAAATTATAACAATAGGGATTTGTATATGTCCTCGCTCTGATGAATGGAGAAGCTTACAGTCTACGCCCCCACTCTGTTTTATATGTCCTCGCTCTGATGAATGGAGAAGCGTACAGTCTACGCCCCCGCTCTGTTTTAAATGTCCTCGCTCTGGTGTCTAGTGAAGCTTGCAGGGTATACCCTCAGTCAAGATCCTATGTCCACATGTGTTTCAGATCGGTGCTCCAATCGATGATGATGTTAATCCAGTGGCTTTTGGTAATCCAATAGAGGTGTAAATTCATAGAACGTGGGATGAGTTTGTTCTAAGTGATAGCGTTTCACGGGATGTAGTAATAATCCAGTCCAGTGGGATGTGGCTGGTACTAATGTCTTCTCGTCAAAGGGTCCAGTCAGGTGCTGGATCAATTTTTCTCTTGAAAGACTAAGGTACTTACGTCTCTCTTGAGAAGGCTCGAAGGACCAATGTTAAGTTAATTACCAGACCCTTACCGCTTGTGGGGGGAATTCTGGCAGCTTACTTAATTGTTAATTATTGAAACCCTTACCGCTGGTGGGGGGAATTTCAATATTGATTAAGATACTGATTAAAATCGACTCGCTTTATTGTACTTCTTGCTTGCTATTTATACAAAATTTTACCTTAATTCTAGCTGATGCTATCAATTTTTACAAATATGTGCATGAATATAAAGTGCTGATTATCTCCAATTTACAATAAATTTCAATCAATTTCATAAAAACACAAGAAAGGCTGATTCACGTATAACAACATTTGTCGGTCAGGTAAGTGAACTTCGTAAGATGACACCCTTTGACTGTGTTTACGTTATGAACGGTGCACTAGTCAGGTGCTGCTTTGGCATATTTGCGTAAGTTCAGAAATTAATGAATGAGTTGTGTTTTTGTTTATGTAATTCTAGACTAGGAAGTCAGCGGCATTTAGTTAGATTTGTTGGGATAAATCATGATCGCTCGATCAACTACTTTTCATTTTTGGACAAATGCACTCAAACGTCGTTTACGTCTTTCAACCCTGATCCCGAACTAATCGCCGCCAGTATCAAGGGGCTTGAGGACGACTTCAACCCAGGTCCTGACGGCATTCCGGCCATCGTTCTAAAAAAGTGTGCCATGCATCTAATTCAACCCCTTACCCTGCTTTTCCGCCTCTCGGTCAGTCAAGGGGTTTTACCTCATTTATGGAAAGACTCGTATATTATTCCCATCTTCAAAAAAGGTTGCAAGAACGATGTGTCCAACTACAGACCCATCACTAAATTATCATCCATACCTAAACTATTCGAAAAATTGGTCTATGATTCCATGTTCTTCCACTGTAAGTCTATCTTCTCCCTCTCCCAGCATGGCTTCCTCAAAGGAAGATCTACAACCACCAACCTTACTGACTGCGTCTCCAGAACTCTATGTGCCCAGGAAAACGGTAAATATGTTGATGTTATCGCCACCGATTTTAGTAAAGCCTTCGACAAGATCTCCCATAATGTTATCTTGTTCAAACTTGATCGCCTAGCCTTCCCCTCCCGATTCATCTCCTGGATTCAATCCTACCTCAACAACCGTCGGTACAATGTTATTTTCAGCTCATCCATTTCTAACCCTATTGTCGCTCGTTCCGGCGTCTCCCAGGGCAGCCACCTCGGTCCATTAATTTTCATCCTTACAATAAATGATGTTGAATGTGTCATCAATCACTAAGAGCTGTCCAGTTATGCTGATGACATGAAAATAATTAAACATATCTCCCCCACAATCGACTCTCTTCTCCTGCAAAAAGATCTCAATTCGTTCAGCACATGGTGCATGAACAACTTTCTTGGACTCAATGTCTCCAAATGCCAGTCCATCTTTTATTCCCGCAACACCCACCCCACAAAATGTGGGTTAACCCTTTGGTGCTGCTGTTGATAACGAGCCAAGGGAGCTTTACTTTTCTTCATTTGAAACGCCGATCGTGTTAAGAAATTCTTTTATTTCTTACGTTGCTCGAGTTAAAGAAGTGTTGTTTTGATTTTTAGTTTAAAAATTCACTCGGGTCATGTGTATATTTCCTGCACATTTTGTGCATTTTTGAAAATATTTTACCGCAAGGTTAGTGGGACAGTGAAAGTGATCATAAATTGATACAGCTGTCTAGTTCGGTGTTAAATTTTGTTGGATTTTCATCTAGTTTTCGTTTTGTCGCGAAGGCGTCCAGCAGCTGAAGGAAGGTTAACCCTTTGGTGCTGCTGTTGATAACGAGCCAAGGAGATTAACTTTTCTTCATTAGAAACGCCGATCGTGTTAAGAAATTCTTTTTAACCGACTTCCCAAAAACACAGAGGTTCTAAGTTCGACGCGTATTTTTATTTTTTTATTTATTTTTTTTTATGTCTGACCGGGCATTTTTTTATGTCTGACCGGGCATAACTTCGTAACGCGTCGACCGATTTTGATGATTGAAAATTTTTGGTAGGGTGGGGGTGGGGGGTGAGGGTGAAACCTAACTTTGTAACGCGTGGTCCGATTTGGATGGTTATTTATTTTGTTGTACGATGTTAACGAAATTAGTTTTGATGATTTTGGACATTCTTTAATTGATTTTATTTCGGCTGCAAAGTGTTGGTCTTGTATGGTTTTTAATACTCGTTTAAGTGTCTCATGGATTTCCTCTGTTTTAAGATACCCACTGGGTGGTGTTAGAGAATGACGACATATGTTTGCGAATCTTCGACAATAGGATAGAATGCGAGTCATTTGTGTAATATCGGAAAATCTCGAGAAAATGTCTATTGGGTGATTGGTACTAGTGCATACAGTTACTTCTATCGAAGATTCTGTGTGTGGAGAATCAATTTTCTCATGCTTCGGCCATTCTGTTTTGGGTAATACTAGCCACTGAGGGCCTGTCCACCACAGTGGATGTGATTTTAGTTTTAAGGGACTTATACCTCTGCTTGCGCAATCAGTTGGATTATCTTCCGATCGCACATACCTCCAAGATTGTGGTGGTATTTGTTTTCGTGTTTCTTTGACCCGATTGGCTACGAATATGGGCCAGTTTTTCTTTTCCCCTTGAATCCATGCCAATATTATTTTGGAATCAGTCCAGGCATACGAGTTTACGTCGTTTATGCCTAGGGATACTTTAACTCTTTGAAAGAGTTGTGCAAGTAGGGTAGCCGCGCAAAGCTCAAGTCTTGGTAATGTAGTGCCCTTGTTGATAGGTGCTACTTTGGTTTTTGAAGTTAGCATTGTTATGACAATGTCACCTTGAGCAGTTTCAATATAATTTTTAGTCTAGCCAGAACAACCGGACTGGTAGTATTAAAATTAAATAAAAAAATTAAAAACTAAAATATTTTTTTTTTTTTTTATTATAAAATAAAATGTATCTTACCCATTAGATACAAAGAGGACTTGGGATTTTGGAAGCTCAAAAATAAAGGGACTACGCCCCCACGTCAATTTATAATTCCAGACATCCTGACATACCTCATTGGTGACCCCGACATTCCGGTCACAACATTAGTGATCTCGGAATTTTAGAAACAGAAGTACCCCCTACCCAAGGTAAGGTACTTTCTGGTTTCTAAAATTTTCAACGCAACATCAACGCAAAATAAAAAAAATATAAAAAATTTAAAACAGAAGTACCCCCTACCCAAGGTAAGGTACTTTCTAGTTTTAACTTAAGAAGCAGAAGCATCATCACAAACTTTAAAAACAGAGATACCCCCTACCCAAGGTAAGGTATTCTCTGTTTTTAAGCAATCAACAACAATCAACAGCAGCGACTCAAATCTGCCATCAACAATCAACAGCAGCGACTCAAAGCTGCCATCAACAATCAACAGCAGCGACTCAAAGCTGCCATCAACAATCAACAGCAGCAACTCACAACTTCCCTCAACAATCAACAGCAGCGACTCAAAGCTGCCATCAAAAACAACAGCAACAGTAAGGACATATTTAATAAGAGGTGCCCCCCACCAGTGGTAAGGCATCCTCATTATTTTAAAAAGAAGTCATCATCAAATCTACAATCAACAACAACAAAAGCAACAATCCATCCATCAAGCAACAAGTTCAAGTCAACACATCTTTAGGAAGAAAGAAGAATCAACATAACTCCAACAAAAATTTAATATTGGTATGTTCTCGTTTTTTAATTAAAATTAATACAATTTGTACAACATAAACATACACAATTCCACATTACATCATATTTTCTTTTCTTGTTTCTCACCATTCAAAATTTGTATATTTTTATTTCAATAAATAATATATCTTTAAATCAAGTTAAAATATATTTTATCATGGTATAATCATCTAAAAATTTTTACATAATAAGGAGTTATACTTTCATTTTGTGATTCGCGAAGTTAAGTCTCGTTAAAATCAGTGTTTAAATTAAAAAAAGTGAAATTTTACTTTCAAACAGTGAACAACATTAATGATGATGACTAGTGAAGACGAGTCAAATTTTTCACAACAAACATTACATACAAATGCTACAAATTTCAACGAAAACAATTATGTAGCCACAACTGCAATTAAACTACCAAGCTTTTGGACTCCATATCCAGAAGCTTGGTTCATTCAAGCCGAAGCCCAATTTGCTTCTAAAAGAATAACGGTTGACGAAACAAAATATAGTCACGTTGTTCAATCTTTACCAGTGGAAGTTATAACAAATGTTCTAGATTTTTTACAAAATCCTCCACTGTTAAATAAATATGAATGTTTAAAGAATACTCTGATCAAACGTTTTACTGAATCAGAAGAAAAGAAGTTAGAGCAACTTCTATCTACAACTGAAATCGGAGATAGAAAACCTTCAGAATTTTTTCGCTCTATGGAAATTCTTGCAGGTAATTCATCCACATTTAGCAAATCGTTAATAAAGAAATTATGGATGAGAAAATTGCCGGCAAATATAAACATTGCCTTAATATCTTCCGGAAAACAAGATATTAAAGAACTTTTAGATTTGGCAGATAATATATACGATATTTCCAAAATTCAATTTATATCGGAAATAAACAAAAATCTACCAAAATCAAATTACAATTTCATAGATAACAATTTTCTTTTATCAAAAATAAACAATTTAGAAAATAAAATAGAAAATCTCGAAAATTTGATAAAAGGATTATCATGTCAAAACCAACCTTCTTTCTCACGGTCTAGAAACAGATGGAGAGATCATTCATTCTCTAGAAACAATTCGCATAGCAGACAATTTTGAAAATCTAGAGATAACAATCCTTATTGTTGGTACCACAATAAATATGGTACCAAAGCGAATAAATGTATTTCGCCGTGTTCTTATAAAACTATTAATAATCAAAAAAACTAATTAATCCCTCAGTGAATAATATATTTAACAATAATATTTCTAAACGTTTATTTATTTTTGACAAAGAAAACAAATTCAAATTTCTTATAGATACAGGTGCTGATATTTCAGTAGTACCTAATGAATTCTTTAAAAAATTTAACAAAGACCGCAGCAAACGGTTCTACCATTAACACTTATGGTACAAAATTACTTAAAGTAGATTTCGGTCTTAGGAGAGAATTCATTTTCCCATTTATAATTGCTAATGTCAACAAGCCCATTATCGGAGCAGATTTTTTAACAATATTTAATTTACTCGTCGATTTAAAAAACAAAAGATTACTCGACGGTGTTAGTGGAATAACGGTAAACGCAAATACTCCAACTCCTCGTTACTACGCAATCAGTAATGAGTACGGTAAAATTTTGCAAAGATTTCCTACATTAACACAACCACCTCGTTATGATATTCCAGTTAAACATAACGTTGTACATCGCATAGAAACTAAAGGACTATTACCTTTTTCTCGTCCAAGACGTTTAGATGGACATAAATACAAAATTGCAAAATTAGAATTTGATCACATGGTTAAATTAGGTCTGTGCCAATTATCATCTTCTTCAGTATCTTCTGCACTGCATCTAGTAGCAAAGAAAAATACTACAGATTGGCGACCATGTGGAGATTATCGCAGACTCAACGCAATCTCTGTTCCAGATAGGTACCCATTACCACATATACAAAATTTTTCAATGAACTTAAACGGTTGCACTATTTTCTCAAAAATTGACTTGGTAAGAGCTTACCACCAAATTCCAATGGCTAAAGAAGACATACATAAAACAGCCATTACAACACCTTTCGGATTATTTGAATTCACTAGAATGCCTTTTGGTCTAAGAAATGCTGCACAAACATTTCAACGATTCATGGACCAAATCATTAAAAATTTAGATTTCGCTTTTGTCTACATTGACGATATTTTAGTTGCCAGCAAATCTGAATCCGAACATCAAAATCATTTAAACCAAATTTTTAAACAACTATCAGATTTTGGAATCAATATCAATCCATCCAAATGCATTTTCGGAGTTGGATCTTTGGACTTCCTCAGTCATAAAATAACAAAAGAAGGCATCTTACCTTCAGAAGACAGAGTCCAAATTATTAACAATTTTCCTTCTCCAAATTCCATTAAACAAATTCAACAATTTATTGGCATGGTTAATTATTACCATTGATTTATTCCAAATCTTGCCAAATTACTAAACCCAATTCACACTCATTTGGCCCTACTTCTCAAAAAGAAACCAAATAACTCTAAAAACTTTTCTTGGCCAACAGAATGTGAAGATCAACTTAACAAAATTAAACAATCATTTTCAAAAGCAACTTTATTAATTCATCCTATTGAAAATGCA
Source organism: Leptarthrus brevirostris (assembly GCA_964036015.1). NCBI lineage: Eukaryota > Metazoa > Arthropoda > Insecta > Diptera > Asilidae > Leptarthrus > Leptarthrus brevirostris. Next base: position 84,265,812 of record OZ038375.1, on the reverse strand, counting down.
AAATTCAATTTAACTGTGGACGCTTCTGCTGGAGCTGTTAGTGCAGTTCTCCAACAATCCAATGCAAATCATTGGGAACCCATTGCATTTTTCTCTAAAAAATTAAAAGACGCAGAAATCAAATATTCAGCATTCGACCGAGAACTTTTGGCATTATATCTAGCCATCAAACATTTTAGACATTTTCTAGAAGGTCGAGAATTTACAGCTTTTACAGACCACAAACCGCTCATTACAGCAATATGGTCTAAAACAGAAAGAAGTCCAAGACAAACTAGACATCTGGACTACATAACCCAATTTACCTCCGATATCAGACATATCAAAGGCAAATCAAATACAGTAGCAGATACTTTATCTAGAATTTCAATCGAAAATTTCGAACATTCAAAACATAGCAATACCAAATTTGATTTAAAAACTATTGCTGAGTACCAAAATAGTGATGAAGAACTTACACATCTTTTAATAACTCAGCATAACAGACCAGATAATTCAAAATATAAAATTGTTAAAATTAAATTAAACACTTCTGAGTCTGACATTTGGTGCGAAGTTTCTACTAAAAATTCACGGTCATATATACCCAAAGAACTTCGAAAAACTATCTTTAATACCATTCATAATTTATCTCATCCAGGAATTAGAACAACACGAAAATCTATTGTTTCTAAGTACTTTTGGCCTGGAATGAATACAGATATTAACAAGTGGACTAGAAATTGTGTCAATTGCCAAAAAGCCAAAGTAACTAAACACACAAAGTCTGAAATCGGTAAATTCGAACTACCCAAAACAAGATTCGAACATATCCATTTAGATTTGGTAGGTCCTTTACCGTCTTCCAATGAATATTCTTACATTCTAACAATAATAGATAGATTTACTCGTTGGCCAGAAGCTTATTCAATCAAAGATATACAGGCAAGCACAGTTATCAACACATTATATGAACAATATTTTCCACGTTTTGGTATTCCTCTAGAAATTACCACAGATCAAGGTACTCAATTCGAATCCAAATTATTCGAAGAATTTACAAAAATTTTAGGATCACATCGAATCCGTACTACTCCTTATCATCCACAATCCAACGGAATGATAGAACGATTTCACAGACAATTAAAAGCAGCCATACGCGCTCGTGACGGCCAAAATAATTGGGTCACACAATTACCTGCAGTCCTCTTAGGTTTCCGAACCACGATTAAAGAAGACTTGCAATGTTCTCCAGCAGAACTTGTCTATGGACAACCTCTTCGCGTTCCAGGAGAATTTATCATTAACAACAACTCAACAATACAAGATCCATCAAATTTCTTAAGTAAAATTAGATCTTGCATAAATAACTTTAAACCTTCACATTCTCGAAAACAAAATTCTAAAATCTACGTACCTAAAGATTTAAAAGATACAGAATACGTTTTTGTTAGAATCGACAGAAGCAAATCTTCTTTACAAAACCCATATGAAGGTCCTTTCAAAGTATTAAACAAACTGGACAAATTTTATCAAATCGATTACCGTGGTAAAGCTACAAACATTTCAGTCGACAGACTAAAACCAGCATTTATCGAAAACACGGAACAAATAATTACACCAATCAAAAACATTACAAAAAAGAAAGTAAAATTTCAATTATAATTTTTTTTTTTATTACTAAAAATATTATTATTCATCATTTTCTTAATTTTACGATTCACTTAAAATGGACGTTTTCACTGAGGGGGGAGTAATGTAGCAGTAGCTACAAATTTAATATATTATATTTTAAGTAAAGTTTATTATTTTGATTATATTATTAATAAAATATTAGTATTAAAAATCTACTTCAATAATATCCAATTAGACTGTACTGTCAAAAATATTTTAATCAACCTGTACACTTCGATAAAATTTGAATAGTGTGAAACACAAACACTTTAAAAATTATCGTAATCATTTATTCATTGACAATAAAATACTGTACTCAATACAAAGAAAATTTTAACAAACTATCTATGTATATAACGTAAAGTAGGATACAAAGATATTGTAAATAATTTTTAGTCTAGCCAGAACAACCGGACTGGTAGTATTAAAATTAAATAAGAAAATTAAAAACTAAAATATTTATTTTTTTTTTATTATAAAATAAAATGTATCTTACCCATTAGATACAAAGAGGACTTAGGATTTTGGAAGCTCAAAAATAAAGGGACTACGCCCCCACGGCAATTTATAATTCCAGACATCCTGACATACCTCAGGGACCATCGTAAGCCTAGAGTTTTGATTGTATCAGTATCACTGATTTCCTGGACTTGTTTTGCTTTAAGTGCATCAGGAAGAGTATTTAGTAAAGACTGCTGATTGGAGGACCATTTGCGCAGCGTCAATCCCCCTGAAAACATTAGTTCATTAAACTGTTTTTGTAAGAATTTTGCGTCCAGAATTTAATCAGTGCCAGTTAGCAAGTCATCGACATAAAAGTCAGTAAGTAATGTCTTAGATGCCCCATATGTTATCGTGGTTAATTGATATTCTTTTATGGGTTCGTTTTTTGATGGTCTCCAAAGAATTTTTTGGTATTTTTGATCATCTGTGTGTATTTTCACTTGCCGATACATTTTTTCGATATCAGCTGTAAAGACGTATCTATATTTCCTACATCGAATGATAATGTTTGTTAAGTCATTTTGGAGTTTTGGGCCAATAGCCATCGTATTATTTAGACTTAGTCCAGACGTTGTTTTTGAAGAGCCATCAAAAACAACTCGTAATTTGGTTGTTAGACTATCTTCTTTTAGCACTGCTTGGTGTGGGAGGTAATAACCTTCCCTTGAGCTAGATTTGGATGGTACCATATGTTTTATATCAATATATTCTTGCATGAAGGCTTTATAATCAGTTTCCAGTTTTTTATTCTTTAAAAATTTTCGTTCGTTATGAAGCAATCGCGCCATTGCTATTTGTCTGGACTCTCCTAATTGATTGATATTAGGTTTGAATGGAATTCTTACTGTATAGCTCTTATCTTGATTGCGGCTATGGGTACAACAAAAATGCTGTTCTGCTTGTATATCTTCTGCAGCTGACTCATAGACACGTGATTCTGCGTTTTCTACTTCTCAGAATTTGTGTAATGTTTCATCTAGGTTAGTATATGATACCAAACTGGTAATTTTATTCAGGTTTGTATTTATTTTTACTGGACCGGAGAGTATCCAACCAAACTCTGTTTGTTGTGCTATAAAACCGGTATTCTCCTTTTTAATACCGGTACATATGATACTACCGAATATGTCAGCACCTAAAATGACGTCTATAGGGCCAGGTATATCATACGTGGGGTCTGCCAAGATTATATTTTCCCAGCCTTGTTGATTTTTACAATTTATTAACTGTTTGTCTGGTAGTAGCCGCGTGAGTTGCGGGAGAATTAGAGCTTCCACATTAATAGAATATTTCGAGGGAAATCGTGGAGAAAGAGTGACTATTACTTTGTGTCGGATAGTGCCAGATTTGGCTAAACCTAAACCCGTAACTTCAGCATGTGTTTTTAATTTGGGTAAATAATAGCACATATTTCTTTGCAGTCTTTGACAGATATTGCAACTATGTCGGCTGTAACATTTCTCATCTTCATTATATATGAGACAATTCTGACATAGTTTGTTTTTCTGAATGTGCTGTCTTTTTTCTTGAGTTGAAAGAGCTAAAAATTTATCACATTTATAAATTTTGTGTGCCTGACGGCAAAAGGAACAATTTAACGACTTTATAGCAGTGGTCAGGTATGCCTTATATTTATTATGATCTGAGTTTTTGTTGGTACGGAATGGCCGGATTTGTGTTTCGTTTTTCTTGGAGTCTTGTAACGCCTCTAATGATTGAAAGCGCATTTCTAAGAATTGGAACAATCCGTGGAATGTGGGTAATTCTCTTGGTTTGTCTAGATTTTGCTCATATAACTTGTGGCTTTCAGAATCCAATTTTTGGAGTATTATATGAGTTATTATTGGTGTCAATTGCTAGATTAGATAGTGCGTGTAAGCATTTTTTGGTAGTGTCGTGGAGTTTTCGAATCCCACTTGCTGATTCTTGCTCTAATTTGCTCTGGAATAGTAGAGTTTGAATTAAGTAGGACCAGATTTTTCTTTGATTATTATATCTGTCATTCAATAATTGACAGGCTGTTTCGTAATTTGCGTCTGAAATTGTGAGATGTTGCAGTAGATTGCTAGCTTCTTTTGTTAGATGGGTTTTTAAATATTGCATCTTTTCCGCATCACACAATTTCAGATTGTTATGTATTAAACGAATGAATATATCCCGGAAGGAAGTCCATTCTTGATAATTACCATCGAAACTGGGCAGTACTAGTTGTGGCAATTTGACGTCTTCGTCTGAATGTTTTAGCGATTTAAGTTTTTGGCCTAAAAAGATCGTTATTTCTTCAACCAGATCTTCTGTATTTTCGAATTGATTTCTTGAATGGTATTCTTTGTATATTGCTTCAGGGTTGGCAATCATGGCAGTGTGGTTCATTAAGATTTTATCCCAATATGATTGGATAGAACTTAATTTGTGCTCATAGTAGGAAGTTGAGTGTGCTTTACCTAAGTCTGTTTTAACCGATAAAATAAACCGTTCTAATAACTTAATCATTTCTAGTTGGATGCGAAGTAATTTGGCTGGTTCGCTATCCACTAAATTTGATTCACCCTTCTCCTCAATTATTGAGTTTATTGCATGATCTTCTAGTTTTGATTGCAATATATCTTTAATGTCTTCGTAGTGTTTTTCAACTTCTTTGAAAAACTTTTTCGAAAAGTAAGAGTGTTCGGGAAATTGTTCCACCCGTTTCTGAATTTCTATGTCTCTGTTACTGAATTGAGACCATAGACATTCAAGGCGGTTAAGTCTTGTATGTAAATACGTTTTAGTTTTTCGTGAGTCGGAATCTTTTTTATAATTACTCTTAATTTTTAGAATATCATCTAACGTTTCTTGCTGTTTTCTTGCTAATTTGTTCATTTTGTACGAGTATACGTGAATCAGCAATATTACCAAATTAATATATATAAACTTAACTATATTCACTAACTGTAAGTTGGATCTTTACCTTAGTAATGTAGAAAGTAGGTTTGTGTTTCGTTGTTGATACGTATTGGTTGATGAGTAAAGGTGACTGGTATAGTTTATGAAGGCTCCGTATATGCCCTCGTCCGGATGTCCGATGAACCAGAGGTAGATTTTGTGGACACGTGAATGGAGAAGCGTACAGTCTACGCCCCCGCTCTGGTGGATAGGAATTTATGCTGAATGTGCCTGATGTATGGAGAAGCGTACAGTCTACGCCCCCGCTCTAGTGTGTAGGGATTTATGCTGAATGTGCCTGATGTATGGAGAAGCGTACAGTCTACGCCCCCGCTCTGGTGTATATTTTGTGCTGAATGTGCCTGATGTATGGAGAAGCGTACAGTATACGCCCCCGCTCTGTAGTATAGCGATTTATGCTGAATGTGCCTGATGTATGGAGAAGCGATTTGTGCTGTGTGTCCTCGCTCCGGTGAATGGAGAAGCGTACAGTCTACGCCCCCGCTCTGGTGTATAGGGATTTGTATATGTCCTCGCTCTGATGAATGGAGAGGCGTACAGTCTACGCCCCCACTCTGTTTTATATGTCCTCGCTCTGATGAATGGAGGAGCGTACAGTCTACGCCCCCGCTCTGTTTTATATTTCCTCGCTCTGATAAATGGAGAAGCGTACAGTCTACGCCCCCGCTCTGTTTTATATGTCCTCGCTCTGGTGTCTAGTGAAGCTTGCAGGGTATACCCTCAGTCAAGATCCTATGTCCAGATGTGTTTCAGATCGGTGCTCCAATCGATGATGATGTTAATCCAGTGGCTTTTGGTAATCCAATAGAGGTGTAAATTCATAGAACGTGGGATGAGTTTGTTCTAAGTGATAGCGTTTCACGGGATGTAGTAATAATCCAGTCCAGTGGGATGTGGCTGGTACTAATGTCTTCTCGTCAAAGGGTCCAGTCAGGTGCTGGATCAATTTTTCTCTTGAAAGACTAAGGTACTTACGTCTCTCTTGAGAAGGCTCGAAGGACCAATGTTAAGTTAATTACCAGACCCTTACCGCTTGTGGGGGGAATTCTGGCAGCTTACTTAATTGTTAATTATTGAAACCCTTACCGCTGGTGGGGGGAATTTCAATATTGATTAAGATACTGATTAAAATCGACTCGCTTTATTGTACTTCTTGCTTGCTATTTATACAAAATTTTACCTTAATTCTAGCTGATGCTATCAATTTTTACAAATATGTGCATGAATATAAAGTGCTGATTATCTCGAATTTATAATAAATTTCAATCAATTTCATAAAAACACAAGAAAGGCTGATTCACGTATAACAACATTTGTCGGTCAGGTAAGTGAACTTCGTAAGATGACACCCTTTGACTGTGTTTACGTTATGAACGGTGCACTAGTCAGGTGCTGCTTTGGCATATTTGCGTAAGTTCAGAAATTAATGAATGAGTTGTGTTTTTGTTTATGTAATTCTAGACTAGGAAGTCAGCGACATTTAGTTAGATTTGTTGGGATAAATCATGATCGCTCGATCAACTACTTTTCATTTTTGGACAAATGCACTCAAACGTCGTTTACGTCTTTCAACCCTGATCCCGAACTAATCGCCGCCAGTATCAAGGGGCTTGAGGACGACTTCAACCCAGGTCCTGACGGCATTCCGGCCATCGTTCTAAAAAAGTGTGCCATGCATATAATTCAATACCCCGCCATGCATCTAATTCAACCCCTTACCCTGCTTTTCCGCCTCTCGGTCAGTCAAGGGATTTTACCTCATTTATGGAAAGACTCGTATATTATTCCCATCTTCAAAAAAGGTTGCAAGAACGATGTGTCCAACTACAGACCCATCACTAAATTATCATCCATACCTAAACTATTCGAAAAATTGGTCTATGATTCCATGTTCTTCCACTGTAAGTCTATCTTCTCCCTCTCCCAGCATGGCTTCCTCAAAGGATGATCTACAACCACCAACCTTACTGACTGCGTCTCCAAAACTCTATGTGCCCAGGAAAACGGTAAAGATGTTGATGTTATCGCCACCGATTTTAGTAAAGCCTTCGACAAGATCTCCCATAATGTTATCTTGTTCAAACTTGATCACCTAGCCTTCCCCTCCCGATTCATCTCCTGGATTCAATCCTACCTCAACAACCGTCGGTACAATGTTCTTTTCAGCTCATCCATTTCTAACCCTATTGTCGCTCGTTCCGGCGTCGCCCAGGGCAGCCACCTCGGTCCATTAATTTTCATCCTTACAATAAATGATGTTGAATGTGTCATCAATCACCAAGAGTTGTCCATTTATGCTGATGACATGAAAATAATTAAACATATCTCCTCCACAATCGACTCTCTTCTCCTGCAAAAAGATCTCAATTCGTTCAGGACATGGTGCATGAACAACTTTCTTGGACTCAATGTCTCCAAATGCCAGTCCATCTTTTATTCCCGCAACACCCACCCCACAAAATGTGGGTTAACCCTTTGGTGCTGCTGTTGATAACGAGCCAAGGGAGCTTTACTTTTCTTCATTTGAAACGCCGATCGTGTTAAGAAATTCTTTTATTTCTTACGTTGCTCGAGTTAAAGAAGTGTTGTTTTGATTTTTAGTTTAAAAATTCACTCGGGTCATGTGTATATTTCCTGCACATTTTGTGCATTTTTGAAAATATTTTACCGCAAGGTTAGTGGGACAGTGAAAGTGATCATAAATTGATACAGCTGTCTAGTTCGGTGTTAAATTTTGTTGGATTTTCATCTAGTTTTCGTTTTGTCGCGAAGGCGTCCAGCAGCTGAAGGAAGGTTAACCCTTTGGTGCTGCTGTTGATAACGAGCCAAGGGAGCTTAACTTTTCTTCATTAGAAACGCCGATCGTGTTAAGAAATTCTTTTTACTTCCCAAAAACACAGAGGTTCTAATTTCGACGCGTATTTTTATTTTTTTATTAATTTTTTTTTTATGTCTGACCGGGCATAACTTCGTAACGCGTCGACCGATTTTGATGATTGAAAATTTTTGGTAGGGTGGGGGTGGGGGGTGAGGGTGAAACCTAACTTTGTAACGCGTGGTGCGATTTGAATGGTTATTTTTTTTATGTACAGGGTATGATCCCCCATTGCTAATAGGAGAAAAAAATTTGGTCTAGGGTGGGGGGAGGGGGGAGGGGTAGGCTAAATTTGTAACGCGTGGACTGATTTCGATGGTTCTTTTTCTGTTGGGTAGAGTATGGTCCGCGCTTGATACCAGGAGAAAAAAATTTTGGAGGGATTGGGGTGGGGGGGGGGGGGTGGAACTTAACTTTGTAACGCGTGGTCCGATTTCGATGGTTCTTTTTCTGTTGTATAGAGTACGATCCCCCATTGCTAATAGGAGAATAATTTGGTCCTATGGGGAGAGTAGTCTAACTTCATAACGCGTGGACCGATTTCGATAATAATTTTTCTATCGGGTAGAATATGATGCTTGGTTGATACTACGAGAACACAAATGTTGCTGTTGTATAGAGTGTGATCACCAATTCCTAATAGAGGAATAATTTGGCCCATGGTAGGGGGTTAAGCGAGGGGAGGAGTAGTCTAACTTCGTAACGCGTCGACCGATTTGGATATTTCTTTTTCTTTTGGGTAGAGTATGCTCCCTGGTTGATACCACGAGAAAAAAATTGTTGGTGTGGTTGGGATGGGAGAAGGGGGTGGAACCTAACTTTGTAATGTGTGGACCGATTTCGATGGTTCTTTTGCTGTTGTATAGAGTGTGATCCCCCATTGCTAATAGGAGAATAATTTGTTCCTATGGTGGTGGTGGGGGAGGGGGAGGGGTAGTAACTTCGTAATGCGTGGACCGATTTCGATGATTCCTTTTCTGTTCGGTAGAGTATGTTCCTTGATTGATACCATGAGAAAAAAAGTTTAGTAGAATGGGGGTGGGGTAGGGGTTATAACTAACTTTTAATGCGTGGACCGATTTGGATGGTTCTTTCTTCGTTGTATAGAGTCGAACACACTAACAAATAAAAAATTAAATAGGTTTTAAAAAAAAGTTGAACCGACTTCACAAAAAGCGCTAAAAAGCTTAAAATAATTTTTAATTTTATATCTATTACGACATTATGAAGTCGGTGCAACTTTAAAAAAATAAAACAACTACAGAACCACAATTGAAAATTTACGTAATACTACCTGAACGTTTCAGCTCACGGGATCAAAAGGAAGGACCATTAAGTACTTTTGTTGTAGTTCTTTGGTTTGTTTAATTTGCACCGACTTCATAATGTCGTAATAGATATAAAATTAAAAATTATTTTATGCTTTTTAGCGCTTTTTGTGAAGTCGGTTCAATTTTTTTTTAAAAATTATTTTATATTTCTTACGTTGCTCGAGTTAAACAAGTGTTGTTTTGATTTTTATTTTAAAAATTCACTCGGGTCATGTGTATATTTCCTGCACATTTTGTGCATTTTTGATAATTAACAGAGCTAACTCCGCGGTAGGGTTTGTGAAGCGCTGGTCTAGAGAGCTCTCCAATCCTTATGTTTCCAAATCTCTCTATATCTCCTTCGTTAGACCTCTCCTTGAATATGCCAGGTATGGTCACCTACAAAAACAACTCACATTAATAGAATTGAATCTGTCCAGCGTAGGTTCATTCGCTTCGCTCTACGTGATCTTCCGTGGGTAGACAAATTCAACCTGCCACCTTATATAAACCGTCTGAAACTGATAGACTTACAACCTTTAAGTAAACGTCGTGATGTTTCCGATATTCTCTTCATTCATCAGCTAATAAGTGGTGCCATAGACTGCCCTTCAATCCTGCAATATTTACCCATCTATTTCAATCCCCGTAATCTTAGGTCCACTCCGCTTTTCCGACTCGACCGCCATCGCACAAACTACGGTCAAAGTGAGCAAATTACCGGGATGCTACAAAAAGTCAACGACCTTTCCTCCTTTGACTTCCATCTGAGTAAATCATCCCTTCACAAAGCCTTATATCTTAATCCCGCCCATCTTTATCGCCTTTCTTAATTCTTCTTTCTTCCAGCCCGTATCTACTTTAATTAGAGCTCATATTGTAGCTTTTACTATTTATTTATTATGTCATAATTTATTATAGCTTATACTATTAATATTATGTTATAGCTTCTAATTGTAGTATGTATTATTATGTAATAGCTTCTATTAAGCTTAAATAAATAAATAAAAAAGACTCTTCTTTAGCATCACCTCTGTGCTGTTTAAGGCAGCCGGTCGCGGAGCGAAAGAGGAAGACAACTTCGCACCAAAACAGCCAGATGAAGGTGGCCCAAGCAAACCTACAACACAGTAGGGCTGCCTCCGCAGTTCGCTGTAGGCTGCTTGCCACTCAAGCTGCAGATCCGGCCCTCATCCAGGATCTTTGGGTAAGTTTCGTTTAGATTTCGGTCAGATTGGGGGCTGCGACACGCTGGTTCTGGAATGATCTATGATAACAAGAACAGCAGGCCACGGATCTGTATTGTATACAACAAAACGAAAACTAACTCTTTGCCGTCCACAGACTTATGTACAGGGGAGATCCTCACAGCTGCAGAGTAGAGATATGTGCGGGGGGACGCAGTTGCTGCGTGCTAATCTACTCTGCGTACTTTCCATACGACTCCACTGAACCACCACCGACGAGAGTACTCAGGGAGCTCATCGAGTCGATAAACGCGGCGCACATGCTAATTGGATGCGACGCGAACGCACACCACATCAACTGCAGCAGCAATAGAAAAGGTGAGTGCCTTATCGATTATTTGCTAACTACTAACCTAGTTGTACTAAACGGTGAATATGACCCTATCTTTGACAATGGCCGTCGAAGAGTGGTTATTGACATCACACTCTCCAGCAGCTACTTATCAGAACTGGTAAGTGACTGGAGAGTGTCTGACGAGCCATCATTATCCGACCACAAGCACATTCTCTTCAGAGTTGGAGAATGTGTCAATGAAGTAAACGAATACCTGAAACCTAGGAATACCAACTGGGTTACCTATAAAGAAGAACTGGGTGGTAGACTCTATGGGTTCATGGGTTCGATCAAGTCTACGCAAGATGTCGAACTTGCGGTGGACCTAGTAAACGACGCCATACAGACGGCTTTTAGGGGAAGCGGTCCGGTGTCAGTAAGGTCCCATAAGAGGAACGTCCCTTGGTGGACGAGGAAACTTGCGAGACTAAGGGCTGCTACCAGGAGGCTGTTCAACAGGGCGAAAAGGGGCGGGTGCTGGGAAACATCTGTAATCTGACAATCCCTAACTGCGTACAACCGAGAACTGCGCCGTTCAAAAAGATCTAGCTGGCAAAAGTTCTGTCAAAACGTGGAGGGCGCTCGCGGTTGCGATTGCAGCTATATAGTATTCCGATATAGAGGGAGCTTTTGATAACACAGCATTTGATGTGATCTCTCGGGCCCTAAAAAAGCTAGGCAGCAAACATTCATCTTTATCAAACGAGCATACTCCATTCCTTCTGAAGGGTGCACCTCATAACGCCAACGATTCCAGGGCCCACAGTTTGGATTCACCCCCGTTAGCTGCCTGAAGTTACTCTCGTCAGACGTAGGGAAATCCAGCAACTTCAAGATCTCCATCCCAAACAAATAAGTCTGGCTCATCAGTAACTATTCCAGCAAATTCTTCACTCTCGGGAACATCACAAGTTCTAAGTGGACTAGGAAGTACGTTAAGTTTAACCCTAAGCCCTCTGCTCCTAACCCTAAATTAAATACTAAAAAACCTAACCTCACTAACTACCCCAAACGACCTTCTCCCATACCTAAATTGAGTATTCACCCTAACCATAAGAATCTTAGAACTAGTAACAACATAATCACTCCTAACTCTTCCGCACATCTCACCATTAATCCTAAAGCTAGTGATCCTAACTCCAATTGGCAGCTCAAAATGGGAGTATTTCCAAATTTTAATCTAAGTACTCCAGTCAAGTATCCCAACTTTATATATTCTCACACCCTTAACCCCCCTGTTCCAGTTACACCAAAGGCTTCGAACACGCCCATTCCAACCGTCAACCCAACCAATACTGTTTTGAGTTCCGTATGTATAGCGCACCCACCTAACCATGCACTCCAAACTTCTTCCGCGTGCCCTCCTAATCACAAGCCAACCTCTTCCGACCACTACACCACCTCTGCTCCGATTTCCGTCTGTCCCACTCCTCCTCTGTATACACCAAACCTTGCACCCGCTACTTCCTCAGCATGCCCACCTAATTCCATGCCGTCATCCTCTTACACTGTCGCCCCGTCACAAACAACTTCTACCTCCGTTAATCCGCCCATTCCGCTAGCCAAAACTCCTTTATCCGAACATCATTCATTTATCGATCACCTTTCCCACCTACAGTTAAATTGACTTTGCGCTCTGCTGATTCTAGCGATGGACGATACCTCTTGTCCCGTTTACGGGACCGTCGCATTTATGACAACGTACGTCTATTTCTGGCCTTTCTCCACGACAAACCGAACTCCGTCTGTGTTGAAGGTAAAACCAGCACCAACGTCATGTTAAGTATTCAACAAGAAGGCCTGCCCACAGACCCATCAGTCTTACTCCTACTTTTCACTAAATACCATGAATCATTCAATATACCTTCCCATAAGGTTTCAGAAGATCTATCCACCTATGCTGCGTACGTCAGTTCTCGCCGTATTTCCCATCTTCAAAAAAGTCGTAACGACTCCTTAAACTTTCGTTTCTAACCCCCTATTCCCTCCAAACTATACCATTTTCCGTGTTGAGGGTTGTAAAGGCACCAATGAGCCACCAGGTCGAGGGGTTCTCATAGCTGCTCACAACCGTTATGATGCCACCCTGCTAAAGACCTCCGACTCTACAATATCAGAATTTGTATGTATAAAAATAGCACTAAATAAGTGCCTTCTGTACATCCTCTGTTGTTACATTCGCCCCTCTCAACCACTAGACGCCTACGAGCCCATACCCGAAGCGATCGAAACCCTGCTTGAGAACGCTAACGCGTCCGATGAATTTATTTTATTGGGTGACTTTAACCTCCCCCATATCCAATGGTCATTGTCCGAGGACTGTTCTCACTTTGTCCCCCTTAACGCATCTTCGGCCAAAGAAGCCTTCCTTACCGATCAGCTCTCCGTTTCAGGTCTCTTTCAAGTAAGCGGAGTCAGGAACTTCCTGGACAGACAGTTAGACTTAATCTTTTCTTCAGACCCAGTTAACTCGGCTGTCGCAGAAAGCAAAAATCTTCTCTCCCCCCTCGACCGTCACCATCCTCCTTTGTTCCTTATTTTCTCCAACGAGCACCCTCATGCCGTTTCAGGCTCCGAGTCTTCTTTATCCTTCAATTTTCGTAAAGGCGACTTTGACAAATTAAATCACTTGCTCCTCAACTCTAATATTGGCGATATCCCTCAACATATCCCAGTTGACGTTGCTTTAGAGGCGTTCTATTCGGAAATACAATCTATCCTTCTTCTTCCTCGTAAAAACTACTCCTCATCCCCCGTATGGTACGACAAAGAATTACGCTCTCTTCGCAACAGGAGAAATCAACGTTGGCAAACTTTTCTTCTAACCCAGACTAAGTCTGACTATTCTTCCTATCTATCTGCGTATACCTCTTTTTCTGAACGTTGTGATACCCTCTACCATGAGTACCTCCAACGGATGGAAACTAGCCTCATATCCGACCCCAAGCATTTTTATAGCTTTATTAATTCTAAGAAGAAATCCAATGGTTACCCTTCCACCCTAAAGCTCGAAAATACCTCTTCATCTGATCCTAAGGTTATCGCTAATCTCTTTGCACACTTCTTCAGTAAATCTTTCAGCAACAATTCTCTACAACCCGACCTTAACTATTTTGCATTCATGGACAAATGCACTCAAACGTCGTTTTCATCTTTTGACCCTGATCCTGAACTAATCGCCAGTATTAATAGGCTTGAGGACGACTTTCACCCAGGTCCTGATGGCATTCCGGCCATCGTTCTGAAAAAGTGTGAGATGCATCTAGTCCAACCCCTTACTTTTCTTTTTCGTCTCTCGGTCACTCAAGGAGTTTTCCCTCAATTATGGAAAAATTCGTATATTATTCCCATCTTCAAAAAAGGTTGCAAGAACGATGTGTCCAACTACAGACCCATTGTTAAATTATCATCCATACCTAAACTATTCGAAAAATTGGTCTATGATTCCATGTTCTTCCACTGTAAGTCTATCTTCTCACTCTCCCAGCATGGCTTCCTCAAAGGTAGATCTACAACCACCAACCTTACTGACTTCGTCTCTAAAACCCTATGTGCCCTGGAAAACGGTAAAGATCTTGATGTTATCGCCACCGATTTAAGTAAAGCCTTCGACAAGATCTCCCATAACGTTATCTTGTTCAAACTTGATCGCCTAGGCTTCCCCCCCAGATTCATCTCCTGGATTCGATCCTACCTCAACAACCGTCAGTACAATATTCTTTTCAGTTCATCCATTTCTAACCCTATTATCGCTCGTTCCGGTGTCCCTCAGGGCAGCCACCTAGGTCCATTGCTTTTTATCCTCACAATAAATGATGTTGAATGTGTCATCAAACAGTCAGATTTGTCCTTTTATGCCGATGACATGAAAGTAATCAAACATATCTCCTCCACTACCGACTCTCTTCTCCTGCAAGAAGATCTTGATTCATTGATCACATGGTGCATGAAAAATTTTCTAGAGCTCAATGTCTCCAGATGTCAGTCCATCTCTTTTTCCCGCAAGCGTCTTACCACCACCCCGAGAGTCTATATGTTAACCGACGTAGCAGTCCCTATCGTTGCCTCTTTGTGTGACTTAGGAATAATCTGTGATAGTGAACTCAATTTCCGTTCCCACATTGACAGCATAATTAACAGAGCTAACTCCGCGCTAGGGTTTGTGAAGCACTGGTCTAGAGAGTTCTCCAATCCTTATGTTTCCAAATCTCTCTACGTCTCCTTCGTTAGACCTCTCCTTGAATATGCCAGCCAGGCATGGTCCCCTACACAAACAACTCACATCAATAGGATTGAATCTGTCCAGCGTAGGTTTATTCGCTTCGCTCTACGTGATCTTCCGTGGGTTGACAGATTCAACCTTCCACCCTATGAAAACCGTCTGAAACTGATCGACTTACAACCGCTAAGCAAACGTCGTGATGTTTCCGACATTCTCTTCATTTATCAATTATTAACTGGTGCCATAGACTGCCTCTCAATCCTGCAATCTTTACCCATCTATACCAATCCCCGTAACCTTAGGTCCACTCCCCTTTTCCGACTCGACCGCCATCGCACAAACTACGGTCAAAGCGAGCCAATTACCAGGATGTTTCGAAAAGTCAACGACCTTTCCTCTTTTGACTTCCATCTGAGTAAATCATCACTCCACAAAGCCTTATATCTTGACCCCGCCCATCTTGATCCTGATCGCCTACCTTAATTCTTCTTCCTTTCGCCTTCTGCCAGTAATCAATATATATAGCTCATATTGTAGCTTATACTTTTTATTTATTTATTCTTAATTATCATTTATTATAGTCTGTAGAATTAGTATTAAGTTATAGCTTGTATTTTGTATTTGTATTTTGTATTTTTTTATGCAATAGCTTGTATTAAGCTTAAATAAATAAAATAAACTAAGAAAGAGAGGCCACAAGAGGATGTCCGCAGGGTGCGGTGCTGTCACCCCTCCTATGGTGACTTGTAATCGATGAGTTACTTGTGCGTATTGATGAGCGAGGCTTCCTCACGCAAGGCTATGCAGATCACATTGTAGTTGTGGCATTCAACGATATGGGTAAAACATTAGAAAACAACTCCAGGGGGTACTAGACGTAGTTGCAACCTGGTGCAATGGGGTTGACCTCAAAGTCAACCCTGACAAAACGGTCTTCACGGAACACGACGGGTCTGACTGAAGTGAAAACTTTGTGAGGGGATGATTTACTCAGATGGAAATCAGAGGAGGAAAGGTCGTTGACTTTTTGTAGCATTTTGGAAAGTGGTTCGTGGTTCGCGTTGACCTTAGTTCGTGCAATGGCGGTTCAATCGGTAAAGGGGAGTGGACATAAGGTTGCGTGATTTGGTATATATGGGTTAAGATTGCAGGATTGAATGACAGTTTATAGCACTAGTTAATAGCTGATGAATGAAGAGAATGTCGAAAATATCACGAAGTTTACTTAAAGGTTGTAAGTCGATCGTCTGAAGGCTTTCGTAAGGTGGAAGGTTGAATCTGTCTATGGAATCCGTTGAACGTAAAGTCAATTTAACTCTAGGTCAGATTAAGGGGATCGATATATGAGTGATGTTGGGATGAAGTAAGATTTGGTTAGCGTAATGGGCGGATTAGCGAAGGTAGAAGTAGTTTGAGATGGGCCGATACTGAAGGAAGATAATGGCTTGCAATTAGGTGGGTATGCGAAGGAAGTAGCGGGTGCAAGGTTTGGTGTATACAGAGTATGGGTGGTTCAAATGGAAATCGAAGCAGAGGTGGTGGGGTGGTCGAAAGATGATGGCTTGTGGATAGATGGGCTCACGGAAGATACACAGAACTCAAAACAGTGGTGGTAGGGTTGTCGGCTGGGATGGACGTATTCGAGGGCTTCTGTGTAAGTGGAATAGAAGGGTTAAGGGTGTGAGAATAAATAAAGTTAGGATACTTGATTGGAGTACTTATATTAAAGTTTGGAAATTCTCCCATTTTGAGCTGACAATTGGAGTATGGATGTTTTATTTATTTATTTATTTAAGCTTAATACAAGCTATTACATAAAAATACAAGCTTAACTTAATACTAATTCTACAAACTATAATAAATGATAATCAATAATAAATTAATAAAAAGTATAAGCTACAATATAAGCTATATATATTGATCACTGGCAGAAGGCGTAAGGAAGAAGAATTAAGATAGGCGATCAGGATCAAGATGGGTGTGGTCAAGATATAAGGCTTTGTGGAGAGTGAAGTCAAAAGAGGAAAGGTCGTTGACTTTTCGAAACTTCCTGGTCGAGTCTGAAAAGGGGAGTGGACCTAAGTTTACGGGGATTGGTATAGATGGGTAAAGATTGCAGGATTGAAGGGTAGTCTATGGCACCAGTTAAAAATTGATATTTGAAGAGAATGTCGGAAACATCACGACGCGGAAGATCACGTAGAGCGAAGCGAATAAACCTGCGCTGGACAGATTCAATCCTATTAATGTTAGTTGGTAGTGTATCGCGTGCTGTTGGCAAGCCTGACGCCTCTGTTGTTTCTGGTGCCTCCATTTTGCCTGAGGCCGATGTCCCTCGGCATGACGGTTCTAAGAAACAGTCTGGGTCTCGCTCTAGACGCCGGCGTCCTAGAGTACACAATACCCCCCCCCCCCCCCCCCCCCCTCTGCATCGGACCCAGCTGGGAACATATCTCCCGCCCCCTCTCAGTCTAGTCCTCACCCATCGCATGGCACATTTCCATTAAGATCTATTAGTGTGTCTCGAAATGGGGGTTTCACTCTGAGGATTGCGCAACTACCGCGGTACTTTTTTGTTTCCCGACTTGATCCATCTACTTCTGTTGACGACGTTATTGGCTACGTGAGAGAGAGGAGTGGTGCTGAAGACTCTGTACTCCTCCGTTGTCAACTTCTAGGATCTCGTCATTCTCAAGGACTCATGTCGTCTTTTAAGTTGACATCGTCGCCAGAGCTTTTTGAGATTATGTCTGCCCCCGATTTCTGGCTCGAAAATATCATTGCACACGAGTTTGTGCCCCGTCGTAGGGTCGCGGGAAGCACTCAAAACAGAACCTCTTCTAACAACCAAAAAAACTAAATACGCTATCCCTTTACTACCAAAATGTAAGGGGATTAAGAACAAGAACAAGCCACTTATTTCAGGCTTCTCTTGCTTGTTGTTACGACGTCATCGCTCTGTCCGAGACCTAGCTTCATAATGGTTTTAACGATGCAGAAATTCTTGACGAGTCCTATCAGATTTTTCGTAAAGATAGATACTCTGACTCTATGGCTCGTGGTGGCGGTGTGCTGGTTGCATGTAAATCGCATTTGGATTGCGGCGTTGTTGATATACCTGCTTATTCCGACACACTCTCAATCGAGCTTTTAGCTCTTAAGATATCTCTGGGGAAGTTGCATATTTTCCTGCTATGTTGTTATATCCCTCCTAACTTGACAAACTTTGCTGATGCAAATGGTCGAAGTCTTTACGATATTTTTATTCTTAGCTTAGATTTTATTAATAATATGACAAACCCTGAGGACGAAATTATCCTTCTTGGTGACCTTAACTTACCCAACGTTCAATGGGTATTCAACGCTGATGACGATGACTACCTTCCTTCAAACAGTCTTACTGCTAAAGACTCCCATTTCCTTGACGCCGTCTCCTCCTCTGGTTTACACCAAATGAGTGATGTAAAGAAATCTATGGGATGGCAGTTAGATCTTATCTTTTCTTCCGATTCGAGTAATACTATAGTTGAGCCAACTTCTCGCAAATTATCCGCTATCCACAGATTACACCCGCCCATTTCCATCTACTTTTGCTACGATGGTTCTAATATTGTTGACCCCAACGTTCTTGATTTTAAAAGGGCGGACTTCTCTGATCTTTCAAACAGGATCCTCTCAATCGATTTCCCATCACTTTTTTAGGATTGTGATGTCGACGATTGTGTTTCCGTATTTTATGATAAGATTTATGATCTGTTTATTTTTTTAATTAAGCTTAATACAAGCTATAACATAATTATAATACTAATACTACAAGCTATACTAGATGATAAATGATGGAATAATAAATAAATTGAAAAAGCTACAATATGAGCTCTCATTAAGGAACAAACTGGCTGGAAGGAAAACGAATTAAGAAATGCGATCAGGATGGACGGGGTCAAGATATAAAGATTTGTGAAGGGATGATTTACTCAGATGGAAGTCAAAGGAGGAAAGGTCGTTGACTTTTCGAAGCATCACGACGTTTGAGTGCATTTGTCCAAGAATGAGAAGTAGTTAAGGTCAAGTTGTCGGGAATTGTCGCTGAAAGATTTATTGAAGAAGTTTGCAAAGAGGTTGGCGATAACTTGAGGATCAGATGAAGAGGTATTCTCAAGCTTTAGGGTAGAGGGGTAACCATTGGATTTCTTCTTAGAATTAATAAAGCAATAAAAATGCTTGGGGTCGGATATGAGGCTAGTTTCCATCCGTTGGAGATACTCATGGTAGAGGGTATCACAACGTTCGGAAAAAGAGATATAAGCAGATAGGTAGGAAGAATAGTCAGACTCGGTTTGGGATAGAAGAAAAGTTTGCCAACGTTTATTCCTCCTGTTCCGGAGAGAGCGTAATTCTTTGTCGTACCATACGGGGGATGAGGAGTAGCTTTTACGAGGAAAAAGGGAATAGATTGTGCAAGACAAGCGTATATTTCCGAATGGAACGCATTTATAGCAACGTCGACTGGAAGATGTTGAGGGATAGTGCCAATGTTAGAGTTGAGGAGCAAGTGATTTAATTTTTCAAAGTCGCCCTTGCGAAAATTGAAGGAAAGAGAAGACTCGGAGCTTGAAAGGGTATGAGGGTGTTCATAGGAGAAAACGAGGAAGAGGGGAGGATCGTGACGATCGAGAGAGGAAAGGAGATGGTTGCTTTCCACGACAACTGAGTTAACTGGGTCTGAAGAAAAGATTAACTCTAATTGTCTGTCCAGAGAGTTCCTGACACCACTTACTTGAAAGAGACCAGAAACGGAGAAATGATCAGTAAAATAGGTTTCTTTGGCCGAAGAGGCGTCGAGGGGTACAAAGTGAGAACAGTCCTCAGACAATGACCATTGAATACGGGGAGGTTAAAGTCACCCAATAAAATAATTTCATCAGAGGCGTTAGCGTTCTCAAGCAGGGTTTCGATCGCTTCAATTAGGGGCTCGTAGGCTTCTAGAGGTTGAGAGGGACGAATGTAACAGCAAAGAATGTACAGAAGACACTTAGTTAGTGCTCATTTGATACATACAAATTCTGATATTGCAGTGTCGGAGGTCTTTAGCAGGGTAGCGTCATAACGGTTGTGAGCAGCTATGAGAACCCCGCGACCTGGTGGATCATTGGTGCCTACACAACCGTCGACACGGAAAATAGTATAGTTTGAAGGGAACAGTTCGTTGTCCAGAATTCCTGGTGTTAAATTGGTTTCAGTTAAGGCACAGATATCGTGCGGGAATTTGTGGGAGTTAAGAAAAATGTTAGATGTTTTAGTGCCAAGTCCTCTGACGTTCTGGTAATAGACAGACAAGCTGCTGGGGAGAGGTGCTTGATCGGAGACCGCAGGTGCATTAAGGGGGAGGTCAGAAATTGGGAAAGCGGGGGGGTTAGGAGCAAAAGTAGTTTAAGGAGTCGTTGCGACTTTTTTGGAGATGGGAAAGAGAGATATCGTGCATTGTTGGAATCCGCAGAGCGCAAAGTCAATTTAACTGTAGGGTGTGATGTGGGTATGTGTAAGGGTGTGAGAATATATAAAGTTAGGATACTTGACTGGGGTACTTAGATTAAAGTTTGGTAATACTCCCATTTTGAACTGCCAATTGGAGTTAGGATTACTAGGTTTATGGCTAAAGGTGAGAGGTGCGGAAGAGTGATGAGAGACTGTGTTATTACTAGTACTAATGTTCTTACGATTAGGCTAAATGCTAAATTTAGGTATGGGAGAAGGACGTTTGGAATTACCTTTGGGATAGTTAGTCGGATTTGGTTTATTAATATTTAATTTAGACTTAGATGCAGAGGGCTTAGGGTTAAACTTAACATACTTCCTAGTCCACTTGGAAATTTCGATCGTCCCGAGAGTGAAGATTTTGCTGGAGGGGTTAGTGATGAGCCAGACGTACTTTTTCGGGATGGAGATCTTGAAGTTGCTGAATTTCTCTGTGTCCGAGAGTAACTTCATGCAGCTAACTGGGATGAATGCAAAATTCCGAGTAAAAAAGCTATGTACCCAGGAAACGTTGGCGTTGTGAGGGGCACCCTTAAGAAGGAATGGAGTATGGTCACTTGATGAAGATGTGTATTTGCTTCCTAGTCTTTGTAGTCTTTGTTCCCAGTCCGTTATAGTCCAGATGGTGCCAAATTTGTTAACCATGGATGCGGTGGATGTGGACTGAGATGATACTGGCGGAGAGTTTATCATAACACCAGCTTGACCAGAGTTGATTATAATACCAGAACCCGTCGCCATGTCGGCCTTGACCGGACTAACAGTAGCATCAACAACTGGAGTAGGCTGCACCAAGGAGGAATGCGGGTCTGTAGGAACCAGTTTCTCGATTGATTGAGGAGGAGCTGCTTGACCAAAGTTGATTATAACACCAGAACCTGTCGCCATGTCGGCCTCGACCGGACTAACAGTAGCATCAACAACTGGAGTAGGCTGCACCAAGGAGGAATGCGGGTCTGTAGGAACCAGTTTCTCGGTTGATTGAGGAGGAGCTGCATGATGAATCCTGTAGAGTGAGACATTTCCTATTCGGAGATGTAGTTTCTGAAGAAGCAGCATCTAAACTAGCAGTAGCTATGTCGTCATACAGATGAGAAGATGAAGAGCCTTTTGAAGTTTGGCTCCTGACATCAGAGGCAACTGAGTCAATGAGTTGAAAGTTTCTCCCAATGGCTGTACAGCATGAATCTAGGTCCCGCTTGACGTGCCGGACACCACGCCTAATATCGTCTATGACCGGCATTATAGATTCAGTAGATTGTCCGTTGGAGGAAGATGGTGAATCCTGTGTACCACTTAAGCGGTCGAGATCATCCTGCCATTCTCCCCCGTGGTATACTAGGGAACTACGGAGTGTTAAGAATAAAAAAAATAAATTATGGAAAACCTGCTTACGCTGTAGTAGCACGTCAGCTTATTCTGAATTCGTATATTGTCATGACTTTTTAGCGTTATCTTCATCCTCATACAGGGAATACCTTGATGATATTCGCAGTAACTTGCATAATGATCCTCGTACCTTTTTTAAATTTGTAAATTTGAAGAAGAAAACTGATAATTATCCATCTACAATGTGGTATAATGGATCCTCTAGTTGTAGCGCGCCCGATATTGCCGATAACTTTGCATCGTTTTTTGAGGGCGCCTTTTCTCCAGGCAACTTTGTGCCTTCTCTGGATGATTTTGGCCATATCCAAAACCGTCCCGCTGCCTCCATTGCTTTGCCCATTATATCTCGTGATATTATCTTGAATGGTATCAAGGAGCTTAAACTGGACTTTTCCTCTGGTCCTGATGGTGTTCCACCCGCATTCTTGAGATACTGTTCTGATGCCTTACTCACTCCATTGGAAATCATCTTCAATAAATCTCTTCAGGCCGGTAGATTTCCTACGTTATGGAAGTGCTACTTTATAATTCCTGTTTATCAAAAGGGGCATAAAAACTTCATAACAAATTATAGCCCAATCGCGAAGCTTTCCTGCATACCCAAGTTGTTTGAATCTGTTATATATTCACAGCTTCTTTGGCAATGTAAGGGATTAATCTCATCTAATCAACATTGCTTTCTGCCTGGTAGATCGACGACAACTAACCTGCTTGAATTTACATCCCACATTATCTCTGCCTTCCAACAATAGTCTCCAGACTGATTGTGTCTACACTGACTTCAGCAAAGCATTTGATAAGCTCCCTCACTCCGTGATTATGCTTAAGCTTGAAAGGTTGGGTTCTCCGCCTTTGTTGCTCGACTGGATCTGCTCTTATTTAAAAAATAGGACTAACCGTGTCTCTTTCCGTAATACTTTATCTAGAGTCGTTAGGGCTTCATCTGGTGTGCCGCAGGGTAGCCATCTGGGGCCGTTGCTGTTTATTCTAGCCATCGACGGATTAATTAAGACACTTATTTTCAATCACGAATGTTCACAATTTTATTCAATTCACTTAATTAGTTCGTTGCACAATGTTCTTGACAATATTTCTTCACAATATAACATTTCACTTTACTTATTTAACACTTATCACTTCACTGGTTAAAATACAACTGACACACTAGGCTGCTACTCAGTTCTATTTATACTACTTAGCTTAATTCTAGAAAGTTCAGTAACTTAGTTCTAGCAATTTCCGTTATTCATTTCCACCACACTAAGTCACCACAGGTTCTAATCGACCTTGACTTTATACGGCATCTGACGTTTTTCTGGTTTCCGAAATTCGGGACATGCGCATTGTACAACTTGATTTCGTTTTCATCACGTAGCCTATGCCAGACTACAGTGCATGTTACATTACCCCCCTCTTGGAACTGTTCGTCCCGAAGAGTTTTATCTCCTTGGTATGGCTTTTAGCGGTCAATGTGCACGATCTTCTTTTTGTCTTTTATTCCCCGTTGTATCCTATACACTACATCGTTTATGCGTGTAAGGATCTTGTATGGTCCTTCCCACTGCCGTTGGAGCTTCGGTGATTTTCCTTTTCGTCGCGGTGGGTTAAATAGACAGACGAGGTCTCCTTCCCTAAATCCGCTCGAATTAGCTCTGATGTCGTATCGTGTTTTCATTCTGTCGCTGGATATCTTGAGGTTCTTTCTTGCCAGTTGATGGATTTCTGCGAGACGCTTCCGAAGTATGGTTATGTATTCTTCAGTGGGTTCAGCATCCTTTTCAAGTGTTCCGAACTTCAAATCACTGGGCAGTCGAATATGTCTTCCAAACACAATTTTAGACGGTGTCTGTCCTGTTGAGTTATGGACGGCTGTTCGATAAGCTAGTAAAAACATCGGATTGTAGCTATCCCAAACCCGTTGATGCTCATCTACTACTTTTCTGAGATGTTCGACCACTGTTCTATTAAATCGCTCAACCATCCCGTCAGATTGTGGATGAAGTGGTGTTGTCCGCGTCTTTCTTATTCCAAGAATCTGACATACCTGCTGGAATACTTGACATTCAAAGTTTCGTCCTTGGTCGGAAAGAAGCTCATTGGGGACGCCAAATCTGCATATCCAGTTTGTTACTAACTCCTCTGCCACTATCTTGGCTTCTTGATTCGGGATCGCATATACTTCTGGCCATTTACTGAAATAATCCATTACCACTAAAATGTACCGGTTACCTCGATCTGATTCTGGGAATGGTCCCGCAACGTCAATCGCGATTCTCTCAAAAGGTGCTCCAACGTTGTATTGCTGCATCACTCCCCTTGTTTTGATATAAGATCCTTTGCTACGGGCACAAACAGTACATTGTCGGCACCAGTCCTCCACATCCTTCCGCATATGTAACCAGTAGAATCGTTCTCTTAATTTCTCCAAAGTCTTATTGACGCCAAGATGTCCTCCCGAAGCACCGTTATGAAATTCTTCCAACAAATCCTTTATCTTGTTCCTGGGAACCAATACCTGCATCCGGCATGATGACTCGTTGGGTGTTTCCCGTTTGCGTTTCACTATTCCATCTTCAACGCATAGCGAATTCCATTGCGCCCAGTAGCTCTTTAACGTTGTACTTCTGTCGTAAATATCTTTCCATTGGGGCCTTTCGTCGTTATCTTTCCACGTCAAAATTGGAGAAATATTCTCGTCTTCTCGTTGTGCTGCTCGAAATTCTTCATTGTTCCATCCTGTCAAGGGTACGACAGTTGTTCTTTGCACAGTCACATGGTCGCATTTTTCTTCCAGATGGAAACAGTATTTACAATCTGGCTTACATGGTCGTCGTGAAAGTGCATCTGCATTTCCATGGGATCTACCCTTCCTGTGGATAATTTCGAAATCATAGGATTGCAGTCTTTCTAGACATCTTGCCACCTGTCCTTCAGGATTTTTAAATTTCATCAACCACTTTAGAGCTGCATGATCAGTTCGGAGAGTGAATGTTTGTCCATAGAGGAATTTATGGAAATGCTTCGTTCCATCAACAATAGCCAGTAGTTCTTTCCTCGTAACGCAGTAATTTCTTTCTTGTTTTGATAGAGCTCTGCTATAGTATGCCACCACCTTTTCGTGCCCGTTTTCTTCTTGTGACAGCACAGCGCCAATCCCAACATTACTTGCATCGGTATCCAATATAACTGTCTCACCCGCCTTTGGATAAGTAAGTACAGGTGCATTGCAAAGCGCCCACTTCAGTGCTTTAAAGCTGTTTTCTGCTTTTCCTGTCCAAACGAATGTCTTATCCTTCTCTGTTAGCTTATGCAACTCCTTTCCTATATCAGCAAAATTTTTCACAAAGCGTCTGTAATAAGTGGCTAGTCCAAGAAAGCTTCCTAGCTCGTGTTTATCTTTCGGAGTGGGCCAGTTCTCCACTGAAGTTATCTTCTCAGGGTCGGTGCTAACTCCTTCTGTTGATACCACATGCCCAAGATATTTGACCTGGTCTGCAAAGAGCGTACACTTTTTGGGGCTTAGTTTTTGCCATCCTTCTTCTTTACTAGCACCCACCACTGGCATTGTTTCAACCATTTCGTCTGCTTTTTCTCGCTTTGCAAGTGGTAATCTTCTTGGTGGTTGCTTGATAGGGCGGGCATCTCCGCTGTCAATTTTATGTTGCACTATATCAGTTTTTCCATAGCCTTCGTCCCGTATTGCAAAAATATCGGTAAATTCTTCAAGCAACTTCTTTGCCTTACGATATTCCCCTTGGCTCAGTTTATTAGACGGAAGTATCATATTGGTTAGCTTTGTGACATCTTTCTTTGGCTGCTTGGTTTCATCTAAGTCTGAATATTCTGCTAACACAATCTCTTCGGCTGGTTCACCATGACCCAAGACTTTACCTTTCTTTAATTTGATGCCTTTTTCACGGGAATTTAGGACTCGTACCAAAACTTCTTTCTTTTCATCGATAGTTACTAAACATTTTCCAACGGCGACATTTCTAATTTGTTCTGTTTGATCTGGTTCTACTAGATAGAATCGATAGCTCCCGGGATCACCAAGGACTTTTGCTCGTACTAAGGTTTCTGCACAAGGAGGGAGCTCAACGTCTTCATATGCCACGATGTTCAACTTCGAATAATTGGAAGAGGAAACATGAAATACGACAACGGAGAGATTCCTATGGCCATAGGAATCTCTCTGTTGTCGTATTTCATGTTTCCTCTTCCAATATCCAGTTGAATGTTGTGTCTTCTAATGAAATCGAGTCCAAGTATGCACTCATCCATTATATTTGCGACAAGAAATCTGTGTGACGGTAAACCTCTTGCATGTGCTGGTTCCCATACCGCAATTCTAAAGCTTGTATTAAAGAGGTATAGCTCCGCTGGGATAGTCTGTAATAATTCTGCTGCTCCACCTCTAAGTGCCAAGATAAGAGCTGTAGCTTTTTCTTCGTCACTCCAAAAGTTCATTGCTGCTGCCGTTTCGAACTGCAGTCTATATGTTTGCCAGGGCGTTTGGCCGTCAAATGTTGGAGGATGAAGTCTTTTATTTATGGTTACGTCTGTAGATAAAACTCCTGATTGCTTTTTCTTGACGCTCTCCAGCTCATTCTTTATTGCTTCCATATCACCTTTAACTTGTTTAATAGTCATTTGTCCAAAAATTTCTACTTCTTCCAATTTCTTTTCTATATCTGACTTTAACTCTCCCATTTTGTTTTCCACTTGACTTTCCAGACTGACTTTGATAAAGTTTTCTATGGTCTCCAGTTTTTGCTCTACAGTTGACTCCAGACCTTCAAACTGTTTCTGCATGGAAATTTCCATTTCCGCTTTCACTTCTTCAACAGGGACCTTAAGTTCCGCTACTATTGATGACTTCAACTCGGCCGTCGACACTTTCTGTTCTTCAATTGCCGCTTTCAATTCGCTTACGGACCCTTCCATCGATGTTTTCAATTCGGCCTTCGGTGATTTCTGTTCAGCCATTGATGCCTTTAATTCATTTACGGACCCTTCTATTGATGATTTCTGTTCGTCCACTGCTGTCTTTAATTGCTCCTTGGAAGATTTCATTTCACACATCAGAGCATTGAGAAGATCTGTCATGCTTGGAGTACTTGTTTCTTCTTCTTCTTCTTCTAGCTCGTCTTCAAAAACGAAAGCCTCTGGATCCTTTCCTTCTTTTTCCATAGATTCTTGTAATAACGCTACCAGGGCACATTTATTTCCAACTGTAGGTAGGGAACGTTTACTTAATTCCCCCTTCAAGTCTTGAACACTTCAAGTCTTTCAATTTGCTACCCATATTTAGATTATTCACTGCACTATTTCACTTTAATTTCACAGTCGCACTTTTTTTTCAAGTTCACTTTTAGCCTTTCTTAATTAATCCCACTTCTGACACCAATTGTTACGTAAATGGGGCTCTTCGGGCTCGACGGATTAATTAAGACGAATGTTCACAATTTTATTCAATTCACTTAATTAGTTCGTTGCACAATTTTCCTGACAATATTTCTTCACAATATTACGTTTCACTTTAACAATTAAAAACTTATCACGTCACTGGTTAAAATACAACTGACACACTAGGCTGCTACTCAGCCCTATTTATACTACTTAGCTTAATTCTAGAAAGTTCAGTAACTTAGTTCTAGCAATTTCCTATTCATTTCCACCACACTAACTCACCACAGGTTCTAGTCGGCCTTGACTTTATACGGCATCTGACGTTTTTCTGGTTTCCGAAATTTGGGACATGCGCATTGTACAACTTGATTTCGTTTTCATCACGTAGCCTATGCCAGACTACAGTGCATGTTACAATATGAAGATTTTCTCATGCGTAAGAAACAGTTATGATTCTTCCTGCATCCAGGAGGATTTGAATAACTTCAGGGTTTGGTGTGCCTCAAATGGACTGCAACTTAACCTGGATAAATGTGAAGTTATGTCTTTTTCTAGGATCATCAATCAGCTTATCTTTGAGTATACCTTTGCGGAAACTACTATCCGTCATGTGGAGTCCCTTACTGACCTTGGTGTAAAGCTAGACAGAAAACTCGATTTCACTCTGCACATAAACCATATCGTATCTCGGAGTAATTCAGTCCTGGGTTTTGTTAAGCGGTGGTCAAGAGAGTTTTCTGATCGACAGACCCTCATTCACTTATTTTTTTCTTTAATTAGACCAATTCTCGAATATGCATCTCAGGTTTGGTCTCCTTGCTATACTGTTCATTCTAGACGCATTGAATCGGTGCAGCGGAACTTTGTTAGGTTCGCACTAAGGGACCTCCCGTGGAATGATCCATTAAGGCTTCCTCCTTATGAGGATCGCCTCCGATTGCTTAATATGCATTCGTTGGAGGAACGACGTAGAGTTGCTGACCTAGTATTTATTCACCAGCTTTTGAACTCGAATATAGATTCTCGCTCTCTTGCAAGTTTGGTAACTTATAGGCATGCTCCGTTTAGGTTAAGGAGATTGCCTTTACTACATGTTGCTCATTCTCGGTCTAACTATGGTATGCATGACCATATTAATCGCTTGTGTAGAGCCGTGAATATGTGTCCTATTTATGACCTGGCTCTTACTAAAGATTTGCTTAAACGATCTCTGTTATCAATGCACCCCTGATTGTTTTGTTTGGACGTGTTTTGGTTTTTTATTTACTAATATTTTTCTTTGCATGGGTTGTGGGAGCCTCATTCACCTCAATATATGTTATATTCTGGTGAATAGGTCAATTGGTTCCAGGCTTCTGCCTGTGAAGTGCGCCTTCTGAGTTAGAAGGGTTAATTCTATTATTAAACAGACCATACCTGGCTGGCATATTTAAGGAGAGGTCTAACGAAGGAGATGTAGAGAGATTTGGAAACATAAGGATTGGAGAACTCTCTGGACCAGCGCTTCACAAACCCTAGCGCGGAGTTAGCTCTGTTAATTATGCTGTCAATGTGGGAACGGAAAGTGAGTTCACTATCACAGATTATTCCTGAGTCACACAAAGAGGTAACGCTAATGACTGGTACGTCGGTTAACATATAGACTCTCGGGGTGGTGGTAAGACGCTTGCGGGAATAAAAGATGGACTGGCATTTGGAGACATTGAGCTCTAGAAAGTTTTTCATGCACGGTGTGGTGAATGAATCGAGGTCTTTTTGCAGGAGAAGAAAGTATGTTGTAGAGGAGATATGTTTGATTATTTTCATGTCATCGGCATAAATGGACAACTCTGAGTGTTTGATGACACATTCAACATCATTTATTGTAAGGATAAAAATCAATGGGCCTAGGTGGCTGCCCTGATGGACGCCGGAACGAGCGACAATAGGGTTAGAAATGGATGAACTGAAAAGAATATTGTACTGACGGTTGTTGAGGTAGGATCGAATCCAGAAGATGAATCTGCGGGGGAAGCCTAGCCGATCAAGTTTGAACAAGATAACGTTATGGGAGATCTTGTCGAAGGCTTTACTAAAATCGGTGGCAATAACATCAACATCTTTACTGTTTCCCAGGGCACATAGTCTTTTAAAGACGAAGTCAGTAAGGTCGGTGGTTGTAGATCTACCTTTAAGGAAGCCATGCTGGGAGAGTGAGAAGATAGACTTACAGTGGAAGAACATGGAATCATAGACAAATTTTCCAAATAGTTTAGGTATGGATGATAATTTAGCAATTGGTTTGTAGTTGGACAGTCTTGCAGCCTTTTTTGAAGATGGGAATAATATACGAATTTTTCCATAATTGAGGGAGAACCCCTTGAGTGACCGAGAGACGAAAAAGCAGGGTAAGGGGTTGAACTAGATGCATGGCACACTTTTTCAGAACGATGGCCGCAATGCCATCTGGACCTGGGTGAAAGTCGTCCTCAAGCCCATTAATACTGGCGGCGATTAGTTCGGTCTGGGATAGAAGAAAAGTTAGCCAACGTTTATTTCTCCTGTTGCGGAGAGAGCATAATTCTTTTTCGTACCATACTGAGGATGAGGAGTAGTTTTTTCGAGGAAAAGAGGGGATAGATTGTGTAAGACAAGCGTGTATTTCCGAATAGAACGCCTCTAAAGCAACGTCAGCTGGAAGATGTTGAGGGATAGTGGCAATGTTAGAGTTGAGTAGCAAGTGATTAAATTTTTCAAAGTCGCCTCTACGAAAATTGAAGGAAAGAGAAGACTCGGAGCTTGAAACTGCATGAGGGTGTTCGTTGGAGAAAACAAGGAGCAGGGGAGGATGGTGACGATCGAGAGAGGAAAGGAGATTTTTGCTTTCCGCGACAGCCGAGTTAACTAGGTCTGAGGAAAAGATTAAGTGTAATTGTCTGTCCAGAAAGTTCCTGACTCCACTTACTTGAAACAGACCAGAAACGGAGAGCTGATCGGTAAAGAAGGCTTCTTTGGGCGAAGATGCGTTAAGGGGGACAAAGTGAGAACAGTCCTCGGACGATGACCCTTGAATACGGGGGAGGTTAAAGTCACCCAATAAAATAAATTCATCGGACGCGTTAGCGTTCTCAAGCAGGGTATCGATCGCTTTAATTATGGACTCGTAGGCGTCTAGAGGTTGAGAGGGGCGAACGCAACAACAGAAGATGTACAGAAGGTACTTATTTAGTGCTATTTTTATTCATACAAATTCTGATATTGTAGGGTCGGAGGTCTTTAGCAGGGTGGCATCATAACGGTTGTGAGCAGCTATGAGAACCCTGCGACCAGGTGGATCATTGGTGCCTATACAACCGTCAACACGGAAAATGGTATAGTTTGGAGGGAATAGTTCGTTGTCGAGAATTCCTGGTGTTAGATTGCTTTCAGTTAAGGCAAAGATATCGTACGGGAATTTGTGAGAGTTAAGGAAAATATTTGTTGTTTTTGTGCGAAGTCCTCCTACGTTCTGGTAATAAACTGGAAAGCTGTTGGGGAGAGGTTCTTGTTCGGGAACCGCGGGTGCAATAGAGGTACGGCAAGGGGATTAGGAACGAAAGTAGTTTAAGGAGTCGTTACGACTTTTTTAAAGATGGGAAATACGGCGAGAACTAACGTACGCAGCATAGGTGGATAGATCTTCTGAAACCTTATGGGAAGGTATATTGAATGATTCATAGTATTTAGTGAAAAATTGGAGTAAGACTGATGGTCTGTGGGCAGGCCTTCTTGTTGTATACTTAACATGACGTTTGTGCTGGTTTTACCATCAACACAGACTGAGTTCGGTTTGTCGTGCAGATAGGCTAGAAATAGACGTACGTTGTCATAAATGCGACGGTCCCGTAAAAGGGACAAGAGGTATCGTCCATCGCTAGAATCAGCAGAGCGCAAAGTCAATTTAACTGTAGGTGGGACAAATGGATCGATAAAAGAATGATGTTCGGATAAAGGAGTTTTTGCAAGCGGAATGGGCAGGTTAACGGAGGTAGAAGTTGTTTGAGACGGGGCGACAATGTAGGAGGATGACGACATGGAATTAGGTGGGCATGCGAAGGAAGTAGCGGGTGCAAGGTTTGGTGTATACAGAGGAGGGGTGGGACAGACGGAAATCGAAGCAGAGGTGGTGGAGTGGTCGGAAGAAGTTGGCTTGTGGTTAGGAGGGCACACGGAAGAAGTTGGGAGTGCATGGTTAGGTGGGTGCGCTGGATATACGGAACTCAAAACAGTATTGGTTGGGTTGTCGGCTGGAATGGACGTGTTCGAGGGCTTCGGTGTAACTGGAACAGGGGGCTTTAGGGTGTGAGAATATATAAAGTTAGGATACTTGACTGGAGTACTTAGATTAAAGTTTGGAAATACTTTGAGCTTCCAATTTGAGTTAGGATCAGTAGCTTTAGGACTAAAGGTAAGAGGTGCGGAAGAGTGAGGAGTGATTATGTTGTTACTAGTTCTAAGATTCTTATGGTTAGGGTGAATACTAAATTTAGGTATGGGAGAAGGTCGTTTAGTGGGGTTAGGTTTTTTAGTATTTAATTAAGTGTTAATTGCAGAGGGCTTAGGTTTAAACTTAACGTACTTCCTAGTCCACTTAGAAATTTTTATGGTCCCGAGAGTGAAGATTTTGCTGGAGGGGTTATTGATGAGCCAGACATATTTGTTTGGGATGGAGATCTTGAAGTTGCTGGATTTCCCTTCGTCTGACGAGAGTTATTTCAGGCAGCTAACGGGGGTGAATCCAAAATTCCGGGAAAAAAAGCTGTGGGCCAAGGAATCGATGGCGTTATGAGGTGCACCCTTTAGAAGGAATGGCGTATGGTCGCTGGGTGAAGATGAATGTTTGCTGCCTAGGCTTTTTAGTCTCTGGTCCCATTCCGATACTGTCCAGGTGGTGCCAAATTTGTTGATCGTAAATGTGGTAGAGTGGGTTGGGATGACACTGGCGGAGAGACATTGATGGCAACATCAGCAACCTTCTCTATAATGGGCTTGACCAAAAATTGAATTAATTCTTCTAACTCAGAAGGCGCACTTCATAGGCAGAAGCTTAGAATCATTTGACCTATTCGTCACATATAACAATATATGGAGGC
Source organism: Leptarthrus brevirostris (assembly GCA_964036015.1). Taxonomy (NCBI): domain Eukaryota; kingdom Metazoa; phylum Arthropoda; class Insecta; order Diptera; family Asilidae; genus Leptarthrus; species Leptarthrus brevirostris. Next base: position 84,233,277 of record OZ038375.1, on the reverse strand, counting down.
GAATGAGGCTCCCACACCCATGCAAATAATATTAGTAATTAACACACTAAAATACGCCACAATGATGAGGTGCATAGTCAACAGCGATCATTAAAGCAAATCCCAGTCAGGTCAAAAAGAGGATACATATACACGACTCTTTTATAATAATAATAATAATAATACTGTTTTCATTCAAAATACAGAAGGATCGACATGCATAACAAACAAAAACGAGAAATTAAAACAAAAAGCAGTGCGAGCAAAAGACTAAATTATAAATTGTAGATACTCCCTTTAAGTGTCACTTTGTCCACACTAGTATCAAAAACGTCTCCAATATCAGCAGACCTACACATGCGGTTAATAGGCTCGAACATGCCGTAATTAGTGCAAGAAAAAGCAATCTGAAAAACTGATCGATTACGCAGGGAATTGGAAACAAGCACAACACTGTCCATCTTTACCTGCAGAAGCTGATGCAAAAATATCAAATCTGCAACCCAACGACTCCTCTCAAGTGTAACAAGCTGCAGTAACCCAAAACGCTCCTCATAAGGTGGTAGAATAAGAGGGTCATTCCAAGGCAAACAACGCAGGGCTGTGGGATCCGTAAAACGAAGACCAAACCTGACTAGCATATTCAAGCAGGGGTCTAACCAGGGACGTATAAAGATGGAGTCTTATTTGAGGGCTTGGCAATTTCTTGGACCATCGAAGAATAAATCCCAGCATAGAGTTTGCCCTAGCAACGACGGTATTAATATGGGAGATGAAGTTCAATTTAACATCAAGATACACTCCCACGTCCCTGACCCCTTCCACCCGCCTTATAACAGTACCTTCAAACATCTACTGAAAAGTACTGAAGCTGGAAGACCTCGAGAAGGACATAACCTGACATTTCTCAATGTTCAACTTGAGATTGTTGTTGCGGCACCACTTATAAAAAATGTGCAACTCTGATTGCAAAATCTTGCAATCAGCATTTGATTGGGAGAAAGATCTTAATATCGTCAGCATTAATTACATTTTACATCTTTGAAGCAAATAGGAGATATCATCTATAGATATGATGAATAACAATGGACCCAGATGACTGCCCTGGGGAACGCCAGAATGAGCCACATATTCATCAGAGAGTGCGCCACGAAAGCGTACCCTATAAGTCCTATTAGATAAATGCGACTTAATCCAAACAATAAGCGAGGGCGGGAAACGCACCTTAGCAAATTTAAAAGCAATGATAGAGTGAGACAGCCTACCGAAGGCCTTACTAAAATCAGTGTAAATACAGTCAGTTTGGCAACCATCCGTAAAACCACCCACAGTGCAGGAAACAAACTTAACCAAGTGTGAAACCATGGACCTCCCCTGGAGAAAACCATGCTGCCGGGTGGAGATTAAGCCTTTACACACGTCGGATAATTGGGATTCGATTAACAGTTCAAAGAGCTTAGGAATACAGGACAACTTAGCAATTGGCCTGTAGTTGGAAATGTTTCTTCTATTGCCACTCTTGAAAATAGGAATTAAAAAGGATATCATCCAAAGTGCTGGGAAATGGCCCCGCGAGAGAGACTTCCTGAATAAAAAGAACAAAAGGCCACAATAACACCGAAGAACATTTCTTTATGACTGCAGCAGGAACCCCATCAGGACCACTAGAAAAGTCAATAGGAAGTGCAGTAATATGCTTCAAAAAGATCTCCTCCGTGATAGATGGAACTGACACTATAGGTAAAATTCGGTAATTTATGTGCGAAAAGTTTCCACTATCCGGGATAAAATCTGATGATTCAAATGCACCCTTAAAAGATTCAGCAAATAAGTTACAAATAATACTAGAATTATTGCTGGAAATCCCCCCGAACTCCATTGTTGATGGATAGGTATCGACCTTTTTCTTCCGGTTGACATATTCGAAAAAGGCACGTCAGAGAATAATCTGTTCTTTAAACTTTGAAGGTATTCATTATAGAGAGATCGAAAGCGGCATATAAAATGGTCATAGCAAAATACTAAATTTCTGACGGGAGTCAACACTGCCACGAAGATACCTCTTCCAAAGTTTGTTCTTCCTATTCCTAAGAGTTTTCAATTCTCTGTCATACCAGGGTGGAGCGGAGTCATTACCTCTAACGGATAGAATTAATCCTTCTAACTCAGAAGGCGCACTTCAAAGGCGAAAAGTTTCCACTATCCGGGATAAAATCTGATGATTCAAATGCACCCTTAAAAGATTCAGCAAATAAGTTACAAATAATACTAGAATTATTGCTGGAAATCCCCCCGAACTCCATTGTTGATGGATAGGTATCGACCTTTTTCTTCCGGTTGACATATTCGAAAAAGGCACGTCAGAGAATAATCTGTTCTTTAAACTTTGAAGGTATTCATTATAGAGAGATCGAAAGCGGCATATAAAATGGTCATAGCAAAATACTAAATTTCTGACGGGAGTCAACACTGCCACGAAGATACCTCTTCCAAAGTTTGTTCTTCCTATTCCTAAGAGTTTTCAATTCTCTGTCATACCAGGGTGAAGCGGAGTCATTACCTCTAACGGATAGAATTAATCCTTCTAACTCAGAAGGCGCACTTCAAAGGCAGAAGCCTAGAATCAATTGACCTATTCACCAGTATATAACGTATATTGAGATGAATGAGGCTCCCACAACCCATGCAATAAAATATTAGTAAACAAAAAAAAAAAACAAAAATCCAAAACACGCCCACACAAACAATCAGAGGTGCACAGACAACAGAGATCGTTTCAGCAAATCCTTAATAAGAGTCAGGTCAAAAACAGGACACATATTCACAGCTCTTCACATGCGATTTATAGGCTCATGCATACCATAGTTAGACCGAGAGTGAACAACATGCAGTAAAGGCAGTCTTCCTAAGCTATACGGGGTATGCCTATAAGAAACCATACCTGCGAGAATGCAAGAGTCTATGTTTGAGTTCAAAAGCTGGTGAAGAAAGACTTGGTCAGCAACTCTACGTCGTTCTTCCAACGAGTGCATATTGAGCAATCGTAGGTGATCCACATAAGGAGGAAGCCTAAGTGGATCGTTCCATGGAATGTCTCTTAGTGCGAACCTAACAAAGTTCCGCTGCACCGACTCAATGCGTCTGGAATGAACAGCATAGCAGGGAGACCAAACCTGAGATGCATACTCGAGAATTGGCCTGACCAAAGAAAAGAATAAGTGAATTAAGGTCTTCCGATCAGAAAACTCCCTTGACCACCGCTTTACATAGCCAAGAACTGAATTAATTTTAGAAACAATGTAGTTAATGTGCAGAGTGAAATCGAGTTTACGGTCAAGCTTCACTCCAAGGTCAGTGACGGACTCCACACGACAGATATTAGTTTCCACAAAGAAATAATCAAAGACGAGCTGATTTTGGTTCCTAGAGAATGACATAACTTCACATTTATCCAAGTTAAGCTGCAGACCATTAGATCCACAATAGTTCTTGAAGGTATTTAAATCATACTGAATGCAGGAAGAATCACAACTGTTTCTAACGCATGAGAAAATCTTCATATCGTCTGCATAGATTAAAACTTTAAAGTGCTTAATCAGAGGAACAATGTCGTCAATGGCTACCCTGCGGTACGCCAGATGTAACCCTAACAACTCTGGATAAAATATTACGGAAAGATACTCGATATATCCTGTCTATTAAGTAAGAGAAGATCCGATCGAGCAATAAAGGCGGAAAACCCAACTTTTCAAGCTTAAGCATAATAACAGAGTGAGGAACTTTATCAAATGCCTTGCTAAAGTCGGTGTAGACGCAGTCAGTCTGGAGACCTTGCTGAAAGGCAGAGATTATGTGGTATGTAAATTCAAGCAAGTTAGTTGTCGTCGATCTACCGGGCAGAAAGCCATGTTGATTAGATGAGATTAACCCCTTACACTGCCCTACAAGCTGTGAGTATATAACAGATTCGAACAACTTGGGTATGCAGGAAAGCTTTGCGATTGGCCTATAATTTGTTATGAAGTTTTTATGCCCCTTTTTATAAACAGGAATTATAAAGGAGCTCTTCCATAACATAGGAAATCTACCGGCCTGAAGAGATTTGTTGAAGATGAGTTCGAGTGGAGTGAGTAAGGCGTCGGAACAGCATCTCAAGAATGCAGGTGGAACACCATCAGGACCAAAAGAAAAGTCCACTCTAAGTTCCTTGATATGATCTATAATAATATCACGAGATATAATGGGCAAAGCAATGGAAGCAGCGGGACGATCGTGGATATGATCAAACCCTTCCAGGGAAGGTACAAAATTGTCAGATGAAAAGGCACCCTCGTATAACAATACAAAGTTGTCGGCTATATCGGGCGCGCTGCAACTAGAGGATCCATTGTATTACATTGTAGATGGATAATTATCAGTTTTCTTCTTCATATTAACAAATTTAAAAAAGGTACGAGGATCAATTTGCAACTTATCGCGAACATTATCGAGGTATTCCCTGTATAAGGATGATGATAACGCTAAAAAGCTGTCATGACGATAAACGAGATCACAATAAGTTGATGTGTTTCTACAGCGTAAGTAAGTTTTCCATAGTCTATTTTTCTTATTTTTAAGTCTACGTAGATCTCTAGTATACCACAGATGGGGGGGGGGGGGGGCTGACAGGATGATCCCGACCATTTGAGTGGTGTCCAATTTCATAAATTAAATTCATTAAACCTTCAATTTTGTGAAATCTAATTCTCATAATATTAATTATAAAGAAATTTCCACAAAATTGTCAAGGTAACAAGATCAAGTTGCAAGCAGAAAATTCTCAGTCAGAAGCTTTGCTATATGATCCCTTGGCACTTGCCGTGGGAAGAATGTTGCTGAGATAATACGATCGCTGACGTACCTGAGAATTTTGCGCTTTCAGACAACTTGCGATAAGAATTTTGTGGGAATTTCAACGAACTTGTAATTACTTTGCTGAACTCTGCTAAAATTGTAACCTTCTATATGTGGCTAGATAAAATATAAATATGTCAATAAAAGTTACTCCTCAGTCAGTCGGACGGAGGTTTTACGTAAATCAAGTGGTGTTTTACTTTTATCAAGTGATATTTTCGGATGCATAGGTATTGTACCTAAGCATCATATCATCAAAGTCAAGGTTTTGTACTTTGGCTACCACGAACTTTCGCAGCTCGGTAAAAGTACCGAGTGGAGATTAAACATTGGTGACCCCGACGTGATCAGGCGATCCGCTTGTATCACGATTCACGCAACAGATTCTGCTATTTGGATACATCCTCACTCCCACGTAATCCAGGTGATTCGCTTGTGAAACGTGGACCAACTGCATCATTCAGCAGCATTTCATCACATCATTACAACTGATCAATTCAGCAGTATTTCCGCATTCAGCCGAAAAATACAAGACTTCACAATGGAGGATTTAGCAGCTCAACAAGAGCAAACCGGTATCAAAATCAAGATTATCATAACTAACTACAAAAAGGATCCCTCATCTCGCACGAACTTGGAATATTACCAAGAAAGATTAAGGCGCCTGCAAGAAGCCTGGGATATCTTTGAAACGACGGACAATGTCTTAAGAACTCAATATGGCGATCAACTGCAGCACGATTATTTTGTTAAAGACTATTATGAAGTTGTGAGAGAAGTCAGTGATGCATACTTGGAGGAATTCAAGAAAAATTTGACGATTCTTGAGCAGGAAGCATTAAGAACTCCAAAGCCCCAGGGCCCAGTTGCTAAGAAAACCACTGATGAAGGTGAAAGGGAAGCAACGATTAATCCCCATATATCTCAAAGGGGCGTCGGCACAGCTGCAACCACAAAAGAAACAGCAACCAAACCTCAACCAAATCAATTGATAGTTGACACAATTGCAGAGGCATCCAAGGTAATAAGGAAGCAAGCGGCAGTAGCCGGATCTTTACAGCGATTTCTGACACGAATTAAGCAAAATAAGCAGCAATTCTCCAGGCAGGCTTTCGAAGGGAAAATGTCGACTATTAACCACTATTGGTCGCAAATTGAGGCTTTTCATCATAAAATTTGGGAACTCACTGATGACCCATCCACTCATGGTTATGATTCCACTGGCTACTTCAACATAGAGGAGCAAGTGCAATACACGTTAATTCATCTGTCGAATACAATGATGCAATTGCCAAAAATAACGTTACCGAAGTTCGATGGGGATTATTTGAAGTGGCGGCAATTTTACGACCTGTTTAATCAAATGGTCCATAACCAAGCTTTGGGAAATTGCCAAAAGATGTGGTACTTAAAAACACATCTTCTAGGAGAGGCCGAAAAACTCATCCGTCATCTAAGTCTGTCGGATGAAAATTACACCGCCGCCTGGACCATGCTCAAAGATCGGTACGATAATCACAGATTACTAGTCACTGCATTGTTGAACAAGCTGTTATCACAAGCTAACATAACCTCGGAAGGCCCTGCTGCGAGCAAGGCACTACACGATACGACCCAGGAATGCCTACTTGGGTTAGAAAACCTTGGGATTGAGACCACCAATTGGGATCCTCTGCTATTTCATCTATTGACTATTGTTCTAAGTGTGCCAAGAAACATAATACATTGGTGCACCTCGAAAAGGCAGTTACTACAACCCATATAAACAGTCAGCCTGCAGGTGCTCATACGCAATTGAAAACAGTAGCTGATCCTGTTCGAGATTTCTTACACCCATCGAAAGAGAATGCAACATCTCTATCAACACATGGTGCTCGACCGAAAAGAGGATATGTCATTCTAGGAACGGTACTCATCAAACTATCTGGATATAAAGGTGCTAGCGTGGAGTGTAGAGCAATCCTCGATTCCGGTTCTCAACTAAACTTTATAACAGAAAGAGTAGTCAAGAAACTTGGATTAAACGAAACGTCAGAGCTCATGCATATTCAGGGAATCGGTCAAAGCAAGCAACAGACTCGAAAACGAGTTAACGTATTATTACAATCAAGAACCAGCGGCTTTTCCACTAGACTGGAAGCCTTCATCTTGCCAAGGATAACGTCTCATCAGCCGACGCAACCATTGGACACAACAAAGTGGTCCCTTCCCTCCAATATAAACCTAGCCGATCCGCAGTTCAATCGACCCGATCGCGTAGATTTTCTAATTGGAGCTGAAATCTACTACCAAATCATGTCAGTTGGCCAAATAAGGTTAACACACAACCTACCAACGTTACAGAACACTGTTTTGGATGGGTGGTATCTGGCAAGATCGACGAGGAACCTCAATCAAAGGCAACATGTGGGATCTGCAGCGAAGATGACAGAACCGAGGAGCAGTTAGAAAAATTCTGGAAACTAGAAGAAGTGAATACTTCGGATGATGAGACCAGTATAACAGTGTCGGAGCAGAGGTGCGTGAATCACTTCAACCAAAACACAAAAAGAACCCCAGAAGGCAAATTTATAGTAAGGCTGCCATTTTCACAAAGTCCCAAAACACTAGGGGAATCAAGGGACATTGCCCTCAAAAGATTTTTATCATTAGAACGAAGACTTAATAAGCAAACTGCTATTAAGGCACAATATACCGAATTTATGCATGAATACATAAGTTTGGGACACATGAAGCTAGTAAAGCCAGCGGAAATCATCAAACCACACTACTTCGAAGCCAGACAGCAGCACTACCAAACTCAGAGTGGTATTCGACGCATCGGCAAAATCGTCATCCAACATATCTCTAAACGATATCCTATACAAAGGGCCTACTATACAGGACGAGCTGTTTTCTATACTACTACGCTTCAGATTACCGCGTTTTTTCTTCACAGCCGACATAGAAAAAATGTATCGGCAAGTGGTTTTGCATGACGATGATCAAATGTACCAGCTCATCCTGTGGAGAGACACTCCAGATCAACCAATAAGTTGCTACAAACTCAATACGGTTACATACGGGACAACATCAGCTCCATTCTTAGCCACAAAATGCTTACAATCACTGGCAGACTATACAAGGACAAATCTTCCATTAGGCTCAGAAATTCTCAGAAGTGACTTCTATGTGGATGATGTAATGACCGGTTCCAATAGTCTAACTGAAGCAAAAGAAATGCAACGGCAGCTAAAACAACTTCTTCAGTCAGGAGGATTCCATCTTCGGAAATGGTGTGCAAATCACCCACAGTTGCTGCAAGGAATTCCAGAAAAAGACGTCGAACTGCATCTGGACTTCTCGGAAGCAAATGAGGGATACACAAAGACTCTTGGCTTGAGATGGCTTCCCAAATCAGACATTTTCTCTATAAACACAACATGGACCGACACCAAGAGAATAACGAAACGGTCGGTCCTATCAGACATCGCACATATATTCGATCCTCTTGGACTTGTAAACCCGGTAACGGTCGTAGCAAAACTATTTATACAAAGGCTATGGACACTTAAACTCGACTGGGACGCAGCAATACCAATGGAAATGCACACTGACTGGCTTAAGTTTCGTGAAGGGTTTAAAAGGCTCAATGATATACAAATTCCGAGGCACGTATTCTCAAATCAAATCCCAAGATCAACACAACTGCATGCATTTTGAGACGCGTCAATGAGGTCAATATCGCAAGATGGAGTTGTCATTGTGCGATTATTATGTGCAAAATCCAAGGTAGCACCCTTCAAAACTGTGACACTTCCGCGCCTTGAATTATGCTCCGCAAAATTATCTACCCAGTTGGTTCAACGCGCCATAAGGGATTTAAGGATGCAAAACGTAGAAACATATTTTTGGACAGACTCTGAAATTGTTCTTGCATGGATCAACGCAGAATCATCAGCTTACAGTACTTTTGTAGCCAACAGGGTCACCAGCATACAACGATCATCGAATGCAGAACAATGGCGACACGTCAGGTCCGCTGATAATCCAGCTGATATGGTATCACAGCTGAGAAGTTAGCAGATTGCAATCTTTGGTTCTATGGTCCCACTTTTCTCCATGGTTCCGACGGATTATGGCCATCTAAGTACTCAAAGATAAGCACTGAGTTAGAGAAAAAGAAATCCAAGGTGATACTTAGTGCAACAACTTCAACTGGTCACCACTCACAAGTACTATCAACTACGGAAATTCATTCTTAAAACTGCAAAGAGTAATCGCATATATGCTGAGATTCATACTTAACGCACGACAAGCTGATCATAAAACAAGGCGCTGCCACGTCTTAAAAACCGAAGAATTGAACAAGGCACTTGTCATCATATTGAAGGAAGTCCAACAAGAAGGGTTCATGGAAGACTTAAATCAATTACGGAAAACCGGTTATATTGACAACGGAAGTTCCTTTAGCAGCTTGTCACCTTTCCTCGACAAGGATGGAATTATCAGAGTAGGAGGATGATAAGAGAACTCAAGTTTACCATATGATGCTAAGCATCCCATATTGCTGCCCTATTCTCACCCATTAACAAGGCTATTGATGACAGATATTCAAATTAATAATCTACACTCTGGTCCTCTGTCACTACTTGCAGTGACCCGTCAAAGATTCTGGCCAGTGAAGGGAAAGACAATCGCCAGATCAATCGTTCAGAACTGCATTCGGTGCAACAAGGTGAAACCCAAATTGATGACTCAACTCATGGGAAACCTTCCCTCAGCATGAGTTGAACCAGCAAGACCATTTGTTAAAGCTGGCGTGGATTTCTGCGGTCCAATTTCGACACATTATAAATCGAGGGGAACGCGTCCTCAAAAATCCTATATTGCAGTCTTCTGCTGTTTCGCGACTAAAGCAGCTCACCTTGAAGTAGTCAGCGATCTAACAACAGACGGATTCCTTGGCGCTCTTAAGCGTTTCATCGCAAGGCGAGGACACTGCCGGGATCTGTATTGTGACAATGCCACGAACTTCGTGGGAGCGAGAAACCAATTGTCTGAGCTACACGACATTTTATACGCCAACGAATCTCAAGAAAGGATTTCAACATTGTGCCACAAAAAGGGGATAGAGTTTCACTTCATTCCGCCACGAGCTCCACACTTTGGTGGACTCTGGGAGGCTTCAGTAAAATCGGCCAAAAACTTACTTCAAAAATATGTTGCACCTGCCATTTTAACCTATGAAGAATTGTCGACAGTAACATGTGAGATAGAGGCCATTCTAAACTCGAGGCCCATCACTCCAATGTCATCAAATCCTAATGACTTGACGGCATTAACACCGGGGCATTTTCTGATAGGAGAAATCTGTGCGAATTGCAACATAGACATAAGTGGAAGCAGCCCTCTAAAAGCGCTTGTCCTGGGATGATGGTACTCATAAAAGAAGACAATCTACCTCCTTTAAAATGGCAACTTGGAAGAATTACTGAGGTAATTAAGGGCAACGATGGCCTGGTAAGAGTGGCCGACGTTAAAACTAATTCAGAAGACCACAAAAACCACCAAGAAGAGGTGATAAAGATCATAGAGATCGAAGTGCAACATCCACCCCAGCCAAGAAAAGCCGCCCATCTACAAGTTCAGCACTTACAGCGTTTTTATTTACTTGTCTTATAATGCCTATACTGGGAAGTCCACCAGTTGAAGTATTACCATTCAAATCTCAACCAGGCATTTACTTTGAAAGCCTGGGGTCCACTCACTAGATCTCCAATGAATGGGACTTAGTCGTCTATTATGACATGAAGGGATATTGGCGAGAGCATTTGTCCATTAAGAATGGCATTAGTAAATTACATACCATATGCAATCTGCTAACTGACAAAACTTATTGCTTTCTTATCACAAGACAGGCATTAATTCAGGAAGAATTCACCAACAATAATGAACTCTTGTCGGTAACCCATCGGAAGAGAGTGGCGCGAGCTCCATTAAATATCATCGGTAATATAACTAGCTCTCTTTTTGGGGTCCTTGACTTTGAATACGCCGAGAAGATGGCCCTTAATATCGACAATATAAAGAGCAATGAAAATCATCTTTTAACTTTGATCAAAAATCAAACAGCTATAATTGACTCAACCACGAATGTACTCAAGAAAGATGAAGAGATCATTCAAAATCAATTTAAAGAGGTGGACGCCCATCTTAACAAGATGACAAAGTACGTCGACAACATAACAGAAGAGCTCCATCAGCAAAAACTATCCCAGCTATTTATGTCATTGGGTATACAAATAACGCTGATGTCGTCAAATTTCCGACGTGCACAAATTGCTATTATTTTGTTTTGATAGACACCATGGCAAAATCAACCCTCAACTGCTGTCTCCAATTCAATTAAAGGACGCTTTGACTACAATTAAAGATCACCTACCATCTACCCTCAGACTGCCAGAACACCGGGACAACCTCATTCAACTCTACAGTTTAATGACAGTAGAAAGCCGTGTGACTACCAAATATGCCATCTTTAGGCTCAAATTACCATTGTTCGCATTTGAAGAATACGAGATGTTTCGCATAATTCCCGTTCCAGTTGTGATAAACGGCACCTTCGTCGCCATCAAACCTTCAACCGATTACATAGTAGTAAATTTGCACCGTGATCAATACTACCCGCTCAACGAACAAGAACTGACCACGGAGACCTACTACATATGTTAACAGAAACACCCAATCTATCGCAAGGGTTCCAATATTAAATCGTGCAAAATGAGCTTCATAAGTCACGCTCCACCATCATCTAGCTGCGAGACAATGAATGCCGAGGGCATTCCCAAATGGATTCAGTTATACAATCCTAATGAATGGATCTACTCAATGAAGGACAACAACGTTATTTACATTGTGTGCGGCACGAATGTGGTTCAGCAAAATATGGAAGGCGCAGGAATTTTAAAAATCCAAGCTAATTGCGCAATTAAACATGAGCTAATTACAATACAAGCTCATCATGTTTACCGCAGCGCTCTCCGATCATCATTCACACCAACTTTAAATTTGACGGATCTCCTGTCAGCCGATCAATTGGAAGGGCTATCATACTCGCCAATTCAGCTCCAGTCCAATCAAGATCAGCTTGAGCAAATACAACAGAGGATTCGTGAATTGAAACAACAGCAGACACTGCCAAATAAGATCGAACCAATCGATGTCCATCAGTTCACTTTGGGATACCTAGCACTCCTCCTAGGAATAATCATCGCTGTCATTCTACTCTACAGTTGGGCGAAACGCAAACTCAATCACCATCAGATGACAAAACCGAAACCAGCACCTCGTCAAACTCTTCCTCAGCCTTTCACAATCAACATCAATGAAGAAGAAAGTTGAACAAATAGTCCAACGCGGGGGAGGATGTTCAATTTCATAAATTAAATTCATTAAACTTATAACCTTCAATTTTGTGAAATCTAATTCTCATAATATTAATTATAAAGAAATTTCCACACAATTGTCAAGGTAATTCTCAGTCAGAAGCTTTGCTAAATGATCCCTTGGCACTTGCCGTGGGAAGAATTTTCCTGCGATAATACGATCGCTGACGTACGTGAGAATTTTGTGCTTTCAGACAACTTGCGATAAGAATTTTGTGGGAATTTCAACGAACTTGTAATTACTTTGCTGAACTCTGCTAAAATTGTAACCTTCTATATGTGGCTAGATAAAATATAAATATGTCAATAAAAGTTACTCCTCAGTCAGTCGGACGGAGTTTTTACGTAAATCAAGTGGTGTTTTACTTTTATCAAGTGATATTTTCGAATGCATAGGTATTGTACCTAAGCATCATATCATCAAAGTCAAGGTTTTGTACTTTGGCTACCACGAACTTTTGCAGCTCGGTAAAGGAACCGAGTGGAGATTAAACAAGTGGTACACACAAATTAAACAGATCATAAATCCTATCATAAAACACGGAAACGCACTCGTCGATATCGCTATCATCAAAAAGAGATGCGATCGAAAGGATCCTGTTTGAAATATCAGAGAAGTCCGCCCTTTTAAAATCAAGAACGTATTGATCTACGTGGGGGTTGGCAGTATTAGAACCATCGTAGCAAAAAGAGATGAAAATTGGCGGATGCAAATTGTCAATAGCTGATGAGTTCCGAGAAGTCGGTTCGACTATAGTGTTACTCGAATCAGAAGAAAAGATAAGATCTAACTGTCTTCCCATAGAGTTCTTTACATCACTCATTTGGTGTAAACCGGAGGAGGAGATGGCGTCAAGAAAATGGGAGTCTTTAGCAGTAAGACAATTAAAGGGAAGGTAGTCATCGTCATCAGCGTTGAGTACCCATTGAACGCTGGGTAAGTTAAAATCACCAAGAAGGATGATTTCATCCTCTGGGTTTGTAATATTACTAATAAAATCTAGGTTAAGAATTAAAATATCGTAAAGACTTCTACCATATACATCAACATAGTTTGTCAAGTTTGGAGGGATATAACAACAAAGCAGGAAAATGTGCAGCTTCATCAGTGATATCCTAAGAGCTAAGAGCTCAATTGTGAGCGTGTCGGAAAAGGCAGATATATCAACCAACCTGCAATCCAAATGCGGTTTACATGCAACCAGCACGCCGCCCCCACTAGCCATGGAGTGAGAGTATCTATCCTTACGAAAAATCTGATAGGACATGTCAAGAATTTCAGCATCATTAAAACCGTTATGAAGCCAGGTTTCGGTCAGAGCGATGACGTCGTAACAACAGGCAAGAAAAGCCTGAAATAACTGGCTTGTTCTTGTTCTTAATCCCCTTACATTTTGGTAGTAAAGGGATAGAGTACTTAGTTTTTTTGGTTGCTAACAGATGTTCTAGTCTGAGTGCTTCCCGCGACCCTACGACGGGGCACAAACTCGTGAGCTATGATATTCTCGGGCCAGAAATTGGGGGCTGACATTCTTTCAAAAAGATCCGGGGTCGATGTCAACTTAAAAGACGACATGAGTCTTTGAGAATGACGTGATCCTAGAAGTTGACAACGGAGGAGTACAGAATCTTCAGCGCCACTCCTCTCCCTCACGTAGCCAATAACGTCGTCAACAGAAGGCGATGGATCAAGTCGGGAGACGAAAAAGGATCTCGGTGGTTGCGCAATCCTCAGATTGAAACCCTCATTTCGAGACACATTAATAGATCACAACGGTAAATGCGATGAGTGGTGATTATACTAGGAGACACTGGGAGATATGTTCACTGCTGAAGCAGCATTCGGTAAAACAGGGTGATCAATGGCGTGCAATCGGCGGGCGCGCCTACGGGCAGCTCGGGAACGTCGTGCCACACCATCACGAGAGCAGCCAGGCGAGCCGCCAGCACCAGTTGCAAGCAATACAGACGAGGGACTGCTCACATCCAGAGCCGGAGCAACCAGGGACTCGGAGGTAGAGTCGACAGATGGACAGCCTCGAACCTCCGGGTCAGAGCCACGTTCAGACAGCCAAGTTGCCTCCAGGGGCACGGGGAAGGCCGTACTGCAAGCAAAATGAGCCTTAACATCCGTCGCAATAGCCCCGGAAATAACGGTGAAGAACCCACAGAAGAGGCAGTGGCGGGATCAAAGTTAGCGATCACAGTCTGCACATCAGTAAGTGAATCAGAAATCGACAGCTCATGTGAACGCTTCAAGAGCGCACAGGAGTTTGATTCCAAAGTCCTGGTAATCTCCAACAACTTGTCCACCTTGTTGGAAATTATATTGGTGTCATCGGACGGGAGCTGAAGATCGTTCCAACGGGCGGAAAACGAGCCGACCTTTTCAGCAGCGAGGGCCAGGTCACCAGACAATGCCTCGATCACGCCCCTAACCAGCCTAAGGACATGGCACGGTCTGATGTCCGAGCATTCACGACAAGTAGTGGAGCCAGAAGACACAGAACTGGAGCCTAAGCACGAAGAGTGGAACCAATGGCCACAAACGTCATCACAAGCAACACCATCCCGGGTAATTTCATTGGCACAAACCCCACAAACAGGCATATTTTTATATATAAAAAATAAATAAAAAAATAAAAATGTGAACAGCGATATAAAATAATAAAATAAATAAAAAATAAGCGAACAAAAAGAACAAGAGAGAACAAAAAAGAGAATTAATTAATTAATTAATTAAGCTTAATACAAGCTATAACATAATAATAATACTAATACTACAAGCTATACTAGATAATAAATGATGGAATTATTAATAAATTGAAAAAGCTACAATATGAGCTCTCATTAAGGAACAAACTGGCTGGAACGAAAACGAATTAAGAAATGCGATCAGGATGGACGGGGTCGAGATATAAGGATTTGTGAAGGGATGATTTACTCAGATGGAAGTCAAAGGAGGAAAGGTCGTTGACTTTTCGAAGCATCCTGGTAATTGGCTCGCTTTGACCGTAGTTTGTGCGATGGCGGTCGAGTCGGAAAAGGGGAGTGGACCTAAGGTTGCGGGGATTAGTATAGATGGGTAAAGATTGCAGGATTGAAGGGCAGTCTATGGCTCCACTTAATAGCTGATGAATGAAGAGAATGTCAGAAACATCACGACGTTTACTTAAGGGTTGTAAGTCAATCAGTTTCAGACGGTTTTCATAGGGTGGAAGGTTGAATCTGTCTGCCCACGGGAGATCACGTAGAGCGAAGCGAACGAACCTACGCTGGACGGATTCAATCCTATTGATATGGGTTGTTTGTGTAGGTGACCATACCTGGCTGGCATATTCAAGGAGAGGTCTAACGAAGGAGATATAGAGAGATTTGGAAACATATGGATTGGAGAACTCTCTAGACCAGCGCATCACAAACCCTAGCGCGGAGTTAGCTCTGTTAATTATGCTATCAATATGAGAACGGAAGTTGAGTTCCCTATCACAGATTATTCCAAGGTCACACAAAGAGGTAACAATAGGGACCGGTACATCGGTTAGCATGTAAACTCTCGGGGTGGTGGTAAGACGCTTGCGGGAATAAGAGATGGACTGGCATTTGGAGACATTGAGTTCAAGAAAGTTTTTCATGCACCACGTGGTGAAGGAATCGAGATCTTTTTGCAGGAGAAGAGAGTCGGTTGTGGAGGAGATATGTTTAATTATTTTCATGTCATCAGCATAAATGGACAGCTCTGAGTGATTGATGACGCATTCAACATCATTTATTGTAAGGATGAAGATCAGTGGACCGAGGTGGCTGCCCTGGAACACGTCGGAACGAGCGACAATAGGGTTAGAAATGGATGAACTGAAAAGAACATTGTAGCGACGGTTGTTGAGGTAGGATTGAATCCAGGAGATGAATCGGGAGGAGAAGCCTAGGCGATCAAGTTTGAACAAGATCACATTATGGGAGATCTTGTCGAAGGCTTTACTAAAATCGGTGGCAATAACATCAACATCTTTACCGTTTTCCAGAGCACATAGTGTCTTGGAGACGAAGTCAGTAAGATTGGTGGTAGTAGATCTTCCTTTGAGAAAGCCATGCTGGGAGAGGGAGAAGATAGACTTACAGTGGAAGAACATGGAGTCATAGACCAATTCTTCGAATAGTTTAGGTATGGATGATAATTTAGCGATGGGTCTGTAGTTGGACACATCGTTTTTGCAACCTTTTTTGAAGATGGGAATAATATACGAGTTTTTCCATAATTGAGGGAAAACCCCTTGAGTGACCGAGAGGCGGAATAGCAAGGTAAGGGGTTGAATTAGATGCGTGGCACACTTTTTTAGAACGATGGCCGGAATGCCGTCAGGACCTGGGTTGAAGTCGTCCTCAAGCCCGTTGATACTGGCGGCGATTAGTTCGGGATCAGGGTCGAAAGACGTAAACGACGTTTGAATGCATTTGTCCAAGAATGAGAAGTAGTTAAGGTCAAGTTGTCGGGAATTGTCGCTGAAAGATTTACTGAAGAAGTTTGCAAAAAGGTTGGCGATAACTTGAGGATCAGATGAAGAGGTATTCTCAAGCTTTAGGGTAGAGGGGTAACCATTGGATTTCTTTTTGGAATTAATAAAGTGATAAAAACGCTTGGGGTCGGATATGAGGCTAGCTTCCATCCGTTGGAGATACTCATGGTAGAGGGTATCACAACGTTCGGAAAAAGAGATATAAGCAGATAGGTAGGAAGAATAGTCAGACTCGGTTTGAGATAGAAGAAAAGTTTGCCAACGTTTATTCCTCCTGTTGCGGAGAGAGCGTAATTCTTTATCGTACCATACGGGGGATGAGGAGTAGTTTTTACGAGGAAAAAGGGGAATAGATTGTGCAAGACAAGCGTATATTTCCGAATAGAACGCTTCTATAGCAAAGTCGACTGGAAGATGTTGAGGGATAGTGCCAATGTTAGAGTTGAGGAGCAAGTGATTTAATTTTTCAAAGTCGCCCTTGCGAAAATTGAACGAAAGAGAAGACTCGGAGCTTGAAAGGGTATGAGGGTGTTCGTAGGAGAAAACGAGGAAGAGGGGAGGATGGTGACGATCGAGAGAGGAGAGGAGATTGTTGCTTTCCACGACAACCGAGTTAACTGGGCCTGAAGAAAAGATTAAGTCTAATTGTCTGTCCAGAAAGTTCCTGATACCACTTACTTGAAAGAGAGCAGAAACTGAGAGCTGATCAGTAAAATAGGTTTCTTTGGCCGAAGAGGTGTTAAGGGGTACAAAGTGGGAACAGTCCTCAGACAATGACCATTGAATACGGGGGAGTTAAAGTCACCCATTCTCAAGCAGGGTGTCGATCGCTTCAATTAGGGGCTCGTAGGCTTCTAGAGGTTGAGAGGGACGAATGTAACAGCAAAGAATGGACAGAAGACACTTATTTAGTGCTAATTTGATACATACAAATTCTGATATTGTAGTGTCGGAGGTCTTTAGCAGGGTAGCGTCATAACGGTTGTGAGCAGCTATGAGAACCCCGCGACCTGGTGGATCATTGGTGCCTATACAACCGTCGACGCGGAAGATAGTATAGTTTGAAGGGAACAGTTCGTTGTCCAGAATTCCTGGTGTTAAATTGGTTTCAGTTAAGGCAAAGATATCGTGCGGGAATTTGTGGGAGTTAAGAAAAATGTTAGATGTTTTAGTGCGAAGTCCTCTGACATTCTGGTAATAGACTGATAAGCTGCTGGGGAGAGGTGCTTAATCGGAGACCGCAGGTGCATTAAGGGGGAGGTCAGAAATTGGGAAAGCGGGGGGGGGGGGGGGGGGGGGGTTAGGAGCGAAAGTAGTTTAAGGAGTCGTTGCGACTTTTTTGGAGATGGGAAATGCGGCGAGAACTGACGTACGCAGCATAGGTGGATAGATCTTCTAAAACCTTATGGGAAGGAATATTGAAGGATTCATGGAACTTAGTGAAAAGTTGGTGTAAGAGGGTTGGGTCTGTGGGCAGGCCTTCCTGGTGTATACTTAGCATGACGTTGGTACTGGTTTTACCGTCGATGCAGACGGAATTCGGTTTGTCGTGCAGATAGGCTAGAAATAGCCGAACGTTTTCATAAATCCGGTGGTCCCGTAAACGCGACAAGAGATATCGTCCATCGGTGAAATCCGCAGAGCGCAAAGTCAATTTGACTGTAGGTGGGATTAGCGGATCGATAAATGAGTGATGTTGGGATGAAGTAGTTTTGGTTAGCGGAAGGGGCGAATTAGTGGAGGTAGAAGTAGTTTGAGGTGGGGCGATAGTGAAGGAGGATGATGGCTTGTAATTAAGTGGGCATGCGGAGGAAGTAGCGGGTGCCAGGTTTGGTGTATACAGTGGAGGGGTGGGACTGACGGAAATCGAAGCAGAGGTGGTGGGGTGGTCGGAAATTGATGTCATGTGGTTAGGTGGACACACGGAAGAAGTTGGATGTGCATGGTTAGGTGGGTGCGCTGGATGTACAAAACTCAGATCGGTGGTGGTAGGGTTGACGGCTGGGATGGAAGTGTTCGAGGGCTTCGATGTAAGTGGAACCGAGGGGTTAAGAGTGTGAGAATATATAAAGTTAGGATACTTGACTGGGGTACTTAGATTAAAGTTTGGAAATACTCCCATTTTGAACTGCCAATTGGAGTTAGGATTACTAGGTTTATGGCTAAAGGTGAGAGGTGCGGAAGAGTGATGAGAGACTGTGTTATTACTAGTACTAATGTTCTTACGATTAGGCTGAATGCTAAATTTAGGTATGGGAGAAGGACGTTTGGAATTACCTTTGGGATAGTTAGTCGGATTTGGTTTATTAATATTTAATTTAGACTTAGATGCAGAGGGCTTAGGGTTAAACTTAACATACTTCCTAGTCCACTTGGAAATTTCGATCGTCCCGAGAGTGAAGATTTTGCTGGAGGGGTTAGTGATGAGCCACACGTACTTTTTCGGGATGGAGATCTTGAAGTTGCTGAATTTCTCTGTGTCCGAGAGTAACTTCATGCAGCTAACTGGGATGAATGCAAAATTCCGAGTAAAAAAGCTATGTACCCAGGAAACGTTGGCGTTGTGAGGGGCACCCTTAAGAAGGAATGGAGTATAGTCACTTGATGAAGATGTGTATTTGCTTCCTACTCTTAGTAGTCTTTGTTCCCAGTCCGTTATAGTCCAGGTGGTGCCAAATTTGTTAACCATGGATGCGGTGGATGTAGACTGAGATGATACTGGCGGAGAGTTTATCATAACACCAGCTTGACCAGAGTTGATTATAACACCAGAACCCGTCGCCATGTCGGCCTTGACCGGAATAACAGTAGTATCAACAACTGGAGTAGGCTGTACCAAGGAGGAATGCGGGTCTGTAGGAACCAGTTTTTCGGTTGATTGAGGATTAGCTGCTTGACCAGAGTTGATTATAACACCAGAACCTGTCGCCAAGTCGGCCTCGACCGGACTAACAGTAGCATCAACGACTGGAGTAGGCTGCACCAAGGAGGAATGCGGTCTGTAGGAACCGGTTTCTCGGTTGATTGAGGAGGAGCTGCAGATGATGAATCCTGTAGAGTGAGACATTTCCTATTCGGAGATGTAGTTTCTGAAGAAGCAGCATCTAAACTAGAAGTAGCTATGTCGTCATGCAGATGAGAAGATGAAGAGCCTTTTGAAGTTAGGCTCCTGACATCCGAGGCAACTGAGTCAATGAGTTGAAAGTTTCTCCCAATGGCTGTACAGCATGAATCTAGGTCCCGCTTGACGTGCCGGACACCACGCCTAATATCGTCTATGACCGGCATTATAGATTCAGTAGATTGTCCGTTGGAGGAAGATGGTGAACCAGTCGCAGTTTGCATTGTCCGACAATCATCCAGGGAAGCTACCAGCCCGCTAAACTTCGATGAAACCTCGCAAATCTTGTTGGACAGCATCGACGAATCACTATTTAAGACTTCAGTGATATGAAGCAGCTTGTCCAACTTTGAATTTAACCCGGCGCAGTCATCGGACAAAATCTGAAGACCGGCCAAGTTTGAGGATATCTCTTTGACCTTATCCGCAACAAATGTTTGTTCGGTGGAGAGCGTAGCGACGACTTCTTTCATCAGGCGTAATACATGACATGGCCTAATATTAAAGCAATCCTTACAGGTTGATAGACCAGTGGCGGCCTTAAGACAAGTGTCATGGAAAATATCACCACAAATGCCATCACAAGCCACACCAACATTGATCAACTCATTGGAGCACGCTTTGCAAAGTGCCATTACGCGTGAAAATTATTGTCACAGAAATATAAAGTTAAGTAGATTAAGAAGATTTACACCAGATTAAAGCAATTCCGCGTGCAAAGCAAAAATAATTCACAATTATATAAATAAAGAACTGAGTCACAGAATAAAAAGGTCACTGAGAAATATGTAAACAATGCAGAAACTGTCACAATGTAAACAAACAAATTGAGCCGCACTAAAAAAGAGGTCACTGAGAAAACTGTGTCGGGTAAATTAATGATTATTTGCTGAGATATGCACGAACCGAAAGAATTGCAGAAAAACTTGGACAAGAGCGATCACGCAACGCGTCCGATTGATTAGGCAGTTATGAAGGAACTGTTGAAGAGTGAGTGCACACCCAAAACAGCAGCACGCAAGCCACACGTACTTAGGTAATAAACAGGTAGATAAATAATTTAATCACACAACAGAAAGACAATTCGACGAAATAGACAATACGCAAAATCAACAAGCAAATCGAATAAATAAACAAGAATACAGCCAGCAGTGAAATCAGTGGAAATACACACTTCCACAGAAATAATACAAGCACGCAACGGGATCAGACGAGCAATGACCCAGGCAACAATAACAATAACATAAACACAAGCACAGAATCAACTGTCCATACCGAGCAAATCAAACGGGAGAACAGATTAAGCGGGAAATAAACACAACTCACATAAGCTCAACGTAGCAGATAACAAATATTTGCTGGTGGAAAATGGAACCAAAACTACGTACCAATCTAAAACAAAATCAATAGGACAAACCTCCCAAAAGCCTCATACAAGACGTCGTAGAAACTTGATACGTTACTGTCGATATTGTCACCAGACAAGCAAGTTTGGAAGTCTAACCCATCAAGATAATCATTCAAAGCCTCAAAATCGGCCGCTCTAAAGTTGAAATGATATTGGCTATCGAGGTCTTCGACAGGTACGTCCGACAGACAATGAAAAGCAACAAGCAGTGCGGGATGATACCCGTCAAGATTTGTCAAGGCAAATAGGCTGGGTTCAACAAATGTGAGCGTGGAGTTTGTAGAGAACACCAAATCAAGCTATCTTCCCATATTGTTACTAACATTGCTCATTTGGCAAAGCCCCAAGCTAGCCAAGGTGTCGAGGAATAACGATTGTCCTTCTGTCAAGTCATGGGGAAGAAAGCTATCGTCATCATCATCCTTAGAACCCAATCAGTCATAGATGAAGTTAACATGCTTAATGAGAATACCATACTGACTCAGACCATTACTATCAACGACATTAAACGCATCAGGAGGTATATAACAACAAATAAAGAAGAGGCTTCTCGAATCAAATGAAATTTTCACTGAAACTTGTTCCAGCTCCAGTTGGTCAAAAAATGAGGGAGTGTCTAGATGATTAGTACTAAGAAAATTCCTGCAAGCTATGAGAACCCCCCCACCACGTGCGGACGAGGCAGCATGCCTATCCCTACGGAAAACCTGATAAGAGCCATTAAACATTTCCGCGTCCGAAATACCGAAATAGCACTACATCATCAACACCAGACAGGCCAATGTTCCAGGGCATGACGGATGGAATAACCTCATTACTACCGCCCAAATCGCTCTCACTACCTCCATTAATGTCACAAGACGTGCGAGCAGCGACAACCGGACCTGGAAGACCAGAGTCCGCCACGGAGCACCCCACACGACGCCGACGCCTTACCCTAGGTTTAGGTTTCGATTTCGAGTCCCTCACCCTCTCGGACGAGGTGTCGGTAACCGCATCACTGACTTTACCCTCCTTCTCAGTTACAGGCTGAACGTCGGCACAGGGCTCAACAGAGGGTGACGGTCTGGGAACAACATCAAAGCGCGAAGACAGGGTTTTTAAGTCTGAAGCCACAGAGTTGGCAGAGAAAGCCGCAGACCAGACACCAAGGTCGCCCTTCACCTGCTTGACGCCACGACGAAAAAAAAAACGAATTCAAGGGGAAACAAAAAATAAATATATAAATAATTAAGAAAAAAAACGAAACGGAGTAAGAGAGAGAGGAGACAGAGAATAAAAAAATAACATAAAGATGAACAGGATTAAAATAACAAAAACAACGGGAAAGAACGAAAAATCCTTGAAATAGAATAAGCGAACACCAAACCAAAATGCACAGAACCACACAAAGAACTTCAAAAATAGGGTATAAAAAACCAAGTAGTGACAACAAATTCACAAACAAATAAAAATAAATAGCAAAACAAAGTTGAAAATTATAGAGACAGTATCAAAACGTAAAAAATTAAAATAAATAAACAAAAAAAGAGCACAGATAAATCACAGGCAGAAGCTGTAAGAACGAAGCACACACAAATATCAACCATAAAAGCTACATATATCACAAAAAAGAAGCATGCACACAAACAGGATCGGATTCGAACAATGACCCCGATCAATCAATAACACACAAAAAAAAATGCACCGTTGGAGCAAACAATGGAATGCCTGAGAGAGCGCAACAACAAATAAGCAAACAAACGGAAAATTTTGAGCGGCAATTTGTGAGATCATCCAAATTAACAATTAACAAAAGAAACGACAACTCACAAGTACGCAGAACCAACACGAAAATTCGAATTGGAAAGGTGAAATGATCCACACTGAGTCAGCGGGGAGAACCGCAAATAAAACGAAAACAAAAACAAGCAAGCGCGCTAGAGAGAAAAACTCAAAACAAAATAAATAAACGAAACACCGTACAGTCACCAAGAACCACAAAAAACAACGGGAAACCAAAGCAGCGAAAAACCAAAAATTTGATCACGAAAAATCCAAAATATTTAGTAAAAATACGCACAGCAACAAAATAAAAAAAAACAACTCCTAGAACAAAAACACGGATAGCACAGAGGAAAAGAAAAAACGAGAAACACCTTTAACACGGCACTCAGTACATTTGACGGGGAGAATAATATATAGGTAGATAGTAAAAATACAAAACGTTAGAGATTTTACATCCAGTAAGAAATGGCGAGCAAAACCCGCCAACAAAAACACCTCACAGACAAAATAAAAGCAAACCATTCACAACAATAACGAAACCAAGAGAAAAATGCAAACACGTCCGCACAGCACAACAACTTAGAAGGCTCTGTAAACACAACGAGTGACTGACATAGATTTCGTCACTGAGAGTTGAGAGCATATATGTTTCGAAGAATTTAGATGAAGTATACTCACTGAGATATATAATACTGGAGTGACTGGTGCCATGAAATTTCTTCAAGAAAATGGTATCCCATCTTTTTTTTCAACATGGTTTTCTTAATTGCGAACGTCATGTCGCCTATTAAATGCTGGCGTGAGAAATAGATGACAATATTCACAATCATCTTACATCTCTTTCTGGGTAAGCATTATCCAGACTAAAACAACCTTTTATTTATAATTTGTATTCCAGTAATTCCAATGATTTTTACATTTTCCTTACAACAATATTGAAGATTAAAATTAAATATGTCTCTTCGTATATATTTGGTTATTATATTTTACTCTGAATGGCTGCAAATTCACAGTAAACGTTGGAGATTAAAAATTGTTTTCCTCCACTGAAAGTAAAATTGTACCCATATGAGATAGCTTATAAGTCAGTCCAGTTTAATACATGTCAGTGAGTATACTTTGTAATTTAGTAAGTAGACCAAGATAAGCGCAGACAAAGAAATGGTTAGTATTTAAAGAGGCACGAGAACTTTCTCCACTTTTCGTATAAATTCGACCAATAAAATTCGAACCAACAGGAGCATCAACGTCTGAAGCAGGCTGCACCAAGGAGGAATGCGGGTTTTTAGGAATCACTTTCACGGTAGATTGAGGCGGATCTGCGGAAGTTGCATCCCGGAGAGTGGAGCAGTTCCCTTTAGAAGATATAGGTTCAGAAGAAGAAGAATTCAAACCAGAAGCATCTGTAGTGTCGGACAGAGGAAAAGAGGGGCCGAGATAGCTTTTTGTGGTTAAACTCCTGATATCAGTGCCATGAAAAACACCACCACAGATGCCATCACAGGCAACACCATTGTTTAGCAACTCATTAGAGCGTGCCTTGCAAAGGGCCATTATGTGCGTGAAGATTAGTCGGAAATATTTGAAAATAAAAAGTTAAACAAAAAGCTTTTCATCAGGTTGCAGCAATTCCGAGTTCAAAACAAAATAAACAAACTGAGTCACTTCCGTTTGAAAAACAAAAATATTTCCCGACACTGTAACAAGCGAAAAAACAAACTGAGTCAATTACAAAATAGCGGCCAGTTAAAAATAAGGTCACTAACAAATATGTAAACAAGAAGAAACTGTGTCAGGTAAGTTATTGACCGGGAAAAAGTGGCACTCACTTTGCTAAGACACGCACAAAACACACGAAACGAAAATACTGCAGAGAAATTAAACAGAGTGAGGAGCGATCACGCAACGCGTCCGATCGATTAGGCGGTAATTGGTAAATTGGTGGAGAGGTGCGGAAGAGTACTGCTAAGGTTCTTACGATTAGGCTGAATACTAAATTTAGGTACCGGAGAAAGTCGTTTGGAATTTTCTCTGGGATAGTTAGTGGGATTTTGTTAATTAGTATTTAATTTAGGGTTAGATGCAGAGGTCTTAACATACTTCTTAGTCCACCTAGAAATTTCGATAGTCCCGAAAGTCAAGATTTTGCTGAAGGGGTTACTGTTCGGAATGAAGATATTGAAGTTGCTGAATTTCCTTGCGTCCGAGAGTAACTTCAGGCAGCTAACAGCTAAAAAAGCTATGTACCCAGGAAACGTTGGCATTATGAGGGGCACCCATAAGAAGGAATGGAGTATGGTCGCTTCATGAAGATGAGTATTTGCTGAATAGCCTTTTTAGTCTCTGTTCCTATTCCGATACAGTCTTGGTGGTGCAAAATTTGTTAACCATAGATGCAGTGGGAATGGATTGGGATGACACGGTGGAGAACCATTGATGACAACACCAGCACCCATCGCCATATCGGGCTCGACCGAACCAACAGTAGCATCAACATCTGGAGCAGGCTGCGCCAAGGAGGAATGCGGGTTTGTAGGAACTACTTTCTCGGTTGATCGAGGTGGAGCTGCAGATGTTGAATCCCGGAGAGTGGGGCAGTTTCTTTTCGGAGATGTAGTTCCTGAATAAGCAGAATCCAAACCAGACAGAGCCTTTTGAAGTTAAACTCCTGATATCAGAGGCAACTGAGCCAATGAGTTCAAAGTTCCTTTCAATGGCTGTAGAGCACGAATCTAGATCCTGCTTGACGTGCCGGACACCGCGCCGAATGTCATCTATGATAGGCATTATTGACTCAGCAGGTTGGCCGATGAAAGGCGAAGGTGAACCAGACGCAGTTTGCATTATGCGAAGGTCATCCAAGGAAGCGGCGACCAGCCCGCCAAACTTCGAAGACAGCTCGTAAATCTTTTTGGAAAGCAACGACGACAACCTGCTCAAAACCTTATACAGTTTTGAATTTAAACATGCGTAGTCATCGGACAAAATCTGAAGTCCGACCAAGTTTGAAGATGTCTCGTTGACCTTATCTGCTATAAATGTTTGGTCGGTGGAGAGCGTAGCAACGACCCCTTCATGAGGCGTAAAACGTGACAGGGCCTAATATTTGAACAATCCCGTAAACATGCAGTAGCTGTGTCAATGTAAATAAACAACTAAGTCACTCAAAAAAAGGTCACTGAGAAATAAGTAAACACGCAGAAAATGTTCCAGGTAAGCTTGATTATTGCTGAAACAAGCACAAAACACACGAACCCAAAGTACTACAGAAAACTTGGACAAAGTGTATAGCGATCACGCAACGCGTCCGATCGATTAGGCAGCTATTGTGGAAATGTTGTATGATGTTGTGTTATGTTGTGTTTTTCCTAATAATAGTAGAATAATTATTTATTGTTGAAAGAATATCTTCGCCGCCCCCTAGGTATTGCTTCCGTACTTGGGTCGATGGGAGTAATTGGGGCGGCAATGAGCGGTTAAGCATCTTGAAGTGCGATTTTTTCATCTGAAAATGATGTTGGTATTCTGACCTTTCTGTGTTATTAGTGTTTGTACACCACTTAAGTAAGTAAGTAAGTAAAGTTTTTATTAACAAAATGCAGTAACATATCATATAGTGAGCCAAACAAAAAACAAAGTTCTACACCTGAACAAGTGGACTTTAATAATCCAAAAACACTGTTGTTACTCAACTGAACTTTATTAAGAGTTTATTCTACATATATACAAAAATTGGGTGCAAGCTTGCATTCTTGGTCTGTGGGAACAAATAAGTGCAAGCTTGCAATTTTACGTTTTACTATTTTGTGAGAAAATACGCAAGGTGAATTTAAATGTAACTTAATATTTTTGTTTGCTTAAAACTTATTCTGATGACTAAGTAATTTAAGTGTCTGGGAAAAAATTAATTTGTTAGTGAAGTTAATTTTACAGATTTCTACTATTTCCTTTTGGGTAAAAAACATTGATTTATGCTGCGTAGTGACTATGATTTATGAGCTTCTTGCTCATTCTCCCCTACTGTGTTGCATCTGCTACACAAAAGTCCTCCATGGTGAGTTGTGTTGAACGTGTTGCTGGAACTGGTTTGTTTCTCATGCCAACTTTCTTGTGGCAGCATGGAAGTGTTGCCCGTTGCTTGTAGGTAATGTAGGCGGCTCCAGTTAGTACTACCGCTAATAGCAAGTAACTGATTGTAAAGTGATGAACATCGTAGACACCTAGTTGTTCAGGGAACCTTTCTTGTGTTTGTAGGTTTTTAACCTCCTTGAGGATGTCATCTAATTCTATCTTGCTAGTACCAATGTACAAGGGTGGCGACTGATTGCTCCTTGATATGTTTCCAAATAAATGTTCCGTGAGATTTACGCTTGGTAGAAATGATGAACTGAGTCGACTTTGGTACAGCTTGTGTCCAGTTATGGTCATTGATGATTGCCTGATCATGCAGTCCTCCCTCAGTTTGATAATTCCGCTTCCTTCCAATGTATGAGGTTGAAGTTTATTGGCGCATATCACATTGAAAGTATATTCTTGGTCTAACGAAAAGAGCCATTCATTCGGTTGGTGCAGCTGAATCCAAAATTTGTATGGCTTGATAGTCTTTACTTTACATGCCTTTGATAGAGCGGGTTGATGATTCAAAAGTTCAATCTCACATCGGCTTATGTTGGAGTGCATGTTGTAGATAGGGTGGCTTTGCTTGCATAAGTAACTGTCCATGTCTAAGTGGTCACATTCGTCCACTTCTCGTTGAGTCATTGGATAGTATTGATCTTTATGTAGTCCTACTGAAATATACTCGGAACTTGGTTCAATAAAGACGAAACTATTGTTAGATGGTGTTGGTACAGGAATCATTTTATATAATTGATAAAACTCGTTTAGTAACAGAGGTATTTCTATGCTAAACAAAACACGGGTAGGCGTAACTCTACTCCTTACTGTTAGCAGTCTGTATATTAAAAGAATTTGATTTTCTTCCTTTCCGGGAATGGTTAAAGATGGTGGTAGATATGTCTGGATTGTTTTAATTTGTTGCTTTAATTGCATTGGCGTTACTAGCAATGGATTTATTTTCCCGTGTTGCAAGTCAATTAGTGTGTCCAGTATGGCATTCTGAGTTCTTTGACAGTTTTGCAGGATAAGCATCGTAAGTGTAGATAACGATGTGAACATTTGCGTTGCTCTGTGATCTATGTTGGTCTTTTCGATGTGGTGTGATAAATTTCTTATTTGCAAGTTAATTTCTTGAAATTGTGCTCGTATAGTGACATCATTCTTTTTAAAAATGTTGATCGTTGACTCCATGATCGAAGTTTGGTTTTTAATGAGGTCAAGCAAATGTTGTTCGTTAGCTCGTGTTTTATCGATTTCGGTGTTCATATATTCAGCGTATTCTGAGTCGAGTACTCCAAATAATTTGTTTGCGATGTTGCCCACAATATCTAAAACACCCCGCTTGTTTCTAGCGTGCTCATTTTGATGAATTTTTCGTAAAACCTCATTGTTTTCATCTATCTCCGTCAGCTGGTGTTGGAATTGACTTAGAATGTCGGTACAAAATGGCAAATCTACCGTAGTTGCGTTGCATACTTCCTTCATTAAACTCATGCTGTGTTTTACCCCATTTATTTCCATCCAGTATGTTTGAAGATCATAAAATGCCAAAATGTTCCAAGCACTGTTGATGATACGTACCTCACCTAGTTCTTCAAAATACAATCCTGGTTGTGTCTTAAATTTGGTAATTTTTATGGATTCCTGCTGTACTTGTCCCAAGATTGGAATGATTAGGAACGCTAATATACATAACAGCATAACCGTTGAACTGGATTGACTTCGTATGTTGGAATGTGCTCCTGTTAGATGGTCTTCATGAATTTCTGTTTTTGTCCTTTTGCTTAAGTTCGGCAATAAATCTGTTTTTGTGTTAGTAAGGCGTTTCATGAGTCTGACCTTAGCTTCTTTTTGCTGATCTACATCGACTAAATTCTTGTAGGGGGTTGTTACTGGTCTAATCTTCGTTCTCGTGTGGCGATGCATTGCTTTTGCTTGCCGTAACTCTTTTTGCAATAGCACATCATAGTCAACTGGTACGGAGTTGTTATGGTGTTGTTTCCCTTTTATAATTGTCGGTGATTGAACCAGTGTTTCAAATTGCCGTGCCGAACATGTTCCTTGGCTCACAGTACTTGATTTATGAGAGGGTTCCCATACCATACATAAAGCCGTAGTTTTTTGACTAACAGTAGTTGATGTATGCTGGGGTTCCCACAACGAATCTGAAGCCGTAGTTCCTTGACTTATAGTACATGTTGAGTGAGAAGAATTCGTGCTTACTTGTCCGGGTGGCTCTGGTGGCACAGTGCTAGCTGTTTGTTCTAGACAAGCTTCATTGTCACTCGTTGGCAATAGGCATAATTTGGTAATGGATCTTTTGGTAATGCAATTTTTCGTTCTTATTGTTGCTACCCTTACCATTCCATCCGAGCCTGGATGTACTTCTATTATTCTTGCTATAGGCCATCGAGCTGGTGGTAACTGCTCATCCTTCACGATAACTATTTGATCAGGTTTGAGATTTACTTCTTGTTTCACCCATTTTGGTCTTTCTTGCAGCCGTGATAGATATTCGGAAGACCACCTCTTCCAAAAGTCTTGGTGAAGTCTCTCTATGAGATTCCATCTTGTTAAGGATGTGATATTGGATTCTGTTAAATCCGCAGCGGGTGGAGCGAGAATTGATGATCCAATTAGGAAATGACCTGGAGTGAGCGTTGTTAAATCTTCTGGATCAGATGACATAGGACTTAAAGGTCTCGAGTTTAGGCATGCTTCAACCTGAACGAGGAATGTTGAAAGTTCTTCATAGGTTAACTTGTTTTCTCCAATCACTCGCTTGAGATGATGCTTAGTGGATTTTACGCCAGCTTCCCATAATCCACCAAAGTGGGGGGAAGAAGGTGGGATAAAATGCCAGGTGGTTCCTATGTGTGCAGCTTCTTGTACGAATTTGTTTGCGAAGTGTTTTTTGAACTCTTCCATTTTTACTTGTAAAATTTTGTTTGCCAATACAAAATTTGAGCCATTATCACTATATATGTTTTTAATAATGCCTCTTCTTCCAACACAGCGCTTGAAAGCGGCTATAAATGCCTCGGCTGTTAGATCTGTTGCTGCTTCCAAGTGAATGGCCTTGGTGGATAAACAGATAAATATAACAATGTACCCTTTCTGCGTTTTAGCTCCTCTGATCTTTGACGTGCGTATATTCAGTGGGCCAGCATAATCTACTCCAGTATTCGTAAATGGCCTCATAGGTAACGTGCGTGGCTTAGGAAGATTACCCATAAGTTGTTCGTTTGCTTGAGTTTTGTGACGAAAGCATATCACACATTTGTGCAAATGTTGTTTGATAGCACTCTGACCTTTTAAAATCCAATACTTTAATCGCGTATGAGCTAATGTTAACTGATTGCCTCCATGTAATGTCTCCTGATGTGATTGGCGAATGACCAGGGTGGTGATTGCATGTTTGTAAGGCAATATGATTGGATGTTTCTGGTCATAGTTGATTTCAGCATTGCAAAGTCTTCCTCCGACCCGTAATATGCCTTGATTATCAACAAATGGATGTAAGGACCGCAAAGGACTGTTTGTTTTTAGCTGTTTTTGTTTTTTAATTCTGTTTATATCTTCTGGGAATTCCTCCTCTTGCACTGCCTTAATTAGCAAATTGTTTGTTTCTTCTGTTTCTTCTGGTGTTATTGGTCCAAGTATTCTATTGTTTTTAAATTCC
The DNA here is from genome assembly GCA_964036015.1 of Leptarthrus brevirostris. Lineage (NCBI taxonomy): Eukaryota > Metazoa > Arthropoda > Insecta > Diptera > Asilidae > Leptarthrus > Leptarthrus brevirostris. The sequence continues at coordinate 84,202,364 of OZ038375.1, read as the reverse complement.
CTAGTATTTCTTTTGAAACGTAAACAATATGCTAGTATTCTGTTTAATTTCTTTATAGATGAGTACCTTAGTATTAGTTCACAAAGGAAACTTGTGTTGGAGGATACTTCCAGGAATGCCTGAACCTTTCTTGCTTCCAAATTTGTATATGGCTCTTCTGTTTGTGACAATTTTAAGGGGTTTTCTGTCAGCCATTTAGGGCCTGTCCACCATAATGAATGCTCCAGAAGTTGCGTTGGTTGAATACCTCGTGATGCGTGATCTGCTGGATTCTCATGGGATCTGATATGATGCCATTGGTTAGCCTTAAATACTGCGTGAATTTCGGACACCCGGTTAGCTACGAACGTCTTCCATTTGCTAGGATGTCCCTTTAGCCAGGCCAATACAACTGTGGAATCTGTCCATGCGTGAATTTCTGTAGTGTCTATTTCCATTGCCTTCGTGACCCTTTTAATTAGATTGGACACCAAAACAGCTGCACATAATTCCAATCGAGGTAAAGAGAGCTTTTTGTTGATCGGTGCTACCTTGGATTTTGCGGCTAAGAGTGTAACTTTGATTTTGCCAGTATTGTCGCTTGTCCTGATGTAAACGACGGCGGCATATGCCTTTTCCGAGGCATCGCAAAATCCGTGAATTTCCCTTATGGTGTTTTTACTCGTCTGATGTATCCAACGAGGTATCTGAAGACTTTGTAAGACCATTAGATTGTTTTTGAATTTGGTCCATTTTTCTGCTAATTGCTGGGGTAGTTGGTCATCCCAATTCAAACCTGCCAGCCACAACTCTTGAAACATGAGTTTTGTTAGAATAGTGGTAGGTGTTAACCATCCAAGCGGATCAAATATTTTTGACGCTTCAGATAGAAAACTCCTTTTTGTTGGTGGCGTTTCAGTAATAGGCAATTTTACTTTAAACGTAAATACGTCATGCTGAGGATGCCATTGTATTCCTAATGCCTTAATGGATTCGGACGTGTCACCACTTAATTGCATAGGTTTCATCTCTATGTTGTCCTGTGGAAATTGACGAAGAAGTTGAGGGCAATGGCTAGCCCATTTTCTTAATCTAAATCCTCCAGAATCCAACAAATTGGTTAGTTGTTGTATAGCGATTTTTGCCTCTGTTAATGTATCGCAACCTGAGATTAAGTCGTCGACATAGAAATCACGATTTGTTATTTCTGCTGCTATTGGATAGTTGATCTGTTCGTCTTGTGCTAATTGCAGAAGCGTTCGCACTGCTAAATAAGAAGCTGAGCGTGTTCCGTATGTCACTGTGGTTAACTGATATTCTTTAATACTTTCTTGTGGTGAGTTCCTCCATAAAATGCACTGAAATTGTTGGTCAATCTGAGCGACTTCAATCTGTCGGTACATTTTTTCAATATCCGCCTTGAACGCAAACCTGTGTTTTCGCCAGCGCAAGATGATGTCAAACAGTTCATGTTGTAACGTGGGCCCAGTAAGTAATTTATCATTTAAACTGAGTCCTGAACTAGACTTTGCAGACGCATCGAATACTACGCGTAGCTTAGTCGTAGTACTGTCAATTTTATAAACAGCATGGTGTGGTAAGTAGAAATGACTTCTATTATCTAGGAACTGTAGCTCTCGAAGCTTCATATGACCTAATTTCAGATATTCGTCCATAAAGGCTCTATATTCTCTTTCCAGGACCGGGTCTTTTTCAAATTTCTTTTCTAGCCCAAGAAGTCTGGCAACAGCCTTATGTCTCGATTCACCTATAGGATGATCTTGCAATGCATCGTTAAAGGGCAAACGTACTATGTATCTACCCTCCTCTCGTCGGCGAACTGTGTTTTCATACAGTGTTTGACATTTTTGATCATCGTCAGACAAGTGCTTCTCTGCTGGCAGTTCTTCTAACTCCCAGAATTTTCTGAGCTGATCTTCAATATTTGCTACAGTACAAAGAATAGATTCAAAACTAAATTTGTTGGTCTGAACCTTCCCCGACAGTATCCACCCTAATTTCGTATGTTGGGCTATTGGGGTTCCTTTCGGGCCCTTAATAACATTGGTGAGCAATATGTCGGTAAATAAATCGGCTCCTATAATTAGATCGATTTTTCCTGGTTGATTGTATGTGGGGTCTGCTAATACCAGATCTTGAATGTGTGAGCAGTGCTCCAAATGAATTGGTTGTGCAGGAATGTTATTGGTGAGTTTCTTCAAGATTAGCGCTATTGTTCTGCATTCAAACTTGGAAGGAAATCTCGGTCTGACTATTAGCTGGATAGAACTACGTACAGTTTCTGTGCAGTTTTTGCCTATGCCGTCTATGGTAATGACTACTGATGACCTCTTTAATCCAAGCTGTTGAGCTGCATTTTCTGATACGAATGTTGCCTGCGAGCCTTGATCAATCAATGCTCGTAGTGTCACGAAGCTTCCGTTCGTGGCGGCGACCTTTACCATTGCTGTAGCTAGCATTACTTCAGTTTTTGTGGGCATTGACTCAGCATGCGCTAGGTGCGATCCAACTGCATTTGCTTCCCTTTTATCAGTAATGGTGGAGGTGGTTGTTCCTGATTCGGAAGTAGAGACGTTGTCTGTTTGCTTCCCTTCTATGTGAATAAGCGTGTTATGTCGCTTATTGCAGATTCTGCATGTATTGCGGCTCTTGCAACTGTAAATGTCGTGTTCTGGGTGCAGACAATTGACACAAAGTTTATGGGTTTTAACATGTTCTCTGCGTTTAAGATTGTTCATGTTGCGGAATATTTTACATCCGTACACATGGTGATTGCTCTTGCACAATGTACACCTTTGATAACTATCTTTGTTAGGAAATGGTTTAGTTTTACCGTTTGGGTTTTGACGTATGACGTGACTACTTCGTGCAATCCTTTGATTGATAGTATCCTTTTTTCCTATTGTTTCTAGTGTCTGGAACCTGAATTCAAGAAATGAAAAGAATTCTTCTAGAGATTGTATTTCTCTTGGATTCTTCAAGCGTTCTTCGTAGTGCCTGTGACTCTCTTTGTCCAATTTCTGGATCAAGATATGTAGTAGAATTGGTCCCCAGTCTTCGGTTTTTACCTTGAGATTTTTAATAGCTCCCAGACATTCTTTAGTGGTATCATGCAACAGTTTTAAATTGCTTGCTGATTCCGATTGAGATGTTGGCAATGTTAGTATACGTTGCAATTGACTGGCTAGTAATAATCTTGTGTTGCTATACCTCTTGTTTAATAATTCCCAGGCTATATCATAATTATCGTCCGTAATTTTTAAGTGTTGCAGCATCTTACTGGCTTCATCTACTAGATTTGATTTTAAGTAGTACATTTTTTGGGCCTTTCCCAAGCCAGCATTGTTATGGATTAGCTGCTTGAATAGATCTTGGAATGAGCTCCAATTCTTGTAATCACCATTAAATTTTGGCACTTGCAATGGTGGCAGTTTAATTTTTTGAGGTTGCGGCTGATTAGTTAAAATGTTTGGCTCTCTCTGTCCTTCTGACGCATCATGTGCTGTTTGAAGTTTGATAACTGTCTCTTGATATTTGTCTTCAAGAGCTGAGTAATCGTTGTTTAGAAGATACGCATTGTCTTCCTCGTGTAATGTGAGATTAGACATTACTTCTATGTGATGAGATGCCATTGAGTTCCAATAGTTGTTAAGCATTTGCAGCTTATGTGCATAATATGCCTTCGGGTGAGCCATTGACTCTTCGTTTTGAATTTTTTCTATGAAACTCAGCAAAAGTGCTTTGTTTGTTTGTTGCCTTTGAATTCTTACATAATTTTCAGAGTGTCGTTCTGAGACTTTATCATTATTCAGAGCTTTAGGAATGGCTCCAGTTTTAGGGCCTTCTGTTTCACTTGATTTGCTGCTGAGTGGATTTGTTAATACCTCCTTTAATTTTGCTTCCATCATGCTCTTTGTAATTTCATATGTTTCTTTAATTTTCTGATAGAAATTACTGATGAAGTAGACATGTTTAGGGTCGAAGCCTTTAATTTGTTCTAACGTTTCGTTATTTTTGTGAAACTTTTCCCACTTATCATTGACGTCTTGAAGTCGTTTCTTCAAGTACAACTCTGTTTTGCGAGAATCAGAGTCTTTTCTATAATTTGTTAAAATTTTCAGGATCTCATCTCCGATTTGCTTTTGCTGTTCTGCGCATTCCTCAATCAATTCTTCATTAGCAGAAGCATCCATTGTGGGATCTCCTCCTTCTGCCATTTTTTGCTGCTGTGATAGAAGCGATGCAGCACTTGCTTACGATTTGGAAAAGATACGAGTTTACTTCAGCAGATACTAAATCCACCGCTACTTAATGGAGCTGCACTTCAATAGAGCAGCCACTGCTGCCGGTTTGGCTGAAAGAAAATCTGCTGCTGCAATTCAATAGAATACAGCCACTGCTTCCGGTTTTGCTGCACTGCAATAGACTAGAGCTACTGCTTCCGCTGGGCTGACTGAATTTTGCTGATGTGCAAAATTGGGAGAACAGCACCGATGTAGTTGTCTTCAGGTAACCTTGATGTTATCTCTCGCCAAAGGTTCGGTTGACTTTATGACGATGATCTCGATTGTATGGTTTTTCTTCCAGCTGAGGTTAATTCTGATGTCACTGCCGTTGACTTCTTTGGGTTCAGTGTTGAATAGTTGATACTCTGTCCCGTGCACATCTGTATTGCAAGGATTGTATCAGATGTTGTTGCTGCTTTTCACTGCTGGAATCAGGAGGTTGACGTAATGACACCTGCTATGAATAGTTATCTGGAAAAGAAATGGTTGTTAAGCTTGGACTGCGTGGTCAAGCTTTGGTTATCTAGTCCCAGTAGCTACTGCTGCTGACTCCAACAGTTGATTGTGCTTGTATATTGGGCAGCGAAAACCACTGCTTTTGCTGCTGTTCACTGGGGTGATGACGAAATGTCGCTTGCTCCAGTAAGTGGCTTGCAGCAACTGTACTTTTGTTCACTTATTAAATGAGAACTTGAAAAAAAGAGAAAAAACTAACGCCTATGCAGCCTCACATAGGAAATTTAGGCTTTGTCCCGTTAGTTTTCCTTTTGCTCGAAGGACCATGAACAAGTGGACTTTAATAATCCAAAAACACTGTTGTTACTCAACTGAACTTTATTAAGAGTTTATTCTACATATATACAAAAATTGGGTGCAAGCTTGCATTCTTGGTCTGTGGGAACAAATAAGTGCAAGCTTGCAATTTTACGTTTTACTATTTTGTGAGAAAATACGCAAGGTGAATTTAAATGTAACTTAATATTTTTGTTTGCTTAAAACTTATTCTGATGACTAAGTAATTTAAGTGTCTGGGAAAAAATTAATTTGTTAGTGAAGTTAATTTTACAGATTTCTACTATTTCCTTTTGGGTAAAAAACATTGATTTATGCTGCGTAGTGACTATGATTTATGAGCTTCTTGCTCAACACCTAAAACTAAAAAGTATCATATTTATTGTAATAAATAATAATAACTAATTTATTATTCAAAATTCAAAAATATATGTAGAAAAATACTAATTTAAGGAACAATGAAAGAAATATAAAAAGAAGAAAAAAAACTAATAAGACATTGACTACGGTCGTCTGTCACGATTGGCATGCATTTATGTAAATAATTGTTTTCAATAGGTACTAACTTTAGCGCTCGATATTGGCAAGATATATCAAATAATTTGTATATGTCATAATAAGATTAATAATATATAAAAAACGAAAAAAAGAAAAAAAACAAGTGTGATAGCAGGAAAAGGATTACATTCAGGGAAGGTAGACAAAAAGAGAAGGGAAAAATAACAGCTCGATACTAATGGACGTATATGTGTATGTATACTGACCTAACTTTTGTCTATGAATTATATTCTTCTATTAGCATTTTGCGATATTTAAATGCACCACTGCAGTAGTTGAACAAGGCCAACCAATCCTTACCATTCAAGAACTCTATCACTTCGCTGCGGTTAAGAACCGCACTACTATGACTTAAAAGTAGGGCATATGCCAATAAAGTGCACCGTATCCTCATCTTGCTCTAAGTTACAGATAGAGCATAAGGACGAACCTTCGACCCTGAACGGGTTCGTATTGAGCCAAATCAGACCGCCTCTACACAAAAAAGCAAATTTTATAAGTTTTAGGCTATACTTGTCGTTAAAATAACTAGCATTTTCATCCCAGTGGTGTCTTAAATCGGGGTACAAAGCATGCCTGACGCTTAGTCTCGCCTGCTCCAAGCATTTATCCCAACTCCATTCAACCTCTTTTAACCAAATTTCTTCGAGGCATGTATTAAGGGAGGCAGGATTGACGGCAACGCCATGCTTATCTGCTAGCTCACAGAGATTACTGTACCAGAGATACTGTTACCAGATGTGCAAGAATCCTTGGAAGTCTATGGTTGGGCATTGTTATCAATACCTTAGTTAAGTACTTGTAGTGCAGTCTCAAAGTATCCAGCGAGGCAATGGGTAGATTCGATTCCAAATGGACCATATAATTAGGAGTTTGTGGTGGCAATCCCAGCAACTTTTTTACAAAAAAACGTAAAAGTTTATCAACTTCGTCAAACAATACAAAGCCCCATACCTGTGCCGCATAAGCCATGATTGCTCGGTACGTGGCATTGTACAGATTAAACTTGTCTGATATTTTTATTGTGTGGTTCTGAATAAAGGTTCCCCAAGCAATATTCATACTATTTTTCGCTAAGGTCAGTCTCTCTTTAACATGTCTAGTAAAAACTAACTTTGGGGTAAAAATCACGCCCAAGTATTTATACTCTTTCGTTATCTCGACTTCAATTCCACCAAATGACCACCTCTCGTTTCTATCCCTAACGCCGCCGCCTTTTGAACAGATAAGTATTTTAGTTTTTGCCAAGTTCACCGTTAGATTCCATTGCTTACAGTATTTCTCTAAATTATCAATCATGCTTTGCAGTCCAATAGGTGAATCGGAAATGCAAACCACGTCATCAGCATACATCAAAAGACGAACATGAACCCCTTCTACCGTGATTCCGCCGCCCAGTGCATCATGCAGATCGTTTATAAATAGCGAAAATAGCAGCGGACTCAGCGCGCAACCCTGCCGAACACCCGCTACCGTTTCAAACCATTCGCTGTGCGTCGATCCGTTCCAGACTGCAAACTGTGTTCTCGCGTACAAACCCTTTAAAATATTTATAACTTTGGTTGAGATTCCTAAATTATACAGCTTAAAGAATAAAGCGTTTCGATCGATGGAATCGAATGCGCCGCTGAAATCGACGAATAAGCAGTAAATTTTTTTCCTGCCCTTACTCCACGCAACATTTATCAAATTATAAAGGTTAAAGATGTTGTCTATTGTTCCATAACCCCTTCTGAACCCTGCCTGGAACTCGATTAAAATGTCCTTCGATTCCACATACTTGGTTAATCTTTCTAATATTACACTACAAAAGAGCTTTTGCACCGCATCTATGAATACGACGCCTCTGTAGTTCTGTGGGACATTTACGTCGCCATGCTTATAAATGGGAAAAATTAAGGATCGTGTAAAGCTTTCTGGGACTATTCCTGAGACAAAAATGTGGTTAAAAGCATTAACCAAGCATTGCAAAAAATTATCAGGGGCGTGCTTATAGAATTCAACTGGAATACTGTTCGGGCCAGCAGCTTTGTTGCCATTTGCTCTGAGCAGTGCCGCTTTAAGCTCGCTAAGCTCTATCTCCGCATCAAGGTCATCATACACTATAAATGGCGCGGCTAAATGCTGCTGGTTTGCACATGAAGGTCTATTCAATAACGATTAGAAATAGTAATGTAAGTCATCCAGCGGCAGCCTAACCCCAATGCTGAATTTCTGACCCTTTAGCACTTTGACCAGATTCCACCAGTCCTTGGCGTCTTTTACATTTGCCAGACGGTCTCCTAAATTTGCAAAGTAGGAATCACGTTTAGCTTTACATAAAACGTTATATCTTTGGTTTGCCTTCATGTACAGCTCTTTATTAAATGCTCTACAGTTTTTCCGAAAAATATTAAGGAAGCTGAAAGACATACTCCTCGCCCTTAGACATTCGGCGTCGAACCATGGTCCACCACTTAAGATGCTGGAGTGTAGTTGGTAAATACAGTTCCGAGAATAAATCTACCATAATTTGATGGAGAGTTTGCATCTTGGCGATCAGTTCATGACCTGTTTGTCTCATTGATACATAATAGTCCGCAATTGTCAGAGGTGCAAAAACTTCATGACTTGAAAGGATGCTTAAAAGGAGATGCTGAGCGAATATTGAGGCATGTTCCTATCACCAGGCAGCAACATCAACAATTGAAAATACGACAGCAAAATTATCTAAGTGGAGTACGACAGGAAAATCATTAGAGTGAAACTACGACAACAAAAGAACACAACACACAATATTGGTCGACGTAATTATGGTCGGGAAATTTGGAGGGCCGCAAAAGTATTTTCTCTATAATAAATAATTATCCTACTATTATTAGGAAAAACACAGCATCAGTAAATGTACCAGTTTCCACAAATTTGACAACAATATTAACGTAAGTACGGTTTCAACTGCTATTCTATCTTAAGTGCAGGACCAACAGTAATATGTAACTCAAAAAAATGGCCAATAGTGTATACAAACTTTGTACAAAACTTCATCTCCAATCTCAAGTACCATAAAGCATAATTTTCAGGAGAAGAAATCGCGCTTCAAGATGCTTAACACCTTATTGCCACGCCTATTGTCTATAATAAATAATTATCCTACTATTATCAGGAAAAACACTATATCAATAAATGTACCATTTGTCACAAAACAACAATATTTACGCAAGTACGGTTTCATTCCCTACTCCAGCATCTTAAGCGCAGGACAAAAAATACTATAATGGAAAGATGGCTAAATTTATTTGTTTATTTAAGCTTAATACAAGCTATAACAGAATAATACAAAAATACTGAAAATAAATAATACAAGCTATAACATAATACTAATACCACAAGCTATAATAAATGATAAGTCATAATAAATAGTATAAGCTACGGAGAAAAAGTCGTTGACTTTTCGTAGCACCCTGTTGATTCAGTCGGAAAAGGGGAGTGGACGTAAGGTTGCGGGGACTGGTATAGATAGGTAAAGATTGCAGGATTGAAGGGCAGTCTATGGCAATAGTTAATAGCTGCTGTATGGAGAGAATGTCGGAAGCAACACGACTTTCTTAGGAGTGGTAAGTCGATCAGTTTCAGACGGTTTTCATAAGGTGGAAGGAAGGTTAAAACTGTCTACCTACGGAAGATCACGTAGAGCAAAGCGAAAGAACCTACTCTGGACAGATTCAATCCTGTAAATGTGAGTTGCTGTGACCATATCTGGCTGGCATATTCAAGGTGTTGCGCGCTTGGACCGACACTGCTGCTGGATGATTGCCCAAGGCAGGCTATGACTCTGGATGACATCAACTGAAAGTCAGCCGATGTCAGCCAGGATCACGGCCTCCGCTGGACATTCATCTGCCAGCAGATGCTTGGGCAGAGATGGAGGATGGCATGCTGGTATCGCTAGCTATGCAATAGAGAGGAGGGGTTCAAAAAGGGATGCCATCTCCGCCCGCGGTCGCGCAACAAAAGCAAGAAATCATGCCTAGGATGGGAAGGGTAAGACGAACCGAAGAAAAAATTTAATTTTAAAGAAATAAAAAAACCAAAAAGGAAAGGGAAAATTAAACCGCGAAAATAAGAAAACTAAGAAAGAAAAAAATAACCAAAGAGGATTTTAAATAAAAAAAACCAAAACCAAACAGGGAACAGAACAGGAGGAAGAGGATACGAGCAGGCGTTGCTCGACTTACCGGATATCGTTGGGGGAGTCTGGTGTCCTGACTCCCCTTACCTGGCCCATGCCCCAACCGCCCTATGCACCTAGGGGGCCTATGTCGACTAGATGCCCTTCTAAAAACCTGAAAAGAGAGAGGGTCACTCACCTCATCGTGAGGACCCCGCCCACCGACGTAGCGATGATTGTGGCCGCCCTACGGAAGGACGACGAGGAGAGAGAGAGAAGAAAAGAGGTGTTTACATTAGGCTCATGTTTTCGATTTTTATTTCAAGAAAAGGAACAAAAAAAGTTTTATAAAAAAAGAATATTTTTTTTGGAAATACCGAGATACCCCCTCCGTGGGATGGCACAAGACCGTCTAGCATAAGGCTAGGGCCTATTTACCCCGTTGCAATGGGGCTCTGAGGAAGTCACCTATCTCAAGTTTACTTTTGCGAAGATTGTTCATTCACTCTTGCGAAGATAGTGTATTCAATTTTGGCGAAGATAGTTTATTGTCATTAAATTTCTTTAGGTAATCTCAAAACAAGAATCGGCATACACACATGTAGAAATTTACTTTCGCGAAGATAGTTTATTCATTTTTGCGAAGATAATTTATTGTTATAAAACATCAAAAAGAATCGTCGTTAACATATAAATAGAAATTTACTTTTGCGGAGATATCTTATTCACTTCTGCGAAGATAGTTTCCTGTTATTACATTTTTCAGGCAATATCAAAACAAAATAATCCTAACGTATATAGAAGATTGTTTATTCACTCTTGCGAAGATAATTTATTGTTATTAAATATAATAAAAAAAATCGTCATACACATCTATCGAAATTTACTTTTGCGAAGATTGTTTATTCACTTTTGCGAAGATAGTTTATTCATTTTTGCGAAGATAGTTTATCCATTTTTGCGAAGATTGTTTCTTGTTATCAAATTCAATAAACTTTATAAGTAAAATCAAAACCAAAAACCGTCATAAACACATATATAACTTTAATTCGGCGAATATAGTTCCTTGTTATTAAAATTCTTTAGGTAATGTCAACACCCAAATCGGCGTAAGCATGAATCGAAATTATGAAATTCACTTTTTTTTGCTAGGCTAGTTTATTCACTCTTACGACGATAGTTTATTGTTAATTTTATTTAAATGTTATAGATAATATCAAAAAAAAAGGTAGGCATAAACACATATATAACTTTAATTCGGCGAATATAGTTCCTTTTTATTATGATTCTTTAGGTAATGTCAACACCCAAATCGGCGTAAGCATGTATCGACATTATGAAATTCACTTTTTGCTAGGATAGTTTATCCACTCTTACGAAGATAGTTTATTGTTAATTTTATTTAAATGTTATAGATAATATCAAAAAAAGGTAGGCATAAACACATATATAACTTTAATTCGGCGAATATAGTTCCTTGTTATTAAAATTCTTAAGGTAATGTCAACACCCAAATCGGCGTAAGCGTGTATCGCAATTATGAAATTCACTTTTTGCTAGGACAGTTTATGCACTCTTACGAAGGTAACTTATTGTTAATTTTATTTCAATGTTATAGATAATATCAAAAAAAGGTAGGCATAAACACATATATAACTTTAATTCGGCGAATATAGTTCCTTGTTATTAAAATTCTTTAGGTAATGTCAACACCCAAATCGGCTTAAGCGTGTATCGACATTATGAAATTCACTTTTTGCTAGGATAGTTTATGCACTCTTACGAAGATAGTTTATTGTTAATTTTATTTAAATGTTATAGATAATATCAAAAAAAGGTAGGCATAAACACATATATAACTTTAATTCGGCGAATATAGTTCCTTGTTATTAAAATTCTTTAGGTAATGTCAACACCCAAATCGGCTTAAGCGTGTATCGACATTATGAAATTCACTTTTTGCTAGGATAGTTTATGCACTCTTACGAAGATAACTTATTGTTAATTTTATTTAAATGTTATAGATAATATAAAAAAAGTAGGCATGAACACATATAGAAATTTAGTTTTTGCGCATATAGTTCTTGTTATTAAAATTCTTTAGGTAATGTCAACACCCAAACTGGCTTAAGCGCATATTAAATTATGAAATTCACTTTTTTCTGGGATAGTTTATGCACTCTTACGAAGATAGTTTATGGTTAATTTTATTTAAATGTTATAGATAATATAAAAAAAAGTAGGTATAGATACATATAGAAATTTAATTTTTGAGCATATAGTTCTTGTTATTAAAATTCTTTAGGTAATGTCAACACCGCAACTGACTTAAGCGCATATTAAATTATGAAATTCACTTTTTGCTATGATACTTTATGCACTCTTACGCAGGTAGTTTATTGTTAATTTTATTTAAATGTTATAGAGAATATCAAAAAAAGCAGGCATAAACACATATATAACTCCAATTTTTTTTGCGCATAGAGTTCTTGTTATTAAAACTCCTTAGGTAATATCAACACTGATACATAACGTCATATTGGGTTCAATTGCACCCCAAAAACACAAAAAAACAACAACAAACGACTCACCCCCTTTGCTGATTCTACGTCGAGCAACTTACTGTTATCTGAGATTGTTAATTTGGTGTTCTTTTGTTTTAAGTCTCCTTTAGCATTTGTTGGTTTCGTCTTTGAGCAACCTCTATGAAAGGGTCACTTTGATCACCTTCCTTGACCCTCACGACGCGCAGCCGATCAGGTTATCATACATCATTTCCGGCGGATAATTTTAGCGCTTTTCTCCTATAAACTGATAAAATCCAACACCAAAAAAAAATTTATCGCATTTTCTCTATTGCAGCGAAATTTATTTGCCAATTACGTTGCTGTGCCGTGCCATCTTTCAAGAATCAAAACTGGGGAACATGTATTCATTTATTCCTTCATAACTGCCTAATCGATCGGACGCGTTGCGTGATCGCTCTTGTCCAAGTTTTTCTGCAATTCTTTCGGTTCGTGCATATCTCAGCAAATAATCATTAATTTACCCGACACAGTTTTCTCAGTGACCTCTTTTTTAGTGCGGCTCAATTTGTTTGTTAACATTGTGACAGTTTCTGCATTGTTTACATACTTCTCAGTGACCTTTTTATTCTGTGACTCAGTTCTTTATTTATATAATTGTGAATTATTTTTGCTTTGCACGCGGAATTGCTTTAATCTGGTGTAAATCTTCTTAATCTACTTAACTTTATATTTCTGTGACAATAATTTTCACGCGTAATGGCACTTTGCAAAGCGTGCTCCAGTGAGTTGATCAATGTTGGTGTGGCTTGTGATGGCATTTGTGGTGATATTTTCCATGACACTTGTCTTAAGGCCGCCACTGGTCTATCAACCTGTAAGGATTGCTTTAATATTAGGCCATGTCATGTATTACGCCTGATGAAAGAAGTCGTCGCTACGCTCTCCACCGAACAAACATTTGTTGCGGATAAGGTCAAAGAGATATCCTCAAACTTGGCCGGTTTTCAAGTCAAGTTTTGAAGTCTTAAATAGTGATTCTTCGATGCTGTCCAACAAGATTTGCGAGGTTTCATCGAAGTTTAGCGGGCTGGTAGCTTCCCTGGATGATTGTCGGACAATGCAAACTGCGACTGGTTCACCATCTTCCTCCAACGGACAATCTACTGAATCTATAATGCCGGTCATAGACGATATTAGGCGTGGTGTCCGGCACGTCAAGCGGGACCTAGATTCATGCTGTACAGCTATTGGGAGAAACTTTCAACTCATTGACTCAGTTACCTCTGATGTCAGGAGCCTAACTTCAAAAGGCTCTTCATCTTCTCATCTGCATGACGACATAGCTACTTCTAGTTTAGATGCTGCTTCTTCAGAAACTACATCTCCGAATAGGAAATGTCTCACTCTACAGGATTCATCATCTGCAGCTCCTCCTCAATCAACCGAGAAACCGGTTCCTACAGACCCGCATTCCTCCTTGGTGCAGCCTACTCCAGTTGTTGATACTACTGTTAGTCCGGTCAAGGCCGACATGGCGACGGGTTCTGGTGTTATAATGAACTTTGGTCAAGCTGGTGTTATGATAAACTCTCCGCCAGTATCATCTCAGTACACATCCACCGCATCCATGGTTAACAAATTTGGCACCACCTGGACTATAACGGACTGGGAACAAAGACTACTAAGACTAGGAAGCAAATACACATCTTCATCAAGTGACTATACTCCATTCCTTCTTAAGGGTGCCCCTCACAACGCCAACGTTTCCTGGGTACATAGCTTTTTTACTCGGAATTTTGCATTCATCCCAGTTAGCTGCATGAAGTTACTCTCGGACACAGAGAAATTCAGCAACTTCAAGATCTCCATCCCGAAAAAGTACGTGTGGCTCATCACTAACCCCTCCAGCAAAATCTTCACTCTCGGGACGATCGAAATTTCCAAGTGGACTAGGAAGTATGTTAAGTTTAACCCTAAGCCCTCTGCATCTAAGTCTAAATTAAATATTAATAAACCAAATCCGACTAACTATCCCAAAGGTAATTCCAAACGTCCTTCTCCCATACCTAAATTTAGCATTCAGCCTAATCGTAAGAACATTAGTACTAGTAATAACACAGTCTCTCATCACTCTTCCGCACCTCTCACCTTTAGCCATAAACCTAGTAATCCTAACTCCAATTGGCAGTTCAAAATGTGAGTATTTCCAAACTTTAATGTAAGTACCCCAGTCAGTATCCTAACTTTATATATTCTCACACTCTTAACCCCTCGGTTCCACTTACACCGAAGCCCTCGAACACTTCCATCCCAGCCGTCAACCCTACCACCACTGATTTAAGTTCTGTACATCCAGCACCCACCTAACCATGCACATCCAACTTCTTCCGTGTATCCACCTAACCACATGCCATCAATTTCCGACCACCCCACCACCTCTGCTTCGATTTCCGTCAGTCCCACCCCTCCACTGTATACACCAAACCTGGCACCCGCTACTTCCTCCGCATGCCCACTTAATTACAAGCCATCATCCTCCTTCACTATCGCCCCATCTCAAACTACTTCTACCTCCACTAATTCGCCCCTTCTGCTAACCAAAACTATTTCATCCCAACATCACTCATTTATCGATCCGCTAATCCCACCTACAGTTAAATTGACTTTGCGCTCTGCGGATTCGACCGATGGATTCAATATTCCTTCCCATAAGGTTTCAGAAGATCTATCCACCTATGCTGCGTACGTCAGTTCTCGCCGCATTTCCCATCTTCAAAAAAGTCGCAACGACTCCTTAAACTACTTTCGCTCCTAACCCTCCCGCTTTCCCAATTTCTGACCTCCCCCTTAATGCACCTGCGGTCTCCGATCAAGCACCTCTCCCAGCAGCTTGTCAGTCTATTACCAGAACGTCAGAGGACTTCGCACTAAAACATCTAACATTTTTCTTAACTCCCACAAATTCCCGCACGATATCTTTGCCTTAACTGAAACCAATTTAACACCAGGAATTCTGGACAACGAACTGTTCCCTTCAAACTATACTATCTTCCGTGTCGACGGTTGCGTAGGCACCAATGATCCACCAGGTCGCGGGTTTCTCATAGCTGCTCAGAACCGTTATGACGCTACCCTGCTAAAGACCTCCGACACTACAATATCAGAATTTGTATGTATCAAATTAGCACTAAATAAGTGTCTTCTGTACATTCTTTGCTGTTACATTCGTCCCTCTCAACCTCTAGAAGCCTACGAGCCCCTAATTGAAGCGATCGACACCCTGCTTGAGAACGCTAACGCCTCTGATGAAATTATTTTATTGGGTGACTTTAACCTCCCCCGTATTCAATGGTCATTGTCTGAGGACTGTTCCCACTTTGTACCCCTTAACACCTCTTCGGCCAAAGAAACCTATTTTACTGATCAGCTCTCCGTTTCTGCTCTCTTTCAAGTAAGTGGTATCAGGAACTTTCTGGACAGACAATTAGACTTAATCTTTTCTTCAGGCCCAGTTAACTCGCTTGTCGTGGAAAGCAACCATCTCCTCTCCTCTCTCGATCGTCACCATCCTCCCCTCTTCCTCGTTTTCTCCTACGAACACCCTCATACCCTTTCAAGCTCCGAGTCTTCTCTTTCCTTCAATTTTCGCAAGGGCGACTTTGAAAAATTAAATCACTTGCTCCTCAACTCTAACATTGGCACTATATCTCAACATTTTCCAGTCGACGTTGCTATAGAAGCGTTCTATTCGGAAATATACGCTTGTCTTGAACAATCTATTCCCCTTTTTCCTCGTAAAAACTACTCCTCATCCCCCGTATGGTACGACAAAGAATTACGCTCTCTCCGCAGCAGGAGTAATAAACGTTGGCAAACTTTTCTTCTATCCCAAACCGAGTCTGACTATTCTTCCTACCTATCTGCTTATATCTCTTTTTCGGAACGTTGTGATACCCTCTACCAGGAGTATCTCCAACGGATGGAAACTAGCCTCATATCCGACCCCAAGCGTTTTTATCACTTTATTAATTCCAAGAAGAAATCCAATGGTTACCCCTCTACCCTAAAGCTTGAGAATACCTCTTCATCTGATCCTCAAGTTATCGCCAACCTTTTTGCAAACTTCTTCAGTAAATCTTTCAGCGACAATTCCCGACAACTTGACCTTAACTACTTCTCATTCTTGGACAAATGCACTCAAACGTCGTTTACGTCTTTCGACCCTGATCCCGAACTAATCGCCGCCAGTATCAACGGGCTTGAGGACGACTTCAACCCAGGTCCTGACGGCATTCCGGCCATCGTTCTAAAAAAGTGTGCCACGCATCTAATTCAACCCCTTACCTTGCTATTCCGCCTCTCGGTCACTCAAGGGGTTTTCCCTCAATTATGGAAAAACTCGTATATTATTCCCATCTTCAAAAAAGGTTGCAAAAACGATGTGTCCAACTACAGACCCATCGCTAAATTATCATCCATACCTAAACTATTCGAAAAATTTGTCTATGACTCTATGTTCTTCCACTGTAAGTCTATCTTCTCCCTCTCCCAGCATGGCTTTCTCAAAGGAAGATCTACTACCACCAATCTTACTGACTTCGTCTTCAAGACACTATGTGCTCTGGAAAACGGTAAAGATGTTGATGTTATTGCCACCGATTTTAGTAAAGCCTTCGACAAGATCTCCCATAATGTTATCTTGTTCAAACTTGATCGCCTAGGCTTCCCCTCCCGATTCATCTCCTGGATTCAATCCCACCTCAACAACCGTCGCTACAATGTTCTTTTCAGTTCATCCATTTCTAACCCTATTGTCGCTCGTTCCGGCGCCCCCCAGGGCAGCCACCTCGGTCCACTGATCTTCATCCTTACAATAAATGATGTTGAATGCGTCATCAATCACTCAGAGCTGTCCATTTATGCTGATGACATGAAAATAATTAAACATATCTCCTCCACAACCGACTCTCTTCTCCTGCAAAAAGATCTCGATTCCTTCACCACGTGGTGCATGAAAAACTTTCTTGAACTCAATGTCTCCAAATGCCAGTCCATCTCTTATTCCCGCAAGCGTCTTACCACCACCCCGAGAGTTTACATGCTAACCGATGTACCGGTCCCTATTGTTACCTCTTTGTGTGACCTTGGAATAATCTGTGATAGGGAACTCAACTTCCGTTCTCATATTGACAGCATAATTAACAGAGCTAACTCCGCGCTAGGGTTTGTGATGCGCTGGTCTAGAGAGTTCTCCATTCCATATGTTTCCAAATCTCTCTATATCTCCTTCGTTAGACCTCTCCTTGAATATGCCAGCCAGGTATGGTCACCTACACAAACAACCCATATCAAAAGGATTGAATCCCTCCAGCGTAGGTTCGTTCGCTTCGCTCTACGTGATCTCCCGTGGGCAGACAGATTCAACCTTCCCCCCTATGAAAACCGTCTGAAACTGATTGACTTACAACCCTTAAGTAAACGTCGTGATGTTTCTGACATTCTCTTCATTCATCAGCTATTAAGTGGAGCCATAGACTGCCCTTCAATCCTGCAATCTTAACCCATCTATACTAATCCCCGCAACCTTAGGTCCACTCCCCTTTTCCGACTCGACCGCCATCGCACAAACTACGGTCAAAGCGAGCCAATTACCAGGATGCTTCGAAAAGTCAACGACCTTTCCTCCTTTGACTTCCATCTGAGTAAATCATCCCTTCACAAATCCTTATATCTCGACCCCGTCCATCCAGTTTGTTCCTTAATGAGAGCTCATATTGTAGCTTTTTCAATTTATTTATAATTCCATCATTTATCATCTAGTATAGCTTGTAGTATTAGTATTATTATTATGTTATAGCTTGTATTAAGCTTAATTAAATAAATAAATAAATATATAATCAATTGAAAGCACTTTCAGCAAATCCAATCCCTTATTATTTTTAACACAATGATTGTCCCATTTGATGCGGACGCAATTTGTAGCAAAATTTTCCAAAACTAAATGATTAATGTATCAAACACTCTCGCCCAAACTGACTATTATAACTAGCAATTAATTTTATTAAACCAAAAACTTTACAATTTCATGAAAAAAAATCTTACGTAGACAACACGTCCACCTCGCCCAACAATACTTTAAAAACTGTCTCGACTGACTCTCTCATCTCACCGAGATTCTTACGTGCCGGCAGAAGACACGCACACACTCTCGTGCCATACCGCTGCCGACATCCCAACTCCCATGCTCTGGCAACGGCGTAAACGGTTTGGCTCTTTTCATTTCAGCCAGATGTTCAATTTCTGTTGCAAATTCTGTTGCAATTTGCTGCTTTGACTTGAAAATAATTCTATTTTTAACCGACTTCCCAAAAACAAAGAGGTTCTAAGTTCGACGCGTATTTTTTTTTTTTATTATTTTTTTTTTGTTTTTGTTTTTTTTTATGTCTGACCGGGCATAACTTCGTAACGCGTCGACCGATTTTGATGATTCTTTTTTTGTTCGATAGAGTATGTTCCCCGATTGGTACCATGTCAAAAAAATTTTTGGTAAGGTGGGGGTGGGGGGTGGGGGTGAAACCCAACTTTGTAACGCGTGGTCCGATTTGGATGGTTCTTTTTTTGTTGTACAGAGTATGATCCTCCATTGCTAATAGGAGAAAAAATGTTGGCCTAGGGTGGGGGGAGGGGGGGAGGGGTAGTCTAACTTTGTAACGCGTGGACCGATTTGGATAATTCTTTTTCTGTTCGATAGAGTATGTTCCGTAGTTGATACCAGGAGAAAAAAATTTTAGGGCGGAGTGGGGTGGGGGTGGGGGTGGAACCTAACTTTGTAACGCGTGGTCCGATTTCGATGGTTCTTTTTCTGTTGTATAGAGTATGATCCCCCATTGCTAATAGGAAAATGATTTGGTCCTATGGTGAAAGGTGTGGGTGGGGGGGGGGGGGGAGGGGTAGTCTAACTTCGTAACGCGTGGACCGATTTGGATAATTCTTTTTCTATTGAGTAGAATATGATCCTAGGTTCTACGAGAAAACAAATGTCGCTGGGGTGGGGGAGGGGGAGGGGGAGGACGGAACCTAACTTTGTAACACGTGGACCGATTTGGATGGTTCTTTTGCTGTTGTATAGAGTGTGATCCCCCATTGCTAATAGGAGAATAATTTGGTCCTATGGTGAAGGTGGGGGTGGGGGAGGGGTAGTAACTTCGTAACGCGTGGACCGATTTCGATGATTCCTTTTCTGTTCGGTAGAGTATGTTCCTTGATTGATACCATGAGAAAAAAATTTTAGTGGAATGGGGGTGGGGTATGGGGTTAAAACTAACTTTTAACGCGTGGTCCGATTTGGATGGTTCTTTCTTCGTTGTATAGAGTCGAAGACACTAAAAAGTGAAAAATAAAATAGTTTTAAAAAAAAAAGTTGAACCGACTTCAAAAAAAGCGCTAAAAAGCATAAAATAATTTTTCATTTTATATCTATTACGACATTTTGAAGTCGGTGCAAGTTAAACAAATAAAACAACTACAGAACCACAATTGAAAATAATACATAATACTACCTGAACGTTTCAGCTTACGGGATCATAAATGACGATTAAATGACGATTAAATATTTTTGTTGTAGTTGTTTGGTTTGTTTGATTTGCACCGACTTCAAAATGTCGTAATAGATATAATATTAAAAATTATTTTATGCTTTTTAGCGCTTTTTGTGAAGTCGGTTCAACTTTTTTTTTAAAACTATTTTATTAGAATTATTTTTGCAGCCGGGCCGTTTATGGCTGTAATTTTTCATTCTTTTTACAGGCGGCTGAGGATTTTTGTATTTTGTCTCGTTATTTCTCCCGTTTATAGGCGGGGCTTGGGTGTGTGCTGTTATGCGAATAGTTGCAATTTCTATTGAAATGTAACTTTTAGCAATTTTTATGTGCAAGAGTTGAGAAATTATATGAAGATGATCTAATTGAATTAAATTATCTTCTTCAGCTCTCCGCACACCGATTTTAACGTTTGAGGGGTTTTTGAGACGGGAATTTTATGCTCTACCGAATGCCGAATATTATGCGCGTATGAAAAAAAATGTTATCCCTTTTCAGGTTTTCTTGTTTCAGGTATTTTGCAGGTGAAAAAATGTGTATGCTCTCGGATTCAGCTATAGGAGCCGGATGTAGTGCCCTGAAATGCAGGTAAGTATTGTGAGGTGTCTGGAAATTCGAGGCAAAAGTTAGATGATGAGCATAACCTCGTTGGTCTAATCAAAAATAAGGGATTCGGCTCGCATAGCCGAATCCAAATTTCACCCAGTACATATACCCTGTGCCCCCATGGGACCTAAATTGACGTGGTGATCAGATCATCCTGAACCACTGGATAACCTGTAAAGGCGACCTAACAAAGGAGACGTCTAACGAAGAGAGAGAGGAAGATTTGGAATAAGGATAAGGATTGGAGAACTTTCTAGACCAGTGCTTCACAAATCCTTGCGTGGAGTTAGCTTCGTTAATTATATGGGAACGGAAATTGAGTTCGTTATCACAGATTATTCCTAAGTCACACAAAGAGGCAACGATAGGGACTGGTACGTCGGTTAGGGGGAGATCTTGTCAAAGGCTTTACTAAAATCGGTGGCGTTAACATCAACATCCTTACGGTTTTCCAGGGCACAGAGTGTGTTGGAGACGAAGTCGGTAAGGATGGTGGTTGTAGATTTTCCTTTGAGGAAGCCATGCTGGGAGAGGAAGAACATAGACTTCCAGTGAAAGAATATGGAATCATAGACCAGTTTTTCGAATAGTTTAGGTATGGATGATAATTTAGCAATGGGTCTGTATTTGGATACATCGTTATTGCAGCCTTTTTTGAAGATGGGAATAATACAAGCGTTTTTTCATAATTGAGGGAAAACCCCTTAAGTGAAATAGGCTGCCGAATGAGCAGTTCGAGGCTTTCAGGAAAGCACTTGGGGCCTCGCTTAAGGCTATTGAGGAGAAGGACCTACACATGCTGTACAAGCTAGTAGTGTGAATCCCCAAAACAACGGGGATCCGGCAGCGGTTCTGGGGAAGCTCGCGAAGCAGAACCATCCAACTTAGAGAGTATTGGGCCGTAAAACGGAACAAGGGCGGACAGACGCTTGCACTCTCTATTGACGAAGGGTCTATGAAGGCACTGAAAGAGCGGCAGATAAGACTTTTCTTTAGCATCACCTCTGTGCTGTTTAAGGCAGCCGGTGGGAGAATGAAAGAGGAGGACATCTTCGCACCAAAACAACCAGATGAAGGTGTTCCAAGCAAACCTACAACACAGTAGGGCTGCTTCCGCAGTTCTCTGTAGGCTGCTTGCCACTCAAGCTGCAGATCTCATCCATGATCTTTGGGTAAGTTTCGTTCAGATTTCTGTCAGATTTTGGGACTGCGACAAGCTGGATTTGGAATCGTCTATGATACTAAGGACAGCAGGCCGCAAACCAGTATTGTATACAACAAAACGAAAACTAACTCTTTGCCGTCCACAGACTTATGTACAGGGTACCTCACATCTGCCAGAGTGGTGGTATGTGCGGGGGGACGCAGATGCTGGGTGCTAATATGCCCTGCGTACTTCCCATACGACTCAACTGAACTACCATCGACGAGAGAACTCAGGGAGCTAATCGAGTCGACAAACGCGGCGCACATGCTAGTTGGATGCGACGCGAAAAGAAAAGGTGAGCACCTTATCGATTATTTGCTAACTACTAACCTAGTTGTGCTTAACCGTGAATCTGACCCTACCTTTGACAATAGCCGTCGGAGGGAGGTAATTGACATCACACTCTCCAGCAGCTACTTATCAGAACTGGTTCGGTCAAGTCTACGCAAGATGTCGAACTTGCGGTGGACCTAGTAAACGACGCCATACAGACGGCCTTCAGGGGAAGCTGTCCGGTGTCAGTAAGGTCCCATAACAGGAACGTCCCTTGGTGGACGAGGGCGAAAAGGGGCGGGTGCTGGGAAACATCTGTAATCTGACAATCCCTAACTACCTTCAACCGAGAACTGCGCCGTTATAAATGATCTAGCTGGTAAAAGTTCTGTCAAAACGTGGAGGGCGCTCGCGGTTAATAGAAAGCGATTGCAGCCTTCTTGGATATAGAAGGCGCTTTTGATAATACATCATTTAATGTGATCTCTCGCGCCCTTAGCAGAAGAGGCCTCGGGAAGACATTCTGTCGATGGATAGACGTGTTGCTCAGGTCTCGAGATCTTACCTTGAGTCCCCTCGATAGGACGATCAGGGACTGCGTCACAAGAGGCTGTCCGCAGGGTGGGGTGCTGTCACCCTCCTATGGTGCCTTGTGATCGATCAGCTACTCGTGCGCCTTGATGAGCGGGGCCTCTTAACGCAAGGCTATGCAGATGACATTGTAGTTGTGGCATTCAAATATATGGGGAACAACATTACAAGACAACTCAAGGGGGCACTAGACGTAGTTGCAACCTGGTGCAATGAAGTGGACCTCAAAGTCAACCCTGACAAAACGGTCATCGTTCCGTTTACTAGGTAGAGGAACACGACGGGTCTGACTGAAGTGAAGACTTTGTGAGGGGATGATTTACTCAGATGGAAATCAAAGGAGGAAAGGTCGTTGACTTTTCGTAGCATCCTGGTAATTGGTTCGCGTTGACCGTAGTTCGTGCAATGGCGGTTCAATCGGAAAAGGGGAGTGGACCTAAGGTTGCGGGAATTGGTATATATGGGTTAAGATTGCAGGATTGAATGGCAGTCTATAGCACTATTTAAATGATGTTGAATGTGTCATCAAACACTCAGAGTTATCCATTTATGCCGATGACATGAAAATAATCAAACATATCTCCTCCACAACCGACTCTCTTCTCCTGCAAGAATACCTCGATTCATTCATCACATGGTGCATGAAAAACTTTCTAGAGCTCAATGTCTCCAAATGCCAGTCCATCTTAAATTCCCGCAAGCGTCTTATGTTAACCGACGTACCAGTCTCTATCGTTACCTCTTTGTGTGACTTAGGAATAATCTGTGATAGTGAACTCAAATTCCGTTCCCACATTGACAGCATTATTAACAGAGCTAACTCCTCGCTAGGGTTGTTGAAGCGCTGGTCCAGAGAGTTCTCCAATCCTTATCTTTCCAAATCTCTACGTCTCCTTCGTTAGACCTATCCTTGAAAATGCCAGCCAGGTATGGTCACCTACACACACAACTCACATTAATAGCATTGATTGATTGTCCAGCGTAGGTTTATTCGCTTCGCTCTACGTGATCTTCCGTGGGTTGACAGATTCAACCTTCCACCCTATGAAAACCGTCTGAAACTGATCGACTTACAACCTCTAAGCAAACGTCGTGATGTTTCCGAGATTCTCTTCATTTATTAATTATTAACTGGTGCCATAGACTGCCCCTCAATCCTGCAAGCCTTACCCATCTATACCAATCCCCGTAACCTTAGGTCCACTCCCCTTTTCCGACTCGACCGCCATCGCACAAACTACGGTCAAAGCGAGCCAATTACAAGGATGTTACGAAAAGTCAACGACTTTTCCTCTTTTGACTTCCATCTGAGTAAATCATCCCTCCACAAAGCCTAATATCTTGACCCCGCCCATCTTGATCCTGATCGCCTACCTTAATTCTTCTTCCTTTCGCCTTCTGCCAGTAATCAATATATATAGCTCATATTGAAGCTTATGCTTTTTATTTATTTATTCTTAATTATCATTTATTTAATCTGTAGAATTGGAATTAAGTTATAGCTCGTATTTTGTATTTTTTTTATGCAATAGCTTGTATTAAGCTTGAAATAAATAAAAAAATAAATAAATAGCTGATAAATGAAGAGAATGTCGAAAACATCACGAAGTTTATTTAGAGGTCGTATGTCGATTGTCTGAAGGTTTTCGTAAAGTGGAAGGTTGAATCTGTATATGGAATCCGTTGAACGCAAGGTCAATTTGAATCTAGGTGAGATTAAGGGGATCGATATATGAGTAATATTGGGATGAAGTAGATTTGGTTAGCGGAATGGGCGGATTAGCGGAGGTAGAAGTAGTTTGAGATGGGGCGATAGTGAAGGAAGATGATGGTTTGCAATTAGGTGGGTATGCGGAGGAAGAAGCGGGTGCAAGGTTTAGTGTATACAGAGTATGGGTGGAACAGATGGAAATCAAAGCAGAAGTGGTGGGGTGGTCGACAGATGATGGCTTTAGGTTAGATGGGCACACGAAAGATATAGAGAACTCAAAAGAGTGGTGGTAGGGTTGTCGGCTGAGATGGACGTATTCGAGGGCGTAAGTGGAACAAAGAGTTAAGGGTGTGAGAATATATAAAGTTAGGATACTTCATTGGAGTACTTAGATTAAAGTTTGGAAATTCTCCTATTTTGAGCTTCCAATTGGAGTTTGGATCACTTGGTTTAAGGCTACAGGTGAGGGGTGCGGAAGAGTGATGAGAGATTATGTTATTACTAGTGCTAAGGTTCTTACGATTAGGCTAAATACTAAATTTAGGTATGGGAGAAAGTCGTTTGGAATTATCTCTGGGAAAGTTAGTAGGATTTGGGATGACACCGTGCAGAAACATTGACGACAACAGCAGCACCTGTCGCCATACCGGGCTCGACCGAACCGACAGTAGCATCAACATCTGGAGCAGGCTGCGCCAAGGAGGAATGCGGGTTTGTAGGTACCGCTTTCTCGGTTGATCGAGGTGTAGCTGCAGATGTTGAATCCCGGGGAGTGGAGTAGTTTCTATTCGGAGATGTAGTTCCTGAAGAAGCAGAATCTAAACCAGAGAGAGCCTTTTGAAGTCGAACTCCTGATATCAGAGGCAACTGATCCAATGAGTTCAAAGTTCCTTTCAATGGCTGTAGAGTACAAATCTAGATCCTGCTTGACGTGCCGGACACGGCGCCGAATGTCATCTATGATAGGCAATATTGACTCAGCAGGTTGGCCGTTGGAAGGCGAAGGTGAACCAGAAGCAGTTTGCATTATGCCAAGGTCATCCCAGGAAGCGGCGACCAGCCCACCAAACTTCGAAGACAGCTCGTAAATCTTTTTGGAAAACAGCGACAAAGACCTGCTCAAAACCTCAGCGATATGGCAGCTTATACAGTTTTGAATTTAAACCTGCGCAGTCATCGGACAAAACCTGAAGTCCGACCAAGTTTAAAGATGTCTTGTTGACCTTATCTGCTATAAATGTTTGGTCGGTGGAGAGCGTAGCAACGACCCCTTCATGAGGCGTAAAACCTGACAGAGCCTAATATTTGAACAATCCCGTAAACACGCAGAAACTGTGTCAATGTAAATAAACAACTAAGTCATTCAAAACAAGGTCACTGAGAAATAAGTAAACACACAGAAAATGTTCCAGGTAAGTTCAATGATTACTGAGACAAGCACAAAACACACGAACCCAAAGTACTACAGAAAACTTGGACAAAGTTTATAGCGATCACGCAACGCGTCCGATCGATTAGGCAGCTATTGAGGAAATGTTGCGTTTTGTTGTGTTTTTCCTAATAATAGTAGAATAATTATTTATTGTAGAAAGAATATCTTCGCCGCCCCCTAGGTATTGCTTCAGTAATTGGGTCGATGGGAGTAATTGGGAGAGGCAATGAGCGGTTAAGCATCTTGAAGTGCAATTTTTTCATCTGAAAATGATGTTGGTATTCCGACCTTTCTGTGTTATTTGTGTTGGTACACCACTTAAGATGCTGGAGTGTAGTTGGTAAACACAGTTCCGAGAATAAATCTACCATAATATGATGTAGAGTATGCATCTTGGCGATCATTTCATGACCTGTTTGTCTCATTGATACATAATAGTCCGCAATTGTCAGAGGTGCAAAAACTTCATCACTTGAAAGGATGCTTAAAAAGAAAGGCTGAGCGATTATTGAGGCGTGTTCCTATCACCCGGCAAGACTATATTCTTGAGAAAAGCTTAAACAAAGATATGAACATAGGAGATTACTCGTCAACACACAATTGAAATTACTTACAAATCAGCCAAAATTAGCAACAGAAAGCAGTAAAATCATCAAATCATAATACTACGTTTCAAATATCAATAAATGCCCGCCATGTGATTGTACTCATTATGTCTGTGTTTGCAAACGATTTTGAAAATTACATACGCCAAGCCGCTGAAGGTGCATTGAGTCCTCTAGAAGATGTTTTAATTGTTTCTCATACAAGCACACAGCTAGTAAATGTCCTGCCATCAATAGGTGCAAGGTGTGTAAGGATCACATCATTACTTGTTGCATTTGCCGTCAGCTAACACTAGTCAGCCTAGAAAGTGTTCCTATTGAAATGGTGTTTCAAGAAACGAAAGCTGAAAAGGAAGACAAGGAGGTAACGAAACGCATAAGGCGTTGTTGACCACAGTAATGGTAAAGGTCAAAGACAGAAAATACAATTTAATTTTATTACGATCACCTTAAACCCGGGAGAACAGGAGGGTAAGATGAAGAAAGGGTAGTGTGACGAATCCCCGGCAGCGTGGAACGTTGTAAGACCCAAAACCTTCCGGAATAAGAGGAAAGAAGAGGAGAGTCAGGGCGCCCTGCGACAAACGGCTACCAAACCTAAGGAACACGCGCAGAAGCGAAGGGACCCGCCGGAAAAGAGAAGGAGAAAACCCAAAACCGAAGCACTCCTCATAAACCCAGGAAAAGGATGGTCCTACGCTGGAGAAACGGAGGGACCCGCCGAAAAAGAGAAGGAGAAAACCCAAAACCGAAGCACTCCTCATAAACCCATGAAAAGGATGGTCCTACGCTGGGGTGCTGGGTGCGATCCCGAAAAATTTAAAGCCAGAGGACACAAGGACGGAGATCAAGTCGATCCGGCGGACGAAGAAAGGCGAGGTCCTTATGGAATTCGGAACGAAAGCAGGGGACAAATCGGCCTTCGAAGAGTTGGTAAAAAGACACCACAACGGAAGGGCCACTGTCCGCAAACTAGTCCCAAGGTGCAGTCTGTAAAGTAAAGTAGCAGCTTAAACAGCATGGAGGTGATGCTAAAGAAGAGTCTTATCTTCCGCTCTTTCAGTGCCTTCATAGACTCTTCGTCAATGAAGAGTGCAAGCGTCTGTCCGCCCTTGTTCCGCTTTACGGCCCAATACTCTCCAAGTTGACGCTGGAATCGGCTGGTTCTGCTTCTCGAGCTTCCCCAGGACCGCCTGGTCAGGTGCTTTTCTCAGAGCTTCGATCTGCTCATTGGTCAGCCTATTTCACTAAAGGGGTTTTCGCTCTATTATGGAAAAACTCTTATATTATTCCCATCTTCAAAAAAGGCTGCAAGAACGATGTATCCAAATACAGATCCATAGCTAAATTATCATCCATACCCAAACTATTCGAAAAATTGGTCTATGATCCCATATTCTTCCACTGTAAGTCTATCTTCTCCCTCTCCCAGCATGGCTGCCTCAAAGGAAGATCTACAACCACCAACTTTATCGACTTCGTCTCCAACACACTGATTCATCTCCTGGATTCAATTTTACCTCAACAACCGTCAGTACAATGTACCTCTTAGCTAATCCATTTCCAACCCTATTATCGCTCGTTCCGGCGTCCTTCATGGCAGCCACCTCTGTCCATTGATTTTCATCCTTACAATAAATGATGTTGATTGTGTCATCAAACACTCAGTCTATTTCTGCTGATGACATGAAAATAATTAAACATATCTCCTCCAAAACCAACTCTCTTCTTTTGTAAAAATACCTCGGTTGGTTCACCACATGGTGCATGAAAAATTTTCTTGAGCTCAATGTATCCAAATGCCAGTCCATCTCTTATTCCCGTAAGCGTCTTACCACCATCCCGAAGTCTACATATTAACAAACGTACCAGTCCCTATCGTTACCTCTTTTTGTGACCTAGGAATAATCTGTGATAACGAACTCTATTTCCGTTCCCATATTGATAGTATAATTAACGCTAACTCCGCGCTAGGGTTTGTGAAGCACTGGTCTAGAGAGTTCTCCAATCTTTATGTTTCCATATCTCTCTATATCTCCTTCGTTAGACCTCTCCTTGAATATGCCAGCCAGGTATGGTCACAACAACCCACAGTAACAGTATTGAATCTGTCCAGAGTAGGTTCATTCGCTTTGCTCTACGTGATCTTCCGTGGGTAGACAGTTTCAACCTTCCTTCAACCTTATGAAAACCGTCTGAAACTGATCGACTTACCATCCCTAAGAAAGCCGTGATGTTTCCGATATTCTCTTCATACAGCAGTTATGAAATGGCGCCATAGACTGCCCCTCAATCCTGCAATTTTTACCCATCTATAATAGTCCCCGCAACCTTACGTCCACTTCCCTTTTCCGACTGAGTTAACAGGGTTCTACGAATAGTCAACGACTTTTCCTCCGTAGCTTATACTATGTATTATAGCTTGTAGTATTAGTATTATGTTATAGCTTGTATTATTTATTTTCAGTATTTTTGTATTATTCTGTTATAGCTTGTATTAAGTTTAAATCTTTTCATGTTAGTACTTTTTGTCCTGCGCTTAAGATGCTGGAGTAGGGAATGAAACCGTACTTATATATATAGGTATATTGTTGTTTTGTGAAAAATGGTACATTTATTGATACAGTGTTTTTCCTGATAATAATAGGGGATAAATATTTATTATAGACAATAGGCGTGGCAATAAGGTGTTAAGCATCTTGAAACGCGATTTCTTCTCCTGAAAATGATGCTTTACGGTACTTGAGATTTTAGATGAAGTTTTGTACAAAGTTTGTATACACTATTGGCCATCTTTTTGAGTTACATATTACTGTTGGTCCACTTAAAATATTATTTTTGTCAAATTTGTGGAAAATGGTACATTTACTGATGCTGTGTTTTTCCTAATAATAGTAGGATAATTATTTATTATAGAGAAAATACTTTTGCGGCCCTCCAAGTACCCCGACCAAGGTCGACCAATATTGTGTGTTGTGTTCTTTTGCTGTCATAGTTTCACTTTAATGTTTTTCCTGTCGTACTCCTCTTAGATATTTTTGCTGTCGTATTTTCAATTGTTGATGTTGCTGCCGTTGCGCTCCGGCACCGGCACCGTTATATACTGGTGGTCGCTTCCCGAGTAGTCCTCCAGCACTCTCTACTCCCGTATCAGCGGCACCAGTGTTTTGGAGGCAAAAGAAACATCCGGGATGGTTTCGGCATGGCGCGTCGGATGGTTGTCACGCTGCCGATATTTAGAACCAGGAGCTCTGTTCAGGCTGTTACGGTTCCGGTTTTATGGTTCCGGTTTTTATGAATTCCAGTATTCGACCTAGAATATAAGATAGTTATAAAGGACTAAGAAAAGAAGAAATTAGATGTTACCTGTTGTGATGTCCATTATGTGCTATTATCGAACCGTTGATGCTGCAAATATCCTCTATTCCAGTAATATCGAGTGTGGCCAGTTGTATTTGGGCTGGAGAATCCACCATCATCTTCGTGGCGAACCTTTTTTTTGTAAAGAAGACTGAAACAAATTGGCAATAGCTAAATAGGAAGTAGTAATTTAAAATAGTACCACTTATCTAGATGTTGGAAGCAATTCAAATAATGCAATGGAATATACACTTAACAAAGAAGAAATAATGAACTTCACTTTCACAACACCTTAAATATCTCAATTAAGGATATTTTCAAAAGGAGACAGCGAAAACCGAAATTCGTATTCCACCGGTTTAAATTTACCTCGCATCGAAGAAGAAAATCATAACTCAACGACATAATAGCCATACTGGACGGGATTGGACTGCGTTTATCACGGCAATTTATTACAAATTTTGAAATATATGAAATATTGTCAAGATTTTTGTAAGGCGGGTAGGTGATGCACACTTTGGAAATTAAATTTTCTTTTGGCAATCATAAGGGAAACCATGCTTATCGCTTGATTTAGAGAAACGAAACGAATTAAATTAGATCCATCAAGATCTTTTCTCAGCCTATTATGAATGGAGGAGCGAAAATAAACCAAGGATAAAGAAGATATTTTGAAATTTCGCTAAAAACTTTATAGTTCCAGTAAAACGAAACAATGCTGAAGAACTCCTGTAATCCAAAGCTAATGTTGATTTATAAAATTTTGGACGAAAGCCCTAAGATAATAAAATTTTTGCACGTGCCAGTGACTGTCAAAAAAATAATTTTCTGCGAAAAAACATAATTTCAAAGAGCCTAGAATTTTTCTGGCATAATTCTGGTAAAAGTTGAATTAAAAGGAACAAAATCAACTGAAAATATAAATAATATTATTTTAAAACATCAAACCGACTGGAAAATTCAACGCTGAAGATAGTCCTGATTGGAAAAATATGGAAAGGATTTCCAATAGTGGGCAAAATTACATAAAATCAACTGCTTTGGTAGGTGAAGCAGGCAGTTTTTCTTGAAAAAAGCAGCGAGTATTATAAGTGAAGGCGTAACGTTTGTCAAAGTATTCGTCATTAGTAGTATAAATGTGGGGATTCTAGACCAAGAGTCCCCAGTTTGTATGAAACGTAAAAAAAAGATAAGCGGTAGTCATATAAAAAAAGAATCGTGGGGTCCCCTTTTTGTATGAAAAAAATTGATGGAATTTCTAGACCAAAGTCCTCAGTTTGTATGAAACGTAAGAAAAGAATTCTTCATTAAGTGATGCGATGTTGTTGTTGTGAAATATTTGGAATGATTTTTGGAGACCTGATAAATTTGTAATGCGTGAAATGAAATTTGCGGTTTTGAAAAAAATGTTTTATGCAGTTGTTGATGCAAGTAAGAATATAAAAATATTGTGGTTTTCAATGTTGCGGTAAGTGTTTAGATTAAGATTGAAAATTTAAGGGTGAATTGTTTTCTTAAAGTTTTGCATGCGTGAGATTTTTATGGATCCTAATGTGGGAAAGGAAACGCGTTTTTTACTTTTTTTAAATTTGATAATTGGGGGGATATAAAATGAACTAGAGCGTTAATTTGCTAGTTCATAGTAAACGGATTTTTGAAGAGTTTAACTTAGTGCAGTGAACATGAATTTATTGTGTGAATTTTGTGGAAAGTTTTTTACTAGTCCAAAGCAATTGAACAAACATTTAGTTAGAATTCATAACCAAAAAGTAAAAGCTAATTTTGGTATGGATTTTAAATGTGTTACATGTGGAAAACTCGTTAAAACCTTAAGAAAATTAAGAAATCATAACAAAAAATTTCACTTTTCGGATTCAAATTGTGGTGAGTTATTACATTTTCTTTATATTTAAAAAACGTTTGTATAATTTAGATAATTCTTTAGTGAAATTTGACGTAAGTTCTACCGCTTCATCTACATCCAATGCTATAGCTGGTGTTGACGATTCTTGTTTACCCGGTGCTACATCTTCTATTACTACTTCTTCTACATCTAATGTTGGGACTGTTGGAGACTCTTCTTCAACCACTACTTCTACATCTAATGCTTTTATTGCTACACCATCTAGTTCTTCTAATTTACCATCTACGGTTGAGCATATTTATTGTGAAAAGTGTGAACTAATTATTGAAAAGAAAATGTTTGTTTTTCACTTACGTACGAATGAACATAAAAGAAATGCCGCTGAATCTGTCAATGAAGGTTTAAAGTGTATAAAGAGCGGATTTAATGATCGTGTAGCAACTTATATTTTAAAAAATAAAGATGAAGGAGTTTTGCATCCTAAAGATTTCTTTGAGCAAACCAATAATCAGATTCAACTTTCTCTAAAGCAGGCTTTAAAAAAACATTTAACGGTAAAATTTAATTTGGAATTGTTTTGCGAATATATTAAATTTTCACATTCTAATGATGAAGATAACGAGACGGATATTATCAGCTCCATAAAATCATTCCAATCTAAAATGGAACTTTTGTGTAATGAATTTGAACTACCCACTATTCTACCTAAAATGTTCGATGATATTAATGTTAAAACAGAAGAATTCCAAGAAAAAGATAGTGGATGGACACTAGCAAGATTAATGCATATAGAATTAAATATTAACCAATATCGACCATTGTCAGGCTCGCAATATATACCGTTACCAAAATCGCTGGAAAACAAAAAAGCTTGCGTCAATATTAAAAACAGCGATGTTTTTTGTTTTAAATGGGCAATTATTTCAGCCCTATACCCCGTTAGAAACCATTCAGATAGATGCTCCTCATATCCAGTAAATGAAATTAAAGAAGATATAATTACTCTACCAAATGAAAAAATTTTAAATTTAAGTAACTTAAGATTTCCTTTAGAAATATCTAGCATTAAATTATTTGAAGAAATGAATCCTAGTATTAGTATTAACGTTTTTGGTGTGGAAGGTACATGTTCTAAAACAATTAAAATTGTAGGTCCATTTTATCATACATATGAAGAAAAAGAAAATCACATTAATCTACTCTTAATTCAAGAAGAGGAACATTTTCACTATGTATGGATAAAAAATTTATCAAAGCTGGTTCGAAAGCAAATTACACTTCATAAGGGCAAATTGTTTTTCTGCAATTCATGTTTTCTTCATTTTCATAGCGAAGGAGCTCTTAGCATTCATAAAACTGAATGTAAAAAAGTTGTTACAAATATGCCTGATCCCAAGGATTCAGTTTTAGAATTTAAAAATTTTGAACGACAATTAGATATTCCATTTGTAATATATGCTGATTTTGAGAGCATATTAAAAGACATTAGTACATGTGCACCAAATTCATCACACTCTTTTACATCGAATATTCAAGAACATATTCCTTGTGCTTTTTCTTACTTTATTAAATGTTCTTTTGATAGTAACTTAAATAGGCTTAGGGAATATCAGGGTAACGATGCAGAGAAGGTTTTTGTAACAACATTAGTTAATGATGTGAAATATCTTTACGATAATTATCTTAAAATAGAAAAACCAATGCAACCTTTAACAGATTTAGAGTGGCTCATTCAAAATGAAGGTACAAAATGTCATATTTGCGATTTAGATTTAGGTTCCGAACGAGTTGCTGACCATTGTCACTTAACGGGTAAATATAGAGGACCTGCTCATAACGAATGCAATTTAAAGTATAGAATTTCAAATTTTATTCCAGTATTTTTTCATAATTTTTCTGGCTATGATTGCCACCTCTTTGTTAAAGCCTTAAACATTGTTGAAACATCATTCCTCTAAATAAAGAAAATTACATTTCTTTGTCAAAGAATATTTCTGTAGGAGAAGATAAAAAAATTGAGTTAAGATTTTTAGATTCTTACAGATTTATGTCCGCTAGCATAGACTGCTTAGCTAGAAACTTATCGAATGATGATTTTACAATAATGAAAAATATGTTTAACGATAATGACTTGTTTGAATTAATGAAAAGAAAGGGAGTATTTCCATATAATTATATTAACTGTTGGGATCGTCTAGAAGAAAAAAATCTTCCTCCACAAAAAGACTTTTATAATAAATTAACAAATAGTAAGTGTTCTGATGATGATTATCGTCATGCCATTAATGTTTGCGAAAAATTTAAGTGTCAAAATATTTCAGATTACTTGAAATTATATTTAAAATCAGACGTCTTATTGCTTGCAGATATTTTTGAAAATTTTAGAAAATTATGTAAAAGAATTTATTCATTAGACCCTTGTCATTATTATACTACTCCGGGATTTACTTGGGATGCCATGCTAAAATATACCAACATTAAATTGGAATTATTAACAGACGTAAATATGTATAATTTTTTGACGTCAGGAATTAGAGGTGGTATTACTCAATGTTCTTTTCGTCATTCAACCGCGAATAATAAATATATGAAAAATTTTAATCCTAAACAAGATTCATCATATTTAACGTATTTCGACGTTAATAATTTATATGGATGGGCGATGTCAGAATATTTACCATATGGAGGTTTTAAATGGTTAGAAACAACTGACATCGATGTGATGTCTATTCCAGTAAAATCTGATATAGGATATGTTTTGGAAGTCGATCTTGAATATCCGCCTTCAATTCACGACAAGCACAATGACTTACCATTTTGTTCTCAAAATAAAAGAATTGGTAAAATGAAAACGAAAAAATTGATAGCCGACGTAGGAAATAAAAAAAAAATACATAATTCATTATAGAAACCTTCAACAATGTTTAAAAAATGGTTTAAAACTTACTCGAATTCATCGAATTTTAGAGTTTAAGCAATCAGACTGGTTAAAAAGTTATATTGATTTAAATACATTTTATCGTTCAAAAGCAAAAAGTAATTTTGAAAAGGATTTTTTCAAATTATTAAATAACGCAGTTTATGGTAAGACAATAGTAGTAGGTATATGCGGGTTCTGGCGCAAATGTGCAATGTGCACATCGAAAATGGTCAAATTGTGAGGGAATTTGAGGTCTGACGTCACATTTTTGCACATTTGCGCCAGAGCACGCATAACAATTCTGGGGGAAGAGAGATAAGGAAATGGCTGGAGATAAGGGATTGGTTGCGTGATTCCGAAGGTCAATTTTGTAGATTGTTTTGTTTTGGCGGCGGCGCGCTAGTAAAGATAAGTATGAGTTGCACCTGGGTCTGGATCTGGACCTGGACCTGGACCTGGATCACGGGTTGAGCTAATTGATAAGGGAGCTGACTATAGAAATTAATAATTTGGTCGCAATGTTGTGGTCGTTGGGTGATAAGGTTTTGTAGATGAACCTGGGCTCGTGCTGAAGATAAGAGTTTGCTGCTTTGAGTTTTTACTATGCCGGATATTTTCGGCGGGAGCTTTTACTACGAGTGATGATAAAATAAGTTGCTAGTGTAGGATTACGTAATTTGGGCAGTAATATATCTTGAGGTCAATCGATTTCCGAGATATTGAGTATGGTAAGTAATTATGAAGTTAAAATTGTTATGAACATTTTCTATATATTTTCTGGAAGATATTTATGAAAATAATTTCGTGTTTAACCACGTTTTGTGCTAATGATGAATTTACAGGGGGAACTGCAGAGAAATTAAGCACTTGAGCGTGAGAAAATTTTGTAAAATAGTATAGGAATATTTTTTCTTTATATCATTAGTTTTATTCTTTTTTATAGTATTTCTTAATAAAGATTTCACCACTTTGAGTAAATGGGTGAAGATTGTTTTTTGTTTTCGCAACTTCTTATTTCTATGAGATCATTTGTTTCCAAGCAAGTTCTAACATGTTCTCAATAATGTAGATTCAAAAGGAAATTGCGGTTTTTAATTTTTTCCAAAGGATATTGTGGTTGCCGTTTGCATCCCCCCACTCTAGTTCTATTAAATCTCACTTCTTGCATAAAGATCAAGAGTTCTTAGGTAGTCTTTTAGTATTCATAGTGAAGTCAACCAGTGAAATTGTCGCAATTAAAATTCGTGTTCGAACTCAGATTAAAATAATAAATTTTGTGTCATCTCCTTACAAAAAAATTAAAAATGTATCAACAAGCTATCAACGAAGCAGTCATCGAAGACGTCGAAGTATTGGAGGAGCTAAATTCTGTAAATTTTAAGCCTGCACTCGCTGTTAAAGATATGGAAGAATCGCAGAATTATAAAATCATAAGCTGCAGAAGAACAACCACGAAATATGGACCCAGGATTCTTTTAGAACTAGAGAGTTATCATGTTTTCTTGCCGCCTAGATTCGACGCTAAACTAACTGACCGTTCAATTGATAAAATTAACAATGGAGGTTTCTTTGTTGAAAGAAAAGCAGCAGGTGGCAGCTATTTTAATTTAATGTTTTCTAAGATAACACCAAGCACTGGCTATTATTTAAATTTATAAATAAATAAATAAAGTATTTTTATTAAATATATGTTTCATTCCACTTAACCTTACAATCATTTCCCTCCCCTAGAGCTTGAAAAGAGTAAAAGTTATTTGCAGGCTGACAATTGAATCAAAAATGCAGGAGGATGGTATATATATGACAACTTCATAAAATTCAATTAGTTTTCGACTTCAAGTCAACATGGCACCATTAAAAATGGCTAGACGTTCAATAAATCTTTTATTTTTATCGCTATGCATCTTACATATTAATAGTTTACCGATCCCGTTAAGTGTAAACCTAATGGATAAAAGTAGCAGTAATTTAGATTTTGCGCTCACTCTACCAAATAATGATTCTATTCAAATTGGATTAACTTTTAAACTGATGACTTATAGTAACACAAGCAATTCCAAAGAAGATTCAGCTTCTACCTTAAAAGAAAGTAATGATGAGTCAATTCCTATTACTACATCAAGGACTACAACGATTGATAATCCTAAAAAGAAATTTGTGTCTATTGACGAGGCCATTGAAGGTTTCAGGCAAGAACTATTAAAGAAAGAACTGGATATTGCAGGAATAATTGAGAGCAAAGATATCTTTTACAGACACTTTAAACTTGAATTCGATGACGAAACTATGCTAACCATTCGTTGTACATATGACAGTAATTACGTAACTCGTTCATTGAAGATATCATGCTATGAATATCGTGAGTTTGAAACTGAAAGAATTCTAAGTAATGGTGAAGTAGAGATGGTTAAACAAGTTGATGCTAATTATAAAAGCGATGTGGAATTAGTGAATTTAAGAGGAATGAAGCAAACATATCAAATGAATATTTCAAAATAAGCAGCTATAAAAGGAAGTGTAATTAATTTTTAAGACAGTTCAAAATGGAGCACGTTCATACAAAAATAATTTGGGATAATATTTGCAAATTAATCGAATTAACAGATTATAGTGAACTTATTGCAGCATATAAAAAGCTAGATTTATTAACTCCCGCTATTAAAGAGGTTATAGAGGTAAAGCCAACAAAGTAGACATTTAATTATATATTTCAATTCTTTCTTTATAGAACGAACTTTTGTTTAATGATTACCAAAAGCATGGGAGGTTCTTTCTTAAGATTTCTAAATCTGATTCAACAACATATAAAAAATTCAAGGATATTTGTAGGAGTTTGCACCTTCAAGATGTTTTGCTTTTGCTACAAAAAGAAGAAGAAAACGTCAAAGCAGTTGGAGAAAAAGTAGTTCAATTTAATATCATCCCAAAGATACATTTCGTTCCAATATACGAGCGTAAGGGTCCCTGGGAAACATTTGCGTTGGACAGATTTCGATTTCAAGAGCGAATTCGAAATATGAAGGATATTTTGGACCCCATTTTATTCAGCTCGCATAGAAATAAAATTTATAGGTTAAGGTTTAAAAATTTTAAATAAAGTAATAAAATAAGAACTCAAGTACTTTTAATATAAAATATATATTTGTATAACAATATTATAATACATTATCTTTCTTAATCCAAGAGTTGTGTTTTGATGAAAATCCGAGCCATTTAACATAAACTTTATCTGCGCTTCAATATTTTTTCTACGAGGTAAACATCAGGATTCTTCGTCTTTTGGACGAAACATAAAAACTCCCCTTTATTGCGGTTACTTCGTGATCTTCCAAGAGATATGTTACAGGATTCGTTATCTGAATTTTTGCGATCTTGAAGATCTCTGTAGTCCAGTTTGGTGTATACCCCTTTTCAAATACATGTGGGAATCCGATGACGATAACATCTAAGCTGAAACAAAAATTTATTTTCAAAAAATTAAAAACAATAGCATCCAGCTGCAGTTCATGCCGTTAGCACTTAACAATATCGCGCTGAGTGCAAGTGCATTCGAATCCAGAGTTGCAGTTAGCAGTTAGCAGTTATCGGTTGTCGAGATTTAAGCGCAGTTGTTCTTCCCATGCTGATCTGAGCTGAAAGTAGAAAATATTAGTGCTGTAAATTTAAATTTAGTGCTTTGGAAATTTCTTTTTTATAACTACCTGTAGTGCTGATCAATTTGTGAACTTTCCAGTAGCTGTAATTAGTATTTTAGTGATTTTTCGATATAACCTTTATAAGAACATTTTCATACTTACCTGTGCAATTACAAACTCTTATTAGTGAATTTGAATGAACTTCTAGGATAAGTTTCTAATTTTATTCGCGCAAAAACTTTTTAATAAAAACTCTGTGAATTTACGAATTTAAGGGTTTTGATTCTAACATCACCTTCACTAACATAAGATCCTACAAATTATATGGTGTCAGAAGTGGGATATGCAACATGTGAAGTTTGATGAGTGATATTTTGCTAAAAATTAGGAAAATCGGCTATAAAGTTAAAGTATTGAGTGCAAAAAGTTGGAAAAGGTGTGACAAACACGTGGACAGGTAGATTAAAAGAAACGAAATAAAAAGGTAATGGTCAGTAATTAATGAGAAAAAGTTACATAGACGCATAATCCAAGGTAAGAATTTTCCAATTTTTGAACAGTTATAAGCATGCACAGATAAACGGGACATTTTACAGTGCAATATAAAACATTTGTTGTTTGATTCATTATTTTCGACAAAGACTTTTAGAATTATATGATTTATAATTATTTGTGAAAAATTTAATAAAATATCAAAAGACTTTTAACCAATTCTGCATGTAAATTTTGCATGGAAGAATTACAAAAGTATACGTTTAACGCACTGCAAAGCATATTACGAGAACGCGGGTTATCTGTTAAATATCGGAAAAAGCTGGACTTGATTAATCGAATACTAGGGACAGTAGGAGAAGCTGAAGAGGAAGTAGGAGATTCACCTTCAGAAGACGTATTTGCAGAAGTCACTTATTCAATTAAAAGCAATAGTTCTGAAGAAGAAATAATGGCAAATCCTTCTACGGCTGAAGAAAAAGTAGCTTTCGGTAACAACTTTGTATTTAAAGACGTTGAAGAATCTCTAGAAACATTTAGTGGAGAATCAGGAAAGAGTGTCAAATCATGGCTGAAAGATTTTAAAGATATTGCCACAGTGTGTCAATGGAGTGATATTCAGAAGTATCTCTACGCAAGAAGGTTATTACGAGGGGCGGCTAGGGCAGCTATAGAGGCTTCCACGGGTGTGCATAGTTGGAAAATGTTAGAAGAAACTTTACAAAGTGAATTCGAAGACACTCCGACAAGTTTAAGCATCCACAAATCTCTAGAAAATCGAAAGAAAAAAGTAGACGAAACTCTTTTGGAATATGTATACGCGATGAAGCAGTTGGCAAATCGTGGTTCGGTAGACGAAGAATCTCTGGTAGCATATATAATCGCTGGAATTCCCGACGATGCTCAAAACAAAATTATTTTATATGGGGCTCAGTCCCTAGAAGAGTTGAAGCAGAAGATCAAAGCGTACCAAATCATGAAAGGTGAACAGAAGGCTTCGTGCACACATAGGAAAACGCCGATTCCGAGGATAAACAGAACTACACAAAATACCAAGAGATGTTACAATTGCGGATCTAAGATGCATTTGACTGGGAATTGTCCTAATAAAAGTAAGGGTGCAAAGTGTTTTAATTGCGGTAGCTTTGGGCATATGGCGCCTAATTGTCCTCAACCTAGAACAGAAAGAGCAGGCACGAGCAAAGTAGTAGAAAAAGATTTTAGGAACCAAGTAAGCACAATATCAGTTCCAGATCTTAGTGTGATTATACGATTTGGGCAAGGTGAATATAGAGCCTTAGTTGATACAGGAAGTGGGGTAACTTTAGTTCGAAGATCAGTAGTCGACAGTAGTAGGGTCTGTGTAATAGAAAGGGGGCCTAGCATTACGCTTGCCGGATTTGGTCAGAGTTTAAAGCGCACAATTGGCTCAATCCTAACACAATTTGAAATCAGCGGTGATATTTATGACGTAAAGTGTCACATTGTCCCAGATAACTGGATAACCAATGATGTTCTAATTGGGCTGGATATTATCAAGTTGGCAAAGTTACACATAGAAAATGGAAAGCTTTCTTTAAGTAAAGCGAAAGTAGCTCAGCTGGAAGGAGAAGATGATTTTCTCGAAAAGATGGACGTGGTACAACTGGTGGAAGAATGTAGTTTTGAATATTTGAATGAAGTGAAAGATATCTCTGATAGACAGAAAATTCACGAATTAGTTGCTGGATATTCACCAAGAAAACTAAAGGAATCATGCATAAAGATGCAAATCATCTTAGAGGATGGAACTCCACCTATCTATTTTAAACCAAGAAGATTGGCTCCGACAGAAAAAGATGTAGTGAGCGAGCAAATAAACGAATGGCTGAAAGATGGAATTATAAGACCGAGCTGTTCCGACTTTGCAAGCCCCGTTGTCCTTGCTAGAAAAAAGGATGGAGGATATAGACTATGCATTGATTACAGAAAGCTGAATAGATACATCGTTAAGGACCGATATCCTTTACCAATAATCGAAGACGTGCTAGAAGATCTTTATGCTGCTCGTGTCTTCACAACTTTAGACCTACGTAACGGCTTTTTTCATGTTGATGTCGACGAGTCTAGCAAAAAATATACAGCCTTTTTGACGTGTGATGGGCAGTTTGAATTCAATAAAGCGCCGTTCGGATTATGTAACTCGCCAGCAGTATTTCAACGGTTTCTCAATACTGCACTCCAGCCGCTTATAATGGAAAAAACAATATTTCTTTACATGGACGATATAATAATCCCGTCATCTAGTGAAGCTGAAAACATCGAAAAGCTGAAAAGAACATTGTCATTAGCTGAAGAGCATGGTCTTGTGATTAAGTGGGAAAAGTCGAACTTTTTGAAGAGAAGCGTCGAATTTCTTGGTCATATAATCGAACGAGGAAGTATACAGCCGTCAAAGGATAAAACAGCAGCAGTCCGAAAATTTCCTGTTCCAAAGAATATGCGAGACGTCCAAAGTTTCCTTGGCCTCACTGGATTTTTTCGTAAGTTTATAAAAGACTATTCAATAATCGCAAAGCCGTTAACAGACCTAATAAAAAAGGATGTCAAATTTGAATTTGGTCGAAATCAACAAGATTCTTTCGAACTTCTAAAAGAACGACTGTGTTCGAAACCTGTGCTGAAGTTATTCAATCCACTACTAGAGACAGAGCTTCATACAGACGCCAGCAAGATGGGTTACGGAGCGATTCTCTTGCAGAAGCATCTTGATGTTGGAAAATTTTTTCCAGTGTTTTACTTGAGCTTCAAAAGTACAGAAGCAGAGCAGAGGTATTCAAGTTATGAGCTAGAAGTCCTGGCTATTGTAAGATCCCTGAAGAGATTGCGACATTACTTGCTCGGGTTGAGTTTTACTATTTACACAGATTGTAAGGCATTCGAACTTACGATGCGAAGGAAAGAACTTAATAGTCGAGTCGCCAGATGGGCACTTTTCTTAGAAGAATTCAATTGTAAAGTATTACACCGTTCTGGATCCAGTATGCGTCACGTAGACAGTTTAAGCAGATACCCTTCCGTGTTGACAGCAGACAGTGAAATTCTCTTACGAGTTAAGCAGGCGCAGAATGATGATGACCTTTGCCGACTGATAAAAACGTGCCTCCAGCAGGGAAGCTACGAAAATTACCTACTGAGAAACGATATCCTATACAAATTGGTAGAAGGCAATTATTTACTAGTTGTTCCCAAGCCTTTGCAGAAAGGTATCATTACGAGTATCCACGAGCAGGGCCATATCAATGCACGTAAAATCGAAGCAATGATGCGTCAAGAGTATTATATTTCGGGCTTGTTAAAGAAGATCCAAGGAGTTTTGCAGAATTGTGTTCCATGTATCCTCGCAGCGAGGAAAATGGGAAAGCCGGAAGGTATTTTGCATCCGATAGAGAAGATTGATCAACCTCTCCATACTTATCATGTCGACCATTTGGGACCGTTAGCTTCAACTTCTAAAAATTACAAGTATATTTTCGCCGTCATCGATGCCTTTACAAAGTTATCCTGGATTTACCCAGTAAAATCCACAACTGCTGATGAAGTACTTCGGAAACTGGAGCTGCAGAGTGAAATCTTTGGAAACCCATGCAGGATCATAGCAGATAGAGGAACAGCATTCACCTCAACGGCATTCCAAACATA
Source organism: Leptarthrus brevirostris (assembly GCA_964036015.1). Lineage (NCBI taxonomy): Eukaryota > Metazoa > Arthropoda > Insecta > Diptera > Asilidae > Leptarthrus > Leptarthrus brevirostris. Next base: position 84,160,078 of record OZ038375.1, on the reverse strand, counting down.
TTGCGAAGAAAGAAAGATCAACCTAGTTTTCATCACCACTGGTGTACCGAGAGGAAACGGCCAAGTCGAAAGACTCAATCAGATCATCATTAACGCTCTTGCCAAGATGTCTATAGCAGACCCATCTAAATGGTTTAAGCATGTTCCGCAGCTGCAGAGAGTTTTGAACTCTACTTGCTCCAGGTCCACTGGCAGAACGCCTTTTCAGTTAATGTTCGGTGTTAAAATATCTTGCCCTGAACAAGTCGAATTGGCTAGGATAGTAGAAGAGGAAATCGTTGCTGAATTCGAGAAGGAACGTGATGTGATCAGACAAGGAGCAAAGAAGCAAATCAATAAAGTCCAAGAAGAAAATCGGCGATATTCGTTGAGAAAAAGGAAGGTAGCAAAAGTCTATAAGCCTGGTGACTTAGTAGCTATTAGACGTATACAATTCACTCCTGGTACGAAGCTGTTTCCCAAGTTTTTGGGCCCTTACGAGGTTACTGCTGCAAATGGAAATGATAGGTATAATGTAAAAAAGATTGGCTGTCATGAGGGGCCAAATATCTCTAGTTCCGCCGCTGATTTAATGAAGCCGTGGTCCAACTTAGGTGAAAAAGGATACTCATCCGGGACGGATGAAGCTCAGGATGGCCGGATGTGGGAATCCGATGACGATAACATCTAAGCTGAAACAAAAATTTATTTTCAAAAAATTAAAAACAATAGCATCCAGCTGCAGTTCATGCCGTTAGCACTTAACAATATCGCGCTGAGTGCAAGTGCATTCGAATCCAGAGTTGCAGTTAGCAGTTAGCAGTTATCGGTTGTCGAGATTTAAGCGCAGTTGTTCTTCCCATGCTGATCTGAGCTGAAAGTAGAAAATATTAGTGCTGTAAATTTAAATTTAGTGCTTTGGAAATTTCTTTTTTATAACTACCTGTAGTGCTGATCAATTTGTGAACTTTCCAGTAGCTGTAATTAGTATTTTAGTGATTTTTCGATATAACCTTTATAAGAACATTTTCATACTTACCTGTGCAATTACAAACTCTTATTAGTGAATTTGAATGAACTTCTAGGATAAGTTTCTAATTTTATTCGCGCAAAAACTTTTTAATAAAAACTCTGTGAATTTACGAATTTAAGGGTTTTGATTCTAACATCACCTTCACTAACATAAGATCCTACATACATGTTTATATTTACTAATGCGAACAAAGTCTCCCATCTTAAATTTTGGCAAATGAAACTTCTTTAAATGATTGTAAACTGTTGATATCAATTTCTTCTCATTCTCCTTTGTTACATCACGTGGCCTCATTTTTATTGTTCGATCATTACTTGAGTTATATTTTACGAGTAATTTCTTAACCATATCTATCCATCGGTATGAGCCCTGCATACTAAACTCTTTCCACATCATGCTTTTTAATGTTCGATTAAATCGTTCAATTATAGATGCTTTTAAAGGGCTGTATGTAGAAAAATGATTAATGCAGGAGTTTTTCATTAAGTTTTGAAATGAGCTATTGAAAAACTCTTTTCCATCATCAGTTTGTAAATTTGTGGGACTCCGACCTTCTTTTAGTATGGATTTCATAGCTTGAGTAACTTCGACACCAGTCTTTCTTTTAATAGGAATTGCCCATGCATATTTAGAAAATCCGTCTATTACAGTTAATAAAAAATTATGACCATTATTGCTTGTAGCATAAGCACCCATTTCAACTAAATCGGCTTGCCATAAGTCATCTATTCCTTTAATTACAACACGTCTTCTTATAAAATTTTTTCTGGCTGGTTTATGAAGCTCATTAACTACTTGGGTTTTATTCATTTTGAAATTGTCAGAGATTCTACATTAATTAACGCTTTTAAAGTGTCATTAAATTCCTGTAGATTCAGATCTATATATTTCATCAACTTCTCCTGAACGTCAACAATTAATTCATTTGTATATAATTCGTATGCTATTTTGAGTTTTCCTTGTAGAATGGCAATTGATTCACTCGTATATAATTGACTGGCTCCTTTATCTTTTTCACTTGTAATATTTATTATGCTGTAGATCTCCTTTAACTCTTCTTTAAGAATGGCACTTTCCTTAAGTATTTGCTCAGTTAGATTGTTGCTGACTAACTGAATTTTTTCATTAGCGTGGGAATTACTTACATGTACTACCTTATCAGCTACATCGTCGACATATATTTTATTGGCTGCATCATCTCTTTCCATTGGGCTTTTAATATATTTCAAATTTTTAAACCCTACATTGAAATCTCCATCTTGAGTGAGCTTAAAGCCTACACCATTTAGACCCTGTATTCCCTTGAGAACCAGGTTCACCAGGTAGCCCCCTAGGACCACGATCGCCAGCAGGTCCGACCTTTGCTTTTTTAGAATATCTTCCAAACTTGTCGACACTCATTATTACATTAAAGCTGAATACGTTTAAAGATGTTATTTATATTATAATGCCACCTTCTTTTAACTCTTCAATAATTGAGATAATTTCATTGTTGTGGTTAGTGTGTCCAGCTCCTTGTGATGCTATTAAAAGACGAAGTCTATCCACAAGCTCATTCGGATCATTCCAATAAACGTAATCAATATTTTTCTTGGGTATATGCATCAACCCTTTGCCATCATGAGAAATCAGTTTACTTATAATTTCTGTATACTTTGAAGCTCTAGTACCTTTTATTTGCCCGTCCGTTCTATATTCTCTTTTATAGGCATTAGTTTCTTTTAAGATAGGTTGATAATCTTTCAAGTCATCCTTACTATACAAAGTTTTTGCAGGTTGTTTCATAAAAAGCAATTCACATAGACCTAGCGTTATTTTATACGGTTTTCCGTTAATAAGGAAATAATCTTCCTCAATTGTAATCTTTGAATTTCCAATTTTCCATTCGTCATCATCAACTAAATAAACTCCACAAGTGTTGTCAATTTTTGGGCTTTTGTTAATACATAGATCTAAATATTTATCAACTAATCCACTTGATAAATTAAGAGGAGAATCTCTATTTTCTATCAAAGTTCTAGAGTGTGTAGGTGTTGCAAATTCATCGTCTTCCGACATTAAGGAATAATCTGGACGTTTTATAGGTGTACTTGTGGGCTCCATTTTCGGGAGTTTAATTTTAGGAGTAAAATTTATATTGTTGTAATCATCATCATCATCTCTGTATTCATCTTTAATTTTTGGTTCATATTTTGTTTTCGTTATGAATTCATGAAGCGGTTTTGTTATGGACTTAAATGTCTCCTCTAGACGAGTTTCAGTTTCAACTCGGTCAGTTTTCATAGCGCGGAATTTCTTCTTAATGGCATTTCTAGTTTTTATAAGATTTTTTAATAGTTCGTCTCTCTTTTTAACCATCTTTTTAATGAGATTTGAACTGGTCTGGCAACTGAGTTATACTGAACTGAACAGGTCTATGAACAGCTTTACCAGCTTTTACTTTGGTGGCGGCGTTGGTGGCATTGGTGGCGGTGGCGGTGGTGGTGGTAGTGGCGTTGGTGGCGGTGGTGGCGGCGTTGGTGGCATTGGTGGCGGTGGTGGTGGTAGTGGCGTTGGTGTTGATGGTGGTGTTTAATGTTTCATGATTCATGATTCCTGTTTCTTGTTTCATGTCTTATGTTTATTGTTTCGGCTTCAAGTCCATGAGCAGCTCTTATCAGGTCTATGAATAGCTTTACCAGGTCTATGAACAGCTTTATCAGGTCTATCAACAGCTATAAGACAGCTCGAATAAGTCTATCAGATATATTAACAGCTCTAACGGGTTTAATATCGGCTAAACCAGATCTTCTAAATTTATAGTGAAATATATGTATCAACACCTTTTCGATAACGTCCTTTATCCAACAAACTGTCTTTATCGATTACTAGAAAGCCGTAACTGTCTTTCCAGCAAACACTGCAAATATTACGAAATTTTTCGAAGGGCATGTCTGTGTTAACATGATCATTATATATATGTCTAAGATTCATATCATCTTGTTTAAATAAAATAAGAAAGTTAGCGTTGTCCCGTATTAAGTGCTTCGGTATATGGGTGTATGTCTGACAGAGATAGAAACTATCAATATTATTGTGTCGTCCCATGCAAAAATAATCACGTATGTTATTTTGTATCCCACATGCTACATCATCGAAAATGAATACAGAATTCTCTTTGGCTTCCTCAGGAGGTATGACTTCGCAATTATTAGAAAACGTGTAGTAGCCCAAACCAGCAATAGGACTTATCAACTGCTCTAGATACTGATATTTAGGCTGATGTAGTGATTTTGAGTAGATGTAGACATTCTCAAACTTGAGTCCATTTGGATGTTCTATAAGACCAATCATAAGATTGGTTTTTCCGCAGTTAGAAGGTCCCACAAGAATTCCTCTTACATTATCAGGTATAAGTGAGCTATGTCTTTTGACTTCATTTCCAGATTTTATATCTAGATTTTTTATTGGTAAAGTGACTTTCTGCTTCACGAACTTCATTATTAGAACTGAAATATTTATTGCACGACACTGAGCTTTTATATCAGTCATCAGCTCAGTGTGGTGTTGTGTGGACGTCTAAAAATATATTCTATCTATCGAATGATTGATCATTCAAAGCATCAAAATCGTCCTCGCCAGCGTAAATGTCGAAGAGGGGGCGGTTTGCTAAATACAGCAATTAGTAATTTACCATTTGAATTTCATTTGCCTGGATATCAATATTGCGGTCCTGGTACTAAATTACAAAAAAGATTAGCAAGGGGTGATCCTGGAATTAACCCTCTTGACGCAGCTTGCAGAAATCACGATATCGCATATTCCCAGCATAAAAATATTGAGGATCGTCATATTGCTGATCGTATATTATCCGGTAAAGCCTGGGAACGAGTGACATCTTCAGACGCATCTCTTGGTGAACGTAGCAACGCCTGGCTTGTAACAAACGCTATGAAAGCAAAAGTAAAATTCGGAATGGGGATAAAAAAGGACAAAACTCGTTCTAAAAGGAATAAAAATACGTTAACGCTTCAAAAAGGAGTTCGTGAAGCTAGAAATATCTTAAAAGTGAAAAAACCAGATTCTTTAAAAGAAGCTATTACACTTGCACTCGCTAGCACTAAAAATGTATTTAAAAGAAACAAGAAGTATGTAAAGACTCCCCGTATAATTCCTATACCGAAGATTGGAGGAATCTTACCTCTCATTCCTATTTTTGCTCGGCTTTCTGCACTGGGAGCTTTAGTGGGTGGTGCATCTGGTGTCGCAAAGGCTGTTAATGCGACTACAAGTGCTAAAGAACAGCTGAAGGAAAGCAACCGACATAATGAAACGATGGAAGCTATTGCCTTAGGAAAGAAAGGTAGCGGCTTATATTTAAAGCCTTACAGAAAAGGACTTGGTCTATTCTTAAATCCACCTTCAAAAAACTTCTAAAACTGCTACCTAATCGAGCATTAAATGAAATCGATTTATATAAATATGCAAATGATTTACCACATTTTAGAGGTGTTTTTATGCTTGATGCTCTCCCCAACAAACCTACAAAATATGAATGTGGAATCGTAAATTTGGATACTACCACCGGTCCTGGAAGTCATTGGGTAGCATATTACAAAAGGGGGTCTGAAAAGGAGTACTTTGACAGCTTTGGAAACTTACAACCACCAAAGGAAATTTTAAGCTATTTAGGAAAAAACATTGTTTACAATTATAAGTCTTACCAAAATTATAATATGATAAATTGCGGTCATTTGTGTTTGAAATTTTTATATAAACATTGTAATAATAAGTTGCCATAAGTTTAAGAATATAATTGACTATTGTAAGTTGGACTATAAATAAACTCTGCTTAAAAATACCAGTTTCATTTCACTTTGACCTACTATGTCATTAACACTAACTTTGACTGGGAATTCATCTGTACTCACAGTTGAGTACTTTCCGCCACTGGATCTTACATCGGAATACGTTTGTGGACTCATTGATTTACAGACATATAATTCAATACCTAATGTGGACAGCAGAAATAACTTATTTCATGTTGGTGATGATGAAATTAAAATTCCAGAAGGTTCCTATGAAATTGATGATATTGCAGGATTTATCAAAAGAGAACTAACTAAAACAAAAGCTAAGCCTATAGTACAATTAATGGCTAATAATAACACATTGAAAAGTGAAGTTAGAAGTTCTAGTCGAGTATTATTGAATAAGAAGAACTCTATTGGAGCATTATTAGGATTTAGTAAACGTGTTCTAGAACCTAATATTTTAAATCAATCTGATTTACCAGTGAATATAATAAAAGTTAATGTAATACGAGTTGAATGTAATATAGTATCAGGTTCCTTCATTAATAATCAGCAAGTTCACACCTTACACGAGTTCTCTCCTAAGGTGGGTCCGGGGTATAAAATAATCGAAGTTCCTAAGAATGTCATTTATTTGCCTCTGAACATCAGACGGATAAGTTCTTTAACATTAAAGTTCGTGGATCAGAACGGTGATCTAATAAATTTTAGAGGTGAAACGATTACAGTGAGACTGCAGTTGAAGTCGCAACATGCTAATATATAATAATATCATTGATAATAAATACAAGTGCAAAAGTGTTAAGCCTTCTAGTCAGTCTGAACCCACACAGCAGTCAGGAATAAAGCTAACAGCAGCTAACGCACAATTTTTAAAATCTTTCGGCCTTAAGTTAAAAAATGAATGAAATACTCGATATTTCTCAAGGTGCACGCTATGATAATAGCATTACAAAAGTTGAGTATCATAGCTACTCTCCTTTTCTAACATCATATAAAAACAGCGACGAAATTCGCATTTCAGTACAACATCAGGATTTATATGTGCTACCAAGTGAAAGTTTCATATATATAGAAGGCGCGCTAGCAAAAGCAGATGGAACTACATCAACAACAGCAAAATTAACTAATAATGCTATCTCTTTTCTTTTTGATGAAATTCGCTATGATTAAACGGTGTAGAAATTGATCGTACGAGAAATCTTGGATTTGCAACAACAATAAAAAATTATATATCTTTAAATCAAAATGAAAGCAATGTGTTACTAAATGCGGGCTGGTCTCCAAATAATCTAATGGCGCCAGGGTTTTTCAATTTTTGTATTCCCTTAAAGTTGTTGCTCGGCTTTGCTGAAGACAATAAGAAAATTGTTATAAATGCTAAACATGAACTTATTCTGATTCGAAGTAGAAGCGATGAAAATGCCTTTCTATCACCAAGTGATGAAGCTAAAATAGATATTTTTAAACTCCAATGGAGAGTACCACACATAAGTGTAGCTGATGAAGAAAAACTCTCGCTGTTTAAGTTAACTGATACTGAACGCCTTATACAAATGAGTTTTCGTAGCTGGGATATATATGAATATCCTATATTACCTATAACTGTTGAACATAATTGGGCAATCAAAACATCAACGCAGCTAGAAAAACCCCGATATGTAATTTTAGCGCTTCAAACAGATCGAAAAAATGTGAAGAGTAAGGATGCCAGCAAGTTTGATCATTGCGAACTTTCAGATGTGAAGCTTCACTTAAATTCTGAAACATTTCCATATGAAGACCTAAACATTAAATTTGATCGTGAGAGATATGCTTTATTGTATGATATGTATACGAAATTCCAACAATCGTATTACGGGCGGATGCATCAACCGCTGCTTACCCGAGAGAAGTTCAAGGAAAACGCCTCAATCGCAGTTATCGATTGCTCACATCAAAACGAGGTGATTAAATCAGGACCCGTCGATATTCGTATACAATTTAAAACTCACAGTAATATTCCTGCAAATACGTCTGCCTTTTGTTTACTTCTGCACGATCGAATAATTGAGTACAGTCCTCTGACGAGTGAAGTCAAGAAAGTAATTTAAAGTCACAATGGCAGCAATCTTGGATATACAGGGATTTAAAGACAAACAACAAGTAACAAGTAACAAGTTCAATGTGAAGGAATTGGCAATTTTGACAAATGGAAATCAAATGCAACACTTTATTTTTCAACCTCCGTTCAAATTTAAGGATTTAACACATGCAAAGAGAAGAGAAGCGAAATGGCTGCATGATAATTATCATGGATTCCGATGGACTGATGGATATATTCCCTATCATCAATTACGTGCTATAGTGACGCCTTTAATAAAAAACAAAGCACTGTATGTGAAAGGCTGTGAAAAAGTTTGTTGGATAAAAAATACATTTGGTGAAGGTGTTATAGTATATAATATGGAAGAAGAATTGCAGTGTCCAAAATTATCCTCTCTTAAATTTTTTTATAAAGCTCCATGCTGTTTAACTCATAAGGGAAAGTGCGCTCAAGAAAATGTTTACCTTTTAAGAAATTTCCTAGAAAAGTAATAAAATTTAGAAATAAGAAATAAATGTCCTATAATTTTATACTAATAAATATAGGTTTTTTTAATTATTTTGCGTTTTCTTTAAGGCTTCCTAACATATTTCTAAACACAGGTATTTCGAAGATTTTCTTTTCAATAAACTTTAAATTGCAGTCTTTGGTTAAGGGAGCAAATACAAAAAAAATTTTTGAATCTACATTATTGAGAACATGTTAGAACTTGCTTGGAAACAAATGATCTCATAGAAATAAGAAGTTGCGAAAACAAAAAACAATCTTCACCCATTTACTCAAAGTGGTGAAATCTTTATTAAGAAATACTATAAAAAGGAATAAAACTAATGATATAAAGAAAAAATATTCCTATACTATTTTACAAAATTTTCTCACGCTCAAGTGCTTAATTTCTCTGCAGTTCCCCCTGTAAATTCATCATTAGCACAAAACGTGGTTAAACACGAAATTATTTTCATAAATATCTTCCAGAAAATATATAGAAAATGTTCATAACAATTTTAACTTCATAATTACTTACCATACTCAACATCTCGGAAATCCATTGACCTCAAGATATATTACTGCCCAAATTACGTAATCCTACACTAGCAACTTATTTTATCATCACTCGTAGTAAAAGCTCCCGCCGAAAATATCCGGCATAGTAAAAACTCAAAGCAGCAAACTCTTATCTTCAGCACGAGCCCAGGTTCATCTACAAAACCTTATCACCCAACGACCACAACATTGCGACCAAATTATTAATTTCTATAGTCAGCTCCCTTATCAATTAGCTCAACCCGTGATCCAGGTCCAGACCCAGGTCCAGATCCAGACCCAGGTGCAACTCATACTTATCTTTACTAGCGCGCCGCCGCCAAAACAAAACAATCTACAAAATTGACCTTCGGAATCACGCAACCAATCCCTTATCTCCAGCCATTTCCTTATCTCCAGCCATTTCCTTATCTCTCTTCCCCCAGAATTGTTATGCGTGTTCTGGCGCAAATGTGCAAAAATGTGACGTCAGACCTCAAATTCCCTCACAATTTGACCATTTTCGATGTGCACATTGCACATTTGCGCCAGAACCCGCATATCCCTACTACTGACAATGGAGAATGTTGAGAAAAGAAAAGATGTTAGGATCGTAACGCAATGGGAAAGTCGGGGTAAACGATTAGGATTGCGAGCGCTAATAGCAAAACCAAATTTTCATAGCATATCTCAATTTACCCCTGACATGGCAGCTGTAGAATTAAAAAGAGTGCAGGTAACTTACAATAAACCCATATATTTAGGTTTTGTAGTATTAGAACTTTCAAAATGGAAAATGTATGAATTCCATTATGATTATATGAAAAATAAGTATCAAGATAGAATAATTTTGAATTACATGGATACTGATTCTTTTATATATACCATCCACACCGAAAATTTTTATCAAGACATATTAAGCGATATAGAAAATAGGTTTGATACTTCAGAGTACTCTGAAGATAATCCTTATAACATACCATTAAAAAACAAAAAAATACCAGGATTCATGAAAGATGAAAATAGCGGTAAGATTATGTTAGAATTTATAGGGTTAAGATCTAAAATGTATTCCATTTCCGTAGAAAATACAAAAAATATAAAAAAAGCTAAAGGTGTAAAAAAACCGCTGTAGAAAAATTAAGTTTAGAGAATTATAGAGAATGTTTGTATAATAAAAAACTCTTTTTTGGTAATATGCTAATATTTAGATCAAAACTTCATACTTTGTACACTCAATATATTAATAAAATTAGTCTAAGCCCTTTTGATGATAAAAGATATATTTTAGAAGACGGATGTACGACCTATGCATGGGGTCATTACAAAATAAATGAATCTATGGAAATAGAATAGAATTTGTACTTTTATATATGTAAAAAATAAAAACAAAAAATATTTGTTAAATTTCTTGTTTTCTTTATTTTATTCATATACAACTGATTCCACATTATTATTTACAAAATTTATTTTTTGTGTGATAAAAATTTTCTTATGGTGAATACATTTTGAAGAGCGCACTGGCCTTTATGAGTGAAACAAGAGAACTCTTGATGAACAAATCGTAACCATGATAGTTTCGGACATGCTAATTCTTCTTCAGTATCCAAAATGGTTGCTCCGTCTCCAAGGAAGTCTTTAACCCAAACTTTTTTTTCCGAGCCTTTGACAAAAATTGTTTTTTCAACAAGTAAAGGTGCCACAACAGTGTAGAGGAAATGATATGGAACAAATCCATGAAGATTGCGTTTTAACCAAAAGACTTGTCTTTTTATTTTTGGTGTTAAGTCTTCAAATTTAAACGGTGGTTGAAAAACAAAATGTTGAAGCTTATTGTCCGATGAGAGGACTGCCAGCTCCTTAACAATAAATTTATTTTGTTGGTCTTTGAATCCTTGGATGTCAACAATTGCACTCATCGTATTTTAAATAACTTTCTTGACTTCACTCGTCAACGGATTGTATTCGACTATTCGATCGTGGATAAGTAAGCAGTAAGCTGTTGTTTTCGGTGGAATATTAACGGAAGTTTTGAATTCTAATTTTATATCTACGGGGCCCGTTTTGATAGCTTCGTTTTGATGAGAACAATCGATAACTGCAATTGGAGCGTTTTCAAGAAATTCTTTAGCTGAGAAGAGAGGTTGTGGTTGACGTTCATAATAAGATTGTTGAAATTTGGCATACATGTTATATAGCAGAGCATATCGTTCTCGATCAAACCTCAAATTTAAATCATCGTACGGGTAAGATTCTGAATTTAGGTATACTTTAACATTAGTAAGGTTGCAGTGATCAAACTTGCTCGCATCCTTTTTTCTAATATCTTTACGATCAGTTTGTAGAGCTAATATAACATATCTTGGTTTTTCCAGCTGGGCAGATATTTTAACTGACCATGTGTGATCAGTTGCTATAGGTAAAAGTGGATATTCGTACACATCCCAACTGCGGAATGGAGTTTGAATTGGACGTCCACTTTCAACAGTTTTCAGCAATGATAGCTTCTCATTATCAGCTACAGATATATGTGGTATTTTCCATTGCAACTTAAAGATGTTAATAATAGCTTCATCGGTGGGTGCTATGAGAGCATTGTCGTCTGTCCTGCTTCGAATTAATATTAATTCATGTTTGGCGTTTAAAATGATTTTCTTGTAGTCTTCGGCAAATCCTAACAGCATATTAAGTGGAACACAAAAATTGAAGAACAACTTTTCAGGCTTGATGGTTTCTGAAGGTGACCAACCAGCATTGTGAAGCATTTTGCTTTCATTTTCATTTAACGAGATATAGTTCTTCAACGTGGATACAATTCCGAGGTTTCTTGTTCGATCGATTTCCACTCCATTTAATTCGTAACGAATTTCATCGAAAAGAAATGAGAAAGCATTGTTTGTAAGACTCGTATCAACAGATTTTGTCCCATCAGTCTTAGCTACAGAGCCTTCAATATAAATTAGACTCTCACTAGGTAGAATGTACAAATCCTGATGTTGTACTACAATTCGAATCTCATCGCTGTTTTTAAATGAAGTTAAAAATGGTGAATAGCTGTGGTATTCTACTTTTGCTACGCTGTTATCATAAGAAACACCTCTGTTAATATTCAATATTTCACTCATTTTTTTAATTTAAGTCCCAGAGATATTAAAAATTGTCTATTAGCTGAGCTTAATTTCGGTCTTATCCTTGGTAAAGTGTCTAAATGACTGGAGGGGTGGGTAGGTTTTTCTATCCTTTTATTATCACTTTCTTTGTTATATATCAACATGTTGAGGTTTCAAATGCAATCTGACAGTAATTGTTTCTCCTCTAAAGTTTATTAGGTCGCCGTCTTGATCGACTAATTTCAACACAAGCGAACTTATCCTTTTAACATTCACTGGCAAATAAATAACATTTTCGGGTACCTCAACTATTTTATAGCCTGGACCCACTTTGGGAGAAAATTCGTGAAGTGTGTGAACTGGTGTATTATTTATGAATGATCCTGATATAAGGTTGCACTCAACACGAATTACATTAATTTTAATTATATTAACTGGTAAATCCGACACATTTATTATGTCGGGATCCAATTCTCGTTTACTAAACCCTAGCAACGGACCAATAGAGTGTGGTTTATTAAAATTTATTTTGTGTGTACTCTTTATTTCAGTTCTTAAAGAGTTATTGTTAGCTACAATAACAACTGATGGTTTGGTTTTAGTTTTAGTCAAATCTCTTTTAATAAGAGCTGCAATATCATCAATTTCATATGAACCATCAGGAATTTGTATAACTTCATATCCTACATGAAATAAGTTGTTTCTTCCATCTACATTCGGTATTGAATTATAAGTTTGTAAATCAATCAAACCGCAAACATAGTCTGTATTAAGATCTAAAGGTGGGAAATATTCAGCTGTTAGTACAGACGAATTTCCGGTTAAAGTAAGTGTTAACGACATGATCAAATGGTAAGTTTAAATGAAATGCTATTGTAATGGGTTTGAATGCTTTATTTATACTTATATGTACAGATCAAATGGATAGTTTAAACTGTCTTAGAACGATTATATAGGAACTTTAAGCACAGATGTCCACAATTTACAGAATTATAATTTTGATATGCTTCATAGTTGTACACTATGTTATTTCCTAAATACTTTAAAAGTTCTTTTGGTGGTTGTAAGTTTCCGAAACTGGCGAAGTATTCAATATTAGTTCCTTTTTTACCCAGTGTGTCCAAGGACCTGTGGAAGAATCCAAATTGATGATCCCACATTCATTTCTTCTAGGTCCTTTGGGAAGCTCATCAATCATAAAGACTCCTCTGAAGTGTGGTATGTATTGAGCGTGCTTATATAAATCGTATTCGTTTAATGGACGATTGGGTAGCGTTCTCAGTAGTTTTTTGTCGGTGGATTTAAGTAAAGTCCTAACCCCTTTCTATATGGTTATAAATATAGACCTTTTCCACTTTTCCCTAAAGCTATTGCTTCTATTGTCTGATTATGACGTTTATTTTCCTCCAATTGTTGTTTAGCCTTACTTGCATCGTTAACGGCTTTTGCAATTCCCGATACGCCACCTGTCAATGCGCCTAATGCAGAAAGTCCAGCAAAAATGGGGATGAGAGGTAAAACTCCTCCAACTCTTGGTATAGGAATAATACGAGGTGGTTTTGTGCATTTTCTCTTTCCTCTAAACACATTTCTGGTAGCATCAAGAGCAAGCTGTATAGCTTCCTTTAAAGAGCCTGGCTTCTTTGTTTTCAATATATTTCGTGCTTCGCGAACTCCTTTTTTTAATGTTAATTTAATTTTAGGTTTTTTTTTAGTTGAACGTTTTGCTTTTAAGCCCATCCCAAGTTTAAGTTTTGTCTTCATAGCTTTTGTTACAAGCCAGGCATTAAGTCGTTCACCAAATAATGCGTCACTAGATTTTACTCTCTGCCACGCTTTTTCTGCTAATATTCGATCAGCGATATGACGATCTTCAATATTTTTATGTTTGTTATATGCGATATCGTGATCTTTGCAGGCGGCGTCAAGAGGATTTATACCAGGATCACCTCTAGCTACTCTTTCTAACAGTTTAGTACCAGGACCGCAATACTGATAACCAGGCAAATGCAATTCGAAAGGTAAACTGCTTATTGCTGTGTTCAATAAACCTTTCCCCTTTAATATTTTATGTTACGAGCAGTTTTTATTAAATTTTTTTTTATGATCTATCATTCAGCGACACGTTTTGCAGAAATCTACATGTGTATTCTAGCTTCGATACCTTAAAACTGATATAAAAATGTATGGATTCTAGTATATATATTAGTTTTCACTATGAAATTCGTTAAGCAACAAGTGTCTTTACCAATTAGAAATATAAACATAAAATCAGAGGAACTTAAACAAAAACACGGATCGTTATTACCCCATACTATAAGAGCTGTCGTTGCAGGACCTTCTAATTGCGGTAAAACCAATCTTATGATCAGTCGTATCGAGCAACCGAACGGACTCAAGTTTGAAAATATTTATGTCTATTCAAAGTCATTATATCAACCAAATTATGAGTATTTGAAGCAACTTATAACACCCATATCCGGAATGGGTTTCTATACATTTTGTGAAAATTCTGAAGTAATTCCACCAGAGAAAGCAAAATCAAATTCTATTTTCATCTTTGATGATGTTGCATGCGACAAGCAAAACAACATACGATCATATTTTTGTATGGGGCGACATAATGACATCGATAGTTTTTATCTTTGTCAAACATACACACATATACCTAAGCACTTAATTCGAGACAATGCGAATCTTCTTATTCTATCTAAGCAAGATGAAATGAACTTAAAACATGTCTTTAATGATCATGTAAACACAGACATGCCCTATAATACTTTCAGAAATATATGTGCAGAGTGTTGGAAGGATAAATATGGCTTTCTTGTGATCGACAAAGATAGTCCAATAAACAAAGGACGTTACCGTAAAGGATTTGATTTGTATATTATCATATAAATACAATAGCTTACTGAAATACTTATTAGACCAGTTTAAGCAGTTAACAGATCCGTTAAAGCAGTTAACAGACCCGTTAAAGCAGTTAACAGACCCGTTAAAGCAGTTAACAGACCCGTTAAAGCAGTTAACAGACCCCCCCGTTAAAGCAGTTAACAGATCCCGTTAAAGCAGTTAACAGACCCGTTAAAGCAGTTAACAAAAATGGAACATAAAGGAAGATCTGAAGTGAAAAATAAAGAAGAAACAATAAGGAACATTATAAAAACTAGAAATATAATACGAAAGAAATTTCGGGCTATAAAAACCGGAAGAGTTGAAACAGAAGCTCAACTAGAAGAAACATTTAAACCTATAACAAACCCGTTAAAGGAGTTCGTGACAAAAGTGAAACAAGAGTCAGAACATGAAATTAAATTTGAGCCCAAGGAAGAATATAATGAATATGATAATCTAAAGTCAACTCCCAAATCCACTTTTCCAAAAATGGAACCTACAAGTACACCACTAAAGCATAAACAATTTTCTTTAATGTTAGAAGATGAATTTGCAACACCTATTCACTCAAGAACTTTAGTTGAAAGAGCTGATAGAACTCTTAATTTATCCACTGGATTAGCTGATAAATATTTTCAATGGTATATTGAAAAAAATCCAAAAATTGATTACACTTATGGAGTTTACTTTGATAATAATAATGAATGGAAAATTGGAGATTCAAAGGTTGAATATAATGAAGATAATTTTGTTATTAAAGGAAAGCCTTACACAATAACACTAGGTTTACTCGAACTTCTTTTTATGAAAAAACCTTCTAAAAGTCTATATAATAAAGATGATTTATCAAATTATGAGACTATTCTAAACGATATTAATGCTCATAGACGAGGATATTCGATGGAAGAACAAATAAAGGGGAATAGAGGTTCTAAGTACAGGGAAATTATTAGCAAGTTTTTATATCGCAAAGGAATGGGTTTAATGCATTTACCTAAGAATAATATTGACCATATTTATCGGGATGATCCAAATGAACTCGTAGACCGATTGCGCCTTCTTATTGCTTCCCAACATGCTGGGAACAATAATCATCATAATGAAATCATGTCAATAACTGAAGAATTAAGAGAAGCTAACGTTATAGAATAAATACAATGCATCTTTCATTTTCGATTCTAATTAGATCATGAGCGTTGACAAGTTCGGGAGATTTTCTAAGCAAGCAAAATTAGGACCAGTTGGTGAGAGGGGTTTACCTGCGGAGCGAGGTCCACAAGGTTCGCCTGGTATAGGATTCCAACTTACTTTCATTTCATTCATTTCATTTCATTTATTCAAATATAAAAGTGCATACACAAGTTTAAAAAACTTTTAACAGTACGCTACAGTCAATTTAGGAAATAAATCAATTTATGGTGAACAATGAAGCTACTAAGAATTAAATCAAATAAAAGTCTACTACATATCATAAAGCAAATATAAATAATTTGAAAGTAAAGCAAGCGAAAATTGAATTTGTAAATAATAAGAAATAAGAAAATAATCTTATAAATAAATTAAATGTATAGTTTTAAAATTTCATCTAAATATAAAAAATACTGTACAACCTTTCACACACGAACCAGAAGTTATAATTCACAAAAAGAAATAAGACGTTTGAACTCATTGACAGAAGAAGCATCCTGAACTCTTGCAGGAAGAGAATTCCAAAGTCGGGCGAACTGGACAAAGTAAGAACCCTCAAGGACTGACGAATGATGCCTAGGAATAAGCAACCTGCGACCTCTCCGCGACTGTAAAAGTTGAATGTGCTCAGCAAGATATATTGGTTCTCCAGAATGAATTAAATTAAACAAAAATAATAAGGCCTTACGCTTTAAGTATACATCAATATTACAACCCAGTAAAGAAAGCTTCAAGGGAGTAATGTGATCCGATCGGCTCAGTTTAAAAACAAATCGAATGCAGTCATTAAATGCAACCTCTACCCTGCGCCTGCAAGTTGAGTCAAGTTTTGGGTAAATTAAGCTACCATATGTGAAATAAGGCAGAATAAGACTTCTAACCAACTTTAAGCGCATTTCAAGAGGCAATACATCGGCAGACAACCACAGCCTTCTCAATCCACCATATATCCTTCCAAGAGTAGCACTGACATGATCGCAACACCTCAAAGAAGTATTCAGTAACACCCCCAGATTATTAATTTTGGTTACAAAAGGCAAAGCACTATTATTAAGAATAACAGACGGTAATTCATTTACCCTAAGCGTTGTGTTGCCATATAAAGCTATACATTGGGACTTACTAGGATTTAGTATGAGGTGATTGTTCAATGACCAAGCAGAAATTCCCTCGAGGTCATCATTAACTCTAGCAAATAAATCCTCCAATAATCCAACCGGTCTACTCAAATAAAGCTGAACATCATCAGCATAAAGATGAAGCTGCACATTTTGGACTGCCGTAGGGAGATCATTAATGTAGATACAAAATAATACAGGTCCAAGAACAGACCCTTGCGGAACTCCACGACATAGAGGTAACAACGATGATAACTTGTCCCTTATTCTTACCCGCTGAAACCTGTGTGCGAGAAAATTATTTATCAGAGCTGCAGCAGAAGTAGAGAAACCAAATTTACTATAAAGCTTTTCAAGCAGAATCGAGTGATCAATGCTGTCAAATGCTTTTGAGAAATCAAGCAGAACCAGAACACCAACATTTCCTGCATCAAGTGCAATTCGAAGGTCCGTTGAAACCTTCAACAAAGCAGATTCACAACTATGCTTCGACCGAAAACCAGATTGAAATCTACATAAAAGGTCATTACTACTCAAAAACTGTTGAATTTGAACCACCATTATTTTCTCCATTACTTTTCCAAGAAAACTCAGTATGCTAATAGGCCTATAGTCAGAATGGATACTGGGGGAAGTTTTCTTAGCAACTGGTGAAACAAACGCTATTTTCCACGCATCCGGGAAGGAAGACGACATTAGGCAACAGTTTATTATGTTAAGCAGATATGGTGAAATACATGGCAATATCAATTTAATGAAACGAGGATCCACTTGATCAGAGCCAACAGCATTCGATTTAATAGAATATATAGCTCGCAAAAGTTCAAGATAATCAATACATCGGAATGAAAATGCATTAGATCCAGATTGATGAACGCGAGAAGAACCACTCACACCATATGTAAAGGTAGACGTATCAGGCTGCAATGAATTGGACGCAATTTCAGTGGGGTAAGTAAAAAACTGGTTCATTTCGTCCGGATCGAGATAACACTCCGCACCAGATTCTTTATGGATGCTAAGCCTCTTCAGATTACCCCAAAGGGTTTTAGGAGGTAGAGTAGGGTCTAGTCTGGAAGCAAAATAATCACGCTTTGCATTGCGAATAGACAAAGTAACTCTATTTCTTGCAGCCCTATAGAAGGAATGACTGCGGATAGTCCTGAGTCGTCTCCACTCTCTGTACAAATACTCGCGCTCTACAATAAGGGATCTAATTTCTTGAGAAAACCATGGACAATGTTTAACCCTGATACTCTTAACTCTAAGCGGAACATATTTATCGTACAAGTAGGATATAAAACTATTAAATTTTTCCACCTTGGAGTTCACTGATAGATCATTAAGGATGCTACACCATGAGAGCGAACTACATTCGGTAAATAAACTACCAGTATCGACGTTATTATAATCACGGTAAGAAAAAACCTTCCTAGGAATACAACCACCAATTGGAATATTATAAGTCATAAAGAGCAAATCATGATCTAAAATACTGATTGGACTAAGCTGATTATGAAATAGAATATTGTCTTTTTCAGATACAAATAAGAGATCGAGGAGCGAGGGATTGCAACAATTAAAATAAGTAGGTTGATCATTTACAGCATTTAAATGCAATGATTGCATTACGGACAAAAACTCTACAGCCGAAGAATCCCTGCTGAGTAAATTTACATTAAAGTCGCCACCCACTATAACATCACTACATCCATGCAATAAGTTATCCAACGAACCTACAAACTCATCGGCAATATGACTAAGAAATCTTCCGGGTGGACGATAAACAGCCGACAATACACATTTTTCAATTCCGGTATCAACCATTACACAAATAAATTCAAAAATACCACCTGACGAAGATTTAATTATTTTAGATTTTAAATTGCTTTTAACATAAATCGCAACTCCACCACCACAACGATCTTTTCGGTCAGCACGATAAATTTTGTAGCCAGGTATGGATACATATGATGAGGGTATGCTATTATTCAGCCATGTTTCACTAATCAAGATAGCATGAATCTTGGAATCAGAAAATATTTCACGCAGCTCATCAATTTTGTTTCTAATACTCCTAGCATTAAGTGTACAAACGTTCAAACCCTGGGACCGCCTACAGAAAATGCCGAGCATTGATTTTACCCGGTCCAGCTCACACAAGCCACTACCCGAAATCATTTAATATCACGTAACTGTCAATGAGTCCAAGAAAAACTAAGATATTTATACATAAAAACATTCCGCCTATGAGAAAGGTTGCCCAGACTAGCAAGAAAATCAAAATTGAATTAATAAGTAACAATATATCCATGTCTATACAATTCAAAATAATAAAAAATAATAAAAATAATTTTTACAGAAATAAAAGCAGAAAAAAAACAATTATCAGGATAAGAATTTACCAAATAAAAATTATGTTTGATCACTATCGACCGCATTTGATGCACTTGCACTTGCTCCACACTTTACGGTTGCAGTAATTTCACACAATTGATTACAGCTGACAACTTTAAGACGAGCATCATCAGGTTTGCATTTAATATAAACAAATCCATCTCGGCTGAAAACTGTTGCAACTTTCCCAGATCTCCGCAATCGTTGCGCCTCCCTCAGAATTTGATTATTCTTCGCCGTTAAGCTCTCATTTATATATACTGGGCATTCGGACGAAAATCCACTAATCTGATTTAATTTAAATTTAGACTTTTTAAATAATGAAATAAATGAGATGCATTCAACGGAGGTAGAAAACTTCAAAATTATTGGGGGATCAGATTTGGTTTTTTGTTTCATCCGAAAAACATCGAAATGGGGGGAGAGAGAATGTCCAATTTTAGCAGCAATAGAATGCATAACCTCCCTCAAATTTTCATTATGCTTTTTCGGAATCCCCCTTATAATGGCATCAGGTAGTCGCATAATGATGGTGATTATGATCTTAATCATAAAAGCATTAAGAATCTTAAAAATCCTGTGGAAAATGAAGACGGTGTAAATAAATTATATGTTGATAAATGGGCGGACTTAAATTACACTGCCATACAAGCGTTAAAAGAATTATCAAATAGAACCCTAGTTGAAGAATTGCAGAAGGAAAGAAATAATTTAGAAAAGGAATTGATACAAATAAGAAAAAATATAGAAAAGGAAATAGTAAGCATATATAATATAATAAAAACTACAAATGAAAAAGAAAAAGTAAAAAATCAGCAGTTTGCTAAGCAGTCAGTAGAGGATTCGCAAAATAAGTTAAAAGCTCATATTGATGAGGGATTGCGACAGATTTGGGATGCTTTAAAAGGATTAATAGAGGTAGAATCATTAACAATTTCCAAGGGGATATCTCATGAACCACCTCATGATGAGTAAAAGTCAAGTTGTAGACGAATTACATAAATCAGCACGCAAAAATTTTAAAAGGCGACGTGTTATTATTAAAGGACTGGACGACCTCTGGCAAGCAGATTTGGTTGAGATGGGTGTCTACTCTCAACAAAATAATGACTATAATTTCGCGTTGACTGTCATCGACACATTTTCCAAATATGCCTGGGTTATTCCTGTGAAGAAAAAAACTGGTATTGAAGTTGCTGGGGCAATGAAAACTATTTGTGAAGACGGTAGAATACCAAGAAATTTACAGACTGATGATGGAAAGGAATTCTTTAATAGTAATTTTCAAAACTTGATGAAGAAATATAAAGTTAATCATTATTCGACATATAGTCCGCTAAAGGCGAGTTGAGCGATTTAATAGAACATTGAAAGGGATGATGTGGAAAGAGTTTAGCATGATAGGAACATATCGGTGGATTGATACAATAAAGTCAACAAATCAAACGAAAAGCAATTACTTTTAACAGCATATAATCATATAAAAATTACTCATCCATCTAAATACAAAGTTGGAGATTTTGT
Organism: Leptarthrus brevirostris; assembly: GCA_964036015.1. Taxonomy (NCBI): domain Eukaryota; kingdom Metazoa; phylum Arthropoda; class Insecta; order Diptera; family Asilidae; genus Leptarthrus; species Leptarthrus brevirostris. The sequence continues at coordinate 84,138,929 of OZ038375.1, read as the reverse complement.
TCGAATACGCAAATATAAACATGTTTTCGAAAAAGGTTATACACCAAATTGGACCACTGAAATATTTAAAATTCGCAAAATTCAGCTTACAAGCCCAGTAACATATCTTCTAGAAGACCATCAGGGGCACCCCATCAAAGGAGGATTCTATGAGTTAGAATTGCAAAAGACAAAAAATCCCCACGTTTACTTAGTCGAAAAAATCTTGAAAAGACGTGGAGATAAGGTTTATGTCAAATGGTTAGGGTTTCCATCAAAAGACAATTCATGGATTGATAAAAAAGATGTATTATAATATAAAAAATATACAATAAAATAAATTTATAGATATTATTATAAAAGTTTTTTTGCTTTTTCTTATTTAATATCAGATTTAAAATTTCAGCAGTTTCTCTAATTCTTCGGTTGAAGCGAAATCGATCAACAGCATACTCTTTCCATGGGGCCCTTTCTAGCAGTATGGTAAGCATACCTCCAAACATACATGATGTGTACTTCCGGTGTTAGATTAAATCGCACATTTTTAGGCATAGTCCACAGTTAGGTTTGGTAAACCTTTGATAAAATTTCATTAGTTTTTGAACTTCTTCTTTACGTCTCCAAACAAAGTAACATTCACAAGTATCCGGTCCCTCTGTTGCATTATTATCAGACCAAGGACAACTTATGTAGTGTTTCCCAAATTGAGATTCTATTTGTTTCATATTTTTGTATGGTTTTAAAAAATCATTATATTTTTCAATTTTTTCTTTATGCTCGTCCCAAAGTATGTCATCATATTCTTCTAAGAACTGATCAATATCCATCTTTACTCTTTCACTTCCAAAACCGAACTAAATTGTTCTATTGCCTAAGAAATGCTCATATTATATGTTTGCTTCATTTGCTTCAAATCAACAAGTTCAATGTCACTTTTATGGCTAGGATCATGCTGTCTTATTAACTCCACTTCACCATTACTTAGAACCCTCTCAGTTTCAAACTCGTGGTATTCATAACACGATATTTTCAATGAACGGCTTTCATAATTGCTGTCGTATGTACAGCGGACAGTAATTGACTTATCTTCATCAAATTCAAGCTTGAAGTGTCTATAAAAAATATCTTTACTTTCTATAATTCCACCAATTTCTGCTTCTTTTCTTATGAGGTCTTGCCTAAATCCTTCAATAGCTTCTTCAACAGTCACAAACTTCTTTTTATCGCGAGCTGCAATAGTAGTAGGATCTGATGTAGTTATATATTCAGTTTCAGTATTTAAAATAGTTGTGTTAGTAGGAGTCGTTCGTTCACCATCATCATCATTATTCGGTTTTGACGCGTGTCATCTCGGCTTTTAGCCGGCGCGGCGGTAGTTTTCCCCTACGTCGGGCGTAATGCCAAGACTTCGGGGATTTGTCATTCGTTCGTTATGTCCTTATGTATTGTCTGTAGCGTCCTGTCCGTAGTTCAGGAATTTGCGAACCGTTCGGCAAGTGTTAAGAACAACCGCTTTCTGTAGTGTGTGTGGAGTGTTTTTATGTAACTTTAGTGTTTGTATATTTGTGATTAGTGTTTTCGGTACAACGGCTGTGGAAGACAAAATGATTGGCACGATAGTCACTTTGTCCATTTTCCACATCCGCTGCACCTCGTGTGCCAAATCTGTATATTTCGTAATCTTCTCTCTAAAAGTGTTTTGCACATTGTTGGTGTTGGGTACTGCAATGTCAATTAGGTATGTTGTTTTGCTGTGTTTATCTATGAGAGTAATATCCGGTCTATTGTGGTGTGTTGTCCGATCAGTTATTATTGACCGATCGTAATATATTTTATGTGTGGAGTTTTCAAGAACACTGTCTGGTGTATATTTGTAATATGGTGTGTATGTGGCGGGTGTAATAAGGTTGTGTTTTAGGGCTAACTGTTGGTGTATGACATTGCAGACCTGGTTGTGCCTGTGCAAGTAATCTGTTTGAGTAAGGAGTTTGCATCCAGCCGTAATATGTTCTATTGTTTCAGAAGCTAAATGACAAAGTCTACACGTGTCGTCCTGAACTGCCGCATCCTTAAGGATGTGTTTCCTATAATTCCTCGTGCTAATGACTTTGTCTTGTATAGCAAGCATGAATCCCTCCGTCTCAGGGAATAAATCACCGCGACTGAGCCAAGCGTTCGACGCATCTTTGTCGACATGATTTTGGTTCAAGTCAGCGTAATGTCTTCCGTGGAGAGACTTCTGTGACCATGCTTGCTGTTTATCTGTGTGTGTGGCTATGTTTAGTGTATTATCCAGCATTCTGTTGTGCAAATCAAGTGGTGTTTGTTTGTTGTCGGCTTTGATCACTGCTGCATGCAATGGAGAACTATCTTCTTTTCTATAAAAGTATTCTCTGATAGACTTCACTTGTTTATAATGCAGTGACTTTATGTCTATCAGGCCGCGACCACCCTCGCACCTCTGTAACGTTAGTCGTTCTATACAGGAGTTAGGATGGTGTGCCCTGTACCTTGTCAACATCGTTCGCGTTCTTCTGTCTAGTGCTTCTAAGTCCGTCTGTGTCCATTTAATTACCCCAAAGGAATAAGTAAGGACTGGTGTTGCATACGTGTTTATAGCCTTAATGAGATTTTTCCCATTAAGGCTAGTTTTTAGAAGACTGTTCAAGCGGCCTGTATATTTGGATTCTAGCGCTCGCTTTATGTCCGTGTGAGGTATATCACGTGATTGTTCGAATCCAAGATACTTGTAGAGTTCGCCCTCCCCCATTGGTTCAATAGTATCCCCGGATGGGAGATCGAATCCCACAAGTTCATGTTTTCCCCTCGTCACATGAAGCGTCCTACATTTGTCAACTCCGAACTCCATCCGGATGTCATTGGAAAAATCCAGAGTAGTCTGCAGCAGCTGTTGCAGATGAGGTTTCGAGGAAGCGTATAATTTGATGTCGTCCATATACATGAGGTGCGTGATTTTATGTATATTTTCCCTCTCGTGTCGTATATTATACCCATAACCGGTTGCATCCAAGGCACGTGATAGTGGATTCAGAGCGAGACAAAACCATAGCGGACTCAAAGAGTCTCCCTGAAATATACCTCGCCTGATTGGTATTGGGGGTGTTGTAATCTGTTGGTTTGGTGTTTTTATGTTTATTTTTGTGTTCCAGTATTTCATTGAGTGTTGCAGAAAGTGGATGATTGTTGGATGTATTTTGTATACATTCAGTATATCGACCAGCCAAGAGTGCGGGACAGAGTCATACGCCTTCTTATAATCGATATATGCTGAATGTATATTCCGGCGAGCAGTTTTTGTTTGTCGCAGGATCAAAGAGTCTATGAGCAGTTGTTCTTTACAACCCAATGACCCTTGTCGGCATCCCTTTTGCTGCTCAGACAATATGTTATTTTGTTCGGTGTGTTGGTGGATTAGTTTACTGGTGCAAGAAGTCATAATCTTATAAAATGTCTGTAGGCAAGTGATCGGTCTATATTTGGATGGATCTGTGGTGTTATTATTGCCTTTTGGTAGCATGTACGTGATTCCTTCCGTTAAAAACTTCGGGATTGTTTCCGGGTTATTGAAAAAATTATTAATGTGGTGTAAGAGGTGTATATGTATAGATGTAAACTCTTGAACCAGTAATTTTGAATATTGTCTGTGCCTGGTGCTTTCCAATTATGGGTATTTTGTATGACATCCCTTAGTATCTCCATCGATATCTGTGGTTCTGGCATGTTGGGTATGTCTTGAACGCGTTGCATTTCTGCTTCAATCCACTCAGCATTGGGGTTATGATGGACTTCTTTTGACCAAATAGATGACCAAAAGTCGACCATATCTCTTTCGGAGGGTAGTTAACTTGCCGGGCTATTGTTTGAATTTTGATTGTGTTTAAGTGATCTATAAAAGCTTTTTTCATTGCGAATAAATTGTGCGTTCTGTGTTTTTCTATCCGTACACTTTCTGTATCTCTTTAATCTACTGGAAAGTGCCGAAAGTTTTTGAACTAGTGTATCTATGTGCATTGTAATGTTTGTATTAATTGTGTCTCTGTTTGTGTGTAATTTTTGTTTTTCTAAAATTTTGTGAACTTTTTTAACTACCCTCTTACTTTTGTTGCCCTGTTTATACTGGATAAGTCGGCCGAGATCACAACGGATCCCATCGATTCGCCTCTCCAGTCGTTTCTCCCAAGCCGGTTTTTTCAGCGTCGCGTTGTTGATATTAGTTGGATTGCGCGTCTTTGAACCATTGCATCTGATAGCCGCAACAGCAGCACAATATATCGCTGTATGCACTTCAGTAAACGTTCTGTCGTGTATTAAATACTCTGGCAGAACGTCCGTATTTAAGATGTCAAGAATGCTGGATAATTGTTTAGATGTGCCCTGTTTTATTATTATGTTTCGTTGTGTTGCGTTTGAGTGTGCAAACTCTGTGAGTGCATCCTCAAACGCTTGTTTGACCTTATTCCTAAGAACGAGATCAGAGCTATTGAGTATGGGTGGGGTGTTTGGGTGTTGAGTTTGTGTGATTGGGTGGATATGGGCTGGATGCAAAATCTCCCCAGTATTATTGTTGTTTGGAGAAGATATGTGTACAGTTTGGTGTGAAGGTGTGACGTGATGTGGCGGTGAGATATCGCGTGGGAGTGTGGTATTGTGTGGTGACGCGGTGTGGTTTTGCGATGTGTTCGGGGTTATGTTGGTGTTTGGTGCTATGTGTAATGTGTTGTTATTCTGCAGATCTCTAGACACTTGGTCCTTAATCTCTTGCAGAATATTTGGTGCAAGTAGGTTGTTCCTAACTATAACTCGTCTTTGGTCGGCAATTCTCTGCTCTGTGACGTTTGTATTAGGGTATTCCGTCATGAATGCCCTATGTAATTCCTGTCGATATGCAGTCACGTTCGCTTCCAAATTCGTTATCCTGTAGTATGTGCGCATGATGAAGGTATTCACTTCAGCTGTCCATTTCATGCGCACACGAGCGCACACGAGAGACTCCTGCTCTCGTGGTCGCTGGCAACAATGGATTTGCTGTCTGCGAAACACTTTGAGCAGGGTCCGGGGACGTTCTTGTGGACGGCCTACCAACCCATGAGCCAGTGCCACTCGCTCCACTGTCTAACACGGAGGACATCATTATTATTATTATTATTAATATTACTGTAAGTTAACAACCGATACGATAATCCAATTTGTACTGTTTGATTGTTGGGAAGGTTTAATGCAAAATCCAAATTACTATCATTTTCACCAATAAGATTAACATCTATTGGTATTGTTTGATGGTGATTACTTTTATTTATTGGTATTGACTGACAATAATTGCAGAAGCAATAAGTATGAGTATAATAATATATTTGATCATTATTATCTAGAGCGTCTACACACTTCAATTCAACAATTATAACTGAAGGAATATTCTGATGTAATTTTTCATTTATATTGTTTTCATACGCTTCCCTGCTTCTCTATTCTAGCATTTTCATCCCAGTAATTCTTACCAAAGGGACAGTTTACCGGAAAGAAATTATATGATATTCCTCTTTTTAAATTACTAGAATTTATTACTTCCCCAGCGATGGTTATTTGTCCTAAAAACACTTCTATTTTCACATGATCATAATCGTGAAATTTAAAATCATAGTTGGTGAATCTTTTTGGAAGGCTTTCATCACTACAAAGATGTAACACAAGTATTGACTCTCCGTACTGTGGGGTCATCCTTAAATTAAAAATAGGACCATTTGCTTCCACATTAATAATTCTAAACTTTTTCCAACCAGCTGCACATGTGCAATATTTCTGATGTTGCAGATTGGATTCGCTTATTTTAAGATAAGCCGAATTCTTACGAATCCAATCTGACATTTAAAAACAAATCGTAAAAAGTCTCATGAGTTGGATTTCAAGTATCGCATATTCAAATCCAACTCAGGAGCACCTAAAAATAAAAAACCGATAAATATTTAATGGGTTGGATTTCCTACAACCGAGCGCATTGCAACAAAGTTGCAATGTACTCAAATCTAACCCATGACAAACAACGCGCTCGGGTTACCGTCGAAATTCCTTTCACACGGTAGCCCAGTACACGATAAGCAAAAGAAATTTGCTTAATCAGCGCGACAAACAACGATCTACAGCGGCTTTGCCCAATGACAACTAAGTACATCAAGGGCAAAGCTAAAAAACGAAGAAAAAGCACGAAAGCTTTTCTTCATGTAGATCGCTAGTAAGTTGATCGAAAAGAAAGAATAAACGAGTTCTGTTTTAATTACGTTCACGGTAAGACGCGTAGAGTTTTTTGTTCTAATCGCAATCGCGACAAGTCGCGTTTCAAAGGGGTCTGATAATTAAAGTCGTCGGAGTCGGCCGCCTCGTAAGAGTGATAAAGAATAGGTGTCTAAAGAAAATTGTGACCAAGTAAATGGTATTAACAACTTCATGATTCAATTATTAAGTGCAAGAAAGAAATTATTCTACAGTAAAGATTTGGTGTTTAAAGAAAATTTTGACCAAGTAAATGGTATTAACAACTTCATGATTTAATTATTAAGTGCAAGAAAGAAATTATTAGATTTGGTGTTTAAAGAAAATTTTGACCAAGTAAATGGTATTAACAACTTCATGATTTAATTATTAAGTGTAAGAAAGAAATTATTATACAATAAAGATTTGGTCTTTAAAGATAATTGTGACCAAGTAAATGGTATTAACAACTTCATGATTTAATTATTAAGTGCAAGAAAGAAATTATTATATAAAGATTTGGTGTTTAAAGAAAATTGTGACCAAGTAAATGGTATTAACTACTTTATTGTTTAAGTTCAAGAAAGAAATTCTAGTACAATCAGATTTGTTGTTTAAAGAATATTGTAATCAAGTGAATTGGATTTACTACTTTATTGTTTAAGTGCGAGAAAAAAATTTATTATACAATCAGATTTGGTGTTTAAAGAAAGTTGTAACCAAGTAAATTGTATTATCTACTTTATTGTTTAAATGCAAGAAGGGAATTATTTTACCATCAGATTTAGTGAATAAAGAAAATTATAAATTATAGCTTTAAAGAATTTATAACAAAAATTGGCGCAGCCGGTAGGATCAAGGAAGCGTGGTAAAACAAAATTACCGTAACAGCTTGAAAAGCCTTGATCCAAGACCAAACCAAAAGGGGTATCTCTAAGCACTCCCGGGTAGTCAATCGCCCTGAGGAGTCACCCCCAACGTTTCCGCAAAGTGTAAGCCAGCACCACCGGTGGAATTGTGTGGGCTTCGTCCCAGCCCGAAGAAGACGACACCAATCAACACCATCAATCAACACAGCACCAGTAAAGGAGTGGAAAAGGGAATCGTTGAAGACGGCACAAGCCCCCCTTTTTCCCCAACACAACTCTAGTACTGTTATCAAGGGAACGGAAAAGCAGGCCAAAAGCCCCCCTTGCAACGCTGAAGAGCAGGAGTTGATGTCCAAGGACACCCACTCTACTCCCGCTCACTCACCAACAGAGGAGAAGACAGAGGACCTCCTCATAACCTCCCTGGACCTGGAGATCGACGCGGAAGAACCACGCCAGGGTTCCCAGTCACCAGTATTCACCGACCAAACGCAGGTCAGTGAACGCCAGATAACCCCAGCACAACCAGGACCCAGTTCCGAAGGACTCACACTCAGGAGCGGGACCGTCCTGCAACGAATAAATCAAAACCAAGTAAGATTTAAATACAATAATTTTAATAATTTGTACGAGTAAGCGCGAGAATCCGAACGCCTAGCAACGCTCTATTCTAACCTCCTCGAAAATAGAAATACAAAGTCCAGCGAGGAGAGATTGGAAGACTTAGAGCGCTTTCAAAAGGAAGCCGCACTCTTTCAAGCCAAGCTAGACGGATTCTCGCGCATACTCCCTCCTGAAGAAAATATTGAGAATAATTTACAAGGCACAACTGAGGAAAACCTCATTCAATCCCTACAAGACTCCCTGCGAGAAATTAACCTGAAACAGGGTCTAAATCGATTTCTCGCACAAGACTCGCCCGACACCGACTCGAATCAGAACTCCACTATGGCGACCGATTACGGAAAAATTGTTAAGTTGACGGCGCAAATGGTGCCCATTTTTTCAGGTGAGCCAGGCCCGCATCTCGGATCAGAGTTGCAAACATTCCTGGGTTGCTGCCGCCAGGCCAAACAGTGTCTCTCCGAAGGGGAGCAAGAGGCTTTCCTCAAGATCCTTCCCACAAGACTTCGTGGAGGAGCATATCAACTGTTGGCCTCGGATGTACCGACAACATTTCAAGAAGTCGAAGCAAGATTAAACGCGGCATATCTTCCCAGAGAAACTTACCAGGAACTGGTAAATAGGCTCATAACAGCTCACCAAAACCCCTGCGAAACGCTCACTTCCTTCACGGCTAGAGTAAAACAATTGCTGGCCCTCTGTAAAGAGGCCGCACAAACTAAATACGGAGCTGCGGCCACTCCAGCTGTAACAACGCAGCTGGAGGACTTCGCGAAAAACGCAGTCCGCAGCGGGGTTACGAATCCGCACCTTTGCCAATATCTCCTCACCGTCACCGACGGCACGCTCGAGGCGCTGATCAATAAAGCACTCGACATGGAGAAACTACAGCAGGGCGCCCAGTTCACGCAAACCACAACAACCCAAGGCTTCCCTGCTCCGGTTGTTGTAGAACAAGGCTCAACCATGCCGGTTGCTATGGACCCAACTGCCAGAATACGGGCATTCCATAGAACCCCATATACACCTGCTCGCAATTTTCCACAACAAACGTTATACAGACCGCCGCCACCACAAAACTTTCGCCGACAGACTCCACAACATACGACTCCACCTCAACGCTCGTCACCCCCTCAAATCGACTACCGCCGCCAGAACCTCGACCAGTTAAGGTCAAACATCACATGCAACTTTTGCCAACGAAGAGGTCACACTTACGCCGACTGCATGAAGCGTAAAAACACACCCTTCTGCTCTAACTGCAAAATATATGGGCATGATGTTCGCGATTGTAGAAACAATCGCCAGGTTCCGGGCCCGAGTAACCAGACAAGGCTCCCCGAACGACGGATTCAGGATCAGCAGCCTTCTGCTGGTCCTCGAGTTTTTAATATAAAGCTCAAATGCAAATTCTGCAACCGTCGCGGCCATTCCATAGAGGAATGCCGCCAAAAACAAAAATGGGACTCTAAGAGCCAGGGAAACGACGAGCAGTCGACCGAAAAGACCCCGGATCGACACTAAGAAGCAAAAATTTTAACAAAGGGTCACCTCAGCCGCCCGAACCCTGTATCTCTACAGTTAGCCTACCGTTGGATATTAGCCTGAACGGCAATACCAAACTTGTAGTAGATACTGGCGCTGAGGTTAGCATAATAAAGAAGAAAGCAATTAAAAATCCCGAAGATATAAATACCGGAGAAACATATACTTTACAAACACCATTTGGTACCGGAAAGACGCTGGGAACGTGTCAGGGCAATTTTACATTAAAGAATAAAATTCCCTGCAATTTTCAGGTAATAAAAAACCTACCCGGCCTTTCCGACGACGGCTTGCTAGGAAATGACTTTCTAGCAAAGAATTGTAACGTTGAGGGCCCGAATAAGGCATTGCGATTTCCTCGAACGGAAAACAACCCGGAGGAGTTTGCTGTTCCATTAACAGCTGCATTGGATAACCCGTATTCCGAAAAAGTGGTCAAAACGAATACCCGAACAGATAGAGCAGAGCCAAGAAAGGCCGATCTGACAATCTGTGGTACTTCAAAAGTTTCTCAAGAGGAGAACGATGACCGGCGAACACGGGAATGCGAGGTGGACAAACCGACTGAAAGTGATTTGACCTGCGAAATGAGGCAGCAACAAATACAGCTGAAAGAGCCTGTACGCATACCTGCTAGGTCACAAATCATCGTCGAGGTTCCCTTGCAGCTGCAGGAAGAGATGCTCTGTCTATCAAGAGAAATAGATCAAGGAGTATTCCTAGCGAATGGCTTACTCCCCGCTGGTGTAAAAGCAGTCTCTGTTGGAGTTCTCAACACACACAATTCACAAGTAGTTCTGACTAACATTAGTCTGTATCTAGTCCCTGCCCACAACTACACCGTCGTCCAACTGAAACAGGATTACCAGGAAAGAAACAACAACAAAGGAAACCCCGAAAAACGGAGAACGCGCTGAGGATGCTCACCTGAAAATCAGGAATTACGGTGACTCGAAACCACCAGCACCCACGCACAAATCAAATACTAAGAAAAAACGGAACCAAAGGAAAGGAAAACCTAACAAAACAAATGTCGACGGAGCTCACCTAGATAAAAGGAATTACGATGGACAAATTCCATCAGCTCCCACGCCCACACAAAATAAAATTTCGGAACACGTCGACATTGGAAGCGAGCTCACCACAGGGACGGTATTTTCAAAAGCTCCAAAATCAACATACACAGTAAGTAAACAACGGCGAAAGAGCCTATTAGAAGACGAAAGCGAGTTCGCCTCAAATATGGCAATTTACGGCGGTTCAGAAACCCCAACTCCATCGTCATTTAGTATTAAGAGTGATTCAAATAAAATAAAGTGGGGTGAAAATTTAAATAAAAGTAAAAATATTTCAGGTTTCCGTAAAATAAGTGAAAGAAAAAATAAAAAGAAAGAAACAAATATTTCAAGCGCCGAAAAAATGGCCACTTTACAACATATTAAATATTTATTCCAGGAGTATGAAGAACCAGAAAACCCAAACAATAACCCGCGTCTCGTCAGGTTAGACCAGGAGCTCAGCCTAGACGTAAACCTGAGCGCGGAGGAAAAACAAGCGATATCACAACTCTGTTACGAGTATAACGATATCTTTTTCCTCAAAGGTGATCGGCTAACTTTCACAAACGCCATCACTCATGATATACCATTGGTGCAGGACCAAGCACCAATCAACCAGAAAATGTATCGCTTGCCAGAGACGCAGCGAAATGTGATAAACGAACAGCTTCGCGAAATGCTAGAAAACGACATAGTGCAGCCCAGTAAAAGCCCTTGGAATTCACCTCTCCTAGTCGTCCCCAAGAAGGCGGGACCAGACGGTGAAAGAAGGTGGCGCGTCGTTGTCGACTTTTGTAAATTAAACGAAAAGACAATTGGAGACGCCTTCCCGCTACCTCGGATCGAGGATATTCTCGACCAATTAGGTCATTCTCGGTATTTTACCACCCTCGATCTCGCCAACGGCTATCACCAGGTGCTCGTCGATCCTCAAGATCGACCCAAAACGGCGTTTAGCACCAATTATGGTCACTATGAATTTAGGCGTATGCCATTTGGGCTCAAAGGAGCCCCGGCCACGTTCCAACGCTTAATGAACTTCGTCCTAACAGGATTACAAGGCTTGGAATGTTTTGTCTACCTAGACGACATAGTCATCTACGGTAAAAACCTTGCGGACCATAATAGTAAGCTCCGCAAAGTCTTCAATCGTTTGAGAGAGAACAACCTCAAACTGCAGCCAGAAAAGTGCCAGTTTCTGAGAAAAGAGGTTGTTTACCTAGGCCACAAGTGTTCTAGTGAGGGCGCACTTCCAGACCCCAGTAAAACGGCTTGCGTCCAAACTTTCCCAGTTCCCAGAACTGTACGACAAGTTCAATCTTTCATTGGACTTGCCAATTATTATCGAAAATTCATCCCCGACTTCTCCAAAATTGTGCGTCCTATAACGAATTTGCTCCGCAAGGATGTCAAATTCACATGGACCGAGAAGTGTCAGGAGGCATTCGAGAAAATCAAAACTTCATTAATCTCTCCTCCCTTACTTATATATCCCGATTTCTCGAAACCATTCAATTTAACCACGGACGCCAGCAGCGAGGCATTAGGAGCCGTCCTCTCCCAAGGAGCAGTAGGACACGATCAGCCCATTGCCTACGCCAGCCGTACACTGAACAAGGCGGAACGCAACTATTCAACTATTGAAAAAGAGTTGCTCGCTATAGTCTGGGCTACGCGTAACTTTAGATGTTACTTGCAAGGCCGAAAATTTACGGTCTATACAGACCATAAGCCTCTCAAAGGCGTCTTTAATGTTAAGGACCCTACTTCCCGTCTGGTGAGATTTCATCACAAACTTTCCGAATTCGATTATCAAATCGAATACAAGCCAGGAAAGTACAATACGAATGCCGACGCGTTAAGCCGCATTCCACGGGAAGTCAGCGAAGACTCAAATGGCCAAAACATAATAGTCAAAGCGCAAGTCCACCATAAAATGGACTCGGACTCGGAGGAAGAAATAACCTCCATTCGCGAAAATCGCCTAAAATGTAACGCTGTGACCCGGGCTCAAGCGAAAAACGCTCAAACAGAGTCTAAAAGCCCCGAAATACGGGATCACACGCCTCAGAACAATGAAATAATTCCAAACATAGAAGAGGTCACTACAGAAAACCTGCCAGATACTAATCCGCTAATCGACGATAAACCTAAGCCCCCTGAGATAATCACAAGCCCCAAGGAGATACAAACTATCTTACATGATTATCACGACTCTCCTTTTGGCGGCCATCAGGGCGTAATTAAAACATACAAGCGGATTCGAAGGAAGTACTGGTGGAGGCACATGCTTAGCGATATCAAGAAATACGTTAAGCGTTGCTCAAAATGCCAAAAAATGAAGGCATCACCTCAGTATAAAATGCCGATGGTCATCACGGACATCGCAGAACAACCCTTCGACAAAGTCTATCTCGACATTGTTGGTCCACTCGAGGAAACTGACTCCGGAAACAAGTATATCTTGACTTTCCAGGATAACCTCACTAAATTTGTCGATTGGTACGCCATACCTAACGGGGAAGCCGTCACGGTAGCGCAAATCTTCTTCGACGAAATCGTCGCGCGCTACCGCATCCCTAAACGAATAGTCACTGATCAAGGAAACAACTTCCTTAGTGACCTGTTTAAAAAGGTATGTAAACTGTTACGGGTGAAGAAGTTACAAACCTCTGCCTACCACCCACAGTCAAACGGCGCACTTGAACGTGCACACAGGCCGTTAATTGAATACTTACGTACCATAGTGGACGAGAATCCCAAATCATGGGATCAATATCTGCGAACCGCTGCATTCGTGTACAACAACAGTGTACACGAAGGGACAAAATTAACTCCCATGGACTGCCTTTACGGCTTCACAGCGGATGTTCCGTCAAATTTGAAGCGAGACCCTGAACCCGTGTATAATCACGAGAGCTACTATCAAATCTTAAGATACAAGCTCCAAAGGTCTTATGCCACGGCACGTAAAAATCTGCTCGCTAGCAAGCAACGATCGAAATTATACTACGATAAAGCTGTTCGACCCCTATCGTTTCACATAGGTGACAAAGTCCTACTCAAGAGCGAAAGTCGAAAGCATAAGCTCTCTCAAATCTGGGTAGGACCCTATCTGGTAATCGGTATACCATCATCAGTGAATACAACCCTAAAAATGGGCAAACGTACAGTTACGGTTCACAACAACCGTCTTAAGCCATTCTATGAATAGATAATGAAGATCGTAAATATTATCTTTACGCGTCGTGATGTGCTACCACAATCTACGATTGAGATGAAAATCGTAACGCAAGGCCAGCACAAAACCAAAAAGGGAACAACGACAAAAGTCCCTTAACAACCAATCGGGTCCAAACCAACCTTAATTAAAATTCCTTTTTATTCCTTAGAATCTTTCTACGTATTTTCAAATCAATTAACATAAAACCTCACACTCTATTAAACGTGTTTAAAGCTAAGAAGTACCAATCAACCGGACTTCACTATCTTTAGCACAACAACACATAATTAAAAGAACGACTTCTACTAAAAGTCGAACCTTGAAACAACAAATTCAAACTAACTCTTGCGAAATTTCGTCAGAGAATGAACCACCAAAAATCCCTCTCTTTAATGCTATATCTAGCAGTTCTTCCTGGCAGTTCCGTGCCCTGAGGTCTCACTCCCACTTAGTCATATTTTCTACAGCACTCTAAACACCTCTTGTGAAAATAAAACGCTGTCGGCTGTCCGATTCGATTCCCAGAATTAATAAATCAAACCAACTTTTGTGCAATTACAATCCCGTCAGAGACTGCCCAATTTCTACAGCACAAAAACACTAAAATCCTTCCTGGTAGTTCCTTGTCTTGAGGTCCCCCTCAACTACTTTCGAAATACTGTATTCAACAGTAAACATCAAAGGGACTACCCAAAGGTAACCAACTATTATACCGGTGAGAATGCAAGACAAGCATGACATCACTTTAGGGAAAATCTACGCTTAGTAAATAAGAAAATTAATTTAGAACCCCCACTAACCATATTCCTCTCCCCAGGTATGATACAAAACGCTATCATCCTCGGACTAATAATGTCCGCTATGGGAAGTAGTACGTCGGAGACATACTCGGTAAACCCACTCAGCAATACAGGAGTGCTATTCGAGGATTTAGGAAGCCTCATGGTTTACCACTCCACATGGAATATCCTCACGGAATTGGACCTGACCGAGTTGGACAACCAGACAACAATTGCGGAACGAGCCGAACACTACGTGCATCAACTATGCGGAAACAATACCGTGGAAGACCTCTGCGAGCTCCAGCAAAAACACATGCACGCGTTGATGGAAAATATCAAACAACGCACTAAGGTAATTAAACAAGCTGTTCCCAAATCTCGCAAAACGAGATCTATTTTTGACGGCATCGGAAACGCCATGCACTACCTTTTCGGTACCATGGATAGTGCAAATGAACGCGAAGTCTATAGTCGCCTGGATGAGTTGGAAACTAACCATCAGGTACTCGCTGATTTGGAAAAACAACAAATCAGTGTAGTCAAGACTGCGCTTAATGCGATTCAAAAGCCTTTAAATTCACTGGTCGAAAGACAACGGCAAATAGCCTACCAGATGAATGATTTATATAATTCTACTGACAAACTCGTAGCAAGACAAATGAGACAGGAAATAGTCTCGAGTCTACTGCTACAAATGGTAGAAATTGAGTTCCGACAGCAGGCGCTACTGGATATAATAACCTCTAGCCGAAATAACCAAATTCATCCCCTGCTGATCGCCCCTGATTCACTCCTTGAGATTTATCACAAATCTCACGCCACGTGTTCAAAGGCCCAGAATTGTCTATCAATTCTCTATCAGACGGCTGAATTACGGACCCACCTATTGCAACAAAAACTGGTAATCAAAATTACATTACCAATTTTCAGTCTTCCAAAAATGAAGTTGCAACGAATCAAGTGCTTCCCAATACGCACGGAAGCGAATCATTCATTGGTCCCGGAAATAGAATATTCGCATATAGCGAGTCAACTTTCGACTCAGGAATTTCTATTGCTTAAGCCGGAGAATATGAAAGCATATCGGAAAGTCACTCGAGATGTCGAGGAGGATACTTACGCTGGTTTGCTAAATACGCCGATAACAAAGGCAACACAATCGGATGAATGCGTGATCAAGTTGCTCTTCAACCCCCTGAACGAAAACCCTAGGTGTTCGCTAAAAGTGCAGATACCTTTCAGGGACATTTTAATTAAATTAAATAGGCCCAATTCCTGGCTATATGCATTGAAGACAACAACCATTGTGCATATTACATGCACCCAACAATTGCTCACGCATCGCCTCTCTGGACAGGGAATCTTGGTAATTAACCAACCCTGCCACTTACAAATAGGACCGCATACCCTATATTATGAGGCTCAAAATACTCATCCACTACTTTTCACGCAACCAGCATACTTTCCTAAAACAAACGAAACGGCAAAGGAATTAGATTCCTTCATGGCCAAATACGAGCAGCATTCTATGACGGAGGTGCCATATACAAAGCTGCTACTGGGTGACAACACTAACGAAAAGTTGCACGAGAGTACGCAATCATTGGACCAAATACAGGCCAAAATACGGGAGTTAAATCTACACTCCCGGGTGAAAACACCCCACCTACTCTCGGCAACTTCGTTGTCACTTACGGGGCTAATACTGCTGTTCATCGTCATTTACATGACGGCCAAATACGCCATACCTCCACTAAAGGCTTGGACTACGCGGCGTAATCAGACGCCCATGCCCGAAATCCCCCTAGAAGAGGCAGTCTCACGACCAAAAGAGCGGCCTCAACGGCCACAAACACTGCCCAGGGCACGGTCCATCCAGCTTGTCTAAACAATAGACACAAATAAACTAAATAATAAGCCAACTACAAAAACGCGCCGTGGAGTACTACCACAATCGTCGGTCGAAAAGATACCGAAGCGCAAGGCAAGTACTGACCGTTTTAATGATTTTTTTTTTAATGACCGGGGGTAAAAACAAAAAAAAAAAAAAAAAAAAAAAAGAGAAATTATCAGTGACTAAAAGGAACCCGAAACCAATCTGAAAATAGTAAAAACCCCAGTGAAAAAGGGAAAAGGGGAAAAACTACAAATAAAAAGTCTTGAAAGTTGGGTTTTAAAAAATTTTTTTTTGTTTTATTAAAGTTTAAAAAAAAAAAAAAAAAAAAAAAAGGAAAAATGATACAAAACTTAAATCTATAAAAATACAAATCGTTACAAATATGAAAAAAAAAAAAATTTTACAGGTATAAGAAATATAAAAGTTAAAAACGGGGACCACCTACTGGCTGAGGCTCCAGCGCTCCGAGCTGATGTCCGAGACAGTCAAGCGCGATGATCGGGGGGCCAGAAGCTCCTCTGTGGCAAGAACATTTAGCATCGCAGTGTCGGTCCCTGGGGAGGGCGGACCATCGGCTACGGAAGCTGACCCAGCGGACGGGGACCGGTAAGACGGGGGCGGCCCCTCAGGCACACAGTGGGCACACGGGGCTGTGTAACCCCATAACACCAAGCGTCCACCTGAAAGTTTACAAAAGAATAGTTATAAACGAAATATAAAATATAAATAGTATACTCACCAAAGGCATTGAAAGTTTCCTCGTGGCAGCTTAGAGATAAGTCCACAAGATGGCTGCTGTCGATGCCCCCCCCGGCTCGACCAAATACAAATTGATCGCTGTCCGCGACGGTTCCACCATAGGCGGACGCAGCCATCACCGTCGGGGTCAACATGAGCAACCCGGATCATCCGCAGGTAAAACACCTTACGGTCGGGAGCTCGGTAACGACGATTATCCAAACTAACTGCGTGCGCGAGAACTAGAGCCATGACTTAAAATTGACTGTGACGGAAACAGTCAATCACGGCTCATTTAAACAAAACAGAATCCCTTACACATCAATTATTCGATGATTATTCCTCTCCAAAGAATAATCATCTTTTTCGCGCGGGGAAGGAAATGTTGCAGATTGGATTCGCTTATTTTAAGATAAGCCGAATTCTTACGAATCCAATCTGACATTTAAAAACAAATCGTAAAAAGTCTCATGAGTTGGATTTCAAGTATCGCATATTCAAATCCAACTCAGGAGCACCTAAAAATAAAAAACCGATAAATATTTAATGGGTTGGATTTCCTACAACCGAGCGCATTGCAACAAAGTTGCAATGTACTCAAATCTAACCCATGACAAACAACGCGCTCGGGTTACCGTCGAAATTCCTTTCACACGGTAGCCCAGTACACGATAAGCAAAAGAAATTTGCTTAATCAGCGCGACAAACAACGATCTACAGCGGCTTTGCCCATTGACAACTAAGTACATCAAGGGCAAAGCTAAAAAACGAAGAAAAAGCACGAAAGCTTTTCTTCATGTAGATCGCTAGTAAGTTGATCGAAAAGAAAGAATAAACGAGTTCTGTTTTAATTACGTTCACGGTAAGACGCGTAGAGTTTTTTGTTCTAATCGCAATCGCGACAAGTCGCGTTTCAAAGGGGTCTGATAATTAAAGTCGTCGGAGTCGGCCGCCTCGTAAGAGTGATAAAGAATAGGTGTCTAAAGAAAATTGTGACCAAGTAAATGGTATTAACAACTTCATGATTCAATTATTAAGTGCAAGAAAGAAATTATTCTACAGTAAAGATTTGGTGTTTAAAGAAAATTTTGACCAAGTAAATGGTATTAACAACTTCATGATTTAATTATTAAGTGCAAGAAAGAAATTATTAGATTTGGTGTTTAAAGAAAATTTTGACCAAGTAAATGGTATTAACAACTTCATGATTTAATTATTAAGTGTAAGAAAGAAATTATTATACAATAAAGATTTGGTCTTTAAAGATAATTGTGACCAAGTAAATGGTATTAACAACTTCATGATTTAATTATTAAGTGCAAGAAAGAAATTATTATATAAAGATTTGGTGTTTAAAGAAAATTGTGACCAAGTAAATGGTATTAACTACTTTATTGTTTAAGTTCAAGAAAGAAATTCTAGTACAATCAGATTTGTTGTTTAAAGAATATTGTAATCAAGTGAATTGGATTTACTACTTTATTGTTTAAGTGCGAGAAAAAAATTTATTATACAATCAGATTTGGTGTTTAAAGAAAGTTGTAACCAAGTAAATTGTATTATCTACTTTATTGTTTAAATGCAAGAAGGGAATTATTTTACCATCAGATTTAGTGAATAAAGAAAATTATAAATTATAGCTTTAAAGAATTTATAACACTGACCTTGAATTATAGTATCTACCCAATACATAATAGTTGATTTAATAAAAATACATAAAGAAATGAGAATATTTCATTACTTGCATGGTATTTTATTTATTTATTCGTTTTCTAATCGTCTTCTCTTATCTATCCATTCAGCTTCATTGTTAAGATCAGTAGCAAAGGTGCAATTTTCTGGGTAATCATTAGTTTTACGTTCATGTTTAATTGTATCAACAACTTCCCCAATCAACGTTATATTTCCTGAAGGGGAGACTTCAATTTTAACATGTTGAAGCGGATCAAATTTAAAATCAAATTCTAAGTTTTCTGGAAACGACTCTCCGTTTTTTATGGTGCAGATGGTAGTCTTATTACCATTTTCTGGTGTCATGTGCAAACTTAAAAGTAAACTATATGTTTGAATCTTAATGATTCTAAAACAAAGCCATTTCGCTGAGCAAATGCAATACTTTTGATTACTTTGAATATTTTCCACCCAAAACATCTCTCTTGTTCTAGCCAGCTATCATACAACTAATGCTTTTAAAAAACAGACTTGGGTATATATAGAAAAATAAAAGATGAATCTCAAAGTAGCTGTATAGCTGAATGGGTAAAGTTTCCGATTATGAATACGCAAAATGTACTATTCACACAAAATAGGTGTAGGTTCAAAACCTACTTGCACTACTACTTACAAATTCACAAAATGTAAATCTAAAACCCTAAAGTCTCAATTCCGCTGTACTGTTACTTTTAATTTTACTCTCCTTTGCTTTATCTATTAACTTATTACAATAACAACAACAACAACAACGATAGAAAACGAAAGCAAGTATTTGTAAAGAAGTTCAAAATTCAAAAAAGTGATTAAAAATGAAAAATGGTTTTTATTATAAAATGTATTTATTACTGTTTCAATTTACAATTCTAGATAAAAATTGGGATTAGAACTAGCTTTTGAAAAATTGAGGTTATAAGAGTTCCCAGATATTTCAAAGTAAGTTACAAAGTATCCACCTTCGTTGAGTTTATCAACCGTCTTGTCCGATATTTTGTTGAAACGTTCCGGTAAAAACATCTTATAGTCCTGCAGTTCTAGTACATATCGCATACCATATTTCGTTGTAACCTTTTCACAGCCCAAAATAGTGTAGGCTTTTAACGGATCCATTTCCTTTGTTTTTAATAATGGTTTAAAGTTGCAGGTATTTAAGTCCTCCAGGATTAAAAATTCTTCGTTAAATTGCGCTGAATCCATTGTTCTTGTTGTTGTTGAAAGAATTATGACTATAACTTGTTCGCACAAACAATATTGAAACTAAACTGAAATTCAGAAAATAAATTTCGTGCTTATATAGCCCGTTATTATCAGGAAAGTTTTTGTGCAAAACCACAAATTTCCTTTCCCACATTAATAACAATGAGAATTATCAAATCTGCAACATAGAAATCCACAATATCCTTTCTTACTTATAAAAAAATAAAAATAAAAATAGAAAAAACCGCAAGTTTCCTTGTTTTCTGTCAATTTTTATCGCAACCTACTAAAAGTTCCTCTCGTAATGGAAACACAAAATTGTTTCTTTATATTGTACATTTATTTATTACGTACAAAAAAGTTAATGATATAATAATATATACGTTAAACTCTTCAAAAATTTGTTTACTATGAACTAGCAAATTAACGCTCTAGTTCATTTTATATCCCCCCAATTATCAAATTTAAAAAAAGTAAAAAACGCGTTTCCTTTCCCACATTAGGATCCATAAAAATCTCACGCATGCAAAACTTTAAGAAAACAATTCACCCTTAAATTTTCAATCTTAATCTAAACACTTACCGCAACATTGAAAACCACAATATTTTTATATTCTTACTTGCATCAACAACTGCTTAAAACATTTTTTTCAAAACCGCAAATTTCATTTCACGCATTACAAATTTATCAGGTCTCCAAAAATCATTCCAAATATTTCACAACAACAACATCGCTTCACTTAATGAAGAATTCTTTTCTTACGTTTCATACAAACTTAGGACTTTGGTCTAGAACTTACATCAATTTTTTCCCATACAAAAAGCGGCACCCACGATTTTTTTCTATATGACCACCGCTTATCTTTTTTCTTACGTTTCAGACAAACCGTAGACTTTTGGTCTAGAACTTCCAGCAATTTTTATCCATATATGACTACCGCTTATCTCTTTTTCTTACGTTTCATACAAACTGAGGACTTTGGTCCAGAAATTCCATCAATTTTTTTCATACAAAAAGGGGACCCCACGATTCTTTCTTTATATGACTACCGCTTATCTTTTTTTTACGTTTCATACAAACTGGGGACTCTTGGTCTAGAATCCTCACATTTATACTACTGTCATTGTTGGTGGAAACAACGGTCGTAGTGTCTAGGAAGGAAGAGTTCTGGATGGTAAATCGGTGAGCCGGCAAAAGTTAAACGAAAACAGAAAGGAACTAAAAAGATAAGTGTGGTTTTTCCTTTTATTTCCATAAATATTCATATATAGACGTTTTGGGGTGGTGTGAAAAGTGTGTGACAGCTACCTGCAATAACTCGGTTAATTTTTTTTGTTTCTTGAAATTGAATTTATTCGGCGCTTTAGATTTTAGATTATTTAATTTATAGTTAGTTAGTTTTCTCTTTGGAATTGATTTTTAGATTATCTAATTACTTTTTTTTTCTTTTTGGGATTGATTTTTAGATTGTTTAATTTGGTTAGTTTTCTCTTTTTTTGAATTGGTTTAATTTCTATTAGACGTTGAAATTTTTATTTATCACGGCTGCCGAGAATGTTCATTAAAGTTTCTTTTCCCTACCGAAATAGAATTATTCAGGAATATAATATTTATAACGTTTGACGTGATTTTGTTTCTTTGCTTTTATTCGAGTTCGTAGACTCAAACCAAAACTACGCGGCGCCCAACTACAAAAAGTGTGAGATTGTTATATATACATGTATTTTTTTAACCCGCCCTTCTCCTGAGCTAGTCTATTGTTTACCTGAAGGGGTTGTAACAAGGCGGCCATTTTCAGGATGAGCCTGCCTTATGTGTCCGTCTGCGAGATACCCCACTCCTGCGCTCCAGCGCTCATCCTCCAGTCAGTCCAATTTGTCCCGGAAGTCCTGGATGGGTTCGCTCGGCGTAAAGTAGCAGCTTAAATACGTCACTGCTGCATGTTTCACCCAGACAAAACCTCTGCCTTTGCTGTAAGCCTCCACCTAGGTTCTTCTGTAGTAGAGGCTGGTTGGAGCGGATGATACCCAAACTAACACCTTGGAAAGGGGCCTCCCTTAAGGCTACTGAGGAGAAGGACCTACCCTAGTTGTACAGGGTAGTAGTGTGGATCCCCAAAAACAACGGGGATCCGGCAGCGGTCCTGGGGAAGCTCGAGAAGCAGAACCAGCCGATTCCAGCGTCAACTTGGAGAGTATTGGGCCGTAAATCAGTCTTGCATCTGATTTCGTGTAGTGCTGACGTGCTTTAGTTTTGGTCTAATATTTTTTCTTTGTGATCTGCTGTGTAGTTTTTGTTTGATTTTGGATTTTATTTGCAAACTTTTTAAAACTTGTAAACTTGAAACTTTTTGTGGTGGATTTGTGCTGTGTGCCGCAATCCATTATTAATTTTTCCTGCTATCTTGTTTTCGGTTTTTGAAATTTTCCTTGCGATTTGTGGTGCAATTTTGTTGTTATTATTTTCGTATAGCTGTTTTTACTGGTGTTTTCTGTGATTTTCTGTGTGGTGTTGATACTCATCATTTGATTGTGCCTATTTTGTTCTGCTGTTTTTTGGTTTTGCATCTGTTTTCACCGTTTTTCTTTTTGTCGCTGTAATCTTTCTGTTGACCTTGCGGTATTTGGTTGCGTTTTTGTGTTTTTACGGCTTTTCCTCTCAGTTTTTGGTAGGGTCACTCTTACGGCTTACTGTTTTTGTTTACATTTTGTGCCGTTGATCTCTTGTTGGCTTGTGCTGGTAGTTGTGTGAAACTAATAATTTGAACGTTATCCCGTGCATGCTTGCATTTCTTTGGGGGTCGTGTATGTTGTTGTTTGCTTCGTTCTTGCGTGTGGTTCTTGGGATTCTTGCTTTTATTGTTTTCTTTGTTTTCTTTGTGCAAGGCTTAATTGTGTTGCTGAGTTGCTCGTTCTTGGATTTATTTATTTATTTATTTTTTTTTTATTATATATAATTGCTTCCTTTTCTTGTTTTTGGTGCTCTTTTTATTGTCGATCTTTTTTGATATGGCCTACTGTGGCGCCTGTGCGAAGGTGATTTCCCGTGATGGGGTCGCCTGCGATGGCCTTTGTGGATCGCAGTTCCATCCGGGTTGTTTAGGGCGCGGGACTAGATCTTCCAGCTCCTCGACCTGTGGGGAATGTTCGGATATAAAGCCATGCCATGTTCTGAGGCTTGTGAGGAGCATGGTGGAGTCGCTTTCCGGCGATCTGACTCTGGTTGCGGATAGAGTCAGCTCTTTTTCTTCACGCTGGGCTGATTTTCAGCTTCTGTCCGAGGATACTGGAGCCCTTTATACCACAATGGACAGATTGCTTGGCGTCGTTGACGCTATTGAGTCAGCCTCTTCAGTTCTAATAAAGAGGTCCCATGAGGTATCCACCCGTATTTCTGCATTGTCTGGTTCGCTGGATGAGGTCCATTCTGCGCTTGCTAGCCCCAACTTGTTTCCTTCCGCGGGCCCTTCTCTTCTTCTAAAACAGGTGAAGGGTGACCTTTGCTCTTGGTCTGCTGCTGTCTCAGCCAATTCCGAGCTCCTAGGCTCTATCGCTTCCGATTTGAGGATACTGTCCTCTCGTCATGCAGCCTCTTCGGAGCTGCTTTTCGTCTCGTCCGGTACTGTTGTTCAGCCCACTCCTCCGCTCTCCGTTTCTCCTTGCTGCCCTGTCTCTCCTATTTTGGTTGTTCCCCCGCCCCCTGCTGTCCTGTGAGTCCCCTGCTCTGCGGGACATTGTGCCGATCTGTTCTCCCTCTGCGGACATCCCGCCGCCCGTTAGTGACCGGCCCCCGCGCCGTTCTCAGGCTACGCGCTTGCGGAGGCGTCGTCGTGGCGCTGCTCACAATTCCTCTGCAGCCCCAGAGCCTCCTAATTGCAACATGGCTCCTCACCCTCCAGGCGTTTGTGCTAACGCCGAGCCTGGTGATGCCGATTTTGCACTCCAATCCACGGGAGCCGCCCCTTCTCCTCCTCATTCTAGCATATCTGCCGACGGACGTGTCTCCACTGCGCTTACACTGAGGATAGCGCAATTACCGAAATCTTTCTTCGTTTCTCGTCTCGATCCATCTACATCTGTTGATGACGTAATTAGTTACGTGAGGCAGAAGAGTGGGGCTGATGACTCTGCACTCCTCCGTTGTCAGCTTCTTGGTTCTCGTAATTCGCGGGGACTCATGTCATCTTTCAAGTTGATATCCTCCCCAGATCTTTTTGGGATAATGTCTGCCCCCGATTTCTGGCCTGAGAATATAATCGCACATGAGTTTGTGCCCCGTCGTAAGGTCGCAGGCGGCACTCACAATAGAGCCACTGTCAATAACCAAAAAAACTAGGCACGCTATCCCTTTACTATCAAAATGTAAGGGGATTAAGAACAAGAATAGGCCAGCTATTTCAGGCTTCTCAAGCTTGCAGTTACGATGTCATCGCTTTGACCGAAACTTGGCTTCACCACGGTTTTAATGATGCTGAAGTGCTTGACGATTCCTATCAGGTTTTTCGTAGGGATAGATATTCTGACTCTGTAGCTCTTGGTGGCGGTGTGTTGGTTGCATGTAAGTCCCACTTGGGTTGCAGCTTGATTAATGTTCCTTCTTTCTCCGACACGCTCATAATTGAGCTCATAGCTCTTAAACTCTCTCTTTATAAGAAGAACTTTTTCCTGCTCTGTTGCTATATTCCTCCAAATTTGACAAACCGCGTTGATGAACACGGTCGTAGTCTCTTTGACATTTTAATTCTTAGCTTAGATTTTATTAATAATATGACGAACCCTGAGGACGAAATCATTCTTCTTGGTGACTTTAATTTACCCAATGTTCAATGGGTATTGAACACTGATGACGATGACTACCTTCCCTTAAATTGTCTTACTGTTAGAGACTCCCTTTTTCTTGACGCCATCTCCTCCTTTGGTTTACACCAAATGAGTGATGTAAAGAACTCTATGGGAAGACAGTTAGATCTTATATTTACTTCTGTCTCGAGTAACACTATAGTCAAATCGGCTTTTCGTAGCTTATCCGCTATCGACAGTTTGCATCCGCCCATTTTCATCTCGGTTTGCTACGATGGTTCTTATACTGCCGACCCCAACGTGAATCAGTACGTTCTTGATTTTAAAAAGGCGGATTTCTCTGTTCTCTCAAACAGGATCCTCTCGATCGATTTCGCATCTCTTTTTGATGATAGCGATGTCGATGAGTTCGTTTCCGTGTTTTATGATAGAATTTATGATCTGTTTAATTCGTGTGTACCACTCAAACGGTCGAGACAATCCTTGTAAGTCAATCAGTTTCAGACGGTTTTCATAGGGTGGAAGGTTGAATCTGTCTGCGCACGGGAGATCACGTAGAGCGAAGCGAACGAACCTACGCTGGACGGATTCAATCCTATTGATATTGGTTGTTTGTGTAGGTGACCATACTTGGCTGGCATATTCAAGGAGAGGTATAACGAAGGGGATATAGAGAGATTTGGAAACGTATGGATTGGAGAACTCTCTAGACCAGCGCATCACAAACCCTAGCGCGGAGTTAGCTCTGTTAATTATGCTGTCAATATGAAAACGGAAGTTGAGTTCGCTATCACAGATTATTAGAAATGGATGAACTAAAAAGAACATTGTAGCGACGGTTGTTGAGGTAGGATTGAATCCAGGAGATGAATCGGGAGGGGAAGCTTAGGCGATCAAGTTTGAACAAGATAACTTTATGGGAGATCTTGTCGAAGGCTTTACTAAAATCGGTGGCAATAACATCAACATCTTTACCGTTTTCCAGAGCACATAGCGTCTTGGAGACGAAGTCAGTAAGATTAGTGGTAGTAGATCTTCCTTTGAGAAAGCCATGCTGGGAGAGGGAGAAGATAGACTTACAGTGGAAGAACATGGAGTCATAGACCAATTTTTGGAATAGTTTAGGTATGGATGATAATTTAGCGATGGGTCTGTAGTTGGATACATCGTTTTTGCAACATTTTTTGAAGATGGGAATAATATACGAGTTTTTCCATAATTAAGGGAAAACCCCTTGAGTGACCGAGAGGCGGAATAGCAAGGTAAGGGGTTGAATTAAATGCGTGGCACACTTTTTTAGAACGATGGCCGGAATGCCGTCAGGACATTAGGCGGCGATTAGTTCGGGATCAGGGTCGAAAGACGTAAACGATGTTTGAGTGCATTTGTCCAAGAATGAGAAGTAGTTAAGGTCAAGTCGGGAATTGTCGCTGAAAGATTTACTGAAGAAGTTTGCAAAGAGGTTGGCGATAACTTGAGGATCAGATGAATAGGTATTCTCAAGCTTTAGGGTAGAGGGGTAACCATTGGATTTCTTCTTGGAATTAATAAAGTGATAAAAACGCTTGCGGTCGGATATGAGGCTAGTTTCAATCCGTTGGAGATACTCATGGTAGAGGGTATCACAACTTTCGGAAAAAGAGATATAAGCAGATAGGTAGGAAGAATAGTCAGACTCGGTTTGAGATAGAAGAAAAGTTTGCCAACGTTTATTCCTCCTGTTGCGGAGAGAGCGTAATTCTTTGTCGTACCATACGGGGATGAGGAGTAGTTTTTACGAGGAAAAAGGGGAATAGATTGTGCAAGACAAGCGCATATTTCCGAATAGAACGCTTCTATAGCAACGTCGACTGGAAGATGTTGAGGGATAGTGCCAATGTTAGAGTTGAGGAGCAAGTGATTTAATTTTTCAAAGTCGCCCTTGCGAAAATTGAAGGAAAGAGAAGACTCGGAGCTTGAAAGGGTATGAGGGTGTTCGTAGGAGAAAACGAGGAAGAGGGGAGGCTGGTGACGATCAAGAGAGGAGAGGAGATGGTTGCTTTCCACGACAACCGAGTAAACTGGGTCTGAAGTAAAGATTAAGTCTAATTGTCTGTCCAGAAAGTTCCTGACACCACTTACTTGAAAGAGAGCAGAAACGGAGAGCTGATCAGTAAAATAGGTTTCTTTGGCCGAAGAGGCGTTAAGGGGTACAAAGTGGGAACAGTCCTCAGACAATGACCATTGAATACGGGGGAGGTTAAAGTCACCCAATAAAATAATTTCATCAGAGGCGTTAGCGTTCTCAAGCAGGGTGTCGATCGCTTCAATTAGGGGCTCGTAGGCTTCTAGAGGTTGAGAGGGACGAATGCAACAGCAAAGAATGTACAGAAGACACTTATTTAGTGCTAATTTGATACATACAAATTCTGATATTGTAGTGTCGGAGGTCTTTAGCAGGGTAGCGTCATAACGGTTGTGAGCAGCTATGAGAACCCCGCGACCTGGTGGATCATTGGCGCCTACACAACCGTCGACTAGGAAAATAGTATAGTTTGAAGGGAACAGTTCGTTGTCCAGAATTCCTGGTGTTAAATTGGTTTCAGTTAAGGCACAGATATCGTGCGGGAATTTGTGGGAGTTAAGAAAAATGTTAGATGTTTTAGTGCGAAGTCCTCTGACGTTCTGGTAATAGACTGACAAGCTGCTGGGGAGAGGTGCTTGATCGGAGACCGCAGGTGCATTAAGGGGGAGGTCAGAAATTGGGAAAGCGGGGGGGTTAGGAGCGAAAGTAGTTTAAGGAGTCGTTCCGACTTTTTTGGAGATGGGAAATGCGGCGAGAACTGACGTACGCAGCATAGGTGGATAGATCTTCTGAAACCTTATGGGAAGGAATATTGAAGGATTCATGGAACTTAGTGAAATGTTGGTGTAAGACGGTTGGGTCTGTGGGCAGGCCTTCCAGGTGTATACTTAGCATGACGTTGGTACTTGTTTTACCGTCGATGCAGACGGAATTCGGTTTGTCTTGCAGATAGGCTAGAAATAGACGAACGTTTTCATAAATGCGGTTTACATAAATGCGGCGCAAAGTCAATTTAACTGTAGGTGGGATTAGCGGATCAATAAATGAGTGATGTTGGGATGAAATAGTTTTGGTTAGCGGAAGGGGGGAAGTAGTGGAGGTAGAAGTAGTTTGAGATGGAGCGATAGTGAGGGAAGATGGTGGCTTATAATTAGGTGGGCATGCGGAGTTAGGTGTATACAGTGGAGCGGTGGGGCAGGCGGAAATCGAAGCAGAGGTGGTGGGGTGGTCGAAAAATGATGGATTGTGGTAAGGTGGACACACGGAGGAAGTTGGGAGTGCATGGTCAGGCGGATGTACTGGATGTACAGAACTCAAAACAGTGGTGGTGGAGTTGTCGGCTGAGATGGACGTGTTCGAGGGCTTCGGTGTAAGTGGAACCGAGGGGTTAAGAGTGTGAGAAGGACCTACCCAAGCTGTACAGGCTTGTAGTGTGGATCCCCAAAAACAACGGGGATTCTGCAGCGGAAGCTCGAGAAGGAGAACCAGCCTATTCCAACGTCAACTTGGTGAGTATTGGGCCGTAAAGCGAAACATGGGCGGACAGACGCTTGCACTCTCCTTTGACAAAGCGTCTATGAAAGCCCTGAAAGATCGGCAGATAAGACTCTTCTTTAGCATCACCTCTGTGCTGTGGGTGAGCGAAAGAGGAGGACAACTTCACACCAAAACAACCAGATGAAGGTGGTCCAAGCAAACCTACAACACAGTAGGACTACCTCCGCAGTTCGCTGTAGATTGCTTGTCACTCAAGCTGCAGATCTGGCCGCATCCAGGATCTTTGGGTAAGTTCCGGTCAGATTTCGGAACTACGACAAGCTGGATTTGGAATCTACTATGATACCAAGGACAGCAGGCCGCGGTCCTTTATTGTATACAACAAAATTAAAACTAACTCTTTGCCGTCCACAGACTTCTGTACAGGGGACCTCACAGCTGCCAGAATGGTGGTATGTAAGGGGGGACGCTGGTGCTGGGTGCTAATCTGCTCTGCGTACTTCCCATACGACTCCACTGAACCGCCACAGACGAGAGAACTCAGGGAGCTTATCGAGTCGACAAACGCGGCGCACATACTAATTGGATGCGATGCAAACGCACACCACTTCAACTGCTGCAGCAATAGAAAAGGTGAGTACCTTATCGAGTATTTGCTAACTACCAGAACTGGTAAGTGACTGGAGAGTATCTGACGAGCCATCATAGTCCGACCATGAGCACATTCTCTTCAGAGTTAGAGAATGTGTCAATGAAGTAAACGAATACCTGAAACCTAGGAACACCAACTGGGTTACCTATAAAGAAGAACTGGGTTGTAGACTCTATGGGTTCATGGGCTCGATCAAGTCTACGCAAGATGTCGAACTTGCGGTGGAGCTAGTAAACGACGCCATACAGACGGCCTTATTTATTTATTTATTTAAGATTCATCAAAGGGCTGATTACTTAACATGTAAATATAAATAGTTATAAAATAAAATGAGAATTACAATAATTAATAAAAATAACTAGAAAATAATTAATAAAAAAAAATAACTAGAAAAATTGAAAAATAATTAATAATACATAATAATTACAAAATAATAACAGAGCAGTTAGGAAAGATTGGCCTTCACAGAATTTTTCGACAGATTAAAATCAATGTTGTTAAAATGCGAATGAAAAAACCGAGACATTGACGTGACGGGCTCGTGAAATACGTAATTTGTGCGATGCTATGGAATTTTAAGAAAATCTCGATTTCTCAAGGAGCGACACGGAATCGATATATTAAAAAAAGACAACAAGACTGGAGAGTCAACATTACCTTGAAGATATTCAAAAGCGAAAACAGTTTTAGAGATGTTACGTCTGAAGTGAAGAGAGTCTAGTTTTATGAGCTTAAGCCTATCTGAGTACGGCGGCAGAATAAGAGGGTCGCTTCAAGGAAGCCCACGAAGTGCAAAGCGAACAAAACGGCGCTGGACTGCCTCTACCTGGACTTGATTCACGGTAAAATGGTGACCAAACACAACTAGCATACTCTAGAATAGGCCTTACAAAGGTGCAGTAGAGAAACCTGGTGATATAAGGGTCGTCAAATTCCTTTGCCCATCTTTTTATAAAACTCAATGTAGAATTAGCCTTAATAACTATCTCATCAATGTGATCGTCAAACGTAAAACGACTGTTCAACCAGACACCCAAGTCCTTGGTCCTATTAATTTTTTCCAGAACACAGCCATGCATGGTGTAGTTGAAGTCGAGAGGATTCTTTCTACGAGTAAAAGACATAGACGTACACTTACTAATATTGAGGGGAAGATAGTTATCCGAACACCAGTTGTAGAAAGCGTCTAAGTCAGAATTTAAAAGTTCACAGTATCGAATAGAGGACACAACACGGAAGAGTTTACAAAGAATTTTTGAATATTTCAAGAATAAAGATACATCATTGATGTATATAATTAATAAAATCGGGCCCAGATGACTTCCCTGAGGAAATTTGAGAATTCCAGTAGGTTAGTCGCAGTAGACCTACCTTTCATAAAGCCATGCTGGAAAGTTCCAAGAAAAGGTTTGCAATGAAAGTATAGTGTATAACAAACCAAGATTTTAGAAAGACAAGAAATAGATAAATAAAATAAATAACAAAGAACAGAAACCAAGGAAGAAGAACAGTTCTTATAAAGGGAAATAGGAATACCATCAGGACCGCACTGCCAAATTATTAATGTAATTCGCGACTGTATCGTCATCAAATGTAAGATCTTTCATTTCCAGTGAAGAAGGAGGAAATAATGTCAAGTAGCTAAAATCCTTAGAGCAAGTATCACAGTTGTCAGAAAGAAAAGCTGTCTTAAAAAAGTCGCCGAAAAGGTTCGCAATCGTCAAGGGATCACTACTTTCAGTGTCACCTAGTTTTAATAAAGTAGGGTAGCCGTCGGTGCTACGCTTAGAGTTAACAAATCTCCAAAACTGCTTAGGCTCACCGCGTATAATGGACATCATTCTGTTGACGTAATTATTATATGAGGCATGAATTTCGGAATTGAACTCATCGCGCAATTGTGAGTAGATATAAAAATCCGAGTCGCTTCTTGATGAGCAGAAGTGCTTCCATGCTTTATTTTTTAAGTTTTTAAGATGCTTCAGCGAGCTATTGAGCCAAGGCGGACTAGATAAAGAAGAAAAGGAACAAGAAACAGGAACACAATGCAAGAAACTAGTAAACAAATTGTCATAAAAAGCACTTACCGCCACATCAATGTTCCGCTCATAAAAAACATTAGACCAATTACAATTCAATAAAAAATTATTCAATACAGAAAAGTCAGCCTTTTTAAAATTGAAAGAGAAGTCGTCGTGAATCAGAAATGCAGCGGGCAGTGGATCAAAGGCCAAAGCAATTTGAAGCGCAGGATGATGAGACGTCTCAGGAACTAAAGGAACCGGGCAACGCCTGACCAAGGTGCTGCATGGGTCAGTGCTGAACACCAAATCCAAAAATCTGCCGGAATCATTAGCGATACTGGAACACTGTACAAGCCCGGAAGAGGTAATGCTGTCGATGAAACATCGAGAACTCTGCGATGCAGGTGATTGGGAAGAAATCAGCCCGTCAACATCTGATGACACACATGGAAATCAAAAGAGGAAAGGTCGTTGACTTTTCGTAGCATCCTGGTAATTGGTTCGCGTTGACCGTAGTTCGTGCAATGGCGGTTCAATCGGAAAAGGGGAGTGGACCTAAGGTTGCGGGAATTGGTATATGTGGGTTAAGAATGCAGGATTGAATGGCAGTCTATTGCACTAGAGTAGTATAAATGTGGGGATTCTAGACCAAGAGTCCCCAGTTTGTATGAAACGTAAAAAAAAGATAAGCGGTAGTCATATAAAGAAAGAATCGTGGGGTCCCCTTTTTGTATGAAAAAAATTGATGGAATTTCTAGACCAAAGTCCTCAGTTTGTATGAAACGTAAGAAAAAGAGATAAGCGGTAGTCATATATGGATAAAAATTGCTGGAAGTTCTAGACCAAAAGTCTACGGTTTGTCTGAAACGTAAGAAAAAAGATAAGCGGTGGTCATATAGAAAAAAATCGTGGGTGCCGCTTTTTGTATGGGAAAAAATTGATGTAAGTTCTAGACCAAAGTCCTAAGTTTGTATGAAACGTAAGAAAAGAATTCTTCATTAAGTGAAGCGATGTTGTTGTTGTGAAATATTTGGAATGATTTTTGGAGACCTGATAAATTTGTAATGCGTGAAATGAAATTTGCGGTTTTGAAAAAAATGTTTTAAGCAGTTGTTGATGCAAGTAAGAATATAAAAATATTGTGGTTTTCAATGTTGCGGTAAGTGTTTAGATTAAGATTGAAAATTTAAGGGTGAATTGTTTTCTTAAAGCTTTGCATGCGTGAGATTTTTATGGATCCTAATGTGGGAAAGGAAACGCGTTTTTTACTTTTTTTTAAATTTGATAATTGGGGGGATACAAAATGAACTACAGCGTTAATTTGCTAGTTCATAGTAAACTAATTTTTGAAGAGTTTAACGTATATATTATTATATCATTAACTTTTTTGTACGTAATAAATAAATGTACAATATAAAGAAACAATTTTGTGTTTCCATTACGAGAGGAACTTTTAGTAGGTTGCGATAAAAATTGACAGAAAACAAGGAAACTTGCGGTTTTTTCTATTTTTATTTTTATTTTTTTATAAGTAAGAAAGGATATTGTGGATTTCTATGTTGCAGATTTGATAATTCTCATTGTTATTAATGTGGGAAAGGAAATTTGTGGTTTTGCACAAAAACTTTCCTGATAATAACGGGCTATATAAGCACGAAATTTATTTTCTGAATTTCAGTTTAGTTTCAATATTGTTTGTGCGAACAAGTTATAGTCATAATTCTTTCAACAACAACAAGAACAATGGATTCAGCGCAATTTAACGAAGAATTTTTAATCCTGGAGGACTTAAATACCTGCAACTTTAAACCATTATTAAAAACAAAGGAAATGGATCCGTTAAAAGCCTACACTATTTTGGGCTGTGAAAAGGTTACAACGAAATATGGTATGCGATATGTACTAGAACTGCAGGACTATAAGATGTTTTTACCGGAACGTTTCAACAAAATATCGGACAAGACGGTTGATAAACTCAACGAAGGTGGATACTTTGTAACTTACTTTGAAATATCTGGGAACTCTTATAACCTCAATTTTTCAAAAGCTAGTTCTAATCCCAATTTTTATCTAGAATTGTAAATTGAAAAAGTAATAAATACATTTTATAATAAAAACCATTTTTCATTTTTAATCACTTTTTTGAATTTTGAACTTCTTTACAAATACTTGCTTTGGTTTTCTATCGTTGTTGTTGTTGTTGTTATTGTAATAAGTTAATAGATAAAGCAAAGGAGAGTAAAATTAAAAGTAACAGTACAGCGGAATTGAGACTTTAGGGTTTTAGATTTACATTTTGTGAATTTGTAAGTAGTAGTGCAAGTAGGTTTTGAACCTACACCTATTTTGTGTGAATAGTACATTTTGCGTATTCATAATCGGAAACTTTACCCATTCAGCTATACAGCTACTTTGAGATTCATCTTTTATTTTTCTATATATACCCAAGTCTGTTTTTTAAAAGCATTAGTTGTATGATAGCTGGCTAGAACAAGAGAGATGTTTTGGGTGGAAAATATTCAAAGTAATCAAAAGTATTGCATTTGCTCAGCGAAATGGCTTTGTTTTAGAATCATTAAGATTCAAACATATAGTTTACTTTTAAGTTTGCACATGACACCAGAAAATGGTAATAAGACTACCATCTGCACCATAAAAAACGGAGAGTCGTTTCCAGAAAACTTAGAATTTGATTTTAAATTTGATCCGCTTCAACATGTTAAAATTGAAGTCTCCCCTTCAGGAAATATAACGTTGATTGGGGAAGTTGTTGATACAATTAAACATGCACGTAAAACTAATGATTACCCAGAAAATTGCCCCTTTGCTACTGATCTTAACAATGAAGCTGAATGGATAGATAAGAGAAGACGATTAGAAAACGAATAAATAAATAAAATACCATGCAAGTAATGAAATATTCTCATTTCTTTATGTATTTTTATTAAATCAACTACTATGTTTTGGGCAGATACTATAATTCAAGGTCAGAAATATTGCACATGTGCAGCTGGTTGGAAAAAGTTTAGAATTATTAATGTGGAAGCAAATGGTCCTATTTTTAATTTAAGGATGACCCCACAGTACGGAGAGTTAATACTTGTGTTACATCTTTGTAGTGATGAAAGCCTTCCAAAAAGATTCACCAACTATGATTTTAAATTTCACGATTATGATCATGTGAAAATAGAAGTGTTTTTAGGACAAATAACCATCGCTGGGGAAGTAATAAATTCTAGTAATTTAAAAAGAGGAATATCATATAATTTCTTTCCGGTAAACTGTCCCTTTGGTAAGAATTACTGGGATGAAAATGCTAGAATAGAGAAGCAGGGAAGCGTATGAAAACAATATAAATGAAAAATTACATAAGAATATTCCTTCAGTTATAATTGTTGAATTGAAGTGTGTAGACGCTCTAGATAATAATGATCAAATATATTATTATACTCATACTTATTGCTTCTACAATTATTGTCAGTCAATACCAATAAATAAAAGTAATCACCATCAAACAATACCAATAGATGTTAATCTTATTGGTGAAAATGATAGTAATTTGGATTTTGCATTAAACCTTCCCAACAATCAAACAGTACAAATTGGATTATCGTATCGGTTGTTAACTTACAGTAATATTAATAATAATAATAATAATGATGTCCTCCGTGTTAGACAGTGGAGCGAGTGGCACTGGCTCACGGGTTGGTAGGCCGTCCACAAGAACGTCCCCGGACCCTGCTCAAAGTGTTTCGCAGACAGCAAATCCATTGTTGCCAGCGACCACGAGAGCAGGAGTCTCTCGTGTGCGCATGAAATGGACAGCTGAAGTGAATACCTTCATCATGCGCACATACTACAGGATAACGAATTTGGAAGCGAACGTGACTGCATATCGACAGGAATTACATAGGGCATTCATGACGGAATACCCTAATACAAACGTCACAGAGCAGAGAATTGCCGACCAAAGACGAGTTATAGTTAGGAACAACCTACTTGCACCAAATATTCTGCAAGAGATTAAGGACCAAGTGTCTAGAGATCTGCAGAATAACAACACATTACACATAGCACCAAACACCAACATAACCCCGAACACATCGCAAAACCACACCGCGTCACCACACAATACCACACTCCCACGCGATATCTCACCGCCACATCACGTCACACCTTCACACCAAACTGTACACATATCTTCTCCAAACAACAATAATACTGGGGAGATTTTGCATCCAGCCCATATCCACCCAATCACACAAACCCAACACCCAAACACCCCACCCATACTCAATAGCTCTGATCTCGTTCTTAGGAATAAGGTCAAACAAGCGTTTGAGGATGCACTCACAGAGTTTGCACACTCAAACGCAACACAACGACACATAATACCAAAACAGGGCACATCTAAACAATTATCCAGCATTCTTGACATCTTAAATACGGACGTTCTGCCAGAGTATTTAATACACGACAGAACGTTTACTGAAGTGCATACAGCGATATATTGTGCTGCTGTTGCGGCTATCAGATGCAATGGTTCAAAGTCG
This sequence comes from Leptarthrus brevirostris, assembly GCA_964036015.1. Lineage (NCBI taxonomy): Eukaryota > Metazoa > Arthropoda > Insecta > Diptera > Asilidae > Leptarthrus > Leptarthrus brevirostris. The sequence goes on along the minus strand of OZ038375.1, from coordinate 84,103,452 downwards.
CGCAATCCAACTAATATCAACAACGCGACGCTGAGAAAACCGGCTTGGGAGAAACGACTGGAGAGGCGAATCGATGGGATCCGTTGTGATCTCGGCCGACTTATCCAGTATAAACAGGGCAACAAAAGTAAGAGGGTAGTTAAAAAAGTTCACAAAATTTTAGAAAAACAAAAATTACACACAAACAGAGACACAATTAATACAAACATTACAATGCACATAAATACACTAGTTCAAAAACTTTCGGCACTTTCCAGTAGATTAAAAAGATACAGAAAGTGTACGGATAGAAAAACACAGAACGCACAATTTATTCGCAATGAAAAAAGCTTTTGTAGATCACTTAAACACAATCAAAATTCAAACAATAGCCCGGCAAGTTAACTACCCTCCGAAAGAGATATGGTCGACTTTTGGTCATCTATTTGGTCAAAAGAAGTCCATCATAACCCCAATGCTGAGTGGATTGAAGCAGAAATGCAACGCGTTCAAGACATACCCAACATGCCAGAACCACAGATATCGATGGAGATGGCACAGACAATATTCAAAATTACTGGTTCAAGAAGTTTACATCTAATAATTTTTTCAATAACCTGGAAACAATCCCGAAGTTTTTAACGGAAGGAATCACGTACATGCTACCAAAAGGCAATAATAACACCACAGATCCATCCAAATATAGACCGATCACTTGCCTACAGACATTTTATAAGATTATGACTTCTTGCACCAGTAAACTAATCCACCAACACACCGAACAAAATAACATATTGTCTGAGCAGCAAAAGGGATGCCGACAAGGGTCATTGGGTTGTAAAGAACAACTGCTCATAGACTCTGTGATCCTGCGACAAACAAAAACTGCTCGCCGGAATATACATTCAGCATATATCGATTATAAGAAGGCGTATGACTCTGTCCCGCACTCTTGGCTGGTCGATATACTGAATGTATACAAAATACATCCAACAATCATCCACTTTCTGCAACACTCAATGAAATACTGGAACACAAAAATAAACATAAAAACACCAAACCAACAGATTACAACACCCCCAATACCAATCAGGCGAGGTATATTTCAGGGAGACTCTTTGAGTCCGCTATGGTTTTGTCTCGCTCTGAATCCACTATCACGTGCCTTGGATGCAACCGGTTATGGGTATAATATACGACACGAGAGGGAAAATATACATAAAATCACGCACCTCATGTATATGGACGACATCAAATTATACGCTTCCTCGAAACCTCATCTGCAACAGCTGCTGCAGACTACTCTGGATTTTTCCAATGACATCCGGATGGAGTTCGGAGTTGACAAATGTAGGACGCTTCATGTGACGAGGGGAAAACATGAACTTGTGGGATTCGATCTCCCATCCTCTACTCTACAAGTATCTTGGATTCGAACAATCACGTGATATACCGCACACGGACATAAAGCGAGCGCTAGAATCCAAATATACAGGCCGCTTGAACAGTCTTCTAAAAACTAGCCTTAATGGGAAAAATCTCATTAAGGCTATAAACACGTATGCAGCACCAGTCCTTACTTATTCCTTTGGGGTAATTAAATGGACACAGACGGACTTAGAAGCACTAGACAGAAGAACGCGAACGATGTTGACAAGGTACAGGGCACACCATCCTAACTCCTGTATAGAACGACTAACGTTACAGAGGTGCGAGGGTGGTCGCGGCCTGATAGACATAAAGTCACTGCATTATAAACAAGTGAAGTCTATCAGAGAATACTTTTATAGAAAAGAAGATAGTTCTCCATTGCATGCAGCAGTGATCAAAGCCGACAACAAACAAACACCACTTGATTTGCACAACAGAATGCTGGATAATACACTAAACATAGCCACACACACAGATAAACAGCAAGCATGGTCACAGAAGTCTCTCCACGGAAGACATTACGCTGACTTGAACCAAAATCATGTCGACAAAGATGCGTCGAACGCTTGGCTCAGTCGCGGTGATTTATTCCCTGAGACGGAGGGATTCATGCTTGCTATACAAGACAAAGTCATTAGCACGAGGAATTATAGGAACACATCCTTAAGGATGCGGCAGTTCAGGACGACACGTGTAGACTTTGTCATTTAGCTTCTGAAACAATAGAACATATTACGGCTGGATGCAAACTCCTTACTCAAACAGATTACTTGCACAGGCACAACCAGGTCTGCAATGTCATACACCAACAGTTAGCCCTAAAACACAACCTTGTTACACTCGCCACATACACACCATATTACAAATATACACCAGACAGTGTTCTTGAAAACTCCACACATAAAATATATTACGATCGGTCAATAATAACTGATCGGACAATACACCACAATAGACCGGATATTACTCTCATAGATAAACACAGCAAAACAACATACCTAATTGACATTGCAGTACCCAACACCAACAATGTGCAAAACACTTTTAGAGAGAAGATTACGAAATATACAGATTTGGCACACGAGGTGCAGCGGATGTGGAAAATGGACAAAGTGACTATCGTGCCAATCATCTTGTCTTCCACAGCCGTTGTACCGAAAACACTAATCACAAATATACAAACACTAAAGTTACATAAAAACACTCCACACACACTACAGAAAGCGGTTGTTTTTAACACTTGCCGAACGGTTCGCAAATTCCTGAACTACGGACAGGACGCTACAGACAATACATAAGGACATAACGAACGAATGACAAATCCCCGAAGTCTTGACATTACGCCCGACGTAGGGGAAAACTACCGCCGCGCCGGCTAAAAGCCGAGATGACACGCGTCAAAACCGAATAATGATGATGATGGTGAACGAACGACTCCTACTAACACAACTATTTTAAATACTGAAACTGAATATATAACTACATCAGATCCTACTACTATTGCAGCTCGCGATAAAAAGAAGTTTGTGACTGTTGAAGAAGCTATTGAAGGATTTAGGCAAGACCTCATAAGAAAAGAAGCAGAAATTGGTGGAATTATAGAAAGTAAAGATATTTTTTATAGACACTTCAAGCTTGAATTTGATGAAGATAAGTCAATTACTGTCCGCTGTACATACGACAGCAATTATGAAAGCCGTTCATTGAAAATATCGTGTTATGAATACCACGAGTTTGAAACTGAGAGAGTTCTAAGTAATGGTGAAGTGGAGTTAATAAGACAGCATGATCCTAGCCATAAAAGTGACATTGAACTTGTTGATTTGAAGCAAATGAACAATAGAACAATTTAGTTCGGTTTTGGAAGTGAAAGAGTAAAGATGGATATTGATCAGTTCTTAGAAGAATATGATGACATACTTTGGGACGAGCATAAAGAAAAAATTGAAAAATATAATTATTTTTTAAAACCATACAAAAATATGAAACAAATAGAATCTCAATTTGGGAAACACTACATAAGTTGTCCTTGGTCTGATAATAATGCAACAGAGGGACCGGATACGTGTGAATGTTACTTTGTTTGGAGACGTAAAGAAGAAGTTCAAAAACTAATGAAATTTTATCAAAGGTTTACCAAACCTAACTGTGCACTATGCCTAAAAATGTGCGATTTAATCTAACACCGGAAGTACACATCATGTATGTTTGGAGGTATGCTTACCATACTGCTAGAAAGGGCCCCATGGAAAGAGTATGCTGTTGATCGATTTCGCTTCAACCGAAGAATTAGAGAAACTGCTGAAATTTTAAATCTGATATTAAATAAGAAAAAGCAAAAAAACTTTTATAATAATATCTATAAATTTATTTTATTGTATATTTTTTATATTATAATACATCTTTTTTATCAATCCATGAATTGTCTTTTGATGGAAACCCTAACCATTTGACATAAACCTTATCTCCACGTCTTTTCAAGATTTTTTCGACTAAGTAAACGTGGGGATTTTTTGTCTTTTGCAATTCTAACTCATAGAATCCTCCTTTGATGGGGTGCCCCTGATGGTCTTCTAGAAGATATGTTACTGGGCTTGTAAGCTGAATTTTGCGAATTTTAAATATTTCAGTGGTCCAATTTGGTGTATAACCTTTTTCGAAAACATGTTTATATTTGCGTATTCGAACAAAATCTCCAACTTTGTATTTAGATGGATGAGTAATTTTTATATGATTATATGCTGTTAAAAGTAATTGCTTTTCGTTTGATTTGTTGACTTTATTGTATCAATCCACCGATATGTTCCTATCATGCTAAACTCTTTCCACATCATCCCTTTCAATGTTCTATTAAATCGCTCAACTCGCCTTTAGCGGACTATATGTCGAATAATGATTAACTTTATATTTCTTCATCAAGTTTTGAAAATTACTATTAAAGAATTCCTTTCCATCATCAGTCTGTAAATTTCTTGGTATTCTACCGTCTTCACAAATAGTTTTCATTGCCCCAGCAACTTCAATACCAGTTTTTTTCTTCACAGGAATAACCCAGGCATATTTGGAAAATGTGTCGATGACAGTCAACGCGAAATTATAGTCATTATTTTGTTGAGAGTAGACACCCATCTCAACCAAATCTGCTTGCCAGAGGTCGTCCAGTCCTTTAATAATAACACGTCGCCTTTTAAAATTTTTGCGTGCTGATTTATGTAATTCGTCTACAACTTGACTTTTACTCATCATGAGGTAGTTCATGAGATATCCCCTTGGAAATTGTTAATGATTCTACCTCTATTAATCCTTTTAAAGCATCCCAAATCTGTCGCAATCCCTCATCAATATGAGCTTTTAACTTATTTTGCGAATCCTCTACTGACTGCTTAGCAAACTGCTGATTTTTTACTTTTTCTTTTTCATTTGTAGTTTTTATTATATTATATATGCTTACTATTTCCTTTTCTATATTTTTTCTTATTTGTATCAATTCCTTTTCTAAATTATTTCTTTCCTTCTGCAATTCTTCAACTAGGGTTCTATTTGATAATTCTTTTAACGCTTGTATGGCAGTGTAATTTAAGTCCGCCCATTTATCAACATATAATTTATTTACACCGTCTTCATTTTCCACAGGATTTTTAAGATTCTTAATGCTTTTATGATTAAGATCATAATCACCATCAGAAGTAAGTTGGAATCCTATACCAGGCGAACCTTGTGGACCTCGCTCCCCAGGTAAACCTCTTGGCCCCCTCTCACCAACTGGTCCTAATTTTGCTTGCTTAGAAAATCTCCCGAACTTGTCAACGCTCATGATCTAATTAAAATCGAAAATGAAAGATGCATTGTATTTATTCTATAACGTTAGCTTCTCTTAATTCTTCAGTTATTGACATGATTTCATTATGATGATTATTGTTCCCAGCATGTTGGGAAGCAATAAGAAGGTGCAATCGGTCTACGAGTTCATTTGGATCATCCCAATAAATATGGTCAATATTATTCTTAGGTAAATGCATTAAACCCATTCCTTTGCGATATAAAAACTTGCTAATAATTTCCCTGTACTTAGAACCTCTATTCCCCTTTATTTGTTCTTCCATCGAATATCCTCGTCTATGAGCATTAGTATCGTTTAGAATAGTCTCATAATTTGATAAATCATCTTTATTATATAGACTTTTAGAAGGTTTTTTCATAAAAAGAAGTTCGAGTAAACCTAGTGTTATTGTGTAAGGCTTTCCTTTAATAACAAAATTATCTTCATTATATTCAACCTTTGAATCTCCAATTTTCCATTCATTATTACTATCAAAGTAAACTCCATAAGTGTAATCAATTTTTGGATTTTTTTCAATATACCATTGAAAATATTTATCAGCCAATCCAGTGGATAAATTAAGAGTTCTATCAGCTCTTTCAACTAAAGTTCTTGAGTGAATAGGTGTTGCAAATTCATCTTCTGACATTAAAGAAAATTGTTTATGCTTTAGTGGTGTATTTGTAGGTTCCATTTTTGGAAAAGTGGATTTGGGAGTTGACTTTAGATTATCATATTCATTATATTCTTCCTTGGGCTCAAATTTAATTTCATGTTCTGACTCTTGTTTCACTTTTGTCACGAACTCCTTTAACGGGTTTGTTATAGGTTTAAATGTTTCTTCTAGTTGAGCTTCTGTTTCAACTCTTCCGGTTTTTATAGCCCGAAATTTCTTTCGTATTATATTTCTAGTTTTTATAATGTTCCTTATTGTTTCTTCTTTATTTTTCACTTCAGATCTTCCTTTATGTTCCATTTTTGTTAACTGCTTTAACGGGTCTGTTAACTGCTTTAACGGGATCTGTTAACTGCTTTAACGGGGGGGTCTGTTAACTGCTTTAACGGGTCTGTTAACTGCTTTAACGGGTCTGTTAACTGCTTTAACGGGTCTGTTAACTGCTTTAACGGATCTGTTAACTGCTTAAACTGGTCTAATAAGTATTTCAGTAAGCTATTGTATTTATATGATAATATACAAATCAAATCCTTTACGGTAACGTCCTTTGTTTATTGGACTATCTTTGTCGATCACAAGAAAGCCATATTTATCCTTCCAACACTCTGCACATATATTTCTGAAAGTATTATAGGGCATGTCTGTGTTTACATGATCATTAAAGACATGTTTTAAGTTCATTTCATCTTGCTTAGATAGAATAAGAAGATTCGCATTGTCTCGAATTAAGTGCTTAGGTATATGTGTGTATGTTTGACAAAGATAAAAACTATCGATGTCATTATGTCGCCCCATACAAAAATATGATCGTATGTTGTTTTGCTTGTCGCATGCAACATCATCAAAGATGAAAATAGAATTTGATTTTGCTTTCTCTGGTGGAATTACTTCAGAATTTTCACAAAATGTATAGAAACCCATTCCGGATATGGGTGTTATAAGTTGCTTCAATTACTCATACTTTGGTTGATATAATGACTTTGAATAGACATAAATATTTTCAAACTTGAGTCCGTTCGGTTGCTCGATAAGACTGATCATAAGATTGGTTTTACCGCAATTAGAAGGTCCTGCAACGACAGCTCTTATAGTATGGGGTAATAACGATCCGTGTTTTTGTTTAAGTTCCTCTGATTTTATGTTTATATTTCTAATTGGTAAAGACACTTGTTGCTTAACGAATTTCATAGTGAAAACTAATATATATACTAGAATCCATACATTTTTATATCAGTTTTAAGGTATCGAAGCTAGAATACACATGTAGATTTCTGCAAAACGTGTCGCTGAATGATAGATCATAAAAAAAAATTTAATAAAAACTGCTCGTAACATAAAATATTAAAGGGGAAAGGTTTATTGAACACAGCAATAAGCAGTTTACCTTTCGAATTGCATTTGCCTGGTTATCAGTATTGCGGTCCTGGTACTAAACTGTTAGAAAGAGTAGCTAGAGGTGATCCTGGTATAAATCCTCTTGACGCCGCCTGCAAAGATCACGATATCGCATATAACAAACATAAAAATATTGAAGATCGTCATATCGCTGATCGAATATTAGCAGAAAAAGCGTGGCAGAGAGTAAAATCTAGTGACGCATTATTTGGTGAACGACTTAATGCCTGGCTTGTAACAAAAGCTATGAAGACAAAACTTAAACTTGGGATGGGCTTAAAAGCAAAACGTTCAACTAAAAAAAAACCTAAAATTAAATTAACATTAAAAAAAGGAGTTCGCGAAGCACGAAATATATTGAAAACAAAGAAGCCAGGCTCTTTAAAGGAAGCTATACAGCTTGCTCTTGATGCTACCAGAAATGTGTTTAGAGGAAAGAGAAAATGCACAAAACCACCTCGTATTATTCCTATACCAAGAGTTGGAGGAGTTTTACCTCTCATCCCCATTTTTGCTGGACTTTCTGCATTAGGCGCATTGACAGGTGGCGTATCGGGAATTGCAAAAGCCGTTAACGATGCAAGTAAGGCTAAACAACAATTGGAGGAAAATAAACGTCATAATCAGACAATAGAAGCAATAGCTTTAGGGAAAAGTGGAAAAGGTCTATATTTATAACCATATAGAAAGGGGTTAGGACTTTACTTAAATCCACCGACAAAAAACTACTGAGAACGCTACCCAATCGTCCATTAAACGAATACGATTTATATAAGCACGCTCAATACATACCACACTTCAGAGGAGTCTTTATGATTGATGAGCTTCCCAAAGGACCTAGAAGAAATGAATGTGGGATCATCAATTTGGATTCTTCCACAGGTCCTTGGACACACTGGGTAAAAAAGGAACTAATATTGAATACTTCGCCAGTTTCGGAAACTTACAACCACCAAAAGAACTTTTAAAGTATTTAGGAAATAACATAGTGTACAACTATGAAGCATATCAAAATTATAATTCTGTAAATTGTGGACATCTGTGCTTAAAGTTCCTATATAATCGTTCTAAGACAGTTTAAACTATCCATTTGATCTGTACATATAAGTATAAATAAAGCATTCAAACCCATTACAATAGCATTTCATTTAAACTTACCATTTGATCATGTCGTTAACACTTACTTTAACCGGAAATTCGTCTGTACTAACAGCTGAATATTTCCCACCTTTAGATCTTAATACAGACTATGTTTGCGGTTTGATTGATTTACAAACTTATAATTCAATACCGAATGTAGATGGAAGAAACAACTTATTTCATGTAGGATATGAAGTTATACAAATTCCTGATGGTTCATATGAAATTGATGATATTGCAGCTCTTATTAAAAGAGATTTGACTAAAACTAAAACCAAACCATCAGTTGTTATTGTAGCTAACAATAACTCTTTAAGAACTGAAATAAAGAGTACACACAAAATAAATTTTAATAAACCACACTCTATTGGTCCGTTGCTAGGGTTTAGTAAACGAGAATTGGATCCCGACATAATAAATGTGTCGGATTTACCAGTTAATATAATTAAAATTAATGTAATTCGTGTTGAGTGCAACCTTATATCAGGATCATTCATAAATAATACACCAGTTCACACACTTCACGAATTTTCTCCCAAAGTGGGTCCAGGCTATAAAATAGTTGAGGTACCCGAAAATGTTATTTATTTGCCAGTGAATGTTAAAAGGATAAGTTCGCTTGTGTTGAAATTAGTCGATCAAGACGGCGACCTAATAAACTTTAGAGGAGAAACAATTACTGTCAGATTGCATTTGAAACCTCAACATGTTGATATATAACAAAGAAAGTGATAATAAAAGGATAGAAAAACCTACCCACCCCTCCAGTCATTTAGACACTTTACCAAGGATAAGACCGAAATTAAGCTCAGCTAATAGACAATTTTTAATATCTCTGGGACTTAAATTAAAAAAATGAGTGAAATATTGAATATTAACAGAGGTGTTTCTTATGATAACAGCGTAGCAAAAGTAGAATACCACAGCTATTCACCATTTTTAACTTCATTTAAAAACAGCGATGAGATTCGAATTGTAGTACAACATCAGGATTTGTACATTCTACCTAGTGAGAGTCTAATTTATATTGAAGGCTCTGTAGCTAAGACTGATGGGACAAAATCTGTTGATACGAGTCTTACAAACAATGCTTTCTCATTTCTTTTCGATGAAATTCGTTACGAATTAAATGGAGTGGAAATCGATCGAACAAGAAACCTCGGAATTGTATCCACGTTGAAGAACTATATCTCGTTAAATGAAAATGAAAGCAAAATGCTTCACAATGCTGGTTGGTCACCTTCAGAAACCATCAAGCCTGAAAAGTTGTTCTTCAATTTTTGTGTTCCACTTAATATGCTGTTAGGATTTGCCGAAGACTACAAGAAAATCATTTTAAACGCCAAACATGAATTAATATTAATTCGAAGCAGGACAGACGACAATGCTCTCATAGCACCCACCGATGAAGCTATTATTAACATCTTTAAGTTGCAATGGAAAATACCACATATATCTGTAGCTGATAATGAGAAGCTATCATTGCTGAAAACTGTTGAAAGTGGACGTCCAATTCAAACTCCATTCCGCAGTTGGGATGTGTACGAATATCCACTTTTACCTATAGCAACTGATCACACATGGTCAGTTAAAATATCTGCCCAGCTGGAAAAACCAAGATATGTTATATTAGCTCTACAAACTGATCGTAAAGATATTAGAAAAAAGGATGCGAGCAAGTTTGATCACTGCAACCTTACTAATGTTAAAGTATACCTAAATTCAGAATCTTACCCGTACGATGATTTAAATTTGAGGTTTGATCGAGAACGATATGCTCTGCTATATAACATGTATGCCAAATTTCAACAATCTTATTATGAACGTCAACCACAACCTCTCTTCTCAGCTAAAGAATTTCTTGAAAACGCTCCAATTGCAGTTATCGATTGTTCTCATCAAAACGAAGCTATCAAAACGGGCCCCGTAGATATAAAATTAGAATTCAAAACTTCCGTTAATATTCCACCGAAAACAACAGCTTACTGCTTACTTATCCACGATCGAATAGTCGAATACAATCCGTTGACGAGTGAAGTCAAGAAAGTTATTTAAAATACGATGAGTGCAATTGTTGACATCCAAGGATTCAAAGACCAACAAAATAAATTTATTGTTAAGGAGCTGGCAGTCCTCTCATCGGACAATAAGCTTCAACATTTTGTTTTTCAACCACCGTTTAAATTTGAAGACTTAACACCAAAAATAAAAAGACAAGTCTTTTGGTTAAAACGCAATCTTCATGGTTTCGGATGGTATGACGGATTTGTTCCATATCATTACCTCTACACTGTTGTGGCACCTTTACTTGTTGAAAAAACAATTTTTGTCAAAGGCTCGGAAAAAAAAGTTTGGGTTAAAGACTTCCTTGGAGACGGAGCAACCATTTTGGATACTGAAGAAGAATTAGCATGTCCGAAACTATCATGGTTACGATTTGTTCATCAAGAGTTCTCTTGTTTCACTCATAAAGGCCAGTGCGCTCTTCAAAATGTATTCACCATAAGAAAATTTTTATCACACAAAAAATAAATTTTGTAAATAATAATGTGGAGTCAGTTGTATATGAATAAAATAAAGAAAACAAGAAATTTAACAAATATTTTTTGTTTTTATTTTTTACATATATAAAAGTACAAATTCTATTCTATTTCCATAGATTCATTTATTTTGTAATGACCCCATGCATAGGTCGTACATCCGTCTTCTAAAATATATCTTTTATCATCAAAAGGGCTTAGACTAATTTTATTAATATATTGAGTGTACAAAGTATGAAGTTTTGATCTAAATATTAGCATATTACCAAAAAAGAGTTTTTTATTATACAAACATTCTCTATAATTCTCTTAACTTAATTTTTCTACAGCGGTTTTTTTACACCTTTAGCTTTTTTTATATTTTTTGTATTTTCTACGGAAATGGAATACATTTTAGATCTTAACCCTATAAATTCTAACATAATCTTACCGCTATTTTCATCTTTCATGAATCCTGGTATTTTTTTGTTTTTTAATGGTATGTTATAAGGATTATCTTCAGAGTACTCTGAAGTATCAAACCTATTTTCTATATCGCTTAATATGTCTTGATAAAAATTTTCGGTGTGGATGGTATATATAAAAGAATCAGTATCCATGTAATTCAAAATTATTCTATCTTGATACTTATTTTTCATATAATCATAATGGAATTCATACATTTTCCATTTTGAAAGTTCTAATACTACAAAACCTAAATATATGGGTTTATTGTAAGTTACCTGCACTCTTTTTAATTCTACAGCTGCCATGTCAGGGGTAAATTGAGATATGCTATGAAAATTTGGTTTTGCTATTAGCGCTCGCAATCCTAATCGTTTACCCCGACTTTCCCATTGCGTTACGATCCTAACATCTTTTCTTTTCTCAACATTCTCCATTGTCTTACCATAAACTGCGTTATTTAATAATTTGAAAAAATCCTTTTCAAAATTACTTTTTGCTTTTGAACGATAAAATGTATTTAAATCAATATAACTTTTTAACCAGTCTGATTGCTTAAACTCTAAAATTCGATGAATTCGAGTAAGTTTTAAACCATTTTTTAAACATTGTTGAAGGTTTCTATAATGAATTATGTATTTTTTTTTTATTTCCTACGTCGGCTATCAATTTTTTCGTTTTCATTTTACCAATTCTTTTATTTTGAGAACAAAATGGTAAGTCATTGTGCTTGTCGTGAATTGAAGGCGGATATTCAAGATCGACTTCCAAAACATATCCTATATCAGATTTTACTGGAATAGACATCACATCGATGTCAGTTGTTTCTAACCATTTAAAACCTCCATATGGTAAATATTCTGACATCGCCCATCCATATAAATTATTAACGTCGAGATACGTTAAATATGATGAATCTTGTTTAGGATTAAAATTTTTCATATATTTATTATTCGCGGTTGAATGACGAAAAGAACATTGAGTAATACCACCTCTAATTCCTGACGTCAAAAAATTATACATATTTACGTCTGTTAATAATTCCAATTTAATGTTGGTATATTTTAGCATGGCATCCCAAGTAAATCCCGGAGTAGTATAATAATGACAAGGGTCTAATGAATAAATTCTTTTACATAATTTTCTAAAATTTTCAAAAATATCTGCAAGCAATAAGACGTCTGATTTTAAATATAATTTCAAGTAATCTGAAATATTTTGACACTTAAATTTTTCGCAAACATTAATGGCATGACGATAATCATCATCAGAACACTTACTATTTGTTAATTTATTATAAAAGTCTTTTTGTGGAGGAAGATTTTTTTCTTCTAGACGATCCCAACAGTTAATATAATTATATGGAAATACTCCCTTTCTTTTCATTACTTCAAACAAGTCATTATCGTTAAACATATTTTTCATTATTGTAAAATCATCATTCGATAAGTTTCTAGCTAAGCAGTCTATGCTTTTTTTTTTTTTTTTTTTTTTTTTTTTTTTTTTTTTTTTTTTTAGGGAGGTGAAATGCTTTATGCACGCTGGGGCACTCCTTCCCAGCAGTGTCGGACTCCTGTGGCGCAGTTTACCGACTAAAACACCTCCCTTGCTCTCCGGACACTAGCCTGGAACCGTTTTCCACATTACTTCAGGCTAGGTCCTTTCCTTTAGCCCCTCATTCGACCATCTCTGCGGCGGCCTGCTCGTCTAGTTCTTTCTTTTTCCTGCGCAGGACATCTTCCGCGTACCTGACTGTGAGATTCCAGGTTTCTTCGTCGGCGATCATGGCTTGGACTATAGTTTCCGGGGCGATCGCCCCTCCTAGGTGGACTCTTAGCGCTCCCCTCACGGGAGCCCATCTCTGACACTCAAAGAAAGTGTGTTCTGCGGTGTCCGTTTGGCCTGGGCAATAGAGGCACGCCGGTGACACTACCTTTCCCATTCGGTGAAGATACGAACGAAAGTATCCGTGGCCACTCAGGAGTTGGGTTATGTAAAAACCTACCTCTCCATGCCCTCTGTCGATCCAGGGGCCCAGATCACTGATGAGCCTCGCTGTCCATCGTCCCCTGTTCTCCTCTCTCCATCTTTGTTTCCATCTTTCCATGGTGTAGGACCTTTCCTCTCTGCGAACCGTTGCCTTATTCATTTCTGCCTTCCTGAGATAAATCGCCCTTCGCTCCCTAGCGAGCAGGTCGATGGGAACCACCCCTGCAATCACCAGGACAGCCGGTTCGGAGACAGTGCGGTACGCTGAGGCCACTCTCAGGGCTGCGCGCCTTTGTACCTGGCCAAGTCTCTTCCGATATTGCTCCTTACTTAGGGCTTCCGCCCATACCTCTGCACCATACAGTAGGGTTGACTGTACTGCTGTCATCAGGAGGCGGCGTTTGCTCGAGCTTGGACCTCCCACATTGGCCATCAGCCTGCTCAGTAATGTGACGCCTCTTGCTGCTTTATCTGCAGTTTCCTTTATCTGCTGGAAGAAACTCATCTTGGTATCAATTGTAACGCCGAGGTACCTCACCGATGGTCTCGTTCGTATGGTCTCTTCTCCGACTCGCACTGGAAGGATGGTCGGGATTCTCTTTTTGGTCAGGACAACGACCTCCGTCTTACTAAGGGCTAGCGACAGTCCGTGCGCCGTCATCCAACTGTTTACGGCTCGCATCACCTGCTTCAGCTTTAGCAGGCTGTCGTAGGTGGCGTTCCAGAGATCCGGTCCTAGTATCGATCCCTGTGCTGCCCCCGACGTGATTCTCATTATTCGCTGTCCTTCTTTAGTCTCGTACAACAAGCATCGGTCTTTCAGATAATCGTCCAGTATCCGCAAGAGGTATCTCGGCACTTGGAACGAGCCCTCTAGCGCTTCCAGCATGTCGACCCATCGCGCGGAGTTGAAGGCGTTCTTCACGTCTAGTGTTACCAAAAGCACCACTCTGCGCGAGTAGCGGCTATGGTCTTCAGCTTTCCTGACCGCCTCGATAACCTCCAGAATTGCATCCGCCGTGGACAGCCCCGCCCTGAAGCCATACTGTCTCGGCGAGAGATCGCCGGCGTTTCGGATTGCTGCTGTAAGTCTCGCCCTGATGAGCTTTTCGAAGATTTTTCCAGCAGTGTCCAACATGCACAAGGGGCGGTAGGCAGACGGCTGTCCGGGCTCCCCCTTACCTTTGCTTATTAAAACTAAGCGCGCTATCTTCCAGCGTGAGCAAAAGACCCCCGATTCCAAGCATGTGTTGTACATGCGCAGCAGCAGCTCCGGGTTTTGCCAGTACACCATCTTCAAGACTTCACTCGGTAGAACTTTCCAGCTCTGTATATGCGGCGCCAGGCTTTCGGTGGCGAAGGAAATGTCGGGGATAGTTTCCCCATACCCAGGGCGCCGGAAGGTGGTTACTGCGCCGACGTTTAGCACTATAAGCCCTATTCTGGCGGCCATTTCCATTATATATTTCCCTCGGGAGTCAGGATGTGGCATTCCCCACTCGAGCGCTCTCGCATTAAAGTCTCCGGCCACTATCATGTGTCCCGTCGTCCTCATGATTTCATCTTCCAGGCCGTCGACCTTATCCCGGAATTCTTGTATTGACTCATTTGGCGTCAGGTAGCAGCTGTAATAGGTCACGTTCCCGCATTTGACCCATACAAAACCCCTGCCTCTTCCTTGATTAGCAACCAGAGTCCTCCCCGCATCCAAGACCCAGATAGCTGCGGTTCCGAGGAGGTCTGAGTACCAGGAAGAGGAGTCCCTATCCCGATACTGCTCGCTCAGCAACAGAATGTCAGCTTGCCTTTCGGATGCAAGCTGATATAGGAGATCGTTGGCCGTCCTGCTCCTATTTAAATTTCCCTGTAGTATGCGCTTCATTTTATGAGTGATTTGGCCTTGACCAGCTCATCTTGGAAAACGCAACATCGCCCTGAGCCCGGCACGTGTGTCAGGCGGTCTTTCTCCAGGCCTCTGTCTGCGCAGAGCACGCAGCGTTGGGAGGCGGTACATGTCTTCGGTCCTCGGTCCTCCGGTCCTTTGCAATCTCTGGCCACGTGCCCATAACCAAGACACCTAAAGCATCGTTTCACGACTGCTCTTTTCCTCACTCTACAGTAGACCCAGCCGATCTGAATCTTCTGCCGCTCTAGCAGTTTCGCCGCCGCTTTTTCGCGTATCTCAACGATGGCTACTCTCTGCCCTCTGGAGTTAACTGGAGTTAGGCCAATCGTAACCTCTCCCAGTTCCGAGATGTCTCGTTGAAGTGCTGCTTTCACTTCGGTTTCATCCGTGAGGCAGTCGAGGTCCCTGATCTCGACGGTTTGTCTAGGCTCGAGAGCAGACACAATTGCCTTATCTCCCAGGATGGTCTTAATAGCTTCCTGGAAGGCGCCCTTTTCCTTCGGCTCCTCTCCAATTTCTAGGAGGACACCTCCCGACCGTGTCTGCCGAATGGACCGGACTTTGGTCCCAGTGTCTTCGGGCTTAGTCTTCTCCCGGATTTCCCCTTCTCTGGTTTGATAAGGATCGCCTCCGAGCGCATCCTAATCCTCCTCTTTTTGACACTCTTCCCCTTTATCTTCCCGGGGGTGTCAACCGTCTTTTTTTGCGGGTTCTCCTCCTTCTTTCTCCGCGCACGTTTGGGCCTCACTACATTCCAGGTTGGGGGTGATTCGACCTGCTCCCTCCCCAGTTCTACCACGCTTTCTACGGCTCGCTTTTTGTGCGCCTCCGTTTCCCGTTGCGCCGGACTAGAGGCGATCCGCTTCTGAGTGGGACTAGGAATCTCCTTTGGTGCCCTGGTCGCCAACGCAGAGACCTCTTTGCGGGTAGGCCGCACCTGCTCTCCCCTCCGTCCTCTCTTCCTGTTATAACTGATCGCGTCGATCAGATCTTCCAGTTCGGCTAAACCGTTTTTAACCCCCATGGCTATGCCCCGCTGCTTATTGGTGGCGGCCTTCATATCTTTTATTATGGCCCTGCATTTGTGGAGCATGACCTCTTCGCTGTTGTCTGGGTTGTTATCATCCTCGTTATTAGATGAGGTGATTGGGGTGATTGCCGTCGTTATAACAGCTGTCCCTGGGGTGCAAGGTTTAGGAGGAGGTCTCAAGGGTCCTCCCTTATCCTTCTGCGCGCTCGTGCTGGCTGGGGGCGGTGTTCTCCTCAGCGCAGAACTCCTCCTAAACGGGTTCGCCGCATCGCTCGCTCCGTCTGGTGTTTCAATTGCATTTTCCTCCTGACGTTTCTCTGGGGTTTTTTCCTGTTGTTGTTTTTCTTTTGTTGTTTGTTTTTTGTTCATGTCTAATTGGGTCCCAACTCAGGGCCGTTATCTCGGTTCGGTCGTGTGTAGTCACCTCGAGATCCTATGGTTATCTATGCAAGCAGGGAGGCCATACTAGGGTTGACACAAGTCCTTACGGGAGCTTGTGTTCAGAGCCGGATCGGTGCTAATCAGGAGTACTTCAACTGAACCTACACCACCAACCCAATGGTGCCGAATCGAGAGCGTTCCCTAAGTCTTGCCAAGGTTTTAGCGGGACGGAGGCGATTACAGCATTTGCCTGAAAGCCGTTTCTGCAGGATTTTACTCCAGCATACTCAGGTAACAGAATACTGCAATCGTCAGCCCATGGCAATCTTTTCCAAAAACGTTGTCCAGTATGCCGTAATTAAGACCTTACTGGGCTCGGTCTTAATGCCAAAATCCATTGGCGCCTGTCGCTTTCTCCCACGCTCGTGACGCACCCACACTGGGGCTTCATCTGTTCCCAGTTGTGGACTGCTCTTGGTCACACGGCGACGCAACTGGATTAGTGTGTCGTCGTGCTAAGCCCCCCTACCACGTCAAGGTGGCAGTCCACAGGGGGGAAGCAGTCTATGCTAGCGGACATAAATCTGCAAGAATCTAAAAATCTTAACTCAATTTTTTTATCTTCTCCTACAGAAATATTCTTTGACAAAGAAATGTAATTTTCTTTATTTAGAGGAATGATGTTTATATCACCTTCAACAATGTTTAAGGCTTTAACAAAGAGATGGCAATCATAGCCAGAAAAATTATGAAAAAATACTGGAATAAAATTTGAAATTCTATACTTTAAATTGCATTCGTTATGAGCAGGTCCTCTATATTTACCCGTTAAGTGACAATGGTCAGCAACTCGTTCGGAACCTAAATCTAAATCGCAAATATGACATTTTGTACCTTCATTTTGAATGAGCCACTCTAAATCTGTTAAAGGTTGCATTGGTTTTTCTATTTTAAGATAATTATCGTAAAGATATTTCACATCATTAACTAATGTTGTTACAAAAACCTTCTCTGCATCGTTACCCTGATATTCCCTAAGCCTATTTAAGTTACTATCAAAAGAACATTTAATAAAGTAAGAAAAATCACAAGGAATATGTTCTTGAATATTCGATGTAAAAGAGTGTGATGAATTTGGTGCACATGTACTAATGTCTTTTAATATGCTCTCAAAATCAGCATATATTACAAATGGAATATCTAATTGTCGTTCAAAATTTTTAAATTCTAAAACTGAATCCTTGGGATCAGGCATATTTGTAACAACTTTTTTACATTCAGTTTTATGAATGCTAAGAGCTCCTTCGCTATGAAAATGAAGAAAACATGAATTGCAGAAAAACAATTTGCCCTTATGAAGTGTAATTTGCTTTCGAACCAGCTTTGATAAATTTTTTATCCATACATAGTGAAAATGTTCCTCTTCTTGAATTAAGAGTAGATTAATGTGATTTTCTTTTTCTTCATATGTATGATAAAATGGACCTACAATTTTAATTGTTTTAGAACATGTACCTTCCACACCAAAAACGTTAATACTAATACTAGGATTCATTTCTTCAAATAATTTAATGCTAGATATTTCTAAAGGAAATCTTAAGTTACTAAAATTTAAAATTTTTTCATTTGGTAGAGTAATTATATCTTCTTTAATTTCATTTACTGGATATGAGGAGCATCTATCTGAATGGTTTCTAACGGGGTATAGGGCTGAAATAATTGCCCATTTAAAACAAAAAACATCGCTGTTTTTAATATTGACGCAAGCTTTTTTGTTTTCCAGCGATTTTGGTAACGGTATATATTGCGAGCCTGACAATGGTCGATATTGGTTAATATTTAATTCTATATGCATTAATCTTGCTAGTGTCCATCCACTATCTTTTTCTTGGAATTTTTCTGTTTTAACATTAATATCATCGAACATTTTAGGTAGAATAGTGGGTAGTTCAAATTCATTACACAAAAGTTCCATTTTAGATTGGAATGATTTTATGGAGCTGATAATTTCCGTCTCGTTATCTTCATCATTAGAATGTGAAAATTTAATATATTCGCAAAACAATTCCAAATTAAATTTTACCGTTAAATGTTTTTTTAAAGCCTGCTTTAGAGAAAGTTGAATCTGATTATTGGTTTGCTCAAAGAAATCTTTAGGATGCAAAACTCCTTCATCTTTATTTTTTAAAATATAAGTTGCTACACGATCATTAAATCCGCTCTTTATACACTTTAAACCTTCATTGACAGATTCAGCGGCATTTCTTTTATGTTCATTCGTACGTAAGTGAAAAACAAACATTTTCTTTTCAATAAATAGTTCACACTTTTCACAATAAATATGCTCAACCGTAGATGGTAAATTAGAAGAACTAGATGGTGTAGCAATAAAAGCATTAGATGTAGAAGTAGTGGTTGAAGAAGAGTCTCCAACAGTCCCAACATTAGATGTAGAAGAAGTTGTAATAGAAGATGTAGCACCGGGTAAACAAGAATCGTCAACACCAGCTATAGCATTGGATGTAGATGAAGCGGTAGAACTTACGTCAAATTTCACTAAAGAATTATCTAAATTATACAAACGTTTTTTAAATATAAAGAAAATGTAATAACTCACCACAATTTGAATCCGAAAAGTGAAATTTTTTGTTATGATTTCTTAATTTTCTTAAGGTTTTAACGAGTTTTCCACATGTAACACATTTAAAATCCATACCAAAATTAGCTTTTACTTTTTGGTTATGAATTCTAACTAAATGTTTGTTCAATTGCTTTTAACTAGTAAAAAACTTTCCACAAAATTCACACAATAAATTCATGTTCACTGCACTAAGTTAAACTCTTCAAAAATCAGTTTACTATGAACTAGCAAATTAACGCTCTAGTTCATTTTATATCCCCCCAATTATCAAATTTAAAAAAAGTAAAAAACGCGTTTCCTTTCCCACATTAGGATCCATAAAAATCTCACGCATGCAAAACTTTAAGAAAACAATTCACCCTTAAATTTTCAATCTTAATCTAAACACTTACCGCAACATTGAAAACCACAATATTTTTATATTCTTACTTGCATCAACAACTGCTTAAAACATTTTTTTCAAAACCGCAAATTTCATTTCACGCATTACAAATTTATCAGGTCTCCAAAAATCATTCCAAATATTTCACAACAACAACATCGCTTCACTTAATGAAGAATTCTTTTCTTACGTTTCATACAAACTTAGGACTTTGGTCTAGAACTTCCAGCAATTTTTATCCATATATGACTACCGCTTATCTCTTTTTCTTACGTTTCATACAAACTGAGGACTTTGGTCTAGAAATTCCATCAATTTTTTTCATACAAAAAGGGGACCCCACGATTCTTTTTTTATATGACTACCGCTTATCTTTTTTTTAAGTTTCATACAAACTGGGGACTCTTGGTCTAGAATCCCCACATTTATACTACTCACTAGCTAATAGCTGAGGAATGAAGAGAATGTCGAAAGCATCACGAAGTTTACTTAGTGGTTGTAAGTCGATCGTCTGAAGGTTTTCGTAAGGTTGACGGTTGAATCTGTCTATGGAATCCGTTGAACGCAAAGTCAATTTAACTCTAGGTGAGATTAAGGGGATCGATATATGAGTGATATTGGGATGTAGTAGATTTGGTTAGCGGAATGGGCGAATTAGCGGAGGTAGAAGTAGTTTGAGATGGGGCGATAGTGAAGGAAGATGATGGCTTGCAATTAGGTGGATATGCGGAGGAAGTAGCGGGTGCAAGGTTTGGTGTATACAGAGTATCGGTGGAACAGATGGATATCGAAGCAGAGGTGGTGGGGTGGTCGAAAGATGATGGCTTGCGGTTAGATGGGCACACGAAAGATATAGAGAACTCAAAACAGTGGTGGTAGGGTTGTCGGATGGGATGGACGTATTCGAGGTCTTTGGTGTAAGTAGAACAGAGGGGTTAAGGGTGTGAGAATAAATAAAGTTAGGATACTTGATTGAAGTACTTAGATTAAAGTTTGGAAATTCTCCCATTTTGAGCTTCCAATTGGAGTTTGGATCACTAGGTTTAGGGCTAAAGGTGAGAGGTGCGGAAGAGTGATGAGAGGTCATGTTATTACTAGTGCTAAGGTTCTTACGATTAAGCTGAATACTAAATTTAGGTATGGGAGAAGGTCGTCTGGAATTTTTTCTGGGGTAGTTAGTGGGATTTGGTTAATTAGTATTTAATTTAGGGTTAGATGCAGGGGTCTTAACATACTTCTTAGTTCACCTAGAAATTTCGATAGTCTCGAAAGTCAAGATTTTGCTGAAGGGGTTACTGTTCGGAATGAACACATTGAAGTTGCCTATTGCCCTTGCGTCCGAGAGTAACTTCAGGCAGCTAACAGCTAACAAAGCTATGTACCCAGGAAACGTTGGCATTATGAGGGGCACCCTTAAGAAGTAATGGAGAATTGTCGCTTCATGAAGATGAGTAGTTGCTGCCTAGTCTTTTTAGTCTCTGTTCCCATTCCGATACAGTCCTGGTGGTGCGAAATTTGTTAACCGTAGATGCAGTGGAAGTGGATTGGGATGACACGGTGGAGAAACATTGATGACAACACCAGCACCCGTCGCCATTTTGGGCTCGACCGAACCAAGAGTAGCATCAACATCTGGAGGAGGCTGCGCCAAGGAGGAATGCGGTTTTGTAGGAACCACTTTCTCGGTTGATTTATTTATTTAAGCTTAATACAAGCTATTGCATAAAAAATACAAAATAAAATTACAAAATACAAGCTATATTCTACAGACTATAATAAATGATAATTAAGAATAAATAAATAATCGAGGTGGAGCTGCAGATGTTAAATCCCGGAGAGTGGAGCAGTTTCTATTCGGAGATGTAGCTCCTAAAGAAGCAGAATCTAAACCAGAGAGAGCCTTTTGAAGTTAAACTTCTGACATCAGAGGCAAGCCAATGAGTTCAAAGTTTCTTTCAATGGCTGTAGAGCACGAATCTAGATCCTGCTTGACGTGCCGGACACCGCGCCAAATGTAATCTATGACAGGCATAATTGGCAAAGCAGGTTGGCCGGTGGAAGGCCAAATCCAGCTTGTCGGATTCCCGAAATCTGACCGTCGTGTTCCTCTTCCTAGTGAACGGAACCACGACCGTCTTGTCAGGGTTGACTTTGAGGTCAACCTCATTGCACCAGGTTGCACCTATGTCTAGTGCCCCCTGGAGTTATCTTGTAATGTTGTTCCCTGCGGACATCCTCTAGTAACGCAGCCCATGATCGTCCTATCGAGGGGACTCAAAGTAAGATCTCGAACAACACACCTATCAAAACCGCTTTCTATATCCAAGAAGGCTACAATCGCAGTTCCCTTTCTATTAACCGCTCCCTCCAGCTTGAGTACTAAGTAATGGAGTGCCGTTGTAGTGAATTTTCCGGTTTGGTAGGCGTGCTGACAGCCGAGAAGTGAGTGTAGAAAGTACCTCTACCTGATCGCCCGATCAGTGACTTTTTCCATCGTCTCTAACATGAACGATGTTAGACTAATAGGCCTGTATGCTTTAGCAAGTGTGTAATCTATATGGCCTTGCTTTGGGATAAAGGCTGTCTTCACAGGCCTCCAGATAGAGGATATGTATCCTAGATCTTTAAGAACAGCGCAGTTCTCGGTTGTAGGCAGTTAGGGATTGTCTGTATGTTTCCCAGCACCCGCCCATTTTCGCCCTGTTGAAAATCCTCCTGTAAGCAGGCCTTAGTCGCGCAAGTTCACACGTCCACCAAGTGACCTTCCTGTTATGGGACCTTACTGACACCGAGCAGCGTCCCCTGAAGGCCGTCGGTATGTCGTCGTTTACTAGGTCCGCCACAAGTTCGACATCTTCGACATCGAGCCCATCAACCGATAGAATCTACCATCCAGTTCCTTTTTATAGGTAACCCAGTTGGTGTTTCTAGGGTTAGTTTACTTCATTGACACATTCTCCAACTGTGAAGAGAATGTGCTTGTGGTCGGAGCATGATGGCTCGTCAGACACTCTCCAGTCACTTACCAGTTCTGATAAGTAGCTGCTTCCGACGGCGATTGTCAAAGGTAGGGTCAGATCCACGGTTTAGTACAACTAGGTTAGTAGTTAGCAAATAATTGATAAGGTAGTAACCTCTACTATTGCTGCCGCTGCTCCCCCAGTTGATGTGGTGTGCGTTCGCGTCGCATCCGATTAGCATGTGCGCCACGTTTGTCGACTCGATGAGCTCCCTAAGTTCTCCCGTCGGTGGTGGTTCAGTGGAGTCGTATGGAAAGTATACAGAGCAGATTAGCACCCAGCATCTGCATCCACCCGCACATACCTCCACTCTGGCAGCTGGCAGGCCTCTTGTACATAAGTCTCTGGACGGCAAACAGTTAATTTTCGCTTTGTTGTATACAATACAGGTCCGGGGCCTGCTGTCTTTTGTATCATAGACGATTCCAAATCCAACTTGTCGCAGTCCCGAAATCTGACTGAAACTTACATAAGGTTCCTGGATGAGGGCCAGATCTGCAGCTTGAGTGGCAAGCAGCCTACAGAGAATTGCGGAGGCAGCCCTACTGTGTTGTAGGTTTGCTTGGACTACCTTCATCTTGTTGTTTTGGTGCTACGTTGTCCTCCTCTTTCGTTCCCAAACCGGCTGCCTTAAACAGCACAGAGGTGATGCTAAAAAAGAGTTTCATCTGCCGCTCTTTCAGTGCTTTCATAGACCCTGCGTAAATGGAGAGCGCCAGCGTCTGTCCGCCCTTCCGTAAGAAGGAATGGAGTATTCGCTTGATGAGACAAGCACAAAACACACGAACCGAAAGTACTACAGAAAATTAGGACTGCTTCCGTAATTGGGTCGATGGGAGTAATTGGGGGAAGCAATTAGCGGTTAAGCTTCTTGAAGTGCAATTTTTTCATCTGAAAATGATGTTTGTATTCCGTACTTTCTGTGTTATTAGTGTTGGTTCACCACTTAAGAAGCTGGAATGTAGTTAGTTAACACAGTTACCGCGAATAAATCTATCCATCAGAGGCAACTGAGCCAATGAGTTCAAAGTTCCTTTCAATGGCTGTAGAGCACGAATCTAGATCCTGCTTGACGTTCCGGACACCGCGCCGAATTTCATCTATGACAGGCATAATTGACTCAGCAGGTTGGCCGGTGGAAGGTTCTCGGTTGTAGGCAGTTAGGATATGTCTGTTGAACATCCTCCTGGTAGCAGCCCTTAGTCTCGCAAGTTCCCACATCCATCAAGGGACGATCGTGTTATGGGACTTTACTGACACCGGACAGCTTCCCTTGAAGGCCGTCTGTGTGTCGTCGTTTACTAGGTCCGCCACAAGTTAGACATCTTCGACATCGAACCCATGAACCCATAGAATCTACCACCCAGTTACTCTTTATAGGGAACCTAGTTCGTTTTCCTAGGGTTCGTTTACTTCATTGACACATTCTCCAACTGTGAAGAGAATGTGCTTGTGGTCGGGGCATGAAGGCTCGTCAGACACTCTCCGGTCACTTACCTGTTCTGATAAGTAGCTGCTACCGACGTCCATTGTCAAAGGTAGGGTCAGATCCATGGTTTGGTACAACTAGGTTAGTGGTTAGCAAATAATTTATAAGGTAGTAACCTCTTCTATTGCTGCCGCTGCTCCCCCAGTTGATATGGTGTGAGTTCGCGTCGCATCCAATTAGCATGTGCGCCACGTTTGTCGACTCGGTGAGCTCCCTGTCGGTGGTGGTTCAGTGGAGTCGTATGGGAAGTACGCAGAGCAGATTAGCACCCAGCATCTGCGTCCCCCCGCACATACCTCCACTCTGGCAGCTGTCAGACCTCTTATTTGTTTATTTGTTCAAAACGGGTTCGTCAAAAACTGACTAATACAGGAATATAAAAAATTATAATTAAAACTAAAAATAAGAAGATAACTGCAGGGAAGCAGTCAACTCATATCGCCCGCATCAACCTAGGCGCTGCCTGAGCAAGCACTTCAAGCGGAACCTAGAGAAGTCCATGTCGAATTCGGCGAAATGTTGATTAAAGAGACGAGACATCGACGTGATGGGCTCGTGCATCCCATATAGAGTTCGATGACCTAGGATGTGCAGGAAGTCTCGATTTCTTAAGGAGCGCTGCGGGATTGAGATATTAACGGCCTCCAGCAATTCAGGCGAGTTTATCGTTCCCTGCAATAAATCGAACAAAAATACTATTTTAGCAATATTACGCCTCTTCTCGAGGGAGTCGAGAGAAATGAGACACAGACGATCGGGGTAAGAGGGAAGAAGCAAAGGATTAATCCTGGGAAGTCCACGGAGAGCAAACCTAAGGAATTTGCGCTGCACAGCCTCGACGCGATTGACGTGAACGGCAAAGTAGGGGGACCTCACAGGGCTGGCGTATTCCAGAAATGGCCTGAGGAATGTGCAGTAGAGAAGTTTGGTTAAGTAGGGATCATCAAGCTCCTTAGACCATCTTTTAAGAAAACCCAACATCGAACTAGCCCTAGCAACGATCGAGTCCACGTGGTCGTCGAAAGCAAGACGAGAGTTAAAGACCACGCCTAAGTCCTTAATCCTGTCAAACCTATCCAAGACAACACCATCGACAGTGTAGTCGAAGAGGAAAGGGGATCTTTTACGGAAAAAGGTCATAACGGTGCACTTTCCGGTGTTTAAAGGAAGGCGGTTGCGCGAACACCAGTCACAGAATGAAGCCAAGTCTGATTTCAGAAGACTGCAGTCTGATTCACAGGTAACAGTACGAAAAATCTTAGCATCATCTGCGTAACACAGAATTTTGCTGTTAGATAGCAGGAGCGAAACATCATTAATGTATATGATAAACAGGAGCGGGCCAAGGATACTACCCTGAGGCACCCCCGAGGTGGCAAAAATTTGGTTGGAAAGAGCACTTCGAAATAGGACTCGCTGTGTACGACTAGACAGGTAAGAGGACAGCCAGTCGACGAAGCACTGAGGAAACCCAAGAATAGAGAGTTTATAGATTAGGATTCCATGGTCAATCCTATCGAAGGCCTTACTAAAATCTGTAAATACACAGTCCACCTGCTTACCGGCTTCGATGGTCGGCAGAGAATAATTAACGAATTCAAGGAGATTTGTAGTCGTCGATTTTCCCTAAAAAAAGCCGTGCTGGAAAGGCCGCAAAAAAGGACTACAGTGAAAACGAAGTACGTCACTGACAAGGGACTCCAAAACCTTCGCAGCATGATATAGGCTGGCAATCGTTCGATAGTTGGAAACGTCAGACTTACTGCCCTTCTTATGGAGCGGGATAAAAACAGAAGTCTACCAAAGTTCGGGGAAACGGCCGGAACGCAGGGACAGATTAAACAGATAACAGAGAGCACCCGCAGGAGGCAGTTGGCATCTCTTCAAGAAGCAAGTCGGAATACCATCAGGACCGCTCGAGAAGCCGTCTGCCAAATTAGATAGATGTTCAGCAACACGTGCGTCGTCAAATATTAAATCCTTAGGCTCAAGGGGAGTAGGCGGGAGCCGCGTCAAATGGGCAAAGTCAGGGGTGGAAATATCACAGGTGGAATCACAGAAAGAAGTTCGGAAAAATTCCGCAAGGAAATTAGAAATAGTGAACGAATCATCGCTCTCACAGTCATGGTACCGCAAGGAGGAAGGATAAGCGTCACAATTACGCTTCGAATTGATGAACCTCCAGAACTGTTAAGGATCATTACGCAGCGTAGCTCTCATGTTAGACAAGTATTCGGCATAAAAGTTGTGTATCCGACTGGAGAAACGCTGGCAGAGCTCAGAATAAACCAAGTAGTCATCATGGCATCCAGAAGCACAAAACCTCTTCCAAGCTTTACTTTTTAAGTTCCTAAGATGTCGTGAGGTGCGGTCAAACCAGGGCCGAAACAAGTGAGTTGAACCCGATCGAGAAGTGCCGACGGGAACAAGCAGGTTAAAACAATCGTAAAGGATATCGTAAAAAGCGCTCACAGCCAGGTCGATATCGCACTCCGCCAGCACGCTCGACCAATCACAAGAAAGAAGCCAGTTATTCATAGACGTGAAATCAGCCCATTTAAAGGTAAAGTAGAGGTCCCCATATAGGGAGGGAGACGTGTCAGCGGTGTCAAAACACATGACAATCAGAAGTGCGGGGTGGTGACCTGATTCAGGAACCAAGGGAGTCACGCATCTCATAACAGATGTACAGACAGGGTCAGACGAGAACACAAGGTCCAGAAATCTACCTGAATCGTTAGTAATGTCACAGCATTGAGCCAGGTTCGAAGCGGCTAAAGAGTCTAGAAAGGACAAAACAAATTGGGGAGCAGACATGAACGAGGGAGCGAGACCATCAGCATCAGGAGAATAAACCCAACCAATGCAGGACAAGTTAAAGTCACCAACGAGTACAAGGTTGTCCGAGGGAAGCAAGGAGTCGGACAAACTGTCGACAGCCGCCGCAAACAGCTCGTACACAATGGAGGGTGAAGAAGGTGGTGTGGAAGTAACTGTTTAATTATTTAGTTACCTCTACTGTGAGGAGGCCACGTGTTAACCTCCTTAATTTTATCTCTTCAATTGCAGTACCTTACCACTGGTGAGGGGCACTGCTAATTGAAGGTAGTCGTTATTTTTTATTTGCGAAGATTTGATATTCTGGTTTGCTGAAAATAAGTAGGAATATTAGTAGAGTTGATTTTATTTTCTTTTAAAAATGATTTATTTAACAACTTATTAATTCTAAAGTTACATTTGGATGATTGTAGTGAACTGAACTACTACCGTTTGTGTGCTCCCTTTTATACTCAAAATCTGAGTCGAAGGATACTCTGTTTTGTGTACTTGGTAAAATATGTTAAGTGTATTTAGAAATTAATTGTTTCTAACTTCATAAGATAAAAACTTTAAAGCAGAGTGCTGGCTGTCACCACATTACTCCTCCGCCAGTTAAACCTTAGGTTTAACGAAAAATTAAAATGTCACTTTCATTGTGCGTGACTAATTAAAATATGTAAGTTGAAGTAGTAGTTCATAACAATTTTATGAGTTCTATTTTTATTATTTTTGTTTTTTGTTTTTTTTTTTTTTGTTGACTTGAAGGTCCTGCAATTGTACCGCAGGTGGTTGGTTAGTCCTGCTTTGTGTCGCAGGTGGTTGATTGGTCTTGTAGCAGTCACGTCCATCGATGATAGGATGTAAGATAACTGTTGATTGTTGGGTTGTCCTGCTTTGTACCGCAGGTGGTTGGTAAGTCCTGCTTTGTATCGCTGGTGGTTGATTGGTCTTGTAGCAGTCACGTCCATCGATGATAGGATGTAAGATAACTGTTGATTGTCGGGTTGTCCTGCTTTGTACCGCAGGTGGTTGATTATCCTGCTTTGTATCGCAGGTGGTTGATTGGTCTTGCAGCAGTCACGTCCATCGATGATAGGATGTAAGATAACTGTTGATTGTTGGGTTGTTCTGCTTTGTACCGCAGGTGGTTGATTGTCCTGCTTTGTATCGCAGGTGGTTGATTTAGGGCGTTCAACTACGTGTTACATCAATTTAAAATAATAAATATTAACAATTTAATTAATTTTTTTCTTTGTATGAAATTTTTTTTTTTTTACATTCAAAGACGAGGTAATTTCCGTTTTTGAAATACGGGTACATTAATCTACAGGAGCTGTTCACAAGAAGAATGTAGTAAGCAGAAAGTGGGAGATAACTCCTATAGCGTAGTTGTTAAATCAAACTTTTGACCGCATGTTGGTTTAATGCAGGTTGTTTTGATGATCCTGTACTGCAGGTGATTGATTTGTCCTGCGTTTGTGTCGCTGGTTTGTTTGATGGTGGTGTATCGCGGGTGCTTGATTTGTCCTGCGTTTGTGCCGCAGGTTGGTTTGATGGTCCTGTAGCGCAGATGGTTGAACTGGTCCTGATGGCATTAAAAGTCGCAGGTCTTGCAGTCGGGGTTACCAATGTTGTAATGTTGATGCTATATCTATGTGTTTTTAGAGGACATCCTCTGAGCGCCATTTCCAATAAGAGGACTCGTGTTAACCTCTTTAACTGGATCCTTCGCTTGACTGGGTAACGGGGACGTCTTTTTCGAGCCATTTGTACGGAGTTCGTGCGTTATTATTTTCGAATAGCATGTGCCTTACCACTGGTGGGGGGCACTGCTATTTGAAAGGCTAAGGGTTCTATCGGGGTCACCAATGTTGAAGTAACTGTTTAATTATTTAGTTACCTCTACTGTGAGGAGGGCACGTGTTAACCTCCTTAATTTTATCTCTACAATTGCAGTACCTTACCACTGGTGGGGGGCACTGCTAATTGAAGGTAGTCGTTATTTTTTATTTGTGAAGATTTGATATTCTGGTTTGCTGAAAATAAGTAGGAATTTTAGTAGACTTGATTTTATTTTTTTTTTAAAATGATTTATTTAACAACTTATTAATTCTAAAGTTACATTTGGATGATTGTAGTGAACTGAACTACTACCGTTTGTGTGCTCCCTTTTATACTCAAAATCTGAGTCGAAGGATACTCTGTTTTGTATACTTGGTAAAATATGTTAAGTGTATTTAGAAATTAATTGTTTCTAACTTCATAAGATAAAAACTTTAAAGCAGAGTGCTGGCTGTCACCACAGCGGAATATAAGCAGTAATAACAAACAAGCTTCTGGTGGGAAATCTCGTTACCACACGTAAGAGCTCGAGATCGCGGGAATCCGAGATGTCAACGACCGAATCAGATAAATGGCGATCCCGACGAAAGACCTGGAAGTCAGGGCCGAACAGTTCAGAGTCAGAGATTCCGGCGCACAACCAGGTCTGAGTCAGGCAGATAATGTCGGCATTGGACGCAAAGGAAGAGGAGAAAAGCTGCGCGGTTTCAGAATGCAACCCGGTCACGTTGGCATAATGGACGGAGATCCGGCTGGCAAGTTTCTTGAATGTGAAGTCGAAACCGCACGGGCTTTAGGGATGAACTCGCGAACGATAGCACCAGCGGGCCAAATATCCGGAGAGACAACCGCGTGGAAGGTGCTTTCCGGGACAAAGACCTTAAAGGAAGCCGAATATGAACGGCCTTGGGCAGGGCTGATTCGTTCACACGCGATCATGTCGCAAGGAATGCCTGCCTGAAGGGAGATATGATTAACAATATCAGCCTTCGAGAGTATCCCGGTGGACCCTAGATACGAAAAAACATTTAGGCTGCTGTGCAGGTCTAAGCGCGGTGACGGCAGGGCGAGAAGGTAGACAGTCGCCCGTTACAGCCAGCACAGGGCGATCCATGGAGGCAAGATGGTCAAGTTTCAGAGACTCAGACAGTAAGGCGGGGTCATCAAGAACCTCGGATTGAGAAGGTGGGTGGCCGCTGACCCCCGAGTGATGAGAGGGGACTAAGCCTTGAGACTCAGTGACAACTGCGACAGCTGGCAGAGCAGTGGCGGCACCATTGCGACGTTTACGCCTGCGGGATGCTTGGGAACCATGGGCAGGCTGGCGTCCGGTACGGCCCAATATGGGTGCGGCGCAGTCATCCGAGTGAGCAGGGTCGGGCATCTGACCAACGGAAATAACGCCATGTAATTGAAGAGGGACCCGCAAGAGGGACCGGGCAAGGGCTGAGGCTCGTGATCGCCGCATGCGCATCGTCCAGAGATCCCGACACTAACGAGATCCGGGAGGAAATCTCGTGCGACTTATCCAATAGGACACCCGAATTGGACACGATAGAGTCAACAGATTCCGTCAATCTATCCACCTTAGCCGTCAGAGAGGTAGCGTCGTCAGACAAAAATTCCAGACCCCCCAGCGATTCACGATGGAGCCAACCCTGTCAGCGACAAGAGACAGGTCACCGGAAAGGGTCTCCATCATGCTCCTGACAAGTCTCAGCACATGGCACGGCTTGATGTCACAACACTCACTGCAAGTCTTGGGACGCGGTGATCGGGTACCACGCTTCAAGCAGTCTAGATGAAAAGTCTAGCCGCAAACTCCATCACAAGTAACAGCGTCAAGAATAATTTCGCCCGAACAGGAACCACAGACAGCCATGATAACACAGACAAAAATAAAAACAGAGAACAGTAAATAATTAGAGAAATGAATGATAAGGTTAAAATGAAATAAAATAAATCAAAATAGGAAAGAGAAAAAATGAAAAATATAAATAAATAAAAGTCAGAAAATAAAATAAAATAAGAGTCAGGCAAGGTAAAAAAAAATGAGACCGAAAGAGTAGAAAATAATACAAAGTAAAAATAAAATAGAGAAAAATAAAGGAATAACACACAATCAAAAACAAAATAACATAAGTTTGGATAAAAAAAAGTAAAAGTGAGATAGGACAGTGAACCTGAGAGATGTGAGAGACAAAATACAAGCAAAAACGAGACCGAATAAACCGAAATTGGAACAGGAAGCAAGGATATGATCAAAGCACGTTGAGGGAGGTAACGACGAAGAACAGAGCAGGCAGCAATCAGCAAAATAGGAAAGTGAGATAAATAAACGAGAAACAGAGCGGAAAAGAAATAATAAAAAACAGCAACGTAACAGTAAGATATAAAATAAATATATATATGAAATGAGATCAAAATAAGTTAGGGGACGAGACGTAAGCAACGAGAGAAACACAGAAACATTATGATGAAATGAATAATTTAAACAATCAAGTAAGAAAGACGAAACAAAAAGAGGGTCCACACAAACAGAAAAAGCAAAAACAAAAACGGAATAGAGATAAGCAAAAAAAGTAAAAACAGGGAACACAGTCGAGTAAATAAAAGTAAGTCAATAAAAAATATAAGAAATATATATAAAAAAAAATAAATAAAAAATAAATAGAAGAAAACAGGAATCAGGGTAAGGCGATAAAAAGAAAGTGTCACAACGAGAGGTGACCAGATAGTTAGCAGAAAGGCAAAAAAGGACGCAATACCAGCAAACCAGAAACCAAAATAGTAAACGAACAAGACAAAAAAAAAATAGAAATAAGCCAGCGAACACGTCAATGGTGCGCACGACCAGAAACAACAGCGCTGTCCAACGGAAGCAGGGATAAAACGGTAGAGAATAAAGGACGGGAAACAAAACAAAGGCAAACAAGACAAAAAATCAACCAACACACGTGATAAGGACAAAGAAGAACCAAGCAGTACATAAGTCTGTGGACGGCAAACAGTTAATTTTTGCTTTCAAATCCAGCTTGTCGCAGTCCCCAAATCTGACCGAAACTTACCCAAGGTTCCTGGATGAGGGCCAGATCTGCAATTTGAGTGGCAAGCAGCCTACAGAGAACTGCGGAGGCAGCCCTACTGTGTTGTAGGTTTGCTTGTACAACCTTCATCTGGTTGTTTTGGTGCGACGTTGTCCTCCTCTTTCGCTCCCCCAGCGGCTGCCTTAAACAGCACAGAAGATATGCTAAAGAAGAGTCTCATCTACCGCTCCTTCAGTGCTTTCATAGACCCTCCGTCAATGGAGTGCGCCTGCGTCTGTCCGCCCTTCCGTAAGAAGGAATGGAGTATTTTCGCTTGATGAGACAATCACAAAACACACGAACCGAAAGTACTACAGAAAACTTGGACTGCTTCCGTAATTGGGTCGATGGGAGTAATTGGGGGAAGCAATGAGCGGTTAAGCATCTTGAAGTGCAATTTTTTCATCTGAAAATGATCAAATCAATCATCAAATCATTTGTAGATATTACGGCGGAATTTATACTACAGTTAAAAACGTTAGATATCGACGTGATAACCTGTAGCACAATATTGGTCTATCTACTTGTTCAAAAATAGCCCTATACAACGTTTAAGCTTTGGGAAGAAGAATTAGGAGATACTCAACAAATGCCAGAATTTGAGCATTTCCAAAAAGTCTTAACTACGAGATTTAGAATTTTGGAGTGAGTATATGTCACATTGGGTGAATTTCAAATGTCAGGCTCAATCTACAAAAACATACTATGTTTCTAATATCGATAAATGCCTAATTTAAGACTCTGTTCCCATTCCGATAAAGTCGTGGTGGTGCGAAATTTGTTAACCGTAGATGCAGTGGGAATAAATTGGGTTGACACAGTGGTGAAGAAGAGGTTATCAATTATTTGCTAACTACTAATCTAGTTGTACTAAACCGTGGATCTGACCCTACCTTTGACAATGGCCGTCAGTAGCAGCTACTAATCAGAACTGGTAAGTGACTGGAGATTGTCTGACGAGCCATCATGCTCCGACCACAAGCACATTCTCTTCACAGTTGGAGAGTGTGTCAATGAAGTAAACGAACCCAAGGAACACCAACTGGGTTACCTATAAAGAGGAACTGGGTGGTAGATTCTATGGGTTCATGGACTCGATGTCGAACTTGTGCCGGACCTAGTAAACGACGACATACAGACGGCCTTCGGTGAAAGCTGTCCGGTGTCAGTAATGTGCCATAACAGGAATGTCCCTTGGTGGACGTGGGCACTTGAGAGACTAAGGGCTGCTACCAGGAGGATGTTCAACAGGGCGAAAAGGGGCGGGTCTTGGGAAACATACAGACAATCCCTAACTGCCTTCAACCGAGAACTGCGTTGTTCTAAAAGATCTAGCTGGCAAAAGTTCCGTCAAAACGTAGATGGTGCTCGCGATTCTGCGAGACTGCATAAAGCCCTTATGAAAACTACGTCGGGTGACCTGAGCACACTCCAGAAACCGGACGAGACACTCAAACCAGGAAAGAAACGCTAGAGATTCTGTTGCAGTCACACATTCCTGGTTTGAGGGTGAAAGATCCGAGCGGGTCAGAAAGGCCCAGCCTATCAAACCACCACCAAAGCATGGCCGTGTAGATTACAAACTTGCTAAGGCATACAGGCCCATTAGTCTAACATCGTTCATGTTAAAGACCATGGAAAAAGTCACTGATCGGAGGATCAGGGAGAGGTACCTTCTACACTCACTTCCCGCCCGGCGGCACGCCTACCAAACCGAAAAATTCACTACAACGGCACTGCATGACTTAGTACTCAAGCTAGAGGGAGCGGTTAATAGAAAGGGAACTGCGATTGCAGCCTTCTTGGATATAGAAAGCTGTTTTGCTAATTTAATGTGATCTCTCGGGCCCTAAGAAGGAGAGGCCTTGGGACGACCTTCTGTCGATGGATAGATGTGTTGCTCGAGATCTTACTTTTACTCCCTTCGATAGGAAGATCAGGGGCTACGTCACAAGAGGAGGTTCGCAGGGAACAACATCAGAAAACAACTCCAGGGGGCATTAGACGTAGGTACAACCGGGTGCAATGAGGTTGACCTCAAAGTCAACCCTGACAAGACGGTCGTCCTTCCGTTCACTAGGAAGAGGAACACGACGGTCAGCTTTCGGGACTGCGACAAGCTGGATTTGGCCTTCCACCGGTCAACCTGCTGAGTCAATTATGCCTGACACGTCAAGCAGGATCTAGATTCGTGTTCCACAGCCATTGAAAGGAACTTTGAACTCATTGGCTTCCCACTGATATCAGGAGTTTAACTTCAAAAGGCTCTCTCTGGTTTTATATTCTGCTTCTTCAGGAACTACATCTCCGAATAGAAACTGCCCCACTCTCCGGAATTCAACAACAGCAGCTCCAACTCGATCAACCGAGAAAGTGGTTCCTACAAACCTGCATTCCTCCTTGGCGCAGCCTGGTCCAGATGTTGATGCTACTGTTGGTTCGGTCGAGCCCGATATGGCGACGGGTGCTGGTGTTGTCATCAATGTTTTTCAACCGTGTCACCAGGACTGTTTTGGAATGGGAACAGAGTTTAAAAAGAAGGCATTTATTGATATTTGAAACATAGTATGTTTTTGTAGATTGAACCTGACGTTTGACATTCACCCAATGTAACATATACTCACTCCATAATTCTAAATCTCGTAGTTAAGAATTTTTGGAAATGCTCAAATTCTGGCATTTGTTGAGTATCTTCTAATTCTTCTTCCCAAAGCTTAAACGTTGTGTAGGGCGATTTTTGAACAAGTAGATAGACCAATATTGTGCTACAGCTTGTCACGTCTATATCTAACGTCTTCAACTGTAGTATACATTCCTCCGTAGTATCTACAAACGATTTGATGATTTTACTGCTTTCTGTTGCTAATTTTGATTGATTTGTGAGTAATTTCAATTGTGTGTTGACGAGTAATCTCCTATTTTCATATCTTTGTTTAAGCTTTTCCCAAGCTGGAATATAGTCTTGCCGGGTGATAGGAACATGCCTCAGTAATCGCTCAGCTTCTCCTTTTGAGCATCCTTTCAAGTGATGAAGTTGTTACACCATGAGAAATGAGGAAATGCTCGCCAAGATGCATACTCTCCATCAAACTTGGGTAGATTTATTCGCGGTAACTGTGTTTACTAACTACACTCCAGCATCTTAAGTGGTAGACCAACACTAATAACACAGAAAGGTCGGAATACCAACATCATTTTCAGATGAAAAAATCGCACTTCGAGATGCTTAACCGCTCATTGCTTCCCCCAATCAATTACTCCCATCGACCCAATTACGGAAGCAGTTCAAGTTTTCTGTAGTACTTTCGGTTCGTGTGTTTTGTGCTCGTCTCATCAAGCGACCATACTCCATTGCTTCTTACGGAAGGGCGGACAGACGCTGGTGGTCTCCATTGACGAAGGGTTTATGAAAGCACTGAAGGAGTGGCAGATGATACTCTTCTTTAGCATATCCTCTGTGCTGTTTAAGGCAGAAGCTGGGGGAGCGAAAGAAGAGGACAACGTCGCAACAAAATAACCAGATTAAGATAGTCCAAGAAAACCTACAACACAGTAGGGCTGCCTCCGCAGTTCTCTGTAGGCTGCTTGCCACTCAAGCTGCACATCTGGCCCTCATCCAGGAACCTTGGGTAAGTTTTGGTCAGATTTCGGGACTGCGACAAGTTGGATTTGGAATCGTCTATGATACCAAGGACAGCAGGCTCCGGACCTGTATTGTATACAACAAAGCGAAAAATAACTGTTTGCCGTCCACAGACTTATTTAAAAGAGGCCTGCCAGCTGCCAGAGTGGTGGTATGTGCTGGGGGACTCAGATGCGGGTGCTAATCTGCTCTGCGTACTTCCCATAAGACTCCACTGAACCACCACCGACCGGAGAACTCAGGGAGCTCATCGAGTCGACAAACGTGGCGCACATGCTAATTGGATGCGACGCGAACGCACACCACATCAACTGGGGGAGCATCGGTAGCAATAGAAGAGGTTTCTACCTTATCAATTATTTGCTAACTACTAACCTAGTTGTACTAAACCGTGGATCTGACCCTACCTTTGACAATGGCCAACGGTAGCAGCTACTTATCAGAACTGGTAAGTGACTGGAGAGTGTCTGACGAGCCATCATGCTTCGACCACAAGCACATTCTCTTCACAGTTGGAGAATGTGTCATTGAAGTAGACGAACCCTAGGAACACCAACTGGGTTACCTATAAAGAGGATTTGGGCGGTAAATTATATGGGGTTATGGCAACTTTCAGTAATAGTTTTCAATTTTTACATGTTGAGCACTGTTGGAATTCTATTTTTCCACTTTGCAATTTTTCTACGTTTCTTTTCACATTTCAAACTTAGTACTCCTTGCACAATTTTGTTTTTATTTTTGATAGAAAAAATTAGGGATGGGGGATCGAACTGAGAAAATCGATTCAGAACGGATCGATCTGTAACTTTTTTCCGATTTCGTAGATCGATTAATCGCCTTAAAAGGTTCGATATCCGTAGATCGAATAGATCGATTCAGTTTATTTTGATATTTCAATTTATTTCAGCATTTTGAAATTGCAAGTAATTAAACCTGTTTCTACATATAAAAATATAGGGTCATTATTAAACCAATTTAATAAATAATAGAAAACAGCCTTTGTAGCTTAGAAATCTTGGGTATTTCAGAAATGTTGCTTATTTAATCCGAAAAAAATTTGCGGTTATGGAGTAGAGTCTTTTTTGAAAGTACTCAGTCTTCATTAAAGGAACAAGTACTTGTCTTCATTAAAGTAACACAACTAAAAATGTACACCCGAAAAGTAAAAGAGAAGCACAACTTTTGTGCCGCGTATTTGCAAGCACAAACATTTTTTTACTAATATCACATGTCCCAGAAACCTTCCAGGAATATTTTGGAAATACGTCCCCAAGGCATTTCTATGTCTGACTTCAGAAACGATTTCAGGACATTTTTTAAGTATGTACGAAAAACATTCTCGTAAGTTTTCTGGGAAGGTTTCTGGTCTAAGTCCTAAAAACTTATATCTTGGGGACGTTTTTTGAAATTATTCTGGGAATGTTTTATTCTTTCGTTTTGAACGGAAATCACCACAAGTTAAAGTTGACAGTTCACCTTTATCTTCCTCCCTGTCTTCACCTTGAGAGAAATATGACTACCTCTCAGTTGAAAATTTCAAAATGGACGCAGTTTTGGTTTACTATTCAAGTGCTAATTGTGATCGAAAATACTTACACACTTTTCATATAAAAATGTTTCAATAAAAGACTATGTAAGATTTTAAAGCGCGCAAAATAAATTCTTCGTCTTTTTAATTTATTGTGGAAAGGTTTTTTACACAATTCACCATTGCTTAAATGTCTTAATACATATTATTTTAAAAGTGTAAACTCTGGCAAATTTGAGACTTTAGATTAAAAAAAACTATTAATAAGTGTTGATAGAGTAAAATTGGGCAGAACTCAAAAAGATATATATTCTTCTTTCAGGAGATTAAGATCTACGTGTATTCCACATGAGTTTCTTACGAGGTATAATCCTGGCAGTATATATACTTGTCTATTCCACTAGTTATATTCTACTTTATTGATGTGGCAAATCCGCGTAAACGGAGTTGGATCAATTCGTTGAGCGGTACGACCACCAACCCATGGGTCGCAGGTTCGAGACCAGGTCTCCCCGTGAGCTTTTATTAAGAAATTAAAATAATCCACTCCGTCTCTGGTCTGTTCTCTAGCTCGCAGGAATGCAAAAACAAGACTTTCAAGTTTCCTCACTTCCCTTCCGTCTTAGCCACGTCGGATAAAAACAAACTAATATGCATAACATCTAGGATGTCGGTATACAAAATTCAACTAACTTTCGAAGCAATTACAAGTTGCATCGTGTATT
Source organism: Leptarthrus brevirostris (assembly GCA_964036015.1). Classification (NCBI taxonomy): domain Eukaryota; kingdom Metazoa; phylum Arthropoda; class Insecta; order Diptera; family Asilidae; genus Leptarthrus; species Leptarthrus brevirostris. The sequence continues at coordinate 84,065,545 of OZ038375.1, read as the reverse complement.
CCAAAACCAATTTGTATAAAAACTTAAAATCATATAGTTTCGAATATCACTTATTTTAGATTTTTCTTTAAATAACTTATTTCTTTCTCATTTTGGAATCACCAAACCAGAAATAAAACATAACAAGCCACCGATGAGAAAATCTTGCAGTAGTCACTAAAATATTATAGCGATCACAAGCGCATTCACCTAACAATTACGATTCTTTTAACATTTTTTTACATTTGTCGGATTATTATACAAATAAAAAATAAAATGCAAAAATATCACGAATTAGCTTGTTTTTTTGGTACGTCTTAATTAGATCGAAATCGGAAACAAATAAATCGATTCGAGCTGAATCGGTCCAACGTAAAATCGATTAAAAAATCGGCAGATCGAAGGCTTAAAGATCGATCTCTTAAGACCGAATCGAAGATCGCCCATCCCTAGAAAAAATAGTTTAGAGTCAGAGTAGATAGATAGATAGATAATCTTTATTGTTCACAGCAATACAAATTCTTACTTGCTAATATGAGGTTTTTCTTACACTAATCCTATCATGAGTACTTCGGATAGAATGCTCTGTCTATTTTAACATTAGCTTTATATGACACTCTTGCACACTTTTCTCAGTATTTCACTTGGAGTGTAATATTTTTCTTACTAGTATAGGTAGCCACAATCCACTACCTTTTTGCAATTGCTTTGTTTCTCTGGAAGTGTGTATCCTAAAACTAATATATTTACAAACTTATAACTAGGGAGAACCGAATAACGGGTTCTTATTGCAGCTGTATTTCAGTGTTAGTGAGTCACGTCATTGCGGGAACAGTCCAGTTGTTTCCGCAATGGTGTGTCTCACTAACACACCAACAGCGCTCTTTCTTTGTATATTTCTTTTTCATTTTCTCTCCCTTCATTTGTGACATCACATATATAAATTCTGTTTGTTTTGATTTGGCATTATACAAGCATTGCCTATTTGTAGGGAATTTCCCACTCATGCTTATTCCCATAGGATTATCTTAACAATTTTCAGTCTTAATTTAGTTAACATTTTAGCCTCTATAGTGATTTTTATTAATATATTTATAAAAGATTGGCATAGTAAATTCTCTATCCAAGGTAAATAATTCCTCTTTAGATTTCTCATTCATATGATTGAATGGTGTTAAATGGTATACCCTCCCACTATCATAGTATCTTTGGCTTTCTACAGCTTCCCTAATTAGGATATTTGAGTGTTTTTCACTCCTTTGATTATTTTTGTCCATAGCCCCAATTAAATATATCATTAAATGAACCATTTTTGCCTCTTTGATTATATAATTATTACTATGTCGTTTGCGTCTCGTCTTATAGTTTTTATTAATGCATATTCTTATAATTTTCCTTTCAAATATAGCAAGTTCGTTCGCCACTGTTGGCGATATTACATGCCAGATACGGAACGCGTAACAAATTATCGGCCTAATAAGTTGTTTGTACATTAATAGTTTTGTTTTTATGCTTAACGTCTTATTAAAGAAAAGACCCTTTAGAGAGTAAAAGGCTTTTCTTGCCTTAGTTAATGCTGCCCTTCCTTGTTTGTTGAATTTAAGTCTATTATGAAATAGTACCCCCAAGTATTTAATCTCCTCTTTTAGCGGTATCACATTCTCGCCTATCTGAGTCTTAACCACCCTCCTTTTTGTAATTACATCTGTAGATACTGTTCTCCCGTATGCATTTCGGATACATATTGATTCGGATTTGTTGACGTTGATTTTAATGCCCCATGTTTTATAATAGTCATTAATCTCATCGAGATGCTCGTTTGCTGTTTTTCCTGCCAATAGTGGACATAAGTTGTCTGCATATACCAGTGTGTCATCTGCGTATAGCAGTGCTCTTGAAATAATTTTTCCATCGTTGTCTTGCTTAATATGCGGGAATTCGATTAAGAATAGATTATACAATTTCGGTCCCGTTAAGGAACCTTGGGGTACGCCCGAAAATACTTGTATAATCCTTGACAAGTGTTTATTAATTGACACTGTAAGGGTTCTATCGGCAAGAAAATTGTCTATCCATAGTATTAACCTATGTGGAAAGCCGTAAACTATCAGTTTAAATATGAGTGCTTCAGTCCAGACTGAGTCAAATGCTTTTTCGATGTCCAGCGCACAGGCCACAGTGGATCGATAGTTGGTTAAGTTATTAGTTATATCCGTATGGAATATCCCTAGAGCGTCAACTGTCGAGTGGCCTGGCTTGAACCCAAATTGGTACGCCGGAATTAACTGTTCCTTATTGATGAAATCTTCAATTTTGTCTGCGAGGACTCTTTCCAATATCTTTCCTATATTTGGTAGCAGAGATATTGGCCTGAAATCTTTGAAATCTTTCGCGTTTGATTTTTTGGGTATCGGTATTACTTTGGCTATTTTCCAACAATCCGGGAAGTATGAGTTGTTTATACAATTATTAAATATAAGTGTTAGAAAAGTTATTGCCAATTTTGGCAAGTGTTTTAAAAACAAATTTGGGATCTCATCCATAACCATTGATAATTTTCTGTTTGTTCTGCAAACAATTATTTCTTCCACTTCGAGCTGTTGTACGAAATCTGAAATGCGTTCTGTAGGAGCATCAGAGGGGTTGTTATTATTGAACGTAGTTATTTTCTCTATGCTATTGTTAACTATGTTTCTGTAGTCTTCCCTAAATTTCTCTACTCGTTCCTTAACTTCGTGATTCGTTACCTCACTATGCATTGGGTCTTTTTTCTCGTAGATTGTACTATAATAATTAACAAAGGTTTCTGCAATACTACTTGAGTCGTTAATCGTAATCTGATCGTTGTTGCTACCATTCACTACGATCCCATTTGTCGCAATTCCCTTTTTTCTCCCCGTAATTCGATTGATTTCCCTAAATGCATCTGGACCCGGTCTAATTTTTCCTAGTTGTTTACAAAAGGTTTTGTCGTTATGCATGTCTATTTTAATTCGGATTATTATTTTTAACTGATTGATTCTGTTTGTCAGCGAAATGTATTCAGGATTGTTTGTGTTATATGTGCTATTGAGAATCCTTTTACATCTCCATCGAGCTCTTCGTTTTTCTTTAATGTCATCTAGAATCTCTCTTGGCATTCCTAGATACTTTTTAAAAGGCTTTTTTAGGATTCCGGTGTATTTATTATGCAATTCCTGGATACATTCCGTGAATTGTAATATTTTGTCATCTATTTCATTGTTTTCAAAATTTATGTTGTTTTTTATTTCAATTAGATCAAGTTTGTTAGTTAATTCGGATTCTACTTTATCCCATTCAACGTCTTTATAATTATATATGACTTCGGGTTCATTGAACTCGATAGTTAAGCTATCGAATTCAATGTTAAGAATTACGGCATTGTGGTCTGAGAAAGTTGGCCAACCTCAAGCGATTGTTTAGAATTTACGGACAATATGTTACTAACTACAAACAGGTCGAGAATGGATCCGCTAAGTGGAAATGTAGCTTCCCTTGGAGAAACTATTTCATAATTTATGCTCCCTCTATTTACCATCCAGCTGGCCAATTTTATGCCAAAAGTATTATTTCTGGTATCCCCGAACGAAGTATGCCTAGCGTTGAAGTCACCTGCTATTATTATTTCATTATATGATTCTGCTAAGTTATCAATTATTTCAAGTAATCCATTCAATTGTTCTGTATTTATTGACGCTGAGACGTAAACACGAACCAGCAGTACAGTTTTGCTCTCGTGATTTTTGAATATTTTAATTTTTGCAGCTTTTAATTGTATTCGGGAATCTATAAAAACTCTTTCGTATTTGTATTTGTTATTTATTCCTATCAATGTTCCATTATCACTATCATTTCTGATTAGATTGTAATTATCTATGAATACTTTGTGTTTTTGGTTTAAATTAGTTTCTGTTAGAAAAAAGATATCTATGTTTAAATTGTTAATTAGTTCAGTCAGGAGCGCTCTTCTGGTTTGTGCTACTATACTACGGACATTTAAATTGAATAATTTTAACTTATTTATTGTCATTACTGTTTAATAGCCTCATCATTAAGTTGATGCATTGTTGTTTGGCTGGCCATACTGGCATGTTATTACATTCCCTATTGAATCTATGTATGTCTTCCATAAGTTCTTCGATATTGTCTCCGAGGAGTCTTTTTGCATTTTCGGCAAATGTTGCCAGACCATTAAATTGCTGCTAATTTTGAGCATATTCAGTAAAACTATTATTTTTATTTGGGTTAACATTTGCATTGAATTGTGGAACATTTTGATTTGTTCCTTTACTGAGTGGGGGAAAGTTGTCCCTAAAATTATCCGCGAATGACTTCCCCGGGGTCACCCGCGAACTACTATGCCTCAATGCTATAGCATTTAGGTTGTGGGATCGATTGCTCTTGATCTTCTCAAGATATCTTTTATAGAAAGGACATCCCCTGTATCTGGCTGGATGCCCTTCCTCTCCACAATTAGCGCACTTGCTTTTCTCTTCTTCCTTTAGCAGGCATTCTCCCTGCTTGTGTGTTCCCGCACACCTCACACATTTAGCTGTCCTTAGACAGTTGACTGCTAGGTGACTATACACTTGGCACCTTTTACACCTTACAGGCCCATCTGTTTTCACTCCCTCCCATTTTATCCCACAATTGCATAAGAACTTGATGTTCATTATATCTGTTTTGCTTGTTTCAGCATCGAAGACAACTCTGAAAATATTTAATTTAGAATTCTGTTCCTTGGATCTTCTTGTCTCAAACAAGCTAACATTTAAAACTTTTAGATTAGGTCTCTGCTCTCGCAGGTCCTCTTCAATCTCATCGGTTGGGATCCGATGGTTCAGTCCCTTCAATAAGACTACTATTGGCCTCTCCCCTTTGGGTGTGTAAGTATAAGCCTTGACTTGAGGTTTTCCCATCTCATGCCCGTGGTTAATTGTCGCAAGGAGGCGCTCCCTGTCCTCCCTGTAGTCTTCTCTAATAAAAATTTTCACTTTAAACCTGCCAATTTTTTGGCAATAAAAAACTGCTTTTGTCTCAAATTTGAGATACCGTCTTAATGTTTCGCTATCATTTTCCAATACTATGATAGGTGGAAGATATTTAATTTTCTTTTCTTGTGCCTTGACTGGGCTCTCTTTTTGAACAAAATTTGTTTTATTGTTTAATACTGTTTTCACGTTAGAATTTTTATTAATATTATTTCTACTATCACTTTGGCTTTTGCCAGTTTTTTGAACATTAATTAATCTTACTAGAGCATTCTATGTTAATATTTTTATATTTATTTAAATTATTGTCAATATATTTATTTAATATAATATAATCATCATCTACCTTCTTACTAAAGCACTCGTACCTGTTAGCTGCTGTTGTTGGCTTTTTATAGTTTTCCTGCTGTGGAGATCCTGTACTCTTGCGTTTAGTGTGCTTCTTTGGCGGCGTCATAAATCCGTCCAACGTTGCTTCGCATTCCATGTCGTCGCTATCCTCTATCAGCTGTTGTAACTGACTTATGTTGATTTCCTGAGCTAATTGCTCATCGTAATTAATGCTTTTATTAAATTCGGCCCTTAGCATTGGGCTCACATTTTCCTTATTACACTGGCTTGTGTTTGTCCTGATTTCACTAAAAGAGGAATGATTAGATACATTTTTGGTGTCCCTATGGGACGATACGATCACCTGATTCTGCTGCGAGAGTGACTGCAACTGTTGCTGTAGGGCTAATGGGGGTGGGCCCTTTTTAACACTATCCATTGCTTGCGATAGGGAGAGAATGGGCTTCGCCGAGTCCATCTGCTGCTGTTTATATTTATGTAAGTTTAGCGCTGCGTTTTGCTGGGAATCCGTCATAATACACTGGCCCAATATGCTTCTATTTTCAGGTTCCAAAATTACCTTTGATGTTTCTAGCGACTTTGCATTGCCTCCAGCATTGCTGGGATTCACTTTCACTATGTAAAGAAAAGTACGGTGTTAGTGCTACGGCACTAAGTACGAGAGCTCTTGAAGATCAATGAGTCCTCAGGTGATTGCAACAAGTGCTTTCACCTTCGGGCATTAAAATTTTTCAAAACTTTTCACAATAATTAATTGATTATCAGGTAAATACTGATAAAAGTGTGCACTAATGTTTTTAAATTGTTGAATTGTCACTTTCAACCTCCCTAATTTGTGTAATTACACTTTTACTAACTGACGCCAAGCCGGCATCCGACGCCACTTTCCTTTGTCTTGATAATTACGCGTCCTACGCACTTTTCACAATTTGTCAATTTTCCTAACAACTTCACTAGACCAGAGCATTCATTCCTAATTAGGTTATTAACTACCTGAGTCCTATCTCTAGTTAATATAACCACTACTTTCCCTAAAATTTTCTATTTGGCGAACGACGCCACTTTCCTACAAAATTTCACTAACGTGTTTGCTGCTATTTTTCTAACACGACCTACTTCGTTCATGGCAGTCTAAGATTCTCTTGGACATTACAGCTCATATCCTTCGATCCGTCATTCGCGGAAGATAGGAATATCACGAAGACTTCACGACTTGATCCCGTCAACTCAAAGGACATATATTCAGTTCTGGATTTCTAAAGTGCGTATATGACGTCACCAAGTCAAGTCAAGCAAAACACATATGGTCAACTGGATTTTTTTAATCACAACTGCCGACCGTTTTCAAGAACAAAAAGTGAAGACATCCTTCAAGATTGAAACGTCAAGTCAACTTTAAATCAGCAGCACGAACCTCAAGTCGTCACTACATCCTTCAAAACATCAAGACATCTTTAAATCGTCTTCAGGAAGATCAAGTAATTTGTAGCCAGGTTTGAGTAGTGTTAGTTTTAGCGATAGACTTCTTTCTTTTTCTTTTTCTTTATATATATATATATATATATATATATATATATATATATATATATATATATATATATATATATATATATCAAGTATTTACACAGTTTACACAACAATCTTTTCCTTTAATCTCTACACAATTTCTTTCAATCATTTTCAATCCGTAGAAAAATGCCTGAGTCAGATACAGAGTACGCTGACAGTTCGAGCGACGCTCCTGCTGTCAACACCTACTCTTCGAGTTCTTCCACTAGTCATATTGGGGCGGTTTCGGTTAAACCGGGCCCTTTCTGACGCAATAACCCGGATTTATGGTTCAACCGCCCAGTTTGAACTGGCTGGAGTTACTCAGGACAAAACGAAATATTTTACGGTAATCAGTGCGCTTGACGAAAGCATTGTTCGGCTTGTAAGTGACGTTGTTTCAAGCCCTTCCGCGAGTGAAAAATATCTAAAAATTAAAGGAGTGTTAATTAATCGTCTAGCTGGATCTGAGAGTCAAAAACTTAGACAGCTCTTAAATTAGTTGACTTTGGGCGACTCTCAAACGTCTCAGCTTCTTCGGGAAATGCGTTCTGTCGCGCGCAACAAATTAAGTGACAGCGTCCTACAATCGTTGTGGATGCAAAGGCTTCCGTCACACATGCAAGCCATTCTCTCGAGAAATCCAGGAACCCTGTAGAACTTTGCCGCAAATGCGTGTTAATTCCGTATCGGAAGCCAAAACACATCCGTCTGGATTGGAACGCTTGTCACAACAAGTTGCCAGGCTTACAAAATTGGTTGAAAATTCCTCGAGATTCAGCCGAGACTCTTCACGCTCTAGGAATTTATCTAGTAATAGATAAAATTCCAAATCTTATGGAAATTCTAAACCTCGTCAAAATTCGCAATCCAAATCCTGTTGGTACCACACTCGTTACGGTAACAAGGCTCGCAAGTGTATAACACCTTGCAACTTTACCAAATCCGAAACATTTTCAACAAACTAATCAGCCCTCCTCCTTTGACGACAGGGGTAAGGGGCTCAAATAATAGTCGCCTCTACATTTTTGACAAATCTACTCAGAAACATTTCTTAATCGATACTTGTGCAGATGTTTCTGTGATTCCTGCCAACTCTCTAGATAAACTTTATCCTTAAAATTTACAGTTAACTGCTGCAAATTCTTCTTCCATCAAAACTTTTGGTAGAAAACTTTTAACTCTGGATCTTGGCCTTCGCCGCACTTTTCAATGGCAATTCATTATTTCCGCTGTCTCCAAACCTATAATAGGCGCAGACTTCCTCTGCCACTATGGGTTACTGGTAGACATTAGAAAGAAACTCCTCTCAGACCCTTTGACAAATCTAAATTCCTCAGCTCGCATTCTCAGGGGCACCTCATCAAATCTTTCCGTTTTAGTCGGATCTTTTCATGACCCCACCATTTCCGAGCTGTTACGTAATTTCAAATCAATCAGTATTGATTCAGGCTTTGTTAAATCTGTGTCTCATGGCGTGACTCATCACATTATTACTAAAGGCCCTCCTTTTTTGTCAAAAGTTCGACTAAATTCCCGTACAGTTCCTGATCGCTATCCAATACCGCTGATTTACGATTTTACTTATCACCTTCAGAATTGTAAAATTTTTTTCGACTTTGGATCTAACTAAAGCTTACCATCAAATTCCAGTGGAACCTAAAGACATCCCTAAAACTGCTATTTGTACCCCTTTCGGCCTCTTTCAGTTTACACGAATGACTTTCGGCCTGTGCGATGCTGCTCAATCTTTTCAAAGATTCATCCATACAGTCTTACAGGATCTTTTTTTTACTTTCGTTTAATTGGACGATATTTTAGTTGCTTCTAAAACGCAACTTGAGCATTACGAGCACTTGAAAATTATTTTTGAACGTTTTCAGAAATTCGGTCTGATATTAAACGTCGATAAATGCAAATTCGCTCAACGGGAAGTCAACTTTTTAGGTCATTTAGTCTCTTCACAAGGAATACTTCCTTTGCCTGATCGTGTGGACGCAATTACCAATTTTGGCAAGCCCAAAACAGTCAAGGAACTTCGTCGGTTTCTGGGGATGTTGAATTTTTACCGAAGATTCCTCCCCAAAGCAGCGTCCTGTCACCAACACCTCAACAGACATCTTACAGGTTCTAAAAAAGACGGCGCTAAACGGGTTCCCTGGACTCAAGAATCTACTGAGGCTTTCGAAGCCGCAAAGAAACAGCTTGCTGATGCAGCTCTCATGGCATTCCCTAACTCTGCAGCCGAGCTAGGCCTCTGGGTTGATGCTTCTGACTTCGCTGTAGGAGCCGCACCTCAACCAAAAATTGATGATGTTTGGCAACCTTTGGGATTCTACTTTTCCAAATTTAAAAGTGCACAATGCAAATACAGTGCTTACGACAGGGAACTTTTAGCGGCATACAAGTCTATCAAATATTTTCGTTTTCTTTTAGAAGATCGCTCTTTCATCTTATACACGGACCATAAACCTTTAACTTTCGCATTTAATCAAAATCCAGATAAAGCTTCTCCTCGTCAACTCAGACATCTTGACTTCATTAGTCAATTCACCACCGATATTCATCACATTCCTGGTGCTCTTAATACGGTGGCGGATCTCGTGTTGAGGAAATTCGAATCCTTGGTACCATTGACTTCGAGGCTATGGCCGAACTTCAGGATTCAGATTCCGAACTTCACCACCTCCGTCACAATTCCCAATATAAATTCGAAAAGCTTCCTATCTTTGGCACTGATAAAAATATTTTTTGCGAAGTCTCTACAAAAGGATCTCGTCCATTTGTACCCACAAGTTTTCGTAGAAAAAATTTCGAGGCTCTACATAATTTAGCTCATCCTGGCATTAGGTCCACGAGAAACTTAATTACGCGAAAATTCTTTTGGCCATCTATTAACAAAGACATCAATAACTGGTCTCGTGCTTGTCTTTCATGTCAGAAAAGCAAAGTTTCTCGTCATGTGGTTAATAATTTCAGAACTTTTCCAGTTTCTTCGGAGCGCTTCGAAACCATCCACATTGACCTCGTTGGTCCTCTACCCGTCTTTTACAGCTTCCGATACTGTCTTACTATCATTGATAGATTTACCCGATGGCCAGAAGCAATACCTTTATCGGAAATTAACGCTGAAACAGTTCCGGAAGCACTTTTTCGTCACTGGATAGCCAGATTCGGTGTCCGCAAAATTATAATTACAGATCAGGGCACTCAATTCGAATCCTTACTTTTCACCGAACTTTCTAAATTATTGGGCTTCAAGAGGAATATAACTACTGCTTATCACCCTCAATCCAACGGTTTCCTTGAACGTTGGCATCGCACCTTTAAAGCAGCACTGGGTTAAGACTCTACCTTCCATTCTTTTAGGCCTCCGATCTGTGTTTAGAGAAGAATTTTCTTCTTCACCTGCGGAACTGGTTTTCGGTCAATCACTAAGATTACCCAGTGATTTTCTTCCAGAAGCTAAATTTAAACAATCTCCGGTCGACTACATCCAGTTTTTAAAAGACACGTTTACTAATTTAAGACCAATCTCCAGCTCCAATCACTCCTCGTCAAGATTTTTTAAATTCAAGGCTTAAGACACCTGTTCTCACGTTTTCGTTAGCAACGAAGCGGTCCGTGCTTCTTTACAACCTCCATACCTCTCTATGAAGTCACTAAACGCTTCGAAAATTTCTTACCGGTCAAAGTAAGAAACAAAGATATTAACATTTCTTTAAATCGTTTAAAACCGTGTTACGTTGAAATTGCTAATTCGGACAATGCTTCTTCTAACAAGACATCATCACCTGCTACACCAGAGATGCTTCAGCCAGCGCCTGAAGACTCGCAACAAGAAAGTCGGGACAACATTTTACAGCTAGTGACTGTAAGTCCGGAAATTTCAATCCACAAACCGGAAACACCCATGCAGACTCCAAAGAGAGTCAGATTTCTACCGGACGGTAATACCATTCTGCCAAAACGAACTACTCGGACTGGTCGAACTACTAAACCTCCTGTCAGATACCGTTAAAACCCTAGGTTTGGCTGGCGGGGGAGTGTTGTTGCAACTTTCAGTAATAATTTTCAATTTTTACATGTTGAACACTGCTGGAATTCTATGTTTCCACTTTGCAATTTTTCTACGTTTCTTTTCACATTTCAAACTTAAGACACCTTGCACAATTTTGTTTTTATTTTTGATAGAAAAAATAGTTTAGAGTCAGAGGCAGAGTAGCGTTCTTATGAACAGTGTCAGGACCCCGGGTTCAAGACCAGATGTCCCAGTGAGCTTTTATTAAGAAATTAAAATAATCCACTCCGTCTCTGGGCTGTTGTCTAGCTCGCAACAATGCAAAAACAAGACTCACGTTTCCTCACTTCCCTTACCCTAATTCCCTTTCGGCCAAAACCATGCTACCGCATCAAAGGGTTGTCCCCTAGGATTTTGCCACATCGTATAAAAAAAACAAAAAAAAACAAAGGCCGTGTAGATTACACACTTGCTAAGGCATACAGGCCTATTAGTCTAACATCGTTCATGTTAAACACCATGGAAAAAGTCACTGATCGGGCGATCAGGGAGAGGTACCTTCTACACTCACTTCACGCCCGGCAGCACGCTTACCAAACCGGAAAATTCACTACAACGGCACTCCATGACTTAGTACTCAAGCTGGAGGGAGCGGTTAATAGAAAGGGAACTGCTATTGCAGCCTTCTTGGATATAGAAAGCGGTTTTGATAATATGCTGTGATCTCTCGGGCCCTAAGAAGGAGAGGCCTTGGGACGACTTTCTGTCGATGGATAGATGTGTTGCTCGAGATCTTACCTTGAGTCCCCTTGACAGGACGATCAGGGGCTGCGTCACAAGAGGATGTCCGCAGGGAACAACAAACAAACAACTCCAGGAGCACTAGACGTAGGTGCAACCTGGTGCAATGTGGTTGACCTCAAAGTCAACCCTGACAAGATTATCGTTGTTCCGGTCACTAGGAAGAGGAACACGACGGTCGGATTTCGGGACTGCGATAAGCTGGATTTGGCCTTCCACCGGCCAACCTGCTGAGTCAATTATGCCTGTCATAGATGACATTCGGCGCGTTGTCCGGCACGTCGACAAGCAGGATCTAGATTCGTGCTCTACAGCCATTGAAAGGAACTTTGAACTCATTGGTTTGCTTCTGATATCAGGAGTTTAACTTCAAAAGGCTCTCTCTGGTTTAGATTCTGCTTCTTCAGGAACTACATCTCCGAATAGAAACTGCCCCACTCTCCGGGATTCAACAACAGCAGCTCCACCTCGATCAACCGAGAAACTGGTTTCTACAAACCCGCATTCCACCTTGGCGCAGCCTGCTCCAGATGTTGATGCTACTGTTGGTTCGGTCAAGCCTGATATGGCGACGGGTGCTGGTGTTGTCATCAATGTTTCTTCAGCGTGTCACCAGGACTGTATCGGAATAGGAGCAGAGTCTAAAAAGAAGGCATTTATTGATATTTGAAACATAGTATGTTTGTCCAAATGAGTGATGTAAAGAAAGAAAGAACTCTCTGTTACGATTGTTGACCCCAACGTAGATCAGTACGTTCTTGATTTTAAAAGGGCGGACTTCTCTGATCTTTCGAACAGGATTCTCTCAATTGATTTCCCATCCCTTTTTCATGATAACGATATCGACGATTGCGTTTCCGTGTTATATGATAGGATTTATGATCTGTTTAATTCATGTGTACCACTTAAACGGGTGAGATCATCCTGTCATTCACCCCCGTGGTATACTAGGGACTACGGAGTCTTAAGAATAAAAAAAATTGGTTATGGAAAACCTACTTACGCTGTAGAAGTGCGTCAGCTTATTCTGAATTCGTTTATTGTCATGAATGCTTCTTAGCGTTATCGTCATCTTTATACAGGGAATACCTTGATAATGTTCGCAGTAGCTTGCACAATGATCCTCGTACCTTTTTTAAATTTGTAAATCTGAAAAAGAAAACTGATAATTATCCATCTACAATGTGGTAGAATGGATCCTCTAGTTGTAGCGCACCTGATATAGCTGATAACTTTGCATTGTTTTTTGAGGGTGCCTTTTTATCAGGTAACTTTGTGCTTTCCCTGGAAAGAGTTTGATCACATCCAAAATCGTCCCGCTACCTCCATTTCTTTGCCCATTATATCTCGGGATATTATCATGAATGCTATCAAGGAACTCAAACTGGACTTTTCTTTTGGTCCTGATGGTGTTCCACCTGTATTCTTGAGATCCTGTTCTGATGCTTTACTCACTCCATTGGAACTCATCTTCAACAAATCTCTTCAGGCCGGCAGATTTCCTACCTTATGGAAGAACTCCTTTATAATTCCTGTTTATAAAAAGGGGCATAAAAACTCCATAACAAATTATAGGCCAATCGCGAAGCTTTTCTGCATACCCAAGTTGTTTGAATCTGTTATATACTCACAGCTTGTTGGGCAGTGTAAGGGTTTAATCTCATCTAATGAACATGGCTTTTTGCCTGGTAGATCTACAACAACCAACCTTCTGGAATTTACATCACACATTATCTCTGCCTTCCAACAGGGACTCCAGACTGACTGTGTCTACACCGACTTTAGCAAGGCTTTTGATAAGCTATCTCACCCCGTGATTATGTTTAAGCTTTAAAGGTTCGGTTTTCCGCCTTTATTGCTCGACTGGATCTGCTCTTACTTAAAAAATAGGACTTATCGTGTCTCTTCCGTAACACTTTATCCAGGGTCGTTAGGGCTTCATCTGGTTTACCGCAAGGTAGCCATCTGGGGCCGCTGCTGTTTATTCTTGCCATTGACGACATTGTCCCTCTGATTAAGCATTCCAAAGTTTTAATCTGTGCAGACGATATGAAGATTTCCTAATGCGTTAGAAACAGTTATGATTCTTCCTGCATTCAGGATGATTTGATTACCTTCAGGTGTTGGTGTACCACAAATGGACTGCAACTTAACCTGGATAAATGTGAAGTTATGTAATTTTCTAGGAACATCAATCAGCTCGTCTTTGTTTATACCTTTGCGGAAACTAATATCCGTCGTGTGGAGTCCGTTACTGACCTCGGTGTAATGCTAGACAAAAAACTCGATTTCATTCTGCACATAAACCATATAGTATCTCGGAGTAATTCAGTCCTTTGTGGTCAAGGGAGTTTTCTGATCGACAGACCCTTATTCACATTTTTTTTCTTTAGTTAGACCACTTCTTGAGTGCGCATCTCAGTTTTGGTCTCCTTGCTATGCTGTTCATTCTTGACGGAACTTTGTTAGGTTCGCACTAAGGGACCTCCCGTGGAATGATCCATTAAGGCTTCCTCCTTATGAGGATCGCCTCCGATTGCTTAATATGCGCTCGTTAGAGGAACGTCGCAGAATTGCTGACTTAGTCTTTATTCATCAGCTTTTGAACTTGAATATAGATTCTCTCACTCTTGCAAGTTTGGTTACTTATAGGCAAACCCCGTATAGTTTAAGGAGATTGCCTTTACTACATGTTATCTATTCTCGCTCTAACTATGTTATGCATGAGCATATTAACCTCATGTGTAGAGCCGCGAATTTGTGTCCTAGTTTTAACTGCCTCTTACTGGCTCTGTTGTCTTTGCACCCCTTATTGTAGTGTGTGGGATTGTTCTAGATTATTTTGTTTTTTTCTGTTTACTAATATTTTATTGCATGGGTTGTGGGAGCCTCATTCATCTCAATATTTGTTATATTCTAGTGAATAGGACAATTAATTCCAGGCCTCTGCCTGTGAAGTGTGCCTCCTGGTTAGAAGGGTTAATTCTACAACTTTTGTAGATTGATCCTGAGGTTTGACATCCACCGAATGTGACATATACTCACTCGTAGTTAAGAATTTTTGGAAATGCTCAAATTCTGGTATTTGTTGAGTATCTCCTAATTCTTCTTCCCAAAGCTTAAACGTTGTATAGGGCAATTTTTGAACAAGTAGATAGACCAATATTGTGCTACAGGTTATCACGTCGATATCTAACGTCTTTAACTGTAGAATATATTCCTCCGTAATATCTACAAATGATTTGATGATTTTACTGCTTTCTGTTGCTAATTTTGGCTGATTTGTGAGTAATTTCAATTGTGTGTTGACGAGTTATCTCCTATTTTCATATCTTTGTTTAAGCTTTTCCCAAGCTGGAATATAGTCTTGCCGGGTGATAGGAACATGCCTCAATAATCGCTCAGCTTCTCCTTTTAAGCATCCTTTCAAGTGACGAAGTTTTTGCACCTCTGACAATTGCGGACTATTATGTATCAATGAGAAATGATGAAATGATCGCCAAGATGCATACTCTCCATCAAACTTGGGTAGATTTATTCGCGGTAACTGTGTTTACCAACTACACTCCAGCATCGTCAGTGGTGGACCAACACTAATAACACAGAAAGGTCGGAATACAAACATCATTTTTAGATGAAAAAATTGCACTTCAAGATGCTTAACCGCTCATTGCTTCCCCCAATCAATTACTCCCATCGACCCAATTACGGAAGCAGTCCAAGTTTTCTGTAGTACTTTCGGTTCGTGTGTTTTGTGTTTGTCTCATCAAGTGACCATACTCCATTCCTTCTTACAGAAGGGCGGACAGCCGCATTGACGAAGGGTCTACGAAAGCACTGAAGGAGCGGCAGATGAGACTCCTCTTTAGCATCACCTCTGTGCTGTTTAAGGCAGCCGCTGGGGGAGCAAAAGAAGAGGACAACGTCGCAACAAAATAACCAGATAAAGGTAGTCCAAGCAAACCTACAACACAGTAGGGCTGCCTCGGCAGTTCTCTGTAGGCTGCTTGCCACTGAAGCTGCAGATCTGGCCCTCATCCAGGAACCTTGGTGTTGTGTACTCGGGGTGAACAACTCACTGCTTGTGACCAAACAACACTTTATCTTTAACGCTGTTTATTACATAGGTCAACTTTAGTTACAGAGCTTACACTTTAATTCTTTTAATTTTAACAATATTGGCTATTAGTTTATATTACAGGTACAAAACATGCACTTGATTACTTTTTATTTTAGCACTATTTATTGAATAATTTTAATTGCACTTACAAAACGTGCACTTAATTACTTTTTATTTTAGCACTATTTATTGAATAATTTTAATTGCACTTACAAAACGTGCACTTAATTACTTTTTATTTTAACACTATTTATTGAATAATTTTAATTGTACTTACAAAACGTGCACTTAATTACTTTTTATTTTAACACTATTTATTGAATAATTGTAACTTTAGCTTTCCTTCTACAATTTCGCGTCTTTACCTTTTCGCCAGACTCTTTTGAAAAAATTCACGACCTAATTACTTCACGGTTAGGACCAGACTCATCACCTAAAAATCATTCATACTTAGGTGTAATTAGTACACCTACATGAAAGAAAGCTTTAAGCTTTTCTCTCATTAGATCTTCTGCCTCTCTTACACAGGCAGAAGACGATGTAGGGAGAGGTCATGATCGTATTCCATGTACAATTTGTACCTTACCCATGTATATCGGGGCGAGGTACGGTACATGGTACTTGAAATGTCTTGTCAGCGCTTTCCGTGTGAACGAATTATTTTCGTTCTTGCGCTTTATCGGGAGTATGCTTATGTAGCATTTTACGTGCTACGAAGGTTCGTATGCTGGTTGAGTCAATAAGTGTAATTTAATGTTTTGTTTATTACACTTGAATTTGTATGCTGGCTCAACCGAATGCATATGGATTCCAGTTTATGGCTAATCGTGTTGAATAAGCTGAATCCGATATGCGGCATAGTCTTGTTCTAGTAATTGACTTCCCGTTGTATATCGGATTAGGATTTTTACGACTTATGTTTATAAGTGAAATCCGATATACAACATTCCTTCCTCCTACAAAGATGTGATTATTCTTGGAAGAGGAATAATCACTGGGATTAATAAGGTCCAGCAGGGAAGTTTTTAGTTCGCATCTGATTCTTCCGCGCGACGGTCAACTTACTATCAATCAAAGGTACAGCACGAAAACCATCATGAACTTCCAGGAGGCTATCACTCGCTCCGTTCTTCGTGTGATTTCTGAACACATGGTGGAGGTAACGAGCATTGTTATCCTCCACGTGGTGCCGGGTTGGAAGGGACACTACGGGTGTGCTGCCACCGGGAAGATGCCCCCCCTTAACCATCTGCACGGCCCCGGCTCAGGTCATGACCACCCATGTAGTGGCTCTGTGGATGTCGCAGGGAGATCGCTGGGTAGTTAGTGGTAAGTTGGATTTATAAATTTTTGTAATATTTTTTTTTTTTTAAATTTATATTTTGTATTTTTTCAGGCGGAACCATCTCCGTTGTTGGACGTAGCTATTACGTCGGGCCCTCTAGCTTTCCCGAAATCCGTGTCGTACGAGAGGAGGTAGCTGCTCCTGCTGCTGTCGCAGCGGTGGAAGAGGAGGAGACCTGGGGTTGAGGATGGCCCTAATCGTTTGCTCTTCCCCCTTTTTTTCTTTTATTAATAAATAAATTTTTTCAACTTTATGTAATTTGTAATTGTTTTTCTTTCGTGTTGTTGTGTTTTGTTGTTTCTTGGTTTTTGTGTGCGGGCTTAAAAAGTTTTTGAGGTTCGTTTTATTTTGGTAGCCTCTCTTCTTTGGAGGAAGAATGTGGTGTGTTTTTTTTCGGAATGGTTGTTTTGTTTTTTTTTTGTTTTGTTTTTGTTTTTATGGATTTTTGTTTTCTCTTCCGAACCTAATGGTCAACTAACTGTATTGATCTGGTTCGGGGAAGAGTGGTGGGTCGCTTTTGCGATGTTTGGGGGGCGGCATAAATTGATTCCAGAGAGGTATCGGTAGCTCGGGTTTGTTGGTGGTTACGTTGGTTGGATCTCTTTAGGATCGCGGGAACCACGTACCGAATTGTAGCATATATTGCTATGACCAACAGGATTAATCCTGTTAACGAGATTGAGGTTACCGAGAGTACATGGGAGGTTTTATTTCCAGGGCTTATGCGAATATTTTGCATTTTTGCTCTAATTTCTTCAAGAGATGTCGTACTCTGGTGGATCAGTCGATTAGTTTCGTCACCAATCAGTAAAGTCGGGTGCGACTGATCATCTCTATTTTGAGCTACGTCTTTTGTTTTTTCTACTTCCCTTATCATGAAGTCTTTTAGTAGCGAGTGGCTTTCATTTGTATTTGGGAAGTATTCGGGTTGTGAGAAACTTAAGTTATGCCTACTTTCAGCCTCATAGTAAATTGTATGAGGCCCGATTTGAAATCGGCAGGGTTTATTGATTAATAGAATTCCCTGACCTGACAGGCGGTAAGTGAGCAGTTGGTGTGTACATGTTATGTGTACTACTGTGGCTTTCATTAACGAAAATAACCACGAATTAGGTTTGCTCAACTTAATTAGAGTATCTTCGGGTGGAATTCGGGTCCTTAATGTGCATCTCGGGTTTTCTTCCAATGGGTTGAAGAGAATTTTAATAACACATTCTTTTGACATTGTTGCTTTGGTTATTGGAGTATTTAACCTGCCGGTATAGGTATCTTCTTTTACCTCTTTTGTTACTTTACGGAACGTTTTCATGTTCTCCGGTGTGAGCAACAAAAATTCTTGGGTTTGAATTTGGCTGGCAACATGTGAGTATTCGATGTCCGGGACCAAACTAAGGTTTGAGTCTACATGTATTGGGAAGCTTCGAATTCTCTGTAGCTTCATTTTTGGTATGTTGAAAATTGGCAATGTGATACGAACTACAAGTTTTTCCTGTAATAGGTGGGTTCGAAGATCTGCCGTTTGATAGAGGACTGATAAGCATTTCTGGGAATTGGGGCAAGTCGAGTGTGACTTGTGGTATATCTCTAATAAAGTATTAGCGGAGATCAAGAGCGGGTAGATTTGGTTATTACGGCTGGATACTATTATGTCCAACAGGGCTTGTTGCCGAAATTCGATTTCCACCTTCTGTAGCACTAAGCTTGAGATTATCTCTTGTCTTAATTGACGTTTGTTTAGTTCGTCGGTAGTGTTTAGCAAATTATTTATTTGGCCACTAAGAAGACGTTGCCGTTCAGATAGGGATGTCAGGGATTTTTGGATCTGAGAGAAGGTGGTTTTTAATATGCTGATTTGTTGCTTCTCTAAATCCAACAGAGCTTGAGTGTTGGTCTCTAATTCTTCCAGACGACTATACACTTCATGCTCGTTTTCACTGTCTATAGTACCAAACACTGCTTCCCTTATGACGCTAGTTCTTCTCTTAATATTTTCCATTAAGGCGTGGACGTGTTTGGTTTGGAGTTCACATAAATTACCTAGTGTGGCTTGGCCACAGAGCTGATGAACATAATGTTCAGCTTGTTCTGCTAACCTAGTTTGGTTTTCTAATTCTGATAGGTCCAACTCCGTGATGATGCTCCAAGTGTCATGATAGGCCATGAGACTTCCAATGTCCTCGAATATAATAGAACTATTGTTGAGCGGTTTTACCGTGTAGGGTTCTGCGACACATTTTCGATGTGGAAGCAGTAGGGTTCTAATAATAATTATTACGACGGACAGCATCCTGTCGGGGGAAACGAAAAAGGTTTTATTTAGTAAATTGCCTTTTAATTCTTAGGATAATACTAAGTGTTGTGTTTCCCCGTGTTAGTCTTGTGTACTTAAACTAATTTATCTATGTGGGTAAAATTCCAATACCATTTCGTTTATTCATAAAATGGTTTCAAGCGGTTATTATGAACCGTAACTGTTCTCTTACCAATTTGGATAGTGGTGTTGACAGTGCTTGGAATTTTGATCACCATGTAAGGTCCTACCCAAATTTGAGAGAGTTTATTTTTTCTACTTTCACTCTTGAGTAATACCTTATCCCCTATATGGAAAATGAGGGGGCGAACAGTTTTATCATAATACTGTTTTGAGCGGTTTTTGCTTATTAAGATGTTTCGCCTTGCCGTGGCAAACATTTTCTGGAGCTTATACCTTAGGAGGTGATAGTAACTTTCGTGGTTATACACCGGTTCTGGATCTCTTTTTAGATTAGACGGGACATCCGCTGTGAAGCCATATAAGCAGTCCATTGGGGTTAATTTTGTACCTTCGTGTATGCTATTATTGTACACGAATGCAGCGGTTCGCAAGAGCTGATCCCAGGATTTGGGGTTGTCCTCCACTATGGTACGCAAGTACTCTATTAGTGGTCTATGGGCAGGTTCTAGTGCTCCGTTTGACTGAGGGTGGTAAGCAGAAGTTTGTAGCTTCTTTACCCTTAGAAGTTTACATACTCTTTTGAACAAATCACTTAGGAAATTACTTCCCTGGTCGGTGACTATTCGTTTGGGGATGCGGTAGCGCGTGACTATCCCGTTGAAGAAGATTTGCGCTACGGTTTCTGCCTCCCCATTAGGTATGGCGTACCAATCGACAAATTTGGTGAGATTATCCTGGAAAGTCAAGATGTACTTGTTTCCGGACTCCGTTTCCTCGAGTGGACCGACTCGAGGAAAGGTTGTTCTGCGATATCCGTGATAACCATCGGCATTTTACATTGAGGCGAGGATTTCATTGTTTGGCACTTAGGGCACCGCTGGATATATTTCTTTATATCTTTGAGCATATGTCTCCACCAGTACTTTCGTTGGATTCTTTTATAAGTTTTTATTATACCCTGGTGACCGCCGAATGGAGAATCGTGATAATCTTTTAAGATTGTTTTGATTTCTTCGGGGCTTGTGATGACTTCGGGTTTCGGTTTATTTACTTCGTTTGGATTAGTACTTGGACAGGTGATTAGGGGACTTGTTTTCTTATTCCCATCGCCTAATTTCGTTTCGTCTTGGTCGTTTAACGAGTGATCTTGGTTCTTGGGGCTATTTGTATGGGCGTTTTTAGCCTGAGCCCTAGTCACTGCGTTACATTTTAGGCGACTTTTAGTGCTTAGAGGGGTGTTTCCCTCTTCGATGTCTGAGTCCATGTGGTGGTGGACTTGGGCCTTTATCGTGAAGGTCTGGCCGTTGACGTCTTCTGTATTTTCCCATGGTATGCGACTTAATGCGTCTGCATTAGTGTTGTACTTTCCGGGTTTGTATTCGATTTGATAATCAAATTCGGAGAGTTTATGATGAAATCTTACCAGACGGGAAGTGGGGTCTTTTACATTAAAGACTCCTTTGAGAGGTTTATGGTCTGTATAAACCGTGAATTTACGGCCTTGAAGGTAACACCTAAAATTCTTTGTAGCCCAGACAATGGCTAGCAATTCTTTCTCTATTGTAGAATAATTGCGTTCGGCCTTATTGACTGTACGGCTGGCGTAAGCAATAGGCTGGTCACTTCCCACTTCGCCTTGGGATAGGACCGCTCCAAGAGCCTCATTGCTGGCGTCCGTGGTTAAATTGAATAGCTTTGAGTAATCGGGATATATTAATAGTGGGGGTGAAACCAATGAAGTTTTGATTTCCTCAAAAGCTTCCTGACACTTTTCGGTCCAATTAAATTTGACATCCTTGCGGAGTAAATTGGTAATAGGACGCACTATTTTGGAGAAGTCAGGTATGAACTTTGCAAGACCTAGAAAGGATTGTACTTGCCGCACAGTTCGTGGAACTGGGAAAGTTTGGACGCAGGCCGTTTTACTTGGGTCTGGAAGCGCACCTTGGCTAGAACATTTATGTCCTACATAAACTATTTCCTCCTGAGAAACTGACATTTTTCTGGTTGTAGTTTCAAGTTATTCTCTCTCAATCTGTTGAAGACTTTGCGGAGCATTTTGTTATGGTCCGCTAAATTTTTCCCGTAGATGACTATATCATCTAGGTAGACGAAACATTCGAGGCCTTGTAGACCTGTGAGGACGTAATTGATCAAGCGCTGGAACGTAGCCGGGGCTCCTTTTAGCCCAAACGGCATACGTTTAAACTCATAGTGCCCGTAATTGGTGCTGAAGGCGGTTTTAGGTCGATCATTTTGATCGACTAGGACTCGATGGTAGCCGTTGGCGAGATCGAGGGTCGTAAAATATCGTGAATGACCTAATTGGTCAAGAATGTCCTCGATCCGGGGTAGCGGAAAGGCGTCTCCGATTGTCTTTTCGTTTAATTTCCGAAAATCGACGATGACGCGCCACCTTTTTTCACAGTCTGGTCCCGCCTTCTTTGGGACGACTAGGAGAGGTGAATTCCAAGGGCTTTTGCTCAGTTGGACTATGTCACTGTCCAACATCTCTTTGAGCTGTTCATTAATTACATTTTGCTGTGTTTCGGGTAGTCTATACATCTTTTGATTTATGGGTGCTTGATCTTGCACCAATGGAATGTTATGGGTGATGGCTGTTGTATATGAGAGCCGATCACCTTTAAGAAAGAATATGTCGTCAAATTCATGACAAAGTTTTTTAATTTGGTATTTCTCGTCCGCGTTCAGGGATTCATCTAGGTTGAGTTCCTGCTCTAACCTGACGTGACGCGGGTTTAGACGAGTATCATCCGGTTCTTCGTAGTCCAGGAATATATATTTAATATGTTGCAGAGCGGCTATATTTTCGGCGCTTTGGCTTCTGCCTTTTCGATTTTTAGTTTTATTTGACTTACTCGCCGTTTGTTTTCGGCTCTTTTGATGTGTTGAGGTTTCTTCCTTTACGATGGGGCTCTTATGCCCGTTATCAAGGGGCGCTGAAAATTGTCGAGTAACGCAACCTTTTGGTGCCCGACTTTTGTTGTCTTCACTCACGCCGGACGTTTGTTTGACTTTACAAAAGTCGCTGTATTGATCCGCTTTGCCTTTATTATGTTGTGTTATTACTTTCAGCCGGTGAGTTGAGGAGCCTACTTTATTTTGGTCATCCTTTTGTTGTGGGCTTTTCTTAACCTTTGGTATTATCTTGCCATTGTAAGACGATTGAGCTAGTTGAATAACGGAGTAGTCTTTGGTTGGGACAAGATTTAGTTTAAGACTTGTCAGGACCACTGGGAAACTGGTTGAGTTGAGGACTCCAATTGACACTATACTTCCGGAGGTGAGTAAACTGTTGGCCAAGAAGACTCCATCGCTTATCTCTTGGGATAAACAGAGCATTTCCTCTGGCACCTTTAACGAAGTGTAGACTATGATTCGAAACCGTGCAGGTATTTAAGCGGATTCCGTTAGGATTACCTGCTGCTGCCTCATTTCGCAGGTTCGATCATGATCAGTCAACTTTTCCAAATTTTGTCCTTTTCTCCGACAACCAGCGCTCTTTTGTTTAGGCGCCTTGAGGACGCCGCAGGTAGAAAGTGTCACTAATTTGTCCTTTAACTTTTCTGTTGGCGTTCCTACGTCGATTGTAGATTCTGGACTTGGATTGTATGTTATGGGTACAGCAAACTCTTCCGAATTGATGTCTGTGCGAGGAAATCTAAGTGTCTTCGCGGGTCCCTCAACGTTACAGTTTCTTTTTAGGAAGTCATTTCCCAAAAGACCGTCATTGGTAAGGCCTGGGATGTTTTTTACGACCTGAAATTTACAGGGTATTTTGTTTTGTAATTCAAAATTTCCTTTACAGGATCCCAATGTCTTACCAGTACCAAATGGCGTTTGTAACGTTGTTTTGTCCTCGGAATTTATTACGTCGAGGGCTTTTAATATTTTCTTTTTTATTACACTAACCTCTGCGCCGGTATCCACTACGCGACGTGTTTCGCCGTTTAGGCTTATGTCTAGTAGTAATTTTACTGCAGGAATACCGGCTTCGGGCGCTAGAGAGGGTTTCTTTTCCTTTTTATTTAATTTTGTTTCTTGTCGGGTGGCAATTGCGACAGCTTCTTGGGAGGTCCGTTCTTGGGAAAATTTGAGGGTCCTGGTCGGTTATCCCTGCATGTGCCTATATCGTGCCTGTAGTTTTTGCATGACAGGCAGAAAGGGGTGTTCTTGCGTTTATAACACTCCGAATATGAGTGGCCTTGCTTATGGCAGAAACTACATATTATTGAGGGCCTTGTCGTTTGATATGTGTTGTTTTGCGAGGGTGTCACCCTTTGAAGTTGGGGGCGAAAACTGTGAGGGTTTAATGGTCTGACGGCGACTCCCGGCTGGCGCGACTGATGGTATGTCACTGGAGACCTTTTGGTCGCTCTTACCAGCAAGTTGGGGTCGATTATAGGCATGGTGGTTGCAGAATACGACAAGGGGGCTTGTAAAAAATTGGCCCCTTGTTGCAGCCTTTCCATATCCAAGGCCTTTTGGATCAGCTCGTCGAGCGTTCCTTCAGTAACTGTCAACAGGTACTGACATAGGTGGGGATTTGTAAGCCCACTGCGGAGTGCGTTTCGAGTGAAGTCCTCCAATTGTGTCTTTACAAATGGGGCTGCTGTGGCTCCGTATTTGGTAGTGGCGGCCTCTTTGCAAAGCGTCAGCAGCTGCTTCACCCTAGTTGTGAAGGCAGTGAGAGCCTCGCAAGGATTTTGCCTTGCCGTAATCAGTCTGTTTACTAGTTCTTGATATGTTTCTCGTAGAAGGAACGCACGATTTAGTTTTTCTTCTAACTCTGTTAAGGATGTGGGTGTGGAGGTCGCATAAATTTGGTATGCCTCCCCTCGGAGTCTGGTTGGCAGGATCTGGAGGAAAGCCGTTTTTTCGTCCTCTTCGAGGCATTGCTGCGTTTGCCTGCAGCAGCCTAAAAATGTTTGAAGTTCTTGGCTTAAATTGGGGCTGAGCTCGCCCGAAAAGAGAGGAACTAGTTGAGCAGTAAGTTTCACTACTTTGGAATAGTCTGCCATTGTAGGAGTTGGTTTCTCTAACAATTTGGGCTCGGGCAGACTACTAAAACTTTCCTCTAGACTGGTGTCCGTTAAGGATGCTTCTATCCAGTCTAGTAATAAGTCTTGCACGGAAGTTGAGTCTTCGTGAACTGGGTCTGTTTCTTGGTCGTTCTCTTGTTCTACACTAGAGGCTCTTACAATAGCACTGGCCTCGTCACAATTGTTAACACTGGTACCACTATTATCTTTTAAATTTAAATCCTTAATTAAATTCTTATCTAAATCGAGCGAGGGCGAGAATCCCGCAAACCTAGCGATATCCGCTTTAAACTCCTCTGTGCTTGATTTGAAGTCTTTTATTAAGGCGAGTCTTTCCTCGCGACTTCGGGCTAGTTTGAAATCTAGCACTTCACGGTGAGGAGCAGAAAACTTGCCAGATTCTCGCGCTTTCTCTAAAATTCTATCTAAGTAATTATTTAGGCTTACTTTGGTGGCAGTTGACGGAACAGGCAAAACAGTGCCGCTGCGAAGTCGATGTCCTTCAGGTTCTGGAACCGCTGACTTTGAAGGTCCTTGTTGACCTTGTGCTGATGAGGTCCTCTCAGCTCGGAACTTGCCCTTGCCGATATTTCTCAAGACAGGGGGGTTCCTTCAACCGTCTTTTAGGTTTCCCTGTCGATGTAGTGGAAGGGGGCTTTATGCCGTCTTCGGAATCCTCCCAAACTCTGGAGTAGATCTGCTCTTCAGGGCTGGCTGTCCTTTGAGTAGCCCTTGCTGATGTCTGTTGCCAATTTTGTTGCGGACGAGTTGACCTTTGGGTCGTCCGTTAAAGGAGGGTTGACACTAATTTCCATAGATCCTAGCCTTACTTCAGGCGTGTTCTGGGCAGGGATGAAGCCCGCTAGAGTCCCGCGTTGGCACTCGGTGCTGTTGAGGGGGATAGCTGCGTGTTCGCCTGGAACAGAGGCAGTTAGAGTTGACTAATCCCCGAGCGTTGGGGGTGACTTGCTGAGCAATTGACGACTCAGCAGGGGTCCATGGTTTCCCGTCGTAGACTCGTTTGCAGGATTGAGGTTTTTAAAGCCTTTACAGTTCTGCGAACAGAGCTTCCTGAATCCTACCGGCTGCGCCAATTTTTGTTGTGTACTCGGGGTGAACAACTCACTGCTTGTGACCAAACAACACTTTATCTTTAACGCTATTTATTACATAGGTCAACTTTAGTTACAGAGCTTACACTTTAATCCTTTTAATTTTAACAATATTGGCTATTAGTTTATATTACAGGTACAAAACATGCACTTGATTACTTTTTATTTTAGCACTATTTATTGAATAATTTTAATTGCACTTACAAAACGTGCACTTAATTACTTTTTATTTTAACACTATTTATTGAATAATTTTAATTGTACTTACAAAACGTGCACTTAATTACTTTTTATTTTAACACTATTTATTGAATAAATTTAACTTTAGCTTTCAAAACATTCACGTAATTACTTTTGATTTTAACACTATTTATTGAATAATTGTAATTTTAGCTTTCCTTCTACAATTTCGCGTCTTTACCTATCCGCCAGACTCTTTTGAAAAAATTCACGACCTAATTACTTCACGGTTAGGACCAGACTCATCACCTAAAAATCATTCATACTTAGGTGTAATTAGTACACCTACATGAAAGAAAGCTTTAAGCTTTTCTTTCATTAGATCTTCTGCCTCTCTTACACAGGCAGAAGACGATGTAGGGAGAGGTTATGATCGTATTCCATGTTCAATTTGTACCTTACCCATGTATATCGGGGCGAGGTACGGTACATGGTACCTGAAATGTTTTGTCAGCGCTTTCCATGTGAACGAATTATTTCCGTTCTTGCGCTTTATCGGGAGTATGCTTATGTAGCATTTTACGTGCTACGAAGGTTCGTATAGTAATTAAGTGTAATTTAATATTTTGTTTGTTACACTTGAATTTTTATGCTGGCTCAACCGAATGCATATCGATTCGAGTTTATGGCTTATCGTGTTGAATAAGCTGAATCCGATATGCGGCATAGTCTTGTTCTAGTAATTGACTTCCCGTTGTATATCGGATTAGGATTTTTACGACTTATGTTTATAAGTGAAATCCGATATACAACATTGGGTAAGTTTCGGTCAGATTTCGGGACTGCAACAAGCTGGATTTGGAATCGTCTATGATACCAAGGACAGCAGGCCCCCGACCTGTATTGTATACAACAAAGCGAAAATTAACTGTTTGCCGTCCACAGACTTATTTACAAGAGGCGTGACGGCTGCCAGAGTGGAGGTATGTGCGGGGGGACGCAGATGCTGGGTGTTAATCTGCTCTGCGTACTTCCCATACGACTCCACTGAACCACCACCGACGGGAGAATTCAAGGCTCAAGCTCATCGAGTCCACAAACGTGGTGCACGTGATAATTGGATGTGACGCGAACGCACACCACATCAACTGGGGGAGCAGCGGCAGCAATAGAAGAGGTTACTACCTTATCAATTATTTGCTAACTACTAACGTAATTGTACCAAACTGTGGATCTGACCCTACCATTCACAATGGCCGTCGGTAGCAGCTACTTACCAGAATTGGTAAGTGACTGGAGAGTATCTGAAGAGCCATCATGCTTCGACCACAAGCACATTCTCCTCACAGTTGGAGAATGTGTCAATGAAGTAGACGAACCCTAGGAACACCAACTGGGTTACCTATAAAGAGGAACTGGGTGGTAGATTATATGGGTTCATGGACTGGATGTCGAAGATGTCGAACTTGTGGCGGACCTAGTGAACAACGACATACAGACGGCCTTCAGGGGACACTGTCCGGTGTCAGTAAGGTCACATAACAGGAACGTCTCTTGGTGGACGTGGGAACTCGCGAGACTAAGGGCTGCTACCAGGAGGATGTTCAACAGGGCGAAAAGGGGCGGGTGCTGGTAAACATACAGACAATCCCTTACTGCCTACAACCGAGAACTGCGCTGTTCTAAAAGATCTAGCTGGCAAAAGTTCTGTCAAAACGTGGATGGCCCTCGCGATTCTGCGAGACTGCATAAAGCCCTTATGAAAACTACGTCGGGTGACCTGGGCACACTTCAGAAACCGGACGGGACACTCAAACCAGGAAAGAAACGCTAGAGATTCTGTTGCAGTTTCACATTCCTGGTTTGAGGGTGGAAGATCCGAGCGGGTCAAAAAGGCCCAGCCTAGCAAACCACCTAGCAGGCAGGGCGACCAAGGCAGACTGGAGCGTTGTCAGCTCGGTCTTTATTTATTTATAAAAAAGATTTGCCAAAGCTGGCTACTACAAATGTGATACATACGTATAACAACTTATACCTAAGATACAAATAATAATCAAAGTTCAACGATTTGCTTAAGTTGGGCTTTGAGCTGCAACCTGAAACGTCCGAACTCGATGTGGACCACAAAATCGTTTAATAGCCGGGACATAGAGGATATGGGCTCGTGCATACCATATAAGGTTCGGTGGCGAGGCACATGGAGGAAGTCACGATTCCGCAAGGTCCGGGCCGGGACGGAAATGCTCACGTCGTTGAGTAATTCGCCAGAATTGAGCGACCCCTGCAACAGATCATATAAAAAAACAATTTTGGTGACCTTGCATCTCTTTTCGAGTGTGTCAAGGGAAATCAGACTAAGTCTGGCAGGATAAGGAGGGAGGTAGCTAGGGTCGCGCCAGGGGAGGCCGCGAAGGGCGAACATAAGGAATCTACGTTGAACTGACTCGATTCGGTTAATGTGCACTGCGAAGTAAGGATCCCAGACCGGACTGGCGTATTCTAGGATAGGTCTGACGAAAGTGCAGTAGAGAAGCCTTCTCAAATAGGGATCGTCAAGCTCCCTAGACCATCTTTTTATAAAGCCAAGCGTGGAATTAGCTCTGCCAACCACGAAACTTACGTGGGCCTCGAAGGAGAGACGGGAGTTAAGAAACACCCCCAGGTCCTTGATCAAGTCAATCCTGCTCAAGGTGCAACCACCCATGGAGTAGTTGAAGGAAATAGAACGAATCCTACGCGAAAAAGACATAACGGTGCATTTGCTGGCATTCAGTGGAAGACGATTATTGGAGCACCAAATCTCGAAAATGCGCATATAGAAGCTCAGCAGTGCACAGTCATCGTCGCAGGAGACCGCGCGGAAGATTTTAGCATCATCAGCATAACACAGTATTCTGGACCTGGGCAGAAGTAACGAGACGTCATTGATGTAAATAATGAAGAGGAGCAGGCCAAGGATGCTACCCTGGGGCACACCAGAGGTGACCGAGATTTCGGTGGATAGGGCGCCACGTAACAGGACGCGTTGGCAACGGCCGGACAGGTAAGATGACAGCCACTCCACGAAGAGCGGCGGAAAACCGAACAGACTGAGCTTATGAACGAGAATGCCATGGTTAATTCTATCAAAGGCCTTGCTGAAGTAAGTGAATATGCAGTCGACCTGCATACCCGATTCGATCAGTGGCAAACAGTAATGCACGAATTCTAGCAGATTGGTGGTGGTTGACTTACCCTTCATCAAGCCGTGCTGAAAAAAACCCAGGAAGGGTTTACAATGAAAGCGAAGCACATCACTAATCAGGGTTTCAAAGGCCTTAGCAATGTGTGACAAGTTGGCGATTATCTCCCTTCTTGTGAAGAGGGATTATCACGGAATCTTTCCAGAGCTTCGGGGAACGACCACAGCGCAGGGACAGGTTAAACAGACGACAGAGGACAAATAAATAAGAATTAATCCTTCTAACTCAGAAGGCGCACTTCATAGGCAGAAGCCTAGAATCATTTGACCTATTCGTCCCATATAACAATATATGGAGGCGAATGAGGCTCCCACACCCATGCAAATAATATTAGTAATCAAATTAACACCCGAATAAAATACGCCACACATAATAATATGAGGTGCATAGTCAACAGAGATCATTAAAGTAAATCCCAGTCAAGTCAAAAAGAGGATACATATACACGGGTCAACATGCATAACAAACAAAAACGAGAAATCAAAACAAAAAGGAGTGCGAGCAAAACACTAAAATTATAAATTGTAGATACTCCTTTTAAGTGTCACTTTGTCCACACTAGTATCAAAAACGTCTCCAATATCATTAGCAGACCTACACATTCGATTAATAGGCTCGAACATGCCGTAATTAGTGCGAGAAACAGCAATCTGAAAAACTGATCGATTACGCAGGGAATAGGAAAGTTCTCTAGGCAAAACTTTGGAAGCAAGCACAACACTGTCTATCTTTCCCTGTAGAAGCTGATGCAAAAATATCAAATCTGCAACCCAACGACGCCTCTCAAGTGTAACAAGCTGCAGTAACCCTGAACGCTCCTCATAAGGTGGTAGAATAAGAGGGTCATTCCAAGGCAAACAACGCAGGGCCGATCGCACAAATCTACGGTGGACGGACTCGATACGTTTAATGTGGGATCCGTAGAACGGAGACCAAACCTGACTAGCATATTCAAGCAGGGGTCTAACCAGGGACGTATAAAGATGGAGTCTTATTTGAGGGCTTGGAAATTCCTTGGACCATCGAAAAATAAATCCCAGCATAGAGTTTGCCCTAGCAAACGACGGTATTAATATGGGAGATGAAGTTCAATTTAACATCAAGATACACTCCCACGTCCCTGACCCCTTCCACCCGCCTTATAACAGTACCTTCAAACATCTTCTGAAAAGTACTGAAGCTGGAAGACCTCGAGAAGGACATAACCTGACATTTCTCAATGTTCAACTTGAGATTGTTGTTGCGGCACCACTTATAAAAAATGTGCAACTCTGATTGCAAAATCTTACAATCAGCATTTGATTGGGAGAAAGATCTTAATATCGTCAGCATTAATTACATTTTACATCTTTGAAGCAAATAGGAGATATCATCTATAGATATGATGAATAACAATGGACCCAGATGACTGCCCTGGGGAACACCAGAATGAGCCACAAAATCATAAGAGAGTGCGCCACGAAAGCGTACCCTATAAGTCCTGTTAGATAAATACGACTTAATCCAAACAATAAGCGAGGGCGGGAAACCCAACTTAGCCAATTTAAAAGCAATGATAGAGTGGGACAGCTTATCAAAGGCCTTACTGAAATCAGTGTAAATACAGTCAGTTTGGTAACCATCTGTGAAACCACCCACAGTGCAGGAAACAAACTCAACCAAGTTTGAAACGGTGGACCTCCCCTGGAGAAAACCATGCTGCCGGGTGGAGATTAAGCCTTTACACACGTCGGATAATTGGGATTGAATTAACAGTTCAAAGAGCTTAGGAATACAGGACAACTTAGCAATTGGCCTGTAGTTGGAAATGTTTCTTCTATTTCCACTCTTGAAAATAGGAATTAAAAAGGAAATCTTCCAAAGTGCTGGGAAATGGCCCTGCGAGAGAGACTTCCTAAATAAAAAGAGCAAAGGCCCCAATAACACCGAAGAACATTTCTTGATGACTGCAGCAGGAACCCCATCAGGACCAGCAGAAAAGTCAGTAGGAAGTGCAGTAATATGCTTCAACAAGATCTCCTCCGTGATAGATGGAACTGACACTATAGGTGAAACTAATGGGACAAACCTCCCAAAAGCCTCATACAAAACGTCGTAGAAACCTGATACGTTACTGTCAATATCGTCACCAGACAAGCCGCTTTGGAAGTCCAACTCATCAAGATAATCATTCAAAGCCTCAAAATCGGCCGCTCTAAAGTTAAAACGATATTGGCTATCGAGGTCATCGACAGGCATGTCCGACAGACAATGAAAAGCAACAAGCAGTACGGGATGATACCCGTCAAGATTTGACAAGGCAAACAGGCTGGGTTCAACAAATATGAGCGTGGAGTTTGTAGAGAACACCAAATCAAGTTGTCTTCCCATATTATTACTCACATTGCTCATTTGGCAAAGCCCCAAGCTAGCCAAGGTGTCAAGGAATAACGATTGTCCTTCTGTGAAGTCATGGGGAAGAAAGCTATCGTCATCATCATCCGCTACCCATCGCACATTGGGTAAGTTGAAGTCCCCTACAAGAATAACTTCATCCTTAGAACCCAATCGGTCATAGATGAAGTTAAAATGCCTAATGAGAATATCATACAGACTCAGACCACTACTATCAACGACATTAAACGCATCAGGAGGTATATAACAACAAATCAAGAAGAGGCTTCTCGAATCCAATGAAATTTTCACTGAAACTTGTTCCAGCTCCAGTTGGTCAGAAAATGAGGGAGTGTCTAGATGATCAGCATTAAGAAAATTCCTGCAAGCTATGAGAACACCCCCACCACGTGCGGACGAGGCAGCATGACTATCCCTACGGAAAACCTGATAAGAGCCATTAAATAGTTCCGCGTCCGAAATACCCCGGTGCAACCACGTCTCAGACAGGGCTATCACATCGAAATCGCAGTTAGTAGACGAAAAATAAAAATTATTTGTTTTGGTCCTCAGTCCTCTCACATTCTGGTAGTACAGAGAGAGCTTGTCCCGTTTTTTGAACTAGGAGACTGAGCCGCTACTGACCTAGTGCGGCGGCGAGAATTGGGCACGAAGACCTTACAAAAAACATCCCGGGGCCAGTAATTATCACTGAGCAGAGTTTCAGCCACCAGAGACGGAGCCGACAACAAGAAAGATGCGTAGGGCTTTGTCTGCCCACTTATTTTCCTACAGGACACGTCCGACGAGTCAACACTCCTAAACCGAAGGAAACGCAATATCATGTCACAGGAGATTCCAGGCGTTAGACGCGATATAAAAACAAACCTTGAACGGGGAACGGCGGAGAGTACTACATCATCAACACCAGACAGGCCAATGTTCGAGGGCATGACGGATGGAATCACCTCATTACTACCGCCCAAATCCATCTCACAAACTCCATTATTGTCACTGGACGTGCGAGTAGCGACAACCGGACCTGGAAGACCAGAGTCACGGAGCACCCTACACGACGCCGACGCCTTACCCTAGGTTTAGGTTTCGAATTCAAGTCCCTCACCGTCTCGGGTGAGGTGTCTGTAACCGCATCACTGTCTTTATCCTCCGTCAGAGTTACAGGCTGAACTTCGGCACAGGGCGCAACAGAGGGTGACGGCATGTTAACAGCATCAAAGCGCGAAGACAGGGTTTTAAAGTCTGAAGCCACAGAGCCCAGCAGCTCAGAGTTGGCAGAGAAAGCCGCAGACCAGACACCAAGGTCGCTCTTCACCTGCTTGACGCCACGACGGATATCCTCAACTATGGGGATGACAGGAGGAAGCAGATTATTGTCGAATCCTGAGTACGTAGACTGAATGTCCTCGAGCGAGCCGGAAATTACAAGAATGCGGGAGGACATCTCGTGCGACCTCTCCAAGAGGACGCGAGAGTTGGACTCGACCCTGTCAACGACACCCGACAGCCTGTCCATCTTGGCGGTATGCGACCCAGTGTCGTCCTACAGAACTTGTATATCGGCCCAACGAGCCGAGAAAGAGGCGACCATGTCCCCGACAAAAGCAAGATCGCTGGAAAGCGCCTCCACCATGCTCCTAACAAGCCTCAATACGTGGCAAGGCTTAATTTCTGAGCACTGCAGACACGTCGAGGTGCTGGAGGATCTCGAACCGCGCCTCAGACAACTGACATGAAACAGATGGCCACAGACGCCATCACATGTAATCCCATCTCGGGAAATCACCTTTTCACAAACGCCACAGAAGGCCATAACAAAGTAGTGGGCGAAATCAAGGGAAAAAATAAAAAATTAATAAATAAATAAATATATAAATTAATAAGAAAGAAAAAAAAACGAAACGGAGTAAGGGAGACAAAGAACAAAATAAAAAATAAATAAAAACAAAGATGAAAAGAATTAAGACAATAAAAACAATGGGAAAGAACTAAAAATCCCTGGAATAAAACTAGCGAAAACCAAACCAAAACGCACAGAACCACACAAAGAACCTCAAAAAATCGAGCAAAAAGACAGCTATCGAAGCGGAAAGAAAGTTATCAAAGCGGAAAGAGGGACAGAAGTAAAAACAAAATACGGAATTAACAAAAAATAAAAATAGAAGTGAATCAAAATAAGGAGGAAAAAAAACAAAACAAAATTAAATGGAAATTATCAATATACCGAAACCAATCAGTGCAGCAGCACCAAATTCTGAACGACAGAAAAACGTAAGTGTCCAACAATAATATCACCCAGTGTAACCTACAAGATGTGAACAAAACTAGCTGCGTCGCTTAGAATTGATGAACTTCCAAAACTGTCTGGGATTATTGAGCAAATTGGATCTCGAATTAGACAGAAATCTACTGTATGACGCCTGTAGATCAGAGGAGAATCGCAGGTGTAGGTCATAATAAACCAGGTAGTCCTCATCGCGCCTAGAGGAGCAAAACTTTTACCAGGCTTTACACTTTAGATTTTTAAGGTGTCTCAATTGGCCATCGATCCAGGGTTGCGATGAACTGGAGGAGGAAGGAGAGGAAAACGAGATCGGAACACACTGTGTGAAGCAGGTATAAAGAGCGTTGTAAAAAGAATGGACGGCCTGGTCAATATCCGCCTCGGTTAGGACAGCAGCTCAGTCATAGTCCGAAAGCCAATCATTGATAATAGAGAAATCGGCAGATCTGAAGTTGAAGCAGCAGCCGTGCAAAGTGGAGGAGAAGTTCTCGACTGCATCCAAACAGAAGAGGACCTGAAGAGCAGGATGGTGACAAGATTCTGGGTCCAGAGGGGTTCGGCACCGCTGCACCAATGAGCCGTCCGGGTCGGTGAGAAAAAACCCGCGGGGGGATGAGAAGGAACTAAATCCTGAGGAAAAGCGGCATTACCGCCGCGACGCTTGCGCCTGCGGGATGCCCGGGAATTAAGAGCGGGCTGGCGTTCGGCACGCCTTTGTATGCGCGGGGAGCAGTTGACAGGGTGAGCAGGGTCAGGCATCTGGCCGTCGGAAACAGCTTCGTAGAGCTCAGGGACAACAGGTGGAGAAGATGCCCCCACAGTCAATGGAGACGTATGCTGAGAACCAATAGATGACGCGTTGGAGGGGGCGGGGGTGGGAGGGGTCAAGAACCACGTGGATAAGGCATTAAGGTCAGATACAATGGAACCCAGCAGCTCGGAGTTGGCAGAAACGACTGAGGACCAAGCACCGAGATCACACTTCATCTGCTTGACTCCGCGACGAATATCGTCGAATATGGGGGTGACAGAAGAAGGGCCCGCAAGAGGAGTTGGGCAGGGGCCGAGGCTTGCGATCGCTGTGTGCACATCGTCCAGGGAACCCGACATTAATGTGATGCGAGAGGAAATCTCATGCGACTTAGATACGATGGTATCAACAGATCCCATCAATTTGTCCACCCTGGCCATCAGAGAGACAGCATCGTCCGACAAAAGTTCGAGATTACCCCAACGACTCGAGAAGTAGCTTACCTTGTCGACGACGAGCGACAAGTCGCCAGAAAGCGTCTCCATTATGCTCCTTACAAGTCTCAACACGTGGCACGGTTTGATATCCGAGCATTCACCACATGTCGAGGGGCGCGAGGATCGCGTTGCACGCTTCAAGCAATCCTGATGAAATGTCAAGCCACATACACACCATCGCAAGCAACAGCGCCAAAGACTATTTCTCCCGAACAGGAACCACAGTCAACCATAATGGACGATATAGAAGAGAAAACAAGCAGAAACCAACAAGCGAACAGACGAGGAAGGAAGACGAATAAAATAAATAAATAAATAAAAGACCAGAAAACCTAGAAATAAATTAAAGAAATAGACTGAGAAGAGAGAAATAAAAGTGCGCAAATGAAAAGGAGAAGCAGAAATCAATAAGCGAACAGCCGGAAGGAAGACGAATAAAATAAACAAATAAATAAAAGACCAAAAAACCTAGAAATAAATAAAAGAAATCGCAAATGAAAAGGAGAAGCAGAAATCAATAAGCGAACGAACAGATAAACAGAACAGAAGACGAATAAAACAGATAAATAAATAAAAGACAAGAAAACCGGAAGGAAGACGAATAAAATAAATAAATAAATAAATAAAAGACCAGAAAATCTGGAAATAAATTAAAGAAATAGATAGAGACGAGAGAAACAAAAGAACGCAAATGAAAAGGAGAAGCTGAAATCAATAAGTGAACAGCCGGAAGGAAGACGGATAAAATAGATAAATAAATAAAAGAAAAGGAAACCGGAAGGAAGACGAATAAAATAAATAAATAAATAAAAGACAAGAAAACGGGAAGGAAGAAAATAAATAAATAAATATATAAATAAATAAAAGACAAGAAAACCGGAAGGAAGACGAATAAAGTAAATAAATAAATAAATAAAAGACCAGAAGACCAAAAACCTAGAAATAAAGTAATGAAATGGACCGAGACGAGAGCAACAAAAGAGCGCAAATGAAATGAAGAGGAGCCAGCAGAAATCGATAAAAGACAGAACAATGGATAATATAGAAAAGAAAAATAGGCAGAAACCAACAAGCGAACAACCGGAAAGAAGACGAACAAAATAAATAAAAGACAAGAAAACCAATAAATAAATTATTGAAATGGAGACGAGAGCAACAAAAGAACGCAGATGAAGAGTGAGACAAACCAGCCAGGAAAATGGGATCAGCAGAGTGCGATACAAAACCGAACGTAGCGGGACAGGAACCAAAAAACAAGCTGAAAGTAATGAAGGAAAACACTGCGCGACGACATAGAATGGAAATCAAAAAGCAAATAATCAGTGGGAACCAAGATAAAAACAAAAAGTAAACGATCAGCAATAGGCACAATAAAAATTATAAATAAATAAACCAGAACCGTACCACACACAGAAGATCTCTGACTGTTGTTGTTAGTTAGAAAACAAAAGTAAACAGGAAGCGGCGAAAAACATACCCGGAAATAAATTGGATGAATATATATATGTATGTGCAAACAAAGGGCAAAGCAGAGATCACAAAATTAATATATCACTGCATAAATCGGATCTACTAAGATATAGCAAACAGAAAATCAACGATCAAAATTAGCTGCACGAAAATATAGACATAACATAAATCATAGTAGGACAAAAATAAATGATAAAGTTCCATAAAATTATAAAATTATACGCACAGAATTCAAAATAGAATGTGCACACAGCTGATCCACAGTAGCAAAACGACACGGTAAATAAAAGCAAAAGCAGTGAGAACAAAACGCATATGTATGAAAACAAAATAAAATAGCAATTCACGGTTAAGTATGTAAGCTTAAAAAACAAAAATACAAAAAAATACCAAAAATCGGCAACAGGTCGGACGGTTACAAAGGCACAAACACAAAAACGGATTGCAAGGTTATATGGGGCAAGCAGCAACGGCTAATAAAACAAAACTGGGCGAGAATAAAAGTAAAGGGGATGAACTGGAAATCACTGAAATATGACAATAAAACTCAGACAAAAATGCACAGAGCTACACAGGGAATTCAAAAAATCCAGAAAAAGTTTCACAGCAACAAAAGTTCACGACCCCAATACTGTAAGCTGAATTTACAGCAACTAAAACAGTAAGTGCCCGAAAGCACTACCGAATCACCACAGAAATCGGAAAAAAACAAAAATGTCAAAACAAATAACTATTAATTGAACGTAGCTATAACAGCGGAGACGAGTAATAAAATAAATAGACAACAAACTAGGAACACCGATTAAAATTAAGTAAACAACAAAAACCACAAAAACTCAAAGAAAACAAAAACACGTCTGGACGGCACGACAGTCGATCACAAAGCAAGGCCGTGTAGATTACACACTTGCTAAGGCATACAGGCCTATTAGTCTAATATCGTTCATGTTAAAGAATATGGAAAAAGTCACTGATCGGGCGATCAGGGAGAGTTACCTTCTACACTCACTTCACGCCCGGCAGCACGCCTACCAAACCGGAAAATTCAATACAACGGCACTCCATGGCTTAGTACTCAAGCTGGAGGAAGCGGTTAATAGAAAGGGAACTGCGATTGCAGCCTTCTTTGATATAGAAAGCGGTTTTGATAATTTGATGTGATATCACGGGCCCTAAGAAGGAGAGGCCTTGGAACGACCTTCTGTCGATGGATAGATGTGTTGCTCGAGATCTTACCATAAGTCCCCTCGATAGGACGATCAGGGGCTGCGTCACAAGAGCATGTCCGCAGGGAACAACATCACAAAACAACTCCAGGGGGCACTAGACGTAGGTGCAACCTGGTGCAATGAGGTTGACCTCAAAGTCAACCCCGACAAGACGGTCGTCGTTCCGTTCTGTTCACTAGTCAAGCAGGAACACGAAGGTCAGATTTCGGGACGGCGATAAGCTGGATTTGGCCTTACTGGTCAACCTGCTGAGTCAATTATGCCTGTCATAGATGGCATTCGGCGCGGTGTCCGGCACGTCAAGCAGGATCTAGATTCGTGCTCTACAGCCATTGAAAGGAACTTCGAACTCATTGGCTTCCCTCTGATATCAGGAGTTTAACTTCGAAAGGCTCTCTTTGGTTTAGATTCTGCTTCTTCAGGAACTACATCTCCGAATAGAAACTGCCCCACTTTCCGGGATTCAACAACTGCAGCTCCACCTCGATCAACCGAGAAACTGGTTTCTACAAACCCAAATTCCTCCTTGGCGCAGCCTGCTCCAGATGTTGATGCTACTGTTGATTTGGTCGAGCC
This sequence comes from Leptarthrus brevirostris, assembly GCA_964036015.1. Lineage (NCBI taxonomy): Eukaryota > Metazoa > Arthropoda > Insecta > Diptera > Asilidae > Leptarthrus > Leptarthrus brevirostris. The sequence continues at coordinate 84,027,139 of OZ038375.1, read as the reverse complement.
CGATATGGCGACGGGTGCTGGTGTTGTCATCAATGTTTCTCCACCGTGTCACCAGGACTGTATCGGAATGGGAACAGAGTCTTAAAAGAAGGCATTTATTGATATTTGAAACATAGTGTAACATGCACTGTAGTCTGGCATAGGCTACGTGATGAAAACGGATTCAAGTTGTACAATGTGCATGTCCCGAATTTCGGAAACCAGAAAAATGTCAGATGCCGTATAAAGTCAAGGCCGACTAGATCCTGTGGTGACTTAGTGTGGTGAAAATGAATAACGGAAATTGCTAGAACTAAATTGCTGAACTTTCTAGAATAAAGCTAAGTAGTATAAATAGGGCTGAGTAGCAGCCTAGTGAGTCAGTTGTATTTTAACCAGTGAAGTGATAAGTGTTAAATAAGTAAAGTGAAACGTTATATTGTGAAGAAATATTGTCAAGAAAATTGTGCAACGAACTAATTAAGTGAAGTGAATAAAATTGTGAACTTTCATGATTGAAAATAATTGTCTTAATTATTCCGTCGAGCCCGAAGAGCCCCATTTACGTAACAATAGGATGTTTTTGTACATTGAACCTGAGGTTTGACATACACTGAATGTGACATATACTCACTCCAAAATTCTAAATTTCGTAGTTTAGAATTTTTGGAAATGCTCAAATTCTGGCATTTGTTGAGTATCTCCTAATTCTTCTTCCCAAAGCTTAAACGTTGTGAAGGGCAATTTTTGAAAAAGTAAATAGACCAATATTGTGCTTCAGGTTGTCACGTCGATATCTAACGTCCTTAACTTTAGTATACATTCCTCCGTAGTATCTACAAAAGATTTGATGGTTTTACTGCTTTCTGTTGCTAATTTTGGCTGATTTGTGAGTAATTTCAATGGTGTGTTGACGAGTAATCTCCTATTTTCATATCTTTTTTAAGCTTTTCCCAAGCTGGAATATAGTCTTGCCGGGTGATGGGAACATGCCTCAATAATCGCTCAGCTTCTCCTTTTGAGCATCCTTTCAAGTGATGAAGTTTTTGCACCTCTGACAATTGCGGACGATTATGTATCAATGAGAAATGATGAATTGATCGCCAAGATGCATACTCTCCATCAAACTTGGGTAGATTTATTCGCGTGTGTTATTGTGTTTACCAACTACACTCCAGCATCGTAAGTGGTGGACCAACACTAATAACACAGAAAGGTCGGAATACCAACATCATTTTCAGATGAAAAAATTGCACTTCAAGATGCTTAACCGCTCATTTCTTCCCCCCAACTCCCATCGACCCAATTACGGAACCAGTCCACGTTTTTCTGTAGTATTTTCGGTTCGTGCGTTTTATGCTTGTCTCATCAAGGCGACCATACTCCATTCCTTCTTACGGAAGAGCGGACAGACGCTGGCATTCTCCATTGACGAATGGTCTATGAAAGCACAGAAGGAGCAGCAGATGAGACTCTTCTTTAGCATCACCTCTGTGCTGTTTAAGGCAGTAGCTGGGGCAGCGAAAGAGGAGGACAACGTCGCACCAAAACAACCAGATGAAGGTAGTCCAATCAAACCTACAACACATTAGGGCTGCCTTCACAGTTCTCTGTAGGCTGCTTGCCACTCAAGCTGCAGATCTGGCCCTCATCTAGGAACCTTGGGTAAGTTTCGGTCAGATTTCGGGACTGCGACAAGCTGGATTTGGAATCGTCTATGATACCAAGAGCAACAGGCCCCGGACCTGTATCGTATACAACCAAGCGAAAATTAACTGTTTCCCGTCCACAGACTTATTAAGAAGAGGCCTGACAGCTGCCAGAGTTGAGGTTTGAGCGGGACGACACGAACCACCACCGACGGGAGAACTCAGGGAGCTCGTCGAGTCGACAAACGTGGCGCAGATTCTAATTGGATGCGACGCGAACGCACACCACATCAACTGGGTGAGCAGCGGCAGCAATAGAAGAGGTTACTACCTTATCAATTATTTGCTAACTACTAACCTAGTTGTACTAAACCGTGGATCTGACCCTACCTCTGACAATGGCCGTCGGTAGCAGCAACTTATCAGAACTGGCAAGTGACTGGAGAGTGTCTGAAGAGCCATCATGCTCCGACCACAAGCACATTCTCTTCACAGTTGGAGAATGTGTCAATAAAGTAGACGAACCCTTGGAACACCAAGTGGGTTACCTATAAAGAGGAACTGGGTGGTAGATTTTATTGGTTCATGGGCTCGATGTCGAACTTGTGGCGGACCTATTAAACGACGACTTACAGACGGTCTTCAGGGGAAACTTTCCGGTGTCAGTAAGGTCCCATAACTGGAACGTTCCTTGGTGGACGTGGGAACTCGCGAGATAAAGGGCTGCTACCAGGAGGATAATCAACAGGGCAAAAAGGGGCGGCTGCTGTGAGGCATACTATCTCTAACTGGGAAACATACTAATCCCTAACTGCCTACAACCGAGAACTTCGTCGTTCCAAAAGATCTAGCTGGCAAAAGTTCTGTCAAAACGTGGATGGCGCTCGCAATTTTGCGAGACTGCATAAAGCCCTTATGAAAACTACGTCGGGTGACCTGGGCACACTCCAGAAACCGGACGGGACACTCAAACCAGGAAAGAAACGCTAGAGATTCTGTTGCAGTCCCACATTCCTGGTTTGAGGGTGGTAGATCCGAGCGGCTCAGAAAGGCTAATCTCAGCAAACCACCTAGCAGGGAATGCGACCAAGTCAGACTGGAGGGTTGCGAGCTCGGTCTTTACATGCAAAGCCAGTAAGGATGCTTGAACCATTTAAGTCCCATGGCACGGATGATGTGTACCCGGTGCTCCTACAGGAAGCTGTGATGTTGTTGCGCCAGTGCTGTGCAGAATATACAGGGCGTCCCTTGCACTAGGATATATACCCTCTATCTGGAAGCCTGTGAAGATAGCCTTTATCCCAAAGCAAGGCCGTGTAGATTACACACTTGCTAAGGCATTTTTTTTTGCGTGAGGGGTGAAAATCTTCCAAAGACACCAGGAGACCCGATTATCTCTGGTAGTGTGAGATTTTTACTCACTAAAAACACCCCTCTAGGGATTTGCCGAAACAGACCACTTTATCCGGGTCCCTTTTTGTCCCTACCCCCTGTGATCTCAGCGAGAGAGATCTGGGCTAATCCAGTTTTCTTCCCTCACCTCGATTCCTCGGGTCAGCGAAGCATTTGCTTATAGGACATCTCTGCTATTCTTCCTTCTTCCATCCAGTGGTGTCCCATCAGCTTCCTTCTTCTACTTGCCAGTACAGGGCACTGGCACACTATGTGTGCCGCCGTCTCCTACTCCTCCAGGCACAGCCGGCAGATATCATCCTCGAGAATGTACATCCTCTTTAGATGACACCTGAAGTTACGATGTCCTGTTAGTGGTGCCGTCAGCCATCTCAAGGTCCTACGGTCCATATCCAGGACCTCCCTCTGTTCAGCACTTCTGGTCGCTACAATTGCCGTCTTAGCCTGTCTGAGCGTGTCCACGACATTCCACCGTGTGCTCCCTCGTGGCCCACTTTCCTAACAGGCCCTCCGCCGTACCCCTGCCGAGCGCAGTGAACGGCTCCGGACCTTGGAAACTAGAAGCAGCCCCTAGCTTTGCCAGCACGTCTGCCTTTTCGTTACCTTTGATCCCGACGTGTCCTCGGACCCACGCCAGTGTCAACTCATTTGATTTGGCACACGCGTTTAGTGTGCGGACACACTCCAGCGACAGAGCTGTGTTGAACTCTGTACCATCCATACACCTGATCACCGCCTGATTATCGAGTGCCACCATTATCTGCTTATTTCTCACTCGACTCTCTAGTATACGATCAAGTGCATAGATCGTAGCCAGCATCTCTGCCCAGGCAAAGATGGGTGTTCAGGTTCAGGTCATCACTGAAGATACCTGCGCCCGCTCTCCCCTCAATTCTGGATCCATCCGTGAATATTGTAACGTCGGTTATACGGCTTTCAGGGAGGGACCCATCCCGTATAAGCGTTTAGTGGTGCCTATCAATTACCCTTACTTTGCTTATACCATCAACAGGCATTTCCAATTCCGGTATCTCATCTTTGACAAGTTCCAGTATTTTCCTATGCCCTCGGTTATCACGAGATCTGCACCAGTTTGCTCCCCGCTCCATGCGAAGAGCCGCTGAAGCAGCAGTTCTCTTCACATATATATCTAAAGGTAGCAAACCCAGTATCATCTCTAACGCCATTGTCGGCGTTGTTCGAAAGGCCCCTGTTATCGTCACACACGCTAACCTCTGGACCTTGCTCAATTGCCTCTTTACTGTGGGCTTAGAAGCGCTTGGCCACCATACCACAGAGGCATAGGATATAATCGGTCTCACCATCATAGTGTAGATCCAGTATGCGGCCTTTGGCGAGATACCCCACCTCCGCCCACATACCCTCCCACATTGATGTAGAGCCCTGTTCGCTCTTTGGATTTTCTCCTCAACATGTCTTTGCCATTTGAGTCTTGAATCTAGGAATACCCCCAGATACTTGATCGAGCCATAGACCGTGAGTTCTTCCCCAAAGAGTTCAATTGGTCTAAAGTTTAGATTCTTCCTTTTCCTAGTGAAAACATTTAGATCAGACTTCTTTGCATTTATGAAGAGTCCCTGTTCCACACACCATTGCTCCACCACCCTCGTACCTCTTCTTATTGTGTCTGCTACGGCGCGTACGTATTTGCCCCTTGCCATAATCGCTATGTTGTCAGCATACCCAACATTATGTATGCCTTCCTCCTCAAGTCTGCGAAGTAATGAGTCAACGGTAATGTTCCACAGAATGGGGGATATTACTCCCCCCTGTGGACAACCTCTGTCCACCCTCCCTCGCAGTCTCGATTCACCGCTCTGGATGTTAACTGCTCTTGTCTTTAACATGTTGCCAATCCATCTCCTAACAGTAGAATTGGTTCCACGTTCAGCAAGAGCATCCTCCAGCCTTCCGAAGTCTATCTTGTCTAAGGCTCCTTCAATGTCCATTATTGCGGCCATTGCTATGCCTTTGCTATTAATCTCTTCTTCTGCTACTCGCACCAGCTGATGGAGTGCCGTTTCGGTAGATCTCCCAGGACAATAGGCGTGCTGGTTCCTACTTAGTGGATAACTAGTGAGTGAAGTCCATAGGACATATCCTATTGCAAGGCAGGTTGTGTATATACCCTTAAGTATTGGTGCTAAAATCTCACTGCCCCACTGAAGCAGGGCTGGGAATATACCATCTAAGTCTGCTATCTTGAATGGTTCAAACGATCTAATAGATCGTCTTACCCCTTCAAGCGTCACGATCCTTTCCGCCTCAGAGCGATCCGAGGCATTCGCTCCTTGCTTCCTCATATGCCACGGCCTGTCCGATTTGTAGCTTCCCGGAAAGTGAGTTTTCAGCAAAATTTCGTTTGTTTCGTCCCCGGTCTCTGACATCTTACGCGTTCTGTCCCGAACCAGTGCCAGCCTGGAGACCGGGTCAGCTGAGACCATATTCTGAAGTCGGCAGACTTCAGATATGTTTCTCGTGTTCGAGCAGAAGTCTCTCCACGATTCTCTCTTCTTCCTACGCAGAGCTTTCTTCAACTCTTTCTTTAAGGATTTGTATCTGCCCCAGGCTTCCGAATCCTGAGTCCTTATGGCTCGGTTGAAAGCCTTCCTGCACACCTTCTTCCGTGCTTCCAGTTCCCTGCCCCACCAAGGGGTTGGGACCTGGTCCACTACTTCAGTTGGAGTACAGGATTTGCGATACGCCTCCATTACAGCCTTTTGTAGAGTGTACAACTGTCTCTCTACATGCAGTGTGTTTTTGGGTACTCTGGGCGTCCACGCTATCAGTTTCTCCCTTAACACCTCCATATATTTCTGGCTATTGGTGTTTTTAGGTAACCTGATCAGCCTCCTACTCTGCCTCTTGTGTACCCCGTATCGAATGTCAAAGGTTATGGCTCTATGATCTAACAGCGTCATCACATCTGCCATTCTCCAGTTGAGCACTCTATCGAACAACTTAGTATTGCTAAAGGTGACGTCAATAACCTCCTTACGCCTTCCATCCACGAAGGTTGGTTCTGTCCCCCTGTTTAGAATTGCCAAGTTGTTGCTTACCGCGAATTCTAGCAAATCTTAGCCTCTCTGGTTGTCGTCTGTACTGCTCCACACTGTATTGTGGGCGTTCGCATCGCAACCTAACAGTAGTCCCACATTTCTATCCTTGCAATGTTCCACCAGAGCCTCCACCTCCCTACCCGGGGGTAAAGTCGGCGAATCATATGGTAGATAGCCCGAGGCTTTCGACCCACGCACCTGCCCCGGACCCCATACGGACCACAGCAAGGTCCGGCGTGCTGAGTTGCGGTAGTAAAACCGCCTGAACTCCCCGCCTGAACTCCCCGCCTGACTAGAATGCAGGATCTTGTTCTGCTATCTGAATTTACGCAAAACAGATTAGCAATTCTTTCTTTGTCCAGTTTCTCTTCCACGAAACAACGACACAGCATATTTGATGCCGCCTTACTGTGATGCAGATTGAGTTGCCAAACTTTCAGGGTGTTTCCACCCACCTCCCTCGGTACGGGCCCACCTCCCTCCCTACTGGCGTCTCCCCTAATTATTTGGGTTGACTGCCAGTCGCCCTACCGACTGACGGTTTTTCCGTCTGACCTCTGTTGGCCGACTGAACTTTGACGAAGGCCTACTCCTGTCCGCAGTTGAGTTTCCCTCCTGCTTTGCTCATCAGCTCTACGTCTTCAGCCGGACACCATACCGTCATGGCGGTTCCGCCTTTGGCCGCTTCCCCATACCTCTCTCCTCGGGACACTTTCCATTTGGAGGTATTTCCGATGCAGGGGCTCTGTTTCCACAGCCTCTGTATAATGATGTCCGTGTCCTCAGGTTGCCCCGGAACAAAGATCATCACCCTCTTGATGTTTTTTAAAACGTCCACCCGTTCCACCTTCAGGTTCATTCCCTTCCATAAGTTGGACATTCCCCTGACGGTTTCACATAGCCATGCCTTGGAGTTCTGGTTTACACACCTTGGTGTGATTAACTTGCCAAGGCATACAGGCCTATTAGTCTAACATCGTTCATGTTAAAGACGATGGAAAAAGTCACTGACCGGGCGATCAGGGAGAGGTACCTTCTACACTCACTTCCCGCCCGGCAGCACGCCTACCAAACCGGAAAATTCACTACAACGGCACTGCATGACTTAGTACTCAAGCTGGAGGGAGCGGTTAATAGAAAGGGAACTGCTATTGCAGCCTTCTTGGATATAGAAAGCGGTTTTGATAATTTTATGTGATCTCTCGGGCCCTAAGAAGGAGAGGCCTTGGGACGACTTTCTGTCGATGGATAGATGTGTTGCTCGAGATCTTACCTTGAATCACCTCGATAGGACGATCAGGGGCTACGTCACAAGAGGATGTCTGCAGGGAACAACATCACAAAACAACTCCAGGGGGCACTAGACGTAGGTGCAACCTGGTGCAATGAGGTTGACCTCAAAGTCAACCCTGACAAGATGCTCGTCGTTCCGTTCACTAGGAAGAGCAATACGATGGTAAGATTTCGGGATTGCGACAAGCTGGATTTGGCCTTCCACCCGCCAACCTGCTGAGTCAATTGTGCCTGTCATAGATGACATTCGGCGCGGTGTCCGGCACGTTAAGCAGGATCTAGATTCGTGCTCTACAGCCATTGAAAGGAACTTTGAACTCATTGGCTCAGTTGCCTCTGATATCAAAAATTTAACTTCAAAAGGCTTTCTCTCGTTTAGATTCTGTTTATTCAGGAACTACATCTCCGAATAGAAACTGCCCCACTCTCCGGGATTCAACAACTACAGCTCTACCTCGATCAAACGAGAAACTGGTTTCTACAAACCCGCATTCCTCCTTGGCGCAGCCTGCTCCAGATGTTGATGCTACTGTTGGTTCGGTCGAGTCCGATATGGCGATGGGTGCTGGTGTTGTCATCAATGTTTCTCCACCTGAGGTTTGACGTTCGCCGAATGTGAAATATACTCACTCCAAAATTCTAAATCTCGTAGTTAAGAATTTTTTTAAATGCTCAAATTCTGGCATTTGTTGAGTATCTCCTAATAGTTCATCCCAAAGCTTAAACGTTGTGTAGGGCAATATCTAACGTCTTTAACTGTAGTATACATTCCTCCGTAGTATCTACAAATGATTTGATGATTTTACTGCTTTCTGTTGCTAATTTTGGCTGATTTGTGAGTAATTTTAATTGGGTGTTGACGAGTATTCTCCTATTTTCATATCTTTGTTTAAGCTTTTCCCAAGCTGGACTATGTCTTGCCGGGTGATAGGGACATGCCTCAATAATCACTCAGTTTCTCCTTTTAAGCATCCTTTCAAGTGATGAAGTTTTTGCACCTTTGACAATTGCGGACTATTATGTATCACTGAGAAATGATGAAATGATTGCCAAGATACGAACTCTCTATCAAACTTGGGTAGATTTATTCGCGGTAACTGTGTTTACCAACTACACTCCGACATCTTAAGTGGTGGACCAACACAAATAACACAGAAAGGTCGGAATACGAACATCATTTTCAGATGAAAAAATTGCACTTCAAGATGCTGAACCGCTCATTTCTTCCCCCAATCAATTACTCCCATCGACCCAATTACGGAACAAGTCCACGTTTTTCTGTAGTATTTTTGGTTCGTGTGTTTTGTGCTTGTCTTATCAAGGCGACCATACTCCATTCCTTCTTACGGAAGGGCGGACAGACGCTGGCGCTCTCCAATGACGAAGGGTCTATGAAAGCACTGAAGGAGCGGCAGATGAGACTCTTCTTTAGCATCACCTCTGTGCTGTTTAAGGCAGCCGCTTGGGGAGCGAAGGAGAAGCACAACGTCGCACCAAAACAACCAGATGAAGGTAGTCCAAGCAAACCTACAACACAGTAGGGCTGCCTCCGCAGTTCTCTGTAGGCTGCTTGCCACTCAAGCTGCAGATCTGGCCCTCATCCAGAAACCTTGGGTAAGTTTCGGTCAGATTTCGGGACTGCGACAAGCTGGATTTGGAATCGTCTATGATACCAAGAGCAACAGGCCCCGGATCTGTATTGTATACAAAAAAGCGAAAATTAACTGTTTCCGTCCACACACTTATTTACAAGAGGCCTGACAGCTGCCAGAGTGGAGGTATGTGCGGGATGACTCAGATGCTGGGTGCTAATCTGCTCTGCGTACTTTCCATACGACTCCACTGAACCACCACCGAACCACTGAACCCTAACTGCCTACAACCGAGAACTGCGCCGTTCCAGAAGATCTAGCTGGCATAAGTTCTGTCAAAACGTGGATGGCGCTCGCGATTCTGCGAAACTGCATAACGCCCTTATGAAAACTACGTCGGGTGACCTGGGCACACTCCAGAAATCGGACGGGACACTCAAACCAGGAAAGAAACGCTAGAGATTCTGTTGCAGTCCCACATTCATGGTTTGAGGGTGGTAGATCCGAGCGGCTCAGAAAGGCCCAGCTCAGCAAACCACCTAGCAGGGAGAGCGACCAAGGCAGACTGGAGGGTTGTCAGCTCAGTCTTTACATGCAAAGCCATTAAGGATGCTTGAACCATTAAAGTCCCCTGGCACGGATGATGTGTACCCGGTGCTCCTACAGGAGGCTGTGAGGCAGCAAACCACCTAGCAGGGAGAGCGACCAAGGCAGACTGGAGGGTTGTCAGCTCAGTCTTTACATGCAAAGCCATTAAGGATGCTTGAACCATTAAAGTCCCCTGGCACGGATGATGTGTACCCGGTGCTCCTACAGGAGGCTGTGATGTTGTTGCGCAAGTGCTGTGCAGAATATACAGGGCGTCACTAAGATACATACCCTCTATCTGGAGGCCTGGGAAGGTATCCTTTATCCCAAAGCAAGGCCGTGTAGATTACACACTTGCTAAGGCATACAGGCCTATTAGTCTAACATCGTTCATGTTAAAAACGATGAAAAAAGTCACTGATCGGGCGATCAGGGAGAGGTACCTTCTACACTCACTTCACGCTCGGCAGCACGCCTACTAAACCGGAAAATCCACTGCAACGGCACTTATGACTTAGTACTCAAGCTGGAGGGAGCGTATAATATAAAGGGAACTGCGATTGCAGGCTTCTTGGATATAGAAAGCGGTTTTGATAATATGATGTGATCTCTCGGGCCCTAAGAAGGAGAGGCCTTGGGACGACCCTCTGTCGATGGATAGATGTGTTGCTCGAGATCTTACCTTGAGTCACCTCGATAGGACGATCAGGGGCTGCGTCGCAAGAGGATGTCTGCAGGGAACAACAACACAAAACAACTCCAGGAAGCACTAGACGTAGGTGCAACCTGGTGCAATTAGGTAGATCTCAAATGATCTCTATGATTGTGGCAAGTTCGTGTAGGGCTGTCTCTACAGACTTACTTTTAGTATAAGCATGTTACGAGAGAGACAACTTATAATTATTGATTGTCTCTTTAATGTAGATATCTAGGAGTCTCTCCAAGGTTTTGAGCAGGAAGAGGAGAGACTAATGTGCCTAAAATCATTGGGCTTATAATGTGAGGCTTTTCCTAATTTAGGGATAAAGACCACCTTCACCTTCGTCCATGAGGATGGAATATAAGTGTGATTAAGGTAAGCCTCGTAGATGACCATTAGCCACGGTATAAGTATCTCGGAAGCTAGTTGTAGTTCAGCTGGGTTGATATTATCCAATTCCGGTGATTTATAGGGCTTGAAACTTCGTATCGCCCATTTCAGTTTTCTTTCATCAAGTATCTTGTGGACCAGTTCATGGTCGCTTGGAGTATCCGGCAGCTCCACTCTGCTAGTCGCCGAGCAACCCGGAAAGTGAGTGTTTGCAAGTAGCTCAAGCGACTCAAGACTAGATGAAGTGCAACTACCATCACTCTTGGTCAGGAGGCTTGGGGTGATGGGCGTTGTTGAGAGGACGCAAACGACTCGCTTCAGAGGAGCTTTCGATTTTATTACAGAAGCCCTCCCATGAGGATCGTTTTGCTTTCCTAATCAGTTTCTTAAATTGTTTGAGGCATTCTTTATAAGAAGTCCAGACATTAGTTTTCTTCGCTTGGTTAAAAAGCTTTCGACACTTTTTCCTTAGGGTCATGATCTCACTCGACCACCACGGAGGTTTGGGCTTGCCTCCAGGGACCCTGTCGGGGCAGGAAAGTTTCTTACATTCACCACGAAAGGAATTGATGTAGAACCAATCACTAGAGATGAGAAGGAGTCAGTGTTTATTGACCTTTTGTAGAAAACTATAGCTTGAGATTTGGAAGGATTAAGTTTTAAATCGTTAACAGATGCCCAGCTGGAGACAGCACGAAGGTCCTGATTCATGCGGCAGATACAGTCCTCCGTCTACCCAAGAGGGCAGCTTAGATATATCTGAACATCATCAGCATAAATTAAGATTTTAGAGAATTTGAGTACCTTGGGAAGGTCATTTATGTAAAGGTTGAACAGGAGCGGCCCAAGAATTGAGCCCTGAGGAACACCAGCAAACACTGAAAGGAAGCTAGAAGACTTAGAGCCGAGCGCTATTTTCTGTTTGCGACCTTCTAGAAAACTGCTGATCAATTTTACCGCAGACGTTTCAAAATAAAAGAGATTCGCTAACTTACGAAGAAGACGCTTGTGATTTACTGTATCAAAGGCCTTAGAAAAATCAAGAAGAGAAAGAATAGTAAGCCTCTCCCTATCAATTTCCAGTCGAACATCATCGACAAATTTCAGAAGAGCAGTGGTGCAACTGTGGTTCGATCTGAATCCATTCTGACATTCAGACCGCAGCCCTCGCTTATCAATAAACTCAATAATGTTAGCTGCCATTAACTTTTCAAGAGCCTTACTAAGGCATGCTAGTATACTTATAGGTCTGTAGTCAGAGTAATGAACAGGATTCGGCTTCTTCGCAATAGGAACCACAAGTGCATTTTTCCATATCGAAGGAAATTTCGATGTCATAATGCTAAAGTTAAAGATATGCGTACGACCTAAAGGAGACAAGGAAGAAGGATTTTGATGAATTTTAGAGAGATATTGTCAGACCCGATGGAATCAGATTTAATTGAGTTAATGGCTGATAGAACTTCCAGTTGAGTTATATTACGAAACGCGAAACCGCTGCCTGCCCCACCGATTAACTCAATGTCATCAACCATAAGGCTGGAGTTGGTTGAAGATATGAAGCTTTGATTAAGACTGTGCAGATCCGCATCCGTACAAGAATCACGTTCCTTACCAATGCCGATTGCCCGCAGATTTTTCCATAGCTGTTTAGGGCCAAGATCACCACTCAATTTTTTGGTATAATACTTCCTTTTTTCCTCCCTAACCGCCAATGTTACTCCATTTCTCAACAATCTAAACCGCTCCCAGTTAGAGAGACACTTACATCTCTTCCAATATTTATAGGCTTTGTCTCGTTTTTTAATTAGCATTTCGACTGTATGAGAGAACCAAGGACATTTCATTTGCTTTGCTTTGACTGTTCGCAGCGGGACGTACCTCTCAAGTCCCCAGTCTCAAGTCTCTCCAGTCTATAGTAAACTACCTGACTGTTACCAGCCGCCCCACGTGGAGGGAGATGTGGACTTCCTGCAGTATCTACAGTTACGGCACGCTAACAAATTAGTGAAAATTTGTTAACGCGTTGGTCCCCCTGTGAATCTGCAGGCAGCGGCCATGACATATACTCACTCCAAAATTCTAAATCTCGTAGTTAAGAATTTTTGGAAATGCTCAAATTCTGGCATTTGTTGAGTATCTCCTAATTCTTCTTCCCAAAGCTTAAACGTTGTGTAGGGCAATTTTTGGACAAGTAGATAGACCAATATTGTGCTCCAGGGTGTCGTATCGATATCTAACGTCTTAAAGTGTAGTATCTACAAATTATTTGATGATTTTACTGATTTCTGTTGCTAATTTTGGCTGATTTGTCAGTAATTTCAATTGTGTGTTGACGAGTAAACTTCTATTTTCACATCTTTGTTTAAGCTTTTCCCAAGCTGGAATATAGTCTTGCCGAGTGATAGGAACATGCCTCAATAATCGCTCAGCTTCTCCTCTTAAGCATCCTTTCAAGTGATGATATGTTTGCACCTCTGACAATTGCGGACTATTATGTATCACTCCATCAAACTTGGGTAGATTTATTCGCGGTAACTGTGTTTACCAACTACACTCCAGCATCTTAAGTGGTGGACCAACACTAATAACACAGAAAGGTCGGAATACCAACATCACTTTCAGATGAAAAAATTGCACTTCAAGATGCTTAACGGCTCATTGCTTCCCCCAATTACTTTAACCTGCCCTGAGAACCACACCTTCTAAAGCCCTGAACACTATTCTCCACCTTCTACCGTTGGATCTCTTTGGTAAGCAAACCGCATCATTAGCCACCAATAGGCTTAACTCAATCCAGACCTGGAAGCGAACTGATTTCGGTCACTCCAAAATATTACACAGTAGAACTGCCAGCAATATCGACTACACCTCGCCCAAGCCTTTCTTTGTAGCAAAATTGGATTCCTTCATTCCCACCAGATCGGAATGAGAGAAAGGTCCTCCCCAATGGGAGAACTCAGTGCATCTCTACGCTGACGGCTCCAAATTGGATGGTAAAGTGGATGGAGGAATATTCTCGAAACACTTGTCTAATTTCGCTTACCTGACTACAGCAGCGTGTTTCAAGCAGAAATCATGGCTCAACACTAAATGACATAACTGAGCACATGAACGGCTCATCTGGGTGCCTGGACATAGTGATATTCCGGGCAATTGCAGAGCCGACAAACTAGAGAGAATTGGTACCACACGTCCTAATTCGAACATTAACCACCAGCCGGGTAAACCGCTAGCTACATGTAAAATGGAGCTCTCACAGGAGGCTCTCAAGATTGCTAATAATAACTGGCAAGAGGAACACACCTGCCTGATTACCGACAGATATGGCCAAAGTTTGACCCTAAGCGGTCAAGAGGGCTCATCCTACTCGGACGCAAAATAATTAGCACTACAGTAGCCGTAATTACGGGTCACTGTCTCATAGGCAGACACGCCGATAGGCTAGGCGTGCCCTCAAACGACTTCTGTAGGAGTTGCCACGACGAGGAGGAAGAGGAAACCATACTTCACCTCCTCGGTAGCTGCCCGGCCCTAGCCAACCGTAGGAACCGGTTTTTGGGCTCCCCCTACTTCAAAGAGTTAACCGAGCTGGGCTCAACAGATGTCAGAAAGCTAACTCGATTTATCGGGAGTTCAAAATGGTTCCCGACGACGAATTAAGGATGAACACCCTTCACAACCCAGTCAAAATAATTTTGACTTCCCGTGAACTAGTTCCACTGGATGCAAGAAACTGGTTCGGTGTTCGGTTCCTTAGGTAATTCTATGGGGTTGTTAATATAATAAATATCAAAAATCCGGCTCGACAGACTATAACTACAACTTTATTTTACATGAATTTTTTTACTTTTTGCAGATCCATCAACATTTCAAGGAGAAATGATGCAGACCATGGAGCAACTTTTTTTTCATAGTCCTTCGGGAAACGTGATTGTTTATATTGTAATTTTTCAAAAAAATAAATTAAATAAATTTTTTTATAAAGTCTAAATACTAATAAACACTGTGTAAAAGTTATTTTAATTAATTTCTATTGCTATCCCTTCTAAAAACAGTTTTTCTTTTAGCGCGTTTTTGGCGCTGCTGGACGTATCTAACCCCTTAAGAGTGGTCCAAATTAACCTCCATCATTCGAAAGCAGCGTCCGCAGCCCTTCTCCTTCGTCTTGCACAAAAAGCAGAAGAGCTCATCCTTGTCCAAGAACCTTGGATCATCAGAGACAAGGTTTGCGGACTCAACATGAAGGGTTATAAGCTCCTCTATTTACAAGGTACAAGTACACCAAGGTCATGTATCCTCATTAAGAATAATATTAATGCATTTGTTCTCACACAGTTCAGTGATAAGGACACAGCAACAGCCATACTGGAGTTACAAAACAACAATATCTGGATAACCTCCAGTTACATGTTCCACAAGTTCGACATCTTCGACATCGAGCCCATGAACCCATAGAATCTACCACCCAGTTCCTCTTTATAGGTAACCCAGTTGGTGCTCCTAGGGTCCTTTACCTCAATGACGCACTCTCCAACAGTGAAGAGAATGTGCTTGTAGTCGCAGCATGATGGCTCGTCAGACACTCTACAGTCACTTACCTGTTCTGATAAGTAGCTGCTACCGACGCTTGCCCTACACAACATTTAAGCTTTGGGAAGAAGAATTGAGAGATACTCAACAAATGCCGAAATTTGAGCATTTCCAAAAATTCTTAACTACGAGTTTTAGAATTTTGGAGTGAGTATATGTCACATTCGGTGAATGTCAAACCTCAGGTTCACTCTACAAAAACATACTATGTTTCAAATATCAATAAATGCCTTCTTTTAGACTCTGCTCCCATTCCGATACAGTCCTTATGACACGGTGGAGAAACATTGATGACAACACCAGCACCCGTCGCCATATCGGGCTCGACCGAGGAATGCGGGTTTGTAGGAACCACTTTCTCGGTTAATCGAAGTGGAGCTGCAGTTGTTGAATCCCGGAGATTGGGGCAGTTTCTATTCGGAGATGTAGTTCCTGAAGAAGCAGAATCTAAACCAGAGAGAGCCTTTAGAAGTTAAACTCCTGATATCAGAGGCAAGCCAATGAGTTCAAAGTTCCTTTCAATGAATGTAGAGCACCAATCTAGATCCCGCTTAACGAGCCGGGCACCGCACCGAATGCCATCTATGACAGGCATTATTAACTCAGCAGGTTGGCCGGTGGAAGGCCAAATCCAGCTTGTCGCTGTCCCGAAATCTGCCCGCGGTGTTCCTCTTCCTAGTGAATGGAACGACGACCGTCTTGTCAGGGTTGACTTTGAGGTCAACCACATTGCACCAGGTTGCACCTACGTCTAGTGCCCCCTGGAGTTGTTTTGTGATGTTGTTCCCTGCGGACATTCACTTGTGACGCAGCCCCTCATCGTCCTATCGAGGGGACTCAAGGTAAGATCTCGAGCAACACATCTATCCATCGACAGAAGGTCGTCCCAAGGCCTCTCCTTCTTAGGGCCCGAGAGATCTCATCAAATTATCAAAACTGCTATCTATATCCAAGAAGGCTGCAATTGCAGTTCCCTTTCTACTAACCGCTCTCTCCAGCTTGAGTTCTAAGTCATGGAATGCCGTTGTACTGAATTTTCCGGTTTAGTAGGCGTGCTGCTGGGCGTGAAGTGAGTGTAGAAGGTACCTCTCCCTGATCGCCCGATCAGTGACTTTTTCCATCGTCTTTTATATGAACAATGTTAGACTAATAGGCCAGTATGCCTTAGCAAGTGTGTAATCTACACGGCCGTGCTTTGGGATAAAGACCGAGCTGGCAACGCTCCAGTCTGCCTTGGTCGCCCTCCCTGCTAGGTGATTTGCTAGGCTGGGCTTTCTGACCCACTCGGATCTTCCACTCTCAAACCAGGAATATGGGACTGCAACAGAATCTCTAGCGTTTCTCTCCTGGCACCCGCCCCTTTTCGCCCTTACCTCCTGGTAGCAGTCCTTAGTGTCGCAAGTTCCCACGTCCACCACGGGACGTTCCTGTTATGGGACCTTACTGACACCGGACAGCTTCCCCTGAATGCCGTCTGTATGTCGTCGTTTACTAGGTCCGCCACAAGTTCGACAACTTCGACATCGCGCCCATGAACCCATAGAATCTACCACCCAGTTCCTCTTTATAGGTAACCCAGTTGGTGTTCCTAGGGTTCGTTTACTTCATTGACACACTCTCCAACTGTGAAGAGAATGTGCTTGTGGTCGGAGCATGATGGCTCGTCAGACACTCTCCAGTCACTTACCAGTTCTGACAAGTAGCTGCTACCGACGGCCATTGTCAAAGGTAGGGTCAGATCTACCGTTTAGTACAACTAGGTTAGTAGTTAGCAAATAATTGATAAGGTAGGAACCTCTTCTATTGCTGCCGCTGCTCCCCCAGTTGATGTAGTGTGCTTCGGGTCGCATCCAATTAGCAGGTGCGCCACGTTTGTCGACTCGATGAGCTCCCTGAGTTCTCCCGTCGGTGGTGGTTCAGTGTAGTCGTCTGGGAAGTACGCAGAGCAGATTAGCACCCAGCATATGAGTCCCCCTGCACATAACTCCAATCTAAAAGCGGTCAGGCCTCTTGTAAATAAGTGTATGGACGACAAACAGTAAATTTTCGCTTTGTTGTATACAATATAGGTCCGGGGCCTGCTGTCCTTGGTATTATAGATGATTCCAAATCCAGCTTGTCGCAGTCCCGAAATCCGACCGAAACTTACCCAAAGTTCCTGGATGAGCGCCAGATCTGCAGCTTGAGTGGCAAGCAGCCTACAGAGAACTGCGGAGGCAGCCCTACTGTGTCGTAGGTTTGCTTGGACAACCTTCATCCGGTTGTTTTGGTGCGACGTTGTCTTCCTCTTTCGCTACCCCAGCGGCTGCCGTAAACAGCACAGAGGTGATGCCGTAAGAAGGAATGGAGTATGGAAGCTTGATGAGACAAACACAAAACACAAGAACCGAAAGTACTACAGAAAACGGACTGCTTCCGTAATTGGGTCGATGGGAGTAAGTGATTGGGGGAAGAAATGAGCGGTTAAGCTTCTTGAAGTGCAATTTTTTCATCTGAAAATGATGTTGTTATTCCGACCTTTCTGTGTTATTGGTGTTGGTCTACCACTTAAGATGCTGAAGTGTAGTTGGTAAACACAGTTACCGCGAATAAATCTACCCAAGTTTGATGGAGAGTATGCATCTTGGCGATCATTTCATCATTTCTCATTGATACATAACAGTCCGCAATTGTCAGAGGTGCAAAAACTTTATCACTTGAAAAGATGCTTAAAAGGAGAAGCTGAGCGATTATTGAGGCATGTTCACCCGGCAAGACTATATTCAAGCTTGGGAAAAGCTTAAACAAAGATATGAAAATAGGAGATTACTTGTCAACACACAATTGATTTTACTCACAAATCAGCCAAAATTAGCAACAGAAAGCAGTAAAATCAACAAATCATTTGTAGATACTACGGAGGAATGTATACTACAGTAAAAACATTAGGTATCGACGTGACAACCTGGAGCACAATATTGGTCTATCTACTTGTTCAAAAATTGCCCTACACAACGTTTAAGCTTTGGGAAGAAGAATTAGGAGATACTCAACAAATGCCAGAGTTTGAGCATTTCCAAAATTTCTTAATTACGAGATTTAGAATTTTGGAGTCAGTATATGTCACATTCGGTGAATGTCAAACCTCAGGTTCAATCTACAAAAACTATGTTTCAAATATCAATAAATGCCTTATTTTTAGACTGGTGACACGGTGGAGAAACATTGATGGCAACACCAGCACCCGTCGCCATATCGGGCTCGACCGAACCAACAGTAGCATCAACATCTGGAGCAGGCTGCGCCAAGGAGGAATGCGGGTTTGTAGCAACCACTTTCTCGGTTGATAGAAGTGGAGCTGCAGTTGTTGAATCCGGGAGAGTGGGGTAGTTTCTATTCGGAGATGTAGTTCCTGAAGAAGCAGAATCTAAACCAGAGAGAGCCCTTTGAAGTTAAACTCCTGATATCACAGGCAAGCCAATGAGTTCGAAGTTCCTTTCAATGGCTGTAGAGCCGGACACCGCGCCGAATGTCACCTATGACAGGCATAATTGACTCAGCAGGTTGGCCGGTGGAAGGCCAAATCCAGTTTGTCGCAGTCCCGAAATCTGACCGTCGTGTTCCTCTTCCTAGTGAACGGAACGACAACGTCTTGTCAGAGTTGACTTTGAGGTCAACCTCATTGCTCCAGGTTGCACCTACGTCTAGTGCCCCCTGGAGTTGTTTTGTGATGTTGTTCCCTGCGGACATTCACTTGTGACGCAGCCCCTGATCGTCCTATCGAGGGGACTCAAGGTAAGATTTCGAGCAACAGATCTATCCATAGACAGAAGGTCGTCCTAAGGACTCTCCTTCTTAAGGTCCGAGAGATCTCATCGAATTATCAAAACCGCTTTCTATATCCAAGAAGGCTGCAATCGCATTTCCCTTTGTATTAACCGCTCTCTCCAACTTGAGTACTGCCGGGCGTGAAGTGAGTGTAGATGGCGTGCTGCCGGGCGTGAAGTGAGTGTAGAAGGTACTTCTCTCTGATCACCCGATCAGTGACTTTTTCCATTGTCTTTAACATGAACGATGTTAGACTAATAGGCCTGTATGCCTTAGCAAGTGTGTAATCTACACGGCCGTGCTTTGGGATAAAGACCGAGCTGGCAACGAACCAGTCTGCCTTGGTCGCCCTCCATGCTAGGTGGTTTGCTAGGCTGGGCCTTTCTGACCCGCTCGGATCTTACACCCTCAACCCAGGAATGTGGGACTGCAACAGAATCTCTAGCGTTTCTTTCCTGGTTTTAGTGTCCCGTCCGGTTTCTGGAGTGTGCCCAGGCCACCCGACATAGTTTTCATAAGGGCTTTATGCAGTCTCGCAGAATCGCGATAGGCATCCACGTTTTCACAGAACTTTGGCCAGCTAGATCTTTTAGAACAGCGCAGTTCTCAGTTGTAGGCAGTTAGGGATTGTCTGATGTTTCCCAGCACCCGCCCCTTTTCGCGCTGTTGAGCATCCTCCTGGTAGCAGCCCTTAGTCTCGCAAGTTCCCACGTCCACCAAGGGACGTTCCTGTTATGGGACCTTACTGACACCGGACAGCTTCCCCTGAAGGTCGGCTGTATGTCGTCGTTTACTAGGTCCGCAACAAGTTCGACATCTTCGACATCGAGCCCATGAACCCATATAATCTACCACCCAGTTCATCTTTATAGGTAACCCAGTTGGTGTTCCTAGGGTTCGTCTACTTTATTGACACATTCTTCAACTGTGAAGAGAATGTGCTTGTGGTCGAAGCATGATGGCTCGTCAGATACTCTCCAGTCACCAGTTCTGATAAGTAGCTGCTACCGACGACCATTGTCAAAGGTAGGGTCAGATCCACGGTTTAGTACAACTAGGTTAGTAGTTAGAAAATAATTAATAAGGTACATAGTAACCTCTTTTATTGCTGCCGTTGCTCCCCCAGTTGATGTGGTGTGCGTTCGCGTCGCATCCAATTAGCATGTGCGCCACGTTTGTCGACTCGATGAGCTCCCTGAGTTCTCCCGTCAATTGTGGTTCAGTGGAGTCGTATGGGAAGTACGCAGAGCAGATTAGCACCCAGCATCTGAGTCCCCCAGCGCCAGCGTCTGTCCGCCCTTCCGTAAGAAGGATTGTTCTTGTTGACTGTCGTGCTGTGCAGACGTGTTTTTTTGTATTCTTCGAGCTTTTTGTTTTTTGGTTTTTCGTATTGCTTTTATTATTATTATTGATATTAAATTATGTTGTGTTCTTTTCTCTGGCTTATTTTCTGTTTATTTCTCTTCTGTGATTCGGTTTTTTGTTAACTTTTATTTACCTCGGCGTTTCTGTGTGTTTTTCTGATTTTCTGGTGACTTAGTGGCGCTCTCGAGCGCTTACCGTTTTTGGTTGCTGTGATCTCTGTTTACAGCTTTGATTTCGTGGACTTCTGCTGCTGTGGTGTTTTCGGAATTTTTTCGGGTTCTTTCTGGAGTTCTGTGCTTTGTGGCTTAGATCTGTTTTGTGTGCCTTTGCCCGGTCGTTGTGGGTCCTTCCTACTGTTTTGGCTGCTGTGAATTCTGTTAACGCTTTGATTTCCTGTAGTATTGTCAATCAAATAAACTTTTTGAGTTCTTTGTGGCGTTCGGTACATTGTGGTCCGGATTTGTATTTGTTTTTGTGTGCCATTGCCTGTTCACTGTCGGTCCCTCTTATTTAATTACATTCTTACATATTAATTTTTTTTTATATATTTCGAGGTCGTGTTTTGTTTTCTGTGATTTTGTTGTTTTTTATGGTTGTGTTTGGTGTTGGTTCACTTCTTGATGTTCTCTCCGTGTTCTTTGGTTCCTTTTCTGTTCCTTCAACTTCTGGTGTGTTAGATCTGTTATTGACTCTCCCCCCCCCCCCCACATTTATATGACTTACTGTCCGCCTCCATCAATAGCCTGAGCGATGCCTTGCTGCCCGCCGATGAGGCCGTTGTCTTTGGTGATTTTTACCTCCCCACCGTTCAATCCTCGGAGTCTGAAGGGCTCTTGCCTTGCCTTACTGGTGCTCCCAGCACATTCTGTCCCTTCTGGACACCCTTGCCTCTGCGAGTCTTACACAGTGCAGCGATGTCGTGAACGACCTTGGAAGATCGCTGGACCTCGTTTTTTCGACCAATCCGGGTGGCTCGTTTGTGAGAAGGTCTCCGACTCCCCTAACTTTGGAGTCCAGCCATCACCCTGCACTTCAGGTATTCCTGCGTTTTGAGGCCCCCGATAAAGTCTTTTCCTCTCAACTTCAAAGCCGCTGATTTTTCTTCCCTCAACTACTGGGCGAACGTACTTGCTGAGCCCGACATTGATCGGGCCGTTTGCTCTTCTATGACGTGCTTTATACCTGTTTTACTCACTTACGTACTGGTCTCCTTTTAGCGCTCCCCCATTCATCTCAGCCATGGATGAATAGTTCCTTGAGACACCTGAAAAACCAAAAGAATAAGGCCTGGAAAAGGTTCTGCTCCTCTAGGTGCGACGAGGACTACCAGGCCTACTACAACCTCTACCTTCGTTTCTCTCTCGATCTTCAGACGTCCTACAACAGATTTCTGTCCGACTCGAGACATATTCTTCATTCTAACCCCAGACAGTTTTGGAGATTTATTAATTCTAAGCGACATAGTCACGGCTACCCTTCCTCCCTTAGGTTTGGTGATTGCGAGAGTTGTGACCCCGTCATTGTGGCCAATTATTTCGCCGACTTCTTCATCACCTCATTCTGTGATTCTGACTGTGATATTGTTTCTTCCGATTTTATCCACTTGACCAGGCTTTCTCATACTTCCCTTGAAACTAAGGACTTAGTTTTTGACGATGGTGCTGTCACCGATTATTTGTCGAGTTTGTCCAACGGATTTTCGTGTGGTCCAGATGGTGTCCCTTCGTCCTTTCTTAAAAATTTCTGTTCATCTGTGTTCCCTATTCTTTGTCATTTGTTTAACCTGTATGTGTCTTGTGGCCATTTCCCCAGTCTCTGGAAGGATTCTGTGATTATTCCCCTTCACAAAAAGGGTGACAAGTCCAATATCTTCAATTACAGACCCATCGCCAACTTGTGTCATGTTGCGAAGGCGTTCGAGGCCTTAACCAGTGATGTGCTCCGTTTTCATTGCAAAACCTTTCTAGGCTCTTTTCAGCATGTCTTCATTAAGGGTAAATCTACCACCACCAACTTACTCGAATTTGTGCAGCACTGCTTGCCTCTGATTGAGTTCACTTTCACTGAGTTTAGTAAGGCCTTCGACAGAATGGATCATGGGATTCTTGTGCATAAATTTCGTTTGCTCGGGTTCCCACCGCTTTTTGTTAACTGGTTGTCCACTTACCTCTCTGGGCGCACCCAACGTGTCTTGTTTCGTGGTGCCCTATCCAATGAATTCTTTGTTTCTTCTGGGGTGCCTCAGGGCAGCATTCTTGGCCCACTTCTTTTTATTATCTTTATTAATGACTTCTCGGTGCTCCTTTCTAGCTCCAAGATTCTGTGTTATGCAGATGACGCCAAAATATTCCGTGTCATCTCCCGCGACGACGATTGTGCTCTGTTGATCTCCGATATTCACGTTTTTCACGACTGGTGCTCTAGTAACCGTCTCCCTCTTAATATAAACAAATGTACCATAATGACCTTTACCCGCAGACACTGTTCTCTTCGACTACTCTCTGGATGGCAGTGTCTTGAGTAGCATACATAGGGTCAAAGATTTAAGGGTTGTTCTTAATTCCCGCCTATCCTTTGAGGATCACATTGGCTTCGTGGTGAGTAGGGCTAATTCCACACTGGGTTTTGTGAAAAGGTGGTCCAGGGAACTTGACGATCCCTATCTTACTAGGCTCCTCTTTTGCACATTCGTTAGACCCATTCTGGAATACGCTTGCCCGGTTTGGGATCCCTATTTCGCTGTCCACATCAACCGGATTGAGGCTGTTCAGCGTAGATTTCTTAGGTTCGCTCTCCGCGACCTTCCTTGGCGTGATCCTTTATCCCTCCCATCATATTATGCTAGGCTCGGACTGATTTCTCTTGATTCCCTTGTAAAGAGACGCCGAATATATCGGGACGATCAACTCCTCCGAACTGCTGAATGATACAGGCCTTTCGATTCCAGCCCGGTCCCTTAGGAATTTCAACTTTCTGCATGTTTCCTTTCATAGTACGCTCTACGGGATGCACGAGCCTATTACTTTTATGTCCCACCTCTATAATGACTATGCTACCTATATTGAGCTGGGTTGTTCTAGGCGACAACTGAAGTGCCATCTGAGGATACTTATTGAATAAGTTAGTTTAATGATTTGTATTAATTTTGTCGTCTTCTTGGTTCATTTGTAATCTTCTTAGTAGCCAGTTTTGGCGAAGCTGTAGTCAAATAAATGGTCGCTTGATGAGACAAGCACAAAACACACGAACCGAAAGTACTACAGAAAACTTGGACTGCTTCCGTAATTGGGTTGATGGGAGTAATTGATTGGGAGAAACAATGAGCGGTTAAGCATCTTGAAGTGCTATTTTTTAATCTAAAAATAATGTTGGTATTCCGACCTTTCTGTGTTATTAATGTTGGTCTACCACTTAAGATGCTGGAGTGTAGTTATTAAACATAGTTACCGCGAATAAATCTACCCAAGTTTGATGGAGAGTATGCATCTTGGCGATCATTTCATTATTTCTCATTGATACATAATAGTCCGCAATTGTCAGAGGTGCAAAAACTTCATCACTTGAAAAGATGCATAAAAGGAGAAGCTGAGCGATTATTGAAGCATGTTCCTATCACTCGGCAAGACTATATTCCAGCTTGGGAAAAGCTTAAACAAAGATATGAAAATAGGAGATTACTCATCAACACACAATTGAAATAACTGTTAAATCAGCCAAAGTTAGCAACAGAAAGCAGTAAAATCATCAAATCATTTGTAGATACTACACTTTAAGACATTAGATATCGATATGACACCCTGGAGCACAATATTGGTCTATCTACTTGTGCAAAAATTGCCCTACACAACGTTTAAGCTTTGGGAAGAAGAATTAGGAGATGCTCAACAAATGCCAGAGTTTGAGCATTTCCAAAATTTCTCTATTACGAGATTTAGTATTTTGGAGTAAGTATATGTCACATTCGGTGAATGTGAAACCTCAGGTTCAATCTACAAAAACATACTATGTTTCAAACATCAATAAATGCCTTATTTTTAGATTCTGTTCCCATTCCGATACAGTCCTGGTGACACGGTGGAGAAACATTGATGACAACAACAGTACCCGTCGCCATATCGGGCTCGACCTAACCAACAGTAGCATCAACATCTGGAGCAGGCTGCGCCAAGGAGGAATGCGGGTTTGTAGGAACCACTTTCTTGGTTGATCGAAGTGGAGCTGCAGCTGTTGAATCCCGGAGAGTGGGTCAGTTTCTATTCGGAGATGTAGTTCCTGAAGAAGCAGAATCTAAACCAGAGAGAGCCCTTGAAGTTAAACTCCTGATATCAGAGGCAAGCCAATGAGTTCTAAGTTCCTTTCAATGGCTGTAGAGCACGAATCTATATTCTGCTTGACGTGCCGGACACCGCACCGAATGTCATCTATGACAGGCATAATTGACTCAGCAGGTTGGCCGGTGGAAGGCCAAATCCAGCTTGTCGCAGTCCCGAAATCTGACCGTCGTGTTCCGCTTCCTTTGAGGTCAACCTCATTGCACCTACGTCTAATGCCCCCTGGAGTTGTTTTGTGATGTTGTTCCCTGCGGACATCCTCTTGTGACGCAGTTCCTGATCGTCCTATCGAGGGAACTCAAGGTAAGATCTTGAGAAACACAACTATCCATCGACAGAAGGTCATCCCAAGGCCTCGCATTCTTAGGGCCCGAGAGATCACATCAAATGATGTATTATCAAAACCACTCTATAACTGTGAAGAGAATATGCTTGTGGTCGGACTATGATGGCTCGTCAGACACTCTCCAGTCGCTTACCAGTTCTGGTAAGTAGCTGCTACCGACGGCCATTGTCAAAGGTAGGCTCAGATCCACGGTTTAGTACAACTAGGTTAGTAGTTAGCAAATAATTGATAAGGTAGTAACCTCTTCTATTGCTGCCGCTGCTCCCCCAGTTGATGTGGTGTGCGTTCGCGTCGCATCCAATTAGCATGTGCGCCACTTTTGTCGACTCGATGAGCTTCCTGAGTTCTCCCGTCAGTGGTGGTTCAGTGGAGTCGTATGGGAATTACGCAGAGCAGAGCAGCACCCAGCATCTGAGTCCTTCCGTACATACCTCCACTCTGGCAGCTGTCAGGCCTTTTGTAAATAAGTCTGTGGACGGCAATTAATTAATTTTCGCTTTCTTGTATACAATACAGGTCTTGGGCCTGCTGTCCTTGGTATTATAGATGATTCCAAATCCAGCTTGTCGCAGTCCCGAAATCTGACCGAAACTTTCCCAAGGTTCCTGGATGAGGGCCAGATCTGCAGCTTGAGTGGAAAGCAGCCTACAGAGAACTGCGGAGGCAGTCCTAATGTGTTGTAGGTTTACTTGGACTACCTTCATCTGGTTGTTTTGGTGCGACGTTGTCCTCCTCTTTCGTTCCCCCAGCAGCTGCCTTAAACAGCACAGACGTGATGCTAAGAAAGAGTCTCGTCTGCCGCTCCTTCAGTGCTTTCATAGACCCTTCCTGAGGGGTACCTCTAGTTACCACTCTTTGGATGTTGGACCCTCCTAAGCTGGAGATAATGACCCTGCTTTTTAGCATGAGGTCAATAAGTTATAAAGAGGGTCGTCGATTTCAAGCCTCCTCAAGGATGCCATTATCGCCTCTGATCTAATATTGTTAATAGCACCCTCAATATCAAGGAAGGATACAAGTGAATATTCCTTCTGTAGTAGCGAATGCTCTATGATTGTGGTAAGTTCGTGTAGGGCTGTCTCTACGGACTTACCTTTAGTATAAGCATGTTGCGGGAGGGAGACAACTTGGAATGATTGATTGTCTCCTTAATGTAGATATCTAGGAGTCTCTCCAAGGTTTTGAGCAGGAAGGAGGAGAGACTAATGTGCCTAAAATCATTGGGCTTATAATGTGAGGCTTTTCCTAATTTAGGGATAAAGACCACCTTCACCTTCGTCCATGAGGATGGAATATAAGTGTGATTAAGGCAAGCCTCGTAGATGACCATTAGCCACGGAATAAGTTTTTCGGAAGCTAGTTGTAGTTCAGCTGGGATGATATTATCCAATCCCGGTGATTTATAGGGCTTGAAACTTCGTATCGCCCATTTCAGTTTTCTTTCATCAAGTATCTTGTGGACCAGTTCATGGTCACTTGGAGTATCCGGCAGCTCCACTCTGCTGGTCGCCGAGAAACCCGGAAAGTGAGTGTTTGCAAGTAGCTCCAGCGCCTGAGGACTGGATGAAGTCCAACTACCATCACTCATGGTCAGGAGGCTTGGGGTGATGGGCGTTGTTGAGAGGATTTTCCGCAAACGACTCGCTTCAGAAGAGCTTTCGATTTTATTACAGCCCTCCCATGAGGATCGTTTTGCTTTCCTAATCAGTTTCTTAAATTGTTTGAGGCATTCTTTATAAGAAGTCCAGACATTAGTTTTCTTCGCTTGGTTAAAAAGTTTACGACACTTTTTTCTTAGGGTCATGATCTCACTCGACCACCACGGAGGTTTGTGCTTGCCTTTTACTGTCAATTACGGGTGGACCTGTAGTAGGCAGACTATTACTGAGGACCATCCTGTAGAGGTCCCAGTTTGTCCTAAGCCTGTTTTTATAGGGAGGGCACATCAACTTGTGAAGTGTTATACCAAATTCATGGTCGGAGAAGGATGGTTTATTGGATACCTTCCACTCCGTTATTAAGTGGGCGGATTGTTCTGATACTAAAGTAATGTCTAGAACTTCCCGCCTAATTGAGTTAGTAAAAGTGGGTTCTGCACCCACATTACAAATCTGGAGGTTAGTTCCGAGAATAAAAACAAAAAGTAATTCACTCCTGTCGTTGACGTCCGAGCTGCCCCAGACTATATGATGAGCGTTGGCGTCTGCTCCGATCACCAGCGTCTTCCTTTGTCTAGTGGCTTCCTTGATCGCATTCCTGAGTAGTGTAGCAGGAATGTCCGCCATATCGTGCGCCATGTAACTGGAGGTTATCCAGACATTGTTGTTTTGTAGCTCCAGTATTTCTGTTGTTGTGTCCTTATCACTGAACTGTGAAAATAAATGCATTAATATTATTCTTAATGAGGATACATGACCTTGGTTTACTTGTACCTTGTAAATAGAGGAGCTTATAACCCTTCATGTTGAGTCCGCAAACCTTGTCTCTGATGATCTAAGGTTCTTGGACAAGGATGAGCTCTTCTCCTTTTTGCGCAAGACGAAGGAGAAGGGCTGCGGACGCTGCTTTCGAATGATGGAAGTTAATTTGGACCACTCTTAACATCACGGTGTCCAGGTGAGGATACCTCTATCACAGTGATGTCAGCAGTCTCCCCTTCATTGCTGGCATTTTCGTCAGTAGAGGAACCAAGGAGTCGGTCCTCGAGCTCTGGTCCATACTACCATAGCGTCGACCATAGCGTCGACCATCGCCTCACCATCTTCTGGTGAGGGAGTGACAACGGCAGAAACTGTCGTTACAATCTCTGCTCCTTCCTTTTCCTCGGTGTTGCTTGAGGAGGCTGCTGAATCCTCCTCCTGTTTACTAGCATTTAGCGCCTTTAGGTCCTTTTCATAAACCTTCAGGCTGATAGAGCTGAAGCCATAGCAAATAATGCCATTGCATTCAGCAAGTGGGGCAAGGGACTGCTCATTTAGGATCACAATGACCCGTCTTGAGTTTCCTTTGACTTCGCTTACCTGGGCTACTTTCCAATCATGGGTAGGTAGTTCAGGGTTGGCCATTTGGAAGAACTTTAGGATCTCTGCAGGATCCGAAGGTTCAGCTGGTACCCAGTCCCGTGACCTAGGTCTACAGGGGATTTTATCCCTGCGAACGGCTTCTATTCTTGCGCCAGTCCAGATTTCGCCAAGACGGAAAACTGCCTGGCCAAGAAGCTCCGCCGACCTCTGGTTCTAGCAGGCAAGTAGCTTAACGTGGCCTTGATGCCAACTTCCATATACACCTTCAGCAACGCCATCTCCACCATCTTCCATTTGTCTGGCGTGATAGAGCCGTCCGCGTTGTTGCGATCTATAATCGCCCTTACTAAGCTGTCCTTCGCTATCTCGCTGAAGGACTTAGCAGTGGAGGAAAGGGGGCCTGGCCTATCGCCTTAATCCTTTTGGAAGATGGCTGCTGCTTGTTAAGGCATTTCCCTTCTGCTTGGTGGTCGTAGGGTTGGACTGGGGTGTCCTGGGAGGCGCGCTGGAGGATGTATGTCCGGGTGTTTTAGCCTTGTACAGGGACGCACTACCACGCGCAGGTTTTGGAGAGGGAGGAGGAACAGTGCTGTTGCTACCGGGTATGGGGTCCTTGGCAGTGGCGTGCACTTTCCTCGAGGAAGGGGGTTTACAGTACTCCTTGGGGAGAGTCACCGTGTTGGCCTCAGAAGTGTTGGAGAAGCGAGCAATGTTCGCAGAAGGTTGCCCACTTAACCCGTGGGCCGGGTCTGCCTTGACGGCGGGTTGTCCCCCTTTTCGGGTGGACGAAGTAGTCTCGGCTTTATCCGAGGCTGGGTGTTTTTTATACATAATTTCAATTTTCATAATCGACCACTTTCGCGACAATGCGGTACTCATGGTCTCGATATATTATTGGGGTTGTGGGGAATCAACCATGGTAGAGCCCCTTACCATGGTGGTCCTGCATACTCCTTGAGGCGCACAGCTATCAAGTAGGCTCCGTTAGAATACAGCTATTTGCCCCCAGCTGCAAACTATCCAGTAGGCACGGAAGACGCTAACACCCTGGATTGGGGGAGTTTGATCAAGAGAGTGACTGTCTCTCCGCCCGTCATCATTATTCATTTTTTCATTTTCATTTATTCATTATATATAAAAATTGTACATATAAGAAAATTTTCTTTATGTTTGTACATAGCAAAGGTTGGAAAAGAAATCAAATTCATAAATTTAAATTTAAATAACTAATAATACAATAATAATAATAGGCCTGATTTGAGAAGCAATCAGGCATAGGCTACAAAAAGATGACCAATAATTAATAAAAGAAAAAAGAAAAGAAAAGGAGAAAAACCATCAAATAGTATGTGCAGTAATACAATCTATTCCTGGTAGTGTGATTCCAACCGCGCCCTGAATGCCCCAAGCGAACCCGGACGCCTCACGTCCAACGGAAGCGAATTCCAGAGCGTGACAGCATGAACGAAGAATGAGCGTTTCGACTGCTGACAAGTGTATCTAGGTACTTGAATATTATTCATACGAGACGATCTTAAGAAGAATAGCTTCTCAGTCAAAAAAAGTGGCTTGCCTTTAAGAACTAATTTAAACAAGAACTGAATCATGCGCATTTTGGAAAAAGATGGAAAAGAGCATCCAAGGAATAAATAGACGAACTGCGAAACATGATCAAATCTCCGAGTCAAGGCTGCCGCAAACAATGTCGCCCTTTGTAATCAGGGGAAGGAGCAAGGATTTTGCCAAGACAAAGCGCACATTCACAGGAACGAACGAGGCACCACACCACAACATTCGAAGACCACCATATACCCTGGAAATAATACTGTTGACATGATCCGCCCATGAGAGAGAATTAGACATGATAACTCCCAAGTTTCTAACATTCACCACGAAAGGAATTGATGTAGAACCAATCACTAGAGATGAGAAGGAGTCAGTGTTTATTGACCTTTTGTAGAAAACTATAGCTTGAGATTTGGAAGGATTAAGTTTTAAATCGTTAATAGATGCCCAGCTGGAGACAGCACGAAGGTTCATGCGGCAGATACAGTCCTCCGTCTACCCAAGAGGGCAGCTTAGATATATCTGAACATCATCAGCATAAATTAAGATTTTAGAGAATTTGAGTACCTTGGGAAGGTCATTTATGTAAAGGTTGAACAGGAGCGGCCCAAGAATTGAGCCCTGAGGAACACCAGCAAACACTGAAAGGAAGCTAGAAGACTTAGAGCCGAGTGGTATTTTCTGTTTGCGACCTTCTAGAAAACTGCTGATCAATTTTACCGCAGACGTTTCAAAATAAAAGAGATTCGCTAACTTACGAAGAAGACGCTTGTGATTGACTGTATCAAAGGCCTTAGTAAAATCAAGAAGAGAAAGAATAGTAAGCCTCTCCCTATCAATTTCCAGTCGAACATCATCGACTAATTTCAAAAGAGCAGTGGTGCAACTGTGGTTCGATCTGAATCCATTCTGCCATTCAGTATTTATTTATTTAAGCTTAATGCAAGCTATTACATAAAAACTACAAAATAACAAAATAAATACTACAAACTAAAATAAACAATAATTCATAACAGATAATGTAAGCTACAATATGAGCTATGATTATGATAACTATAAACAGGGAGGAAGGAGAATTAGGAAAGGCGATCAAGATGGGGGGGGGATAAAGATATAAGGCTTTGTGAAGGGATGATTTACTCAGATGGAAATCAATGGAGGGAAGGTCGTTGACTTTTCGAAGCATCCTGGTAATTGGTTCGCGTTGACCGTAGTTCGTGCGATGGCGGTCGAATCGGAAAAGGGGAGTGGACCTAAGGTTGCGAGGGTTGGTATAGATGGGTAAAGACTGCAGGATTGAAGGGCAGTCTATGGCACCAGCTAGTAGCTGATGAATGAAGAGAACGTCGGAAACATCACGACGTTTACTTAGGGGTCGTAAGTCGATCAGTTTCACACGGTTTTCATAGGGTGGAAGGTTGAATCTATCTACCCATGGAAGATCACGTAGAGCAAAGCGAACGAACCTACGCTGGACAGATTCAATTCTGTTAATGTGGGTTGTTGGCGTGGGTGACCAAACTTGGCTGGCATATTCAAGGAGAGGTCTAACGAATGAAATATAGAGAGATTTGGAAACATAAGGATTGGAGAACTCTCTAGACCAGCACTTCACAAACCCTAGCGCGGAGTTAGCTCTGTTAATTATGCTATCAATATGGGAACGGAAATTTAGTTCACTATCACAGATTATTCCTAGGTCACACAAAGAGGTAACGATAGGGACTGGTACGTTGGTTAACATGAATGTTCTTCGGGGTGGTGTAAGACGCTTGCGGGAATAAGAGATGGACTGGCATTTGGAGACATTGAGCTCAAGAAAGTTTTTCATGCACCATGTGGTGACCAAATCGAGGTCATTTTGGAGAAAAAGAGAGTCGGTTGTGGAGGAGATATGTTTAATTATTTTCATGTCATCAGCATAAATGGACAGCTCTGAGTATTTTATGACACAATCAACATCATTAATTGTAAGAATGAAAATTAATGGACGAAGGTGGCTGCCCTGAGGGACGCCGGAACGAGCGACAATGGGGTTAGAAATGGATGAGCTGAAAAGAACACTGTACCGACGGTTGTTGAGGTAGGATTGAATCCAGGAGATGAATCTGGGGGGGGGGGGGGAAGCCTAGGCGATCAAGTTTAAACAGGATAACGCTATAGGAGATCTTGTCAACGGCTTTACTAAAATCGGGGGCGATAACAGCAACATATTTACCGTTTTCCAGGGCACATAGTGTTTTGAAGACGAAAGGTAAGGTTGGTGGTTGTAGATCTACCTCTGAGGAAGCCATGCTGGGAGAGGGAGAAAATAGACTTACAGTGGAAGAACATGGAATCATAGACCAATTTTTCGAATAGTATATGTATTGATGATAATTTAGCAATGGGTCTGTAGTTGGATACATCGTTCTTGCAGCCTTTTTTGAATATGGGAATAATATAAGAGTTTTTCCATAATTGAGGGAAAACCCCTTGAGTGACCGAGAGGCGGAAAAGCAAAGTAAGGGGTTGAACTAGATGCATGGCACACTTTTCCAGAACTATGGCCGGAATGCCGTCAGGACCGGGGTGAAAGTCATCCGCAAGCCCGTTAATACTGGCGGCGATGTGTTCGGGGTCAGGGTCAAAAGATGTAAACGACGTTTGAGTGCATTTGTCCAAGAATGAAAAGTAGCTAAGGTCAGGTTGGAGCGAATTGTCGCTGAAAGATTTACTGAAGAAGTGTGCAAAGAGGTTGGCAATGACCTGAGGATCTGATGATGAGGTATTCTCGAGCTTTAGGGTGGAAGGGTAACCATTGGATTTCTTCTTAGAATTAATAAAGCAATAAAAATGCTTGGGGTCGGATATGAGGCTAGTTTCTATCCGTTGGAGGTACTCATAGTAGAGGATATCACAACGTTCAGAAAAAGAGGTGTAAGCAGACAAGTAGGAAGAATAGTCAGACTCAGTCTGGGTCAGAAGAAAAGTTTGCCAACGTTTATTTCTCCTGTTGCGGAGAGAGCGTAATTCTTTGTCGTACAAACGGGGGATGAGGAGCAGTTTTTACGAGGAAGAAGAGGGATAGATTGTGTAAGGCACGCGTGTATTTCCGAATAAAACGCCTCTACAGCAACGTCTATTGGAAGATGTTGAGGGATATTGCCAATGTTGGAGTTGAGGAGCAAGTGATTTAATTTTTCAAAGTCGCCTTTACGAAAATTGAAGGAAAGAGAAGACTCGGAGCTTGAAAGGCCGTGAGGGTGTTCGTAGGAGAAAACGAGGAACAGGGGAGGATGGTGACGATCGAGGGAGGAGAGGAGATGTTCGCTTTCCGCGACAGCCGAGTTAACTGGGTCTGAGGAAAAGATTAAGTCTAATTGTCTGTCCAGAAAGTTTCTGAATCCACTAACTTGAAAGAGACCAGAAACAGAGAGCTGATCGGTAAGAAAGGCTTCTTTGGCGGAAGAGGCGTTTAGGGGGACAAAGTATGAAAAGTCCTCAGACAATGACCATTGAATACGGGGGAGGTTAAAGTCACCCAGTACAATGAATTCATCGGAGGCGTTAGCGTTCTCAAGCATGGTGTCTAACGTTTCAATGACGGGCTCGTAGGCTGCTATAGGTTGACAACAAAGATTATACAGAATACACTTATTCAGTGTTAATTTGATACATACAAATTCAGATATTGAAGAGTCGGAGGTCTTAAACAGGGTGGCATCATAACGGTTGTGAGCAGCTATGAGAACCCCACGGCCTGGTGGGTCATTGTTGCCTACACAACCGTCAACACGGAAAATGGTATAGTTAGGAGGGAATAGTTCGTTGTCGAGAATCCCTGGTATTAGATTGGTTTCAGTTAAGGCAAAGATATCGTGCGGGAATTTATGGGAGTTTAGGAAAACATTGGATGTTTTTGTGCGAAGTCCTCTGACGTTCTGGTAATAGACTGACAAGCTGCTGGGGATAGGTACTTGATCGGAGACCGTCGGTGCATTAGGGGGGAGATTAGAAA
This sequence comes from Leptarthrus brevirostris, assembly GCA_964036015.1. Taxonomy (NCBI): domain Eukaryota; kingdom Metazoa; phylum Arthropoda; class Insecta; order Diptera; family Asilidae; genus Leptarthrus; species Leptarthrus brevirostris. The sequence goes on along the minus strand of OZ038375.1, from coordinate 83,993,424 downwards.
TAGAGAAAGCGGTGGGGGGGGGGGGGGGGTTAGAAACGAAAGTAGTTTAAGGAGTCGTTGAGACTTTTTTGGAGATGGGAAATGCGGCGAGAACTGACGTACGCAGCATAGGTGGATAGATCTTCTAAAACCTTATGGGAAGGGATATTTAATGATTCGTGGTATTTAGTGAAAAGTTGATGTAAGGCTGTTGTATCTGTGGGCAGGCCTTCTTGATGTATACTTAACATGACGTTGGTGCTGGTTTTACCATCAGACGGAATTCGGTTTGTTGTGCAGATAGGCAAGAAATAGACGTACGTTTTCGTAAATGCGACGGTCCCGAAAACCGGACAAGAGGTATCATCCATCGTTGGAATCCGCAGAGCGCAAAGTCAATTTAACTGTAGGTGGGAATAGGGGATCGATAAATGAGTTATGTTAGGATGTAGGAGTTTTGGTTAGCTGAAGGGGCGGGTTAGCGGAGGTGGAAGAAGTTTGAGAAGAGGCGATAGTGAAAGAAGATGATGACTTGCAATTAGGTGGGCATGCGGAGAAAGTAGCGGGTGCGAGGTTAGGTGTATGCTGAGGAGGGGTGGGACAGACGGAAATCGAAGTAGTAGAGGTGGTGGGGTGGTCGGAAGATGATGGCTTGTGGCTAGATGGGCACTCGGAAGAAGTTGGGAGTGCGTGGTTGGGTGGATGCGCTGGATATACAGAATTCGAGACAGTGGTGATAGGGTTGTCGGCTGGGATGGATGTGTTCGAGGGCTTTGGTGTAAGTGGATCTGAGGGGTTAAGGTTTTGAGAATAAATAAAGTTAGGATAATTGATTCGGGTACTTAGTTTAAAGTCTGTAAATGCACCGATTTTGAATTGCCAATTGGAGTTTGGATCACTAGGTGCGGAAGAGTGATGAGAGATTATGCTGTCACTAGTGCTAATGTTCTTACGATTAGGCTGAATACTAAATTTAGGTATGGGAGAAGGACGTTTGGAATTACCTTTGGGATAGTTAGTAGGATTTGGTTTATTAGAATTTAATTTAGGGTTAGATGCAGAAGGCTTAGGGTTAAACTTAACATACTTCCTGGACCACTTGGATATTTCGATAGTCCCGAGAGTGAAGATTTTGCTGGTGGGGTTACCGATGAGCCACACATACTTGTTCGGGATGGAGATCTTGAAGTTGCTGAATTTCCTTTCGTCCAAGGGTAACTTCAGGCAGCTAACGGGGATGAATGCAAAATTCCGGGAAAAAAAGCTATGTACCCAGGAAACGGTGGCGTTGTGAGGGGCACCCTTAAGGAGGAATGAAGTATGGTCGTTTGATGAAGATGGGTATTTCCTGCCTAGTTTCTTTAATCTCTGTTCCCATTCCAATACCGACCAGGTGGTGCCAAATTTGTTAATCGTAGGTGCGGTGGAAGTGGATTGGGATGACACTAGCGGAGAGACATTGATGACGACACCAGTACCCGTCGCCATTTGGGGCACGAACGAACCAACAGTATCATCTACATCTGGAGCAGGCTGCGCCAAGGAGGAAAGCGAGTTTGTTGGAACCACTTTCTCGGTTGATTGAGGTGGAGCTGCAGGAACCACATTCTCGGTTGATTGAGGTGGAGCTGCAGGAACCACTTTCTCGGTTGATTGAGGTGGAGCTGCAGGAACCACTTTCTCGGTTGATTGAGGTGGAGCTGCGGATGTTGAATCTCGGTGAGTGGGGCAGTTCCTATTCGGTGATGAAGATCCTGAAGAAGCAGAATCCGAACCAGATGCAGCAATGGCGTCGGACGGATGAAAAGAAGAGCCGAGAGAGCCTTTTGAAGTTAAACACCTAAGATCAGAGGAAACTGAGCCAATGAGTTTAAAGTTTCCTTCAATGGCTGTAGAGCACGAATCTAGATCCTGCTTGACGTGCCGGACACCGCGCCGAATGTCGTCTATGAGTGGCATAATTGACCCAGCAGGCTGGCCGATGGAGGGCGATGGTGAGCCAGACGTAGATTGTGTTAAGCAAAGGTCATCCAAGGAAGCCACCAGCGCACTTAACTTCGAAGATATCACATAAATCTTGTTACAAAGCAGCGACGAGTCACTGCTCAAAGCCTCTGTGATTTGAATCACTTTGTCCAGTTTTGAATTTAAACTGGCGCAGTCATCTGACAGAATCTGCAATCCGGCTAAGTTAGAGGATATCTCATTGATCTTATCTGCTATAAACGTTTGGTCGGTGGAAAGCGTAGCAACGACTCCTTTCATAAGACGTAAAACATGGCAGGGCTTTATATTGGAGCAAGCCTTGCATGTAGCAAGACCACCAGTAGAGGGCTCCAGACATGTACCGTGGAAACTATCACCACAATCCAGGCTATCACAGGCCACACCATTGGTAAGTAATTCAATAGAGCACGCTTTGCAGCTTGCCATTATGTTTGAAAAGATTGTCACAAAAATTTTAATAATGAAAAAAGTTAAATAGTTGAATTTACACCAGATTATAGTAATTTCCAATGCTAAGCAAAACATACTTCACGAATAAGTAAATAAACAACTGAGTCACGCAAAAAAAGGTCACTGAGAAAATAGTAAACACGCAGAAACTGTGTCAATGTAAATAAACAACCGTGTCACACTAAAAAAAGGTCACTGAGCAATACGAAAACACGCAGGAACTGTGTCACGAAAGTTTAATGATTAGGAAAGGGTGGCACTCACTTTGCTGACACAAGCGCAAAGCACACGAACCGAAAATATTTGAGTAATACTTGGGCAAATTATAGAGCGATCACACTTATCGATCGCTTATCAATAAACTCAATAATGTTAACTGCCATTAACTTTTCAAGAGCCTTTCTAAGGCATGCTAGTATACTTATAGGTCTGTAGTCAGAGTAATGAACAGGATTCGGCTTCTTCGCAATAGGAACCACAAGTGCATTTTTCCATATCGAAGGAAATTTCGATGTCATAATGCTAAAGTTAAAGATATGCGTAACGACCGAAAGGAGACAAGGAAGAAGGATTTTGATGAATTTTAGAGAGATATTGTCAGACCCGATGGAATCAGATTTAATTGAATTAATGGCTGATAGAACTTCCAGTTGAGTTATATTACGAAACGCGAAACCGCTGCCTGCCCCACCGATTAACTCAATGTCATCAACCATAAGGCTGGAGTTGGTTGAAGATATGAAGCTTTGATTAAGACTGTGCAGATCCGCATCCGGACAAGAATCACGTTCCTTACCAATGCCGATTGCCCGCAGATTTTTCCATAGCTGTTTAGGGCCAAGATCACCACTCAATTTTTTGGTATAATACTTCCTTTTTTCCTCCCTAACCGCCAATGTTACTCCATTTCTCAACAATCTAAACCGCTCCCAGTTAGAGAGACACTTACATCTCTTCCAATATTTATAGGCTTCGTCTCGTTTTTTAATTAGCATTTCGACTGTATGAGAGAACCAAGGACATTTCATTTGCTTTGCTTTGACTGTTCGCAGCGGGACGTACCTCTCAAGTCTCCAGTCTCAAGTCTCTCCAGTCTATAGTAAACTACCTGACTGTTACCAGCCGCCCCACGTGGAGGGAGATGTGGACTTCCTGCAGTATCCACAGTTACGGCACGCTAACAAATTAGTGAAAATTTGTTAACGCGTTGGTCCCCCTGTGAATCTGCAGGCAGCGGCCATGACATATACTCACTCCAAAATTCTAAATCTCGTAGTTAAGAATTTTTGGAAATGCTCAAATTCTGGCATTTGTTGAGTATCTCCTAATTCTTCTTCCCAAAGCTTAAACGTTGTGTAGGGCAATTTTTGGACAAGTAGATAGACCAATATTGTGCTCCAGGGTGTCGTATCGATATCTAACGTCTTAAAGTGTAGTATCTACAAATTATTTGATGATTTTACTGATTTCTGTTGCTAATTTTGGCTGATTTGTCAGTAATTTCAATTGTGTGTTGACGAGTAAACTTCTATTTTCACATCTTTGTTTAAGCTTTTCCCAAGCTGGAATATAATCTTGCCGAGTGATAGGAACATGCCTCAATAATCGCTCAGCTTCTCCTCTTAAGCATCCTTTCAAGTGATGATATGTTTGCACCTCTGACAATTGCGGACTATTATGTATCACTCCATCAAACTTGGGTAGATTTATTCGCGGTAACTGTGTTTACCAACTACACTCCAGCATCTTAAGTGGTGGACCAACACTAATAACACAGAAAGGTCGGAATACCAACATCACTTTCAGATGAAAAAATTGCACTTCAAGATGCTATTCTAAACTTCTACCGATATTCTCCACCTTCTACCGTTGGATCTCTTTGGTAAGCAAACCGCATCATTAGCCACCAATAGGTTTAACTCAATCCAGAACTGGAAGCGAACTGATTTCGGTCACTCCAAAATATTACACAGTAGAACTGCCAGCAATATCGACTACACCTCGCCCAAGCCTTTCTTTGTAGCAAAATTGGATTCCTTCATTCCCAGCAGATCGGAATGAGAGAAAGGTCCTCCCCAATGGGAGAACTCAGTGCATCTCTACGCTGACGGCTCCAAATTGGATGGTTAAGTGGATGGAGGAATATTCTCGAAACACTTGTCTAATTTCGCTTACCTGACTACTGCAGCGTGTTTCAAGCAGAAATCATGGCTCAACACTAAATGACATAACTGAGCCTCTGAACGTCTCATCTGGGTGCCTGGACATAGTGATATTCCGGGCAATTGCAGAGCCGACAAACTAGAGAGAATTGGTACCACACGTCCTAATTCGGACATTAACCACCAGCCGGGTAAACCGCTAGCTACATGTAAAATGGAGCTCTCACAGGAGTCTCTCAAGATTGCTAATTATAGCTGGCAAGAGGAACCCACTTGCCTGATTACCGACAGATATGTCCAAAGTTTGACGCTAAGCGGTCAAGAGGGCTCATCCTACTTGGACGCAAAATAATTAGCACTACAGTAGCCGTAATTACGGGTCACTGTCTCATAGATAGACACGCCGATAGGCTAGGCGTGCCCTCAAACGACTTCTGTAGGAGTTGCCACGACGAGGAGGAAGAGGAAACCATACTTCACCTCCTCGGTAGCTGCCCGGCCCTAGCCAACCGTAGGAGCCGGTTTTTGGGCTCCCCCCTACTTCAAAGAGTTAACAGAACAGAAACATTGATGAAAACACCAACACCCGTCGCCATATCGGACTCCACCGAACCAACAGTAGCATCACTTTCTCGGTTAATCGAAGTGGAGCTGCAGTTGTTGAATCACGGAGATTGGGGCAGTTTCTATTCGGAGATGTAGTTCCTGAAGAAGCAGAATCTAAACCAGAGAGAGCCTTTTGAAGTTAAACTCCTGATATCAGAGGCCAGCCAATGGGTTCGAAGTTCCTTTCAATGGCTGTAGAGCACGAATCTAGATCCTGCTTGACGTGCCGGACAGCGCACCGAATATCATCTATAACAGGCATAATTGACTCAACAGGTTGGCCGGTGGAAGGGCAAATCCAGCTTATCGCAGTCCCGAAATCTGACCGTCGTGTGCCTCTTCCTAGTGAACGGAACGACGACCGTCTTGTCAGGGTTGACTTTGAGCTCAACCTCATTGCACCAGGTTGCACCTACGTCTAGTGCCCCCTGGAGTTGTTTTGTGATGTTGTTCCCTGCAGACATTCATTTGTGACGCAGCCCCTGATCGTCCTATCGAGGGGACTCAAGGTAAGATCTCGTGCAACACATCTATCCATCGATAGAAGGTATCCCAAGGCCTCTCCTTCTTAGAGCCCGAGAGATCTCATCAAATTTTTAAAACTGCTTTCTATATCCAAGAAGGCTGCAATCGCAGTTCCCTTTCTATTAACCGCTCTCTCCAGCTTGAGTTCTAAGTCATGGAATGCCGTTGTAGTGAATTTTCCGGTTCAGTAGGCGTGCTGCCGGGCGTGAAGTGAGTGTAGAAGGTACCTCTCCCTGATCGCCCGATCAGTGACTTTTTCCATCTTCTTTAAGTTAAACAATGTTAGACTAATAGGCCAGTATGCCTTAGCAAGTGTGCAATATACACGGCCGTGCTTTGGGATAAAGACCGAGCTGGCAACGCTCCAGTCTGCCTTGGTCGCCCTCCCTGCTAGGTGGTTTGCTAGGCTGGGCCTTTCTGACCCGCTCGGATCTTCCACTCTCAAACCAGGAATGTGGGACTGCAACAGAATCTCTAGCGTTTCTTTCCTGATTTGAGTGTCTAATCCGGTTTCTGAAGTGTGCCCAGGTCACCCGACGAAGTTTTCATAAGGGCTTTATGCAGTCTCGCAGAATCACGAGCTCCATCCACGTTCTGACAGAACTTTTGCCAGCTAGATCTTTTAGAACAGCACAGTTCTCGGTTCAAGGCAGTTAGGGATTGTCTGATGTTTCCCAGCACGCGCCCCTTTTCGCCCTTTCCTCCTGGTAGCAGTCCTTAGTCTCGCAAGTTCCCACGTCCAGCAAGGGACGTTCCAGTTATGTGACCTTACTGACACCGGACAGCTTCCCCTGAAAGCCGTCTGCATGTCGTCGTTTACTAAGTCCGCCACAAGTTCGACATCTTCGACATCGAGCCCATGAACCCATAGAATCTACCACCCAGTTCCTCTTTATAGGGAACCCAGTTGGTGTTCCTAGGGTTCGCTTACTTCATTGACACTCTCTCCAACTGTGAAGAGAATGTGCTGTGGTCGGAGCATTATGGCTCGTCAGACACTCTCCAGTCACTTACCAGTTCTGATAAGTGGCTGCTACCGACGGCCATTGGCAAAGGTAGGGTCAGATCCACGGTTTAGTACAACTAGGTTAGTAGTTAGCAAATAATTGATAAGGTAGTAACCTCTTCTATTGCTGCCGCTGCTCCCCCAGTTGATGTGGTGTGCGTTCGCCTCGCATCCAATTAGTAGGTGCACCACGTTTGTCGACTCGATGAGCTCCCTGAGTTCTCCCGTCGGTGATGGTTCAGTGGAGTCGTATGGGAAGTACGCAGAGTAGATTAGCACCCAGCATCTGAATCCCCCTGCACATACCTCCAATCTGGCAGCTGTCAGGCCTCTTGTAAATAAGTCTGAGGACGGCAAACAGTTAATTTTCGCTTTGTTGTATACAATACAGGTCCGGGGCCTGCTGTCCTTGGTATGATAGATGATTCCAAATCCACCTTGTTGCAGTCCCGAAATCCGACCGAAACTTACCCAAGGTTCCTGGATGAGGGCCAGGTCTGCAGCTTGCGTGGCAAGCAGCCTACAGAGAACTGCGGAGGCAGCCCTACTGTGTCGTAGGTTTGCTTGGACTACCTTCATCTGGTTGTTTTGGTGCGACGTTGTCCTCCTCTTTCGCTACTTCAGCGGCTGCCTTAACCAGCACAGAGGTGATGCTAAAGAAGAGTCTCATCTGCCGCTCCTTCAGTGCTTTCATAGACCCTTCGTCAATGGAGAGCGCCAGCGTCTGTCCGCAATTCCGTAAGAAGGAATGGAGTATGGTCGCTTGATGAGACGAGTTTTGATCTAATCGTCACGGAGACCAGACCAGTGCCTGTTCATTTTGATGCCATTGTTTTGCTGGGAAGCTGAGTGATTAGTTGGTTGTTTAGTTTGTCTCCTACTGTGCTTGTTGCGGTTTGCTTCCGATGCCGTGGTGACCTTGCGGTTTTTGGCAGCATTTTCATTTCGTGTTTCTCCGCTTTGGTGTTCGTTTGTACTTGGCTTTGCTCTGTTGCTGCTGCTCGCTTCGCTGTTCGCATTCCTTCGCTGGCTGATATTTGTTTTACTTAATTAATACTTGTCCCGTGGAGTGCAATTTGTTTGATCTGGTTGGCTTTGTTATTTGACTCTGTGTTTGTTTGTTTATCGCTGGCCTGGTTGCCATTGTTTCGTTTTGTTTATATTTTTGTTTTTTCTTATTTTTTGTTAATATTATTATTTTTTCTGCACGTCGCGTTTTGCTTCCGCTGTCGCTGTACGTGCAGTGGATTTTTACTGTCGACTGGTTCCTCAGTATTTTTTGTCTTGTTTTGTTGATTTCCCGTAAGATTGCTGCTTTTTTGCCGTCGCATTGTTGCTGATTCTCGTTTAGATATTATCTTGACTTTTCCCATTTCGATTTTTCTTGTTTGGTATCTGTTTTCTTTGTCTTTGTTCTGTTTCCCGATTTTTGTTTCTTTACCGTTTTCCCCTGCTTCCGCTGGACTGCGCTGTTGTCTCTGTTCGTGGGCGCCGTTGACGTGTTCGCTTGCTTGTTTCTTTCTCTTTTATCTTTTCTTGTTCGTTTCCTATTGCTGTTTGCTGGTGTCGCCTCCATATTTTGCCATATCTTATCGCTCTGCTAACTATCGGTTGTTCATTCGTCGTGACACTTTCTTTTTATTGTTGATCTCGTTGATATTCTATATTCTATTTTTTGTTTCATTATCCTGTTTCTTTGTTTTTCTCGTTGCTTTCTCCTGGTTTTCTTTGGTCTCGTCCCCTAACTTATTTTAACCCCATTTCATACCTTTTTCTTTCTACTTATTTATTTGCTTCGCTGTTTTATATTATTTCTTTTCCGCTTTGTTACTTGTTGGTTTATCTTATTATCCTATTTTGCTGTTTGCTGCTTGCTCTGTTCTTCGTCGTTACCTCCCTCAACGTGCTTTGATCCTTATTTTTTATTCTTGTTTCTGTTTATTCGGTCTTGTCTTGTTTTATGCTTTTATCTTGTCTCTCACATCTCGTCGGTTCATTGTCCTATCTCTCTTTTACTTTTTTGATCTAGGTTTAAGTTATTCTGTTTTTGCTTGTGTTTTATTTCTTTCTATTTTTTATTTTATTAATTTTTCCATGTTTTATTTTTACTTCTATTTTTTCGGCCTCGTTTATTCTTTTATCTTGTTGTATACATTTCGTCAGTTCACTGTCCTATCTGATATTTATTTATTTATTTTTTTATTTATTTTTTGCTTTTATCTTGTCTCTCACATCTCGTCGGTCCATTGTCCTATCTCTCTTTTACTTTTTTGATCTTAATTTAAGTTATTCTGTTTTTGCCTGTGTGTTATTTCTTTTTATTTTTATTTTTTTATTTATTTTTCTCTGTTTTATTTTTACTTCTATTATATATTCATATATTATTCTTTTATCTTGTTGTACACATTTCGACAGTTCACTGTCCTACCCGATATTTATTTATTTATTTTTATTTTTTAATTTTATTTATTTATCTTGATTTATCTTATCTTATTTTTACCTGTGTGTTATTTTACCGGCTATTTATTTGTCTTTCTATTAATTTTTTCTTCCATCTTGACTTATTTTATTTCATTTTTACCTGTGCGCTATTTATCGGCTATTTATTTGTCTATCTATTTATTTTTCTCTGTTTCGGTGTTTAATCATGGTTGTCTGCGGTTCCTGCTCGGGTGAGATAGTCCTTGACGCTGTTACTTGTGATGGCGTCTGTGGCCTGTCTTTTCATCCAGATTGCTTGAGGCGTGGAACCCGATCCTCGCGTCCTACGACTTGCAGCGAATGCTGTGATATCAAGCCGTGCCATGTATTGAGGCTTGTCAGGAGCATGATGGGGACCCTATCTGGTGACTTGTCTCTCGTCGCTGACAGGGTTGGCTGTCTCGCGAATCGTTGGGGAGGTCCAGAGCTTTTGTCTGATGACGCTACCTCTCTGACGGCTAAGGTAGATAAATTGATGGGATCTGTTGACTCTGTCGTATCCAATTCGAGTGTTCTTTAAGATAAGTCGCATGAGATTTCTTCCTGCATCTCGTTAGTGCCGGGATCTCTAGACGACATGCACGCGGCGATCGCGAGCCTCAGCCCCTGCCCGGTTCCTCTTGCGGGTCCCTCTTCCATCACCCCGATATTTGACGATATTCGTCGCGGGGTCAAACAGGTGAAGTGTGATCTCGGTGCTTGGTCCTCGGTCGTCTCTGCCAACTCCGAGTTGTTGGGTTCCATTGCCTGTGATTTGAAGTCGTTATCTTCGCGGTTTTCGACCCCTCCTATTCCCTCTCCCCCTGACGCGTCTGGTCCACAGCACTCCTTACCTCTCCCCCCCTCTGGTTGCTCCCCCCCTGTAGCCGTGTGTGCCACTCCTCCATCTGCTACTCCTGAGCTCCACAGAGTTATTTCCGATGGTTGGATGCCCAACCCTGCTCATTCTGATGACCGCACGGCACCCATATTAAGCCGTGCCGGACGCCAGCTGTTGCTGTTGTCATTGAGTCTCAAGACTTAGTCCCCTCTCATCACTCGGGGGTGAGTGGCCTCCCACCTTCGCAATCTGAGGTTCTTGCTGACCCCGCCTTACTGTCTGAGCCTCTTAACCATCCTGCCTCCATGGATGATCCTGCGCTGGCTGTTACGGGCGACTGTCCACCTTCTCGTCCTGTCGTCACCGCGCTTAGACCGGCACAGCGGCCTAAATGTATTTTTGTATCCAGGGTCCACCGGGATACTCTTGAGGGCGATATTGTAAACCATATCTCTCTTCAGGCAGGCATTCCCTGTGATATGATAGCTTGTAGACGAATCAGCCCTGCCCTCGGCCGTTCATATTCGGCTTCCTTTAAGGTATTTGTCCCCGAGAGCACCTTCCTGGCGGTCGTCTCTCCTGACATTTGGCCCTCTGGTGCTATAGTTCGTGAGTTTATCCCTAAGACCCGTGTGGTTCCAGCTTCACAGTCAAAAAACTTGCCAGCCGGGTCTCCGTATATTATGCTAACGTGACCGGGTTGCGCTCTAAAACCGCGCAGCTTTTCTCCTCCTCCTTTGTGTCCAGTGCCGACATTATCTGTCTGACTGAGACCTGGCTGTGCGCCGGAATTTCTGACTCTGAACTGTTCGGCCCTGAGTTCCAGGTCTTCCGTCGGGATCGCCACTTATCTGACCATTGTTCACCCGTTGGTGGTGGGGTTCTGTGTGCGGTTAGGGGGGGTTTCTCGTGCTCGGTGGTTGACATTTCAGACTCCCGCGATCTCGAGCTCCTATGTGTGGTACTGAGATTTCCCACCAGAAGATTATTTGTTATTACTGTTTATGTCCCCCTTCTTCACCCTCCACTTTGTACGAGCTGCTTGCGGCGGCTGTTGACAGTTTGTCCGACTCCTTGCTTCCCTCGGATGACCTTGTACTCGTTGGTAACTTTAACTTGTCCTGCATTAGCTGGGTACATTCTCCCGACTCTGATGGTCTTTCACCCTCGTTCACGTCTGCTCCACAATTTGTTTTATCCTTTTTAGACTCTTTGGCCGCTTCTAACTTGGTTCAATGCTGCGACACTACTAACGATTCAGCTTGATTTCTGGACTAAGTGTTCTCGTCTGACCCTGACTGTACGTCTGTTATGAGATGCCTTACTCCCTTGGTTCCTGAATCAAGTCACCACCCCGCACTTCTGATTTTCATGTGTTTCGACACCGCTAACACGTCTCCCTCCATATCTGGTGACTTCTACTTTAACTTTAAACGGGCTGATTTCACCTCTATGAATAACTGGCTTCTTTCTTGTGATTGGTCGAGCGTACTGGCGGAATGCGACGTTGACCTGGCTGTGAGCGCTTTTTATTATGTCCTTTATGCCTGTTTCACACTATTTGTTCCCATCGGCACTTCTCGTTCGGGTTCACCGCATTTGTTTCGGCCCTGGCTTGACGGCACCTCACGACATCTGAGGAACTTAAAAAGCAAAGCTTGGAGGAGATTTTGTACGTCTGGATGCCATGATGACTACTTGGTTTATTCTGAACTCTGCCAGCGTTTCTCCGCTCGGATGCAGAGCTCTTACGCCGAATACTTGTCTAACATGAGAGCCACGCTGCGAAATGATCCTAAACAGTTCTGGAGGTTCATCAACTCGAAGCGTAATTGTGACGCTTATCACTCTTCCTTGAGGTATCATGACTGTGAGAGTGATGACTCGTTTACTATTGCTAATTTCCTCGCGGAATTTTTCCGAACTTCTTTCTGTGATTCCACCTGTGATATTTCCACCCCTGACTTTGCCCACTTGACGCGGCTCCCGCCTACTTCCCTCGAGTCTAAGGATTTGGTATTTGACGACGCATGTGTTGCTGATTATCTATCTAATCTGGCAGACGGCTTCTCGAGTGGTCCCGATGGTATTCCCGCGTGCTTCTTGAAGAGATGCCAACTGTCTCTTGCGGGTGCTCTCTGTTATCTGTTCAATCTATCCTTACGATCTGGCCGCTTCCCCGAACTCTGGAAGACTTCTGTTTTGATCCCGCTCCATAAGAAGGGTAGTAAGTCGGACGTTTCCAACTATCGACCGATTGCCAGCCTGTGTCATGCTGCGAAGGTTTTTGAATCCCTCGTCAGTGACGTACTTCGTTTTCACTGTAGTCCTTTTTTGCGGCCTTTCCAGCACGGCTTTTTTTAGGGAAAATCGACGACTACAAATCTCCTTGAATTCGTTAATTATTCTCTGCCGACAATCGAAGCCGGTAAGCAGGTGGACAGATTTAAGTAAGGCCTTCGATAGGATTGACCATGGAATCCTAATCTATAAACTCTCTATTCTTGGGTTTCCTCAGTGCTTCGTCGACTGGCTGTCTTCTTACCTGTCTGGTCGTACACAGCGAGTCCTATTTCGAGGTGCTCTTTCCAACCAAATCCTTGCCACATCGGGGGTGCCTCAGAGTAGTATCCTGGGCCCGCTCCTGTTTATCATATACATTAATGATGTTTCGCTTCTGCTTTCAAATAGTAAAATTTTGTGTTATGCAGATGATGCTAAGATTTTTCGTGCTGTTACCTGTGAATCAGACTGCGCTCAGCTGAACTCAGACTTGGCTTCGTTCTGTGACTGGTGTTCACGCAACCGCCTTCCTTTAAACACCGGAAAGTGCACCGTTATGACCTTTTCCCGTAAAAGATCTCCTTTCCTCTTCGACTATACTGTCGATGGTGTTGTCCTGGGTAGAGTTGATAGGATCAAGGACTTGGGTGCGGTCCTTAACTCTCGTCTTGCTTTTGACGACCATGTGGACTCGATCGTTGCTAGGGCTAATTCGATGTTGGGTTTTGTTAAAAGATGGTCTAAGGAGCTTGATGATCCCTACTTAACCAAACTTCTCTACTGTACTTTTGTCAGGCCATTTCTGGAATACGCCAGCCCTGTGTGGTCCCCCTACTTTGCCGTTCACGTCAACCGCGTCGAGGCAGTGCAGCGAAGATTCCTTAGGTTTGCTCTCCGCGGACTTCCCTGGATAAATCCTTTGCTTCTTCCCTCTTACCCCGATCGTCTGTGTCTGATTTCTCTCGACTCCCTCGAAAAGAGGCGCAATATTGCCAAAATTGTATTCTTGTTCGATTTATTGCAGGGAACGATAAACTCGCCCGAACTGTTGGAGGCCGTCAACGTTGCGATCCCGCAGCGCTCCTTAAGGAATCGAGATTTCCTGTACGTCCCTGGTCATCGTACTCTATATGGGATGCACGAGCCCATTACGTCGATGTATCGCCTCTTCAATCAACACTTCGCCGACTTCGATATGGACTTCTCCAGGCTGCGGCTGAAGGGCTTACTTAGGCAGCGCCTAGGTTGATGCGGGCGATATAAATTGGCTGCTGTTTTGTTTTATAATTTGATTAGTTTAGCTTAATATGTTATATACTTCTGTATTAGTCCTTTGTGACGAACCTGTTTTAACAAAATACAAAATACAAAAAATAAAAATACAAACACAAAACAGACGAACCGAAAGTACTACAGAAAACTTGGACTGCTTCCGTAATTGGGTCGATGGGAGTAATTGATTGGGGGAAGAAATGAGCGGTTAAGCTTTTTGAAGTGCAATTTTTTCATCTGACAATGATGTTGGTATTCCGACCTTTCTGTGTTATTAGTGTTGGTCCACCACTTAAGATGCTAAAGTGTAGTTGGTAAACACAATTACCGCGAATAAATCTTCCCAAGTTTGATGGAGAGTATGCATCTTGGCGTTCATTTCATCATTTCTCATTGATACATAATAGTCCGGGATTGTCAGAGGTGAAAAAATTTCATCACTTGAAAGGATGCTTAAAAGGAGAAGCTGAGCGATTATTGAGGCATGTTGCTATCACCCGGCAAGACTATATTCCAGCTTGGGAAAAGCTTAAACAAAGATGTGAAAATAGGAGATTACTCGTCAACACACAATTGAAATTACTGACAAATCAGCCAAAATTAGCAACAGAAAGCAGTAAAATCATCAAATCATTTGTTGATACTACGGAGGAATGTATACTATAGTTAAAGACGTTAGATATCGACGTGACAACCTGGAGCACAATATTGGTCTATCTACTTGTTCAAAAATTGCCCTACACAACGTTTAAGCTTTGGGAAGAAGAATTAAGAGATGCTCAACAAATGCCAGAGTTTGAGCATTTCCAAAATTTCTCTATTACGAGATTTAGTATTTTGGAGTAAGTATATGTCACATTCGGTGAATGTGAAACCTCAGGTTCAATCTACAAAAACAAACTATGTTTCAAACATCAATAAATGCCTTATTTTTAGATTCTGTTCCCATTCCGATACAGTCCTGGTGACACGGTGGAGAAACATTGATGACAACAACAGCACCCGTCGCCATATCGGGCTTGACCTAACCAACCGTAGCATCAACATCTGGAGCAGGCTGCGCCAAGGAGGAATGCGGGTTTGTAGGAACCACTTTCTCGGTTGATCAAAGTGGAGCTGCAGTTGTTGAATCCAGGAGAGTGGGGCAGTTTCTATTCGGAGATGTAGTTCCTGAAGAAGCAGAATCTAAACCAGAGAGAGCCTTTTAAAGTTAAACTCCTGATATCAGAGGCAAACCAATGAGTTCAAAATTCCTTTCAATGGCTGTAGAGCACGAATCTAGATCCTGCTTGACGTACCGGACACCGCACCGAATGTCATCTATGACAGGCATAATTCACTCAGCAGGTTGGCCAGTGGAAGGCTAAATCCAGCTTGTCGCAGTCCCGAAATCTGACCGTCGTGTTCCTCTTCCTAGTGAACGGAACGACGACCGTCTTGTCAGGGTTGACTTTGAGGTCAACCTCATTACACCAGGTTGCACCTATGGCTAATGCCCCCTGGAGTTGTTTTGTGATGTTGTTCCCTGCGGACATTCACTTGTGACGAAGCCCCTGATCGTCCTAGAGATCGCCAAGGTAAGATCTCGAGCAACACATCTATCCATCGACAGAAGGTCGTGTGGTGACAGTACAGTTGTAGTGCCAAAATCACTTTAACAATTGTAACGTTTGATTATTTTTGGATACGTTCGTACATTCAAATTACTTGTTGTAAATGCTAACTTAGTAGGTCGGAACAATTTTGTTTACATAAATTGTGAATATAAAGCGAGAAAATTGTTCCATAGGTTTAGTCTTGAATTCAGTCTCTAAGAATATTGTTGTATAAAAATATCATTTAATAAAATATAAAATATTTAAATTCATTTTTTCAATAAAAAATTAATTTCTATCTAGGTAAGTCCTTTAGATAGGAAAAGCTCAAGCGACTTGCTGGAGTTCTGTCCTCTCGAGGCCCCTTGGAGTTCTGCCCTCTCAAGGTCCCTTTTTGGAAGTAAAGGATCCCGAGACTATACTTTCGTGGATACTGAAAGTAAACCAGTACCCACAATTGGTGACCCCGACGTGATCCGAAAGATTGAAGAGAAAACAATTTTTTTGTGAATTTGATGAAGTGGCCCCCCACCAGTGGTAAGGCACACTTCCATCAAATCACAAAACCCCTAATCTACAGTCATCAAGAATATTTAGCAGAGTCGCCCCCCACCAGTGGTAAGGCACTCGCTAACCTAACAACGTCAAGATTATCATCGATACCTACAATACAAGTGCCCTCCACCAGTAGTAAGGCACTTGTGATTGAAGATTTTTCTTTATTCCTTTTTTAATAGAGGTGCCCCCCACCAGTGGTAAGGCACACTCTGTTAAAAGAGAGCAAGCCCATAACCAAAAAACAACATTTTTTTTAACAGAGATACCCCCCACCAGTAAGGTACTCTCTTGTTAAAGAAAATATCCCAAGTTCTCATCAGAATTAAATCAAAATACTATCAGCACAATTGGAAAGAATAATGAAAATTGAAAAATCATAGATTTACCAACGAAAACCTTATCCAAGAAAAAGAAACAAATATCGGAAAAGAACAAAATCAAGAACAAACCAAGAAAAACACAAAAGATAAGTTAAAATAGTTATTTTAGTTAGCTCAATATATATACATATATAAAAAATCTTTATCTTTATTTTAAAATTACTGTTAAGCATTTACAACATGAACGGCTTAAATGATTTATTGGGTGAACCTATGGTTAAATCATGTGTTTCTGACACAAGTCAATTGTCTGTTCCACTATCTCCGTCTCCAGCGTCTATATCAGTCAGCGCCGTTTCCATTAAGACCATACCATTTTGGCGATCCAATCCGATGGCGTGGTTCTTCCAGCTTGAGTCGCAATTCGACGTCGACATCAAAAAAAATATACTTTAATTTTTTTAATTTTTTTTTAATTTTTAAATAATTTTTTGATTTTATTTTTAATTTTATAACTTAATTTAATTTTTAAAAATTAAAAAAAATAGTTAAAAATAAAAAAATTTTTAGTAAAATTAAGGAAATAAAGAAACATCGAAAAAAAATATACTTTAATTTTTTTAATTTTTTTTTAATTTTTAAATAATTTTTTGATTTTATTTTTAATTTTATAACTTAATTTAATTTTTAAAAATTAAAAAAAATAGTTAAAAATAAAAAAAATTTTTAGTAAAATTAAGGAAATAAAGAAACATCGAAAAAAAATATACTTTAATTTTTTTTACTTTTTAAATAATTTTTTTGTTTTTATTTTTAATGTTATAACTTAATTTAATTTTTAAAAATTAAAAAAAATAGTTAAAAATTAAAAAAAATTATAGTAAAATTAAGGAAATAAAGAAACATCGGAAAAAAATATGCTTTAATTTTATTAATTTTTTTTAAATTTTTAAATATTTTTTTGATGTAATTTTTAATTTTATAATTTAATTTAATTTTTGAAAATTAAAAAAAATAAGTAAAAATAAAAAAAATTATAGTAAAATTAAGGAAATAAAGAAACATCGAAAAAAAATATACTTTTAGTTTTTTAATTTTTTTTAATTTTTAAATAATTTTTTGATTTTATTTTTAATTTTCTAACTTAATTTAATTTTTAAAAATTTCAAAAAATAGTTAAAAATAAAAAAAAATTATAGTAAAATTAAGGAAATAAAGAAACATCGAAAAAAATATACTTTTATTTTTTAATTTTGTTTTGATTTTTAAATAATTTTTTGATTTTATTTTTAATGTTATAACTTAATTTAATTTTTAAAAATTAAAAAAAATAGTTAAAAATAAAAAAAATTAATGGTAAAATTAAGGAAATAAAGAAACATCGAAAAAAAATATACTTTTATTATTTTAATTTTTAAATAATTTTTTGATTTTATTTTTAATTTTATAACTTAATTTAATTTTTAAAAATTAAAAAAAATAGTTAAACCCATAGAATCTACCACCCAGTTCCTCTTTATAGGTAACCCAGTTGGTGTTCCTAGGGCTAGTTTACTTCATTGACACACTCTCCAACTGTGAAGAGAATCTGCATGTGGTCGGAGCATGATGGCTCGTCAGACACTCTCCAGTCACTAACCAGTTCTGATAAGTAGCTGCTACTGACGGCCATTGTCAAAGGTAGGGTCAGATCCACGGTTTAGTGCAACTATGTTAGTAGTTAGCAAATAATTGATAAGGTAGTAACCTCTTCTATTGCTGCCACTGCTCTCCCAGTTGATGTGGTGTGCGTTCGCGTCGCATCCAATTAGCAGGTGCGCCACGTATGTCGACTCGATGAGCTCCCTGAGTTCTCCCGTCGGTGGTGGTTCAGTGGAGTCGTATGGGAAGTACGTAGAGCATATGAGCACCCAGCATCTGAGTCCCCCTGTACATACCTCCACTCTGGTAGCTGTCAGGCCTCTTGTAAATAAGTTTGTGGACGGGAAACAGTTAATTTTCGCTTTGTTGTATACAATACAGATCCGGGGCCTGCTGTCCTAGGTACCATAGATGATTCCAAATCCAGCTTTGCTTGGACTACCTTCATCTGGTTGTTTTGGTACGACGTTGTCTTCCTCTTTCGCTACCCCAGCGGCTGCCTTAAACAGCACAGAGGTGATGCTAAAGAAGAGCCTCATCTACCGCTCCTTCAGTGCTTTCATAGACCCTTCGTCAATGGAGAGCGCCAGCGTCTGTCCGCAATTCCGTAAGAAGGAATGGAGTGTGGTCGCTTGATGAGACAAACACAAAACACACGAACCGAAAGTACTACAGAAAACGGACTGCTTCCGTAACTGGGTCGATGGGAGTAATTGATTGGGGGAAGAAATGAGCGGTTAAGCTTCTTGAAGTGCAATTTTTTCATCTGAAAATGATGTTGGTATTCCGACCTTTCTGTGTTATTAGTGTTGGTCCACCACTTAAGATGCTGGAGTGTAATTGGTAAACACAGTTACCGCGAATAAATCTACCCAAGTTTGATGGAGAGTATGCATCTTGGCGATCATTTCATCATTTCTCATTGATACATAATAGTCCGCAATTGTCAGGGGTGCAAAAACTTCATCACTTGAAAGGATGCTTAAAAGGAGAAGCTGAGCGATTATTGAGGCATGTTCACCCGGCAAGACTATATTCCAGCTTGGGAAAAGCTTAAACAAAGATGTAAAAATAGGAGATTACTCGTCAACACACAATTGAAATTACTCACAAAGCAGCCAAAATTAGTGTGGTGACAGTACAGTTGTAGTGCCAAAACCACTTTAACAATTGTAACGTTTGATTATTTTTGGATACGTTCGTACATTCAAATTACCTGTTGTAAATGCTAACGTAGTAGGTCGGAACAATTTTGTTGTATTGTTGTATAAAAATATCATTTAATAAAATATAAAATATTTAAATTCATTTTTTCAATAAAAATTAATTTCTATCTAGTTAAGTCCTTTAGATAGGAAAAGCTCAAGCGACTTTCTGGAGTTCTGTCCTCTCGAGGCCCCTTGGAGTTCTGCCCTCTCAAGGTCCCTTTTTGGAAGTAAAGGATTCCGAGACTATACTTTCGTGGATACTGAAAGTAAACCAGTACCCACAATTGGTGACCCCGACGTGATCCGAAAGATTGAAGAGAAAACAATTTTTTTGTGAATTTGATGAAGTGGCCCCCCACCAGTGGTAAGGCACTCGCTAACCTAACAACGTCAAGATTATCATCGATACCTACAATACAAGTGCCCCCCACCAGTAGTAAGGCACTTGTGATTGAAGATTTTTTTTTTTATTCCTTTTTTAATAGAGGTGCCCCCCACCAGTGGTAAGGCACACTCTGTTAAAAGAGAGCAAGCCCATAACCAAAAAACAACATTTTTTTAACAGAGATACCCCCCACCAGTAAGGTACTCTCTTGTTAAAGAAAGTATCCCAAGTTCTCATCAGAATTAAATGAAAATACTATCAGCACAATTGGAAAGAACAATGAAAATTGAACAATCATAGATTTACCAACGGAAACCTTATCCAAGAAAAAGAAACAAACATCGGAAAAGAACAAAATCAAGAACAAACCAAGAAAAACACAAAAGATAAGTTAAAATAGTTATTTTAGTTAGCTCAATATATATACATATATAGAAAATCTTTATCTTTATTTTAAAATTACTGTAAAGCATTTACAACATGAACGGCTTAAATGATTTATTGGGTGAACCTATGGTTAAATCATGTGTTTCTGACACAAGTCAATTGTCTGTTCCACTATCTCCGTCTCCAGCGTCTATATCAGTCAGCGCCGTTTCCATTAAGACCATACCATTTTGGCGATCCAATCCGATGGCGTGGTTCTTCCAGCTTGCAGGAATTACACAAGACGGTACAAAACTTAACCATTTACTGAGTGCTTTAGACGAAAGTGTATTTCGAGATATCAGTGATATTATTGTAAATCCTCCGACGGTTAATAAATATTTAAGATTCAAAGAAACTTTAATTTCACGGCTTTCAACATCAGATAATGTCAAATTAAAGCAACTCTTAAATGAGTTGACTTTAAGAGATTCTCGTCCTTCATATTTATTACGGGAAATGAAGACGTTGAATTCGGAGAAGTTAAATGACTAAATATTGAAGTCTTTATGGCTTCAGAGGTTACCTGGAAATGTGCAAGCAATTCTAGCTTGTAGTCCAGGTACATTAGACGATCTATCAGCCACGGCTGATAAAATATCGGCAGTAACTGGTCGAACTGAAGTATATTCAGTATCGACGAATCAAAATCCAATCAAAAGTTCAATTCAATTCAATACTATTTTTATTTCAGTACATTTAAGTTGACAAAACTTATATTTAAAATGTACAAAAAATCAAATTCAAAAATCCATTAACTTTACAAAAGATGTAATAAAAAGGAAAGACTGAAAAATAAATTTGTTACAAAAATGCTAACTAAGGAACTGTTCTGTTGAAATAACTTAAATTTCTCCTTCAAAACTGCCATCGACAAAGAGAAGAGAGAAAAAAAAAACTAAAGAAATAAAAAAAAGAAATAAATTGAAAACCGCGGGAAACAAAGGAGTATTTTAGTTCAGAAAGATTTAGTTGGGTTTGAAGTGCTCTAAGGCTTTACTTTTAAAAGTAGTCATTGCAGCTGTGCGTCTTAAATCCGAGGGCAGAGAGTTCCAAAGTCTGATCGCATGAACAAAGAATGATCTTTTCGACTGCAAGACCGTAAATCTAGGTAGAATTAGTGATCTTATCCTTGACGAGGTTGCAAAAGAAAGCTTGCTAAGGAGATACTCCGGCCGCCCAGACGTCATCAAATTACGAAGGAAAACCACTATACGATATTTAATGAATTGGTTTAAACTACAACCCAAAAGCGTACTAGAAAAAGAGGACACGTGATCGTAACGACGTAATTTATATACGTATCGTACACAGGAATTGAATGCTACATTAAGTTTTCGGGAAGATTCAGCATCCAAACAACCATAAATCTCCACCCCAAACATTATCAGTGGAATTAGCAGAGACTTAATCAACTTTAGCCTTGTTAATTGTGGAGTAAATGATGCAGAAAACCAAAGACTACGTAGTCCACCATAAATTTTACCAATAATTGAGTCAACATGGTGCTCCCAGGTTAGTGTCTTATTCATGATTATACCCAGGTTCCTGACAACATTTACGAAGTTTATAACAGAGTTATTAAGCAGAATGGGTGACAGTTCTTGTGTATCTAGTGCTCTTTTATATATTATGATAGCCTGAGATTTCCTTTCATTAAGTATTAATCCATTTGATTCCGCCCACGCCCAAATGGCCTGCAGATCCTCATTAATTCTGGACACTCCATCCTCAAGGAGTCCTATTACTCGAGAGATATATATCTGTACGTCATCCGCATACATAATGATCTTTGAAAACTTTAGGCAACTTGACAGATCATTGATAAACATGGAGAACAAAGACGGCGAGAGTATGGACCCCTGAGGGACGCCACATAAGACCCGACGTGGGTGGGAGAAAGTTTCCCTTACCTTCACCACTTGAGACCGGTTACTGAGAAAGTTGGATATGAGCTTGATAGCCAGATGGGAAAAGTTAAAGTTATCTTCAAGCTTTCGGCACAATGTAATATGAGGTACTGAGTCAAAAGCCTTCGTAAAATCTAGTAGCACCAAAATAGAAGCCATGTCTTGGTCTATTCCAACCCTTATATCGTCAGTGAGACCAATAAGGGCACTTGTACAGCTGTGGTCAGGACGAAAGCCTGATTGCCAAGGAATTAGAAGCTGCGACATAATCCATCATCTGACGGTTGAGGAGTTTTTCAAAAATTTTTGAGAGGTATGGGAGAATACTGATCGGTCGGTAATGTTCTGGAGATGAACTTTGCTTATATTTAGGGATAGGAATAACAATTGCAGTTTTCCATTGAGTGGGGAAACTAGAAGAGGAAATGCAGGTATTAAAGGTAAAAGTAAAGGGTAATGGCCGGAACAACATAAGGAAGAATCAGTTTAAGGAAACGCGGAGAAATTTCGTCCGTACTAATAGCATTAGATTGCATGGCAAAAGCAATTTCGAAAACCTCACTCCCCGCACTCCACGTTTCTAGGTTTACCAACTCCAATCTCTCGTAAGTTCCTCCAAAGTTGCTTAGGAGAAAGTTTAATGTCCAGTTTTGATTGATAATATTGCTTTTTTAAAGCGCGAATAGTTGCTGTAGTTAAATTCCGAGATCTGCGGAAGCGCTCTTTGCTCTCAACCGTCCTATTACGCTTCCAGACATAATATAGGTAATCACGCTCAGAGATAAGCCTCAAAACTCGATTATTTAACCAGGGAGGACTTCTATTTTCCGATCTTGTGCGAAAAGGGACACATTTTTCATAAATATAATTAACATTTGCGTTGAAAAACTCAACCTGATCCACAGGATCAGGCATTGAAAAAACTGAATACCAAGGAAGACCGACTACTTCACTTATAAGTTCCTCGGCATTGACGCGGTTATAATCCCTATAACTGAATGAGGTGTTACTCTAAAGTGAGGGTTGGAGTTCATAGGTAAGAAAAATAAGGTCATGTCCCGAAATGCCAGGTACCGATAATTGGTGGTAAAATAAAACTTTTTCAAGATTAGTCGTGAGGAAAACATCAATAAGAGTTGCAGTCTCTCCTGAGAAATGGGTTGGCTTGCTACGGTTAACCATGTGGAGTCCTGCACCGAGTACATCGCTTAAAAAACGAGAGGCAATAACATCTTGGCTCAATACATTCTTATTAAGGTCGCCTGCAATTATCAAGTTATTGTACCGAGCGCTCAGTTCACTAAAAATGTTGAAGAGTGGTTCGATGTCATTATTTCTATGCGGGTTGTATGCGCTGATTACCATAATTTTTTCTGAGTGACATTTTACCTCAACTGCCACGTAGTGACATAACCCCATCGTTGACCCCTCCACCATATGCACATTGAGCGAAGTTCGAGCAAGAATAGCGCGGTCCTGACGAAAGATCTTGTAGCCACTAATACCAATAGCCGAAGAGGAAATATCTGGCGTGAACCATGTCTCTGACAGACATAAAATATCCACATGAGCAGAACCGATCATATACTTAATTTCATCCATTTTTCTCCTTGCGCTCTGACAGTTCATATGTACAATATTTAGCCCAACAGATTGTTTGCACAAGCAATTCAAAACAACTCTATTGTTCATGCGATCATGCAAAAGAGCTGACAATATATTTAATATAAAAATCCGCACAAGCCGCACTAGCCAAAAGACTCCTAAGCACAGTCAAGTCGCCAAACCAAAATAAAAACAAACGACGTAATGATTGGAAATAATTTATCCATGACTGGTGGCAGCAGAGAAATGAGAGAGATATCTGTAACTTAAATGAAAGTTTTAAAAAGCAGAACAAATAAATTGATTTAAAAATGAAAGCAAAATTATATATAAGGAAATTATATGTAAACAGAACTAATTTTATATGAAATGAGGAATGAAAATAATAAGCATTAAGTAATTCTAAATAAGTAATAACAAAAGAACTAATGTAAACAAAAGATGATGTTTTCCTTTGGCGAGCGATTATCATTCGACATCTAGGTCATCACAGGCACTTGAGCGATCTCCGTTGCAATTTTGTTAAGAGAATCAAGGTCAGTTGCTTGATGCGTAGATCCGTTGTGAAGAGTAATGATCAAGGAATTATATCGAGTAACGTAACGGTCGATTTTATTGTTTCTTAGCAAATTGTATGCAGCTGGAATTAGGTTTTGTATATTGCGAGAAACTGAATCTGCAATTCTTAAAGGTGCATCAGAAGTGAATCATATGTCACAGAGTTTTAATTTTAATCTTCGGAAACTAGTCATAAAGATTCTTTTCTCGGACATGGAGTTAAATTTTATAATAATAGGTGTTTTTTGTTTGTGCGGGGCTTTATACGGAAAACATCTGTGTATGGCGCTGGTGTGTGGTTTAATTTTTCAGCGATAGTGTTAAAAAGGTCCTTAGCACTTTCCCCGGGTATAACAGGGATACCTATAATTACAGCGTCTTTCCTACGGCTCTGATCTGCATGGTATTTTGCAGCTCCTTCGACTGATGTAATCCGGCTATCTAACTGTGTAACTTTAACCTCCAGTGACTCGACGTTACTCATGACTTTATCGAGACGAAGATTAAGATCTTCTTTAAGATTGGTGATAGACATCTTGACTTCCTCAAAATTAGTGAAAAGGTGAGCAATTTTCTTATTAATTTCACTACTCAGCTTACTAAACTGTTTTTGCAAGTCAGTTAAAGTAGATTGCACCAATTTTAAGTTTTCGTGAAGTGGCTTAATTAAGTTTCGATCACACGCGCAGTTATTGACACTACTGGTAGCGCGCGTGGTTGGCGCTTCATTTCCTTTGTGTGTTTTTGACATTATTATACTATGTATTTAAATGAGTTCAGAAACGCACTATGATTGTTAATTCAAAACTTACTTCACCAAAAGCCTTTTAGCACTAAATAATATTAATTTGCAACTTGAAATTAAAACAAAAGTGAAGAAAAACAGGAGACGACAAGACCCACGTTTCTACTCAGCGGCCATCTTTAACTACAAATTCGGTAATAACAACACTTCAAAATCAAATTAGTGAACTTTTAGAACAAGTTAAAAGAATTACTCTTTCATCATTTCAAGTAAACGAACTTTCAGAAGAAGTTAGAAGGATTTCTCGTTCATCATTTCGGCCTTCAACTAAAAATTATTAAGGCCCAATTATCGAAACATCGAAAAAAAATATACATTTATTTTTTAATTTTTTTTTAATTTTTAAATAATTTTTTGATTTTATTTTTAATTTTATAAATTAATTTAATTTTTAAAAATTAAAAAAAATAGTTAAAAATAAAAAAAAAATTATAGTAAAATTAAGGAAATAAAGAAACATCGAAAATAAATATAGTTTTATTTTTTTAGTTTTGTTTTAATTTTTAAATAATTTTTTGATTTTATTTTTAATGTTACAACTTAATTTAATTTTTAAAAATTAAAAAAAATAGTTAAAAATAAAAAAAATTAATAGTAAAATTAAGGAAATAAAGAAACATCGAAAACAAATATACTTTAATTTCTTTAATTTTTTTTTAATTTTTAAATAATTTTTTGATTTAATTTTTAATTTTATAATTTAATTTAATTTTTAAAAATTAAAAAAAATAGTTAAAAATAAAAAAAAATTATAGTAAAATTAAGGAAATAAAGAAACATCGACAAAAATATACTTTTAGTTTTTTAATTTTTTTTAAATTTTTAAATAATTTTTTGATTTTATCTTTAATTTTATAACTTAATTTAATTTTTAAAAATTAAAAAAATAGTGAAAAATAAAAAAAAATTATAGTAAAATTAAGGAAATAAAGAAGCATCGAAAAAAAATATACTTTAATTTTTTTTTAATTTTTAAATAATCTTTTGATTTTATTTTTAATTTTATAACTTAATTTAATTTTAAAAATTAAAAAAAAAAGTTAAAAATAAAAAAAAATTATAGTAAAATTAAGGAAATAAAGAAACATCGAAAAAAATACACTTTTATTTTTTAAATTTTTTTTTAATTTTTAAATAATTTTTTGATTTTATTTTTAATTTTATAACTTAATTTAATTTTTAAAAATTTAAAAAAATAGTTAAAAATAAAAAAAAATTACAGTAAAATTAAGGAAATAAAGAAACATCGAAAAAATATATACTTTTATTTTTTTTAATTTTTAAATAATTTTTTGATTTTATTTTTAATTTTATAACTTAATTTAATTTTTAAAAATTTAAAAAAATAATTAAAAATAAAATAATTATAGCAAAATTAAGGAAATAAAGAAACATCGAAAAAATATATACTTTAATTTTTTTAATTTTTAAATAATTTTTTGATTTTATTTTTAATTTTATAAATTAATTTAATTTTTAAAAATTAAAAAAAATAGTTAAAAATTTAAAAAAATTATAGTAAAATTTAGGAAATAAAGAAACATCGAAAAAAAATATACTTTTATTTTTTTAATTTTTAAATAATTTTTTGATTTTATTCTTAATTTTATAACTTAATTTAATTTTTAAAAATTTAAAAAAAGAGTTAAAAATAAAAAAAAATTACAGTAAAATTAAGGAAATAAAGAAACATCGAAAAAATATATACTTTTATTTTTTTAATTTTTAAATAATTTTTTGATTTTATTTTTAATTTTATAACTTAATTTAATTTTTAAAAATTTAAAAAAATAGTTAAAATTAAAAAAAAATTATAGTAAAATTAAGGAAATAAAGAAACATCGAAAAAATATATACTTTTATTTTTTTAATTTTTAAATAATTTTTTGATTTTATTTTTAATTTTATAACAATTTAATTTTTAAAAATTTAAAAAATAATTAAAAATAAAAAAATGTTTAGTAAAATTAAGGAAATAAAAAAACATCGGAAATAATATACTTTTATTTTTTTAATTTTTTTTTAATTTTTAAATAATTTTTTGATTTTCTTTTTAATTTTATAACTTGATTTAATTTTTAAAAATTTAAAAAAATAGTTAAAAATAAAAAAAAAATTACAGTAAAATTAAGGAAATAAAGAAACATCGAAAAAATATATACTTTTATTTTTTTAATTTTTAAATAATTTTTTGATTTTATTTTTAATTTTATAAATTAATTTAATTTTTAAAAATTTAAAAAAATAGTTAAAAATAAAAAAAAATTATAGTAAAATTAAGGAAATAAAGAAACATCGAAAAAATATATACTTTTATTTTTTTAATTTTTAAATAATTTTTTGATTTTATTTTTAATTTTATAACTTAATTTAATTTTTAAAAATTTAAAAAAAACGTTAAAAATAAAACAAATTTAAGTAAAATTAAGGAAATAAAGAAACATCGAAAAAAAAATATACTTTAATTTTTTTTTAATTTTTAAATAATTTTTTGATTTTATTTTGAATTTTATAACTTAATTTAATTCTTAAAAATTAGCAAAAATAGCTAAAAATAAAAAAAAATTATGGTAAAATTAAGGAAATAAAGAATCATCGATAAAAAATATACCTTAATTTTTTTAATTTTTTTTTAATTTTTAAATAATTTCTTGATTTTATTTTGAATTTTATAACTTAATTTAATTTTTAAAAATTACAAAAGAGTTAAAAAAAAAATTATAGTAAAATTAGGGAAATAAAGAAACATCAACAAAAAATATATTTCTATTTTTTTACTTTTTAAATAATTTTTTGAAATTATTTTTAATTTTATAACTTAATTTAATTTTTAAAAATTTAAAAAAAATAGTTAAAGATAAAAAAAATTATAGTAAAATTAAGGAAATAAAGAAACATCGAAAAAAAATATACTTTAATTTTTTAAATTTTTTTTAAATTTTTAAATAATTTTTTGATTTGATTTTTAATTTTATAACTTAATTTAATTTTTAAAAATTACAAAAATAGTTAAAAAAAAAAAAAAATTATAGTAAAATTAAGGATATAAAGAAACATCGAAAACAAATATACTTTAATTTTTTTAATTTTGTTTTATTTTTTAAATAATTTTTTGATTTAATTTTTAATTTTATAATTTTATTTAATTTTTAAAAATTAAAATAAATAGTTAAAAATAAAAAAAAATTATAGTAAAATTTAGGAAATAAAGAAACATCGACAAAAAATATACTTTTAGTTTTTTAATTTTTTTTTTAATTTTTAAATAATTTTTTGATTTTATTTTTAATTTTATAACTTAATTTAATTTTTAAAAATGAAAAAAAATTGTTTAAAATAAAAAAATAATAGTAAAATTAAGGAAATAAAGAAACATCGAAAAAATATATACTTTTATTTTTTTGATTTTTAAATAATTTTTTGATTTTATTTTCAATTTTATAATTTAATTTAATTTTTAAAAATTAAAAAAAAATAGTTAAAAATAAAAAAAAATTATAGTAAAATTAAGGAAATAAAGAAACATCGACAAAAAATATACTTTTAGTTTTTTAATTTTTAAATAATTTTTTGATTTAATTTTTAATTTTATAATTTAATTTAATTTTTAAAAATAAAGAAAAATAGTTAAAA
The DNA here is from genome assembly GCA_964036015.1 of Leptarthrus brevirostris. Classification (NCBI taxonomy): domain Eukaryota; kingdom Metazoa; phylum Arthropoda; class Insecta; order Diptera; family Asilidae; genus Leptarthrus; species Leptarthrus brevirostris. The sequence goes on along the minus strand of OZ038375.1, from coordinate 83,965,189 downwards.
ATAAAAAAAAATTATAGTAAAATTAAGGAAATAAAGAAACATCGACAAAAAATATACTTTTAGTTTTTTAATTTTTTTTAATTTTTAAATAATTTTTTGATTTTATTATTAATTTTATAACTTAATTTAATTTTTAAAAATTAAAAAAATAGTTAAAGATAAAAAAAATTATAGTAAAATTAAGGAAATAAAGAAACATCGAAAACAAATATACTTTAATTTTTTTAACTTTGTTTTAATTTTTAAATAATTTTTTGATTTAATTTTCAATTTTATAATTTAATTTAATTTTTAAAAATTAAAATAAATAGTTAAAAATAAAAAAAAATTATAGTAAAATTAAGGAAATAAAGAAACATCGGAAAAAATATACATTTATTTTTTCAATTATTTTTAATTTTTAAATAATTTTTTGATTTTATTTTTAATTTTATAACTTAATTTAATTGTTAAAAATTTAAAAAAATAATTAAAAATAAAAAATTTTTTAGTAAAATTAAGGAAATAAAGAAACATCGAAAAAAAATATACTTAAATTTTTTTAATTTTTTTTTAATTTTTAAATAATTTGTTGATTTTATTTTTAATTTTATAACTTAATTTAATTTTTAAAAGTTAAAAAAAATAGTTAAAAATTAAAAAAAATTATAGTAAGATTGAGGAAATAAAGAAACATCGAAAAAAAAATACTTTAATTTTTTTAATATTTTTCAATTTTTAAATAATTTTTTGATTTTATTTTTAATTTTATAAATTAATTTAATTTTTAAAAATGAAAAAAAAATAGGTTAAAATAAAAAAAATTATAGTAAAATTAAGGAAATAAGGAAACATCGAAAAAATATATACTTTTATTTTTTTAATTTTTAAATAATTTTTTGATTTTATTTTTAATTATATAATTTAATTTAATTTTTAAAAATTAAAAAAAATAGTAAAAAATAAAAAAACATTATAGTAAAATTAAGGAAATAAAGAAACATCGACAAAAAATATACTTTTAGTTTTTTAATTTTTTTTTTAATTTTTAAATATTTTTTTGATTTTATTTTTAATTTTATAACTTAATTTAATTGTAAAAAATGAAAAAAAAATTATAGTAAAATTAAGGAAATAAGGAAACATCGAAAACAAATATACTTTAATTTTTTTAATTTTGTTTTAATTTTTAAATAATTTTTTGATTTAATTTTACAATTTTATTTAATTTTTAAAAATTAAAATAAATAGTAAAAAATAAAAAAAAATTATAGTAAAATTAAGGAAATAAAGAAACATCGATAAAAAATATACTTTTAGTTTTTTAATTTTTTTTTAATTTTTAAATAATTTTTTGATTTTATTTTTAATTTTATAACTTAATTTAATTTTTAAAAATGAAAAAAAATTGTTTAAAATAAAAAAATAATAGTAAATTAAGGAAATAAAGAAACATCGAAAAAATATATACTTTTATTTTTTTGATTTTTAAATAATTTTTTGATTTTATTTTTAATTTTATAATTTAATTTAATTTTTAAAAATTAAAAAAAAATAGTTAAAAATAAAAAAAAATTATAGTAAAATTAAGGAAATAAAGAAACATCGACAAAAAATATACTTTTAGTTTTTTAATTTTTAAATAATTTTTTGATTTTATTTTTAATTTTATAATTTAATTTAATTTTTAAAAATTAAAAAAATAGTTAAAAATAAAAAAAAATTATAGTAAAATTAAGGAAATAAAGAAACATCGAAAACAAATATACTTTAATTTTTTTAATTTTGTTTTAATTTTTAAATAATTTTTTGATTTTATTTTTAATTTTATAACTTAATTTAATTTTTAAAAATGAAAAAAAAATAGTTAAAGATAAAAAAAATTATAATAAAATTAAGGAAATAAAGAAACATCGAAAAAAAATATACTTTAATTTTTTAAATTTTTTTTTAATTTTTAAATAATTTTTTGATTTTATTTTTAATTTTATAACTTAATTTAATTTTTAAAAATTTAAAAAATAATTAAAAATAAAAATTTTTTTAGTAAAATTAAGGAAATAAAGAAACATCGAAAAAAAATATACTTAAATTTTTTAAATTTTTTTTTAATTTTTAATTTGTTGATTTTATTTTTAATTTTATAACTTAATTTAATTTTTGCAAATTAAAAAAAATAGTTAAAAATAAAAAAAAATTATAGTAAGATTGAGGAAATAAAGAAACATCGAAAAAAAATACTTTAATTTTTTTAATATTTTTCAATTTTTAAATAATTTTTTGATTTTATTTTTAATTTTATAACTTAATTTAATTTTTAAAAATGAAAAAAAAATAGTTTAAAATAAAAAAAATTATAGTAAAATTAAGGAAATAAGGAAACATCGAAAAAATATATACTTTTATTTTTTTAATTTTTAAATAATTTTTTGATTTTATTTTTAATTTTATAATTTAATTTAATTTTTAAAAATTAAAAAAAAATAGTAAAAAATAAAAAAACATTATAGTAAAATTAAGGAAATAAAGAAACATCGACAAAAAATATACTTTTAGTTTTGTAATTTTTTTTTAATTTTTAAATAATTTTTTGATTTTATTTTTAATTTTATAACTTAATTTAATTTTTAAAAATGAAAAAAAAATTATAGTAAAATTAAGGAAATAAGGAAACATCGAAAACAAATATACTTTAATTTTTTTAATTTTTAAATAATTTTTTGATTTAATTTTTAATTTTATAATTTAATTTAATTTTTAAAAATTAAAAAAAATAGTTAAAAATAAAAAAAAATTATAGTAAAATTAAGGAAATAAAGAAACATCGAAAACAAATATACTTTAATTTTTTTCATTTTGTTTTAATTTTTAAATAATTTTTTGATTTAATTTTTAATTTTATAATTTAATTTAATTTTTAAAAATTAAAATAAATAGTTAAAAATAAAAAAAAATTATAGTAAAATTAAGGAAATAAAGAAACATCGAAAACAAATATACTTTAATTTTTTTAATTTTGTTTTAATTTTTAAATAATTTTTTGATTTAATTTTTAATTTTATAATTTAATTTAATTTTTAAAAATTAAAATAAATAGTTAAAAATAAAAAAAAATTATAGTAAAATTAAGGAAATAAAGAAACATCGGAAAAAATATATACTTTAATTTTTTTAATTTTTAAATAATTTTTTGATTTTATTTTTAATTTTATAACTTAATTTAATTTTTAAAAATTTAAAAAATAATTAAAAATAAAAAAATGTTTAGTAAAATTAAGGAAATAAAGAAACATCGGAAAAAATATACTTTTATTTTTTTAATTTTTTTTTAATTTTTAAATAATTTTTTGATTTTATTTTTAATTTTATAACTTGATATAATTTTTAAAAATTTAAAAAAATAGTTAAAAATAAAAAAAAATTATCGTAAAATTAAGGAAATAAAGAAACATCGAAAAAATATATACTTTTATTTTTTTAATTTTTAAATAATTTTTTGATTTTATTTTTAATTTTATAACTTAATTCAATTTTTACAAATTTAAAAAAATAATTAAAATAAAAAAAATTTTTAGTAAAATTAAGGAAATAAAGAAACATCGAAATAAAATATACTTTAATTTTTTTAATTTTTTTTTAATTTTTAAATAATTTTTTGATTTTATTTTTAATTTTATAACTTAATTTAATTTTTAAAAATTAAAAAAATAGTTAAAAATAAAAACAAGTTATAGTAAAATTAATATACTTTTATTTTTTTGATTTTTAAATAATTTTTTGATTTTATTTTTAATTTTATAATTTAATTTAATTTTTAAAAATTAAAAAAAAATAGTTAAAAATTAAAAAAAAAATTATAGTAAAATTAAGGAAATAAAGAAACATCGACAAAAAATATACTTTTAGTTTTTTAATTTTTAAATAATTTTTTGATTTTATTTTTAATTTTATAATTTAATTTAATTTTTAAAAATAAAGAAAAATAGTTAAAAATAAAAAAAAATTATAGTAAAATTAGGGAAATACAGAAACATCGACAAAAAATATACTTTTAGTTTTTTAATTTTTTTTAATTTTTAAATAATTTTTTGATTTTATTATTAATTTAATAACTTAATTTAATTTTTAAAAATTAAAAAAATAGTTAAAAATAAAAAAAAATTATAGTAAAATTAAGGAAATAAAGAAACAGCGAAAACAAATATACTTTAATTTTTTTAATTTTGTTTTAATTTTTAAATAATTTTTTGATTTAATTTTTAATTTTACAATTTTGTTTAATTTTTAAAAATTAAAATAAATAGTTAAAAATAAAAAAAATTATAGTAAAATTAAGGAAATAAGGAAACATCGAAAACAAATATACTTTAATTTTTTTAATTTTGTTTTAATTTTTAAATAATTTTTTGATTTAATTTTTAATTTTATAACTTAATTTAATTTTTAAAAATTAAAAAAAATAGTTAAAAATAAAAAAAATTATAGTAAAATTAAGGAAATAAGGAAACATCGAAAAAATATATACTTTTATTTTTTTAATTTTTAAATAATTTTTTGATTTTATTTTTAATTTTATAATTTAATTTAATTTTTAAAAATTAAAAAAAAATAGTAAAAAATAAAAAAACATTATAGTAAAATTAAGGAAATAAAGAAACATTGACAAAAAATATACTTTTAGTTTTGTAATTTTTTTTTAATTTTTAAAAATTTTTTTGATTTTATTTTTAATTTTATAACTTAATTTAATTTTTAAAAATGAAAAAAAAAATTATAGTAAAATTGAGGAAATAAGGAAACATCGAAAACAAATATACTTTAATTTTTTTAATTTTGTTTTAATTTTTAAATAATTTTTTGATTTAATTTTTAATTTTATAATTTAATTTAATTTTTAAAAATTAAAATAAATAGTTAAAAATAAAAAAAAATTATTGTAAAATTAAGGAAATAAAGAAACATTGAAAACAAATATACTTTAATTTTTTTAATTTTGTTTTAATTTTTAAATAATTTTTTGATTTAATTTTTAATTTTATAATTTAATTTAATTTTTCAAAATTAAAATAAATAGTTAAAAATAAAAAAATATTATAGTAAAATTAAGGAAATAAAGAAACATCGAAAACAAATATACTTTAATTTTTTTAATTTTGTTTTAATTTTTAAATAATTTTTTGATTTAATTTTTAATTTTTTAATTTAATTTAATTTTTAAAAATTAAAATAAATAGTTAAAAATAAAAAAAAATTATAGTAAAATTAAGGAAATAAAGAAACATCGGAAAAAATATACATTTATTTTTTCAATTTTTTTTTAATTTTTAAATAATTTTTTGATTTTATTTTTAATTATATAACTTAATTTAATTGTTAAAAATTTAAAAAAATAATTAAAAATAAAAATTTTTTTAGTAAAATTAAGGAAATAAAGAAACATCGAAAAAAAATATACTTAAATTTTTTTAATTTTTTTTTAATTTTTAAATAATTTGTTGATTTAATTTTTAATTTTATAACTTAATTTAATTTTTAAAAATTAAAAAAATAGTTAAAATAAAAAAAATTATAGTAAGATTGAGGAAATAAAGAAACATCGAAAAAAAAATACTTTAATTTTTTTAATTTTTTTCAATTTTTAAATAATTTTTTGATTTAATTTTGAATTTTATAACTTAATTTAATTTTTAAAAAGAAAAAAAAAATAGTTTAAAATAAAAAAAATTATAGTAAAATTAAGGAAATAAGGAAACATGGAAAAAATATATACTTTTATTTTTTTAATTTTTAAATAATTTTTTGATTTTATTTTTAATTTTATTATTTAATTTAATTTTTAAAAATGAAAATAAATTGTTAAAAATAAAAAAAAATTATAGTAAAATTAAGGAAATAAAGAAACATCGGAAAAATATACATTTATTTTTTTAATTTTTTTTTTAATTTTTAAATAATTTTTTGATTTTATTTTTAATTTTATAACTTAATTTAATTGTTAAAAATTTAAAAAAATAATTAAAAATGAAAAATTTTTTAGTAAAATTAAGGAAATAAAGAAACATCGAAAAAAATATACTTTAATTTTTTTAATTTTTTTTAAATTTTTAAATAATTTGTTGATTTTATTTTTAATTTTATAACTTAATTTAATTTTTAAAAATTAAAAAAAAAGTTAAAAATAAAAAAAAATTATAGTAAGATTGAGGAAATAAAGAAACATCGAAAAAAATATACTTTAATTTTTTTAATTTTTTTCAATTTTTAAATAATTTTTTGATTTTATTTTTAATTTTATAACTTAATTTAATTTTTAAAAATGAAAAAAAAAAATAGTTTAAAATAAAAAAAATTATAGTAAAATTAAGGAAATAAGGAAACATCGAAAAAATATATACTTTTATTTTTTTAATTGTTAAATAATTTGTTGATTTTATTTTTAATTTTATAACTTAATTTAATTTTTAAAAATGAAAAAAAAATAGTTAAAAATAAAAAAAAATTATAGTAAGATTGAGGAAATAAAGAAACATCGAAAAAAATATACTTTAATTTTTTTAATTTTTTTCAATTTTTAAATAATTTTTTGATTTTATTTTTAATTTTATAACTTAATTTAATTTTTAAAAATGAAAAAAAAATAGTTTAAAATAAAAAAAATTATAGTAAAATTAAGGAAATAAAGAAACATCGAAAAAATATATACTTTTATTTTTTTGATTATTAAATAATTTTTTGATTTTATTTTTAATTTTATAACTTAATTTAATTTTTAAAAATTTAAAAAAATAGTTAAAAATAAAAAAAAATTATAGTAAAATTAAGGAAATAAAGAAACATCGAAAAAATATATACTTTAATTTTTTTAATTTTTTTTTAATTTTTAAATAATTTTTTGATTTTATTTTTAATTTTATAACTTGATTTAATTTTTAAAAATTTAAAAAAATAGTTAAAAATAAAAAAAAATTACAGTAAAATTAAGGAAATAAAGCAACATCGAAAAAATATATACTTTTATTTTTTTAATTTTTAAATAATTTTTTGATTTTATTTTTAATTTTATAACTTAATTTAATTTTTAAAAATTTAAAAAAATAGTTAAAAATAAAAAAAAATTATAGTAAAATTAAGGAAATAAAGAAACATCGAAAAAATATATACTTTAATTTTTTTAATTTTTAAATAATTTTTTGATTTTATTTTTAATTTTATAACTTAATTTAATTTTTAAAAATTTAAAAAATAATTAAAAATAAAAAAATGTTTAGTAAAATTAAGGAAATAAAGAAACATCGGAAAAAATATACTTTTATTTTTTTAATTTTTTTTTAATTTTTAAATAATTTTTTGATTTTATTTTTAATTTTATAACTTAATTTAATTTTTAAAAATTTAAAAAATAATAAAAAATAAAAAAATTATAGTAAAATTAAGGATATAAAGAAACATCGAAAACAAATATACTTTAATTTTTTTAATTTTGTTTTAATTTTTAAATAATTTTTTGATTTAATTTTTAATTTTATAATTTAATTTAATTTTTAAAAATTAAAATAAATAGTTAAAAATAAAAAAAAATTATAGTAAAATTAAGGAAATAAAGAAACATCGGAAAAAATATACATTTATTTTTTCAATTTTTTTTTAATTTTTAAATAATTTTTTGATTTTATTTTTAATTTTATAACTTAATTTAATTTTTAAAAATGAAAAAAAATAGTTAAAGATAAAAAAAATTATAGTAAAATTAAGGAAATAAAGCAACATCGAAAAAAAATATACTTTAATTTTTTAAATTTTTTTTTAATTTTTAAATAATTTTTTGATTTTATTTTTAAATTTATAACTTAATTTAATTTTTAAAAATTAAAAAAATAGTAAAAAATAAAAAAAAATTATAGTAATATTAAGGAAATAAAGAAACATCGAAAACAAATATACTTTAATTTTTTTAATTTTGTTTTAATTTTTAAATAATTTTTTGATTTAATTTTTAATTTTATAATTTAATTTAATTTTTAAAAATTAAAATAAATAGTTAAAAATAAAAAAAAATTATAGTAAAATTAAGGAAATAAAGAAACATCGGAAAAAATATACATTTATTTTTTCAATTTTTTTTTAATTTTTAAATAATTTTTTGATTTAATTTTTAATTTTATAACTTAATTTAATTGTTAAAAATTTAAAAAAATAATTAAAAATAACAAATTTTTTAGTAAAATTAAGGAAATAAAGAAACATCGAAAAAAAATATACTTAAATTTTTTTAATTTTTTTTTAATTTTTAAATAATTTGTTGATTTTATTTTTAATTTTATAACTTAATTTAATTTTTAAAAATTAAAAAAAATAGTTAAAAATAAAAGAAAATTATAGTAAGATTGAGGAAATAAAGAAACATCGAAAAAAAATACTTTAATTTTTTTAATATTTTTCAATTTTTAAATAATTTTTTGATTTTATTTTTAATTTTATAACTTAATTTGATTTTTAAAAATGAAAAAAAAAATAGTTTAAAATAAAAAAAATTATAGTAAAATTAAGGAAATAAGGAAACATCGAAAAAATATATACTTTTATTTTTTTAATTTTTAAATAATTTTTTGATTTTATTTTTAATTTTATAATTTAATTTAATTTTTAAAAATTAAAAAAAAATAGTAAAAAATAAAAAAACATTATAGTAAAATTAAGGAAATAAAGAAACATCGACAAAAAATATACTTTTAGTTTTGTAATTTTTTTTTAATTTTTAAAAATTTTTTTGATTTTATTTTTAATTTTATAACTTAATTTAATTTTTAAAAATGAAAAAAAAATTATAGTAAAATTAAGGAAATAAGGAAACATCGAAAACAAATATACTTTAATTTTTTTAATTTTGTTTTAATTTTTAAATAATTTTTTGATTTAATTTTTAATTTTATAATTTAATTTAATTTTTAAAAATTAAAATAAATAGTTAAAAATAAAAAAAAATTATTGTAAAATTAAGGAGATAAAGAAACATTGAAAACAAATATACTTTACTTTTTTTAATTTTGTTTTAATTTTTAAATAATTTTTTGATTTAATTTTTAATTTTATAATTTAATTTAATTTTTCAAAATTAAAATAAATAGTTAAAAATAAAAAAAAATTATAGTAAAATTAAGGAAATAAAGAAACATCGAAAACAAATATACTTTAATTTTTTTAATTTTGTTTTAATTTTTAAATAATTTTTTGATTTAATTTTTAATTTTATAATTTAATTTAATTTTTAAAAATTAAAATAAAGAGTTAAAAATAAAAAAAAATTATAGTAAAATTAAGGAAATAAAGAAACATCGGAAAAAATATACATTTATTTTTTCAATTTTTTTTTAATTTTTAAATAATTTTTTGATTTTATTTTTAATTTTATAACTTAATTTAATTGTTAAAAATTTAAAAAAATAATTAAAAATAAAAATTTTTTTAGTAAAATTAAGGAAATAAAGAAACATCGAAAAAAAATATACTTAAATTTTTTTAATTTTTTTTTAATTTTTAAATAATTTGTTGATTTAATTTTTAATTTTATAACTTAATTTAATTTTTAAAAATTAAAAAAATAGTTAAAATAAAAAAAATTATAGTAAGATTGAGGAAATAAAGAAAATTCGAAAAAAAAATACTTTAATTTTTTTAATTTTTTTCAATTTTTAAATAATTTTTTGATTTAATTTTGAATGTTATAACTTAATTTAATTTTTAAAAATGAAAAAAAAATAGTTTAAAATAAAAAAAATTATAGTAAAATTAAGGAAATAAGGAAACATGGAAAAAATATATACTTTTATTTTTTTAATTTTTAAATAATTTTTTGATTTTATTTTTAATTTTATTATTTAATTTAATTTTTAAAAATGAAAATAAATAGTTAAAAATAAAAAAAAATTATAGTAAAATTAAGGAAATAAAGAAACATCGGAAAAAATATACATTTATTTTTTTAATTTTTTTTTTAATTTTTAAATAATTTTTTGATTTTATTTTTAATTTTATAACTTAATTTAATTGTTAAAAATTTAAAAAAATAATTAAAAATGAAAAATTTTTTAGTAAAATTAAGGAAATAAAGAAACATCGAAAAAAATATACTTTAATTTTTTTAATTTTTTTTAAATTTTTAAATAATTTGTTGATTTTATTTTTAATTTTATAACTTAATTTAATTTTTAAAAATTAAAAAAAAATAGTTAAAAATAAAAAAAAATTATAGTAAGATTGAGGAAATAAAGAAACATCGAAAAAAATATACTTTAATTTTTTTAATTTTTTTCAATTTTTAAATAATTTTTTGATTTTATTTTTAATTTTATAACTTAACTTAATTTTTAAAAATGAAAAAAAAATAGTTTAAAATAAAAAAAATTATAGTAAAATTAAGGAAATAAAGAAACATCGAAAAAATATATACTTTTATTTTTTTGATTTTTAAATAATTTTTTGATTTTATTTTTAATTTAATTTAATTTTTAAAAATTAAAAAAATAGTTAAAAATAAAAAAAAATTATAGTAAAATTAAGGAAATAAAGAAACATCGAAAACAAATATACTTTAATTTTTTTAATTTTGTTTTAATTTTTAAATAATTTGTTGATTTTATTTTTAATTTTATAATTTAATTTAATTTTTAAAAATTAAAATAAATAGTTAAAAATAAAAAAAATTATAGTAAAATTAAGGAAATGAAGAAACATCGGAAAAAATATACTTTTATTTTTTTAATTTTTTAATAATTTTTTGATTTTATTTTTAATTTTATAACTTAATTTAATTTTTAAAAATGAAAAAAAATAATTTAAAATAAAAAAAAAATATAGTAAAATTAAGGAAATAAAGAAACATCGAAAAAAAAATACTTTTTTTTTTTTTTTAAAATAATTTTTTGATTTTATTTTTAATTTTACAACTTAATTAAATTTTTAAAAAAAATTTTTTTTTTAATTTTTTTTTTAATTTTTAAATAATTTTTTGATTTAATTTTTAATTTTATAATTTTTTTTTTATTGCCGAAAACATTTCTTTACGAAAATTTGCAGGAATGTATGGGCGGATTCTATTAATAGAAACGTCACAATAAATTTCTTTCTCCGAATTAATTAATTTCACTTTAATTATCTTTAGTGAAGAATTTTTTATCAAAAATTGAAGTTCAAGATCATCGATTTGTGCATCGGCGATTGCTTCAAAATCAATAGCTCCAGTAATGCCAATTTCGTTAAGCCTTGATAATGTATCGGCTACGATATTGTCTTTACCTGAAATGTGCTTGATATCGGTTGAAAATTGGCCGATGTAGTCGAGATGTCTTACCTGCCTAGGTGACGCTTTTTCAGGATTTTGTTTGAAAGCAAACACCAATGGCTTATGATCTGTATATATAGTGAAATTTCTTCCATCTAAAAGAAATCTAAAATGTTTTATACTGTAGTAAATTGCAAGGAGTTCGCGTTCGTACGTACTATACTTTGTTTGAGCTATAGTTAATTTGGAAGAGAAAAAACCTAACGGTTTCCAAATGTTATTACAATTCTGTTGTACTACTGCTCCGATGCCGAAATCTGAAGCGTCAACTACTAATGCCAATGCAGCATTACTTGGTTGAAATGATAATAAAGTTGATTCGCATAATTGTGTTTTGGTTGCTTCGAAAGCTTCGATTGCTTCTTTTGTCCAATTTATTTTCTTTTTGCCGTCTTTTTTGTCGCCTATTAAAAATTTATTTAATGGGAGTTGGGTTATTGCAGCATTTTTTAAAAATTTACGATAGAAGTTTATCATTCCTAAAAAACGTCTTAATTCTTTTACCGTTTCAGGAAGTTTCATTGAATTGATTGCCTCAACGCGTTCTGGTAATGGTTTGATACCGTCAGTTGAAACTAAATGCCCCAAAAATTTAACCGCCTGTTCCATAAACTTGCACTTTTCTAAATTTATGGATAGCCCGTTTTCTTCAAATTTTGAAAAAATTTGTTTAAGATGGTTGAGGTGTTCTTTTTCTGATTTCGAGGCTATTAATACGTCGTCTAGATAAACGAAACAGAATGGCAAATCGCGTAATATAGAATGGATAAACCTTTGAAACGTTTGAGCTGCATTGCATAGGCTGAAAGTCATTCGTGTAAATTCGAAAAGGCCGAAAGGTGTGCAAATTGCAGTTTTAGGAATGTCTGAAGGTGCTACTGGAATTTGGTGGTATGCTTTAATCAAATCGATTGTTGAAAATATTTTACTTCCTTCCAATTGATTTGCAAAGTCTTGGATGTGTGGTATAGGATATCTGTCCGGAATGGTTTTTGCGTTGAGCCGTCTGTAATCCCCACATGGTCTCCATTCGCCACTCTTTTTCTTAACGAGATGCAGCGGGGATGACCAAGGACTATTAGAAGGACGACAGATTCCTTGTTCCAGTAAAAATTTAAATTCCGTTTTTGCGGCCGAAAGCTTTTCTCCGGTCAATCGACGAACTTTCGAAGCAATGGGTTGTCCTTCGATATTAATGTAGTGTAAGACATCATGCTTAGTTTGTTTTGTGAAATTGCTATCCGTTGTAATTGACTTAAAATTTTGAAGTAATGCGTATACTTTATGATTGAGTAATGGGTCAATGTAAATGGCTAAAGATTCTGAAAAACCTTTGACTGATTTGGCAGTTGACCTAAAAGAAGTTAGGGGATCGATAAGTACCCTATTCTTCAAATCAACTAGTAACCCGAACTTGCGTAAAAAATCGGCACCAATTATAGGTTTTGAAACATCGGCGATGATAAACTCCCACTGAAAATTTCGACGAAGTCCCAAGTTTAGTGTTAGCAATTTTGTTCCATATGTATTAATTATTGTAGAATTAGCTGCCAAAAGTTTGAGACTGTTAGAGTTATACAATTTTGGTTGAAAATTAGGTATAACTGAAACATCTGAGCCGGTATCGATTAAAAATTGTATGTTGGTTGATTTATCAAGAATGTGTAGACGACTTTTGAATAGGTCAGTATCCCCCGTCGTCAATGGAGTCTGACCAATTAGTTTGTTGACTTGTTAACAACAAATTTACACGGTTGAGTGCATTTATTGGCTTTAATGCCAAATTTAAAGTGATACCAACACAACTCTTTGCCTTTTGACAGACTACGATTTCTTTATTTATTTATTTATTTATTTAACAACAGCTTCGCCAAAACTGGCTACTAAGAAAATTACAAATGAACCAAGAAGACTACAAAATTAACACAAATCATTAAACTAACTTATTCAATAAGCATCCTCAGATGGCGCTTCAGTTGTCGCCTAGAACATCCCAGCTCGATATAGGCAGCGTAGTCATTGTAGAGGCGGGACATGGAAGTGATAGGCTCGTGCATGCCGTAAAGCGTACGATGAAAGGGAACATGCAGAAAGTTGAAATTCCTAAGGGACCGGGCGGGAATGGAAATGCCTGAATCATTCAGCAGTTCGGAGGAGTTGATCGTCCCCTGCAATAAATCATGCATAAAAGTTATCTTATATATTCGGCGTCTCTTTACAAGGGAATCAAGAGAAATCAGTCCAAGCCTAGCATGATATGATGGGAGGGATAAAGGATCACGCCAAGGAAGGTCGCGGAGAGCGAACCTAAGAAATCTACGCTGAACAGCCTCAATCCGGTTGATGTGGACAGCGAAATAGGGATCCCAAACCGGGCAAGCGTATTCCAGAATGGGTCTAACGAATGTACAAAAGAGGAGCCTGGTTAGATAGGGATCGTCAAGTTCCCTGGACCACCTTTTCATAAAACCCAGGGTGGAATTAGCCCTATTCACCACGAAGTCAATGTGATCCTCAAAGGATAGGCGGGAATTAAGAACAACCCCTAAATCTTTGACCCTATGTAGCCTACTCAAGACACTGCCATCCAAAGAGTAGTCGAAGAGAATGGGACAGTTTCTGCGGGTAAAGGTCATTATGGTACATTTTTTTATATTAAGGGGAAGACGGTTACTAGAGCACCAGTCGTGAAAAACGTTAATATCGGAGCTCAACAGAGCACAATCGTCGTCGCGGGAGACGACACGAAAAATTTTGGCGTCATCTGCATAACACAGAATCTTGGAGCTAGAAAGGAGCACCGAGACGTCATTAATAAAAATAATAAAAAGAAGTGGGCCAAGAATGCTGCCCTGAGGCACCCCAGAAGAAACCAAGAATTCATTGGATAGGGCACCACGAAACAGGACACGTTGGGTGCGCCCAGAGAGGTAAGTGGACAACCAGTTAACAAAAAGCGGTGGGAACCCGAGCAAATGAAATTTATGAACAAGAATCCCATGATCGATTCTGTCGAAGGCCTTACTAAAATCAGTGAAAATGCAATCAACCTGTAAGCCAGACTCAATCAGAGGCAAGCAGTGATGCACGAATTCGAGTAAGTTGGTGGTGGTAGATTTACCCTTAATGAAGAGCCTAAAAAGGTTTTACAATGAAAACGGAGCACATCACTGGTTAAGGCCTCGAACGCCTTCGCAACATGACACAGGTTGGCGATGGGTCTGTAATTGGAGATATCGGACTTGTCACCCTTCTTGTGAAGGGGAATAATCACAGAATCCTTCCAGAGACCGGGAAAACGGCCACAAGACAGAGACAGGTTAAACAAATGACAAAGAATGGGGGACACAGATGAACAGCAATTTTTAAGAAAGGACGAAGGGACACCATCTGGACCACACGAAAATCCGTTGGACAAACTCGACAAATAATCGGTGACAGCACCATCGTCAAAAACTAAGTCCTTAGTTTCAAGGGAAGTATGAGGAAGCCTGGTCAAGTGAATAAAATCAGAAGAAACAATATCACAGTCAGAATCACAGAATGAGGTAATGAAGAAGTCGGCGAAATAATTGGCCACAATGACGGGGTCACAACTCTCGCAATCACCAAACCTAAGGGAGGAAGGGTAGCCATCACTATGTCGCTTAGAATTAATAAATCTCCAAAACTGTCTGGGGTTAGAATGAAGAATATGTCTCGAGTCGGACAGAAATCTGTTGTAGGACGTCTGAAGATCGAGAGAGAAACGAAGGTAGAGGTTGTGGTAGGCCAGGTAGTCCTCGTCGCACCTAGAGGAGCAGAACCTTTTCCAGGCCTTATTCTTTTGGTTTTTCAGGTGTCTCAAGGAGCTATTCATCCAAGGCTGAGATGAATGGGGGGAGCGCGAAAAGGAAACCGGTACACACTGAGTAAAACAGGTATAAAGCACGTCATAGAAGGAGCAAACGGCCCGATCAATGTCGGGCTCAGCAAGTACGTTCGCCCAGTCATAAGCCTGGAGCCAGTCGTTGAGGGAAGAAAAATCAGCGGCTTTGAAGTTGAAAGACCATCCCGCAAGAGAGGAAAAGACTTTTTCGGGGGCCTCAAAACGCAGGAATACCTGAAGTGCAGGGTGATGGCTGGACTCCAAAGTTAGGGGAGTCGGACACCTTCTCACAAACGAGCCACCCGGATTGGTCGAAAAAACAAGGTCCAGCGATCTTCCGAGGTCGTTCACGACATCGCTGCACTGTGTAAGACTCGCAGAGGCAAGGGTATCCAGAAGGGACAGAATGTGCTGGGGAGCGCCAGTAAGGCAGGGCAAGAGCCCTTCAGACTCAGAGGACTGAATCCAGTTAACGGTGGGGAGGTTAAAATCACCAAAGACAACGGCCTCATCGGCGGGCAGCAAGGCATCGCTTAGGCTGTTGATGGAGGCAGACAGCAAGTCGTAAAAACGTGGGGGTGAGCCAGGAGGGATATACACAGTAAAAACATACAAATTTCTCTGGGGGAATTTTAAGGTGACGCACAAAATCTCCAAGTCGCCGGAACAAGCAATATGCATGACCGAGGAAGGGATATTGGCTCTAATAGCACAGAGCACACCACCACCAACTGGAGCACACAAATCGGAGTGGCGATCACGACGAAAGACCTGAAACTCAGGTCCAAAAAGCTCGGCGTCAGATATGCCGCCACATAACCAGGTCTCAGTCAAACAGATGACATCAAAGTCGGCGGAGCTGGAGGTGGAGAACAAGCGCGAGGTTTTTGAGCGCAACCCGGTCACGTTGGCATAGTAGAAGGAGACCTCGCCGACAAGTTTTTTGGAGTGTTAGAGTGAGCAACGCCAGGACGAGCCCTCGGGACAAACTCACGAACAATAGAGCCAGGAGGCCATAAGTCAGGCGAGATAATCGCTGGAAAGGAGTCGTCGGGAACAAAAACCTTAAAAGAGGCCGAAAAGGCGCGCTCACCCTGGCCGTGTGCTGGGCTGATTCTCCGACAAGCGATCATGCCAACGGGAATACTCGCAAGAGTGGAGATGTGGTCAATGACGTCGCGCTCAGATGTATCAGGGTGCACCCTGGATACGAAAATGCATTTAGGCCGTCTGGCTGGCCTCAGGATAACCGTCCTAAAAGACGAAGTACTCGCCGACGAAGTCTGCCCCCCCGTGGAACGAATAGCTGAAACATCATGAGCTGGTTCGACGTCAGCCAGAGCACCTGAAGGGCGATGAGTCGTATTCAGGACAGGAGCCTCGGGCGCAACAGAGGGTTCGCGAGCAGCACCACGACGACGCCCTCGCACGCGAGTAGCTCGAGAGGGACACGAGGCTTGGCGCGAGGCCTGGTCACGCATGGGCGGGAGAAGATCAGCAGGTGGGGAAGGGACCGGTACTTCTTGAGTTATTTCGAGATTTTGATCTTGAATTTGTATGTTTATATGTAGGTCTAAATGTTGAGCGAGAAAATTGTCTGAATTGCTCTGTAAGTTCGCTGACTTGATTTTGTAGTGCCGTAACAACAGAAACACTTGGTTCTAAATCAGCTTTTAAAGTATAAACTTCAGTTCGACCTGTAACTTTAAGAATTTTGTCAGCCATCGCTGATAACTCATCCGTTGTTCCTAGACTACAAGCCAAAATAGCTTGTACGTTCGGAGGTAATCGTTGTAGCCAGAGAGATTTTAAAATTTCATCTGATAACTTTCCGGAATTTAATGTTTTCATTTCTCGTAAAAGTTGAGATGGTCGAGCATTGCCTAATGTCAACTCATTCAACAGTTGTTTGAGTTTGAAATTATCAGATGACGAAAGACGTGAGATTAACGTTTCTTTAAACTTTAGATATTTGTCAACCGTTGGTGGATTCGAGATAATATCACTAATGTCCCTAAACACACTTTCATCCAACGCACTTAACAAGTGGTTGAATTTCGTCTGATCCTGGTTTATTCCTGCCAGGTCGAATTGAGATTCGAGCTGGAGGAACCATGCCTGCGGATTTGCTCGCCAAAAAGGAATGGTTTTGACAGCGACTGCATTTACGGACAACGAAGCAAGTGGAATAAGTGGTGCAGCCAATTGACCCGGGCCAGAAACGCATGGCTTGGTAGTACTTTCACCGAACAAATCACTCAATTCGTTCATCTTATTTAAATGTTGCAATGATTTTACAATAAAAAAAAAAATTTTTTAAACTAATGTATATTAATAAACAAAAAACAAAAAAAAACCAATGTTTTTGATTAAAACTTATCTGTTGTTGCTGATGTTCTAGTTGTTTGATGTTGATGCTCCTTCGTTGGTGATCTTAATTCCTTAATTTCAGCTTTTCACCACAGGTGGTTGTCTACCTGCTATTGTACGTGGTGCTCATCTTTCTGCTATTGACCGCAGGTGGTTGTCTATCTACTGTTGTACGTCGTCTTCGTGCTATTGACCGCAGGTGGTTGACACACTGCTGTTGGATTCTGGAGCCAATAAATCGTCCTTGTTACCTTTTAGAGGATGCCTTACCACTGGTGGGGGGCACCTCTTGCGATCCTGATTTGTGCTTGTTGAAAGAGCGTACCTTACCACTGGTGGGGGGCACCTCTTTCAATCTTGATTTTGTGTTTTTCTTTATAATAAATTGGTAAGAGCGTGCCTTACCACTGGTGGGTGGTGTGGGGCACGTCTACCGAAGTATGTTTTTGACACGTTTTCTAGAATAATATTTTTGTCTAAATTTCTAGACTGACTTCTCGCGTTCGTTGTCGGGGTCACCAATTTGGATTATGTGGCTGCACTGCTGGCGTACTGGTGGTACAGCTACGACATCCGTCGATATACCAATGGGGTCGTATCGATGAGTATTTCGTAAACTGTTCCAGTCCGGATTACGAAATGCTAGCTTTACATACGGGGTCGTCTAACGATGTACTGGTTCTCGTCTGCGGATTCCAACAGCTAGACTCCAGACCTGTGGGATCTAGAATCGCCTCAAGAGCATATAGCTCTGAGGACTTTAAAATTGTGCCTTTTATTTCAAGGACTTATTAATGATTGGCAACCAAAGGGTTACCAAGAAGAATGACTATTAATAAAACTTTTGAAATAATTTAATTAAAATATATTTATTTTACTTTAGGTAGGAAGAACATTTAATGCGGTTGAAGACCTGAATTCAACTCAACTTTTTTACAAATTATTTGACAACATTCAAAATAAAATAATCCCAAGCTACTTGGGTAACCTTTTGCAGCAAGTAAATACAGAACGTAATTGAATCGAACGGAACCTAATTTAAAACATTATAAATGTTACTTTTGGTAAATTAAGAGCGTCACCACAAAATTAAGGAAATAAAGAAACAGCGAAAAAAAATATACTTTTATTTTTTTTATATTTTTTTCATTTTTAAATAATTTTTTAATTTTATTTTTAATTTTATTAATTAATTTAATTTTCAAAAATGAAAAAAAATAGTTAAAGATAAAAAAAATTATAGTAAAATTAAGGAAATAAAGAAACAGCGAAAAAAAATATACTTTTATTTTTTTTATTTTTAAATAATTTTTTGATTTTATTTTTAATTTTACAACTTAATTAAATTTTAAAAAAATTTTTTTTTTAAATTTTTTTTTTAATTTTTAAATAATTTTTCGATTTAATTTTTAATTTTATAACTTAATTTAATTTTTAAAAATGAAAAAAAATAGTTAAAGATAAAAAAAATTATAGTAAAATTAAGGAAATAAAGAAACATCGAAAAAAATATACTTTTATTTTTTTATTTTTTTTTTATTTTTAAATAATTTGTTGATTTTATTTTTAATTTTATAAATTAATTAGATTTTTAAAAATTAAAAAAAATAGTTAAAAATAAAAAAAAATTATAGTAAGTTTGAGGAAATAAAGAAACATCGAAAAAAATATACTTTAATTTTTTTAATTTTTTTCAATTTTTAAATAATTTTTTGATTTTATTTTTAATTTTATAACTTAATTTAATTTTTAAAAATGAAAAAAAAATAGTTTAAAATAAAAAAAATTATAGTAAAATTAAGGAAATAAGGAAACATCGAAAACAAATATACTTTAATTTTTTTAATTTTGTTTTAATTTTTAAATAATTTTTTGATTTAATTTTTAATTTTATAATTTAATTTAATTTTTAAAAATAAAAAAAAATTATAGTAAAATTAAGCAAATAAAGAAACATCGAAAACAAATATACTTTAATTTTTTTAATTTTGTTTTAATTTTTAAATAATTTTTTGATAATATAATTTAATTTAAATTTTAAAAATTAAAAAAAAATTGTTAAAAATAAACAAAAATTATAGTAAAATTAAGGAAATAAAGAAACATCGACAAAAATATACTTTTACTTTTTTAATTTTTTTTTAATTTTTAAATAATTTTTTGATTTTACTTTTAATTTTGTAACTTAATTTAATTTTTAAAAATGAAAAAAATAGTTTAAAATAAAAAAATTATAGTAAAATTAAGGAAATAAGGAAACATCGAAAACAAATATACTTTAATTTGTTTAATTTTGTTTTAATTTTTAAATAATTTTTTGATTTAATTTTTAATTTTATAATTTAATTTAATTTTTAAAAATTAAAATAAATAGTTAAAAATAAAAAAAAATTATAGTAAAATTAAAGAAATAAAGAAACATCGAAAACAAATATACTTTAATTTTTTTAATTTTGTTTTAATTTTTAAATAATTTTTTGATTTAATTTTTAATTTTATAATTTAATTTAATTTTTAAAAATTAAAATAAATAGTTAAAAATAAAAAAAAATTATAGTAAAATTAAGGAAATAAAGAAACATCGGAAAAAATATACATTTATTTTTTTAATTTTTTTTTAATTTTTAAATAATTTTTTGATTTTATTTTTAATTTTATAACTTAATTTAATTGTTAAAAATTTAAAAAAATAATTAAAAATAAAAAATTTTTTAGTAAAATTAAGGAAATAAAGAAACATCGAAAAAAAAATATACTTTAATTTTTTTAATTTTTTTTTAATTTTTAAATAATTTGTTGATTTTATTTTTAATTTTATAACTTAATTTAATTTTTAAAAATTAAAAAAAAAATAGTTAAAAATAAAAAAAAATTAAAGTAAGATTGAGGAAATAAAGAAACATCGAAAAAAATATACTTTAATTTTTTTAATTTTTTTCAATTTTTAAATAATTTTTTGATTTTATTTTTAATTTTATAACTTAATTTAATTTTTAAAAATAAAAAAAAAAATAGTTTAAAATAAAAAAAATTATAGTAAAATTAAGGAAATAAGGAAACATCGAAAAAATATATACTTTTATTTTTTTAATTTTTTAATTTTTTTTTGATTTTATTTTTACTTTTATAATTTAATTTAATTTTTAAAAATTAAAAGAAAATAGTTAAAAATAAAAAAAAATTATAGTAAAATTAAGGAAATAAAGAAACATCGACAAAAAATATACTTTTAGTTTTTTAATTTTTAAATAATTTTTTGATTTTATTTTTTGATTTTATAATTAAATTTAATTTTTAAAAATTAAAAAAAAATTGTTAAAAATAAACAAAAATTATAGTAAAATTAAGGAAATAAAGAAACATCGACAAAAATATACTTTTACTTTTTTAATTTTTTTTTAATTTTTAAATAATTTTTTGATTTTACTTTTAATTTTATAATTTAATTTAATTTTTAAAAATGAAAAAAATAGTTTAAAATAAAAAAATTATAGTAAAATTAAGGAAATAAGGAAACATCGAAAACAAATATACTTTAATTTTTTTAATTTTGTTTTAATTTTTAAATAATTTTTTGATTTAATTTTTAATTTTATAATTTAATTTAATTTTTAAAAATTAAAATAAATAGTTAAAAATAAAAAAAAATTATAGTAAAATTAAAGAAATAAAGAAACATCGAAAACAGATATACTTTAATTTTTTTAATGTTGTTTTAATTTTTAAATAATTTTTTGATTTAATTTTTAATTTTATAATTTAATTTAATTTTTAAAAATTAAAATAAATAGTTAAAAATAAAAAAAATTATAGTAAAATTAAGGAAATAAAGAAACATCGGAAAAAATATACATTTATTTTTTTAATTTTTTTTTAATTTTTAAATAATTTTTTGATTTTATTTTTAATTTTATAACTTAATTTAATTGTTAAAAATTTAAAAAAATAATTAAAAATAAAAAATTTTTTAGTAAAATTAAGGAAATAAAGAAACATCGAAAAAAAAATATACTTTAATTTTTTTAATTTTTTTTTAATTTTTAAATAATTTTTTGATTTTATTTTTAATTTTATAACTTAATTTAATTTTTAAAAATGAAAAAAAAATAGTTTAAAATAAAAATATAATAGTAAAATTAAGGAAATAAAGAAACATCGAAAAAATATATACTTTTATTTTTTTGATTTTTAAATAATTTTTTGATTTTATGTTTAATTTTATAATTTAATTTAATTTTTAAAAATTAAAAAAAAATAGTTAAAAATAAAAAAAAATTATAGTAAAATTAAGGAAATAAAGAAACATCGACAAAAAATATACTTTTAGTTTTTTAATTTTTAAATAATTTTTTGATTTTATTTTTAATTTTATAATTTAATTTAATTTTTAAAAATAAAGAAAAATAGTTAAAAATAAAAAAAAATTATAGTAAAATTAAGGAAATAAAGAAACATCGACAAAAAATATACTTTTAGTTTTTTAATTTTTTTTAATTTTTAAATAATTTTTTGATTTTATTTTTAATTTTATAACTTAATTTAATTTTTAAAAATTAAAAAAATAGTTAAAAATAAAAAAAAATTATAGTAAAATTAAGGCAATAAAGAAACATCGAAAACAAATATACTTTAATTTTTTTAATTTTGTTTTAATTTTTAAATAATTTTTTGATTTTATTTTTAATTTTATAAATTAATTTAATTTTTAAAAATTAAAATAAATAGTCAAAAATAAAAAAAAATTATAGATAAATTAAGGAAATAAAGAAACAGCGAAAAAAAATATACTTTTATTTTTTTTATTTTTTTTTATTTTTAAATAATTTTTTGATTTTATTTTTAATTTTACAACTTAAGTAAATTTAAAAAAAAAATTTTTTTTAAATTTTTTTTTTAATTTTTAAATAATTTTTTGATTTAATTTTTAATTTTATAACTTAATTTAATTTTTAAAAATGAAAAAAAATAGTTAAAGATAAAAAAAATTATAGTAAAATTAAGGAAATAAAGAAACATCGAAAAAAAATATACTTTTATTTTTTAAATTTTTTTTTAATTTTGAAATAATTTGTTGATTTTATTTTTAATTTTATAACTTAATTTAATTTTTAAAAATTAAAATAAATAGTTAAAAATAAAAAAAAATTATAGTAAGATTGAGGAAATAAAGAAACATCTAAAAAAAATATACCTTACTTTTTTAAATTTTTTTTTAATTTTTAAATAATTTTTTGATTTTATTTTTAAATTTTATAACTTAATTTAATTTTTAAAAATTAAAAAAATAGTTAAAAATAAAAAAAAATTATAGTAAAATTAAGGAAATAAAGAAACATCGAAAACAAATATACCTTAATTTTTTTAATTTTGTTTTAATTTTTAAATAATTTTTTGATTTAATTTTTAATTTTATAATTTAATTTAATTTTTAAAAATTAAAATAAATAGTTAAAAATAAAAAAAAATTATAGTAAAATTAAGGAAATAAAGAAACATCGGAAAAAATATACATTTATTTTTTCAATTTTTTTTTAATTTTTAAATAATTTTTTTGATTTTATTTTTAATTTTATAACTTAATTTAACTGTTAAAAATTTAAAAAAATAATTAAAAATAAAAAATTTTTTAGTAAAATTAAGGAAATAAAGAAACATCGAAAAAAAATATACTTTAATTTTTTTAACTTTTTTTTTAATTTTTAAATAATTTTTGATTTTATTTTTAATTTTGTAACTTAATTTAATTTTTAAAAATTAAAAAAAATAGTTAAAAAAAAAAAAAATTATAGTAAATTGAGGAAATAAAGAAACATCGAAAAAAAAATACTTTAATTTTTTTAATTTTTTTCAATTTTTAAATAATTTTTTGATTTTATTTTTAATTTTATAACTTAATTTAATTTTTAAAAATGAAAAAAAAAATAGTTTAAAATACAAAAAATTATAGTAAAATTAAGGAAATAAGGAAACATCGAAAAAATATATACTTTTATTTTTTTAATTTTTAAATAATTTTTTGATTTTATTTTTAATTTTATAATTTAATTTAATTTTTAAAAATTAAAAAAAATAGTAAAAAATAAAAACACATTATAGTAAAATTAAGGAAATAAAGAAACATCGACAAAAAATATACTTTTAGTTTTTTAGTTTTTTTTAATTTTTAAATAATTTTTTGATTTTACTTTTAACTTTATAACTTAATTTAAATTTTAAAAATGAAAAAAAAATAGTTTAAAATAAAAAAAATTATAGTAAAATTAAGGAAATAAGGAAACATCGAAAACAAATATACTTTAATTTTTTTAATTTTGTTTTAATTTTTAAATAATTTTTTGATTTAATTTTTAATTTCATAATTTAATTTAATTTTTAAAAATTAAAATAAATAGTTAAAAATAAAAAAAAATTATAGTAAAATTAAAGAAATAAAGAAACATCGAAAACAAATATACTTTAATTTTTTTAATTTTGTTTTAATTTTTAAATAATTTTTTGATTTAATTTTTAATTTTATTAATTAATTTAATTTTCAAAAATGAAAAAAAAATAGTTAAAGATAAAAAAAATTATTGTAAAATTAAGGAAATAAAGAAACATATTTTTTTTATTTTTTTTTTATTTTTAAATAATTTTTTGATATTATTTTTAATTTTACAACTTAATTAAATTTAAAAAAAAAAATTTTTTTTAAATTTTTTTTTAATTTTTAAATAATTTTTTGATTTAATTTTTAATTTTATAACTTAATTTAATTGTTAAAAATTTCAAAAAATTATTAAAAATAAAAAATTTTTTAGTAAAATTAAGGAAATAAGGAAACATCGACAAAAAATATACTTTAATTTTTTTAATTTTTAAATAATTTTGATTTTATTTTTAATTTTATAACTTAATTTAATTTTTAAAAATTAAAAAAAAATAGTTAAAAATAAAAAAAAATTATAGTAAGATTGAGGAAATAAAGAAACATCGAAAAAAATATACTTTAATTTTTTTAATTTTTTTCAATTTTTAAATAATTTTTTGATTTTATTTTTAATTTTATAATTTAATTTAATTTTTAAAAATTAAAAAAAATAGTTAAAAATAAAAAAAAATTATAGTAAAATTAAGGAAATAAAGAAACATCGACAAAAAATATACTTTTAGTTTTTTAATTTTTTTTTAATTTTTAAATAATTTTTTGATTTTATTTTTAATTTTATAACTTAATTTAATTTTTAAAAATTAAAAAAATAGTTAAAAATAAAAAAAAATTATAGTAAAATTAAGGCAATAAAGAAACATCGAAAACAAATATACTTTAATTTTTTTAATTTTGTTTTAATTTTTAAATAATTTTTTGATTTAATTTTTAATTTTATAATTTAATTTAATTTTTAAAAATTAAAATAAATAGTCAAAAATAAAAAAAAATTATAGTTAAATTAAGGAAATAAAGAAACAGCGAAAAAAAATATACTTTTATTTTTTTTATTTTTTTTTTTTTAAATAATTTTTTGATTTTATTTTTAATTTTACAACTTAAGTAAATTTTAAAAAAAATTTTTTTTTAAATTTTTTTTTTAATTTTTAAATAATTTTTTGATTTAATTTTTAATTTTATAACTTAATTTAATTATTTTACTTTTTTAAATTTTTTTTTAATTTTTAAATAATTTTTTGATTTAATTTTTAATTTTATAATTTAATTTAATTTTTAAAAATTAAAATAAATAGTTAAAAATAAAAAAAAATTATAGTAAAATTAAGGAAATAAAGAAACATCGGAAAAAATATACATTTATTTTTTCAATTTTTTTTTAATTTTTAAATAATTTTTTGATTTTATTTTTCATTTTATAACTTAATTTAATTGTTAAAAATTTAAAAAAATAATTAAAAATAAAAAATTTTTTAGTAAAATTAAGGAAATAAAGAAACATCGAAAAAAAAATATACTTTAATTTTTTTAACTTTTTTTTTAATTTTTAAATAATTTTTGATTTTATTTTTAATTTTATAACTTAATTTAATTTTTAAAAATTAAAATAAATAGTTAAAAATAAAAAAAAATTATAGTAAAATTAAGGAAATAAAGAAACATCGGAAAAAATATACATTTATTTTTTCAATTTTTTTTTAATTTTTAAATAATTTTTTGATTTAATTTTTAATTTTATAACTTAATTTAATTTTTAAAAATGAAAAAAAAATAGTTTAAAATACAAAAAATTATAGTAAAATTAAGGAAATAAGGAAACATCGAAAAAATATATACTTTTATTTTTTTAATTTTTAAATAATTTTTTGATTTTATTTTTAATTTTATAATTTAATTTAATTTTTAAAAATTAAAAAAAATAGTTAAAAATAAAAAAAAATTATAGTAAAATTAAGGAAATAAAGAAACATCGACAAAAAATATACTTTTAGTTTTTTAATTTTTTTTTAATTTTTAAATAATTTTTTGATTTTACTTTTAATTTTATAACTTAATTTAATTTTTAAAAATGAAAAAAATAGTTTAAAATTAAAAAAATTATAGTAAAATTAAGGAAATAAGGAAACATCGAAAACAAATATACTTTAATTTTTTTAATTTTGTTTTAATTTTTAAATAATTTTTTGATTTAATTTTTAATTTTATAATTTAATTTAATTTTTAAAAATTAAAAAAAATAGTTAAAAATAAAAAAAAATTATAGTAAAATTAAGCAAATAAAGAAACATCGAAAACAAATATACTTTAATTTTTTTAATTTTGTTTTAATTTTTAAATAATTTTTTGATTTTATAATTTAATTTAATTTTTAAAAATTAAAAAAAAATTGTTAAAAATAAACAAAAATTATAGTAAAATTAAGGAAATAAAGAAACATCGACAAAAATATACTTTTACTTTTTTAATTTTTTTTTAATTTTTAAATAATTTTTTGATTTTACTTTTAATTTTATAACTTAATTTAATTTTTAAAAATGAAAAAAATAGTTTAAAATAAAAAAATTATAGTAAAATTAAGGAAATAAGGAAACATCGAAAACAAATATACTTTAATTTTTTTAATTTTGTTTTAATTTTTAAATAATTTTTTGATTTAATTTTTAATTTTATAATTTAATTTAATTTTTAAAAATTAAAATAAATAGTTAAAAATAAAAAAAAATTATAGTAAAATTAAAGAAATAAAGAAACATCGAAAAAAAATATACTTTAATTTTTTTAATTTTGTTTTAATTTTTAAATAATTTTTTGATTTAATTTTTAATTTTATAATTTAATTTAATTTTTAAAAATTAAAATAAATAGTTAAAAATAAAAAAAAATTATAGTAAAATTAAGGAAATAAAGAAACATCGGAAAAAATATACATTTATTTTTTTAATTTTTTTTTAATTTTTAAATAATTTTTTGATTTTATTTTTAATTTTATAACTTAATTTAATTGTTAAAAATTTAAAAAAATAATTAA
This sequence comes from Leptarthrus brevirostris, assembly GCA_964036015.1. Lineage (NCBI taxonomy): Eukaryota > Metazoa > Arthropoda > Insecta > Diptera > Asilidae > Leptarthrus > Leptarthrus brevirostris. Next base: position 83,938,179 of record OZ038375.1, on the reverse strand, counting down.
AAATAAAAAATTTTTTAGTAAAATTAAGGAATAAAAGAAACATCGAAAAAAAATATACTTTAATTTTTTTAATTTTTTTTTAATTTTTAAATAATTTGTTGATTTTATTTTTAATTTTATAACTTAATTTAATTTTTAAAAATTAAAAAAAAATAGTTAAAAATAAAAAAAAATTATAGTAAGATTGAGGAAATAAAGAAACATCGAAAAAAATATACTTTAATTTTTTTAATTTTTTTCAATTTTTAAATAATTTTTTGATTTTATTTTTAATTTTATAACTTAATTTAATTTTTAAAAATGAAAAAAAAATAGTTTAAAATAAAAAAAATTATAGTAAAATTAAGGAAATAAGGAAACATCGAAAAAATATATACTTTTATTTTTTTAATTTTTAAATTTTTTTTTTGATTTTATTTTTACTTTTATAATTTAATTTAATTTTTAAAAATTAAAAGAAAATAGTTAAAAATAAAAAAAAATTATAGTAAAATTAAGGAAATAAAGAAACATCGACAAAAAATATACTTTTAGTTTTTTAATTTTTAAATAATTTTTTGATTTTATTTTTTGATTTTATAATTTAATTTAATTTTTAAAAATTAAAAAAAAATTGTTAAAAATAAACAAAAATTATAGTAAAATTAAGGAAATAAAGAAACATCGACAAAAATATACTTTTACTTTTTTAATTTTTTTTTAATTTTTAAATAATTTTTTGATTTTACTTTTAATTTTATAACTTAATTTAATTTTTAAAAATGAAAAAAATAGTTTAAAATAAAAAAATTATAGTAAAATTAAGGAAATAAAGAAACATCGACAAAAAATATACTTTTAGTTTTTTAGTTTTTTTTAATTTTTAAATAATTTTTTGATTTTACTTTTAACTTTATAACTTAATTTAAATTTTAAAAATGAAAAAAAAATAGTTTAAAATAAAAAAAATTATAGTAAAATTAAGGAAATAAGGAAACATCGAAAACAAATATACTTTAATTTTTTTAATTTTGTTTTAATTTTTAAATAATTTTTTGATTTAATTTTTAATTTCATAATTTAATTTAATTTTTAAAAATTAAAATAAATAGTTAAAAATAAAAAAAAATTATAGTAAAATTAAAGAAATAAAGAAACATCGAAAACAAATATACTTTAATTTTTTTAATTTTGTTTTAATTTTTAAATAATTTTTTGATTTAATTTTTAATTTTATTAATTAATTTAATTTTCAAAAATGAAAAAAAAATAGTTAAAGATAAAAAAAATTATTGTAAAATTAAGGAAATAAAGAAACATATTTTTTTTATTTTTTTTTTATTTTTAAATAATTTTTTGATATTATTTTTAATTTTACAACTTAATTAAATTTAAAAAAAAAAATTTTTTTTAAATTTTTTTTTAATTTTTAAATAATTTTTTGATTTAATTTTTAATTTTATAACTTAATTTAATTGTTAAAAATTTCAAAAAATTATTAAAAATAAAAAATTTTTTAGTAAAATTAAGGAAATAAGGAAACATCGACAAAAAATATACTTTAATTTTTTTAATTTTTAAATAATTTTGATTTTATTTTTAATTTTATAACTTAATTTAATTTTTAAAAATTAAAAAAAAATAGTTAAAAATAAAAAAAAATTATAGTAAGATTGAGGAAATAAAGAAACATCGAAAAAAATATACTTTAATTTTTTTAATTTTTTTCAATTTTTAAATAATTTTTTGATTTTATTTTTAATTTTATAATTTAATTTAATTTTTAAAAATTAAAAAAAATAGTTAAAAATAAAAAAAAATTATAGTAAAATTAAGGAAATAAAGAAACATCGACAAAAAATATACTTTTAGTTTTTTAATTTTTTTTTAATTTTTAAATAATTTTTTGATTTTATTTTTAATTTTATAACTTAATTTAATTTTTAAAAATTAAAAAAATAGTTAAAAATAAAAAAAAATTATAGTAAAATTAAGGCAATAAAGAAACATCGAAAACAAATATACTTTAATTTTTTTAATTTTGTTTTAATTTTTAAATAATTTTTTGATTTTATTTTTAATTTTATAAATTAATTTAATTTTTAAAAATTAAAATAAATAGTCAAAAATAAAAAAAAATTATAGTTAAATTAAGGAAATAAAGAAACAGCGAAAAAAAATATACTTTTATTTTTTTTATTTTTTTTTTTTTAAATAATTTTTTGATTTTATTTTTAATTTTACAACTTAAGTAAATTTTAAAAAAAATTTTTTTTTAAATTTTTTTTTTAATTTTTAAATAATTTTTTGATTTAATTTTTAATTTTATAACTTAATTTAATTATTTTACTTTTTTAAATTTTTTTTTAATTTTTAAATAATTTTTTGATTTAATTTTTAATTTTATAATTTAATTTAATTTTTAAAAATTAAAATAAATAGTTAAAAATAAAAAAAAATTATAGTAAAATTAAGGAAATAAAGAAACATCGGAAAAAATATACATTTATTTTTTCAATTTTTTTTTAATTTTTAAATAATTTTTTGATTTTATTTTTCATTTTATAACTTAATTTAATTGTTAAAAATTTAAAAAAATAATTAAAAATAAAAAATTTTTTAGTAAAATTAAGGAAATAAAGAAACATCGAAAAAAAAATATACTTTAATTTTTTTAACTTTTTTTTTAATTTTTAAATAATTTTTGATTTTATTTTTAATTTTATAACTTAATTTAATTTTTAAAAATTAAAATAAATAGTTAAAAATAAAAAAAAATTATAGTAAAATTAAGGAAATAAAGAAACATCGGAAAAAATATACATTTATTTTTTCAATTTTTTTTTAATTTTTAAATAATTTTTTGATTTAATTTTTAATTTTATAACTTAATTTAATTTTTAAAAATGAAAAAAAAATAGTTTAAAATACAAAAAATTATAGTAAAATTAAGGAAATAAGGAAACATCGAAAAAATATATACTTTTATTTTTTTAATTTTTAAATAATTTTTTGATTTTATTTTTAATTTTATAATTTAATTTAATTTTTAAAAATTAAAAAAAATAGTTAAAAATAAAAAAAAATTATAGTAAAATTAAGGAAATAAAGAAACATCGACAAAAAATATACTTTTAGTTTTTTAATTTTTTTTTAATTTTTAAATAATTTTTTGATTTTACTTTTAATTTTATAACTTAATTTAATTTTTAAAAATGAAAAAAATAGTTTAAAATTAAAAAAATTATAGTAAAATTAAGGAAATAAGGAAACATCGAAAACAAATATACTTTAATTTTTTTAATTTTGTTTTAATTTTTAAATAATTTTTTGATTTAATTTTTAATTTTATAATTTAATTTAATTTTTAAAAATTAAAAAAAATAGTTAAAAATAAAAAAAAATTATAGTAAAATTAAGCAAATAAAGAAACATCGAAAACAAATATACTTTAATTTTTTTAATTTTGTTTTAATTTTTAAATAATTTTTTGATTTTATAATTTAATTTAATTTTTAAAAATTAAAAAAAAATTGTTAAAAATAAACAAAAATTATAGTAAAATTAAGGAAATAAAGAAACATCGACAAAAATATACTTTTACTTTTTTAATTTTTTTTTAATTTTTAAATAATTTTTTGATTTTACTTTTAATTTTATAACTTAATTTAATTTTTAAAAATGAAAAAAATAGTTTAAAATAAAAAAATTATAGTAAAATTAAGGAAATAAGGAAACATCGAAAACAAATATACTTTAATTTTTTTAATTTTGTTTTAATTTTTAAATAATTTTTTGATTTAATTTTTAATTTTATAATTTAATTTAATTTTTAAAAATTAAAATAAATAGTTAAAAATAAAAAAAAATTATAGTAAAATTAAAGAAATAAAGAAACATCGAAAAAAAATATACTTTAATTTTTTTAATTTTGTTTTAATTTTTAAATAATTTTTTGATTTAATTTTTAATTTTATAATTTAATTTAATTTTTAAAAATTAAAATAAATAGTTAAAAATAAAAAAAAATTATAGTAAAATTAAGGAAATAAAGAAACATCGGAAAAAATATACATTTATTTTTTTAATTTTTTTTTAATTTTTAAATAATTTTTTGATTTTATTTTTAATTTTATAACTTAATTTAATTGTTAAAAATTTAAAAAAATAATTAAAAATAAAAAATTTTTTAGTAAAATTAAGGAATAAAAGAAACATCGAAAAAAAATATACTTTAATTTTTTTAATTTTTTTTTAATTTTTAAATAATTTGTTGATTTTATTTTTAATTTTATAACTTAATTTAATTTTTAAAAATTAAAAAAAAATAGTTAAAAATAAAAAAAAATTATAGTAAGATTGAGGAAATAAAGAAACATCGAAAAAAATATACTTTAATTTTTTTAATTTTTTTCAATTTTTAAATAATTTTTTGATTTTATTTTTAATTTTATAACTTAATTTAATTTTTAAAAATGAAAAAAAAATAGTTTAAAATAAAAAAAATTATAGTAAAATTAAGGAAATAAGGAAACATCGAAAAAATATATACTTTTATTTTTTTAATTTTTAAATTTTTTTTTTGATTTTATTTTTACTTTTATAATTTAATTTAATTTTTAAAAATTAAAAGAAAATAGTTAAAAATAAAAAAAAATTATAGTAAAATTAAGGAAATAAAGAAACATCGACAAAAAATATACTTTTAGTTTTTTAATTTTTAAATAATTTTTTGATTTTATTTTTTGATTTTATAATTTAATTTAATTTTTAAAAATTAAAAAAAAATTGTTAAAAATAAACAAAAATTATAGTAAAATTAAGGAAATAAAGAAACATCGACAAAAATATACTTTTACTTTTTTAATTTTTTTTTAATTTTTAAATAATTTTTTGATTTTACTTTTAATTTTATAACTTAATTTAATTTTTAAAAATGAAAAAAATAGTTTAAAATAAAAAAATTATAGTAAAATTAAGGAAATAAGGAAACATCGAAAACAAATATACTTTAATTTTTTTAATTTTGTTTTAATTTTTAAATAATTTTTTGATTTAATTTTTAATTTTATAATTTAATTTAATTTTTAAAAATTAAAATAAATAGTTAAAAATAAAAAAAAATTATAGTAAAATTAAAAAAATAAAGAAACATCGAAAACAAATATACTTTAATTTTTTTAATTTTGTTTTAATTTTTAAATAATTTTTTGATTTAATTTTTAATTTTATAATTTAATTTAATTTTTAAAAATTAAAATAAATAGTTAAAAATAAAAAAAAATTATAGTAAAATTAAGGAAATAAAGAAACATCGGAAAAAATATACATTTATTTTTTTAATTTTTAAATAATTTTTTGATTTTATTTTTAATTTTATAACTTAATTAAATTGTTAAAAATTTAAAAAAATAATTAAAAATAAAAAATTTTTTAGTAAAATTAAGGAAATAAAGAAACATCGAAAAAAAAATATACTTTAATTTTTTTAATTTTTTTTTAATTTTTAAATAATTTGTTGATTTTATTTTTAATTTTATAACTTAATTTAATTTTTAAAAATTAAAAAAAAATAGTTAAAAATAAAAAAAAATTATAGTAAAATTGAGGAAGTAAAGAAACATCGAAAAAAATATACTTTAATTTTTTTAATTTTTTTCAATTTTTAAATAATTTTTTGATTTTATTTTTAATTTTATAACTTAATTTAATTTTTAAAAATGAAAAAAAAATAGTTTAAAATAAAAAAAATTATAGTAAAATTAAGGAAATAAGGAAACATCGAAAAAATATATACTTTTATTTTTTTAATTTTTTAATTTTTTTTTTGATTTTATTTTTAATTTTATAATTTAATTTAATTTTTACAAATTAATAGAAAATAGTTAAAAATAAAAAAAATTATAGTAAAATTAAGGAAATAAAGAAACATCGACAAAAAATATACTTTTAGTTTTTTAATTTTTAAATAATTTTTTGATTTTATTTTTAATTTTATAATTTAATTTAATTTTTAAAAATTAAAAAAAATAGTTAAAAATAAAAAAAAATTATAGTAAAATTAAGGAAATAAAGAAACAACGACAAAAAATATACTTTTAGTTTTTTAATTTTTTTTTAATTTTTAAATAATTTTTTGATTTAATTTTTAATTTTATAACTTAATTTAATTTTTAAAAATGAAAAAAAAATAGTTTAAAATAAAAAAAATTAAAGTAAAATTAAGGAAATAAAGAAACATCGAAAACAAATATACTTTAATTTTTTTAATTTTGTTTTAATTTTTAAATAATTTTTTGATTTAATTTTTAATTTTATAACTTAATTTAATTTTTAAAAATGAAAAAAAATAGTTAAAGATAAAAAAATTATAGTAAAATTAAGGAAATAAAGAAACAGCGAAAAAAATATACTTCTATTTTTTTTCTTTTTTTTTAATTTTTAAATAATTTTTTGATTTTATTTTTAATTATATAACTTAATTTAATTTTTAAAAATGAAAAAAAATAGTTTAAAATAAAAATATAATAGTAAAATTAAGGAAATAAAGAAACATCGAAAAAATATATACTTTTATTTTTTTGATTTTTAAATAATTTTTTGATTTTATGTTTAATTTTATAATTTAATTTAATTTTTAAAAATTAAAAAAAAAATAGTTAAAAATAAAAAAAAATTATAGTAAAATTAAGGAAATAAAGAAACATCGACAAAAAATATACTTTTAGTTTTTTAATTTTTAAATAATTTTTTGATTTTATTTTTAATTTTATAATTTAATTTAATTTTTAAAAATAAAGAAAAATAGTTAAAAATAAAAAAAAATTATAGTAAAATTAAGGAAATAAAGAAACATCGACAAAAAATATACTTTTAGTTTTTTAATTTTTTTTAATTTTTAAATAATTTTTTGATTTTATTTTTAATTTTATAACTTAATTTAATTTTTAAAAATTAAAAAAATAGTTAAAAATAAAAAAAAATTATAGTAAAATTAAGGCAATAAAGAAACATCGAAAACAAATATACTTTAATTTTTTTAATTTTGTTTTAATTTTTAAATAATTTTTTGATTTTATTTTTAATTTTATAAATTAATTTAATTTTTAAAAATTAAAATAAATAGTCAAAAATAAAAAAAAATTATAGTTAAATTAAGGAAATAAAGAAACAGCGAAAAAAAATATACTTGTATTTTTTTTATTTTTTTTTATTTTTAAATAATTTTTTGATTTTATTTTTAATTTTACAACTTAAGTAAATTAAAAAAAAATTTTTTTTTTAAATTTTTTTTTTAATTTTTAAATAATTTTTTGATTTAATTTTTAATTTTATAACTTAATTTAATTTTTAAAAATGAAACAAAATAGTTAAAGATAAAAAAAATTATAGTAAAATTAAGGAAATAAAGAAACATCGAAAAAAAATATACTTTTATTTTTTTAATTTTTTTTTAATTTTTAAATAATTTGTTGATTTTATTTTTAATTTTATAACTTAATTTAATTTTTAAAAATTAAAATAAATAGTTAAAAATAAAAAAAAATTATAGTAAGATTGAGGAAATAAAGAAACATCGAAAAAAAAATATACTTTACTTTTTTAAATTTTTTTTTAATTTTTAAATAATTTTTTGATTTTATTTTTAAATTTTATAACTTAATTTAATTTTTAAAAATTAAAAAAATAGTTAAAAATAAAAAAAAATTATAGTAAAATTAAGGAAATAAAGAAACATCGAAAACAAATATACCTTAATTTTTTTAATTTTGTTTTAATTTTTAAATAATTTTTTGATTTAATTTTTAATTTTATAATTTAATTTAATTTTTAAAAATTAAAATAAATAGTTAAAAATAAAAAAAAATTATAGTAAAATTAAGGAAATAAAGAAACATCGGAAAAAATATACATTTATTTTTTCAATTTTTTTTAAATTTTTAAATAATTTTTTGATTTTATTTTTAATTTTATAACTTAATTTAATTGTTAAAAATTTAAAAAAATAATTAAAAATAAAAAATTTTTTAGTAAAATTAAGGAAATAAAGAAACATCGAAAAAAAATATACTTAAATTTTTTTAACTTTTTTTTTAATTTTTAAATAATTTTTGATTTTATTTTTAATTTTATAACTTAATTTAATTTTTAAAAATTAAAAAAAATAGTTAAAAATAAAAAAAAATTATAGTAAGATTGAGGAAATAAAGAAACATCGAAAAAAAAATACTTTAATTTTTTTAATTTTTTTCAATTTTTAAATAATTTTTTGATTTTATTTTTAATTTTATAACTTAATTTAATTTTTAAAAATGAAAAAAAAATAGTTTAAAATACAAAAAATTATAGTAAAATTAAGGAAATAAGGAAACATCGAAAAAATATATACTTTTATTTTTTTAATTTTTAAATAATTTTTTGATTTTATTTTTAATTTTATAATTTAATTTAATTTTTAAAAATTAAAAAAAAATAGTAAAAAATAAAAAAACATTATAGTAAAATTAAGGAAATAAAGAAACATCGACAAAAAATATACTTTTAGTTATTTAGTTTTTTTTAATTTTTAAATAATTTTTTGATTTTACTTTTAATTTTATAAATAATTTAAATTTTAAAAATGAAAAAAAAATAGTTTAAAATAAAAAAAATTATAGTAAAATTAAGGAAATAAGGAAACATCGAAAACAAATATACTTTAATTTTTTTAATTTTGTTTTAATTTTTAAATAATTTTTTGATTTAATTTTTAATTTCAAAATTTAATTTAATTTTTAAAAATTAAAATAAATAGTTAAAAATAAAAAAAAATTATAGTAAAATTAAAGAAATAAAGAAACATCGAAAACAAATATACTTTAATTTTTTTAATTTTGTTTTAATTTTTAAATAATTTTTTGATTTAATTTTTAATTTTATTAATTAATTTAATTTTCAAAAATGAAAAAAAAAATAGTTAAAGATAAAAAAAATTATTGTAAAATTAAGGAAATAAAGAAACAGCGAAAAAAAATATACTTTTATTTTTTTTATTTTTTTTTATTTTTAAATAATTTTTTGATATTATTTTTAATTTTACAACTTAATTTAATTTTTAAAAATTAAAAAAAAAAAGGTTAAAATAAAAAAAATTATAGTAAAATTACGGAAATAAGGAAACATCGAAAAAATATATACTTTTATTTTTTTTTTTAATTTTTAAATTATTTTTTGATTTTATTTTTAATTTTATAATTTAATTTAATTTTTAAAAATGAAAAAAAATAGTTAAAGATAAAAAAAAATTATAGTAAAATTAAGGAAATAAAGAAACAGCGAAAAAAAATATACTTTTTTTTTTCTTTTTTTTTTAATTTTTAAATAATTTTTTGATTTAATTTTTAATTTTATAACTTAATTTAATTTTTAAAAATTTAAAAAAAAAGTTAAAAATAAAACAAATTTTAGTAAAATTAAGGAAATAAAGAAACATCGAAAAAAAATATACTTTAATTTTTTTTAATTTTTTTTAATTTTTAAAAATTTAAAAAATAGTTAAAAATAAAAAAAAATTATAGTAAAATTAAGGAAATAAAGAAACATCGAAAAAAAATATACTTTAATTTTTTTAATTTTTTTTTAATTTTTAAATAATTTTTTGATTTTATTTTTAATTTTATTAATTAATTTAATTTTCAAAAATTAAAAAAATTGTTAAAGATAAAAAAAATTATAGTAAAATTAAGGAAATAAAGAAACAGCGAAAAAAAATATACTTTTATTTTTTTTATTTTTTTTTTATTTTTAAATAATTTTTTGATTTTCTTTTTAATTTTATTAATTAATTTAATTTTCAAAAATGAAAAAAAAATAGTTAAAGATAAAAAAAATTATTGTAAAATTAAGGAAATAAAGAAACAGCGAAAAAAAATATACTTTTATTTTTTTTATTTTTTTTTTATTTTTAAATAATTTTTTGATATTATTTTTAATTTTACAACTTAATTAAATTTTTAAAAAAAATTTTTTTTTAATTTTTTTTTTAATTTTTAAATAATTTTTTGATTTAATTTTTAATTTTATAACTTAATTTAATTTTTAAAAATGAAAAAAAATAGTTAAAGATAAAAAAATTATAGTAAAATTAAGGAAATAAAGAAACATCGAAAAAAATATACTTTTATTTTTTTAATTTTTAAATAATTTGTTGATTTTATTTTTAATTTTATAACAATTTAATTTTTAAAACTTAAAAAAAATAGTTAAAAATAAAAAAAAATTATAGTACGTTTGAGGAAATAAAGAAACATCGAAAAAAATATACTTTAATTTTTTTAATTTTTTTCAGTTTTTAAATAATTTTTTGATTTTATTTTTAATTTTATAACTTAATTTAATTTTTAAAAATGAAAAAAAATAGTTTAAAATAAAAAAAATTATAGTAAAATTAAGGAAATAAGGAAACATCGAAAAAATATATACTTTTATTTTTTTAATTTTTAAATAATTTTTTGATTTTATTTTTAATTTTATAATTTAATTTAATTTTTAAAAATTAAAAAAAAATTGTTAAAAATAAACAAAAATTATAGTAAAATTAAGGAGATAAAGAAACATCGACAAAAAATATACTTTTAGTTTTTTAATTTTTTTTTAATTTTTCAATAATTTTTTGATTTTACTTTTAATTTTATAACTTAATTTAATTTTTAAAAATTAAAAAAATAGTTTAAAATTAAAAAAATTATAGTAAAATTAAGGAAATAAGGAAACATCGAAAACAAATATACTTTAATTTTTTTAATTTTGTTTTAATTTTTAAATAATTTTTTGATTTAATTTTTAATTTTATAATTTAATTTAATTTTTAAAAATTAAAATAAATAGTTAAAAATAAAAAAAAATTATAGTAAAATTAAGGAAATAAAGAAACATCGAAAACAAATATACTTTAATTTTTTTAATTTTGTTTTAATTTTTAAATAATTTTTTGATTTAATTTTTAATTTTATAATTTAATTTAATTTTTAAAAATTAAAATAAATAGTTAAAAATAAAAAAAAATTATAGTAAAATTAAGAAAATAAAGAAACATCGGAAAAAATATACATTTATTTTTTTAATTTTTTTTTAATTTTTAAATAATTTTTTGATTTTATTTTTAATTTTATAACTTAATTTAATTGTTAAAAATTTAAAAAAATAATTAAAAATAAAAATTTTTTTAGTAAAATTAAGGAAAAAAAGAAACATCGAAAAAAATATACTTTAATTTTTTTAATTTTTAAATAACTTTGATTTTATTTTTAATTTTATAACTTAATGTAATTTTTAAAAATTAAAAAAAAATAGTTAAAAATAAAAAAAAATTATAGTAAGATTGAGGAAATAAAGAAACATCGAAAAAAATATACTTTAATTTTTTTAATTTTTTTCTATTTTTAAATAATTTTTTGATTTTATTTTTAATTTTATAACTTAATTTAATTTTTAAAAATGAAAAAAAAAATAGTTTAAAATAAAAAAAATTATAGTAAAATTAAGGAAATAAGGAAACATCGAAAAAATATATACTTTTATTTTTTTAATTTTTAAATAATTTTTTTAATTTTATTTTTAATTTTATAATTTAATTTAATTTTTAAAAATTAAAAAAAATAGTTAAAAATAAAAAAAAATTATAGTAAAATTAAGGAAATAAAGAAACATCGACAAAAAATATACTTTTAGTTTTTTAATTTTTTTTTAATTTTTAAATAATTTTTTGATTTTATTTTTAATTTTATAACTTAATTTAATTTTTAAAAATTAAAAAAATAGTTAAAAATAAAAAAAAATTATAGTAAAATTAAGGCAATAAAGAAACATCGAAAACAAATATACTTTAATTTTTTTAATTTTGTTTTAATTTTTAAATAATTTTTTGATTTTATTTTTAATTTTATAAATTAATTTAATTTTTAAAAATTAAAATAAATAGTCAAAAATAAAAAAAAATTATAGTTAAATTAAGGAAATAAAGAAACAGCGAAAAAAAATATACTTTTATTTTTTTTATTTTTTTTTTTTTAAATAATTTTTTGATTTTATTTTTAATTTTACAACTTAAGTAAATTTTAAAAAAATTTTTTTTTTAAATTTTTTTTTTAATTTTTAAATAATTTTTTGATTTAATTTTTAATTTTATAACTTAATTTAATTAATTTTACTTTTTTAAATTTTTTTTTAATTTTTAAATAATTTTTTGATTTAATTTTTAATTTTATAATTTAATTTAATTTTTAAAAATTAAAATAAATAGTTAAAAATAAAAAAAAATTATAGTAAAATTAAGGAAATAAAGAAACATCGGAAAAAATATACATTTATTTTTTCAATTTTTTTTTAATTTTTAAATAATTTTTTGATTTTATTTTTAATTTTATAACTTAATTTAATTGTTAAAAATTTAAAAAAATAATTAAAAATAAAAAATTTTTTAGTAAAATTAAGGAAATAAAGAAACATCGAAAAAAAATATACTTTAATTTTTTTAACTTTTTTTTTAATTTTTAAATAACTTTGATTTTATTTTTAATTTTATAACTTAATGTAATTTTTAAAAATTAAAAGAAAATAGTTAAAAATAAAAAAAATTATAGTAAGATTGAGGAAATAAAGAAACATCGAAAAAAATATACTTTAATTTTTTTAATTTTTTTCTATTTTTAAATAATTTTTTGATTTAATTTTTAATTTTATAACTTAATTTAATTTTTAAAAATGAAAAAAAAATAGTTTAAAATACAAAAAATTATAGTAAAATTAAGGAAATAAGGAAACATCGAAAAAATATATACTTTTATTTTTTTAATTTTTAAATAATTTTTTGATTTTATTTTTAATTTTATTATTTAATTTAATTTTTAAAAATTAAAAAAAATAGTTAAAAATAAAAAAAAATTATAGTAAAATTAAGGAAATAAAGAAACATCGACAAAAAATATACTTTTAGTTTTTTAATTTTTTTTTAATTTTTAAATAATTTTTTGATTTTACTTTTAATTTTATAACTTAATTTAATTTTTAAAAATGAAAAAAATAGTTTAAAATTAAAAAAATTATAGTAAAATTAAGGAAATAAGGAAACATCGAAAACAAATATACTTTAATTTTTTTAATTTTGTTTTAATTTTTAAATAATTTTTTGATTTAATTTTTAATTTTATAATTTAATTTAATTTTTAAAAATTAAAAAAAATAGTTAAAAATAAAAAAAAATTATAGTAAAATTAAGCAAATAAAGAAACATCGAAAACAAATATACTTTAATTTTTTTAATTTTGTTTTAATTTTTAAATAATTTTTTGATTTTATAATTTAATTTAATTTTTAAAAATTAAAAAAAAATTGTTAAAAATAAACAAAAATTATAGTAAAATTAAGGAAATAAAGAAACATCGACAAAAATATACTTTTACTTTTTTAATTTTTTTTTAATTTTTAAATAATTTTTTGATTTTACTTTTAATTTTATAACTTAATTTAATTTTTAAAAATGAAAAAAATAGTTTAAAATAAAAAAATTATAGTAAAATTAAGGAAATAAGGAAACATCGAAAACAAATGTACTTTAATTTTTTTAATTTGGTTTTAATTTTTAAATAATTTTTTGATTTAATTTTTAATTTTATAATTTAATTTAATTTTTAAAAATTAAAATAAATAGTTAAAAATAAAAAAAAATTATAGTAAAATTAAAGAAATAAAGAAACATCGAAAACAAATATACTTTAATTTTTTTAATTTTGTTTTAATTTTTAAATAATTTTTTGATTTAATTTTTAATTTTATAATTTAATTTAATTTTTAAAAATTAAAATAAATAGTTAAAAATAAAAAAAAATTATAGTAAAATTAAGGAAATAAAGAAACATCGGAAAAAATATACATTTATTTTTTTAATTTTTTTTTAATTTTTAAATAATTTTTTGATTTTATTTTTAATTTTATAACTTAATTTAATTGTTAAAAATTTAAAAAAATAATTAAAAATAAAAAATTTTTTAGTCAAATTAAGGAAATAAAGAAACATCGAAAAAAAAAATATACTTTAATTTTTTTAATTTTTTTTTAATTTTTAAATAATTTGTTGATTTTATTTTTAATTTTATAACTTAATTTAATTTTTAAAAATTAAAAAAAATAGTTAAAAATAAAAAAAAATTATAGTAAGATTGAGGAAATAACGAAACATCGAAAAAATATACTTTAATTTTTTTAATTTTTTTCAATTTTTAAATAATTTTTTGATTTTATTTTTAATTTTATAACTTAATTTAATTTTTAAAAATGAAAAAAAAATAGTTTAAAATAAAAAAAATTATAGTAAAATTAAGGAAATAAGGAAACATCGAAAAAATATATACTTTTATTTTTTTAATTTTTAAATTTTTTTTTGATTTTATTTTTACTTTTATAATTTAATTTAATTTTTAAAAATTAAAAGAAAATAGTTAAAAATAAAAAAAAATTATAGTAAAATTAAGGAAATAAAGAAACATCGACAAAAAATATACTTTTAGTTTTTTAATTTTTAAATAATTTTTTGATTTTATTTTTTGATTTTATAATTTAATTTAATTTTTAAAAATTAAAAAAAAATTGTTAAAAATAAACAAAAATTATAGTAAAATTAAGGAAATAAAGAAACATCGACAAAAATATACTTTTACTTTTTTAATTTTTTTTTAATTTTTAAATAATTTTTTGATTTTACTTTTAATTTTATAACTTAATTTAATTTTTAAAAATGAAAAAAATAGTTTAAAATAAAAAAATTATAGTAAAATTAAGGAAATAAGGAAACATCGAAAACAAATATACTTTAATTTTTTTAATTTTGTTTTAATTTTTAAATAATTTTTTGATTTAATTTTTAATTTTATAATTTAATTTAATTTTTAAAAATTAAAATAAATAGTTAAAAATAAAAAAAAATTATAGTAAAATTAAAGAAATAAAGAAACATCGAAAACAAATATACTTTAATTTTTTTAATTTTGTTTTAATTTTTAAATAATTTTTTGATTTAATTTTTAATTTTATAATTTAATTTAATTTTTAAAAATTAAAATAAATAGTTAAAAATAAAAAAAAATTATAGTAAAATTAAGGAAATAAAGAAACATCGGAAAAAATATACATTTATTTTTTTTAATTTTTTTTTAATTTTTAAATAATTTTTTGATTTTATTTTTAATTTTATAACTTAATTAAATTGTTAAAAATTTAAAAAAATAATTAAAAATAAAAAATTTTTTAGTAAAATTAAGGAAATAAAGAAACATCGAAAAAAAAATATACTTTAATTTTTTTAATTTTTTTTTAATTTTTAAATAATTTGTTGATTTTATTTTTAATTTTATAACTTAATTTAATTTTTAAAAATTAAAAAAAAATAGTTAAAAATAAAAAAAAATTATAGTAAGATTGAGGAAATAAAGAAACATCGAAAAAAATATACTTTAATTTTTTTAATTTTTTTCAATTTTTAAATAATTTTTTGATTTTATTTTTAATTTTATAACTTAATTTAATTTTTAAAAATGAAAAAAAAATAGTTTAAAATAAAAAAAATTATAGTAAAATTAAGGAAATAAGGAAACATCGAAAAAATATATACTTTTATTTTTTTAATTTTTTAATTTTTTTTTTTTATTTTATTTTTAATTTTATAATTTAATTTAATTTTTAAAAATTAAAAGAAAATAGTTAAAAATAAAAAAAATTATAGTAAAATTAAGGAAATAAAGAAACATCGACAAAAAATATACTTTTAGTTTTTTAATTTTTAAATAATTTTTTGATTTTATTTTTAATTTTATAATTTAATTTAATTTTTAAAAATTAAAAAAAATAGTTAAAAATAAAAAAAATTATAGTAAAATTAAGGAAATAAAGAAACATCGACAAAAAATATACTTTTAGTTTTTTAATTTTTTTTTAATTTTTAAATAATTTTTTGATTTTATTTTTAATTTTATAACTTAATTTAATTTTTAAAAATGAAAAAAAAATAGTTTAAAATAAAAAAAATTAAAGTAAAATTAAGGAAATAAAGAAACATCGAAAAAATATATACTTTTATTTTTTTGATTTTTAAATAATTTTTTGATTTTATTTATAATTTTATAATTTAATTTAATTTTTAAAAATTAAATAAATAGTTAAAAATAAAAAAAAATTATAGTAAAATTAAGGAAATAAAGAAACATCGAAAACAAATATACTTTAATTTTTTTAATTTTGTTTTAATTTTTAAATAATTTTTTGATTTTATTTTTAATTTTATAATTTAATTTAATTTTTAAAAATTAAAACAAATAGTTAAAAATAAAAAAAATTATAGTAAAATTAAGGAAATAAAGAAACATCGGAAAAAATATACTTTTATTTTTTTAATTTTTTTTTAATTTTTAAATAATTTTTTGATTTAATTTTTAATTTTATAACTTAATTTAATTTTTAAAAATGAAAAAAAATAGTTAAAGATAAAAAAATTATAGTAAAATTAAGGAAATAAAGAAACAGCGAAAAAAATATACTTTTATTTTTTTTCTTTTTTTTTAATTTTTAAATAATTTTTTGATTTTATTTTTAATTATATAACTTAATTTAATTTTTAAAAATGAAAAAAAATAGTTTAAAATAAAAATATAATAGTAAAATTAAGGAAATAAAGAAACATCGAAAAAATATATACTTTTATTTTTTTGATTTTTAAATAATTTTTTGATTTTATGTTTAATTTTATAATTTAATTTAATTTTTAAAAATTAAAAAAAAATAGTTAAAAATAAAAAAAAATTATAGTAAAATTAAGGAAATAAAGAAACATCGACAAAAAATATACTTTTAGTTTTTTAATTTTTAAATAATTTTTTGATTTTATTTTTAATTTTATAATTTAATTTAATTTT
Source organism: Leptarthrus brevirostris (assembly GCA_964036015.1). NCBI lineage: Eukaryota > Metazoa > Arthropoda > Insecta > Diptera > Asilidae > Leptarthrus > Leptarthrus brevirostris. Next base: position 83,921,260 of record OZ038375.1, on the reverse strand, counting down.
TAAAAATAAAGAAAAATAGTTAAAAATAAAAAAAAATTATAGTAAAATTAAGGAAATAAAGAAACATCGACAAAAAATATACTTTTAGTTTTTTAATTTTTTTTAATTTTTAAATAATTTTTTGATTTTATTTTTAATTTTATAACTTAATTTAATTTTTAAAAATTAAAAAAATAGTTAAAAATAAAAAAAAATTATAGTAAAATTAAGGCAATAAAGAAACATCGAAAACAAATATACTTTAATTTTTTTAATTTTGTTTTAATTTTTAAATAATTTTTTGATTTTATTTTTAATTTTATAAATTAATTTAATTTTTAAAAATTAAAATAAATAGTCAAAAATAAAAAAAAATTATAGTTAAATTAAGGAAATAAAGAAACAGCGAAAAAAAATATACTTTTATTTTTTTTATTTTTTTTTATTTTTAAATAATTTTTTGATTTTATTTTTAATTTTACAACTTAAGTAAATTTAAAAAAAAATTTTTTTTAATTTTTTTTTTAATTTTTAAATAATTTTTTGATTTAATTTTTAATTTTATAACTTAATTTAATTTTTAAAAATGAAACAAAATAGTTAAAGATAAAAAAAATTATAGTAAAATTAAGGAAATAAAGAAACATCGAAAAAAAATATACTTTTATTTTTTTAATTTTTTTTTAATTTTTAAATAATTTGTTGATTTTATTTTTAATTTTATAACTTAATTTAATTTTTAAAAATTAAAATAAATAGTTAAAATTAAAAAAAAATTATAGTAAAATTAAGGAAATAAAGAAACATCGGAAAAAATATACATTTATTTTTTCAATTTTTTTTTAATTTTTAAATAATTTTTTGATTTTATTTTTAATTTTATAACTTAATTTAATTGTTAAAAATTTAAAAAAATAATTAAAAATAAAAAATTTTTTAGTAAAATTAAGGAAATAAAGAAACATCGAAAAAAAATATACTTTAATTTTTTTAACTTTTTTTTTAATTTTTAAATAATTTTTGATTTTATTTTTAATTTTATAACTTAATTTAATTTTTAAAAATTAAAAAAAATAGTTAAAAATAAAAAAAAATTATAGTAAGATTGAGGAAATAAAGAAACATCGAAAAAAAAATACTTTAATTTTTTTAATTTTTTTCAATTTTTAAATAATTTTTTGATTTTATTTTTAATTTTATAACTTAATTTAATTTTTAAAAATGAAAAAAAAATAGTTTAAAATAAAAAAAATTATAGTAAAATTAAGGAAATAAGGAAACATCGAAAAAATATATACTTTTATTTTTTTAATTTTTAAATAATTTTTTGATTTTATTTTTAATTTTATAATTTAATTTAATTTTTAAAAATTAAAAAAAAATAGTAAAAAATAAAAAAACATTATAGTAAAATTAAGGAAATAAAGAAACATCGACAAAAAATATACTTTTAGTTTTTTAGTTTTTTTTAATTTTTAAATAATTTTTTGATTTTACTTTTAATTTTATAACTTAATTTAAATTTTAAAAATGAAAAAAAAATAGTTTAAAATAAAAAAAATTATAGTAAAATTAAGGAAATAAGGAAACATCGAAAACAAATATACTTTAATTTTTTTAATTTTGTTTTAATTTTTAAATAATTTTTTGATTTAATTTTTAATTTCAAAATTTAATTTAATTTTTAAAAATTAAAATAAATAGTTAAAAATAAAAAAAAATTATAGTAAAATTAAAGAAATAAAGAAACATCGAAAACAAATATACTTTAATTTTTTTAATTTTGTTTTAATTTTTAAATAATTTTTTGATTTAATTTTTAATTTTATTAATTAATTTAATTTTCAAAAATGAAAAAAAAAATAGTTAAAGATAAAAAAAATTATTGTAAAATTAAGGAAATAAAGAAACAGCGAAAAAAATATACTTTTATTTTTTTTTTATTTTTAAATAATTTTTTGATATTATTTTTAATTTTACAACTTAATTTAATTTTTAAAAATTAAAAAAAAAAAGGTTAAAATAAAAAAAATTATAGTAAAATTAAGGAAATAAGGAAACATCGAAAAAATATATACTTTTATTTTTTTAATTTTTAAATAATTTTTTGATTTTATTTTTAATTTTATAACTTAATTTAATTTTTAAAAATGAAAAAAAATAGTTAAAGATAAAAAAAAATTATAGTAAAATTAAGGAAATAAAGAAACAGCGAAAAAAAATATACTTTTTTTTTCTTTTTTTTTTTAATTTTTAAATAATTTTTTGATTTAATTTTTAATTTTATAACTTAATTTAATTTTTAAAAATTTAAAAAAAAAGTTAAAAATAAAACAAATTTTAGTAAAATTAAGGAAATAAAGAAACATCGAAAAAAAATATACTTTAATTTTTTTTAATTTTTTTTAATTTTTAAAAATTTAAAAAATAGTTAAAAATAAAAAAAAATTATAGTAAAATTAAGGAAATAAAGAAACATCGAAAAAAAATATACTTTAATTTTTTAAATTTTTTTTTAATTTTTAAATAATTTTTTGATTTTATTTTTAATTTTATTAATTAATTTAATTTTCAAAAATTAAAAAAATTGTTAAAGATAAAAAAAATTATAGTAAAATTAAGGAAATAAAGAAACAGCGAAAAAAAATATACTTTTATTTTTTTTATTTTTTTTTATTTTTAAATAATTTTTTGATTTTCTATTTAATTTTATTAATTAATTTAATTTTCAAAAATGAAAAAAAAATAGTTAAAGATAAAAAAAATTATTGTAAAATTAAGGAAATAAAGAAACAGCGAAAAAAAATATACTTTTATTTTTTTTATTTTTTTTATTTTTAAATAATTTTTTGATATTATTTTTAATTTTACAACTTAATTAAATTTTTAAAAAAAATTTTTTTTAAATTTTTTTTTTAATTTTTAAATAATTTTTTGATTTAATTTTTAATTTTATAACTTAATTTAATTTTTAAAAATGAAAAAAAATAGTTAAAGATAAAAAAATTATAGTAAAATTAAGGAAATAAAGAAACATCGAAAAAAATATACTTTTATTTTTTTAATTTTTAAATAATTTGTTGATTTTATTTTTAATTTTATAACAATTTAATTTTTAAAACTTAAAAAAAATAGTTAAAAATAAAAAAAAATTATAGTACGTTTGAGGAAATAAAGAAACATCGAAAAAAATATACTTTAATTTTTTTAATTTTTTTCAGTTTTTAAATAATTTTTTGATTTTATTTTTAATTTTATAACTTAATTTAATTTTTAAAAATGAAAAAAAAAAATAGTTTAAAATAAAAAAAATTATAGTAAAATTAAGGAAATAAGGAAACATCGAAAAAATATATACTTTTATTTTTTTAATTTTTAAATAATTTTTTGATTTTATTTTTAATTTTATAATTTAATTTAATTTTTAAAAATTAAAAAAAAATTGTTAAAAATAAACAAAAATTATAGTAAAATTAAGGCAATAAAGAAACATCGAAAACAAATATACTTTAATTTTTTTAATTTTGTTTTAATTTTTAAATAATTTTTTGATTTTATTTTTAATTTTATAAATTAATTTAATTTTTAAAAATTAAAATAAATAGTCAAAAATAAAAAAAAATTATAGTTAAATTAAGGAAATAAAGAAACAGCGAAAAAAAATATAATAATAAATTAAGGAGATAAAGAAACATCGACAAAAAATATACTTTTAGTTTTTTAATTTTTTTTTAATTTTTAAATAATTTTTTGATTTTACTTTTAATTTTATAACTTAATTTAATTTTTAAAAATGAAAAAAATAGTTTAAAATTAAAAAAATTATAGTAAAATTAAGGAAATAAGGAAACATCGAAAACAAATATACTTTAATTTTTTTAATTTTGTTTTAATTTTTAAATAATTTTTTGATTTAATTTTTAATTTTATAATTTAATTTAATTTTTAAAATTAAAAAAATAGTTAAAAATAAAAAAAAATTATAGTAAAATTAAGGCAATAAAGAAACATCGAAAACAAATATACTTTAATTTTTTTAATTTTGTTTTAATTTTTAAATAATTTTTTGATTTTATTTTTAATTTTATAAATTAATTTAATTTTTAAAAATTAAAATAAATAGTCAAAAATAAAAAAAAATTATAGTTAAATTAAGGAAATAAAGAAACAGCGAAAAAAAATATACTTTTATTTTTTTTATTTTTTTTTATTTTTAAATAATTTTTTGATTTTATTTTTAATTTTACAACTTAAGTAAATTTAAAAAAAAAATTTTTTTTAATTTTTTTTTTAATTTTTAAATAATTTTTTGATTTAATTTTTAATTTTATAACTTAATTTAATTTTTAAAAATGAAACAAAATAGTTAAAGATAAAAAAAATTATAGTAAAATTAAGGAAATAAAGAAACATCGAAAAAAAATATACTTTTATTTTTTTAATTTTTTTTTAATTTTTAAATAATTTGTTGATTTTATTTTTAATTTTATAACTTAATTTAATTTTTAAAAATTAAAATAAATAGTTAAAAATAAAAAAAAATTATAGTAAAATTAAGGAAATAAAGAAACATCGGAAAAAATATACATTTATTTTTTCAATTTTTTTTTAATTTTTAAATAATTTTTTGATTTTATTTTTAATTTTATAACTTAATTTAATTGTTAAAAATTTAAAAAAATAATTAAAAATAAAAAATTTTTTAGTAAAATTAAGGAAATAAAGAAACATCGAAAAAAAATATACTTTAATTTTTTTAACTTTTTTTTTAATTTTTAAATAATTTTTGATTTTATTTTTAATTTTATAACTTAATTTAATTTTTAAAAATTAAAAAAAATAGTTAAAAATAAAAAAAAATTATAGTAAGATTGAGGAAATAAAGAAACATCGAAAAAAAAATACTTTAATTTTTTTAATTTTTTTCAATTTTTAAATAATTTTTTGATTTTATTTTTAATTTTATAACTTAATTTAATTTTTAAAAATGAAAAAAAAATAGTTTAAAATAAAAAAAATTATAGTAAAATTAAGAAAATAAGGAAACATCGAAAAAATATATACTTTTATTTTTTTAATTTTTAAATAATTTTTTGATTTTATTTTTACTTTTATAATTTAATTTAATTTTTAAAAATTAAAAGAAAATAGTTAAAAATAAAAAAAAATTATAGTAAAATTAAGGAAATAAAGAAACATCGACAAAAAATATACTTTTAGTTTTTTAATTTTTAAATAATTTTTTGATTTTATTTTTTGATTTTATAATTTAATTTAATTTTTAAAAATTAAAAAAAAATTGTTAAAAATAAACAAAAATTATAGTAAAATTAAGGAAATAAAGAAACATCGACAAAAATATACTTTTACTTTTTTAATTTTTTTTTAATTTTTAAATAATTTTTTGATTTTACTTTTAATTTTATAACTTAATTTAATTTTTAAAAATGAAAAAAATAGTTTAAAATAAAAAAATTATAGTAAAATTAAGGAAATATGGAAACATCGAAAACAAATATACTTTAATTTTTTTAATTTTGTTTTAATTTTTAAATAATTTTTTGATTTAATTTTTAATTTTATAATTTAATTTAATTTTTAAAAATTAAAATAAATAGTTAAAAATAAAAAAAAATTATAGTAAAATTAAAGAAATAAAGAAACATCGAAAACAAATATACTTTAATTTTTTTAATTTTGTTTTAATTTTTAAATAATTTTTTGATTTAATTTTTAATTTTATAATTTAATTTAATTTTTAAAAATTAAAATAAATAGTTAAAAATAAAAAAAAATTATAGTAAAATTAAGGAAATAAAGAAACATCGGAAAAAATATACATTTATTTTTTTTAATTTTTTTTTAATTTTTAAATAATTTTTTGATTTAATTTTTAATTTTATAACTTAATTAAATTGTTAAAAATTTAAAAAAATAATTAAAAATAAAAAATTTTTTAGTAAAATTAAGGAAATAAAGAAACATCGAAAAAAAAATATACTTTAATTTTTTTAATTTTTTTTTAATTTTTAAATAATTTGTTGATTTTATTTTTAATTTTATAACTTAATTTAATTTTTAAAAATTAAAAAAAAATAGTTAAAAATAAAAAAAAATTATAGTAAGATTGAGGAAATAAAGAAACATCGAAAAAATATATACTTTTATTTTTTTAATTTTTTAATTTTTTTTTTTTATTTTATTTTTAATTTTATAATTTAATTTAATTTTTAAAAATTAAAAGAAAATAGTTAAAAATAAAAAAAATTATAGTAAAATTAAGGAAATAAAGAAACATCGACAAAAAATATACTTTTAGTTTTTTAATTTTTAAATAATTTTTTGATTTTATTTTTAATTTTATAATTTAATTTAATTTTTAAAAATTAAAAAAAATAGTTAAAAATAAAAAAAATTATAGTAAAATTAAGGAAATAAAGAAACATCGAAAAAAAATATACTTTTATTTTTTTTATTTTTTTTTATTTTTAAATAATTTTTTGATTTTATTTTTAATTTTACAACTTAAGTAAATTTAAAAAAAAAATTTTTTTTAATTTTTTTTTTAATTTTTAAATAATTTTTTGATTTAATTTTTAATTTTATAACTTAATTTAATTTTTAAAAATGAAACAAAATAGTTAAAGATAAAAAAAATTATAGTAAAATTAAGGAAATAAAGAAACATCGAAAAAAAATATACTTTTATTTTTTTAATTTTTTTTTAATTTTTAAATAATTTGTTGATTTTATTTTTAATTTTATAACTTAATTTAATTTTTAAAAATTAAAATAAATAGTTAAAAATAAAAAAAAATTATAGTAAAATTAAGGAAATAAAGAAACATCGGAAAAAATATACATTTATTTTTTCAATTTTTTTTTAATTTTTAAATAATTTTTTGATTTTATTTTTAATTTTATAACTTAATTTAATTGTTAAAAATTTAAAAAAATAATTAAAAATAAAAAATTTTTTAGTAAAATTAAGGAAATAAAGAAACATCGAAAAAAAATATACTTTAATTTTTTTAACTTTTTTTTTAATTTTTAAATAATTTTTGATTTTATTTTTAATTTTATAACTTAATTTAATTTTTAAAAATTAAAAAAAATAGTTAAAAATAAAAAAAAATTATAGTAAGATTGAGGAAATAAAGAAACATCGAAAAAAAAATACTTTAATTTTTTTAATTTTTTTCAATTTTTAAATAATTTTTTGATTTTATTTTTAATTTTATAACTTAATTTAATTTTTAAAAATGAAAAAAAAATAGTTTAAAATAAAAAAAATTATAGTAAAATTAAGGAAATAAGGAAACATCGAAAAAATATATACTTTTATTTTTTTAATTTTTAAATAATTTTTTGATTTTATTTTTACTTTTATAATTTAATTTAATTTTTAAAAATTAAAAGAAAATAGTTAAAAATAAAAAAAAATTATAGTAAAATTAAGGAAATAAAGAAACATCGACAAAAAATATACTTTTAGTTTTTTAATTTTTAAATAATTTTTTGATTTTATTTTTTGATTTTATAATTTAATTTAATTTTTAAAAATTAAAAAAAAATTGTTAAAAATAAACAAAAATTATAGTAAAATTAAGGAAATAAAGAAACATCGACAAAAATATACTTTTACTTTTTTAATTTTTTTTTAATTTTTAAATAATTTTTTGATTTTACTTTTAATTTTATAACTTAATTTAATTTTTAAAAATGAAAAAAATAGTTTAAAATAAAAAAATTATAGTAAAATTAAGGAAATATGGAAACATCGAAAACAAATATACTTTAATTTTTTTAATTTTGTTTTAATTTTTAAATAATTTTTTGATTTAATTTTTAATTTTATAATTTAATTTAATTTTTAAAAATTAAAATAAATAGTTAAAAATAAAAAAAAATTATAGTAAAATTAAAGAAATAAAGAAACATCGAAAACAAATATACTTTAATTTTTTTAATTTTGTTTTAATTTTTAAATAATTTTTTGATTTAATTTTTAATTTTATAATTTAATTTAATTTTTAAAAATTAAAATAAATAGTTAAAAATAAAAAAAAATTATAGTAAAATTAAGGAAATAAAGAAACATCGGAAAAAATATACATTTATTTTTTTTAATTTTTTTTTAATTTTTAAATAATTTTTTGATTTAATTTTTAATTTTATAACTTAATTAAATTGTTAAAAATTTAAAAAAATAATTAAAAATAAAAAATTTTTTAGTAAAATTAAGGAAATAAAGAAACATCGAAAAAAAAATATACTTTAATTTTTTTAATTTTTTTTTAATTTTTAAATAATTTGTTGATTTTATTTTTAATTTTATAACTTAATTTAATTTTTAAAAATTAAAAAAAAATAGTTAAAAATAAAAAAAAATTATAGTAAGATTGAGGAAATAAAGAAACATCGAAAAAATATATACTTTTATTTTTTTAATTTTTTAATTTTTTTTTTTTATTTTATTTTTAATTTTATAATTTAATTTAATTTTTAAAAATTAAAAGAAAATAGTTAAAAATAAAAAAAATTATAGTAAAATTAAGGAAATAAAGAAACATCGACAAAAAATATACTTTTAGTTTTTTAATTTTTAAATAATTTTTTGATTTTATTTTTAATTTTATAATTTAATTTAATTTTTAAAAATTAAAAAAAATAGTTAAAAATAAAAAAAATTATAGTAAAATTAAGGAAATAAAGAAACATCGACAAAAAATATACTTTTAGTTTTTTAATTTTTTTTTAATTTTTAAATAATTTTTTGATTTTATTTTTAATTTTATAACTTAATTTAATTTTTAAAAATGAAAAAAAAATAGTTTAAAATAAAAAAAATTAAAGTAAAATTAAGGAAATAAAGAAACATCGAAAAAATATATACTTTTATTTTTTTGATTTTTAAATAATTTTTTGATTTTATTTATAATTTTATAATTTAATTTAATTTTTAAAAATTAAATAAATAGTTAAAAATAAAAAAAAATTATAGTAAAATTAAGGAAATAAAGAAACATCGAAAACAAATATACTTTAATTTTTTTAATTTTGTTTTAATTTTTAAATAATTTTTTGATTTTATTTTTAATTTTATAATTTAATTTAATTTTTAAAAATTAAAACAAATAGTTAAAAATAAAAAAAATTATAGTAAAATTAAGGAAATAAAGAAACATCGGAAAAAATATACTTTTATTTTTTTAATTTTTTTTTAATTTTTAAATAATTTTTTGATTTAATTTTTAATTTTATAACTTAATTTAATTTTTAAAAATGAAAAAAAATAGTTAAAGATAAAAAAATTATAGTAAAATTAAGGAAATAAAGAAACAGCGAAAAAAATATACTTTTATTTTTTTTCTTTTTTTTTAATTTTTAAATAATTTTTTGATTTTATTTTTAATTATATAACTTAATTTAATTTTTAAAAATGAAAAAAAATAGTTTAAAATAAAAATATAATAGTAAAATTAAGGAAATAAAGAAACATCGAAAAAATATATACTTTTATTTTTTTGATTTTTAAATAATTTTTTGATTTTATGTTTAATTTTATAATTTAATTTAATTTTTAAAAATTAAAAAAAAATAGTTAAAAATAAAAAAAAATTATAGTAAAATTAAGGAAATAAAGAAACATCGACAAAAAATATACTTTTAGTTTTTTAATTTTTAAATAATTTTTTGATTTTATTTTTAATTTTATAATTTAATTTAATTTTTAAAAATAAAGAAAAATAGTTAAAAATAAAAAAAAATTATAGTAAAATTAAGGAAATAAAGAAACATCGACAAAAAATATACTTTTAGTTTTTTAATTTTTTTTAATTTTTAAATCATTTTTTGATTTTATTTTTAATTTTATAACTTAATTTAATTTTTAAAAATTAAAAAAATAGTTAAAAATAAAAAAAAATTATAGTAAAATTAAGGCAATAAAGAAACATCGAAAACAAATATACTTTAATTTTTTTAATTTTGTTTTAATTTTTAAATAATTTTTTGATTTTATTTTTAATTTTATAAATTAATTTAATTTTTAAAAATTAAAATAAATAGTCAAAAATAAAAAAAAATTATAGTTAAATTAAGGAAATAAAGAAACAGCGAAAAAAAATATACTTTTATTTTTTTTATTTTTTTTTATTTTTAAATAATTTTTTGATTTTATTTTTAATTTTACAACTTAAGTAAATTTAAAAAAAAAATTTTTTTTAATTTTTTTTTTAATTTTTAAATAATTTTTTGATTTAATTTTTAATTTTATAACTTAATTTAATTTTTAAAAATGAAACAAAATAGTTAAAGATAAAAAAAATTATAGTAAAATTAAGGAAATAAAGAAACATCGAAAAAAAATATACTTTTATTTTTTTAATTTTTAAATAATTTGTTGATTTTATTTTTAATTTTATAACTTAATTTAATTTTTAAAAATTAAAATAAATAGTTAAAATTAAAAAAAAATTATAGTAAAATTAAGGAAATAAAGAAACATCGGAAAAAATATACATTTATTTTTTCAATTTTTTTTTAATTTTTAAATAATTTTTTGATTTTATTTTTAATTTTATAACTTAATTTAATTGTTAAAAATTTAAAAAAATAATTAAAAATAAAAAATTTTTTAGTAAAATTAAGGAAATAAAGAAACATCGAAAAAAAATATACTTTAATTTTTTTAACTTTTTTTTTAATTTTTAAATAATTTTTGATTTTATTTTTAATTTTATAACTTAATTTAATTTTTAAAAATTAAAAAAAATAGTTAAAAATAAAAAAAAATTATAGTAAGATTGAGGAAATAAAGAAACATCGAAAAAAAAATACTTTAATTTTTTTAATTTTTTTCAATTTTTAAATAATTTTTTGATTTTATTTTTAATTTTATAACTTAATTTAATTTTTAAAAATGAAAAAAAAATAGTTTAAAATAAAAAAAATTATAGTAAAATTAAGGAAATAAGGAAACATCGAAAAAATATATACTTTTATTTTTTTAATTTTTAAATAATTTTTTGATTTTATTTTTAATTTTATAATTTAATTTAATTTTTAAAAATTAAAAAAAAATAGTAAAAAATAAAAAAACATTATAGTAAAATTAAGGAAATAAAGAAACATCGACAAAAAATATGCTTTTAGTTTTTTAGTTTTTTTTAATTTTTAAATAATTTTTTGATTTTACTTTTAATTTTATAACTTAATTTAAATTTTAAAAATGAAAAAAAAATAGTTTAAAATAAAAAAAATTATAGTAAAATTAAGGAAATAAGGAAACATCGAAAACAAATATACTTTAATTTTTTTAATTTTGTTTTAATTTTTAAATAATTTTTTGATTTAATTTTTAATTTCAAAATTTAATTTAATTTTTAAAAATTAAAATAAATAGTTAAAAATAAAAAAAAATTATAGTAAAATTAAAGAAATAAAGAAACATCGAAAACAAATATACTTTAATTTTTTTAATTTTGTTTTAATTTTTAAATAATTTTTTGATTTAATTTTTAATTTTATTAATTAATTTAATTTTCAAAAATGAAAAAAAAAATAGTTAAAGATAAAAAAAATTATTGTAAAATTAAGGAAATAAAGAAACAGCGAAAAAAATATACTTTTATTTTTTTTTTATTTTTAAATAATTTTTTGATATTATTTTTAATTTTACAACTTAATTTAATTTTTAAAAATTAAAAAAAAAAAGGTTAAAATAAAAAAAATTATAGTAAAATTAAGGAAATAAGGAAACATCGAAAAAATATATACTTTTATTTTTTTAATTTTTAAATAATTTTTTGATTTTATTTTTAATTTTATAACTTAATTTAATTTTTAAAAATGAAAAAAAATAGTTAAAGATAAAAAAAAATTATAGTAAAATTAAGGAAATAAAGAAACAGCGAAAAAAAATATACTTTTTTTTTTCTTTTTTTTTTTAATTTTTAAATAATTTTTTGATTTAATTTTTAATTTTATAACTTAATTTAATTTTTAAAAATTTAAAAAAAAAGTTAAAAATAAAACAAATTTTAGTAAAATTAAGGAAATAAAGAAACATCGAAAAAAAATATACTTTAATTTTTTTTAATTTTTTTTAATTTTTAAAAATTTAAAAAATAGTTAAAAATAAAAAAAAATTATAGTAAAATTAAGGAAATAAAGAAACATCGAAAAAAAATATACTTTAATTTTTTAAATTTTTTTTTAATTTTTAAATAATTTTTTGATTTTATTTTTAATTTTATTAATTAATTTAATTTTCAAAAATTAAAAAAATTGTTAAAGATAAAAAAAATTATAGTAAAATTAAGGAAATAAAGAAACAGCGAAAAAAAATATACTTTTATTTTTTTTATTTTTTTTTATTTTTAAATAATTTTTTGATTTTCTATTTAATTTTATTAATTAATTTAATTTTCAAAAATGAAAAAAAAATAGTTAAAGATAAAAAAAATTATTGTAAAATTAAGGAAATAAAGAAACAGCGAAAAAAAATATACTTTTATTTTTTTTATTTTTTTTTATTTTTAAATAATTTTTTGATATTATTTTTAATTTTACAACTTAATTAAATTTTTAAAAAAAATTTTTTTTAAATTTTTTTTTTAATTTTTAAATAATTTTTTGATTTAATTTTTAATTTTATAACTTAATTTAATTTTTAAAAATGAAAAAAAATAGTTAAAGATAAAAAAATTATAGTAAAATTAAGGAAATAAAGAAACATCGAAAAAAATATACTTTTATTTTTTTAATTTTTAAATAATTTGTTGATTTTATTTTTAATTTTATAACAATTTAATTTTTAAAACTTAAAAAAAATAGTTAAAAATAAAAAAAAATTATAGTACGTTTGAGGAAATAAAGAAACATCGAAAAAAATATACTTTAATTTTTTTAATTTTTTTCAGTTTTTAAATAATTTTTTGATTTTATTTTTAATTTTATAACTTAATTTAATTTTTAAAAATGAAAAAAAAAATAGTTTAAAATAAAAAAAATTATAGTAAAATTAAGGAAATAAGGAAACATCGAAAAAATATATACTTTTATTTTTTTAATTTTTAAATAATTTTTTGATTTTATTTTTAATTTTATAATTTAATTTAATTTTTAAAAATTAAAAAAAAATTGTTAAAAATAAACAAAAATTATAGTAAAATTAAGGAGATAAAGAAACATCGACAAAAAATATACTTTTAGTTTTTTAATTTTTTTTTAATTTTTAAATAATTTTTTGATTTTACTTTTAATTTTATAACTTAATTTAATTTTTAAAAATGAAAAAAATAGTTTAAAATTAAAAAAATTATAGTAAAATTAAGGAAATAAGGAAACATCGAAAACAAATATACTTTAATTTTTTTAATTTTGTTTTAATTTTTAAATAATTTTTTGATTTAATTTTTAATTTTATAATTTAATTTAATTTTTAAAAATTAAAAAAATAGTTAAAAATAAAAAAAAATTATAGTAAAATTAAGGCAATAAAGAAACATCGAAAACAAATATACTTTAATTTTTTTAATTTTGTTTTAATTTTTAAATAATTTTTTGATTTTATTTTTAATTTTATAAATTAATTTAATTTTTAAAAATTAAAATAAATAGTCAAAAATAAAAAAAAATTATAGTTAAATTAAGGAAATAAAGAAACAGCGAAAAAAAATATACTTTTATTTTTTTTATTTTTTTTTATTTTTAAATAATTTTTTGATTTTATTTTTAATTTTACAACTTAAGTAAATTTAAAAAAAAAAATTTTTTTAATTTTTTTTTTAATTTTTAAATAATTTTTTGATTTAATTTTTAATTTTATAACTTAATTTAATTTTTAAAAATGAAACAAAATAGTTAAAGATAAAAAAAATTATAGTAAAATTAAGGAAATAAAGAAACATCGAAAAAAAATATACTTTTATTTTTTTAATTTTTTTTTAATTTTTAAATAATTTGTTGATTTTATTTTTAATTTTATAACTTAATTTAATTTTTAAAAATTAAAATAAATAGTTAAAAATAAAAAAAAATTATAGTAAAATTAAGGAAATAAAGAAACATCGGAAAAAATATACATTTATTTTTTCAATTTTTTTTTAATTTTTAAATAATTTTTTGATTTTATTTTTAATTTTATAACTTAATTTAATTGTTAAAAATTTAAAAAAATAATTAAAAATAAAAAATTTTTTAGTAAAATTAAGGAAATAAAGAAACATCGAAAAAAAATATACTTTAATTTTTTTAACTTTTTTTTTAATTTTTAAATAATTTTTGATTTTATTTTTAATTTTATAACTTAATTTAATTTTTAAAAATTAAAAAAAATAGTTAAAAATAAAAAAAAATTATAGTAAGATTGAGGAAATAAAGAAACATCGAAAAAAAAATACTTTAATTTTTTTAATTTTTTTCAATTTTTAAATAATTTTTTGATTTTATTTTTAATTTTATAACTTAATTTAATTTTTAAAAATGAAAAAAAAATAGTTTGAAATAAAAAAAATTATAGTAAAATTAAGGAAATAAGGAAACATCGAAAAAATATATACTTTTATTTTTTTAATTTTTAAATAATTTTTTGATTTTATTTTTAATTTTATAATTTAATTTAATTTTTAAAAATTAAAAAAAAATAGTAAAAAATAAAAAAACATTATAGTAAAATTAAGGAAATAAAGAAACATCGACAAAAAATATACTTTTAGTTTTTTAGTTTTTTTTAATTTTTAAATAATTTTTTGATTTTACTTTTAATTTTATAACTTAATTTAAATTTTAAAAATGAAAAAAAAATAGTTTAAAATAAAAAAAATTATAGTAAAATTAAGGAAATAAGGAAACATCGAAAACAAATATACTTTAATTTTTTTAATTTTGTTTTAATTTTTAAATAATTTTTTGATTAAATTTTTAATTTCAAAATTTAATTTAATTTTTAAAAATTAAAATAAATAGTTAAAAATAAAAAAAAATTATAGTAAAATTAAAGAAATAAAGAAACATCGAAAACAAATATACTTTAATTTTTTTAATTTTGTTTTAATTTTTAAATAATTTTTTGATTTAATTTTTAATTTTATTAATTAATTTAATTTTCAAAAATGAAAAAAAAAATAGTTAAAGATAAAAAAAATTATTGTAAAATTAAGGAAATAAAGAAACAGCGAAAAAAATATACTTTTATTTTTTTTTTATTTTTAAATAATTTTTTGATATTATTTTTAATTTTACAACTTAATTTAATTTTTAAAAATTAAAAAAAAAAAGGTTAAAATAAAAAAAATTATAGTAAAATTAAGGAAATAAGGAAACATCGAAAAAATATATACTTTTATTTTTTTAATTTTTAAATAATTTTTTGATTTTATTTTTAATTTTATAACTTAATTTAATTTTTAAAAATGAAAAAAAATAGTTAAAGATAAAAAAAAATTATAGTAAAATTAAGGAAATAAAGAAACAGCGAAAAAAAATATACTTTTTTTTTTCTTTTTTTTTTTAATTTTTAAATAATTTTTTGATTTAATTTTTAATTTTATAACTTAATTTAATTTTTAAAAATTTAAAAAAAAAGTTAAAAATAAAACAAATTTTAGTAAAATTAAGGAAATAAAGAAACATCGAAAAAAAATATACTTTAATTTTTTTTAATTTTTTTGAATTTTTAAAAATTTAAAAAATAGTTAAAAATAAAAAAAAATTATAGTAAAATTAAGGAAATAAAGAAACATCGAAAAAAAATATACTTTAATTTTTTAAATTTTTTTTTAATTTTTAAATAATTTTTTGATTTTATTTTTAATTTTATTAATTAATTTAATTTTCAAAAATTAAAAAAATTGTTAAAGATAAAAAAAATTATAGTAAAATTAAGGAAATAAAGAAACAGCGAAAAAAAATATACTTTTATTTTTTTTATTTTTTTTTTATTTTTAAATAATTTTTTGATTTTCTATTTAATTTTATTAATTAATTTAATTTTCAAAAATGAAAAAAAATAGTTAAAGATAAAAAAAATTATTGTAAAATTAAGGAAATAAAGAAACAGCGAAAAAAAATATACTTTTATTTTTTTTTTTTTTTTATTTTTAAATAATTTTTTGATATTATTTTTAATTTTACAACTTAATTAAATTTTTAAAAAAAAATTTTTTTAAATTTTTTTTTTAATTTTTAAATAATTTTTTGATTTAATTTTTAATTTTATAACTTAATTTAATTTTTAAAAATGAAAAAAAATAGTTAAAGATAAAAAAATTATAGTAAAATTAAGGAAATAAAGAAACATCGAAAAAAATATACTTTTATTTTTTTAATTTTTAAATAATTTGTTGATTTTATTTTTAATTTTATAACAATTTAATTTTTAAAACTTAAAAAAAATAGTTAAAAATAAAAAAAAATTATAGTACGTTTGAGGAAATAAAGAAACATCGAAAAAAATATACTTTAATTTTTTTAATTTTTTTCAGTTTTTAAATAATTTTTTGATTTTATTTTTAATTTTATAACTTAATTTAATTTTTAAAAATGAAAAAAAAATAGTTTAAAATAAAAAAAATTATAGTAAAATTAAGGAAATAAGGAAACATCGAAAAAATATATACTTTTATTTTTTTAATTTTTAAATAATTTTTTGATTTTATTTTTAATTTTATAATTTAATTTAATTTTTAAAAATTAAAAAAAAATTGTTAAAAATAAACAAAAATTATAGTAAAATTAAGGAGATAAAGAAACATCGACAAAAAATATACTTTTAGTTTTTTAATTTTTTTTTAATTTTTAAATAATTTTTTGATTTTACTTTTAATTTTATAACTTAATTTAATTTTTAAAAATGAAAAAAATAGTTTAAAATTAAAAAAATTATAGTAAAATTAAGGAAATAAGGAAACATCGAAAACAAATATACTTTAATTTTTTTAATTTTGTTTTAATTTTTAAATAATTTTTTGATTTAATTTTTAATTTTATAATTTAATTTAATTTTTAAAAATTAAAATAAATAGTTAAAAATAAAAAAAAATTATAGTAAAATTAAGGAAATAAAGAAACATCGAAAACAAATATACTTTAATTTTTTTAATTTTGTTTTAATTTTTAAATAATTTTTTGATTTTATTTTTAATTTTATAACTTAATTTAATTGTTAAAAATTTAAAAAAATAATTAAAAATAAAAATTTTTTTAGTAAAATTAAGGAAAAAAAGAAACACCGAAAAAAATATACTTTAATTTTTTTAATTTTTAAATAACTTTGATTTTATTTTTAATTTTATAACTTAATGTAATTTTTAAAAATTAAAAAAAAAATAGTTAAAAATAAAAAAAAATTATAGTAAGATTGAGGAAATAAAGAAACATCGAAAAAAATATACTTTAATTTTTTTAATTTTTTTCTATTTTTAAATAATTTTTTGATTTTATTTTTAATTTTATAACTTAATTTAATTTTTAAAAATGAAAAAAAAAATAGTTTAAAATAAAAAAAATTATAGTAAAATTAAGGAAATAAGGAAACATCGAAAAAATATATACTTTTATTTTTTTAATTTTTAAATAATTTTTTTCATTTTATTTTTAATTTTATAATTTAATTTAATTTTTAAAAATTAAAAAAAATAGTTAAAAATAAAAAAAAATTATAGTAAAATTAAGGAAATAAAGAAACATCGACAAAAAATATACTTTTAGTTTTTTAATTTTTTTTTAATTTTTAAATAATTTTTTGATTTTATTTTTAATTTTATAACTTAATTTAATTTTTAAAAATTAAAAAAATAGTTAAAAATAAAAAAAAATTATAGTCAAATTAAGGCAATAAAGAAACATCGAAAACAAATATACTTTAATTTTTTTAATTTTGTTTTAATTTTTAAATAATTTTTTGATTTTATTTTTAATTTTATAAATTAATTTAATTTTTAAAAATTAAAATAAATAGTCAAAAATAAAAAAAAATTATAGTTAAATTAAGGAAATAAAGAAACAGCGAAAAAAAATATACTTTTATTTTTTTTATTTTTTTTTTTTAAATAATTTTTTGATTTTATTTTTAATTTTACAACTTAATTTAATTGATTTTACTTTTTTAAATTTTTTTTTAATTTTTAAATAATTTTTTGATTTAATTTTTAATTTTATAATTTAATTTAATTTTTAAAAATTAAAATAAATAGTTAAAAATAAAAAAAAATTATAGTAAAATTAAGGAAATAAAGAAACATCGGAAAAAATATACATTTATTTTTTCAATTTTTTTTTAATTTTTAAATAATTTTTTGATTTTATTTTTAATTTTATAACTTAATTTAATTGCTAACAATTTAAAAAAATAATAAAAAATAAAAAATTTTTAGTAAAATTAAGGAAATAAAGAAACATCGAAAAAAAATATACTTTAATTTTTTTAACTTTTTTTTTAATTTTTAAATAATTTTTGATTTTATTTTTAATTTTATAACTTAATTTAATTTTTAAAAATTAAAAAAAATAGTTAAAAATAAAAAAAAATTATAGTAAGATTGAGGAAATAAAGAAACATCGAAAAAAAAATACTTTAATTTTTTTAATTTTTTTCAATTTTTAAATAATTTTTTGATTTTATTTTTAATTTTATAACTTAATTTAATTTTTAAAAATGAAAAAAAAATAGTTTAAAATACAAAAAATTATAGTAAAATTAAGGAAATAAGGAAACATCGAAAAAATATATACTTTTATTTTTTTAATTTTTAAATAATTTTTTGATTTTATTTTTAATTTTATAATTTAATTTAATTTTTAAAAATTAAAAAAAAATAGTAAAAAATAAAAAAACATTATAGTAAAATTAAGGAAATAAAGAAACATCGACAAAAAATATACTTTTAGTTTTTTAGTTTTTTTTAATTTTTAAATAATTTTTTGATTTTATTTTTAATTTTATAACTTAATTTAATTTTTAAAAATGAAAAAAAAATAGTTTAAATTAAAAAAATTATAGTAAAATTAAGGAAATAAGGAAACATCGAAAACAAATATACTTTAATTTTTTTAATTTTGTTTTAATTTTTAAATAATTTTTTGATTTAATTTTTAATTTCATAATTTAATTTAATTTTTAAAAATTAAAATAAATAGTTAAAAATAAAAAAAAATTATAGTAAAATTAAAGAAATAAAGAAACATCGAAAACAAATATACTTTAATTTTTTTAATTTTGTTTTAATTTTTAAATAATTTTTTGATTTAATTTTTAATTTTATAATTTAATTTAATTTTTAAAAATTAAAATAAATAGTTAAAAATAAAAAAAAATTATAGTAAAATTAAGGAAATAAAGAAACATCGGAAAAAATATACATCTATTTTTTTAATTTTTTTTTTAATTTTTAAATAATTTTTTGATTTTATTTTTAATTTTATAACTTATGGATTACTGGAACGAAATGAAACACAACTGATTAATTCCAATACTCCAAAAATACAATTTATTTAATGAAAATACAATTAGGCGAATCACTACTAAGCAGGAACCGTGTCGTCCATGCTGAGCCAAAATCCGACAAGAACTGAGTCAGACTCGAATTTCTCATGACATAACTGGAAAGCGTTCATACGAAATTGTAATGTAATAACTGTTGGACCGCTACGGGTTTGTTGATGTGAGTGTGTGGTGTCGCCACACTACTCCCCCTCCAGTAAAGAGCTTGCTGATACCTTGCGGGGATGCGTACTCGGCGTCCCGACCTCGTGACTGTGTTACTTGGCTCTGGCGGTCTTATTGATTGGGACGTCCTATTCGCTATGTCTTTTTGTTGCTCTATGTCATCCCTTGGAAGAAACGCGGCTTTTAGGCGATCAACTGATATCTTGGCTGTCCTTCCGTTTATTTTGATTGCATAATACTTCTCGTACCTTTTCAGAACTTCAAACGGGCCAGCATAGGGTGGTTGAAGTGGTGCTCTGACCATGTCGTTTCGTACAAAAACGTGTGTGCATGTTCCCATGCTTGGTTGAATAAAAATTTTCTCTTTGTCGTGAGCAGAAGTTTTTGTTGGCGATATTTTTAACATCTTTCTGCGAAGGTCCTTGATGAAATCTGTTTGCACTATCTTGGTCGTAGTTTCTGCGAAGAATTCTCCGGGAATTTTCAGCGTCCTTCCATATACCATCTCTGCTGGTGTGGCCTTGATGTCTTCCTTGTAAACCGCTCTTAGGCCCAGCATAATTGTCGGCAGGATGTCGCACCAGTCATTGGTGTTGTAGCATTTGATAGCTGATTTCAAGGTCCGATGCCATCGTTCTATGAGCCCATTCGCCTGTGGGTGGTACGGTGTAGTTCTTAAATGCTTGATTCCCAGGTTTTGTGTTAGTTCTCGAAAGAGTGATGACTCGAACTGTCTTCCTAAATCTGTTGTGATCCGAAGAGGAATGACAAAGCGAGATATCCAACCGCTTATGAGGCCTTTTGCCACTGTCTCTGCTGAAATATCTGTGAGTGGGATGGCCTCAGGCCATCTTGTAAATCTGTCGATGCAAGTCAAGCAGTATCTATAACCTTGGGAGGTTGGAAGTGGTCCAATAAGATCTATGTTTACATGTTGGAAGCGTTCGTCTGGTTGACTGTAAGTGGTTAATGCTGTTTTGTTGTGTCGCTGAATCTTTGAACGCTGGCAGGGAATACAACGACGCACATAATCTGAGATTTGCCTTTTCATATCGGGCCATACGTATCGTTCGCAGATTAATTTCTTTGTTCCAGCTACTCCAGGATGAGACATATTGTGATGCTTTGATATGATTTGTTCACGGAATTTGCTGGGTATCAAAGGCCTGATGAGTTTATTAGATGTGTCACATAATATTTGAGTATTTGAGTCTGGAATCGTAAGCAGTTTAATATTTAAGGAACTGACTGTACTGTTACCTGGTTCGACAAGACTTTGTATTTCCCGATCAATTTTCTGTTCTGCGGCTATCAAGTTATAATCGATAGAAATGTTGCTTAGCTGAGAAATGCGAGATAGCGCATCTGCAATGTTGTTGCGGTCACCTGGAATATGTTCAATATCCGTCGTGAATTGGGAAATAAAATCAAGCTGGCGAGCTTGACGTGGCGAGGCTTTGTCGAGTTTTTGATGAAATGCGAAAACAAGTGGCTTGTGATCCGTGAAGATACGAAAACATCGGCCTTCTAAGAAATGCTTGAAATATTTGATACCTTCGTATATTGCCAAAAGCTCCCTGTCATATGTACTATATTTTTGTTGACATGGAGACAACTTTTTTGAAAAAAATCCTAGTGGTTGCGTGCAATTTTCGATGATTTGGTGTAGGACAGCACCTATGGCATGATCGGAAGCGTCAACTGTCAGAGATATTTTTGCCTCGTTAGCTGGATGTGCCAGAGTAGCAGCATTTGCCAGGTCAATCTTGCAATATTCGAATGCATTCCTTGATTTGTCGCACCATTTAATCGTGGCCTTGTTGTTTTTCTTATTGCCAGTAATTAAATTCTGCAATACTATTTGATTTCTAATAGCATTGGGAATGAAGCGTTTGTAAAAGTTGATCATTCCTAAGAATCGTTGCAAGTCTTTTACAGTATGAGGTAATGGGTAATTTTTTATAGCTGTCACCTTCTCTTCCAGTGGTTTTGTCCCTTCCTTCGTTATCGTGTGTCCGAGAAATTGAATTCTTGATCTTCCAATTTGACATTTGGATGCATTTATTGTGAGACCATGTTCTCGCAATCTTTCAAAAACGGCTCGCAGGTGCTTTTCGTGTTCCTCGATGCTCTCTGATGCTATGCAAATATCATCGAAATAGGGAAATGCGAATTCCAGACCTCTAAGTACCTCATGAATATGCCTTTGAAAGGTTTGCGTGGCATTTCGAAGACCAAACGTCATATATTTAAATTCAAAAAGGCCGAATGGTGTTGTTATGGCTGTTTTTGGTATGTCGGATGGTGCGATGGGGATCTGATGATATGCGCGTTGCAAGTCAATCTTGGAGAATATCGTCTTTTTGTGGAGAATGTGTGAAAAATCCTGGATGTAAGGCACTGGATAACGATCCGGTAGTGTTTTGGCATTGAGTGCTCGGTAATCCCCGCATGGTCTCCATTCACCATTACTTTTCTGCACCAGATGTAGAGGACTTGCCCAATTGCTTTTCGATGGCTGGCATATTCCGTTTTCCATCAGGAACTGGAACTCAGCTCGCGCTGTTTCGAGCTTTTCGCGGGAAAGTTTTCGAGGTCGTGAAAATATTGGTGGGCCCTTTGTAACGATGTGATGCATAACTTCACCCTTGGGTGAGGATTTGACTCTATTAAATATGGTTATGTCTTTGAATTCAGCTAGAATATGCGCGTAGGGATCATTAGTATTAAAGGTACTAAGACAAGTGATACCTGAATTAATAGGGTATGCCGTGGCTTCCATTTTTGTTGCATTGTCCACCAGCTTGTTCCTTTTTAGGTCGATTAGGAGTCCGAAATGCTTTATTATGTCTGATCCGAGAATTGGTGTCGTCACGTTTGCAATTAGAAAGTTCCATGATATTGGTCTGCGTAAGCCTAAATTCAAAGTGAGGCGCTTTTCTCCATATGTTTGAATCGATGTACCATTCGCTGCAAATAGATTTGCGTTCTGCTGTGGATTAAAACGATCACTATAGGTTGGTGGTATCACTGACACATCCGCACCGGTGTCTACCAAAAATTTCTTATTGGATTGTTTATCGAGTACGAGCAATGAGTTGATCCGTTGACTGACCTTGCTCGTGTTTTTGTTGTCAATCAACGGTGATAAAGCTAGTTTTTTGCTTGGCTTGATATATCAGATGAGAACGTACATGGTGGTCTGCAATTTCGTGCTCGAGATTTGAATGTTGAATGATACCAGCAGACTGTCGAGTTAATTCTGGCTGGAGTTGCATCACGCCGGGAGCGGTTGCTGAAAGTTCTATTTCTACTGCTGTGCTCGCCTCTGCGATGAAAAGGTTGCCGACCGCTTGTCAGTTTGTTAAGCTGTTGTTGAATTTTATTGATGCTCTTCTCTAAATTTTGATGCGAATTATTCGAGGTTGTAACTTGTTGTGACCCTGTCTCTGACACAGTTGATATATTTTGATAATCACCTACCTCCATGATTCTGTCTGCAAGCCGTGCGAGCCCAGTTAGGTCTTCATTTGATGCCTGCAAAATTGCCCTAACTTGACTTGGCAATCGTTGAAGCCAAAGTGATTTCAGAAATTCAACATTTAATTCGGCTCCACCTAAGTCCCGTAGTTCGTTGAGCAATTGAGTTGGACGCTTATCACCTAAATCCACTTCAGAGAGTAATTTTTTAATTTTTCGTTGATCGCTGTCCCCAAATCTGTCCAAGATAACCTTTTTTAAATTTGCATATTTTTGTTCTGAAGGCGGATATAACACTGCGTCGGATATTTGCGTAAGCACCTTAGACTCGATTGCGCTGATCACGGTGTTAAATTTCGATATGTCGGAAAGGATTCCCGCTATTGAAAACTGTGCCTCGATTTGAGCAAACCATATTTCGGGCTTTTCATGCCAAAACGGAGGTATCTTAACGGAGACACGTGTGATCATGTTGTTCGCGTTTTCCATGCTGGGGTCATTTCTTGTCAAATTTCCTGTTGCAATTTGCTGTTTGTTGGACGTGGATTCGCCCGATTCCGGTGAACTCATTTTAATTGAAGGAAATTTGTTTTTAACTAATTCCAATTCGAACTTTTACTTGCAGAGAAATGTCTCTGAGCGGCTTTGCTAGCCTAGAACAGTATTGCGCACGTGTTTTGCTTTTCTTTCTCGATCACGTCGGGGTCACCAGTATGGATTACTGGAACGAAATGAAACACAACTGATTAATTCCAATACTCCAAAAATACAATTTATTTAATGAAAATACAATTAGGCGAATCACTACTAAGCAGGAACCGTGTCGTCCATGCTGAGCCAAAATCCGACAAGAACTGAGTCAGACTCGAATTTCTCATGACATAACTGGAAAGCGTTCATACGAAATTGTAATGTAATAACTGTTGGACCGCTACGGGTTTGTTGATGTGAGTGTGTGGTGTCGCCACAAACTTAATTTAATTGTTAAAAATTTAAAAAAATAATTAAAAATAAAAATTTTTTTAGTAAAATTAAGGAAATAAAGAAACATCGACAAAAAATATACTTTAATTTTTTTAATTTTTAAATAATTTTGATTTTATTTTTAATTTTATAACTTAATTTAATTTTTAAAAATTAAAAAAATTGTTAAAAATAAAAAAAAATTATAGTAAGATTGAGGAAATAAAGAAACATCGAAAAAAATATACTTTAATTTTTTTAATTTTTTTCAATTTTTAAATAATTTTTTGATTTTATTTTTAATTTTATGACTTAATTTAATTTTTAAAAATGAAAAAAAAAATAGTTTAAAATAAAAAAAATTATAGTAAAATTAAGGAAATAAGGAAACATCGAAAAAATATATACTTTTATTTTTTTAATTTTTAAATAATTTTTTGATTTTATTTTTAATTTTATAACTTAATTTAATTTTTAAAAATGAAAAAAAATAGTTAAAGATACAAAAAAATTATAGTAAAATTAAGGAAATAAAGAAACAGCGAAAAAAAATATACTTTTCTTTTTTTTCTTTTTTTTTTTAATTTTTAAATAATTTTTTGATTTTATTTTTAATTTTATAACTTAATTTAATTTTTAAAAATTTAAAAAAAAAGTTAAAAATAAAAAAAAATTATAGTAAAATTAAGGAAATAAAGAAACATCGAAACAAGATATACTCTAATTTTTTTAATTTTTTTTTAATTTTTAAATAATTTTTTGATTTTATTTTTAATTTTATTAATTAATTTAATTTTCAAAAATGAAAAAAAATAGTTAAAGATAAAAAAAATTATAGTAAAATTAAGGAAATAAAGAAACAGCGAAAAAAAATATACTTTTATTTTTTTTATTTTTTTTTTATTTTTAAATAATTTTTTGATATTATTTTTAATTTTACAACTTAATTGAATTTTTAAAAAATTTTTTTTTTTAATTTTTTTTTAATTTTTAAATAATCTTTTGATTTTATTTTTAATTATATAACTTAATTTAATTTTTAAAAATTACAAAAAAATTGTTAAAAATAAACAAAAATTATAGTAAAATTAAGGAGATAAAGAAACATCGACAAAAAATATACTTTTAGTTTTTTAATTTTTTTTTAATTTTTAAATAATTTTTTGATTTTACTTTTAATTTTATAACTTAATTTAATTTTTAAAAATGAAAAAAATAGTTTAAAATAAAAAAATTATAGTAAAATTAAGGAAATAAGGAAACATCGAAAACAAATATACTTTAATTTTTTTAATTTTGTTTTAATTTTTAAATAATTTTTTGATTTAATTTTTTATTTTATATTTTAATTTAATTTTTAAAAATTAAAATAAATAGTTAAAAATAAAAAAAAATTATAGTAAAATTAAGGAAATAAAGAAACATCGAAAACAAATATACTTTAATTTTTTTAATTTTGTTTTAATTTTTAAATAATTTTTTGATTTTATTTTTAATTTTATAACTTAATTTAATTGTTAACAATTTAAAAAAATAATTAAAAATAAAAAATTTTTTAGTAAAATTAAGGAAATAAAGAAACATCGAAAAAAAATATACTTTAATTTTTTTAATTTTTTTTTAATTTTTAAATAATTTGTTGATTTTATTTTTAATTTTATAACTTAATTTAATTTTTAAAAATTAAAAAAAAATAGTTAAAAATAAAAAAAAATTATAGTAAGATTGAGGAAATAAAGAAACATCGAAAAAAATAAACTTTAATTTTTTTAATTTTTTTCAATTTTTAAATAATTTTTTGATTTTATTTTTAATTTTATAACTTAATTTAATTTTTAAAAATGAAAAAAAAAATAGTTTAAAATAAAAAAAATTATAGTAAAATTAAGGAAATAAGGAAACATCGAAAAAATATATACTTTTATTTTTTTAATTTTTAAATAATTTTTTGATTTTATTTTTAATTTTATAACTTAATTTAATTTTTAAAAATGAAAAAAAATAGTTAAAGATACAAAAAAATTATAGTAAAATTAAGGAAATAAAGAAACAGCGAAAAAAAATATACTTTTCTTTTTTTTCTTTTTTTTTTTAATTTTTAAATAATTTTTTGATTTTATTTTTAATTTTATAACTTAATTTAATTTTTAAAAATGAAAAAAAATAGTTAAAGATACAAAAAAATTATAGTAAAATTAAGGAAATAAAGAAACAGCGAAAAAAAATATACTTTTCTTTTTTTTCTTTTTTTTTTTAATTTTTAAATAATTTTTTGATTTTATTTTTAATTTTATAACTTAATTTAATTTTTAAAAATTTAAAAAAAAAGTTAAAAATAAAAAAAAATTATAGTAAAATTAAGGAAATAAAGAAACATCGAAACAAGATATACTCTAATTTTTTTAATTTTTTTTTAATTTTTAAATAATTTTTTGATTTTATTTTTAATTTTATTAATTAATTTAATTTTCAAAAATGAAAAAAAATAGTTAAAGATAAAAAAAATTATAGTAAAATTAAGGAAATAAAGAAACAGCGAAAAAAAATATACTTTTATTTTTTTTATTTTTTTTTTATTTTTAAATAATTTTTTGATATTATTTTTAATTTTACAACTTAATTGAATTTTTAAAAAATTTTTTTTTTTAATTTTTTTTTAATTTTTAAATAATCTTTTGATTTTATTTTTAATTATATAACTTAATTTAATTTTTAAAAATTACAAAAAAATTGTTAAAAATAAACAAAAATTATAGTAAAATTAAGGAGATAAAGAAACATCGACAAAAAATATACTTTTAGTTTTTTAATTTTTTTTTAATTTTTAAATAATTTTTTGATTTTACTTTTAATTTTATAACTTAATTTAATTTTTAAAAATGAAAAAAATAGTTTAAAATAAAAAAATTATAGTAAAATTAAGGAAATAAGGAAACATCGAAAACAAATATACTTTAATTTTTTTAATTTTGTTTTAATTTTTAAATAATTTTTTGATTTAATTTTTTATTTTATATTTTAATTTAATTTTTAAAAATTAAAATAAATAGTTAAAAATAAAAAAAAATTATAGTAAAATTAAGGAAATAAAGAAACATCGAAAACAAATATACTTTAATTTTTTTAATTTTGTTTTAATTTTTAAATAATTTTTTGATTTAATTTTTAATTTTATAATTTAATTTAATTTTTAAAAATTAAAATAAATAGTTAAAAATAAAAAAAAATTATAGTAAAATTAAGGAAATAAAGAAACATCGGAAAATATATACATTTATTTTTTTAATTTTTTTTTAATTTTTAAATAATTTTTTGATTTTATTTTTAATTTTATAACTTAATTAAATTGTTAAAAATTTAAAAAAATAATTAAAAATAAAAAATTTTTTAGTAAAATTAAGGAAATAAAGAAACATCGAAAAAAAAATATACTTTAATTTTTTTAATTTTTTTTTAATTTTTAAATAATTTGTTGATTTTATTTTTAATTTTATAACTTAATTTAATTTTTAAAAATTAAAAAAAAATAGTTAAAAATAAAAAAAAATTATAGTAAGATTGAGGAAATAAAGAAACATCGAAAAAAATATACTTTAATTTTTTTAATTTTTTTCAATTTTTAAATAATTTTTTGATTTTATTTTTAATTTTATAACTTAATTTAATTTTTAAAAATGAAAAAAAAATAGTTTAAAATAAAAAAAATTATAGTAAAATTAAGGAAATAAGGAAACATCGAAAAAATATATACTTTTATTTTTTTAATTTTTTAATTTTTTTTTTTTATTTTATTTTTAATTTTATAATTTAATTTAATTTTTAAAAATTAAAAGAAAATAGTTAAAAATAAAAAAAATTATAGTAAAATTAAGGAAATAAAGAAACATCGACAAAAAATATACTTTTAGTTTTTTAATTTTTAAATAATTTTTTGATTTTATTTTTAATTTTATAATTTAATTTAATTTTTAAAAATTAAAAAAAATAGTTAAAAATAAAAAAAAAATTATAGTAAAATTAAGGAAATAAAGAAACATCGACAAAAAATATACTTTTAGTTTTTTAATTTTTTTTTAATTTTTAAATAATTTTTTGATTTTATTTTTAATTTTATAACTTAATTTAATTTTTAAAAATGAAAAAAAAATAGTTTAAAATAAAAAAAATTAAAGTAAAATTAAGGAAATAAAGAAACATCGAAAAAATATATACTTTTATTTTTTTGATTTTTAAATAATTTTTTGATTTTATTTATAATTTTATAATTTAATTTAATTTTTAAAAATTAAATAAATAGTTAAAAATAAAAAAAAATTACAGTAAAATTAAGGAAATAAAGAAACATCGAAAACAAATATACTTTAATTTTTTTAATTTTGTTTTAATTTTTAAATAATTTTTTGATTTTATTTTTAATTTTATAATTTAATTTAATTTTTAAAAATTAAAACAAATAGTTAAAAATAAAAAAAATTATAGTAAAATTAAGGAAATAAAGAAACATCGGAAAAAATATACTTTTATTTTTTTAATTTTTTTTTAATTTTTAAATAATTTTTTGATTTAATTTTTAATTTTATAACTTAATTTAATTTTTAAAAATGAAAAAAAATAGTTAAAGATAAAAAAATTATAGTAAAATTAAGGAAATAAAGAAACAGCGAAAAAAATATACTTTTATTTTTTTTCTTTTTTTTTAATTTTTAAATAATTTTTTGATTTTATTTTTAATTATATAACTTAATTTAATTTTTAAAAATGAAAAAAAATAGTTTAAAATAAAAATATAATAGTAAAATTAAGGAAATAAAGAAACATCGAAAAAATATATACTTTTATTTTTTTGATTTTTAAATAATTTTTTGATTTTATGTTTAATTTTATAATTTAATTTAATTTTTAAAAATTAAAAAAAAATAGTTAAAAATAAAAAAAAATTATAGTAAAATTAAGGAAATAAAGAAACATCGACAAAAAATATACTTTTAGTTTTTTAATTTTTAAATAATTTTTTGATTTTATTTTTAATTTTATAATTTAATTTAATTTTTAAAAATAAAGAAAAATAGTTAAAAATAAAAAAAAATTATAGTAAAATTAAGGAAATAAAGAAACATCGACAAAAAATATACTTTTAGTTTTTTAATTTTTTTTAATTTTTAAATAATTTTTTGATTTTATTTTTAATTTTATAACTTAATTTAATTTTTAAAAATTAAAAAAATAGTTAAAAATAAAAAAAAATTATAGTAAAATTAAGGCAATAAAGAAACATCGAAAACAAATATACTTTAATTTTTTTAATTTTGTTTTAATTTTTAAATAATTTTTTGATTTTATTTTTAATTTTATAAATTAATTTAATTTTTAAAAATTAAAATAAATCGTCAAAAATAAAAAAAAATTATAGTTAAATTAAGGAAATAAAGAAACAGCGAAAAAAAATATACTTTTATTTTTTTTATTTTTTTTATTTTTAAATAATTTTTTGATTTTATTTTTAATTTTACAACTTAAATAAATTTAAAAAAAAAATTTTTTTTAATTTTTTTTTTAATTTTTAAATAATTTTTTGATTTAATTTTTAATTTTATAACTTAATTTAATTTTTAAAAATGAAACAAAATAGTTAAAGATAAAAAAAATTATAGTAAAATTAAGGAAATAAAGAAACATCGAAAAAAAATATACTTTTATTTTTTTAATTTTTTTTTAATTTTTAAATAATTTGTTGATTTTATTTTTAATTTTATAACTTAATTTAATTTTTAAAAATTAAAATAAATAGTTAAAAATAAAAAAAAATTATAGTAAGATTGAGAAAATAAAGAAACATCGAAAAAAATATATACTTTACTTTTTTAAATTTTTTTTTAATTTTTAAATAATTTTTTGATTTTATTTTTAAATTTTATAACTTAATTTAATTTTTAAAAATTAAAAAAATAGTTAAAAATAAAAAAAAATTATAGTAAAATTAAGGAAATAAAGAAACATCGAAAACAAATATACCTTAATTTTTTTAATTTTGTTTTAATTTTTAAATAATTTTTTGATTTAATTTTTAATTTTATAATTTAATTTAATTTTTAAAAATTAAAATAAATAGTTAAAAATAAAAAAAAATTATAGTAAAATTAAGGAAATAAAGAAACATCGGAAAAAATATACATTTATTTTTTCAATTTTTTTTTAATTTTTAAATAATTTTTTGATTTTATTTTTAATTTTATAACTTAATTTAATTGTTAAAAATTTAAAAAAATAATTAAAAATAAAAAATTTTTTAGTAAAATTAAGGAAATAAAGAAACATCGAAAAAAAATATACTTTAATTTTTTTAACTTTTTTTTTAATTTTTAAATAATTTTTGATTTTATTTTTAATTTTATAACTTAATTTAATTTTTAAAAATTAAAAAAAATAGTTAAAAATAAAAAAAAATTATAGTAAGATTGAGGAAATAAAGAAACATCGAAAAAAAAATACTTTAATTTTTTTAATTTTTTTCAATTTTTAAATAATTTTTTGATTTAATTTTTAATTTTATAATTTAATTTAATTTTTAAAAATTAAAATAAATAGTTAAAAATAAAAAAAAATTATAGTAAAATTAAGGAAATAAAGAAACATCGGAAAAAATATACATTTATTTTTTCAATTTTTTTTTAATTTTTAAATAATTTTTTGATTTTATTTTTAATTTTATAACTTAATTTAATTGTTAAAAATTTAAAAAAATAATTAAAAATAAAAAATTTTTTAGTAAAATTAAGGAAATAAAGAAACATCGAAAAAAAATATACTTTAATTTTTTTAACTTTTTTTTTAATTTTTAAATAATTTTTGATTTTATTTTTAATTTTATAACTTAATTTAATTTTTAAAAATGAAAAAAAAATAGTTTAAAATAAAAAAAATTATAGTAAAATTAAGGAAATAAGGAAACATCGAAAAAATATATACTTTTATTTTTTTAATTTTTAAATAATTTTTTGATTTTATTTTTAATTTTATAATTTAATTTAATTTTTAAAAATTAAAAAAAAATAGTAAAAAATAAAAAAACATTATAGTAAAATTAAGGAAATAAAGAAACATCGACAAAAAATATACTTTTAGTTTTTTAGTTTTTTTTAATTTTTAAATAATTTTTTGATTTTACTTTTAATTTTATAACTTAATTTAAATTTTAAAAATGAAAAAAAAATAGTTTAAAATAAAAAAAATTATAGTAAAATTAAGGAAATAAGGAAACATCGAAAACAAATATACTTTAATTTTTTTAATTTTGTTTTAATTTTTAAATAATTTTTTGATTTAATTTTTAATTTCAAAATTTAATTTAATTTTTAAAAATTAAAATAAATAGTTAAAAATAAAAAAAAATTATAGTAAAATTAAAGAAATAAAGAAACATCGAAAACAAATATACTTTAATTTTTTTAATTTTGTTTTAATTTTTAAATAATTTTTTGATTTAATTTTTAATTTTATTAATTAATTTAATTTTCAAAAATTAAAAAAAAAAAGGTTAAAATAAAAAAAATTATAGTAAAATTAAGGAAATAAGAAAACATCGAAAAAATATATACTTTTATTTTTTTAATTTTTAAATAATTTTTTGATTTTATTTTTAATTTTATAACTTAATTTAATTTTTAAAAATTTAAAAAAAAAGTTAAAAATAAAACAAATTTTAGTAAAATTAAGGAAATAAAGAAACATCGAAAAAAAATATACTTTAATTTTTTTTAATTTTTTTTAATTTTTAAAAATTTAAAAAATAGTTAAAAATAAAAAAAAATTATAGTAAAATTAAGGAAATAAAGAAACATCGAAAAAAAATATACTTTAATTTTTTTAATTTTTTTTTAATTTTTAAATAATTTTTTGATTTTATTTTTAATTTTATTAATTAATTTAATTTTCAAAAATTAAAAAAATTGTTAAAGATAAAAAAAATTATAGTAAAATTAAGGAAATAAAGAAACAGCGAAAAAAAATATACTTTTATTTTTTTTATTTTTTTTTTATTTTTAAATAATTTTTTGATTTTCTATTTAATTTTATTAATTAATTTAATTTTCAAAAATGAAAAAAAAATAGTTAAAGATAAAAAAAATTATTGTAAAATTAAAGAAATAAAGAAACAGCGAAAAAAAATATACTTTTATTTTTTTTATTTTTTTTTATTTTTAAATAATTTTTTGATATTATTTTTAATTTTACAACTTAATTAAATTTTTAAAAAAAATTTTTTTTTAATTTTTTTTTTAATTTTTAAATAATTTTTTGATTTAATTTTATAACTTAATTTAATTTTTAAAAATGAAAAAAAATAGTTAAAGATAAAAAAATTATAGTAAAATTAAGGAAATAAAGAAACATCGAAAAAAATATACTTTTATTTTTTTAATTTTTTTTTAATTTTTAAATAATTTGTTGATTTTATTTTTAATTTTATAACAATTTAATTTTTAAAACTTAAAAAAAATAGTTAAAAATAAAAAAAAATTATAGTACGTTTGAGGAAATAAAGAAACATCGAAAAAAATATACTTTAATTTTTTTAATTTTTTTCAGTTTTTAAATAATTTTTTGATTTTATTTTTAATTTTATAACTTAATTTAATTTTTAAAAATGAAAAAAAAATAGTTTAAAATAAAAAAAATTATAGTAAAATTAAGGAAATAAGGAAACATCGAAAAAATATATACTTTTATTTTTTTAATTTTTAAATAATTTTTTGATTTTATTTTTAATTTTATAATTTAATTTAATTTTTAAAAATTAAAAAAAAATTGTTAAAAATAAACAAAAATTATAGTAAAATTAAGGAGATAAAGAAACATCGACAAAAAATATACTTTTAGTTTTTTAATTTTTTTTTAATTTTTAAATAATTTTTTGATTTTACTTTTAATTTTATAACTTAATTTAATTTTTAAAAATGAAAAAAATAGTTTAAAATTAAAAAAATTATAGTAAAATTAAGGAAATAAGGAAACATCGAAAACAAATATACTTTAATTTTTTTAATTTTGTTTTAATTTTTAAATAATTTTTTGATTTAATTTTTAATTTTATAATTTAATTTAATTTTTAAAAATTAAAATAAATAGTTAAAAATAAAAAAAAATTATAGTAAAATTAAGGAAATAAAGAAACATCGAAAACAAATATACTTTAATTTTTTTAATTTTGTTTTAATTTTTAAATAATTTTTTGATTTTATTTTTAATTTTATAACTTAATTTAATTGTTAAAAATTTAAAAAAATAATTAAAAATAAAAATTTTTTTAGTAAAATTAAGGAAAAAAAGAAACATTGAAAAAAATATACCTTAATTTTTTTAATTTTTAAATAACTTTGATTTAATTTTTAATTTTATAACTTAATGTAATTTTTAAAAATTAAAAAAAAAATAGTTAAAAATAAAAAAAAATTATAGTAAGATTGAGGAAATAAAGAAACATCGAAAAAAATATACTTTAATTTTTTTAATTTTTTTCTATTTTTAAATAATTTTTTGATTTTATTTTTAATTTTATAACTTAATTTAATTTTTAAAAATGAAAAAAAAAATAGTTTAAAATAAAAAAAATTATAGTAAAATTAAGGAAATAAGGAAACATCGAAAAAATATATACTTTTATTTTTTTAATTTTTAAATAATTTTTTTCATTTTATTTTTAATTTTATAATTTAATTTAATTTTTAAAAATTAAAAAAAATAGTTAAAAATAAAAAAAAATTATAGTAAAATTAAGGAAATAAAGAAACATCGACAAAAAATATACTTTTAGTTTTTTAATTTTTTTTTAATTTTTAAATAATTTTTTGATTTTATTTTTAATTTTATAACTTAATTTAATTTTTTAAATTAAAAAAATAGTTAAAAATAAAAAAAAATTATAGTCAAATTAAGGCAATAAAGAAACATCGAAAACAAATATACTTTAATTTTTTTAATTTTGTTTTAATTTTTAAATAATTTTTTGATTTTATTTTTAATTTTATAAATTAATTTAATTTTTAAAAATTAAAATAAATAGTCAAAAATAAAAAAAAATTATAGTTAAATTAAGGAAATAAAGAAACAGCGAAAAAAAATATACTTTTATTTTTTTTATTTTTTTTTTTAAATAATTTTTTGATTTTATTTTTAATTTTACAACTTAAGTAAATTTAAAAAAAATTTTTTTTTTAAATTTTTTTTTTAATTTTTAAATAATTTTTTGATTTAATTTTTAATTTTATAACTTAATTTAATTAATTTACTTTTTTAAATTTTTTTTTAATTTTTAAATAATTTTTTGATTTAATTTTTAATTTTATAATTTAATTTAATTTTTAAAAATTAAAATAAATAGTTAAAAATAAAAAAAATTATAGTAAAATTAAGGAAATAAAGAAACATCGGAAAAAATATACATTTATTTTTTCAATTTTTTTTTAATTTTTAAATAATTTTTTGATTTTATTTTTAATTTTATAACTTAATTTAATTGTTAAAAATTTAAAAAAATAATAAAAAATAAAAAATTTTTAGTAAAATTAAGGAAATAAAGAAACATCGAAAAAAAATATACTTTAATTTTTTTAACTTTTTTTTTAATTTTTAAATAATTTTTGATTTTATTTTTAATTTTATAACTTAATTTAATTTTTAAAAATTAAAAAAAATAGTTAAAAATAAAAAAAAATTATAGTAAGATTGAGGAAATAAAGAAACATCGAAAAAAAAATACTTTAATTTTTTTAATTTTTTTCAATTTTTAAATAATTTTTTGATTTTATTTTTAATTTTATAACTTAATTTAATTTTTAAAAATGAAAAAAAAATAGTTTAAAATACAAAAAATTATAGTAAAATTAAGGAAATAAGGAAACATCGAAAAAATATATACTTTTATTTTTTTAATTTTTAAATAATTTTTTGATTTTATTTTTAATTTTATAATTTAATTTAATTTTTAAAAATTAAAAAAAAATAGTAAAAAATAAAAAAACATTATAGTAAAATTAAGGAAATAAAGAAACATCGACAAAAAATATACTTTTAGTTTTTTAGTTTTTTTTAATTTTTAAATAATTTTTTGATTTTATTTTTAATTTTATAACTTAATTTAATTTTTAAAAATGAAAAAAAAAATAGTTTAAATTAAAAAAATTATAGTAAAATTAAGGAAATAAGGAAACATCGAAAACAAATATACTTTAATTTTTTTAATTTTGTTTTAATTTTTAAATAATTTTTTGATTTAATTTTTAATTTCATAATTTAATTTAATTTTTAAAAATTAAAATAAATAGTTAAAAATAAAAAAAAATTATAGTAAAATTAAAGAAATAAAGAAACATCGAAAACAAATATACTTTAATTTTTTTAATTTTGTTTTAATTTTTAAATAATTTTTTGATTTAATTTTTAATTTTATAATTTAATTTAATTTTTAAAAATTAAAATAAATAGTTAAAAATAAAAAAAAAATTATAGTAAAATTAAGGAAATAAAGAAACATCGGAAAAAATATACATCTATTTTTTTAATTTTTTTTTAATTTTTAAATAATTTTTTGATTTTATTTTTAATTTTATAACTTATGGATTACTGGAACGAAATGAAACACAACTGATTAATTCCAATACTCCAAAAATACAATTTATTTAATGAAAATACAATTAGGCGAATCACTACTAAGCAGGAACCGTGTCGTCCATGCTGAGCCAAAATCCGACAAGAACTGAGTCAGACTCGAATTTCTCATGACATAACTGGAAAGCGTTCATACGAAATTGTAATGTAATAACTGTTGGACCGCTACGGGTTTGTTGATGTGAGTGTGTGGTGTCGCCACACTACTCCCCCTCCAGTAAAGAGCTTGCTGATACCTTGCGGGGATGCGTACTCGGCGTCCCGACCTCGTGACTGTGTTACTTGGCTCTGGCGGTCTTATTGATTGGGACGTCCTATTCGCTATGTCTTTTTGTTGCTCTATGTCATCCCTTGGAAGAAACGCGGCTTTTAGGCGATCAACTGATATCTTGGCTGTCCTTCCGTTTATTTTGATTGCATAATACTTCTCGTACCTTTTCAGAACTTCAAACGGGCCAGCATAGGGTGGTTGAAGTGGTGCTCTGACCATGTCGTTTCGTACAAAAACGTGTGTGCATGTTCCCATGCTTGGTTGAATAAAAATTTTCTCTTTGTCGTGAGCAGAAGTTTTTGTTGGCGATATTTTTAACATCTTTCTGCGAAGGTCCTTGATGAAATCTGTTTGCACTATCTTGGTCGTAGTTTCTGCGAAGAATTCTCCGGGAATTTTCAGCGTCCTTCCATATACCATCTCTGCTGGTGTGGCCTTGATGTCTTCCTTGTAAACCGCTCTTAGGCCCAGCATAATTGTCGGCAGGATGTCGCACCAGTCATTGGTGTTGTAGCATTTGATAGCTGATTTCAAGGTCCGATGCCATCGTTCTATGAGCCCATTCGCCTGTGGGTGGTACGGTGTAGTTCTTAAATGCTTGATTCCCAGGTTTTGTGTTAGTTCTCGAAAGAGTGATGACTCGAACTGTCTTCCTAAATCTGTTGTGATCCGAAGAGGAATGACAAAGCGAGATATCCAACCGCTTATGAGGCCTTTTGCCACTGTCTCTGCTGAAATATCTGTGAGTGGGATGGCCTCAGGCCATCTTGTAAATCTGTCGATGCAATTCAAGCAGTATCTATAACCTTGGGAGGTTGGAAGTGGTCCAATAAGATCTATGTTTACATGTTGGAAGCGTTCGTCTGGTTGACTGTAAGTGGTTAATGCTGTTTTGTTGTGTCGCTGAATCTTTGAACGCTGGCAGGGAATACAACGACGCACATAATCTGAGATTTGCCTTTTCATATCGGGCCATACGTATCGTTCGCAGATTAATTTCTTTGTTCCAGCTACTCCAGGATGAGACATATTGTGATGCTTTGATATGATTTGTTCACGGAATTTGCTGGGTATCAAAGGCCTGATGAGTTTATTAGATGTGTCACATAATATTTGAGTATTTGAGTCTGGAATCGTAAGCAGTTTAATATTTAAGGAACTGACTGTACTGTTACCTGGTTCGACAAGACTTTGTATTTCCCGATCAATTTTCTGTTCTGCGGCTATCAAGTTATAATCGATAGAAATGTTGCTTAGCTGAGAAATGCGAGATAGCGCATCTGCAATGTTGTTGCGGTCACCTGGAATATGTTCAATATCCGTCGTGAATTGGGAAATAAAATCAAGCTGGCGAGCTTGACGTGGCGAGGCTTTGTCGAGTTTTTGATGAAATGCGAAAACAAGTGGCTTGTGATCCGTGAAGATACGAAAACATCGGCCTTCTAAGAAATGCTTGAAATATTTGATACCTTCGTATATTGCCAAAAGCTCCCTGTCATATGTACTATATTTTTGTTGACATGGAGACAACTTTTTTGAAAAAAATCCTAGTGGTTGCGTGCAATTTTCGATGATTTGGTGTAGGACAGCACCTATGGCATGATCGGAAGCGTCAACTGTCAGAGATATTTTTGCCTCGTTAGCTGGATGTGCCAGAGTAGCAGCATTTGCCAGGTCAATCTTGCAATATTCGAATGCATTCCTTGATTTGTCGCACCATTTAATCGTGGCCTTGTTGTTTTTCTTATTGCCAGTAATTAAATTCTGCAATACTATTTGATTTCTAATAGCATTGGGAATGAAGCGTTTGTAAAAGTTGATCATTCCTAAGAATCGTTGCAAGTCTTTTACAGTATGAGGTAATGGGTAATTTTTTATAGCTGTCACCTTCTCTTCCAGTGGTTTTGTCCCTTCCTTCGTTATCGTGTGTCCGAGAAATTGAATTCTTGATCTTCCAATTTGACATTTGGATGCATTTATTGTGAGACCATGTTCTCGCAATCTTTCAAAAACGGCTCGCAGGTGCTTTTCGTGTTCGTCGATGCTCTCTGATGCTATGCAAATATCATCGATATAGGGAAATGCGAATTCCAGACCTCTAAGTACCTCATGAATATGCCTTTGAAAGGTTTGCGTGGCATTTCGAAGACCTAACGTCATATATTTAAATTCAAAAAGGCCGAATGGTGTTGTTATGGCTGTTTTTGGTATGTCGGATGGTGCGATGGGGATCTGATGATATGCGCGTTGCAAGTCAATCTTGGAGAATATCGTCTTTTTGTGGAGAATGTGTGAAAAATCCTGGATGTAAGGCACTGGATAACGATCCGGTAGTGTTTTGGCATTGAGTGCTCGGTAATCCCCGCATGGTCTCCATTCACCATTACTTTTCTGCACCAGATGTAGAGGACTTGCCCAATTGCTTTTCGATGGCTGGCATATTCCGTTTTCCATCAGGAACTGGAACTCAGCTCGCGCTGTTTCGAGCTTTTCGCGGGAAAGTTTTCGAGGTCGTGAAAATATTGGTGGGCCCTTTGTAACGATGTGATGCATAACTTCACCCTTGGGTGAGGATTTGACTCTATTAAATATGGTTATGTCTTTGAATTCAGCTAGAATATGCGCGTAGGGATCATTAGTATTAAAGGTACTAAGACAAGTGATACCTGAATTAATAGGGTATGCCGTGGCTTCCATTTTTGTTGTATTGTCCACCAGCTTGTTCCTTTTTAGGTCGATTAGGAGTCCGAAATGCTTTATTATGTCTGATCCGAGAATTGGTGTCGTCACGTTTGCAATTAGAAAGTTCCATGATATTGGTCTGCGTAAGCCTAAATTCAAAGTGAGGCGCTTTTCTCCATATGTTTGAATCGATGTACCATTCGCTGCAAATAGATTTGCGTTCTGCTGTGGATTAAAACGATCACTATAGGTTGGTGGTATCACTGACACATCCGCACCGGTGTCTACCAAAAATTTCTTATTGGATTGTTTATCGAGTACGAGCAATGAGTTGATCCGTTGACTGACCTTGCTCGTGTTTTTGTTGTCAATCAACGGTGATAAAGCTAGTTTTTTGCTTGGCTTGATATATCAGATGAGAACGTACATGGTGGTCTGCAATTTCGTGCTCGAGATTTGAATGTTGAATGATACCAGCAGACTGTCGAGTTAATTCTGGCTGGAGTTGCATCACGCCGGGAGCGGTTGCTGAAAGTTCTATTTCTACTGCTGTGCTCGCCTCTGCGATGAAAAGGTTGCCGACCGCTTGTCAGTTTGTTAAGCTGTTGTTGAATTTTATTGATGCTCTTCTCTAAATTTTGATGCGAATTATTCGAGGTTGTAACTTGTTGTGACCCTGTCTCTGACACAGTTGATATATTTTGATAATCACCTACCTCCATGATTCTGTCTGCAAGCCGTGCGAGCCCAGTTAGGTCTTCATTTGATGCCTGCAAAATTGCCCTAACTTGACTTGGCAATCGTTGAAGCCAAAGTGATTTCAGAAATTCAACATTTAATTCGGCTCCACCTAAGTCCCGTAGTTCGTTGAGCAATTGAGTTGGACGCTTATCACCTAAATCCACTTCAGAGAGTAATTTTTTAATTTTTCGTTGATCGCTGTCCCCAAATCTGTCCAAGATAACCTTTTTTAAATTTGCATATTTTTGTTCTGAAGGCGGATATAACACTGCGTCGGATATTTGCGTAAGCACCTTAGACTCGATTGCGCTGATCACGGTGTTAAATTTCGATATGTCGGAAAGGATTCCCGCTATTGAAAACTGTGCCTCGATTTGAGCAAACCATATTTCGGGCTTTTCATGCCAAAACGGAGGTATCTTAACGGAGACACGTGTGATCATGTTGTTCGCGTTTTCCATGCTGGGGTCATTTCTTGTCAAATTTCCTGTTGCAATTTGCTGTTTGTTGGACGTGGATTCGCCCGATTCCGGTGAACTCATTTTAATTGAAGGAAATTTGTTTTTAACTAATTCCAATTCGAACTTTTACTTGCAGAGAAATGTCTCTGAGCGGCTTTGCTAGCCTAGAACAGTATTGCGCACGTGTTTTGCTTTTCTTTCTCGATCACGTCGGGGTCACCAGTATGGATTACTGGAACGAAATGAAACACAACTGATTAATTCCAATACTCCAAAAATACAATTTATTTAATGAAAATACAATTAGGCGAATCACTACTAAGCAGGAACCGTGTCGTCCATGCTGAGCCAAAATCCGACAAGAACTGAGTCAGACTCGAATTTCTCATGACATAACTGGAAAGCGTTCATACGAAATTGTAATGTAATAACTGTTGGACCGCTACGGGTTTGTTGATGTGAGTGTGTGGTGTCGCCACAAACTTAATTTAATTGTTAAAAATTTAAAAAAATAATTAAAAATAAAAATTTTTTTAGTAAAATTAAGGAAATAAAGAAACATCGACAAAAAATATACTTTAATTTTTTTAATTTTTAAATAATTTTGATTTTATTTTTAATTTTATAACTTAATTTAATTTTTAAAAATTAAAAAAATAGTTAAAAATAAAAAAAAATTATAGTAAGATTGAGGAAATAAAGAAACATCGAAAAAAATATACTTTAATTTTTTTAATTTTTTTCAATTTTTAAATAATTTTTTGATTTTATTTTTAATTTTATGACTTAATTTAATTTTTAAAAATGAAAAAAAAAATAGTTTAAAATAAAAAAAATTATAGTAAAATTAAGGAAATAAGGAAACATCGAAAAAATATATACTTTTATTTTTTTAATTTTTAAATAATTTTTTGATTTTATTTTTAATTTTATAACTTAATTTAATTTTTAAAAATGAAAAAAAATAGTTAAAGATACAAAAAAATTATAGTAAAATTAAGGAAATAAAGAAACAGCGAAAAAAAATATACTTTTCTTTTTTTTCTTTTTTTTTTTAATTTTTAAATAATTTTTTGATTTTATTTTTAATTTTATAACTTAATTTAATTTTTAAAAATTTAAAAAAAAAGTTAAAAATAAAAAAAAATTATAGTAAAATTAAGGAAATAAAGAAACATCGAAACAAGATATACTCTAATTTTTTTAATTTTTTTTTAATTTTTAAATAATTTTTTGATTTTATTTTTAATTTTATTAATTAATTTAATTTTCAAAAATGAAAAAAAATAGTTAAAGATAAAAAAAATTATAGTAAAATTAAGGAAATAAAGAAACAGCGAAAAAAAATATACTTTTATTTTTTTTATTTTTTTTTTATTTTTAAATAATTTTTTGATATTATTTTTAATTTTACAACTTAATTGAATTTTTAAAAAATTTTTTTTTTTAATTTTTTTTTAATTTTTAAATAATCTTTTGATTTTATTTTTAATTATATAACTTAATTTAATTTTTAAAAATTACAAAAAAATTGTTAAAAATAAACAAAAATTATAGTAAAATTAAGGAGATAAAGAAACATCGACAAAAAATATACTTTTAGTTTTTTAATTTTTTTTTAATTTTTAAATAATTTTTTGATTTTACTTTTAATTTTATAACTTAATTTAATTTTTAAAAATGAAAAAAATAGTTTAAAATAAAAAAATTATAGTAAAATTAAGGAAATAAGGAAACATCGAAAACAAATATACTTTAATTTTTTTAATTTTGTTTTAATTTTTAAATAATTTTTTGATTTAATTTTTTATTTTATATTTTAATTTAATTTTTAAAAATTAAAATAAATAGTTAAAAATAAAAAAAAATTATAGTAAAATTAAGGAAATAAAGAAACATCGAAAACAAATATACTTTTAGTTTTTTAATTTTTAAATAATTTTTTGATTTTATTTTTAATTTTATAATTTAATTTAATATTTAAAAATTAAAACAAATAGTTAAAAATAAAAAAAAATTATAGTAAAATTAAGGAAATAAAGAAACATCGACAAAAAATATACTTTTAGTTTTTTAATTTTTTTTTAATTTTTAAATAATTTTTTGATTTTATTTTTAATTTTATAAATTAATTTAATTTTTTAAAATGAAAAAAAATAGTTTAAAATAAAAAAAATTAAAGTAAAATTAAGGAAATAAAGAAACATCGAAAAAATATATACTTTTATTTTTTTTCTTTTTTTTTTTTAATTTTTAAATAATTTTTTGATTTTATTTTTAACTTTATAACTTAATTTAATTTTTAAAAATTTAAAAAAAAGTTAAAAATAAAACAAATTATAGTAAAATTAAGGAAATAAAGAAACATCGAAAAAAAATATACTTTAATTTTTTTATTTTTTTTTTATTTTTAAATAATTTTTGATTTTATTTTTAATTTTATTAATTAATTTAATTTTCAAAAATGAAAAAAAATAGTTAAAGATAAAAAAAATTATAGTAAAATTAAGGAAATAAAGAAACATCGAAAAAAAATATACTTTAATTTTTTTAATTTTTTTTTTAATTTTTAAATAATTTTTTGATTTAATTTTTAATTTTATTAATTAATTTAATTTTCAAAAATGAAAAAAAATAGTTAAAGATAAAAAAAATTATAGTAAAATTAAGGAAATAAAGAAACATCGAAAAAAATATACTTTTATTTTTTTAATTTTTTTTTAATTTTTAAATAATTTGTTGATTTTATTTTTAATTTTATAACAATTTAATTTTTAAAACTTAAAAAAAATAGTTAAAAATAAAAAAAAAATATAGTAAGTTTGAGGAAATAAAGAAACATCGAAAAAACTATACTTTAATTTTTTTAATTTTTTTCAATTTTTAAATAATTTTTTGATTTTATTTTTAATTTTATAACTTAATTTAATTTTTAAAAATGAAAAAAAAAATAGTTTAAAATAAAAAAAATTATAGTAAAATTAAGGAAATAAGGAAACATCGAAAAAATATATACTTTTATTTTTTTAATTTTTAAATAATTTTTTGATTTTATTTTTAATTTTATAATTTAATGTAATTTTTAAAAATTAAAAAAAAATTGTTAAAAATAAACAAAAATTATAGTAAAATTAAGGAGATAAAGAAACATCGACAAAAAATATACTTTTAGTTTTTTAATTTTTTTTTAATTTTTAAATAATTTTTTGATTTTACTTTTAATTTTATAACTTAATTTAATTTTTAAAAATGAAAAAAATAGTTTAAAATAAAAAAATTATAGTAAAATTAAGGAAATAAGGAAACATCGAAAACAAATATACTTTAATTTTTTTAATTTTGTTTTAATTTTTAAATAATTTTTTGATTTAATTTTTTATTTTATATTTTAATTTAATTTTTAAAAATTAAAATAAATAGTTAAAAATAAAAAAAAATTATAGTAAAATTAAGGAAATAAAGAAACATCGAAAACAAATATACTTTAATTTTTTTAATTTTGTTTTAATTTTTAAATAATTTTTTGATTTTATTTTTAATTTTATAACTTAATTTAATTGTTAACAATTTAAAAAAATAATTAAAAATAAAAAATTTTTTAGTAAAATTAAGGAAATAAAGAAACATCGAAAAAAAATATACTTTAATTTTTTTAATTTTTTTTTAATTTTTAAATAATTTGTTGATTTTATTTTTAATTTTATAACTTAATTTAATTTTTAAAAATTAAAAAAAAATAGTTAAAAATAAAAAAAAATTATAGTAAGATTGAGGAAATAAAGAAACATCGAAAAAAATAAACTTTAATTTTTTTAATTTTTTTCAATTTTTAAATAATTTTTTGATTTTATTTTTAATTTTATAACTTAATTTAATTTTTAAAAATGAAAAAAAAATTGTTTAAAATAAAAAAAATTATAGTAAAATTAAGGAAATAAAGAAACAGCGAAAAAAATATACTTTTATTTTTTTTCTTTTTTTTAAATTTTTAAATAATTTTTTGATTTTATTTTTAATTTTATAACTTAATTTAATTTTTAAAAATTAAAAAAAAAATAGTTAAAAATAAAAAAAAACTATAGTAAGATTGAG
Source organism: Leptarthrus brevirostris (assembly GCA_964036015.1). Lineage (NCBI taxonomy): Eukaryota > Metazoa > Arthropoda > Insecta > Diptera > Asilidae > Leptarthrus > Leptarthrus brevirostris. Next base: position 83,877,255 of record OZ038375.1, on the reverse strand, counting down.
GAAATAAAGAAACATCGAAAAAAATATACTTTAATTTTTTTAATTTTTTTCAATTTTTAAATAATTTTTTGATTTAATTTTTAATTTTATAACTTAATTTAATTTTTAAAAATGAAAAAAAAAATAGTTTAAAATAAAAAAAATTATAGTAAAATTAAGGAAATAAGGAAACATCGAAAAAATATATACTTTTATTTTTTTAATTTTTTAATTTTTTTTTGATTTTATTTTTAATTTTATAATTTAATTTAATTTTTAAAAATTAAAAGAAAATAGTTAAAAATAAAAAAAAATTATAGTAAAATTAAGGAAATAAAGAAACATCGACAAAAAATATACTTTTAGTTTTTTAATTTTTAAATAATTTTTTGATTTTATTTTTAATTTTATAATTTAATTTAATATTTAAAAATTAAAACAAATAGTTAAAAATAAAAAAAAATTATAGTAAAATTAAGGAAATAAAGAAACATCGACAAAAAATATACTTTTAGTTTTTTAATTTTTTTTTAATTTTTAAATAATTTTTTGATTTTATTTTTAATTTTATAAATTAATTTAATTTTTTAAAATGAAAAAAAATAGTTTAAAATAAAAAAAATTAAAGTAAAATTAAGGAAATAAAGAAACATCGAAAAAATATATACTTTTATTTTTTTTCTTTTTTTTTTTTAATTTTTAAATAATTTTTTGATTTTATTTTTAACTTTATAACTTAATTTAATTTTTAAAAATTTAAAAAAAAGTTAAAAATAAAACAAATTATAGTAAAATTAAGGAAATAAAGAAACATCGAAAAAAAATATACTTTAATTTTTTTATTTTTTTTTTTATTTTTAAATAATTTTTGATTTTATTTTTAATTTTATTAATTAATTTAATTTTCAAAAATGAAAAAAAATAGTTAAAGATAAAAAAAATTATAGTAAAATTAAGGAAATAAAGAAACATCGAAAAAAAATATACTTTAATTTTTTTAATTTTTTTTTTAATTTTTAAATAATTTTTTGATTTAATTTTTAATTTTATTAATTAATTTAATTTTCAAAAATGAAAAAAAATAGTTAAAGATAAAAAAAATTATAGTAAAATTAAGGAAATAAAGAAACATCGAAAAAAATATACTTTTATTTTTTTAATTTTTTTTTAATTTTTAAATAATTTGTTGATTTTATTTTTAATTTTATAACAATTTAATTTTTAAAACTTAAAAAAAATAGTTAAAAATAAAAAAAAATTATACTAAGTTTGAGGAAATAAAGAAACATCGAAAAAACTATACTTTAATTTTTTTAATTTTTTTCAATTTTTAAATAATTTTTTGATTTTATTTTTAATTTTATAACTTAATTTAATTTTTAAAAATGAAAAAAAAAATAGTTTAAAATAAAAAAAATTATAGTAAAATTAAGGAAATAAGGAAACATCGAAAAAATATATACTTTTATTTTTTTAATTTTTAAATAATTTTTTGATTTTATTTTTAATTTTATAATTTAATGTAATTTTTAAAAATTAAAAAAAAATTGTTAAAAATAAACAAAAATTATAGTAAAATTAAGGAGATAAAGAAACATCGACAAAAAATATACTTTTAGTTTTTTAATTTTTTTTTAATTTTTAAATAATTTTTTGATTTTACTTTTAATTTTATAACTTAATTTAATTTTTAAAAATGAAAAAAATAGTTTAAAATAAAAAAATTATAGTAAAATTAAGGAAATAAGGAAACATCGAAAACAAATATACTTTAATTTTTTTAATTTTGTTTTAATTTTTAAATAATTTTTTGATTTTATAATTTAATTTAATTTTTAAAAATTAAAAAAAAATTGTTAAAAATAAACAAAAATTATAGTAAAATTAAGGAAATAAAGAAACATCGACAAAAATATACTTTTACTTTTTCAATTTTTTTTTAATTTTTAAATAATTTTTTGATTTTACTTTTAATTTTATAACTTAATTTAATTTTTAAAAATGAAAAAAATAGTTTAAAATAAAAAAATTATAGTAAAATTAAGGAAATAAGGAAACATCGAAAACAAATATACTTTAATTTTTTTAATTTGGTTTTAATTTTTAAATAATTTTTTGATTTAATTTTTAATTTTATAATTTAATTTAATTTTTAAAAATTAAAATAAATAGTTAAAAATAAAAAAAAATTATAGTAAAATTAAAGAAATAAAGAAACATCGAAAACAAATATACTTTAATTTTTTTAATTTTGTTTTCATTTTTAAATAATTTTTTGATTTAATTTTTAATTTTATAATTTAATTTAATTTTTAAAAATTAAAATAAATAGTTAAAAATAAAAAAAAATTATAGTAAAATTAAGGAAATAAAGAAACATCGGAAAAAATATACATTTATTTTTTTAATTTTTAAATAATTTTTTGATTTTATTTTTAATTTTATAACTTAATTTAATTGTTAAAAATTTAAAAAAATAATTAAAAATAAAAAATTTTTTAGTAAAATTAAGGAAATAAAGAAACATCGAAAAAAAAATATACTTTAATTTTTTTAATTTTTTTTTAATTTTTAAATAATTTGTTGATTTTATTTTTAATTTTATAACTTAATTTAATTTTTAAAAATTAAAAAAAAATAGTTAAAAATAAAAAAAAATTATAGTAAGATTGAGGAAATAAAGAAACATCGAAAAAAATATACTTTAATTTTTTTAATTTTTTTCAATTTTTAAATAATTTTTTGATTTTATTTTTAATTTTATAACTTAATTTAATTTTTAAAAATGAAAAAAAAATAGTTTAAAATAAAAAAAATTATAGTAAAATTAAGGAAATAAGGAAACATCGAAAAAATATATACTTTTACTTTTTTAATTTTTAAATTTTTTTTTTGATTTTATTTTTACTTTTATAATTTAATTTAATTTTTAAAAATTAAAAGAAAATAGTTAAAAATAAAAAAAAATTATAGTAAAATTAAGGAAATAAAGAAACATCGACAAAAAATATACTTTTAGTTTTTTAATTTTTAAATAATTTTTTGATTTTATTTTTTGATTTTATAATTTAATTTAATTTTTAATTAAAAAAAAATTGTTAAAAATAAACAAAAATTATAGTAAAATTAAGGAAATAAAGAAACTTCGACAAAAATATACTTTTACTTTTTTAATTTTTTTTTAATTTTTAAATAATTTTTTGATTTTACTTTTAATTTTATAACTTAATTTAATTTTTAAAAATGAAAAAAATAGTTTAAAATAAAAAAATTATAGTAAAATTAAGGAAATAAGGAAACATCGAAAACAAATATACTTTAATTTTTTTAATTTTGTTTTAATTTTTAAATAATTTTTTGATTTAATTTTTAATTTTATAATTTAATTTAATTTTTAAAAATTAAAATAAATAGTTAAAAATAAAAAAAAATTATAGTAAAATTAAAGAAATAAAGAAACATCGAAAACAAATATACTTATTTTTTTTAATTTTGTTTTAATTTTTAAATAATTTTTTGATTTAATTTTTAATTTTATAATTTAATTTAATTTTTAAAAATTAAAATAAATAGTTAAAAATAATAAAAAATTATAGTAAAATTAAGGAAATAAAGAAACATCGGAAAAAATATACATTTATTTTTTTAATTTTTTTTTAATTTTTAAATAATTTTTTGATTTTATTTTTAATTTTATAACTTAATTAAATTGTTAAATATTTAAAAAAATAATTAAAAATAAAAAATTTTTTAGTAAAATTAAGGAAATAAAGAAACATCGAAAAAAAAATATATTTTAATTTTTTTAATTTTTTTTTAATTTTTAAATAATTTGTTGATTTTATTTTTAATTTTATAACTTAATTTAATTTTTAAAAATTAAAAAAAAATAGTTAAAAATAAAAAAAATTATAGTAAGATTGAGGAAATAAAGAAACATCGAAAAAAATATACTTTAATTTTTTTAATTTTTTTCAATTTTTAAATAATTTTTTGATTTTATTTTTAATTTTATAACTTAATTTAATTTTTAAAAATGAAAAAAAAATAGTTTAAAATAAAAAAAATTATAGTAAAATTAAGGAAATAAGGAAACATCGAAAAAATATATACTTTTATTTTTTTAATTTTTTAATTTTTTTTTTTATTTTATTTTTAATTTTATAAGTTAATTTAATTTTTAAAAATTAAAAGAAAATAGTTAAAAATAAAAAAAATTATAGTAAAATTAAGGAAATAAAGAAACATCGACAAAAAATATACTTTTAGTTTTTTAATTTTTTGATTTTATTTTTAATTTTATAATTTAATTTAATTTTTAAAAATTAAAAAAAATAGTTAAAAATAAAAAAAAATTATAGTAAAATTAAGGAAATAAAGAAACATCGACAAAAAATATACTTTTAGTTTTTTAATTTTTTTTTAATTTTTAAATAATTTTTTGATTTTATTTTTAATTTTATAACTTAATTTAATTTTTAAAAATGAAAAAAAAATAGTTTAAAATAAAAAAAATTAAAGTAAAATTAAGGAAATAAAGAAACATCGAAAAAATATATACTTTTATTTTTTTGATTTTTAAATAATTTTTTGATTTTATTTATAATTTTATAATTTAATTTAATTTTTAAAAATTAAATAAATAGTTAAAAATAAAAAAAAATTATAGTAAAATTAAGGAAATAAAGAAACATCGAAAACAAATATACTTTAATTTTCTTAATTTTGTTTTAATTTTTAAATAATTTTTTGATTTTATTTTTAATTTTATAATTTAATTTAATTTTTAAAAATTAAAACAAATAGTTAAAAATAAAAAAAATTATAGTAAAATTAAGGAAATAAAGAAACATCGGAAAAAATATACTTTTATTTTTTTAATTTTTTTTTAATTTTTAAATAATTTTTTGATTTAATTTTTAATTTTATAACTTAATTTAATTTTTAAAAATGAAAAAAAATAGTTAAAGATAAAAAAATTATAGTAAAATTAAGGAAATAAAGAAACAGCGAAAAAAATATACTTTTATTTTTTTTCTTTTTTTTTAATTTTTAAATAATTTTTTGATTTTATTTTTAATTATATAACTTAATTTAATTTTTAAAAATGAAAAAAAATAGTTTAAAATAAAAATATAATAGTAAAATTAAGGAAATAAAGAAACATCGAAAAAATATATACTTTTATTTTTTTGATTTTTAAATAATTTTTTGATTTTGTTTAATTTTATAATTTAATTTAATTTTTAAAAATTAAAAAAAATAGTTAAAAATAAAAAAAAATTATAGTAAAATTAAGGAAATAAAGAAACATCGACAAAAAATATACTTTTAGTTTTTTAATTTTTAAATAATTTTTTGATTTTATTTTTAATTTTATAATTTAATTTAATTTTTAAAAATAAAGAAAAATAGTTAAAAATAAAAAAAAATTATAGTAAAATTAAGGAAATAAAGAAACATCGAAAACAAATATACTTTAATTTTTTTAATTTTGTTTTAATTTTTAAATAATTTTTTGATTTTATTTTTAATTTTATAAATTAATTTAATTTTTAAAAATTAAAATAAATAGTCAAAAATAACAAAAAATTATAGTTAAATTAAGGAAATAAAGAAACAGCGAAAAAAAATATACTTTTATTTTTTTTATTTTTTTTTATTTTTAAATAATTTTTTGATTTTATTTTTAATTTTACAACTTAAGTAAATTTAAAAAAAATTTTTTTTTAAATTTTTTTTTTAATTTTTAAATAATTTTTTGATTTAATTTTTAATTTTATAACTTAATTTAATTTTTAAAAATGAAACAAAATAGTTAAAGATAAAAAAAATTATAGTAAAATTAAGGAAATAAAGAAACATCGAAAAAAAATATACTTTTATTTTTTTAATTTTTTTTTAATTTTTAAATAATTTGTTGATTTTATTTTTAATTTTATAACTTAATTTAATTTTTAAAAATTAAAATAAATAGTTAAAAATAAAAAAAAATTATAGTAAGATTGAGGAAATAAAGAAACATCGAAAAAAAAATATACTTTACTTTTTTAAATTTTTTTTTAATTTTTAAATAATTTTTTGATTTTATTTTTAAATTTTATAACTTAATTTAATTTTTAAAAATTAAAAAAATAGTTAAAAATAAAAAAAAATTATAGTAAAATTAAGGAAATAAAGAAACATCGAAAACAAATATACCTTAATTTTTTTAATTTTGTTTTAATTTTTAAATAATTTTTTGATTTAATTTTTAATTTTATAATTTAATTTAATTTTTAAAAATTAAAATAAATAGTTAAAAATAAAAAAAAATTATAGTAAAATTAAGGAAATAAAGAAACATCGGAAAAAATATACATTTATTTTTTCAATTTTTTTTTAATTTTTAAATAATTTTTTGATTTTATTTTTAATTTTATAACTTAATTTAATTGTTAAAAATTTAAAAAAATAATTAAAAATAAAAAATTTTTTAGTAAAATTAAGAAAATAAAGAAACATCGAAAAAAAATATACTTTAATTTTTTTAACTTTTTTTTTAATTTTTAAATAATTTTTGATTTTATTTTTAATTTTATAACTTAATTTAATTTTTAAAAATTAAAAAAAATAGTTAAAAATAAAAAAAAATTATTGTAAGATTGAGGAAATAAAGAAACATCGAAAAAAAAATACTTTAATTTTTTTAATTTTTTTCAATTTTTAAATAATTTTTTGATTTTATTTTTAATTTTATAACTTAATTTAATTTTTAAAAATGAAAAAAAAATAGTTTAAAATAAAAAAAATTATAGTAAAATTAAGGAAATAAGGAAACATCAAAAAAATATATACTTTTATTTTTTTAATTTTTAAATAATTTTTTGATTTTATTTTTAATTTTATAATTTAATTTAATTTTTAAAAATTAAAAAAAAATAGTAAAAAATAAAAAAACATTATAGTAAAATTAAGGAAATAAAGAAACATCGACAAAAAATATACTTTTAGTTTTTTAGTTTTTTTTAATTTTTAAATAATTTTTTGATTTTAATTTTATAACTTAATTTAAATTTTAAAAATGAAAAAAAAATAGTTTAAAATAAAAAAAATTATAGTAAAATTAAGGAAATAAGGAAACATCGAAAACAAATATACTTTAATTTTTTTAATTTTGTTTTAATTTTTAAATAATTTTTTGATTTAATTTTTAATTTCAAAATTTAATTTAATTTTTAAAAATTAAAATAAATAGTTAAAAATAAAAAAAAATTATAGTAAAATTAAAGAAATAAAGAAACATCGAAAACAAATATACTTTAATTTTTTTTAATTTTGTTTTAATTTTTAAATAATTTTTTGATTAAATTTTTAATTTTATTAATTAATTTAATTTTCAAAAATGAAAAAAAAATAGTTAAAGATAAAAAAAATTATTGTAAAATTAAGGAAATAAAGAAACAGCGAAAAAAAATATACTTTTATTTTTTTTATTTTTTTTTTATTTTTAAATAATTTTTTGATATTATTTTTAATTTTACAACTTAATTTAATTTTTAAAAATTAAAAAAAAAAGGTTAAAATAAAAAAAATTATAGTAAAATTAAGGAAATAAGGAAACATCGAAAAAATATATACTTTTATTTTTTTAATTTTTAAATAATTTTTTGATTTTATTTTTAATTTTATAACTTAATTTAATTTTTAAAAATGAAAAAAAATAGTTAAAGATAAAAAAAAATTATAGTAAAATTAAGGAAATAAAGAAACAGCGAAAAAAAATATACTTTTTTTTTTCTTTTTTTTTTTAATTTTTAAATAATTTTTTGATTTAATTTTTAATTTTATAACTTAATTTAATTTTTAAAAATTTAAAAAAAAAGTTAAAAATAAAACACATTTTAGTAAAATTAAGGAAATAAAGAAACATCGAAAAAAAATATACTTTAATTTTTTTAATTTTTTTTTAATTTTTAAATAATTTTTTGATTTTATTTTTAATTTTATTAATTAATTTAATTTTCAAAAATTAAAAAAATTGTTAAAGATAAAAAAAATAATAGTAAAATTAAGGAAATAAAGAAACAGCGAAAAAAAATATACTTTTATTTTTTTTATTTTTTTTTTTATTTTTAAATAATTTTTTGATTTTCTTTTTAATTTTATTAATTAATTTAATTTTCAAAAATGAAAAAAAAATAGTTAAAGATAAAAAAAATTATTGTAAAATTAAGGAAATAAAGAAACAGCGAAAAAAAATATACTTTTATTTTTTTTATTTTTTTTTTATTTTTAAATAATTTTTTGATATTATTTTTAATTTTATAACTTAATTAAATTTTTAAAAAAAATTTTTTTTTAATTTTTTTTTTAATTTTTAAATAATTTTTTGATTTAATTTTTAATTTTATAACTTAATTTAATTTTTAAAAATGAAAAAAAATAGTTAAAGATAAAAAAATTATAGTAAAATTAAGGAAATAAAGAAACATCGAAAAAAATATACTTTTATTTTTTTAATTTTTTTTTAATTTTTAAATAATTTGTTGATTTTATTTTTAATTTTATAACAATTTAATTTTTAAAACTTAAAAAAAATAGTTAAAAATAAAAAAAAATTATAGTACGTTTGAGGAAATAAAGAAACATCGAAAAAAATATACTTTAATTTTTTTAATTTTTTTCAGTTTTTAAATAATTTTTTGATTTTATTTTTAATTTTATAACTTAATTTAATTTTTAAAAATGAAAAAAAAATAGTTTAAAATAAAAAAAATTATAGTAAAATTAAGGAAATAAGGAAACATCGAAAAAATATATACTTTTATTTTTTTAATTTTTAAATAATTTTTTGATTTTATTTTTAATTTTATAATTTAATTTAATTTTTAAAAATTAAAAAAAAATTTTTAAAAATAAACAAAAATTATAGTAAAATTAAGGAGATAAAGAAACATCGACAAAAAATATACTTTTAGTTTTTTAATTTTTTTTTAATTTTTAAATAATTTTTTGATTTTACTTTTAATTTTATAACTTAATTTAATTTTTAAAAATGAAAAAAATAGTTTAAAATTAAAAAAATTATAGTAAAATTAAGGAAATAAGGAAACATCGAAAACAAATATACTTTAATTTTTTTAATTTTGTTTTAATTTTTAAATAATTTTTTGATTTAATTTTTAATTTTATAATTTAATTTAATTTTTAAAAATTAAAATAAATAGTTAAAAATAAAAAAAAATTATAGTAAAATTAAGGAAATAAAGAAACATCGAAAACAAATATACTTTAATTTTTTTAATTTTGTTTTAATTTTTAAATAATTTTTTGATTTTATTTTTAATTTTATAACTTAATTTAATTGTTAAAAATTTAAAAAAATAATTAAAAATAAAAATTTTTTTATTAAAATTAAGGAAAAAAAGAAACATCGAAAAAAATATACTTTAATTTTTTTAATTTTTAAATAACTTTGATTTTATTTTTAATTTTATAACTTAATGTAATTTTTAAAAATTAAAAAAAAAATAGTTAAAAATAAAAAAAAATTATAGTAAGATTGAGGAAATAAAGAAACATCGAAAAAAATATACTTTAATTTTTTTAATTTTTTTCTATTTTTAAATAATTTTTTGATTTTATTTTTAATTTTATAACTTAATTTAATTTTTAAAAATGAAAAAAAAATAGTTTAAAATAAAAAAAATTATAGTAAAATTAAGGAAATAAGGAAACATCGAAAAAATATATACTTTTATTTTTTTAATTTTTAAATAATTTTTTTCATTTTATTTTTAATTTTATAATTTAATTTAATTTTTAAAAATTAAAAAAAATAGTTAAAAATAAAAAAAAATTATAGTAAAATTAAGGAAATAAAGAAACATCGACAAAAAATATACTTTTAGTTTTTTAATTTTTTTTTAATTTTTAAATAATTTTTTGATTTTATTTTTAATTTTATAACTTAATTTAATTTTTAAAAATGAAAAAAATAGTTAAAAATAAAAAAAAATTATAGTCAAATTAAGGCAATAAAGAAACATCGAAAACAAATATACTTTAATTTTTTTAATTTTGTTTTAATTTTTAAATAATTTTTTGATTTTATTTTTAATTTTATAAATTAATTTAATTTTTAAAAATTAAAATAAATAGTTAAAAATAAAAAAAAATTATAGTAAGATTGAGGAAATAAAGAAACATCGAAAAAAATATACTTTAATTTTTTTAATTTTTTTCTATTTTTAAATAATTTTTTGATTTTATTTTTAATTTTATAACTTAATTTAATTTTTAAAAATGAAAAAAAAAATAGTTTAAAATAAAAAAAATTATAGTAAAATTAAGGAAATAAGGAAACATCGAAAAAATATATACTTTTATTTTTTTAATTTTTAAATAATTTTTTTCATTTTATTTTTAATTTTATAATTTAATTTAATTTTTAAAAATTAAAAAAAATAGTTAAAAATAAAAAAAAATTATAGTAAAATTAAGGAAATAAAGAAACATCGACAAAAAATATACTTTTAGTTTTTTAATTTTTTTTTAATTTTTAAATAATTTTTTGATTTTATTTTTAATTTTATAACTTAATTTAATTTTTAAAAATGAAAAAAATAGTTAAAAATAAAAAAAAATTATAGTCAAATTAAGGCAATAAAGAAACATCGAAAACAAATATACTTTAATTTTTTTAATTTTGTTTTAATTTTTAAATAATTTTTTGATTTTATTTTTAATTTTATAAATTAATTTAATTTTTAAAAATTAAAATAAATAGTCAAAAATAAAAAAAAATTATAGTTAAATTAAGGAAATAAAGAAACAGCGAAAAAAAATATACTTTTATTTTTTTTATTTTTTTTTTTTTAAATAATTTTTTGATTTTATTTTTAATTTTACAACTTAAGTAAATTTAAAAAAAAATTTTTTTTTAAATTTTTTTTTAAATTTTTAAATAATTTTTTGATTTAATTTTTAATTTTATAACTTAATTTAATTAATTTTACTTTTTTAAATTTTTTTTTAATTTTTAAATAATTTTTTGATTTAATTTTTAATTTTATAATTTAATTTAATTTTTAAAAATTAAAATAAATAGTTAAAAATAAAAAAAAATTATAGTAAAATTAAGGAAATAAAGAAACATCGGAAAAAATATACATTTATTTTTTCAATTTTTTTTTAATTTTTAAATAATTTTTTGATTTTATTTTTAATTTTATAACCTAATTTAATTGTTAACAATTTAAAAAAATAATAAAAAATAAAAAAATTATAGTAAGATTGAGGAAATAAAGAAACATCGAAAAAAAAATACTTTAATTTTTTTAATTTTTTTCAATTTTTAAATAATTTTTTGATTTTATTTTTAATTTTATAACTTAATTTAATTTTTAAAAATGAAAAAAAAATAGTTTAAAATACAAAAAATTATAGTAAAATTAAGGAAATAAGGAAACATCGGAAAAATATATACTTTTATTTTTTTAATTTTTAAATAATTTTTTGATTTTATTTTTAATTTTATAATTTAATTTAATTTTTAAAAATTAAAAAAAAATAGTAAAAAATAAAAAAACATTATAGTAAAATTAAGGAAATAAAGAAACATCGACAAAAAATATACTTTTAGTTTTTTAGTTTTTTTTAATTTTTAAATAATTTTTTGATTTTATTTTTAATTTTATAACTTAATTTAATTTTTAAAAATGAAAAAAAAATAGTTTAAATTAAAAAAATTATAGTAAAATTAAGGAAATAAGGAAACATCGAAAACAAATATACTTTAATTTTTTTAATTTTGTTTTAATTTTTAAATAATTTTTTGATTTAATTTTTAATTTCATAATTTAATTTAATTTTTAAAAATTAAAATAAATAGTTAAAAATAAAAAAAAATTATAGTAAAATTAAAGAAATAAAGAAACATCGAAAACAAATATACTTTAATTTTTTTAATTTTGTTTTAATTTTTAAATAATTTTTTGATTTAATTTTTAATTTTATAATTTAATTTAATTTTTAAAAATTAAAATAAATAGTTAAAAATAAAAAAAAATTATAGTAAAATTAAGGAAATAAAGAAACATCGGAAAAAATATACATCTATTTTTTTAATTTTTTTTTAATTTTTAAATAATTTTTTGATTTTATTTTTAATTTTATAACTTATGGATTACTGGAACGAAATGAAACACAACTGATTAATTCCAATACTCCAAAAATACAATTTATTTAATGAAAATACAATTAGGCGAATCACTACTAAGCAGGAACCGTGTCGTCCATGCTGAGCCAAAATCCGACAAGAACTGAGTCAGACTCGAATTTCTCATGACATAACTGGAAAGCGTTCATACGAAATTGTAATGTAATAACTGTTGGACCGCTACGGGTTTGTTTATGTGAGTGTGTGGTGTCGCCACACTACTCCCCCTCCAGTAAAGAGCTTGCTGATACCTTGCGGGGATGCGTACTCGGCGTCCCGACCTCGTGACTGTGTTACTTGGCTCTGGCGGTCTTATTGATTGGGACGTCCTATTCGCTATGTCTTTTTGTTGCTCTATGTCATCCCTTGGAAGAAACGCGGCTTTTAGGCGATCAACTGATATCTTGGCTGTCCTTCCGTTTATTTTGATTGCATAATACTTCTCGTACCTTTTCAGAACTTCAAACGGGCCAGCATAGGATGGTTGAAGTGGTGCTCTGACCATGTCGTTTCGTACAAAAACGTGTGTGCATGTTCCCATGCTTGGTTGAATAAAAATTTTCTCTTTGTCGTGAGCAGAAGTTTTTGTTGGCGATATTTTTAACATCTTTCTGCGAAGGTCCTTGATGAAATCTGTTTGCACTATCTTGGTCGTAGTTTCTGCGAAGAATTCTCCGGGAATTTTCAGCGTCCTTCCATATACCATCTCTGCTGGTGTGGCCTTGTTGTCTTCCTTGTAAACCGCTCTTAGGCCCAGCATAATTGTCGGCAGGATGTCGCACCAGTCATTGGTGTTTTAGCATTTGATAGCTGATTTCAAGGTCCGATGCCATCGTTCTATGAGCCCATTCGCCTGTGGGTGGTACGGTGTAGTTCTTAAATGCTTGATTCCCAGGTTTTGTGTTAGTTCTCGAAAGAGTGATGACTCGAACTGTCTTCCTAAATCTGTTGTGATCCGAAGAGGAATGACAAAGCGAGATATCCAACCGCTTATGAGGCCTTTTGCCACTGTCTCTGCTGAAATATCTGTGAGTGGGATGGCCTCAGGCCATCTTGTAAATCTGTCGATGCAAGTCAAGCAGTATCTATAACCTTGGGAGGTTGGAAGTGGTCCAATAAGATCTATGTTTACATGTTGGAAGCGTTCGTCTGGTTGACTGTAAGTGGTTAATGCTGTTTTGTTGTGTCGCTGAATCTTTGAACGCTGGCAGGGAATACAACGACGCACATAATCTGAGATTTGCCTTTTCATATCGGGCCATACGTATCGTTCGCAGATTAATTTCTTTGTTCCAGCTACTCCAGGATGAGACATATTGTGATGCTTTGATATGATTTGTTCACGGAATTTGCTGGGTATCAAAGGCCTGATGAGTTTATTAGATGTGTCACATAATATTTGAGTATTTGAGTCTGGAATCGTAAGCAGTTTAATATTTAAGGAACTGACTGTACTGTTACCTGGTTCGACAAGACTTTGTATTTCCCGATCAATTTTCTGTTCTGCGGCTATCAAGTTATAATCGATAGAAATGTTGCTTAGCTGAGAAATGCGAGATAGCGCATCTGCAATGTTGTTGCGGTCACCTGGAATATGTTCAATATCCGTCGTGAATTGGGAAATAAAATCAAGCTGGCGAGCTTGACGTGGCGAGGCTTTGTCGAGTTTTTGATGAAATGCGAAAACAAGTGGCTTGTGATCCGTGAAGATACGAAAACATCGGCCTTCTAAGAAATGCTTGAAATATTTGATACCTTCGTATATTGCCAAAAGCTCCCTGTCATATGTACTATATTTTTGTTGACATGGAGACAACTTTTTTGAAAAAAATCCTAGTGGTTGCGTGCAATTTTCGATGATTTGGTGTAGGACAGCACCTATGGCATGATCGGAAGCGTCAACTGTCAGAGATATTTTTGCCTCGTTAGCTGGATGTGCCAGAGTAGCAGCATTTGCCAGGTCAATCTTGCAATATTCGAATGCATTCCTTGATTTGTCGCACCATTTAATCGTGGCCTTGTTGTTTTTCTTATTGCCAGTAATTAAATTCTGCAATACTATTTGATTTCTAATAGCATTGGGAATGAAGCGTTTGTAAAAGTTGATCATTCCTAAGAATCGTTGCAAGTCTTTTACAGTATGAGGTAATGGGTAATTTTTTATAGCTGTCACCTTCTCTTCCAGTGGTTTTGTCCCTTCCTTCGTTATCGTGTGTCCGAGAAATTGAATTCTTGATCTTCCAATTTGACATTTGGATGCATTTATTGTGAGACCATGTTCTCGCAATCTTTCAAAAACGGCTCGCAGGTGCTTTTCGTGTTCCTCGATGCTCTCTGATGCTATGCAAATATCATCGATATAGGGAAATGCGAATTCCAGACCTCTAAGTACCTCATGAATATGCCTTTGAAAGGTTTGCGTGGCATTTCGAAGACCAAACGTCATATATTTAAATTCAAAAAGGCCGAATGGTGTTGTTATGGCTGTTTTTGGTATGTCGGATGGTGCGATGGGGATCTGATGATATGCGCGTTGCAAGTCAATCTTGGAGAATATCGTCTTTTTGTGGAGAATGTGTGATGTAAGGCACTGGATAACGATCCGGTAGTGTTTTGGCATTGAGTGCTCGGTAATCCCCGCATGGTCTCCATTCACCATTACTTTTCTGCACCAGATGTAGAGGACTTGCCCAATTGCTTTTCGATGGCTGGCATATTCCGTTTTCCATCAGGAACTGGAACTCAGCTCGCGCTGTTTCGAGCTTTTCGCGGGAAAGTTTTCGAGGTCGTGAAAATATTGGTGGGCCCTTTGTAACGATGTGATGCATAACTTCACCCTTGGGTGAGGAGTTGACTCTATTAAATATGGTTATGTCTTTGAATTCAGCTAGAATATGCGCGTAGGGATCATTAGTATTAAAGGTACTAAGACAAGTGATACCTGAATTAATAGGGTATGCCGTGGCTTCCATTTTTGTTGTATTGTCCACCAGCTTGTTCCTTTTTAGGTCGATTAGGAGTCCGAAATGCTTTATTATGTCTGATCCGAGAATTGGTGTCGTCACGTTTGCAATTAGAAAGTTCCATGATATTGGTCTGCGTAAGCCTAAATTCAAAGTGAGGCGCTTTTCTCCATATGTTTGAATCGATGTACCATTCGCTGCAAATAGATTTGCGTTCTGCTGTGGATTAAAACGATCACTATAGGTTGGTGGTATCACTGACACATCCGCACCGGTGTCTACCAAAAATTTCTTATTGGATTGTTTATCGAGTACGAGCAATGAGTTGATCCGTTGACTGACCTTGCTCGTGTTTTTGTTGTCAATCAACGGTGATAAAGCTAGTTTTTTGCTTGGCTTGATATATCAGATGAGAACGTACATGGTGGTCTGCAATTTCGTGCTCGAGATTTGAATGTTGAATGATACCAGCAGACTGTCGAGTTAATTTTAGTAATTTAATTTTTAAAAATGAAAAAAAATAGTTAAAGATACAAAAAAATTTAAGTAAAATTAAGGAAATAAAGAAACAGCGAAAAAAAATATACTTTTCTTTTTTTTCTTTTTTTTTTTAATTTTTAAATAATTTTTTGATTTTATTTTTAATTTTATAACTTAATTTAATTTTTAAAAATTTAAAAAAAAAGTTAAAAATAAAAAAAAATTATAGTAAAATTAAGGAAATAAAGAAACATCGAAACAAGATATACTCTAATTTTTTTAATTTTTTTTTAATTTTTAAATAATTTTTTGATTTTATTTTTAATTTTATTAATTAATTTAATTTTCAAAAATGAAAAAAAATAGTTAAAGATAAAAAAAATTATAGTAAAATTAAGGAAATAAAGAAACAGCGAAAAAAAATATACTTTTATTTTTTTTATTTTTTTTTTATTTTTAAATAATTTTTGATATTATTTTTAATTTTACAACTTAATTGAATTTTTAAAAAATTTTTTTTTTTAATTTTTTTTTAATTTTTAAATAATCTTTTGATTTTATTTTTAATTATATAACTTAATTTAATTTTTAAAAATTACAAAAAAATTGTTAAAAATAAACAAAAATTATAGTAAAATTAAGGAGATAAAGAAACATCGACAAAAAATATACTTTTAGTTTTTTAATTTTTTTTTAATTTTTAAATAATTTTTTGATTTTACTTTTAATTTTATAACTTAATTTAATTTTTAAAAATGAAAAAAATAGTTTAAAATAAAAAAATTATAGTAAAATTAAGGAAATAAGGAAACATCGAAAACAAATATACTTTAATTTTTTTAATTTTGTTTTAATTTTTAAATAATTTTTTGATTTAATTTTTTATTTTATATTTTAATTTAATTTTTAAAAATTAAAATAAATAGTTAAAAATAAAAAAAAATTATAGTAAAATTAAGGAAATAAAGAAACATCGAAAACAAATATACTTTAATTTTTTTAATTTTGTTTTAATTTTTAAATTAATTTTTTGATTTTATTTTTAATTTTATAACTTAATTTAATTGTTAACAATTTAAAAAAATAATTAAAAATAAAAAATTTTTTAGTAAAATTAAGGAAATAAAGAAACATCGAAAAAAAATATACTTTAATTTTTTTAATTTTTTTTTAATTTTTAAATAATTTGTTGATTTTATTTTTAATTTTATAACTTAATTTAATTTTTAAAAATTAAAAAAAAATAGTTAAAAATAAAAAAAAATTATAGTAAGATTGAGGAAATAAAGAAACATCGAAAAAAATAAACTTTAATTTTTTTAATTTTTTTCAATTTTTAAATAATTTTTTGATTTAATTTTTAATTTTATAACTTAATTTAATTTTTAAAAATGAAAAAAAAATAGTTTAAAATAAAAAAAATTATAGTAAAATTAAGGAAATAAGGAAACATCGCAAAAATATATACTTTTATTTTTTTAATTTAATAATTTAATTTAATTATTAAAAATTAAAAAAAAATTGTTAAAAATAAACAAAAATTATAGTAAAATTTAGGAGATAAAGAAACATCGACAAAAAATATACTTTTAGTTTTTTATTTTTTTTTTTATTTTTAAATAATTTTTTGATTTTACTTTTAATTTTATAACTTAATTTAATTTTTAAAAATGAAAAAAATAGTTTAAAATAAAAAAATTATAGTAAAATTAAGGAAATAAGGAAACATCGAAAACAAATATACTTTAATTTTTTTAATTTTGTTTTAATTTTTAAATAATTTTTTGATTTAATTTGTAATTTTATAATTTAATTTAATTTTTAAAAATTAAAATAAATAGTTAAAAATAAAAAAAAATATAGTAAAATTAAGGAAATAAAGAAACATCGGAAAAAATATACTTTTATTTTTTTAATTTTTTTTTAATTTTTAAATAATTTTTTGATTTAATTTTTAATTTTATAACTTAATTTAATTTTTAAAAATGAAAAAAAATAGTTTAAGATAAAAAAATTATAGTAAAATTAAGGAAATAAAGAAACAGCGAAAAAAATATACTTTTATTTTTTTTCTTTTTTTTAAATTTTTAAATAATTTTTTGATTTTATTTTTAATTTTATAACTTAATTTAATTTTTAAAAATTTAAAAAAACAGTTTAAAATAAAACAAATTTTAATAAAATTAAGGAAACAAAGAAACATCGAAAAAAAATATACTTTAATTTTTTTTAATTTTTTTTTAATTTTTAAATAATCTTTTGATTTTATTTTTAATTATATAACTTAATTTAATTTTTAAAAATTAAAAAAAAAATAGTTAAAAATAAAAAAAAATTATAGTAAGATTGAGGAAATAAAGAAACATCGAAAAAAATATACTTTAATTTTTTTAATTTTTTTCAATTTTTAAATAATTTTTTGATTTTATTTTTAATTTTATAACTTAATTTAATTTTTAAAAATGAAAAAAAAAATAGTTTAAAATAAAAAAAATTATAGTAAAATTAAGGAAATAAGGAAACATCGAAGAAATATATACTTTTATTTTTTTAATTTTTAAATTTTTTTTTGATTTTATTTTTAATTTTATAATTTAATTTAATTTTTAAAAATTAAAAGAAAATAGTTAAAAATAAAAAAAAATTATAGTAAAATTAAGGAAATAAAGAAACATCGACAAAAAATATACTTTTAGTTTTTTAATTTTTAAATAATTTTTTGATTTTATTTTTAATTTTATAATTTAATTTAATTTTTAAAAATTAAAAAAAATAGTTAAAAATAAAAAAAAATTATAGTAAAATTAAGGAAATAAAGAAACATCGACAAAAAATATACTTTTAGTTTTTTAATTTTTTTTTAATTTTTAAATAATTTTTTGATTTTATTTTTAATTTTATAACTTAATTTAATTTTTAAAAATGAAAAAAAATAGTTTAAAATAAAAAAAATTAAAGTAAAATTAAGGAAATAAAGAAACATCGAAAAAATATATACTTTTATTTTTTTTCTTTTTTTTTAATTTTTAAATAATTTTTTGATTTAATTTTTAATTTTATAACTTAATTTAATTTTTAAAAATGAAAAAAAATAGTTTAAGATAAAAAAAATTATAGTAAAATTAAGGAAATAAGGAAACATCGCAAAAATATATACTTTTATTTTTTTAATTTTTTTTTAATTTTTAAATAATTTTTTGATTTTATTTTTAATTTTATTAATTAATTTAATTTCAAAAATGAAAAAAAATAGTTAAAGATAAAAAAAATTATAGTAAAATTAAGGAAATAAAGAAACATCGAAAAAAAATATACTTTAATTTTTTTAATTTTTTTTTTAATTTTTAAATAATTTTTTGATTTAATTTTTAATTTTATTAATTAATTTAATTTTCAAAAATGAAAAAAAATAGTTAAAGATAAAAAAAATTATAGTAAAATTAAGGAAATAAAGAAACATCGAAAAAAATATACTTTTATTTTTTTAATTTTTTTTTAATTTTTAAATAATTTGTTGATTTTATTTTTAATTTTATAACAATTTAATTTTTAAAACTTAAAAAAAATAGTTTAAAATAAAAAAAAATTATAGTAAGTTTGAGGAAATAAAGAAACATCGAAAAAACTATACTTTAATTTTTTTAATTTTTTTCAATTTTTAAATAATTTTTTGATTTTATTTTTAATTTTATAACTTAATTTAATTTTGAAAAATGAAAAAAAAATAGTTTAAAATAAAAAAAATTATAGTAAAATTAAGGAAATAAGGAAACATCGAAAAAATATATACTTTTATTTTTTTAATTTTTAAATACTTTTTTGATTTTATTTTTAATTTTATAATTTAATTTAATTTTTAAAAATTAAAAAAAAATTGTTAAAAATAAACAAAAATTATAGTAAAATTAAGGAGATAAAGAAACATCGACAAAAAATATACTTTTAGTTTTTTAATTTTTTTTTAATTTTTAAATAATTTTTTGATTTTACTTTTAATTTTATAACTTAATTTAATTTTTAAAAATGAAAAAAATAGTTTAAAATAAAAAAATTATAGTAAAATTAAGGAAATAAGGAAACATCGAAAACAAATATACTTTAATTTTTTTAATTTTGTTTTAATTTTTAAATAATTTTTTGATTTAATTTTTAATTTTATAATTTAATTTAATTTTTAAAAATTAAAATAAATAGTTAAAAATAAAAAAAAAATTATAGTAAAATTAAGGAAATAAAGAAACATCGGAAAAAATATACATTTATTTTTTTAATTTTTTTTTAATTTTTAAATAATTTGTTGATTTTATTTTTAATTTTATAACAATTTAATTTTTAAAACTTAAAAAAAATAGTTAAAAATAAAAAAAAATTATAGTAAGATTGAGGAAATAAAGAAACATCGAAAAAAATATACTTTAATTTTTTTAATTTTTTTCAATTTTTAAATAATTTTTTGATTTTATTTTTAATTTTATAACTTAATTTAATTTTTAAAAATGAAAAAAAAAATAGTTTAAAATAAAAAAAATTATAGTAAAATTAAGGAAATAAGGAAACATCGAAAAAATATATACTTTTTTTTTTTTTAATTTTTAAATAATTTTTTGATTTTATTTTTAATTTTATAATTTAATTTAATTTTTAAAAATTAAAAAAAAATTGTTAAAAATAAACAAAAATTATAGTAAAATTAAGGAGATAAAGAAACATCGAAAACAAATATACTTTAATTTTTTTAATTTTGTTTTAATTTTTAAATAATTTTTTGATTTAATTTTAAATTTTATAATTTAATTTAATTTTTAAAAATTAAAATAAATAGTTAAAAATAAAAAAAAATTATAGTAAAATTAAGGAAATAAAGAAACATCGAAAACAAATATACTTTAATTTTTTTAATTTTGTTCTAATTTTTAAATAATTTTTTGATTTAATTTTTAATTTTATAACTTAATTTAATTTTTAAAAATTAAAATAAATAGTTAAAAATAAAAAAAAAATTATAGTAAAATTAAGGAAATAAAAAAACATCGGAAAAAATATACATTTATTTTTTAAATTTTTTTTTTATTTTTAAATAATTTTTTGATTTTATTTTTAATTTTATAACTTAATTTAATTGTTAAAAATTTAAAAAAATAATTAAAAATAAAAATTTTTTTAGTAAAATTAAGGAAATAAAGAAACATCGAAAAAAATATACTTTAATTTTTTTAATTTTTTTTTCATTTTTAAATAATTTTTTGATTTTCTTTTTAATTTTATTAATTAATTTAATTTTCAAAAATGAAAAAAAATATTTAAAGATAAAAAAAATTATAGTAAAATTAAGGAAATAAAGAAACAGCGAAAAAAAATATACTTTTATTTTTTTTATTTTTTTTTTATTTTTAAATTATTTTTTGATATTATTTTTAATTTTACAACTTAATTAAATTTAAAAAAAAATTTTTTTTTTAATTTTTAAATTATTTTTTGATTTAATTTTTAATTTTATAACTTACTTTAATTTATAAAAATGAAAAAAAATAGTTAAAGATAAAAAAAATTATAGTAAAATTAAGGAAATAAAGAAACATCGAAAAAAATATACTTTTATTTTTTTAATTTTTTTTTAATTTTTAAATAATTTGTTGATTTTATTTTTAATTTTATAACAATTTAATTTTTAAAAATTAAAAAAAAATTATTAAAAATAAAAAACAATTATAGTAAGTTTGAGGAAATAAAGAAACATCGAAAAAAATATACTTTAATTTTTTTAATTTTTTTCAATTTTTAAATAATTTTTTGATTTTATTTTTAATTTTATAACTTAATTTAATTTTTAAAAATGAAAAAAAAAATAGTTTAAAATAAAAAAAATTATAGTAAAATTAAGGAAATAAGGAAACATCGAAAAAATATATACTTTTATTTTTTTAATTTTTAAATAATTTTTTGATTTTATTTTTAATTTTATAACTTAATTTAATTTTTAAAAATGAAAAAAAATAGTTTAAAATAAAAAAAATTATAGTAAAATTAAGGAAATAAAGAAACATCGAAAAAATATATACTTTTATTTTTTTGATTTTTAAATAATTTTTTGATTTTATTTTTAATTTTATAACTTAATTTAATTTTTAAAAATGAAAAAAAAATAGTTAAAGATAAAAAAAAATTATAGTAAAATTAAGGAAATAAAGAAACAGCGAAAAAAAATATACTTTTATTTTTTTTCTTTTTTTTTAATTTTTAAATAATTTTTTGATTTTATTTTTAATTTTATAACTTAATTTAATTTTTAAAAATTTAAAAAAAAAGTTAAAAATAAAACAAATTTTAGTAAAATTAAGGAAATAAAGAAACATCGAAAAAAATATACTTTAATTTTTTTTAATTTTTTTTAATTTTTAAAAATTTAAAAAATAGTTAAAAATAAAAAAAAATTATAGTAAAATTAAGGAAATAAAGAAACATCGAAAAAAAATATACTCTAATTTTTTTAATTTTTTTTTAATTTTTAAATAATTTTTTGATTTTATTTTTAATTTTATTAATTAATTTAATTTTTAAAAATGAAAAAAAATAGATAAAGATAAAAAAAATTATAGTAAAATTAAGGAAATAAAGAAACAGCGAAAAAAAATATACTTTTATTTTTTTTATTTTTTTTTCATTTTTAAATAATTTTTTGATTTTCTTTTTAATTTTATTAATTAATTTAATTTTCAAAAATGAAAAAAAATATTTAAAGATAAAAAAAATTATAGTAAAATTAAGGAAATAAAGAAACAGCGAAAAAAAATATACTTTTATTTTTTTTATTTTTTTTTTATTTTTAAATTATTTTTTGATATTATTTTTAATTTTACAACTTAATTAAATTTAAAAAAAAATTTTTTTTTTAATTTTTAAATAATTTTTTGATTTAATTTTTAATTTTATAACTTACTTTAATTTTTAAAAATGAAAAAAAATAGTTAAAGATAAAAAAAATTATAGTAAAATTAAGGAAATAAAGAAACATCGAAAAAAATATACTTTTATTTTTTTAATTTTTTTTTAATTTTTAAATAATTTGTTGATTTTATTTTTAATTTTATAACAATTTAATTTTTAAAAATTAAAAAAAAATAGTTAAAAATAAAAAACAATTATAGTAAGTTTGAGGAAATAAAGAAACATCGAAAAAAATATACTTTAATTTTTTTAATTTTTTTCAATTTTTAAATAATTTTTTGATTTTATTTTTAATTTTATAACTTAATTTAATTTTTAAAAATGAAAAAAAAAATAGTTTAAAATAAAAAAAATTATAGTAAAATTAAGGAAATAAGGAAACATCGAAAAAATATATACTTTTATTTTTTTAATTTTTAAATAATTTTTTGATTTTATTTTTAATTTTATAACTTAATTTCATTTTTAAAAATGAAAAAAAAATAGTTTAAAATAAAAAAAATTATAGTAAAATTAAGGAAATAAGGAAACATCGAAAAAATATATACTTTTATTTTTTTAATTTTTAAATAATTTTTTGATTTTATTTTTAATTTTATAATTTAATTTAATTTTTAAAAATTAAAAAAAAATAGCTGAAAATAAAAAAAAATTATAGTAAAATTAAGGAAATAAAGAAACATCGACAAAAAATATACGTTTAGTTTTTTAATTATTTTTTTAATTTTTAATTAATTTTTTGATTTTATTTTTAATTTTATAACTAAAGGGGGTAGCCAGGTTTCAATGACCTCTTTTTTCAACTACATTTTTTTAACATTAATCTTTATTTGACATTTACAAATTTTTAGTATGTTTTCTAACATGTTAATAACTTCCAAAAAAAATTTTATTTTCATTAACATCCGGTTAATTTATGGCCGATCTGATGACGCCATGTTATGAAACGGTTGCCATGATTTCTCAACTTTGGGTTTTCTAAAACACAAAACAAAAATTGATTATAAAAGAGCACATAAATAGCTATATCCTGAACCTCAGTTATGGAAAAAAATTCATAAATAAACAAATAGTGCAAGTTTTTGTCATTTTTTCTTTTTTTTTCTACATTTTTTAAGCAAGAACTGTTTCATATTGTTATTAAATATTATTTGAAAATCAAGACCGAGGTTCATGCGATTGCTAAGCTTTTTCTGAATATTTAAAAAAAAATTGAATGAAATTGGCCTAGTAGATCGACTGGAATCGTGGCGACAACCCACAAAAATGTGTTTTGGGATAACCGCGTTTAAAAGATAAAGTGCGAAAAACACGTTTCATCGTCGAAATATGGGAATCAAATTATCTCACTTTTAATCAGCAATGCCTGCTCCGTACAATATTCCTTCTTCGTCCTCAAAATGCTCGTTCTCGCGGGATCTAGATTGAGATACTGAGAAAAGACGATAAGACGGTAAGATACTACTTCGATAAGACGGTCATCTCGACACGCCGATTGTAAGATGCGAGCGCTCGAGGCTTGGCGGCGTGATTCATTTTTCGGCCACTTCTGATACGCTATGAGATCAAAAGTCGTTTTTATCTTATTTCTGAGATTATAGAGTGACTAAATATTGAGAAAAAAAAAGTTCAATTTTTTGAAAATTTCAAACCCCAGGGTAGTAAGATTGAGGAAATAAAGAAACATCGAAAAAATATATACTTTTATTTTTTTTATTTTTAAATAATTTTTTGATTTTATTTTTAATTTTATAATTTAATTTAATTTTTAAAAATTAAAAAAATAGTTAAAAATAAAAAAAAATTATAGTAAAATTAAGGAAATAAAGAAACATCGAAAACAAATATACTTTAATTTTTTTAATTTTGTTTTAATTTTTAAATAATTTTTTGATTTTATTTTTAATTTTATAATTTAATTTAATTTTTAAAAATTAAAAAAAAAATAGTTAAAAATAAAAAAAAATAATAGTAAAATTAAGGAAATAAAGAAACATCGACAAAAATATACTTTTAGTTTTTTATTTTTTTTTTATTTTTAAATAATTTTTTGATTTTAGTTTTAATTTTATAAATTAATTAAATTTTTAAAAATGAAAAAAATCGTTAAAATAAAAAAAATTATAGTAAAATTAAGGAAATAAAGAAACATCGAAAAAATATATACTTTTATTTTTTTGATTTTAAAATAATTTTTTGATTTTATTTTTAATTTTATAATTTAACTTAATTTTTAAAAATTCAAAAAAAATAGTTAAAAATAAAAAAAAATTATAGTAAAATTAAGGAAATAAAGAAACATCGAAAACAGATATACTTTAATTTTTTAATTTTGTTTTAATTTTTAAATAATCTTTGGATTTTTTTTTAATTTTATAAATTAATTTAATTTTTAAAAACTAAAATAAATAGTTAAAAATAAAAAAAAATTATAGTAAAATTAAGGAAATAAAGAAACATCGGAAAAAATATATACTTTTATTTTTTTTAATTTTTAAATTATTTTTTGATTTTATTTTTAATTTTATAATTTAATTTAATTTTTAAAAATGAAAAAAAATAGTTAAAGATAAAAAAAATTATAGTAAAATTAAGGAAATAAAGAAACATCGAAAAAATATATACTTTAATTTTTTTAATTTTTAAATAATTTTTTGATTTTATTTTTAATTTTATATCTTAATGTAATTTTTAAAAATGAAAAAAAAATAGTTTAAAATAAAAAAAATTATAGTAAAATTAAGGAAATAAAGAAACATCAAAAAAATATATACTTTTATTTTTTTGATTTTTAAATAATTTTTTGATTTTATTTTTAATTTTATAATTTAATTTAATTTTTAAAAATTCAAAAAAATAGTTAAAAATAAAAAAAAATTACAGTAAAATTAAGGAAATAAAGAAACATAGACAAAAAATATACCTTTAGTTTTTTAATTTTTTTAATTTTTTAAATAATTTTTTGTTTTATTTTTAATTTTATAATTTAATTTAATTTTTAAAAATTAAAAAAAATAGTTAAAAATAAAAAAAAATTATAGCAAAATTAAGGAAATAAAGAAACATCGACAAAATATATACTTTTATTTTTTTGATTTTTAAATAATTTTTTGATTTTATTTTTAATTTTATAATTTAATTTAATTTTTAAAAATTAAAAAAATAGTTAAAAATAAAAAAAAATTATAGTAAAATTAAGGAAATAAAGAAACATCGAAAACAAATATACTTTAATTTTTTTAATTTTGGTTTAATTTTTAAATAATTTTTTGATTTTATTTTTAATTTTATAACTTAATTTAATTTTTAAAAATTAAAATAAATAGTTAAAAATAAAAAAAATTATAGTAAAATTGAGGAAATAAAGAAACATCGGAAAAAATATACTTTTATTTTTTTAATTTTTTTTTAATTTTTAAATAATTTTTTGATTTAATTTTTAATTTTATAATTTAATTTAATTTTTAAAAATGAAAAAAAATAGTTAAAGATAAAAAAAATTATAGTAAAATTAAGGAAATAAAGAAACAGCGAAATAAAATATACTTTTTTTTTCTTTTTTTTAATTTTTAAAAAATTTTTTGATTTTATTTTTAATTTTATAACTTAATTTAATTTTTAAAAATGAAAAAAAATAGTTTAAAATAAAAAAAATTATAGTAAAATTAAGGAAATAAAGAAACATCGAAAAAATATATACTTTTATTTTTTTGATTTTTAAATAATTTTTTGATTTTATTTTTAATTTTATAATTTAATTTAATTTTTAAAAATTAAAAAAATAGTTAAAAATAAAAAAAAATTATAGTAAAATTAAGGAAATAAAGAAACATCGAAAACAAATATACTTTAATTTTTTTAATTTTGTTTTAATTTTTAAATAATTTTTTGATTTTATTTTTAATTTTATAATTTAATTTAATTTTTAAAAATTCAAATAAATAGTTAAAAATTAAAAAAATTTTAGTAAAATTAAGGAAATAAAGAAACATCGGAAAAAATATACTTTTATTTTTTTAATTTTTAAATAATTTTTTGATTTAATTTTTAATTTTATAACTTAATTTAATTTTTAAAAATGAAAAAAAATAGTTAAAGATAAAAAAAATTATAGTAAAATTAAGGAAATAAAGCAACAGCGAAAAAAAATATACTTTTTTTCTCTTTTTTTTAATTTTTAAATAATTTTTTGATTTAATTTTTAATTTCATAACTTAATTTAATTTTTAAAAATTTAAAAAAACAGTTAAAAATAAAACAAATTTTAGTAAAATTAAGGAAATAAAGAGACATCGAAAAAAAATATACTTTAATTATTTTTAATTTTTTTTAATTTTTAAAAATTTAAAAAATAGTTAAAAATAAGAAAAAATTATAGTTAAATTAAGGAAATAAAGAAACATTGAAAAAAAATATGCTTTAATTTTTTTGTTTTTTATTTTATTTTTAAATAATTTTTTGATTTTATTTTTAACTTTATAACTTAATTTAATTTTTAAAAATTTAAAAAAAAAGTTAAAAATAAAACAAATTTTAGTAAAATTAAGGAAATAAAGAAACATCGAAAAAAAATATACTTTAATTTTTTTTAATTTTTTTTTTAATTTTTAAATAATCTTTTGATTTTATTTTTAATTATATAACTTAATTTAATTTTTAAAAATTAAAAAAAAATAGTTAAAAATAAAAAAAAATTATAGTAAAATTAAGGAAATAAAGAAACATCGAAAAAATATATACTTTTATTTTTTTAATTTTTAAATAATTTTTTGATTTAATTTTTAATTTTATAATTTAATTTAATTTTTAAAAATTAAAAAAAATAGTTAAAGATAAAAAAAATTATAGTAAAATTAAGGAAATAAAGAAAAAGCGAAATAAAATATACTTTTTTTTTCTTTTTTTTAATTTTTAAATAATTTTTTGATTTTATTTTTAATTTTATAACTTAATTTAATTTTTAAAAATGAAAAAAAATAGTTTAAAATAAAAAAAATTATAGTAAAATTAAGGAAATAAAGAAACATCGAAAAAAAATATACTCTTATTTTTTTAATTTTTTTTTAATTTTTATTTTTTTAATTTTTTTTAATTTTTTAATAATTTGTTGATTTTATTTTTAATTTTATAACTTAATTTAATTTTTAAAAATTAAAAAAAATAGTTAAAAATAAAAAAAAAATATAGTAAAATTAAGGAAATAAAGAAACATCGAAACAAATATACTTTAATTTTTTTAATTTTGTTTTAATTTTTAAATAATTTTTTAATTTAATTTTTAATTTTATAATTTAATTTAATTTTTAAAAATTAAAATAAATAGTTAAAAATAAAAAAAAATTATAGTAAGATTGAGGAGATAAAGAAACATCGAAAAAAATGTACTTTAATTTTTTTAATTTTTTTTTTAATTTTTAAATAATTTTTTGATTTTATTTTTAATTTTATAACTTAATTTAATTTTTAAAAATGAAAACAAATAGTTTAAAATAAAAAAAATTATAGTAAAATTAAGGAAATAAGGAAACATCGAAAAAATATATACTTTTATTTTTTTGATTTTTAAATAATTTTTTGATTTTATTTTTAATTTTATAATTTAATTTAATTTTTAAAAATTCAAAAAAAATAGTTAAAAATAAAAAAAAATTATAGTAAAATTGAGGAAATAAAGAATCATCGACAAAAAATATACTTTTAGTTTTTTAATTTTTTTTAATTTTTAAATAATTTTTTGTTTTATTTTTAATTTTATAATTTAATTTAATTTTTAAAAATTAAAACAAATAGTTTAAAATAAAAAAAAATATAGTAAAATTAAGGAAATAAAGAAACATCGAAAAAATATATACTTTTATTTTTTTGATTTTTAAATAATTTTTTGATTTTATTTTTAATTTTATAATTTAATTTAATTTTTAAAAATTAAAAAAAAAAATAGTTAAAAATAAAAAAAAATAATAGTAAAATTAAGGAAATAAAGAAACATCGACAAAAATATACTTTTAGTTTTTTATTTTTTTTTATTTTTAAATAATTTTTTGATTTTAGTTTTAATTTTATAAATTAATTTAATTTTTAAAAATGAAAAAAATCGTTTAAAATAAAAAAAATTATAGTAAACTTAAGGAAATAAAGAAACATCGAAAAAATATATACTTTTATTTTTTTGATTTTAAAATAATTTTTTGATTTTATTTTTAATTTTATAATTTAACTTAATTTTTAAAAATTCAAAAAAAATAGTTAAAAATAAAAAAAAATTATAGTAAAATTAAGGAAATAAAGAAACATCGACAAAAAATATACTTTTAGTTTTTTAATTTTTAAATAATTTTTTGATTTAATTTTTAATTTTATAATTTAATTTAATTTTTAAAAATTAAAAAAAATAGTTAAAAATAAAAAAAAATTATAGTAAAATTAAGGAAATAAAGAAACATCGACAAAAATATACTTTTAGTTTTTTAATTTTTTTTTAGTTTTTAAATAATTTTTTGATTTAATTTTTAATTTTATAACTTAATTTAATTTTTAAAAATGAAAAAAAATAGTTTAAAATAAAAAAAATTATAGTAAAATTAAGGAAATAAAGAAACATCGAAAAAATATATACTTTTATTTTTTTGATTTTTAAATAATTTTTTGACTTTATTTTTAATTTTATAATTTAATTTAATTTTTAAAAATTAAAAAAAATAGTTAAAAATAAAAAAAAATTATAGTAAAATTAAGGAAATAAAGAAACATCGACAAAAAATATACTTTTAGTTTTTTAATTTTTTTTTAATTTTTAAATAATTTTTTGGTTTTATTTTTAATTTTATAACTTAATTTAATTTTTAAAAATGAAAAAAAATAGTTAAAAATAAAAAAAAATTATAGTAAAATTAAGGAAATAAAGAAAAATCGAAAAAAAAATACTTTAATTTTTGTAATTTTTTTTTAATTTTTAAATAATTTTTTGATTTACTTTTTAATTTTATAACTTAATTTAATTTTTAAAAATTAAAAAAAAATAGTTAAAAAAAAAAAAATTATAGTAAGATTGATGAAATAATGAAACATCGAAAAAAAATATGCTTTAATTTTTTAAATTTTTTTTAAATTTTTAAATAATTTTTTGATTTTATTTTTAATTTTATAACTTAATTTAATTTTTAAAAATTAAAAAAATAGTTAAAAATAAAAAAAAATTATAGTAAAATTAAGGAAATAAAGAAAAATCGAAAAAAAAATACTTTAATTTTTGTAATTTTTTTTTAATTTTTAAATAATTTTTGATTTTATTTTTAATTTTATAATTTAATTTAAGTTTTAAAAATTAAAAAAAAATAGTTAAAAATAAAAAAAAATTATAGCCAAATTAAGGAAATAAAGAAACTTTGAAAAATTATACTTTTATTTTTTTAATTTTTTTTTTAATTTTTAAATAATTTGTTGATTTTATTTTTAATTTTATAACTTAATTTAATTTTTAAAAATTAAAAAAATAGTTAAAAATAAAAAAAAAATTATAGTAAAATTAAGGAAATAAAGAAACATCGAAAACAAATATACTTTTATTTTTTTAATTTTGTTTTAATTTTTAAATAATCTTTGGATTTTTTTTTAATTTTATAAATTAATTTAATTTTTAAAAATAAAAAAAAAATATTTAAAAATAAAAAAAAATTATAGTAAAATTAAGGAAATAAAGAAACATCGAAAAAAAATACACTTTTATTTTTTTATTTTTTTTTTATTTTTAAATAATTTTTTGATTTTATTTAGAATTTTATAACTTAATTTAATTTTTAAAAATTAAAAAAAATAGTTAAAAATAAAAAAAAATTATGGTAAAATTAAGGAAATAAAGAAACATCGAAAAAAAACACTTTTATTTTTTTAATTTTTTTTTAATTTTTAAATAATTTTTTGATTTTA
Source organism: Leptarthrus brevirostris (assembly GCA_964036015.1). Taxonomy (NCBI): domain Eukaryota; kingdom Metazoa; phylum Arthropoda; class Insecta; order Diptera; family Asilidae; genus Leptarthrus; species Leptarthrus brevirostris. The sequence continues at coordinate 83,846,760 of OZ038375.1, read as the reverse complement.
TTTTGAATTTTATAACTTAATTTAATTTTTAAAAATTTATAAAAATAGTTAAAAATAAAAAAAAATTACAGTAAAATTAAGGAAATTATTTTTAATTTTATAATTTAATTTAATTTTTAAAAATTAAATAAAATAAATAGTTAAAAAAAAATACTTTTATTTTTTTAATTTTTTTTTAATTTTTAAATAATTTTTTAATTTTATAACTTAATTTAATTGTTAAATATTTAAAAAAATAATTAAAAATAAAAATGTTTTTAGTAAAATTAAGGAAATAAAGAAACATCGAAAAAAATATATTTTAATTTTTTTAATTTTTTTTTAATTTTTAAATAATTTTTTGATTTAATTTTTAATTTTATAACTTAATTTAATTTTTGAAAATTTAAAAAAATAGTTAAAAATAAAAAAAAATTATAGTAAAATTAAGGAAATAAAGAAACATCGAAAACAAATATACTTTAATTTTTTTAATTTTTTTTTAATTTTTAAATAATTTTTTGATTTAATTTTTAATTTTATAAATTAATTTAATTTTTAAAAATGAACAAAAATAGTTAAAGATAAAAAAAGTATAGTAAAATTAAGGAAATAAAGAAATAGCGAAAAAAAATATACTTTTATTTTTTTTATTTTTTTTTTATTTTTAAATTAGTTTTTGATTTTATTTTTAATTTTATAACTTAATTTAATTTTTAAAAAAAATAGTTAAAGATAAGAAAAATTAGAGTAAGATTGAGGAAATAAAGAAACATCGAAAAAAATATACTTTAATTTTTGTAATTTTTTTTTAATTTTTAAATAATTTTTTGATTTTATTTTAAAAATTAAAAAAAAATAGTTAAAGATTAAAAAAAGTATAGTAAAATTAGCGAAATAATAAAAAATAAAATACACTTTTATTTTTTTAATTTTTTTTAATTTTTAAATAATTTTTTGATTTTATTTAGAATTTTATAACTTATTTTAATTTTTAAAAATTAAAATAAATAGTTAAAAATAAAAAAAAATTATAGTAAAATTTAGGAAATAAAGAAACATCGAAAAAAAATATACTTCAATTTTTTTAATTTTTTTTTAATTTTTAAATAATTTTTTGATTTTATTTTTAATTTTATAACTTAATTTAATTTTTTAAAATTTAAAAAAATAGTTAAAAATAAAAAAAAATTATAGTAAAATTAAGGAAATAAAGAAACATCGAAAAAATATATACTTTTATTTTTTTAATTTTTAAATAATTTTTTGATTTTATTTTTAATTTTATAATTTAATTTAATTTTTACAAATAAAAAAAAATAGTTAAAAACAAAAAAAAATTATAGTAAAATTAAGGAAATAAAGAAACATCGACAAAAAATATACTTTTAGTTTTTTAATTTTTTTTTAATTTTTAAATAATTTTTTGATTTTATTTTTAATTTTATAACTTAATTTAATTTTTAAAAATTTAAAAAAATAGTTAAAAATATAAAAAATTTTTAGTAAAATTGAGGAAATAAAGAAACATCGACAAAAAATATACCTTTAGTTTTTTAATTTTTTTTATTTTTTAAATAATTTTTTGTTTTATTTTTAATTTTATAATTTAATTTAATTTTTAAAAATTAAAAAAAATAGTTAAAAATAAAAAAAAATTATAGCAAAATTAAGGAAATAAAGAAGCATCGACAAAATATATACTTTTATTTTTTTGATTTTTAAATAAATTTTTGATTTTATTTTTAATTTTATAATTTAATTTAATTTTTAAAAATTAAAAAAATAGTTAAAAATAAAAAAAAATTATAGTAAAATTAAGGAAATAAAGAAACATCGAAAACAAATATACTTTAATTTTTTTAATTTTGTTTTAATTTTTAAATAATTTTTTGATTTAATTTTTAATTTTATAATTTAATTTAATTTTTAAAAATTAAAATAAATAGTTAAAAATAAAAAAAATTATAGTAAAATTAAGGAAATAAAGAAACATCGGAAAAAATATACTTTTATTTTTTTAATTTTTTTTTAATTTTTAAATAATTTTTTGATTTAATTTTTAATTTTATAATTTAATTTAATTTTTAAAAATGAAAAAAAATAGTTAAAGATAAAAAAAATTATAGTAAAATTAAGGAAATAAAGAAACAGCGAAATAAAATATACTTTTTTTTTTTCTTTTTTTTAATTTTTAAATAATTTTTTGATTTTATTTTTAATTTTATAACTTAATTTAATTTTTAAAAATGAAAAAAAATAGTTTAAAATAAAAAAAATTATAGTAAAATTAAGGAAATAAAGAAACATCGAAAAAAAATATACTCTTATTTTTTTAATTTTTTTTTAATTTTTATTTTTTTAATTTTTTTTAATTTTTTAATAATTTGTTGATTTTATTTTTAATTTTATAACTTAATTTAATTTTTAAAAATGAAAAAAAATAGTTTAAAATAAAAAAAATTATAGTAAAATTAAGGAAATAAAGAAACATCGAAAAAATATATACTTTTATTTTTTTGATTTTTAAATAATTTTTTGATTTTATTTTTAATTTTATAATTTAATTTAATTTTTAAAAATTAAAAAAATAGTTAAAAATAAAAAAAAATTATAGTAAAATTAAGGAAATAAAGAAACATTGAAAAAAAATATACTTTTATTTTTTTAATTTTTTTTTAATTTTTAAATAATTTTTTGATTTAATTTTTAATTTTATAACTTAATTTAATTTTTAAAAATTAAAAAAAATAGTTAAAAAAAAAAAAATTATAGTAAGATTGATGAAATAAAGAAACATCGAAAAAAAATATGCTTTAATTTTTTAAATTTTTTTTAAATTTTTAAATAATTTTTTGATTTTATTTTTAATTTTATAACTTAATTTAATTTTTAAAAATTAAAAAAATAGTTAAAAATAAAAAAAAATTATAGTAAAATTAAGGAAATAAAGAAAAATCGAAAAAAAAATACTTTAATTTTTGTAATTTTTTTTTAATTTTTAAATAATTTTTGATTTTATTTTTAATTTTATAAATTAATTTAAGTTTTAAAAATTAAAAAAAATAGTTAAAAATAAAAAAAAATTATAGCCAAATTAAGGAAATAAAGAAACATTGAAAAAAAATATACTTTTATTTTTTTAATTTTTTTTTAATTTTTAAATAATTTGTTGATTTTATTTTTAATTTTATAACTTAATTTAATTTTTAAAAATTAAAAAAATAGTTAAAAATAAAAAAAAATTATAGTAAAATTAAGGAAATAAGGAAACATCGAAAAAATATATACTTTTATTTTTTTAATTTTTAAATAATTTTTTGATTTTATTTTTAATTTTATAATTTAATTTAATTTTTAAAAATAAAAAAAAAATAGTTAAAAACAAAAAAAATTATAGTAAAATTAAGGAAATAAAGAAACATCGACAAAAACTATACTTTTAGTTTTTTAATTTTTTTTTAATTTTATAACTTAATTTAATTTTTAAAAATTTAAAAAAATAGTTAAAAATAAAAAAAAATTATGGTAAAATTAAGGAAATAAAGAAACATTGAAAAAAAATATACTTTTATTTTTTTGATTTTTTTTTAATTTTTAAATAATTTTTTGATTTTATTTTTAATTTTATAACTTAATTAAATTTTTAAAAATTAAAAAAATTGTTAAAAATAAAAAAAAAATTATAGTAAAATTAAGGAAATAAAGAAACATCGAAAACAAATATACTTTAATTTTTTTAATTTTTTTTTAATTTTTAAATAATTTTTTGATTTAATTTTTAATTTTATAAATTAATTTAATTTTTAAAAATGAACAAAAATAGTTAAAGATAAAAAAAGTATAGTAAAATTAAGGAAATAAAGAAATAGCGAAAAAAAATATACTTTTATTTTTTTTATTTTTTTTATTTTTAAATTAGTTTTTGATTTAATTTTTAATTTTATAACTTAATTTAATTTTAAAAAAAAATAGTTAAAGATAAGAAAAATTAGAGTAAGATTGAGGAAATAAAGAAACATCGAAAAAAAATATACTTTTAGTTTTTTAATTTTTTTTTAATTTTTAAATAATTTTTTGATTTTATTTTTAATTTTATAACTTAATTTAATTTTTAAAAATTTAAAAAAATAGTTAAAAATATAAAACATTTTTAGTAAAATTGAGGAAATAAAGAAACATCGACAAAAAATATACCTTTAGTTTTTTAATTTTTTGTATTTTTTAAATAATTTTTTGTTTTATTTTTAATTTTATAATTTAATTTAATTTTTAAAAATTAAAAAAAATAGTTAAAAATAAAAAAAAATTATAGCAAAATTAAGGAAATAAAGAAACATCGACAAAAAATATACTTTTATTTTTTTGATTTTTAAATAATTTTTTGATTTTATTTTTAATTTTATAATTTAATTTAATTTTTAAAAATTAAAAAAATAGTTAAAAATAAAAAAAAATTATAGTAAAATTAAGGAAATAAAGAAACATCGAAAACAAATATACTTTAATTTTTTTAATTTTGTTTTAATTTTTAAATAATTTTTTGATTTAATTTTTAATTTTATAATTTAATTTAATTTTTAAAAATTAAAATAAATAGTTAAAAATAAAAAAAATTATAGTAAAATTAAGGAAATAAAGAAACATCGGAAAAAATATACTTTTATTTTTTTAATTTTTTTTTAATTTTTAAATAATTTTTTGATTTAATTTTTAATTTTATAATTTAATTTAATTTTTAAAAATGAAAAAAAATAGTTAAAGATAAAAAAAATTATAGTAAAATTAAGGAAATAAAGAAACAGCGAAATAAAATATACTTTTTTTTTCTTTTTTTTAATTTTTAAATAATTTTTTGATTTTATTTTTAATTTTATAACTTAATTTAATTTTTAAAAATGAAAAAAAATAGTTTAAAATAAAAAAAATTATAGTAAAATTAAGGAAATAAAGAAACATCGAAAAAAAATATACTCTTATTTTTTTAATTTTTTTTAATTTTTATTTTTTTAATTTTTTTTAATTTTTTAATAATTTGTTGATTTTATTTTTAATTTTATAACTTAATTTAATTTTTAAAAATTAAAAAAAATAGTTAAAAATAAAAAAAAATTATAGTAAAATTAAGGAAATAAAGAAACATCGAAACAAATATACTTTAATTTTTTTAATTTTGTTTTAATTTTTAAATAATTTTTTTATTTAATTTTTAATTTTATAATTTAATTTAATTTTTAAAAATTAAAATAAATAGTTAAAAATAAAAAAAAATTATAGTAAGATTGAGGAGATAAAGAAACATCGAAAAAAATGTACTTTAATTTTTTTAATTTTTTTTTTAATTTTTAAATAATTTTTTGATTTTATTTTTAATTTTATAATTTAATTTAATTTTTAAAAATTCAAAAAAAATAGTTAAAAATAAAAAAAAATTATAGTAAAATTGAGGAAATAAAGAATCATCGACAAAAAATATACTTTTAGTTTTTTAATTTTTTTTAATTTTTTAAATAATTTTTTGTTTTATTTTTAATTTTATAATTTAATTTAATTTTTAAAAATTAAAACAAATAGTTAAAAATAAAAAAAAATTATAGTAAAATTAAGGAAATAAAGAAACATCGACAAAAAATATACTTTTAGTTTTTTAATTTTTTTTTAATTTTTAAATAATTTTTTGATTTTAGTTTTAATTTTATAAATTAATTTAATTTTTAAAAATGAAAAAAATCGTTTAAAATAAAAAAAATTATAGAAAAATTAAGGAAATAAAGAAACATTTTTTTGATTTTAAAATAATTTTTTGATTTTATTTTTAATTTTATAATTTAACTTAATTTTTAAAAATTCAAAAAAAATAGTTAAAAATAAAAAAAAATTATAGTAAAATTAAGGAAATAAAGAAACATCGACAAAAAATATACTTTTAGTTTTTTAATTTTTTTTTAATTTTTAAATAATTTTTTGATTTAATTTTGAATTTTATAACTTAATTTAATTTTTAAAAATGAAAAAAAAAATAGTTTAAAATAAAAAAAATTATAGTAAGATTGATGAAATAAAGAAACATCGAAAAAAAATATGCTTTAATTTTTTAAATTTTTTTTAAATTTTTAAATAATTTTTTGATTTTATTTTTAATTTTATAACTTAATTTAATTTTTAAAAATTAAAAAAATAGTTAAAAATAAAAAAAATTATAGTAAAATTAAGGAAATAAAGAAAAATCGAAAAAAAAATACTTTAATTTTTGTAATTTTTTTTTAATTTTTAAATAATTTTTGATTTTATTTTTAATTTTATAACTTAATTTAAGTTTTAAAAATTAAAAAAAATAGTTAAAAATAAAAAAAAATTATAGCCAAATTAAGGAAATAAAGAAACATTGAAAAAAAATATACTTTTATTTTTTTAATTTTTTTTTTGATTTTTAAATAATTTGTTGATTTTATTTTTAATTTTATAACTTAATTTAATTTTTAAAAATTAAAAAAATAGTTAAAAATAAAAAAAAATTATAGTAAAATTAAGGAAATAAAGAAACATCGAAAAAATATATACTTTTATTTTTTTAATTTTTAAATAATTTTTTGATTTTATTTTTAATTTTATAATTTAATTTAATTTTTAAAAATAAAAAAAAAATAGTTAAAAACAACAAAAATTATAGTAAAATTAAGGAAATAAAGAAACATCGACAAAAACTATACTTTTAGTTTTTTAATTTTTTTTTAATTTTATAACTTAATTTAATTTTTAAAAATTTAAAAAAATAGTTAAAAATAAAAAAAAATTATGATAAAATTAAGGAAATAAAGAAAAATCGAAAAAAAAATACTTTAATTTTTGTAATTTTTTTTTAATTTTTAAATAATTTTTGATTTTATTTTTAATTTTATAACTTAATTTAAGTTTTAAAAATTAAAAAAAATAGTTAAAAATAAAAAAAAATTATAGCCAAATTAAGGAAATAAAGAAACATTGAAAAAAAATATACTTTTATTTTTTTAATTTTTTTTTAATTTTTAAATAATTTGTTGATTTTATTTTTAATTTTATAACTTAATTTAATTTTTAAAAATTAAAACAAATAGTTAAAAATAAAAAAAAATTATAGTAAAATTAAGGAAATAAAGAAACATCGACAAAAAATATACTTTTAGTTTTTTAATTTTTTTTTAATTTTTAAATAATTTTTTGATTTGATTTTTAATTTTATAACTTAATTTAATTTTTAAAAATGAAAAAAAAATAGTTTAAAATAAAAAAAATTATAGTAAAATTAAGGAAATAAAGAAACATCGAAAAAATATATACTTTTATTTTTTTGATTTTTAAATAATTTTTTGATTTTATTTTTAATTTTATAATTTAATTTAATTTTTAAAAATTAAAAAAAAAAATAGTTAAAAATAAAAAAAAATAATAGTAAAATTAAGGAAATAAAGAAACATCGACAAAAATATACTTTTAGTTTTTTATTTTTTTTTATTTTTAAATAATTTTTTGATTTTAGTTTTAATTTTATAAATTAATTTAATTTTTAAAAATGAAAAAAATCGTTTAAAATAAAAAAAATTATAGAAAAATTAAGGAAATAAAGAAACATTTTTTTGATTTTAAAATAATTTTTTGATTTTATTTTTAATTTTATAATTTAACTTAATTTTTAAAAATTCAAAAAAAATAGTTAAAAATAAAAAAAAATTATAGTAAAATTAAGGAAATAAAGAAACATCGACAAAAAATATACTTTTAGTTTTTTAATTTTTTTTTAATTTTTAAATAATTTTTTGATTTTATTTTTAATTTTATAACTTAATTTAATTTTTAAAAATGAAAAAAAATAGTTTAAAATAAAAAAAATTATAGTAAAATTAAGGAAATAAAGAAACATCGAAAAAATATATACTTTTATTTTTTTGATTTTTAAATAATTTTTTGATTTTATTTTTAATTTTATAATTTAATTTAATTTTTAAAAATTAAAAAAATAGTTAAAAATAAAAAAAAATTATAGTAAAATTAAGGAAATAAAGAAACATTGAAAAAAAATATACTTTTATTTTTTTAATTTTTTTTTAATTTTTAAATAATTTTTTGATTTTATTTTTAATTTTATAACTTAATTAAATTTTTAAAAATTAAAAAAATAGTTAAAAATAAAAAAAAAATTATAGTAAAATTAAGGAAATAAATAAACATCGAAAACAAATATACTTTAATTTTTGTAATTTTTTTTTAATTTTTAAATAATTTTTTGATTTACTTTTTAATTTTATAACTTAATTTAATTTTTAAAAATTAAAAAAAATAGTTAAAAAAAAAAAAATTATAGTAAGATTGATGAAATAAAGAAACATCGAAAAAAAATATGCTTTAATTTTTTAAATTTTTTTTAAATTTTTAAATAATTTTTTGATTTTATTTTTAATTTTATAACTTAATTTAATTTTTATAAATTAAAAAAATAGTTAAAAATAAAAAAAAATTATAGTAAAATTAAGGAAATAAAGAAAAATCGAAAAAAAAATACTTTAATTTTTGTAATTTTTTTTTAATTTTTAAATAATTTTTGATTTTATTTTTAATTTTATAACTTAATTTAAGTTTTAAAAATTAAAAAAAATAGTTAAAAATAAAAAAAAATTATAGCCATATTAAGGAAATAAAGAAACATTGAAAAAAAATATACTTTTATTTTTTTAATTTTTTTTTTAATTTTTAAATAATTTGTTGATTTTATTTTTAATTTTATAACTTAATTTAATTTTTAAAAATTAAAAAAATAGTTAAAAATAAAAAAAAATTATAGTAAAATTAAGGAAATAAAGAAACATTGAAAAAATATACTTTTATTTTTTTAATTTTTAAATAATTTTTTGATTTTATTTTTAATTTTATAATTTAATTTAATTTTTAAAAATAAAAAAAAATAGTTAAAAACAAAAAAAATTATAGTAAAATTAAGGAAATAAAGAAACATCGACAAAAACTATACTTTTAGTTTTTTAATTTTTTTTTAATTTTATAACTTAATTTAATTTTTAAAAATTTAAAAAAATAGTTAAAAATAAAAAAAAATTATGGTAAAATTAAGGAAATAAAGAAACATTGAAAAAAAATATACTTTTATTTTTTTAATTTTTTTTTAATTTTTAAATAATTTTTTGATTTTATTTTTAATTTTATAAATTGATTAAATTTTTAAAAATTAAAAAAATAGTTAAAAATAAAAAAAAATTATAGTTAAATTAAGGAAATAAAGAAACATCGAAAACAAATATACTTTAATTTTTAAATAATTTTTTGATTTAATTTTTAATTTTATAAATTAATTTAATTTTTAAAAATGAACAAAAATAGTTAAAGATAAAAAAAGTATAGTAAAATTAAGGAAATAAAGAAATAGCGAAAAAAAATATACTTTTATTTTTTTTATTTTTTTTTATTTTTAAATTAGTTTTTGATTTAATTTTTAATTTTATAACTTAATTTAATTTTTAAAAAAAATAGTTAAAGATAAGAAAAATTAGAGTAAGATTGAGGAAATAAAGAAGCATCGAAAAAAAATATACTTTAATTTTTTTAATTTTTTTTTAATTTTTAAATAATTTTTTGATTTACTTTTTAATTTTATAACTTAATTTAATTTTTAAAAGTAAAAAAAATATTTAAAAATAAAAAAAAATTATAGTAAAATTAAGGAAATAAAGAAACATCGGAAAAAATATACTTTAATTTTTGTAATTTTTTTTTAATTTTTAAATAATTTTTTGATTTTATTTTAAAAATTAAAAAAAAATAGTTAAAGATAAAAAAAAGTATAGTAAAATTAGCGAAATAAAGAAACATCGAAAAAAAATACACTTTTATTTTTTTAATTTTTTTTAATTTTTAAATAATTTTTTGATTTTATTTAGAATTTTATAACTTAATTTAATTTTTAAAAATTAAAATAAATAGTTAAAAATAAAAAAAAATTATAGTAAAATTTAGGAAATAAAGAAACATCGAAAAAAAATATACTTCAATTTTTTATTTATTATTTTTAATTTTATAACTTAATTTAATTTTTTAAAATTTAAAAAAATAGTTAAAAATAAAAAAAAATTATAGTAAAATTAAGGAAATAAAGAAACATCGAAAAAATATATACTTTTATTTTTTTAATTTTTAAATAATTTTTTGATTTTATTTTTAATTTTATAATTTAATTTAATTTTTACAAATAAAAAAAAAATAGTTAAAAACAAAAAAAAATTATAGTAAAATTAAGGAAATAAAGAAACATCGACAAAAAATATACTTTTAGTTTTTTAATTTTTTTTTTAATTTTTAAATAATTTGTTGATTTTATTTTTAATTTTATAACTTAATTTAATTTTTAAAAATTAAAAAAATAGTTAAAAATAAAAAAAAATTATAGTAAAATTAAGGAAATAAAGAAACATCGAAAACAAATATACTTTAATTTTTTTAATTTTGTTTTAATTTTTAAATAATCTTTGGATTTTTTTTTAATTTTATAAATTAATTTAATTTTTAAAAATTAAAATAAATAGTTAAAAATAAAAAAAAATTATAGTAAAATTAAGGAAATAAAGAAACATTGGAAAAAATATATACTTTTATTTTGTTAATTTTTTTTAATTTTTAAATAATTTTTTGATCTTATTTTTAATTATATAAATTAATTTAATTTTTAAAAATTTAAAAAAACAGTTAAAAATAAAACAAATTTTAGTAAAATTAAGGAAATAAAGAAACATTGAAAAAAAATATACTTTTATTTTTTTGATTTTAAAATAATTTTTTGATTTTATTTTTAATTTTATAATTTAACTTAATTTTTAAAAATTAAAAAAATAGTTAAAGATAAAAAAAATTATAGTAATCTTAAGGAAATAAGGAAACAGCGAAAAAAAATATACTTTTTTTCTCTTTTTTTTTAATTTTTAAATAATTTTTTGATTTTATTTTTAATTATATAAATTAATTTAATTTTTAAAAATTTAAAAAAACAGTTAAAAATAAAACAAATTTTAGTAAAATTAAGGAAATAAAGAAACATTGAAAAAAAATATACTTTAATTATTTTTAATTTTTTTTTTAATTTTTAAATAATTTTTTGATTTTATTTTAAAAATTAAAAAAAATAGTTAAAAATAAAAAAAATTATAGTAAAATTAAGGAAATAAAGAAACATCGGAAAAAATATACTTTTATTTTTTTAATTTTTTTTTAATTTTTAAATAATTTTTTGATTTAATTTTTAATTTTATAAATTAATTTAATTTTTAAAAATGAAAAAAAATAGTTTAAAATAAAAAAAATTATAGTAAAATTAAGGAAATAAAGAAACATAAAAAAATATATACTTTTATTTTTTTGATTTTTAAATAATTTTTTGATTTTATTTTTAATTTTATAACTTAATTTAATTTTTAAAAATTAAAAAAAATAGCTAAAAATAAAAAAAATTATGGTAAAATTAAGGAAATAAAGAAACATTGAAAAAAAATATACTTTTATTTTTTTAATTTTTTTTTTAATTTTTAAATAATTTGTTGATTTTATTTTTAATTTTATAAATTAATTTAATTTTTAAAAATTAAAAAAAATAGTTAAAAATAAAAAAAAATTATAGTTAGATTGAAGACATAAAGAAACATCGAAAAAAAATATACATTAAATTCTTTAATTTTTTTTTAATTTTTAAATAATTTTTTGATTTTATTTTTAATTTTTAAAAATTAAAAAAATAGGTAAAAATAAAAAAAAATTATAGTAAAATTAAGGAAATAAAGAAACATCGAAAACAAATATACTTTTTTTTTTTAATTTTTTTTAATTTTTAAATAATTTTTTGATTTTATTTTTAATTTTATAACTTAATTTAATTTTTAAAAATTTAAAATAAAAGTTAAAAATAATACAAATTTTAGAAAAATTAAGGAAATAAAGAAACATCGAAAAAATATATACTTTAATTTTTTTTTAATTTTTAAATAATTTTTTGATTTAATTTTTAATTTTATAACTTAATTTAATTTTTAAAAATAAAAAAAATATTTAAAAATAAAAAAAATTATAGTAAAATTAAGGAAATAAAGAAACATCGAAAAAAATACACTTTAATTTTTGTAATTTTTTTTTAATTTTTAAATAATTTTTTGATTTTATTTTAAAAATTGAAAAAAATAGTTAAAAATAAAAAAAAATTATAGTGAAATTAAGGAAATAAAGAAACATCGCAAAAAAATATACTTTTAATTTTTTCAATTTTTTTTTAATTTTTAAATAATTTTTTGATTTTATTTTTAATTTTATAACTTAATTTAATTTTTAAAAATTAAAAAAAATAGTTAAAAATAAAAAAAAATTTAGTAAAATTAAGGAAATAAATAAACAGCGAAAAAAATATACTTTAATTTTTTTTTTCTTTTTTTTTAATTTTTAAATAATTTTATGATTTTATTTTTAATTTTATAACTTAATTTAATTTTTAAAAATTTAAAATAAAAGTTAAAAATAATACAAATTTTAGAAAAATTAAGGAAATAAAGAAACATCGAAAAAAAATATACTTTAATTTTTTTTAATTTTTTTTTAATTTTTAAATAATTTTTTGATTTAATTTTTAATTTTATAACTTAATTTAATTTTTAAAAATAAAAAAAATATTTAAAAATAAAAAAAATTATAGTAAAATTAAGGAAATAAAGAAACATCGAAAAAAATACACTTTAATTTTTGTAATTTTTTTTTAATTTTTAAATAATTTTTTGATTTTATTTTAAAAATTAAAAAAAATAGTTAAAAATAAAAAAATATTATACTAAAATTAAGGAAATAAAGAAACATCGAAAAAAAATACACTTATATTTTTTTAATTTTTTTTTACTTTTTAAATATTTTTTTGATTTTATTTTGAATTTTATAACTTAATTTAATTTTTAAAAATTAAAAAAAATAGTTAAAAAAAAAATTATAGTAAGATTGAGGAAATAAAGACACATCGAAAAAAATATACTTTAATTTTTTTAATTTTGTTTTAATTTTTAAATAATTTTTTGATTTTATTTGTAATTTTATAAATTAATTTAATTTTTAAAAATTAAAATAAATAGTTAAAAATAAAAAAAAATTATAGTAAAATTAAGGAAATACAGAAACATCGAAAAAATATACTTTAATTTTTGTAATTTTTTTTTTTATTTTTAAATAATTTTTCGATTTAATTTTAAAAATTAAAAAAATATAGTTAAAAATAAAAAAAAATTATAGTAAAATTAAGGAAATTAAGAAACATCGCAAAAAAATATACTTTTAATTTTTTCATTTTTTTTTAATTTTTAAATAATTTTTTGATTTTATTTTTAATTTTATAATTTAATTTAATTTTTAAAAATTAAAAAAAATAGTTAAAAATAAAAAAAAATTATAGTAAAATTAAGGAAATAAAGAAACATCGAAAAAAATATACTTTAATTTTTTTAATTTTGTTTTAATTTTTAAATAATTTTTTGATTTTATTTGTAATTTTATAAATTAATTTAATTTTTAAAAATTAAAATAAATAGTTAAAAATAAAAAAAAATTATAGTAAAATTAAGGAAATAAAGAAACATCGGAAAAAATATACTTTTATTTTTTTAATTTTTTTTTAATTTTTAAATAATTTTTTGATTTTATTTTTAATTTTATAACTTAATTTAATTTTTAAAAATGAAACAAATAATTAAAGATAAAAAAAATTATAGTAAAATTAAGGAAATAAAGAAACATCGAAAAAAAATATACTTTTATTTTTTTAATTTTTTCATTTTTTTTTAATTTTTAAATAATTTTTTGATTTTATTTTTAATTTTATAATTTAATTTAATTTTTAAAAATTAAAAAAAATAGTTAAAAATAAAAAAAAATTATAGTAAAATTAAGGAAATAAAGAAACATCGAAAAAAATATACTTTAATTTTTTTAATTTTGTTTTAATTTTTAAATAATTTTTTGATTTTATTTTGAATTTTATAACTTAATTTAATTATTAAAAATTAAAATAAATAGTTAAAAATAAAAAAAAATTATAGTAAAATTAAGGAAATAAAGAAACATCGGAAAAAATATACTTTTAGTTTTTTAATTTTTTTTTAATTTTTAAATAATTTTTTGATTTTATTTTTAATTTTATAACTTAATTTAATTTTTAAAAATGAAAAAAAATAGTTTAAAATAAAAAAAATTATAGTAAAATTAAAGAAATAAAGAAACAGCGAAAACAAATATACTTTAATTTTTTTAATTTTGTTTTAATTTTTAAATAATTTTTTGATTTAATTTTTAATTTTATAATTTAATTTAATTTTTAAAAATTAAAATAAATAGTTAAAAATAAAAAAAAATTATAGTAAAATTAAGGAAATAAAGAAACATCGGAAAAAATATACATTTATTTTTTTAATTTTTTTTTAATTTTTAAATAATTTTTTGATTTTATTTTTAATTTTATAACTTAATTTAAATGTTAAAAATTTAAAAAAATAATTAAAAATAAAAAATTTTTTAGTAAAATTAAGGAAATAAAGAAACATTGAAAAAAATATACTTTAAATTTTTTAATTTTTTTTTAATTTTTAAATAATTTGTTGATTTTATTTTTAATTTTATAACTTAATTTAATTTTTAAATTTATAATTTAATTTAATTTTAAAAAATTAAAAAAAAAATTGTTAAAAATAAAAAAAAATTATAGTAAAATTAAGGAAATAAAGAAACATCGACAAAAAATATACTTTTAGTTTTTTAATTTTTTTTTAATTTTTAAATAATTTTTTGATTTTATTTTTAATTTTATAACTTAATTTAATTTTTAAAAATAAAAAAAAATAGTTAAAAATAAAAAAAATTATAGTAAAATTAAGGAAATAAAGAAACATCGACAAAAAATATACTTTTAGTTTTTTTTAATTTTTTAATAATTTTTTGATTTTATTTTTAATTTTATAACTTAATTTAATTTTTAAAAATGAAAAAAAATAGTTTAAAATAAAAAAAATTATAGTAAAATTAAGGAAATAAGGAAACATCGAAAAAATATATACTTTTCTTTTTTTAATTTTTAAATAATTTTTTGATTTTATTTTTAATTTTATAATTTAATTTAATTTTTAAAAATTAAAAAAAAATAGTTAAAAATAAAAAAAATTATAATAATAAAATTCAGGAAATAAAGAAACATCGAAAACAAATATACTTTAATTTTTTAAATTTTTTTTTAATTTTTAAATAATTTTTTGATTTTATTTTTAATTTTATAAATTAATTTAATTTTTAAAAATGAAAAAAAATAGTTAAAGATAAAAAAAGTATAGTAAAATTAAGGAAATAAAGAAACAGCGAAAAAAATATACTTTTATTTTTTTTTTATTTTTAAATAATTTTTTGATTTTATTTTTAATTTTATAACTTAATTTAATTTTTAAAAATTAAAAAATATAGTTAAAGATAAAAAAAAATTAGAGTAAGATTGAGGAAATAAAGAAACATCGAAAAAAAATATACTTTAATTTTTTTAATTTTTTTTAATTTTTAAATAATTTTTTGATTTAATTTTTAATTTTATAACTTAATTTAATTTTTAAAAATTAAAAAAATAGTTAAAAATAAAAAAAAAATTATAGTAAAATTAAGGAAATAAAGGAACATCGAAAACAAATATACTTAAATTTTTTTAATTTTGTTTTAATTTTTAAATAATTTTTTGATTTTATAACTTAATTTAATTTTTAAAAATTAACCAAAATAGTTAAAGATAAGAAAATTAGAGTAAGATTGAGCAAATAAAGAAATATCGAAAAAAAATATACTTAATTTTTTTTAATTTTTTTTAATTCTTAAATAATTTTTTGATTTAATTTTTAATTTTATTACTTAATTTAATTTTTAAAAATTAAAAAAATAGTTAAAAATAAAAAAAAATTATAGTAAAATTAAGGAAATAAAGAAACATCGAAAACAAATATACTTAAATTTTTTTAATTTTGTTTTAATTTTTAAATAATCTTTGGATTTTTTTTTAATTTTATAAATTAATTTAATTTTTAAAAATTAAAATAAATAGTTAAAAATAAAAAAAAATTATAGTTAAATTAAGGAAATAAAGAAACATCGGAAAAAATATACTTTTATTTTTTTAATTTTTTTTAATTTTTAAATAATTTTTTGATTTTATTTTTAATTTTATAAATTAATTTAATTTTTAAAAATGAAAAAAAATAGTTAAAGATAAAAAAGTATAGTAAAATTAAGGAATTAAAGAAACAGCGAAAAAAATATACTTTAATTTTTTTTATTATTTTTTATTTTTAAATAATTTTTTGATTTTATTTTTAATTTTATAACTTAATTTAATTTTTAAAAATTAAAAAAAATAGTTAAAAATAAAAAAAAATTATAGTAAGATTGAGGAAATAAAGAAACATCGAAAAAAATATACTTTAATTTTTTTAATTTTTTTTTAATTTTTAAATAATTTTTTGATTTACTTTTTAATTTTATAACTTAATTTAATTTTTAAAAATAAAAAAAATATTTAAAAATAAAAAAAAATTATAGTAAAATTAAGGAAATAAAGAAACATTTTTTTAATTTTTAAATAATTTTTTGATTTTATTTTAAAAATTAAAAAAATAGTTAAAAATAAAAAAAAATTATAGTAAAATTAAGGAAATAAAGAAACATCGAAAAAAAATACACTTTAATTTTTTTAATTTTTTTTAATTTTTAAATAATTTTTTGATTTTATTTAGAATTTTATAACTTAATTTAATTTTTGAAAATTTAAAAAAATAGTGAAAAATAAAAAAAAATTATAGTAAAATTAAGGAAATAAGGAAACATCGAAAACAAATACACTTTTATTTTTTTAATTTTTTTAATTTTTCTTAAATTTTTAAATAATTTTTTGATTTTATTTTGAATTTTATAACTTAATTTAATTTTTAAAAATTAAAAAAAATAGCTAAAAATAAAAAAAAATTACAGTAAAATTAAGGAAATAAAGAAACATCGAAAAAAAATACTTTTATTTGTTTAATTTTTGTAATTTTTTTTTAATTTTTTAATAATTTTTTGATTTTATTTTGAATTTTATAACTTAATTTAATTTTTAAAAATTTAAAAAAATAGTTAAAAATAAAAAAAAATTATAGTAATATTAAGGAAATTATTTTTAATTTTATAATTTAATTTAATTTTTAAAAATAAAAAAAAATAGTTAAAAATAAAAAAAAATTATAGTAAAATTAAGGAAATAAAGAAACATCGACAAAAAATATACTTTTATTTTTTTAATTTTTTTTAATTTTTTAATAATTTTTTGATTTTATTTTTAATTTTATAACTTAATTTAATTTTTAAAAATGAAAAAAAATAGTTTAAAATAAAAAAAATTATAGTAAAATTAAGGAAATAAGGAAACATCGAAAAAATATATACTTTTATTTTTTTAATTTTTAAATAATTTTTTGATTTAGTTTTTAATTTTATAATTTAATTTAATTTTTAAAAATTAAAAAAAAATAGTTAAAAATAAAAAAAAATTATAGTAAATAGTAAAATTAATTAAATAAAGAAACATCGAAAAAATATACACTTTTATTTTTTTGATTTTTAAATAATTTTTTGATTTTATTTTTAATTTTATAATTTAATTTAATTTTTAAAAATGAAAAAAAAATAGTTTAAAATAAAAAAAATTATAGTAAAATTAATTAAATAAAGAACGATCGAAAAAATATACACTTTTATTTTTTTGATTTTTAAATAATTTTTTGATTTTATTTTTAATTTTATAATTTAATTTAATTTTTAAAAATTAAAAAAAATAGTTAAAAATAAAAAAAAAATTATAGTAAAATTAAGGAAATAAAGAAACATCGACAAAAAATATACTTTTAGTTTTTTAATATTTTTTTAATTTTTAAATAATTTTTTGATTTTATTTTTAATTTTATAACTTAATTTAATTTTTAAAAATTAAAAGAAATAGCTAAAAATAAAATTTAAAAAAATTTAAAAATTTAAAAAAATAGTTAAAAATAAAAAAAAATTATAGTAATATTAAGGAAATTATTTTTAATTTTATAATTTAATTTAATTTTTAAAAATAAAAAAAAATAGTTAAAAATAAAAAAAAATTATAGTAAAATTAAGGAAATAAAGAAACATCGACAAAAAATATACTTTTAGTTTTTTTTAATTTTTTAATAATTTTTTGATTTTATTTTTAATTTTATAACTTAATTTAATTTTTAAAAATGAAAAAAAATAGTTTAAAATAAAAAAAATTATAGTAAAATTAAGGAAATAAGGAAACATCGAAAAAATATATACTTTTCTTTTTTTAATTTTTAAATAATTTTTTGATTTTATTTTTAATTTTATAATTTAATTTAATTTTTAAAAATTAAAAAAAAATAGTTAAAAATAAAAAAAAAATTATAGTAAAATTAAGGAAATAAAGGAACATCGAAAACAAATATACTTAAATTTTTTTAATTTTGTTTTAATTTTTAAATAATTTTTTGATTTTATAACTTAATTTAATTTTTAAAAATTAACCAAAATAGTTAAAGATAAGAAAATTAGAGTAAGATTGAGCAAATAAAGAAATATCGAAAAAAAATATACTTAAATTTTTTTAATTTTTTTTAATTTTTAAATAATTTTTTGATTTTATTTAGAATTTTATAACTTAATTTAATTTTTGAAAATTTAAAAAAATAGTGAAAAATAAAAAAAAATTATAGTAAAATTAAGGAAATAAGGAAACATCGAAAACAAATACACTTTTATTTTTTTAATTTTTTTAATTTTTCTTAAATTTTTAAATAATTTTTTGATTTTATTTTGAATTTTATATCTTAATTTAATTTTTAAAAATTAAAAAAAATAGCTAAAAATAAAAAAAAATTACAGTAAAATTAAGGAAATAAAGAAACATCGAAAAAAAATACTTTTATTTGTTTAATTTTTGTAATTTTTTTTTAATTTTTTAATAATTTTTTGATTTTATTTTGAATTTTATAACTTAATTTAATTTTTAAAAATTTAAAAAAATAGTTAAAAATAAAAAAAAATTATAGTAATATTAAGGAAATTATTTTTAATTTTATAATTTAATTTAATTTTTAAAAATAAAAAAAAATAGTTAAAAATAAAAAAAATTATAGTAAAATTAAGGAAATAAAGAAACATCGACAAAAAATATACTTTTAGTTTTTTAATTTTTTTTAATTTTTTAATAATTTTTTGATTTTATTTTTAATTTTATAACTTAATTTAATTTTTAAAAATGAAAAAAAATAGTTTAAAATAAAAAAAATTATAGTAAAATTAAGGAAATAAGGAAACATCGAAAAAATATATACTTTTATTTTTTTAATTTTTGAATAATTTTTTGATTTAGTTTTTAATTTTATAATTTAATTTAATTTTTAAAAATTAAAAAAAAATAGTTAAAAATAAAAAAAAATTATAGTAAAATTAAGGAAATAAAGAAACATCGAAAAAAAATACACTTTAATTTTTTTAATTTTTTTTAATTTTTAAATAATTTTTTGATTTTATTTAGAATTTTATAACTTAATTTAATTTTTGAAAATTTAAAAAAATAGTGAAAAATAAAAAAAAATTATAGTAAAATTAAGGAAATAAAGAAACATCGAAAAAATATATACTTTTATTTTTTTGATTTTTAAATAATTTTTTGATTTTATTTTTAATTCTATAATTTAATTTAATTTTTAAAAATTCAAAAAAAAATAGTTAAAAATAAAAAAAAAATATAGTAAAATTAAGGAAATAAAGAAACATCGAAAACAGATATACTTTAATTTTTTAATTTTGTTTTAATTTTTTGATTTTATTTTTAATTTTATAATTTAATTTAATTTTTAAAAATTAAAATAAATAGTTAAAAATAAAAAAAAATTATAGTAAAATTAAGGAAATAAAGAAACATCGGAACTTTTATTTTTTTATTTTTTTTATTTTTAAATAATTTTTTGATTTTATTTTTAATTTTACAACTTAATTAAATTTTTTAAAAAAAATTTTTTTTAAATTTTTTTTTTTAATTTTTAAATAATTTTTTGATTTAATTTTTATTTTTATAACTTAATTTAATTTTTAAAAATGAAAAAAAATAGTTAAAGATAAAAAAATTATAGTAAAATTAAGGAAATAAAGAAACAGCGACAAAAAATATACTTTTATTTTTTTTTTTTTTAAATTTTTAAATTATTTTTTGATTTTATTTTTAATTTTATAACTTAATTTAATTTTTAAAAATTTAAAAAAATAGTTAAAAATAAAAAAAAATTATAGTAATATTATGGAAATTATTTTTAATTTTATAATTAAATTGAATTTTTAAAAATTAAAATAAATAGTTAAGGATAAAAAAAATATATAGTAAAATTCAGGAAATAAAGAAACATCGACAAAAAATATACTTTTAGTTTTTTAATTTTTTTTTAATTTTTAAATAATTTTTTGATTTTATTTTTAATTTTATAACTTAATTTAATTTTTAAAAATTTAAAAAAATAGCTAAAATAAAAAAAAAATTTAGTAAAATTGGGGAAATAAAGAAACATCGAAAAAAATATACTTTTAGTTTTTTAATTTTTTTTTAATTTTTAAATAATTTTTTGATTTTATTTTTAATGTTATAACTTAATTTAATTTTTAAAAATTAAAAAAAATAGTTAAAAATAAAAAAAAATTATAGTAAAATTAAGGAAATAAAGAAACATTGAAAAAAAATATACTTTTATTTTTTTAATTTTTTTTTTAATTTTTAAATAATTTGTTGATTTTTTTTTTAATTTTATAACTTAATTTAATTTTTATAGTAATAATTATAGTAAGATTGAGGAAATAAAGAAACATCGAAAAAAAAATATACTTTAATTTTTTTAATTTTTTTTTATTTTTTAAATAATTTGTTGATTTTATTTTTAAGTTTATAACTTAATTTAATTTTTAAATATTAAAAAAATAGTTAAAAAAAAAAAAAAATTATAGTAAGATTGAGGAAATAAAGAAACATTGAAAAAAAATATACTTTTATTTTTTTAATTTTTTTTTTAATTTTTAAATAATTTGATGATTTTATTTTTAATTTTATAACTTAATTTAATTTTTATAGTAATAATTATAGTAAGATTGAGGAAATAAAGAAACATCGAAAAAAATATACTTTAATTTTTTTAATTTTTTTTTAATTTTTAAATAATTTTTTGATTTAATTTTTAATTTTATAGCTTAATTTAATTTTTAAAAATTGAAATAAATAGTTAAAAATAAAAAAAAATTATAGTAAAATTAAGGAAATAAAGAAACATTGAAAAAAAATATACTTTTATTTTTTTTAATTTTTTTTTAATTTTTAAATAATTTGTTGATTTTATTTTTAATTTTATAACTTAATTTAATTTTTATAGTAATAATTATAGTAAGATTGAGGAAATAAAGAAACATCGAAAAAAAATATACTTTTGATTTTTAATTTTTTTTTAAATTTTTAAATAATTTGTTGATTTTATTTTTAATTTTATAACTTAATTTAATGTTTAAAAATTAAAAAAATAGTTAAAAATAAAAAAAAATTATAGTAAAATTAAGGAAATAAGGAAACATCGAAAACAAATATATTTTAATTTTTTTAATTTTGTTTTAATTTTTAAATAATTTTTTGATTTAATTTTTAATTTTATAATTTAATTTAATTTTTAAAAATTAAAATAAATAGTTAAAAATAAAAAAAAATTATAGCAAGATTGAGGAAATAAAGAACCATCGAAAAAAAATATACTTTAATTTTTTTAATTTTTTTTAAATTTTTAAATAATTTTTTGATTTTATTTTTAATTTTATAACTTAATTTAATTTTTAACAATGAAAAAAAAATAGTTAAAAATAAAAAAAAATTATAGTAAAATTAAGGAAATAAAGAAACATCGAAAACAAATATACTTTAATTTTTTTAATTTTTTTTAAATTTTTAAATAATTTTTTGATTTTATTTTTAATTTTATAACTTAATTTAATTGTTAAAAAGTTAAAAAAATAATTAAAAATAAAAATTTTTTTAGTAAAATTAAGGAAATAAAGAAGGATCGAAAAAAAATATACTTTAATTTTTTTATTTTTTTTTTAATTTTTAAATATTTTTTTGATTATATTTTTAATTTTATAACTTAATTTATTTTTGAAAATTTAAAAAAATAGTTAAAAATAACAAAAAATTATAGTAAAATTAAGGAAATAAAGAAACATCGAAAAAATATACTTTTATTTTTTTAATTTTTTTTTAATTTTTAAATAATTTTTTGATTTTATTTTTAATTTTATAACCTAATTAAATTTTTAAAACTTAAAAAAATAGTTAAAAATAAAAAAAAATTATAGTAAAATTCAGGAAATAAAGAAACATCGAAAACAAATATACTTTAATTTTTTAAATTTTTTTTTAATTTTTAAATAATTTTTTGATTTTATTTTTAATTTCATAAATTAATTTAATTTTTAAAAATGAAAAAAAATAGTTAAAGATAAAAAAAAGTATAGTAAAATTAAGGAAATAAAGAAACAGCGAAAAAAATATACTTTTATTTTTTTTTATTTTTAAATAATTTTTTGATTTTATTTTTAATTTTATAACTTAATTTAATTTTTAAAAATTAAAAAATATAGTTAAAGATAAAAAAAATTAGAGTAAGATTGAGGAAATAAAGAAACATCGAAAAAAAATATACTTTAATTTTTTTAATTTTTTTTAATTTTTAAATAATTTTTTGATTTAATTTTTAATTTTATAACTTAATTTAATTTTTAAAAATTAAAAAAATAGTTAAAAATAAAAAAAAATTATAGTAAAATTAAGGAAATAAAGGAACATCGAAAACAAATATACTTAAATTTTTTTAATTTTGTTTTAATTTTTAAATAATTTTTTGATTTTATTTTTAATTTTATAACTTAATTTAATTTTTAAAAATTAACCAAAATAGTTAAAGATAAGAAAATTAGAGTAAGATTGAGCAAATAAAGAAATATCGAAAAAAATATACTTTAATTTTTTTAATTTTTTTTAATTTTTAAATAATTTTTTGATTTAATTTTTAATTTTATTACTTAATTTAATTTTTAAAAATTAAAAAAATAGTTAAAAATAAAAAAAAATTATAGTAAAATTAAGGAAATAAAGAAACATCGAAAACAAATATACTTAAATTTTTTTAATTTTGTTTTAATTTTTAAATAATCTTTGGATTTTTTTTTAATTTTATAAATTAATTTAATTTTTAAAAATTAAAATAAATAGTTAAAAATAAAAAAAAATTATAGTAAAATTAAGGAAATAAAGAAACATCGGAAAAAATATACTTTTATTTTTTTAATTTTTTTTAATTTTTAAATAATTTTTTGATTTTATTTTTAATTTTATAAATTAATTTAATTTTTAAAAATGAAAAAAAATAGTTAAAGATAAAAAAGTATAGTAAAATTAAGGAATTAAAGAAACAGCGAAAAAAAATATACTTTTATTTTTTTTATTTTTTTTTATTTTTAAATAATTTTTTGATTTTATTTTTAATTTTATAACTTAATTTAATTTTTAAAAATTAAAAAAAATAGTTAAAAATAAAAAAAAATTATAGTAAGATTGAGGAAATAAAGAAACATCGAAAAAAATATACTTTAATTTTTTTAATTTTTTTTTAATTTTTAAATAATTTTTTGATTTACTTTTTAATTTTATAACTTAATTTAATTTTTAAAAATAAAAAAAAATATTTAAAAATAAAAAAAAAATTATAGTAAAATTAAGGAAATAAAGAAACATTTTTTTAATTTTTAAATAATTTTTTGATTTTATTTTAAAAATTAAAAAAAATAGTTAAAAATAAAAAAAAATTATAGTAAAATTAAGGAGATAAAGAAACAGCGAAAAAAATATACCTTTATTTTTTTTCTTTTTTTTTAATTTTTAAATAATTTTTTGATTTTATTTTTACTTTTATAACTTAATTTAATTTTTAAAAATTAAAATAAATAGTTAAAAATAAAAAAAAATTATAGTAAGATTGAGGAAATAAAGAAACATCGAAAAAAAATACTTTAATTTATTTAATTTTTTTTTAATTTTTAAATAATTTTTTGATTTAATTTTTAATTTTATAATTTAATTTAATTTTTAAAAATTAAAATAAATAGTTAAAAATAAAAAAAAATTATAGTAAGATTGAGGAAATAAAGAAACATCGAAAAAAAATATACTTTAATTTTTTTAATTTTTTTTTAATTTTTAAATAATTTGTTGATTTTATTTTTAATTTTATAACTTAATATAATTTTTATAGTAATAATTATAGTAAGATTGAGGAAATAAAGAAACATCGAAAAAAAATATACTTTTAATTTTTGAATTTTTTTTTAATTTTTAAATAATTTGTTAATTTTATTTTTAATTTTATAACTTAATTTAATTTTAAAAAATTAAAAAAATAGTTAAAAATAAAAAAAAATTATAGTAAAATTAAGGAAATAAGGAAACATCGAAAACAAATATATTTTAATTTTTTTAATTTTGTTTTAATTTTTAAATAATTTTTTGATTTAATTTTTAATTTTATAATTTAATTTAATTTTTAAAAATTAAAATAAATAGTTAAAAATAAAAAAAAATTATAGTAAGATTGAGGAAATAAAGAAACATCGAAAAAAAATATACTTTAATTTTTTTAATTTTTTTTTAATTTTTAAATAATTTTTTGATTTTATTTTTAATTTTATAACTTAATTTAATTTTTAAAAATGAAAAAAAATAGTTTAAAATAAAAAAAATTATAGTAAAATTAAGGAAATAAAGAAACATCGAAAAAATATATTCTTTTATTTTTTTGATTTTTAAATAATTTTTAATTTTATAATTTAATTTAATTTTTAAAAATTAAAAAAAAAATAGTTAAAAATAAAAAAAAATAATAGTAAAATTAAGGAAATAAAGAAACATCGACAACAATATACTTTTAGTTTTTTTTTTTTTTTATTTTTAAATAATTTTTTGATTTTATTTTTAATTTTATAAATTAATTTAATTTTTAAAAATGAAAAAAATCGTTTAAAATAAAAAAAATTATAGTAAAATTAAGGAAATAAAGAAACATCGAAAAAATATATACTTTTATTTTTTTGATTTTAAAATAATTTTTTGATTTAATTTTTAATTTTATAATTTAACTTAATTATTAAAAATTCAAAAAAAATAGTTAAAAATAAAAAAAATTATAGTAAAATTAAGGAAATAAAGAAACATCGACAAAAAATATACTTGTAGTTTTTTATAGTAAAATTAAGGAAATAAAGAAACATCGACAAAAAATATACTTTTAGTTTTTTAATTTTTTTTTAGGTTTTAAATAATTTTTTGATTTTATTTTTAATTTTATAACTTAATTTAATTTTTAAAAAGGAAAAAAAATAGTTTAAAATAAAAAAAATTATAGTAAAATTAATTAAATAAAGAAACATCGAAAAAATATACACTTTTATTTTTTTGATTTTTAAATAATTTTTTGATTTTATTTTTAATTTTATAATTTAATTTAATTTTTAAAAATGAAAAAAAATAGTTTAAAATAAAAAAAATTATAGTAAAATTAATTAAATACAGAAACATCCAAAAAATATACACTTTTATTTTTTTGATTTTTAAATAATTTTTTGATTTTATTTTTAATTTTATAATTTAATTTAATTTTTAAAAATTCAAAAAAAATAGTTAAAAATAAAAAAAAATTATAGTAAAATTAAGGAAATAAAGAAACATCGACAAAAAATATACCTTTAGTTTTTTAATTTTTTTTATTTTTTAAATAATTTTTTGCTTTATTTTTAATTTTATAATTTAATTTAATTTTTAAAAATTTAAAAAAATAGTTAAAAATAAAAAAAAAAATTATAGTAAAATTAAGGAAATAAAGAAACATCGACAAAAAATATACTTTTAGTTTTTTAATTTTTTTTTAATTTTTAAATAATTTTTTGATTTTATTTTTAATTTCATAACTTAATTTAATTTTTAAAAAGGAAAAAAAATAGTTTAAAATAAAAAAAATTATACTAAAATTAAGGAAATAAAGAAACATCGAAAAAATATATACTTTTATTTTTTTGATTTTTAAATAATTTTTTGATTTTATTTTTAATTTTATAACTTAATTTAATTTTTAAAAATTAAAAAAATTAGTTAAAAATAAAAAAAAATTATAGTAAGATTGAGGAAATAAAGAAACATCGAAAAAAATATACTTTAATTTTTTGAATTTTTTTTTAATTTTTAAATAATTTTTTGATTTACTTTTTAATTTTATAACTTAATTTAATTTTTAAAAATAAAAAAAATATTTAAAAATAAAAAAGAATTATAGTAAAATTAAGGAAATAAAGAAACATCGAAAAAAATATACTTTAATTTTTGTAATTTTTTTTTAATTTTTAAATAATTTTTTGATTTTATTTTAAAAATTAAAAAAAATAGTTAGAAATAAAAAAAATTATAGTAAAATTAAGGAAATAATTGTATAAATTAATTTAATTTTTAAAAATGAAAAAAAATAGTTAAAGATAAAAAAAGTATAGTAAAATTAAGGAAATAAAGAAACAGCGAAAAAAAATATACTTTTATTTTTTTTATTTTTTTTTATTTTTAAATAATTTTTTGATTTTATTTTTAATTTTACAACTTAATTAAATTTTAAAAAAAATTTTGTTTTAATTTTTAAATAATTTTTTGATTTAATTTTTAATTTTATAACTTAATTTAATTTTTAAAAATTAAAAAAAATAGTTTAAGATAAAAAAAATTAGAGTAAGATTGAGGAAATAAAGAAACATCGAAAAAAAATATACTTTAATTTTTTTAATTTTTTTTTAATTTTTAAATAATTTTTTGATTTTATTTTTAATTTTATAACTTAATTTAATTTTTACAAATTAAAAAAATAGTTAAAAATAAAAAAAAATTATAGTAAAATTAAGGAAATAAAGGAACTACGAAAACAAATATACTTTAATTTTTTTAATTTTGTTTTAATTTTTAAATAATTTTTTGATTTAATTTTTAATTTTATAATTTAATTTAATTTTTAAAAATGAAAATTAGTTAAAAATAAAAAAAAATTATAGTAATATTAAGGAAATAAAGAAACATCGGAAAAAATATACTATTATTTTTTTTAATTTTTTTTTAATTTTTAAATAATTTTTTGATTTACTTTTTAATTTTATAACTTAATTTAGTTTTTAAAAATAAAAAAAATATTTAAAAATAAAAAAAAATTATAGTAAAATTAAGGAAATAAAGAAACATCGAAAAAAAAAATACTTTAATTTTTTTTAATTTTTAAATAATGTTTTGATTTTATTTTTAATTTTATAACTTAATTTAATTTTTAAAAATTTAAAAAAATAATTAAAAATAAAATTTTTTTTAGTAAAATTAAGGAAATAAAGAAGGATCGAAAAAAAATATACTTTAATTTTTTTAATTTTTTTTTAATTTTTAAATAATTTTTTGATTTTATTTTTAATTTTATAACTTAATTTAATTTTTGAAAATTTAAAAAAATAGTTAAAAATAACAAAAAATTATAGTAAAATTAAGGAAATAAAGAAACATCGACAACAAATATACTTAAATTTTTTTAATTTTGTTTTAATTTTTAAATAATCTGGATTTTTTTTTTAATTTTATAAATTAATTTAATTTTTAAAAATTAAAATAAATAGTTAAAAATAAAAAAAAATTATTGTAAAATTAAGGAAATAAAGAAACATCGGAAAAAATATACTTTTATTTTTTTAATTTTTTTTAATTTTTAAATAATTTTTTGATTTAATTTTTAATTTTATAAATTAATTTAATTTTTAAAAATGAAAAAAAAATAGTTAAAGATAAAAAAGTATAGTAAAATTAAGGAATTAAAGAAACAGCGAAAAAAAATATACTTTTATTTTTTTTATTTTTAAATAATTTTTTGATTTTATTTTTAATTTTATAACTTAATTTAATTTTTAAAAATTAAAAAAATTAGTTAAAAATAAAAAAAAATTATAGTAAGATTGAGGAAATAAAGAAACATCGAAAAAAATATACTTTAATTTTTTGAATTTTTTTTTAATTTTTAAATAATTTTTTGATTTACTTTTTAATTTTATAACTTAATTTAATTTTTAAAAATAAAAAAAATATTTAAAAATAAAAAAGAATTATAGTAAAATTAAGGAAATAAAGAAACATCGAAAAAAATATACTTTAATTTTTGTAATTTTTTTTTAATTTTTAAATAATTTTTTGATTTTATTTTAAAAATTAAAAAAAATAGTTAGAAATAAAAAAAATTATAGTAAAATTAAGGAAATAATTGTATAAATTAATTTAATTTTTAAAAATGAAAAAAAATAGTTAAAGATAAAAAAAGTATAGTAAAATTAAGGAAATAAAGAAACAGCGAAAAAAAATATACTTTTATTTTTTTTATTTTTTTTTATTTTTAAATAATTTTTTGATTTTATTTTTAATTTTACAACTTAATTAAATTTTAAAAAAAATTTTGTTTTAATTTTTAAATAATTTTTTGATTTAATTTTTAATTTTATAACTTAATTTAATTTTTAAAAATTAAAAAAAATAGTTTAAGATAAAAAAAATTAGAGAAAGATTGAGGAAATAAAGAAACATCGAAAAAAAATATACTTTAATTTTTTTAATTTTTTTTTAATTTTTAAATAATTTTTTGATTTTATTTTTAATTTTATAACTTAATTTAATTTTTACAAATTAAAAAAATAGTTAAAAATAAAAAAAAATTATAGTAAAATTAAGGAAATAATGGAACTACGAAAACAAATATACTTTAATTTTTTTAATTTTGTTTTAATTTTTAAATAATTTTTTGATTTAATTTTTAATTTTATAATTTAATTTAATTTTTAAAAATGAAAATTAGTTAAAAATAAAAAAAAATTATAGTAATATTAAGGAAATAAAGAAACATCGGAAAAAATATACTATTATTTTTTTTAATTTTTTTTTAATTTTTAAATAATTTTTTGATTTACTTTTTAATTTTATAACTTAATTTAGTTTTTAAAAATAAAAAAAATATTTAAAAATAAAAAAAAATTATAGTAAAATTAAGGAAATAAAGAAACATCGAAAAAAAAATACTTTAATTTTTTTTAATTTTTAAATAATGTTTTGATTTTATTTTTAATTTTATAACTTAATTTAATTTTTAAAAATTTAAAAAAACAGTTAAAAATAAAACAAATTTTAGTAAAATTAAGGAAATAAAGAAAGATCGAAAAAAATATACTTTAATTATTTTTAATTTTTTTTAATTTTTAAAAATTTAATAAATAGTTAAAAATAAAAAAAAATTATAGTAAAATTTAGGAAATAAAGAAACATTGAAAAAAAATATACTTTTATTTTTTTAATTTTTTTTTAATTTTTAAATAATTTGTTGATTTTATTTTTAATTTTACAACTTAATTTAATTTTTAAAAATTAAAAAAAAAAACTAAAAAAACTAAAAAAAAAATAATAGTAAGATTGATGAAATAAAGAAACATCGAAAAAAAATATGCTTTAATTTTTTTATTTATTTTTAAATAATTTTTTGATTTTATTTTTAATTTTATAACTTAATTTAATTTTTAAAAATTAAAAAAATAGTTAAAAATAAAAAAAATTATAGTAAAATTAAGGAAATGGAGAAAAATCGAAAACAAATATACTTTTAGTTTTTTAATTTTGTTTTAATTTTTAAATAATTTTTTTATTTTTTTTATTTTATAAATTAATTTAATTTTTAAAAATTAAAATAAAGAGTTAAAAATAAAAAAAAATTATAGTAAAATTTAGGAAATAAAGAAACATCGGAAAAAATATACTTTTATTTTTTAAATTTTTTTTTAATTTTTAAATAATTTTTTGATTTACTTTTTAATTTTATAACTTAATTTAATTTTTAAAAATAAAAATAAATATTTAAAAATAAACAAAAATTATAGAAAAATTAAGGAAATAAAGAAACATCGAAAAAAATATACTTTAATTTTCGTAATTTTTTTTTAATTTTTAAATAATTTTTTGATTTTATTTTAAATATTAAAAAAATAGTTAAAAATAAAAAAAACTTATAGTAAAATTAAGGAAATAAAGAAACATCGAAAAAAAATACACTTTTATTTTTTTAATTTTTTTTACTTTTTAAATAATTTTTTGATTTTATTTAGAATTTTATAACTTAATTTAATTTTTAAAAATTTAAAAAAATAGTTAAAAATAAAAAAAAATTACAGTAAAATTAAGGAAATTTATTTTTAATTTTATAATTTCATTTAATTTTTAAAAATTAAAATAAATAGATAAAAATAAAAAAAAATTATAGTAAAATTAAGGAAATAAAGAAACATCGGAAAAAATATACTTTTATTTTTTTAATTTTTTTTTAATTTTTAAATAATTTTTTGATTTTATTTTTAATTTTACAACTTAATTAAATTTGTAAAAAAAATTTTTTTTTAATTTTTAAATAATTTTTTGATTTAATTTTTAATTTTATAAATTAATTTAATTTTTAAAAATTAAAAAAAATAGTTAAAGATAATAAAAATTAGAGTAAGATTGAAGAAATAAAGAAACATCGGAAAAAATATACTTTAATTTTTTTAATTTTTTTTTAATTTTTAAATAATTTTTGGATTTTATTTTTAATTTTATAACTTAAATTAATTTTTAAAAATTAAAAAAATAGTTAAAAATAAAAAAAAATTATAGTAAAATTAAGGAAATAAAGGAACATCGAAAACAAATATACTTTAATTTTTTTTTATTTTGTTTTAATTTTTAAATAATTTTTTGATTTAATTTTTAATTTTATAACTTAATTTAATTTTAAAAAATTTAAAAAAAAATTAAAAATAAAACAGATTTTAGTAAAATTAAGGAAATAAAGAAACATCGAAAAAAAATATACTTTAATTTTTTTTAATTTTTTTTTAATTTTTAAATAATCTTTTGATTTTATTTTTAATTATATAACTTAATTTAATTTTTAAAAATTAAAAAAAAATAGTTAAAAATAAAAAAAGATTATAGTAAAATTAAGGAAATAAAGAAACATCGAAAAAAAATACTTTAATTTTTGTAATTTTTTTTAATTTTTAAATAATTTTTTGATTTAGTTTTTAATTTTATGACTTAATTTAATTTTTAAAAATTAAAAAAAATAGTTAAATATAAAAAAAATTATAGTAAGATTGAGGAAATAAAGAAACATCGAAAAAAAATATACTTTAATTTTTTTAATTTTTTTTTAATTTTTAAATAATTTTTTGATTTACTTTTTAATTTTATAACTTAATTTAATTTTTAAAAATAAAAAAATATTTAAAAATAAAAAAAAATTATAGTAAAATTAAGGAAATAAAGAAACATCGAAAAAAATATATTTTAATTTTTGTAATTTTTTTTTAATTTTTAAATAATTTTTTGATTTTATTTTAAAAATTAAAAAAAATAGTTAAAAATAAAAAAAATTATAGTAAAATTAAGGAAATAATTTTATAAATTAATTTAATTTTTAAAAATGAAAAAAAAATAGTTAAAGATAAAAAAAGTATAGTAAAATTAAGGAAATAAAGAAACAGCGAAAAAAAATATAATTTTATTTTTTTTTATTTTTAAATAATTTTTTGATTTTATTTTTAATTTTACAACTTAATTAAATTTAAAAAAAATTTTTTTTTAATTTTTAAATAATTTGTTGATTTAATTTTATAACTTAATTTAATTTTTAAAAATTAAAAAAAATAGTTAAAGATAAAAAAAATTAGAGTAAGATTAAGGGAATAAAGAAACATCGAAAAAAAATATACTTTAATTTTTTTAATTTTTTTTTAATTTTTAAATAATTTTTTGATTTAATTTTTAATTTTATAACTTAATTTAATTTTTACAAATTAAAAAAATAGTTAAAAATAAAAAAAAATTATAGTAAAATTAAGGAAATAAAGGAACATCGAAAAAAATATACTTTAATTTTTTTAATTTTGTTTTAATTTTTAAATAATTTTTTGATTTAATTTTTAATTTTATAATTTAATTTAATTTAAAAAAATTAAAATTAGTTAAAAATAAAAAAAAATTATAGTAAAATTAAGGAAATAAAGGAACATCGGAAAAAATATACTATTATTTTTTTAATTTTTTTTTAATTTTTAAATAATTTTTTGATTTACTTTTTAATTTTATAACTTAATTTAATTTTTAAAAATAAAAAAAATATTTAAAAATAAAAAAAAATTAAAGTAAACTTAAGGAAATAAAGAAACATCGAAAAAAAAATACTTTAATTTTTTTAATTTTTTTTTAATTTTTAAATAATGTTTTGAATTTATTTTTAATTTTATAACTTAATTTAATTTTTAAAAATTTAAAAAAACAGTTAAAAATAAAACAAATTTTAGTAAAATTATGGAAATAAAGAAAGATCGAAAAAAATATACTTTAAATATTTTTAATTTTTTTTTAATTTTTAAAAATTTAAAAAATAGTTTAAAATAAAAAAAAATTATAGTAAAATTAAGGAAATAAAGAAATCCCGAAAAAAAATATACTTTAATTTTTTTTTTAATTTTTAAATAATTTTTTGATTTTATTTTTAATTTTATAACTTAATTTAATTTTTAAAAATTTAAAAAAAAAGTTAAAAATAAAACAAATTTTAGTAAAATTAAGGAAATAAGGAAACATCGAAAAAAAATATACTTTAATTTTTTTTAATTTTTAAATAATCTTTTGATTTTATTTTTAATTATATAACTTAATTTAATTTTTAAAAACTAAAAAAATAGTAAAAAATAAAAAAAAATTATAGTAAAATTAAGGAAATAAAGAAACATCGAAAAAAAAATACTTTAATTTTTGTAATTTTTTTTTAATTTTTAAATAATTTTTTGATTTTATTTTTAATTTTATAACTTAATTTAATTTTTGAAAATTTAAAAAAATAGTTAAAAATAAAAAAAAATTATAGTAAAATTAAGGAAATAAAGAAACATCGAAAAAATATATACTTTGATTTTTTTTATTTTTAAATAATTTTTTGATTTAATTTTTAATTTTATAATTTAATTTAATTTTTAAAAATAAAAACAAAATAGTTAAAAACAAAAAAAATTATAGTAAAATTAAGGAAATAAAGAAACATCAACAAAAAATATACTTTTAGTTTTTTAATTTTTTTTTAATTTTTAAATAATTTTTTGATTTTATTTTTAATTTTATAACTTAATTTAATTTTTAAAAATTTTAAAAAAATAGTTAAAAATAAAAAAAAATTATGGTAAAATTAAGGAAATAAAGAAACATTGAAAAAAAATATACTTTTATTTTTTTAATTTTTTTTTAATTTTTAAATAATTTGTTGATTTTATTTTTAATTTTATAACTTAATTTAATTTTTAAAAATTAAAATAAATAGTTAGAAATAAAAAAAAATTATAGTAAAATGAAGAAAATAAAGAAACATCGGAAAAAATATACTTTTATTTTTTTAATTTTTTTTTAATTTTTAAATAATTTTTTGATTTTATTTTTAATTTTATAACTTAATTAAATTTTTAAAAATTAAAAAAATAGTTAAAAATAAAAAAAAATTATAGTAAAATTAAGGAAATAAAGAAACATCGAAAACAAATATACTTTAATTTTTTTTTAATTTTTAAATAATTTTTTGATTTTAATTTTAATTATATAAATTAATTTAATTTTTAAAAATGAAAAAAAAATAGTTAAAGATAAAAAAAGTATAGTAAAATTAAGGAAATAAAGAAACAGCGAAAAAAAATATACTTTTATTTTTTTTTATTTTTTTTTATTTTTAAATAATTTTTTGATTTTATTTTTAATTTTATAACTTAATTTAATTTTTAAAAATTAAAAAAAATAGTTAAAGATAAGAAAAATTAGAGTAAGATTGAGGAAATAAAGAAATATCGAAAAAAATACACTTTAATTTTTTTATTTTTTTTTTATTTTTAAATAATTTTTTGATTTTATTTTTAATTTTATAACTTAATTTAATTTTTAAAAATTAAAAAAATTGTTAAAAATAAAAAAAAATTATAGTAAAATTAAGGAAATAAAGAAACATCGGAAAAAATATACTTTTATTTTTTTAATTTTTTTTAATTTTTAAATAATTTTTTGATTTAATTTTTAATTTTATAACTTAATTTAATTGTTAAAAATTTAAAAAAATAATTAAAAATAAATATTTTTTTAGTAAAATTAAGGAAAGAAAGAAACATCGAAAAAAAATATACTTTTATTTTTTTAATTTTTAAATTATTTTTTGATTTTATTTTTAATTTTATAACTTAATTTAATTTTTAAAAATTAAAAAAAATAGTTAAAGATAAGAAAAATTATAGCAAGATTGAGGAAATAAAGAAACATCGAAAAAAAATACTTTAATTTTTTTAATTTTTTTTAATTTTTAAATAATTTTTTGATTTTATTTTTAATTTTATAACTTAATTTAATTTTTAAAAATTAAAAAAATAGTTAAAAATAAAAAAAAATTATAGTAAAATTAAGGAAATAAAGAAACATCGGAAAAAATATACTATTATTTTTTTAATTTTTTTTTAATTTTTAAATAATTTTTTGATTTACTTTTTAATTTTATAACTTAATTTAATTTTTAAAAATAAAAAAAATATTTAAAAATGAAAAAAAATTATAGTAAAATTAAGGAAATAAAGAAACATCGAAAAAAAAATACTTTAATTTTTTTAATTTTTTTTTAATTTTTAAATAATTTTTCGCTTTTATTTTTAATTTTTTAACCTAATTTAATTTTTAAAAATTTAAAAAAACAGTTAAAAATAAAAGAAATTTTAGTGAAATTAAGGAAATAAAGAAACATCGAAAAAAAATATACTTTAATTATTTTTAATTTTTTTTTAATTTTTAAAAATTAAAAAAATAGTTAAAAATAAAAAAAAATTATAGTAAAATTAAGGAAATAAAGAAACACCGAAAAAAAATATACTTTAATTTTTTTAATTTTTTTTAATTTTTAAATAATTTTTTGATTTTATTTTTAATTTTATAAATTAATTTAATTTTTAAAAATTTAAAAAAAAGTTAAAAATAAAACAAATTTTAGTAAAATTAAGGAAATAAGGAAACATCGAAAAAAAATATACTTTAATTTTTTTAAATTTTTTTTTTAATTTTTAAATACTCTTTTGATTTAATTTTTAATTATATAACTTAATTTAATTTTTAAAAATTAAAAAAAAATAGTTAAAAATAAAAAAAGTTTATAGTAAAATTAAGGAAATAAAGAAACATCGAAAAAAAATACTTTAATTTTTGTAATTTTTTTTAATTTTTAAATAATTTTTTGATTTAGTTTTTAATTTTATGACTTAATTTAATTTTTAAAAATTAAAAAAAATAGTTAAATATAAAAAAAAATTAAAGTAAGATTGAGGAAATAAAGAAACATCTAAAAAAAAAATACTTTAATTTTTGTAATTTTTTTTAATTTTTAAATAATTTTTTGATTTAATTTTTAATTTTATAACTTAATTTAACTTTTAAAAATTAAAAAAAATTTTTAAAAATAAAAAAAAATTATAGTAAAATTTAGGAAATAAAGGAACATCGAAAACAAATATACTTTAATTTTTTTAATTTTGTTTTAATTTTTAAATAATTTTTTGATTTAATTTTTAATTTTATAATTTAATTTAATTTTAAAAAATTAAAATTAGTTAAAAATAAAAAAAAATTATAGTAAAATTAAGGAAATAAAGGAACATCGGGAAAAATATACTATTATTTTTTTAATTTTTTTTTAATTTTTAAATAATTTTTTGATTTACTTTTTAATTTTATAACTTAATTTAATTTTTAAAAATAAAAAAAATATTTAAAAATAAAAAAAAATTAAAGTAAACTTAAGGAAATAAAGAAACATCGAAAAAAAAATACTTTAATTTTTTTAATTTTTTTTTAATTTTTAAATAATGTTTTGAATTTATTTTTAATTTTATAACTTAATTTAATTTTTAAAAATTTAAAAAAACAGTTAAAAATAAAACAAATTTTAGTAAAATTATGGAAATAAAGAAAGATCGAAAAAAATATACTTTAAATATTTTTAATTTTTTTTTAATTTTTAAAAATTTAAAAAATAGTTTAAAATAAAAAAAAATTATAGTAAATAAATATACTTTAATTTTTTTTTAAATTTTTAAATAATTTTTTGATTTTAATTTTAATTTTATAACTTAATTTAATTTTTATAAATTTAAAAAAATAGTTAAAAATAAAAAAAAATTACAGTAAAATTAAGGATATTTATTTTTAATTTTATAATTTCATTTAATTTTTAAAAATTAAAATAAATAGATAAAAATAAAAAAAAATTATAGTAAAATTAAGGAAATAAAGAAACATCGGAAAAAATATACTTTTATTTTTTTAATTTTTTTTTAATTTTTAAATAATTTTTTGATTTTATTTTTAATTTAATAACTTAATTTAATTTTTAAAAATGAAAAAAAAAATAGTTAAAGATAAAAAAGTATAGTAAAATTAAGGAAATAAAGAAACAGCGAAAAAAAATATACTTTTATTTTTTTTATTTTTTTTTATTTTTAAATAATTTTTTGATTTTATTTTTAATTTTACAACTTAATTAAATTTGTAAAAAAATTTTTTTTTTAATTTTTAAATAATTTTTTGATTTAATTTTTAATTTTATAAATTAATTTAATTTTTAAAAATTAAAAAAAATAGTTAAAGATAATAAAAATTAGAGTAAGATTGAAGAAATAAAGAAACATCGGAAAAAATATACTTTAATTTTTTTAATTTTTTTTTAATTTTTAAATAATTTTTGGATTTTATTTTTAATTTTATAACTTAAATTAATTTTTAAAAATTAAAAAAATAGTTAAAAATAAAAAAAAATTATAGTAAAATTAAGGAAATAAAGGAACATCGAAAACAAATATACTTTAATTTTTTTTTATTTTGTTTTAATTTTTAAATAATTTTTTGATTTAATTTTTAATTTTATAACTTAATTTAATTTTAAAAAATTTAAAAAAAAATTAAAAATAAAACAGATTTTAGTAAAATTAAGGAAATAAAGAAACATCGAAAAAAAATATACTTTAATTTTTTTTAATTTTTTTTTAATTTTTAAATAATCTTTTGATTTTATTTTTAATTATATAACTTAATTTAATTTTTAAAAATTAAAAAAAAATAGTTAAAAATAAAAAAAGATTATAGTAAAATTAAGGAAATAAAGAAACATCGAAAAAAAATACTTTAATTTTTGTAATTTTTTTTAATTTTTAAATAATTTTTTGATTTAGTTTTTAATTTTATGACTTAATTTAATTTTTAAAAATTAAAAAAAATAGTTAAATATAAAAAAAATTATAGTAAGATTGAGGAAATAAAGAAACATCGAAAAAAAATATACTTTAATTTTTTTAATTTTTTTTTAATTTTTAAATAATTTTTTGATTTACTTTTTAATTTTATAACTTAATTTAATTTTTAAAAATAAAAAAATATTTAAAAATAAAAAAAAATTATAGTAAAATTAAGGAAATAAAGAAACATCGAAAAAAATATATTTTAATTTTTGTAATTTTTTTTTAATTTTTAAATAATTTTTTGATTTTATTTTAAAAATTAAAAAAAATAGTTAAAAATAAAAAAAATTATAGTAAAATTAAGGAAATAATTTTATAAATTAATTTAATTTTTAAAAATGAAAAAAAAATAGTTAAAGATAAAAAAAGTATAGTAAAATTAAGGAAATAAAGAAACAGCGAAAAAAAATATACTTTTATTTTTTTTTATTTTTAAATAATTTTTTGATTTTATTTTTAATTTTACAACTTAATTAAATTTAAAAAAAAATTTTTTTTAATTTTTAAATAATTTGTTGATTTAATTTTATAACTTAATTTAATTTTTAAAAATTAAAAAAAATAGTTAAAGATAAAAAAAATTAGAGTAAGATTAAGGGAATAAAGAAACATCGAAAAAAAATATACTTTAATTTTTTTAATTTTTTTTTAATTTTTAAATAATTTTTTGATTTTATTTTTAATTTTATAACTTAATTTAATTTTTACAAATTAAAAAAATAGTTAAAAATACAAAAAAATTATAGTAAAATTAAGGAAATAAAGGAACATCGAAAAAAATATACTTTAATTTTTTTAATTTTGTTTTAATTTTTAAATAATTTTTTGATTTAATTTTTAATTTTATAATTTAATTTAATTATAGTAAAATTAAGGAAATAAAGAAACATCGGAAAAAATATACTTTTATTTTTTTAATTTTTTTTTAATTTTTAAATAATTTTTTGATTTTATTTTTAATTTAATAACTTAATTTAATTTTTAAAAATGAAAAAAAAAATAGTTAAAGATAAAAAAGTATAGTAAAATTAAGGAAATAAAGAAACAGCGAAAAAAAATATACTTTTATTTTTTTTATTTTTTTTTATTTTTAAATAATTTTTTGATTTTATTTTTAATTTTACAACTTAATTAAATTTGTAAAAAATTTTTTTTTTTAATTTTTAAATAATTTTTTGATTTAATTTTTAATTTTATAAATTAATTTAATTTTTAAAAATTAAAAAAAATAGTTAAAGATAATAAAAATTAGAGTAAGATTGAAGAAATAAAGAAACATCGGAAAAAATATACTTTAATTTTTTTAATTTTTTTTTAATTTTTAAATAATTTTTGGATTTTATTTTTAATTTTATAACTTAAATTAATTTTTAAAAATTAAAAAAATAGTTAAAAATAAAAAAAAATTATAGTAAAATTAAGGAAATAAAGGAACATCGAAAACAAATATACTTTAATTTTTTTTTATTTTGTTTTAATTTTTAAATAATTTTTTGATTTAATTTTTAATTTTATAACTTAATTTAATTTTAAAAAATTTAAAAAAAAATTAAAAATAAAACAGATTTTAGTAAAATTAAGGAAATAAAGAAACATCGAAAAAAAATATACTTTAATTTTTTTTAATTTTTTTTTAATTTTTAAATAATCTTTTGATTTTATTTTTAATTATATAACTTAATTTAATTTTTAAAAATTAACAAAAAATAGTTAAAAATAAAAAAAGATTATAGTAAAATTAAGGAAATAAAGAAACATCGAAAAAAAATACTTTAATTTTTGTAATTTTTTTTAATTTTTAAATAATTTTTTGATTTAGTTTTTAATTTTATGACTTAATTTAATTTTTAAAAATTAAAAAAAATAGTTAAATATAAAAAAAATTATAGTAAGATTGAGGAAATAAAGAAACATCGAAAAAAAATATACTTTAATTTTTTTAATTTTTTTTTAATTTTTAAATAATTTTTTGATTTACTTTTTAATTTTATAACTTAATTTAATTTTTAAAAATAAAAAAATATTTAAAAATAAAAAAAAATTATAGTAAAATTAAGGAAATAAAGAAACATCGAAAAAAATATATTTTAATTTTTGTAATTTTTTTTTAATTTTTAAATAATTTTTTGATTTTATTTTAAAAATTAAAAAAAATAGTTAAAAATAAAAAAAATTATAGTAAAATTAAGGAAATAATTTTATAAATTAATTTAATTTTTAAAAATGAAAAAAAAATAGTTAAAGATAAAAAAAGTATAGTAAAATTAAGGAAATAAAGAAACAGCGAAAAAAAATATACTTTTATTTTTTTTTATTTTTAAATAATTTTTTGATTTTATTTTTAATTTTACAACTTAATTAAATTTAAAAAAAAATTTTTTTTAATTTTTAAATAATTTGTTGATTTAATTTTATAACTTAATTTAATTTTTAAAAATTAAAAAAAATAGTTAAAGATAAAAAAAATTAGAGTAAGATTAAGGGAATAAAGAAACATCGAGAAAAAATATACTTTAATTTTTTTAATTTTTTTTTAATTTTTAAATAATTTTTTGATTTTATTTTTAATTTTATAACTTAATTTAATTTTTACAAATTAAAAAAATAGTTAAAAATACAAAAAAATTATAGTAAAATTAAGGAAATAAAGGAACATCGAAAAAAATATACTTTAATTTTTTTAATTTTGTTTTAATTTTTAAATAATTTTTTGATTTAATTTTTAATTTTATAATTTAATTTAATTTAAAAAAATTAAAATTAGTTAAAAATAAAAAAAAATTATAGTAAAATTAAGGAAATAAAGGAACATCGGAAAAAATATACTATTATTTTTTTAATTTTTTTTTAATTTTTAAATAATTTTTTGATTTACTTTTTAATTTTATAACTTAATTTAATTTTTAAAAATAAAAAAAATATTTAAAAATAAAAAAAAATTAAAGTAAACTTAAGGAAATAAAGAAACATCGAAAAAAAAAATACTTTAATTTTTTTAATTTTTTTTTAATTTTTAAATAATGTTTTGAATTTATTTTTAATTTTATAACTTAATTTAATTTTTAAAAATTTAAAAAAACAGTTAAAAATAAAACAAATTTTAGTAAAATTATGGAAATAAAGAAAGATCGAAAAAAATATACTTTAAATATTTTTAATTTTTTTTTAATTTTTAAAAATTTAAAAAATAGTTTAAAATAAAAAAAAATTATAGTAAAATTAAGGAAATAAAGAAATCCCGAAAAAAAATATACTTTAATTTTTTTTTTAATTTTTAAATAATTTTTTGATTTTATTTTTAATTTTATAACTTAATTTAATTTTTAAAAATTTAAAAAAAAAGTTAAAAATAAAACAAATTTTAGTAAAATTAAGGAAATAAGGAAACATCGAAAAAAAATATACTTTAATTTTTTTTTAATTTTTAAATAATCTTTTGATTTTATTTTTAATTATATAACTTAATTTAATTTTTAAAAACTAAAAAAATAGTAAAAAATAAAAAAAAATTATAGTAAAATTAAGGAAATAAAGAAACATCGAAAAAAAAATACTTTAATTTTTGTAATTTTTTTTTAATTTTTAAATAATTTTTTGATTTTATTTTTAATTTTATAACTTAATTTAATTTTTGAA
Organism: Leptarthrus brevirostris; assembly: GCA_964036015.1. NCBI lineage: Eukaryota > Metazoa > Arthropoda > Insecta > Diptera > Asilidae > Leptarthrus > Leptarthrus brevirostris. The sequence continues at coordinate 83,805,528 of OZ038375.1, read as the reverse complement.
AATTTAAAAAAATAGTTAAAAATAAAAAAAAATTATAGTAAAATTAAGGAAATAAAGAAACATCGAAAAAATATATACTTTGATTTTTTTTATTTTTAAATAATTTTTTGATTTAATTTTTAATTTTATAATTTAATTTAATTTTTAAAGATAAAAACAAAATAGTTAAAAACAAAAAAAATTATAGTAAAATTAAGGAAATAAAGAAACATCAACAAAAAATATACTTTTAGTTTTTTAATTTTTTTTTAATTTTTAAATAATTTTTTGATTTTATTTTTAATTTTATAACTTAATTTAATTTTTAAAAATTTTAAAAAAATAGTTAAAAATAAAAAAAAATTATGGTAAAATTAAGGAAATAAAGAAACATTGAAAAAAAATATACTTTTTTTTTTAATTTTTTTTTAATTTTTAAATAATTTGTTGATTTTATTTTTAATTTTATAACTTAATTTAATTTTTAAAAATTAAAATAAATAGTTAGAAATAAAAAAAAATTATAGTAAAATGAAGGAAATAAAGAAACATCGGAAAAAATATACTTTTATTTTTTTTAATTTTTTTTTAATTTTTAAATAATTTTTTGATTTTATTTTTAATTTTATAACTTAATTAAATTTTTAAAAATTAAAAAAATAGTTAAAAATAAAAAAAAATTATAGTAAAATTAAGGAAATAAAGAAACATCGAAAACAAATATACTTTAATTTTTTTTTAATTTTTAAATAATTTTTTGATTTTAATTTTAATTATATAAATTAATTTAATTTTTAAAAATGAAAAAAAAATAGTTAAAGATAAAAAAAGTATAGTAAAATTAAGGAAATAAAGAAACAGCGAAAAAAAATATACTTTTATTTTTTTTTATTTTTTTTTTATTTTTAAATAATTTTTTGATTTTATTTTTAATTTTATAACTTAATTTAATTTTTAAAAATTAAAAAAAATAGTTAAAGATAAGAAAAATTAGAGTAAGATTGAGGAAATAAAGAAACATCGAAAAAAAATACTTTAATTTTTTTAATTTTTTTTAATTTTTAAATAATTTTTTGATTTTATTTTTAATTTTATAACTTAATTTAATTTTTAAAAATTAAAAAAATAGTTAAAAATAAAAAAAAATTATAGTAAAATTAAGGAAATAAAGAAACATCGGAAAAAATATACTATTATTTTTTTAATTTTTTTTTAATTTTTAAATAATTTTTTGATTTACTTTTTAATTTTATAACTTAATTTAATTTTTAAAAATAAAAAAAATATTTAAAAATGAAAAAAAATTATAGTAAAATTAAGGAAATAAAGAAACATCGAAAAAAAAATACTTTAATTTTTTTAATTTTTTTTTAATTTTTAAATAATTTTTCGCTTTTATTTTTAATTTTTTAACCTAATTTAATTTTTAAAAATTTAAAAAAACAGTTAAAAATAAAAGAAATTTTAGTGAAATTAAGGAAATAAAGAAACATCGAAAAAAAATATACTTTAATTATTTTTAATTTTTTTTTAATTTTTAAAAATTAAAAAAATAGTTAAAAATAAAAAAAAATTATAGTAAAATTAAGGAAATAAAGAAACACCGAAAAAAAATATACTTTAATTTTTTTAATTTTTTTTAATTTTTAAATAATTTTTTGATTTTATTTTTAATTTTATAAATTAATTTAATTTTTAAAAATTTAAAAAAAAGTTAAAAATAAAACAAATTTTAGTAAAATTAAGGAAATAAGGAAACATCGAAAAAAAATATACTTTAATTTTTTTAAATTTTTTTTTTAATTTTTAAATACTCTTTTGATTTAATTTTTAATTATATAACTTAATTTAATTTTTAAAAATTAAAAAAAAATAGTTAAAAATAAAAAAAGTTTATAGTAAAATTAAGGAAATAAAGAAACATCGAAAAAAAATACTTTAATTTTTGTAATTTTTTTTAATTTTTAAATAATTTTTTGATTTAGTTTTTAATTTTATGACTTAATTTAATTTTTAAAAATTAAAAAAAATAGTTAAATATAAAAAAAAATTAAAGTAAGATTGAGGAAATAAAGAAACATCTAAAAAAAAAATACTTTAATTTTTGTAATTTTTTTTAATTTTTAAATAATTTTTTGATTTAATTTTTAATTTTATAACTTAATTTAACTTTTAAAAATTAAAAAAAATTTTTAAAAATACAAAAAAATTATAGTAAAATTTAGGAAATAAAGGAACATCGAAAACAAATATACTTTAATTTTTTTAATTTTGTTTTAATTTTTAAATAATTTTTTGATTTAATTTTTAATTTTATAATTTAATTTAATTTAAAAAAATTAAAATTAGTTAAAAATAAAAAAAAATTATAGTAAAATTAAGGAAATAAAGGAACATCGGAAAAAATATACTATTATTTTTTTAATTTTTTTTTAATTTTTAAATAATTTTTTGATTTACTTTTTAATTTTATAACTTAATTTAATTTTTAAAAATAAAAAAAATATTTAAAAATAAAAAAAAATTAAAGTAAACTTAAGGAAATAAAGAAACATCGAAAAAAAAATACTTTAATTTTTTTAATTTTTTTTTAATTTTTAAATAATGTTTTGAATTTATTTTTAATTTTATAACTTAATTTAATTTTTAAAAATTTAAAAAAACAGTTAAAAATAAAACAAATTTTAGTAAAATTATGGAAATAAAGAAAGATCGAAAAAAATATACTTTAAATATTTTTAATTTTTTTTTAATTTTTAAAAATTTAAAAAATAGTTTAAAATAAAAAAAAATTATAGTAAATAAATATACTTTAATTTTTTTTTAATTTTTAAATAATTTTTTGATTTCAATTTTAATTTTATAACTTAATTTAATTTTTAAAAATTTAAAAAAATAGTTAAAAATAAAAAAAAATTACAGTAAAATTAAGGAAATTTATTTTTAATTTTATAATTTCATTTAATTTTTAAAAATTAAAATAAATAGATAAAAATAAAAAAAAATTATAGTAAAATTAAGGAAATAAAGAAACATCGGAAAAAATATACTTTTATTTTTTTAATTTTTTTTTAATTTTTAAATAATTTTTTGATTTTATTTTTAATTTAATAACTTAATTTAATTTTTAAAAATGAAAAAAAAAATAGTTAAAGATAAAAAAGTATAGTAAAATTAAGGAAATAAAGAAACAGCGAAAAAAAATATACTTTTATTTTTTTTTATTTTTAAATAATTTTTTGATTTTATTTTTAATTTTACAACTTAATTAAATTTGTAAAAAAATTTTTTTTTTAATTTTTAAATAATTTTTTGATTTAATTTTTAATTTTATAAATTAATTTAATTTTTAAAAATTAAAAAAAATAGTTAAAGATAATAAAAATTAGAGTAAGATTGAAGAAATAAAGAAACATCGGAAAAAATATACTTTAATTTTTTTAATTTTTTTTTAATTTTTAAATAATTTTTGGATTTTATTTTTAATTTTATAACTTAAATTAATTTTTAAAAATTAAAAAAATAGTTAAAAATAAAAAAAAATTATAGTAAAATTAAGGAAATAAAGGAACATCGAAAACAAATATACTTTAATTTTTTTTTATTTTGTTTTAATTTTTAAATAATTTTTTGATTTAATTTTTACTTTTATAACTTAATTTAATTTTAAAAAATTTAAAAAAAAATTAAAAATAAAACAGATTTTAGTAAAATTAAGGAAATAAAGAAACATCGAAAAAAAATATACTTTAATTTTTTTTAATTTTTTTTTAATTTTTAAATAATCTTTTGATTTTATTTTTAATTATATAACTTAATTTAATTTTTAAAAATTAAAAAAAAATAGTTAAAAATAAAAAAAGATTATAGTAAAATTAAGGAAATAAAGAAACATCGAAAAAAAATACTTTAATTTTTGTAATTTTTTTTAATTTTTAAATAATTTTGATTTAGTTTTTAATTTTATGACTTAATTTAATTTTTAAAAATTAAAAAAAATAGTTAAATATAAAAAAAATTATAGTAAGATTGAGGAAATAAAGAAACATCGAAAAAAAATATACTTTAATTTTTTTAATTTTTTTTTAATTTTTAAATAATTTTTTGATTTACTTTTTAATTTTATAACTTAATTTAATTTTTAAAAATTAAAATAAATAGTTAGAAATAAAAAAAAATTATAGTAAAATGAAGGAAATAAAGAAACATCGGAAAAAATATACTTTTATTTTTTTTAATTTTTTTTTAATTTTTAAATAATTTTTTGATTTTATTTTTAATTTTATAACTTAATTAAATTTTTAAAAATTAAAAAAATAGTTAAAAATAAAAAAAAATTATAGTAAAATTAAGGAAATAAAGAAACATCGAAAACAAATATACTTTAATTTTTTTTTAATTTTTAAATAATTTTTTGATTTTAATTTTAATTATATAAATTAATTTAATTTTTAAAAATGAAAAAAAAATAGTTAAAGATAAAAAAAGTATAGTAAAATTAAGGAAATAAAGAAACAGCGAAAAAAAATATACTTTTATTTTTTTTTATTTTTTTTTTATTTTTAAATAATTTTTTGATTTTATTTTTAATTTTATAACTTAATTTAATTTTTAAAAATTAAAAAAAATAGTTAAAGATAAGAAAAATTAGAGTAAGATTGAGGAAATAAAGAAACATCGAAAAAAAATACTTTAATTTTTTTAATTTTTTTTAATTTTTAAATAATTTTTTGATTTTATTTTTAATTTTATAACTTAATTTAATTTTTAAAAATTAAAAAAATAGTTAAAAATAAAAAAAAATTATAGTAAAATTAAGGAAATAAAGAAACATCGGAAAAAATATACTATTATTTTTTTAATTTTTTTTTAATTTTTAAATAATTTTTTGATTTACTTTTTAATTTTATAACTTAATTTAATTTTTAAAAATAAAAAAAATATTTAAAAATGAAAAAAAATTATAGTAAAATTAAGGAAATAAAGAAACATCGAAAAAAAAATACTTTAATTTTTTTAATTTTTTTTTAATTTTTAAATAATTTTTCGCTTTTATTTTTAATTTTTTAACCTAATTTAATTTTTAAAAATTTAAAAAAACAGTTAAAAATAAAAGAAATTTTAGTGAAATTAAGGAAATAAAGAAACATCGAAAAAAAATATACTTTAATTATTTTTAATTTTTTTTTAATTTTTAAAAATTAAAAAAATAGTTAAAAATAAAAAAAAATTATAGTAAAATTAAGGAAATAAAGAAACACCGAAAAAAAATATACTTTAATTTTTTTAATTTTTTTTAATTTTTAAATAATTTTTTGATTTTATTTTTAATTTTATAAATTAATTTAATTTTTAAAAATTTAAAAAAAAGTTAAAAATAAAACAAATTTTAGTAAAATTAAGGAAATAAGGAAACATCGAAAAAAAATATACTTTAATTTTTTTAAATTTTTTTTTTAATTTTTAAATACTCTTTTGATTTAATTTTTAATTATATAACTTAATTTAATTTTTAAAAATTAAAAAAAAATAGTTAAAAATAAAAAAAGTTTATAGTAAAATTAAGGAAATAAAGAAACATCGAAAAAAAATACTTTAATTTTTGTAATTTTTTTTAATTTTTAAATAATTTTTTGATTTAGTTTTTAATTTTATGACTTAATTTAATTTTTAAAAATTAAAAAAAATAGTTAAATATAAAAAAAAATTAAAGTAAGATTGAGGAAATAAAGAAACATCTAAAAAAAAAATACTTTAATTTTTGTAATTTTTTTTAATTTTTAAATAATTTTTTGATTTAATTTTTAATTTTATAACTTAATTTAACTTTTAAAAATTAAAAAAAATTTTTAAAAATACAAAAAAATTATAGTAAAATTTAGGAAATAAAGGAACATCGAAAACAAATATACTTTAATTTTTTTAATTTTGTTTTAATTTTTAAATAATTTTTTGATTTAATTTTTAATTTTATAATTTAATTTAATTTAAAAAAATTAAAATTAGTTAAAAATAAAAAAAAATTATAGTAAAATTAAGGAAATAAAGGAACATCGGAAAAAATATACTATTATTTTTTTAATTTTTTTTTAATTTTTAAATAATTTTTTGATTTACTTTTTAATTTTATAACTTAATTTAATTTTTAAAAATAAAAAAAATATTTAAAAATAAAAAAAAATTAAAGTAAACTTAAGGAAATAAAGAAACATCGAAAAAAAAATACTTTAATTTTTTTAATTTTTTTTTAATTTTTAAATAATGTTTTGAATTTATTTTTAATTTTATAACTTAATTTAATTTTTAAAAATTTAAAAAAACAGTTAAAAATAAAACAAATTTTAGTAAAATTATGGAAATAAAGAAAGATCGAAAAAAATATACTTTAAATATTTTTAATTTTTTTTTAATTTTTAAAAATTTAAAAAATAGTTTAAAATAAAAAAAAATTATAGTAAATAAATATACTTTAATTTTTTTTTAATTTTTAAATAATTTTTTGATTTCAATTTTAATTTTATAACTTAATTTAATTTTTAAAAATTTAAAAAAATAGTTAAAAATAAAAAAAAATTACAGTAAAATTAAGGAAATTTATTTTTAATTTTATAATTTCATTTAATTTTTAAAAATTAAAATAAATAGATAAAAATAAAAAAAAATTATAGTAAAATTAAGGAAATAAAGAAACATCGGAAAAAATATACTTTTATTTTTTTAATTTTTTTTTAATTTTTAAATAATTTTTTGATTTTATTTTTAATTTAATAACTTAATTTAATTTTTAAAAATGAAAAAAAAAATAGTTAAAGATAAAAAAGTATAGTAAAATTAAGGAAATAAAGAAACAGCGAAAAAAAATATACTTTTATTTTTTTTTATTTTTAAATAATTTTTTGATTTTATTTTTAATTTTACAACTTAATTAAATTTGTAAAAAAATTTTTTTTTTAATTTTTAAATAATTTTTTGATTTAATTTTTAATTTTATAAATTAATTTAATTTTTAAAAATTAAAAAAAATAGTTAAAGATAATAAAAATTAGAGTAAGATTGAAGAAATAAAGAAACATCGGAAAAAATATACTTTAATTTTTTTAATTTTTTTTTAATTTTTAAATAATTTTTGGATTTTATTTTTAATTTTATAACTTAAATTAATTTTTAAAAATTAAAAAAATAGTTAAAAATAAAAAAAAATTATAGTAAAATTAAGGAAATAAAGGAACATCGAAAACAAATATACTTTAATTTTTTTTTATTTTGTTTTAATTTTTAAATAATTTTTTGATTTAATTTTTACTTTTATAACTTAATTTAATTTTAAAAAATTTAAAAAAAAATTAAAAATAAAACAGATTTTAGTAAAATTAAGGAAATAAAGAAACATCGAAAAAAAATATACTTTAATTTTTTTTAATTTTTTTTTAATTTTTAAATAATCTTTTGATTTTATTTTTAATTATATAACTTAATTTAATTTTTAAAAATTAAAAAAAAATAGTTAAAAATAAAAAAAGATTATAGTAAAATTAAGGAAATAAAGAAACATCGAAAAAAAATACTTTAATTTTTGTAATTTTTTTTAATTTTTAAATAATTTTGATTTAGTTTTTAATTTTATGACTTAATTTAATTTTTAAAAATTAAAAAAAATAGTTAAATATAAAAAAAATTATAGTAAGATTGAGGAAATAAAGAAACATCGAAAAAAAATATACTTTAATTTTTTTAATTTTTTTTTAATTTTTAAATAATTTTTTGATTTACTTTTTAATTTTATAACTTAATTTAATTTTTAAAAATAAAAAAATATTTAAAAATAAAAAAAAATTATAGTAAAATTAAGGAAATAAAGAAACATCGAAAAAAATATATTTTAATTTTTGTAATTTTTTTTTAATTTTTAAATAATTTTTTGATTTTATTTTAAAAATTAAAAAAAATAGTTAAAAATAAAAAAAATTATAGTAAAATTAAGGAAATAATTTTATAAATTAATTTAATTTTTAAAAATGAAAAAAAAATAGTTAAAGATAAAAAAAGTATAGTAAAATTAAGGAAATAAAGAAACAGCGAAAAAAAATATACTTTTATTTTTTTGATTTTTAAATAATTTTTTGATTTTATTTTTAATTTTACAACTTAATTAAATTTAAAAAAAATTTTTTTTTAATTTTTAAATAATTTGTTGATTTAATTTTATAACTTAATTTAATTTTTAAAAATTAAAAAAAATAGTTAAAGATAAAAAAAATTAGAGTAAGATTAAGGGAATAAAGAAACATCGAAAAAAAATATACTTTAATTTTTTTAATTTTTTTTTAATTTTTAAATAATTTTTTGATTTTATTTTTAATTTTATAACTTAATTTAATTTTTACAAATTAAAAAAATAGTTAAAAATACAAAAAAATTATAGTAAAATTAAGGAAATAAAGGAACATCGAAAAAAATATACTTTAATTTTTTTAATTTTGTTTTAATTTTTAAATAATTTTTTGATTTAATTTTTAATTTTATAATTTAATTTAATTTTAAAAAATTAAAATTAGTTAAAAATAAAAAAAAATTATAGTAAAATTAAGGAAATAAAGGAACATCGGAAAAAATATACTATTATTTTTTTAATTTTTTTTTAATTTTTAAATAATTTTTTGATTTACTTTTTAATTTTATAACTTAATTTAATTTTTAAAAATAAAAAAAATATTTAAAAATAAAAAAAAATTAAAGTAAACTTAAGGAAATAAAGAAACATCGAAAAAAAAAATACTTTAATTTTTTTAATTTTTTTTTAATTTTTAAATAATGTTTTGAATTTATTTTTAATTTTATAACTTAATTTAATTTTTAAAAATTTAAAAAAACAGTTAAAAATAAAACAAATTTTAGTAAAATTATGGAAATAAAGAAAGATCGAAAAAAATATACTTTAAATATTTTTAATTTTTTTTTAATTTTTAAAAATTTAAAAAATAGTTTAAAATAAAAAAAAATTATAGTAAAATTAAGGAAATAAAGAAATCCCGAAAAAAAAATATACTTTAATTTTTTTTTTAATTTTTAAATAATTTTTTGATTTTATTTTTAATTTTATAACTTAATTTAATTTTTAAAAATTTAAAAAAAAAGTTAAAAATAAAACAAATTTTAGTAAAATTAAGGAAATAAGGAAACATCGAAAAAAAATATACTTTAATTTTTTTTTAATTTTTAAATAATCTTTTGATTTTATTTTTAATTATATAACTTAATTTAATTTTTAAAAACTAAAAAAATAGTAAAAAATAAAAAAAAATTATAGTAAAATTAAGGAAATAAAGAAACATCGAAAAAATATATACTTTGATTTTTTTTATTTTTAAATAATTTTTTGATTTAATTTTTAATTTTATAATTTAATTTAATTTTTAAAGATAAAAACAAAATAGTTAAAAACAAAAAAAATTATAGTAAAATTAAGGAAATAAAGAAACATCAACAAAAAATATACTTTTAGTTTTTTAATTTTTTTTTAATTTTTAAATAATTTTTTGATTTTATTTTTAATTTTATAACTTAATTAAATTTGTAAAAAAATTTTTTTTTTAATTTTTAAATAATTTTTTGATTTAATTTTTAATTTTATAAATTAATTTAATTTTTAAAAATTAAAAAAAATAGTTAAAGATAATAAAAATTAGAGTAAGATTGAAGAAATAAAGAAACATCGGAAAAAATATACTTTAATTTTTTTAATTTTTTTTTAATTTTTAAATAATTTTTGGATTTTATTTTTAATTTTATAACTTAAATTAATTTTTAAAAATTAAAAAAATAGTTAAAAATAAAAAAAAATTATAGTAAAATTAAGGAAATAAAGGAACATCGAAAACAAATATACTTTAATTTTTTTTTATTTTGTTTTAATTTTTAAATAATTTTTTGATTTAATTTTTACTTTTATAACTTAATTTAATTTTAAAAAATTTAAAAAAAAATTAAAAATAAAACAGATTTTAGTAAAATTAAGGAAATAAAGAAACATCGAAAAAAAATATACTTTAATTTTTTTTAATTTTTTTTTAATTTTTAAATAATCTTTTGATTTTATTTTTAATTATATAACTTAATTTAATTTTTAAAAATTAAAAAAAAATAGTTAAAAATAAAAAAAGATTATAGTAAAATTAAGGAAATAAAGAAACATCGAAAAAAAATACTTTAATTTTTGTAATTTTTTTTAATTTTTAAATAATTTTGATTTAGTTTTTAATTTTATGACTTAATTTAATTTTTAAAAATTAAAAAAAATAGTTAAATATAAAAAAAATTATAGTAAGATTGAGGAAATAAAGAAACATCGAAAAAAAATATACTTTAATTTTTTTAATTTTTTTTTAATTTTTAAATAATTTTTTGATTTACTTTTTAATTTTATAACTTAATTTAATTTTTAAAAATAAAAAAATATTTAAAAATAAAAAAAAATTATAGTAAAATTAAGGAAATAAAGAAACATCGAAAAAAATATATTTTAATTTTTGTAATTTTTTTTTAATTTTTAAATAATTTTTTGATTTTATTTTAAAAATTAAAAAAAATAGTTAAAAATAAAAAAAATTATAGTAAAATTAAGGAAATAATTTTATAAATTAATTTAATTTTTAAAAATGAAAAAAAAATAGTTAAAGATAAAAAAAGTATAGTAAAATTAAGGAAATAAAGAAACAGCGAAAAAAAATATACTTTTATTTTTTTGATTTTTAAATAATTTTTTGATTTTATTTTTAATTTTACAACTTAATTAAATTTAAAAAAAATTTTTTTTTAATTTTTAAATAATTTGTTGATTTAATTTTATAACTTAATTTAATTTTTAAAAATTAAAAAAAATAGTTAAAGATAAAAAAAATTAGAGTAAGATTAAGGGAATAAAGAAACATCGAAAAAAAATATACTTTAATTTTTTTAATTTTTTTTTAATTTTTAAATAATTTTTTGATTTTATTTTTAATTTTATAACTTAATTTAATTTTTACAAATTAAAAAAATAGTTAAAAATACAAAAAAATTATAGTAAAATTAAGGAAATAAAGGAACATCGAAAAAAATATACTTTAATTTTTTTAATTTTGTTTTAATTTTTAAATAATTTTTTGATTTAATTTTTAATTTTATAATTTAATTTAATTTTAAAAAATTAAAATTAGTTAAAAATAAAAAAAAATTATAGTAAAATTAAGGAAATAAAGGAACATCGGAAAAAATATACTATTATTTTTTTAATTTTTTTTTAATTTTTAAATAATTTTTTGATTTACTTTTTAATTTTATAACTTAATTTAATTTTTAAAAATAAAAAAAATATTTAAAAATAAAAAAAAATTAAAGTAAACTTAAGGAAATAAAGAAACATCGAAAAAAAAAATACTTTAATTTTTTTAATTTTTTTTTAATTTTTAAATAATGTTTTGAATTTATTTTTAATTTTATAACTTAATTTAATTTTTAAAAATTTAAAAAAACAGTTAAAAATAAAACAAATTTTAGTAAAATTATGGAAATAAAGAAAGATCGAAAAAAATATACTTTAAATATTTTTAATTTTTTTTTAATTTTTAAAAATTTAAAAAATAGTTTAAAATAAAAAAAAATTATAGTAAAATTAAGGAAATAAAGAAATCCCGAAAAAAAAATATACTTTAATTTTTTTTTTAATTTTTAAATAATTTTTTGATTTTATTTTTAATTTTATAACTTAATTTAATTTTTAAAAATTTAAAAAAAAAGTTAAAAATAAAACAAATTTTAGTAAAATTAAGGAAATAAGGAAACATCGAAAAAAAATATACTTTAATTTTTTTTTAATTTTTAAATAATCTTTTGATTTTATTTTTAATTATATAACTTAATTTAATTTTTAAAAACTAAAAAAATAGTAAAAAATAAAAAAAAATTATAGTAAAATTAAGGAAATAAAGAAACATCGAAAAAATATATACTTTGATTTTTTTTATTTTTAAATAATTTTTTGATTTAATTTTTAATTTTATAATTTAATTTAATTTTTAAAGATAAAAACAAAATAGTTAAAAACAAAAAAAATTATAGTAAAATTAAGGAAATAAAGAAACATCAACAAAAAATATACTTTTAGTTTTTTAATTTTTTTTTAATTTTTAAATAATTTTTTGATTTTATTTTTAATTTTATAACTTAATTTAATTTTTAAAAATTTTAAAAAAATAGTTAAAAATAAAAAAAAATTATGGTAAAATTAAGGAAATAAAGAAACATTGAAAAAAAATATACTTTTTTTTTTTAAATTTTATTTTAATTTTTAAATAATTTGTTGATTTTATTTTTAATTTTATAACTTAATTTAATTTTTAAAAATTAAAATAAATAGTTAGAAATAAAAAAAAATTATAGTAAAATGAAGGAAATAAAGAAACATCGGAAAAAATATACTTTTATTTTTTTTAATTTTTTTTTAATTTTTAAATAATTTTTTGATTTTATTTTTAATTTTATAACTTAATTAAATTTTTAAAAATTAAAAAAATAGTTAAAAATAAAAAAAAATTATAGTAAAATTAAGGAAATAAAGAAACATCGAAAACAAATATACTTTAATTTTTTTTTAATTTTTAAATAATTTTTTGATTTTAATTTTAATTATATAAATTAATTTAATTTTTAAAAATGAAAAAAAAATAGTTAAAGATAAAAAAAGTATAGTAAAATTAAGGAAATAAAGAAACAGCGAAAAAAAATATACTTTTATTTTTTTTTATTTTTTTTTATTTTTAAATAATTTTTTGATTTTATTTTTAATTTTATAACTTAATTTAATTTTTAAAAATTAAAAAAAATAGTTAAAGATAAGAAAAATTAGAGTAAGATTGAGGAAATAAAGAAATATCGAAAAAAATACACTTTAATTTTTTTATTTTTTTTTAATTTTTAAATAATTTTTTGATTTTATTTTTAATTTTTTAACTTAATTTAATTTTTAAAAATTAAAAAAATTGTTAAAAATAAAAAAAAATTATAGTAAAATTAAGGAAATAAAGAAACATCGGAAAAAATATACTTTTATTTTTTTAATTTTTAAATAATATTTTGATTTTATTTTTAATTTTATAACTTAATTTAATTTTTAAAAATTTTAAAAAAATAGTTAAAAATAAAAAAAAATTATGGTAAAATTAAGGAAATAAAGAAACATTGAAAAAAAATATACTTTTATTTTTTTAATTTTTTTTTAATTTTTAAATAATTTGTTGATTTTATTTTTAATTTTATAACTTAATTTAATTTTTAAAAATTAAAATAAATAGTTAGAAATAAAAAAAAATTATAGTAAAATGAAGGAAATAAAGAAACATCGGAAAAAATATACTTTTATTTTTTTTAATTTTTTTTTAATTTTTAAATAATTTTTTGATTTTATTTTTAATTTTATAACTTAATTAAATTTTTAAAAATTAAAAAAATAGTTAAAAATAAAAAAAAATTATAGTAAAATTAAGGAAATAAAGAAACATCGAAAACAAATATACTTTAATTTTTTTTTAATTTTTAAATAATTTTTTGATTTTAATTTTAATTTTATAAATTAATTTAATTTTTAAAAATGAAAAAAAAAATAGTTAAAGATAAAAAAAGTATAGTAAAATTAAGGAAATAAAGAAACAGCGAAAAAAAATATACTTTTATTTTTTTTATTTTTTTTTATTTTTAAATAATTTATTGATTTAATTTTTAATTTTATAACTTAATTTAATTTTTAAAAATTAAAAAAAATAGTTAAAGATAAGAAAAATTAGAGTAAGATTGAGGAAATAAAGAAATATCGAAAAAAATACACTTTAATTTTTTTATTTTTTTTTTATTTTTAAATAATTTTTTGATTTTATTTTTAATTTTATAACTTAATTTAATTTTTAAAAATTAAAAAAATTGTTAAAAATAAAAAAAAATTATAGTAAAATGAAGGAAATAAAGAAACATCGGAAAAAATATACTTTTATTTTTTTTAATTTTTTTTTAATTTTTAAATAATTTTTTGATTTTATTTTTAATTTTATAACTTAATTTAATTGTTAAAAATTTAAAAAAATAATTAAAAATAAATATTTTTTTAGTAAAATTAAGGAAAGAAAGAAACATCGAAAAAAAATATACTTTAATTTTTTTAATTTTTAAATAATTTTTTGATTTTATTTTTAATTTTATAACTTAATTTAATTTTTAAAAATAAAAAAAATATTTAAAAATGAAAAAAAATTATAGTAAAATTAAGGAAATAAAGGAACATCGAAAAAAAAATACTTTAATTTTTTTAATTTTTTTTTAATTTTTAAATAATTTTTCGCTTTTATTTTTAATTTTATAACCTAATTCATTTTTAAAAATTTAAAAAAACAGTTAAAAATAAAAGAAATTTTAGTGAAATTAAGGAAATAAAGAAACATCGAAAAAAAATATACTTTAATTATTTTTAATTTTTTTTTAATTTTTAAAAATTAAAAAAAATAGTTAAAGATAAGAAAAATTAGAGTAAGATTGAGGAAATAAAGAAACATCGAAAAAAAATACTTTAATTTTTTAATTTTTTTTAATTTTTAAATAATTTTTTGATTTTATTTTTAATTTTATAACTTAATTTAATTTTTAAAAATTAAAAAAATAGTTAAAAATAAAAAAAAATTATAGTAAAATTAAGGAAATAAAGAAACATCGGAAAAAATATACTATTATTTTTTTAATTTTTTTTTAATTTTTAAATAATTTTTTGATTTACTTTTTAATTTTATAACTTAATTTAATTTTTAAAAATAAAAAAAATATTTAAAAATGAAAAAAAATTATAGTAAAATTAAGGAAATAAAGGAACATCGAAAAAAAAATACTTTAATTTTTTTAATTTTTTTTTAATTTTTAAATAATTTTTCGCTTTTATTTTTAATTTTATAACCTAATTCATTTTTAAAAATTTAAAAAAACAGTTAAAAATAAAAGAAATTTTAGTGAAATTAAGGAAATAAAGAAACATCGAAAAAAAATATACTTTAATTATTTTTAATTTTTTTTTAATTTTTAAAAATTAAAAAAATAGTTAAAAATAAAAAAAAATTATAGTAAAATTAAGGAAATAAAGAAACACCGAAAAAAAATATACTTTAATTTTTTTAATTTTTTTTAATTTTTAAATAATTTTTTGATTTTATTTTTAATTTTATAACTTAATTTAATTTTTAAAAATTTAAAAAAAAGTTAAAAATAAAACAAATTTTAGTAAAATTAAGGAAATAAGGAAACATCGAAAAAAAATATACTTTAATTTTTTTTAATTTTTTTTTAATTTTTAAATACTCTTTTGATTTTATTTTTAATTATATAACTTAATTTAATTTTTAAAAATTAAAAAAAAAATAGTTAAAAATAAAAAAAGTTTATAGTAAAATTAAGGAAATAAAGAAACATCGAAAAAAAATACTTTAATTTTTGTAATTTTTTTTAATTTTTAAATAATTTTTTGATTTAGTTTTTAATTTTATGACTTAATTTAATTTTTAAAAATTAAAAAAAATAGTTAAATATAAAAAAAAATTAAAGTAAGATTGAGGAAATAAAGAAACATCGAGAAAAAAAATACTTTAATTTTTGTAATTTTTTTTAATTTTTAAATAATTTTTTGATTTAATTTTTAATTTTATAACTTAATTTAACTTTTAAAAATTAAAAAAAATTTTTAAAAATAAAAAAAAATTATAGTAAAATTTAGGAAATAAAGAAACATTGAAAAAAAATATACTTTTATTTTTTTAATTTTTTTTTAATTTTTAAATAATTTGTTGATTTTATTTTTAATTTTACAACTTAATTTAATTTTTAAAAATTAAAAAAAAAACTAAAAAAACTAAAAAAAAAATAATAGTAAGATTGATGAAATAAAGAAACATCGAAAAAAAATATGCTTTAATTTTTTTATTTATTTTTAAATAATTTTTTGATTTTATTTTTAATTTTATAACTTAATTTAATTTTTAAAAATTAAAAAAATAGTTAAAAATAAAAAAAAATTATAGTAAAATTAAGGAAATAGAGAAAAATCGAAAACAAATATACTTTTAGTTTTTTAATTTTGTTTTAATTTTTAAATAATTTTTTTATTTTTTTTTATTTTATAAATTAATTTAATTTTTAAAAATTAAAATAAAGAGTTAAAAATAAAAAAAAATTATAGTAAAATTTAGGAAATAAAGAAACATCGGAAAAAATATACTTTTATTTTTTTAATTTTTTTTTAATTTTTAAATAATTTTTTGATTTTATTTTTAATTTTATAACTTAATTTAATTGTTAAAAATTTAAAAAAATAATTAAAAATAAATATTTTTTTAGTAAAATTAAGGAAAGAAAGAAAAACAAAAAATATACTTTTAGTTTTTTAATTTTTAAATAATTTTTTGATTTTATTTTGAATTTTATAACTTAATTTAATTTTTAAAAATTTTAAAAAAATAGTTAAAAATAAAAAAAAATTATGGTAAAATTAAGGAAATAAAGAAACATTGAAAAAAAAATATACTTTTATTTTTTTAATTTTTTTTTAATTTTTAAATAATTTGTTGATTTTATTTTTAATTTTATAACTTAATTTAATTTTTAAAAATTAAAATAAATAGTTAGAAATAAAAAAAAATTATAGTAAAATGAAGGAAATAAAGAAACATCGGAAAAAATATACTTTTATTTTTTTTAATTTTTTTTTAATTTTTAAATAATTTTTTGATTTTATTTTTAATTTTATAACTTAATTAAATTTTTAAAAATTAAAAAAATAGTTAAAAAAAAAAAAATTATAGTAAAATTAAGGAAATAAAGAAACATCGAAAACAAATATACTTTAATTTTTTTTTAATTTTTAAATAATTTTTTGATTTTAATTTTAATTTTATAAATTAATTTAATTTTTAAAAATGAAAAAAAAATAGTTAAAGATAAAAAAAGTATAGTAAAATTAAGGAAATAAAGAAACAGCGAAAAAAAATATACTTTTATTTTTTTTATTTTTTTTTATTTTTAAATAATTTTTTGATTTTATTTTTAATTTTATAACTTAATTTAATTTTTAAAAATTAAAAAAAATAGTTAAAGATAAGAAAAATTAGAGTAAGATTGAGGAAATAAAGAAATATCGAAAAAAATACACTTTAATTTTTTTATTTTTTTTTAATTTTTAAATAATTTTTTGATTTTATTTTTAATTTTATAACTTAATTTAATTTTTAAAAATTAAAAAAATTGTTAAAAATAAAAAAAAATTATAGTAAAATTAAGGAAATAAAGAAACATCGGAAAAAATATACTTTTATTTTTTTAATTTTTTTTAATTTTTAAATAATTTTTTGATTTTATTTTTAATTTTATAACTTAATTTAATTGTTAAAAATTTAAAAAAATAATTAAAAATAAATATTTTTTTAGTAAAATTAAGGAAAGAAAGAAACATCGAAAAAAAATATACTTTAATTTTTTTAATTTTTAAATAATTTTTTGATTTTATTTTTAATTTTATAACTTAATTTAATTTTTAAAAATTAAAAAAAATAGTTAAAGATAAGAAAAATTAGAGTAAGATTGAGGAAATAAAGAAACATCGAAAAAAAATACTTTAATTTTTTTAATTTTTTTTAATTTTTAAATAATTTTTTGATTTTATTTTTAATTTTATAACTTAATTTAATTTTTAAAAATTAAAAAAATAGTTAAAAATAAAAAAAAATTATAGTAAAATTAAGGAAATAAAGAAACATCGGAAAAAATATACTATTATTTTTTTAATTTTTTTTTAATTTTTAAATAATTTTTTGATTTACTTTTTAATTTTATAACTTAATTTAATTTTTAAAAATAAAAAAAATATTTAAAAATGAAAAAAAATTATAGTAAAATTAAGGAAATAAAGAAACATCGAAAAAAAAAATACTTTAATTTTTTTAATTTTTTTTTAATTTTTAAATAATTTTTCGCTTTTATTTTTAATTTTATAACCTAATTTAATTTTTAAAAATTTAAAAAAACAGTTAAAAATAAAAGAAATTTTAGTGAAATTAAGGAAATAAAGAAACATCGAAAAAAAATATACTTTAATTATTTTTAATTTTTTTTTAATTTTTAAAAATTAAAAAAATAGTTAAAAATAAAAAAAAATTATAGTAAAATTAAGGAAATAAAGAAACACCGAAAAAAAATATACTTTAATTTTTTTAATTTTTCTTAATTTTTAAATAATTTTTTGATTTTATTTTTAATTTTATAACTTAATTTAATTTTTAAAAATTTAAAAAAAAATTTAAAAATAAAGCAAATTTTAGTAAAATTAAGGAAATAAGGAAACATCGAAAAAAAATATACTTTAATTTTTTTTAATTTTTTTTTAATTTTTAAATACTCTTTTGATTTTATTTTTAATTATATAACTTAATTTAATTTTTAAAAATTAAAAAAAAATAGTTAAAAATAAAAAAAGTTTATAGTAAAATTAAGGAAATAAAGAAACATCGAAAAAAAATACTTTAATTTTTGTAATTTTTTTTAATTTTTAAATAATTTTTTGATTTAGTTTTTAATTTTATGACTTAATTTAATTTTTAAAAATTAAAAAAAATAGTTAAATATAAAAAAAAATTAAAGTAAGATTGAGGAAATAAAGAAACATCGAAAAAAAATACTTTAATTTTTGTAATTTTTTTTAATTTTTAAATAATTTTTTGATTTAATTTTTAATTTTATAACTTAATTTAACTTTTAAAAATTAAAAAAAATTTTTAAAAATAAAAAAAAATTATAGTAAAATTTAGGAAATAAAGGAACATCGAAAAGAAATATACTTTAATTTTTTTAATTTTTAAATAATTTTTTGATTTAATTTTTAATTTTATAATTTAATTTAATTTTAAAAAATTAAAATTAGTTAAAAATAAAAAAAAATTATAGTAAAATTAAGGAAATAAAGGAACATCGGAAAAAATATACTATTATTTTTTTAATTTTTTTTTAATTTTTAAATAATTTTTTGATTTACTTTTTAATTTTATAACTTAATTTAATTTTGAAAAATAAAAAAAATATTTAAAAATAAAAAAAAATTTAAGTAAACTTAAGGAAATAAAGAAACATCGAAAAAAAAATACTTTAATTTTTTTAATTTTTTTTTAATTTTTAAATAATGTTTTGAATTTATTTTTAATTTTATAACTTAATTTAATTTTTAAAAATTTAAAAAAACAGTTAAAAATAAAACAAATTTTAGTAAAATTATGGAAATAAAGAAAGATCGAAAAAAATATACTTAAAATATTTTTAATTTTTTTTTAATTTTTAAAAATTTAAAAAATAGTTTAAAATAAAAAAAAATTATAGTAAAATTAAGGAAATAAAGAAATCCCGAAAAAAAATATACATTAATTTTTTTTTTAATTTTTAAATAATTTTTTGATTTTATTTTTAATTTTATAACTTAATTTAATTTTTAAAAATTTAAAAAAAAAGTTAAAAATAAAACAAATTTTAGTAAAATTAAGGAAATAAAGAAACATCGAAAAAAAATATACTTTAATTTTTTTTTAATTTTTAAATAATCTTTTGATTTTATTTTTAATTATATAACTTAATTTAATTTTTAAAAACTAAAAAAATAATAAAAAATAAAAAAAAATTATAGTAAAATTAAGGAAATAAAGAAACATCGAAAAAAAATACTTTAATTTTTGTAATTTTTTTTTAAGTTTTAAATAATTTTTTGATTTTATTTTTAATTTTATAACTTAATTTAATTTTTGAAAATTTAAAAAAATAGCTAAAAATAAAAAAAAATTATAGTAAAATTAAGGAAATAAAGAAACATCGAAAAAATATATACTTTTATTTTTTTTATAAATAATTTTTTGATTTAATTTTTAATTTTATAATTTAATTTAATTTTTAAAAATAAAAACAAAATAGTTAAAAACAAAAAAAATTATAGTAAAATTAAGGAAATAAAGAAACATCAACAAAAAATATACTGTTAGTTTTTTAATTTTTTTTTAATTTTTGAATAATTTTTTGATTTTATTTTTAATTATATATATTTTTAATTAATAATAATAGTTAAAAATAAAAAAAAATTATAGTAAAATTAAGGAAATAAAGGAACATCGAAAACAAATATACTTAAATTTTTTTAATTTTGTTTTAATTTTTAAATAATTTTTTGATTTAATTTTTAATTTTATAACTTAATTTAATTTTTAAAAATTAACCAAAATAGTTAAAGATAAGAAAATTAGAGTAAGATTGAGCAAATAAAGAAATATCGAAAAAAAATATACTTTAATTTTTTTAATTTTTTTTTATTTTTAAATAATTTTTTGATTTTATTTTTAATTTTATAAGTTAATTTAATTTTTAAAAATTAAAAAAAATAGTTAAAAATAAAAAAAAATTATAGTAAGATTGAGGAAATAAAGAAACATCGAAAAAAATATACTTTAATTTTTTTAATTTTTTTTTAATTTTTAAATAATTTTTTGATTTACTTTTTAATTTTATAACTTAATTTAATTTTTAAAAATAAAAAAAAACATTTAAAAATAAAAAAAAATTATAGTAAAATTAAGGAAATAAAGAAAAATTTTTTTAATTTTTAAATAATTTTTTGATTTTATTTTAAAAATTAAAAAAAATAGTTAAAAATAAAAAAAAATTATAGTAAAATTAAGGAAATAAAGAAACATCGAAAAAAAATATACCTTAATTTTTTAAATTTTTTTTTAATTTTTAAATAATTTTTTGATTTTATTTTGAATTTTATAAATTAATTTAATTTTTAAAAATTAAAAAAAATAGCTAAAAATAAAAAAAAATTACAGTAAAATTAAAGAAATAAAGAAACATCGAAAAAAAATACTTTAATTTATTTAATTTTTTTTTAATTTTTAAATAATTTTTTGATTTAATTTTTAATTTTATAATTTAATTTAATTTTTAAAAATTAAAATAAATAGTTAAAAATAAAAAAAAATTATAGTAAGATTGAGGAAATAAAGAAACATCGAAAAAAAATATACTTTAATTTTTTTAATTTTTTTTTAATTTTTAAATAATTTGTTGATTTTATTTTTAATTTTATAACTTAATATAATTTTTATAGTAATAATTATAGTAAGATTGAGGAAATAAAGAAACATCGAAAAAAAATATACTTTTAATTTTTGAATTTTTTTTTAATTTTTAAATAATTTGTTAATTTTATTTTTAATTTTATAACTTAATTTAATTTTAAAAAATTAAAAAAATAGTTAAAAATAAAAAAAAATTAAAGTAAAATTAAGGAAATAAGGAAACATCGAAAACAAATATATTTTAATTTTTTTAATTTTGTTTTAATTTTTAAATAATTTTTTGATTTAATTTTTAATTTTATAATTTAATTTAATTTTTAAAAATTAAAATAAATAGTTAAAAATAAAAAAAAATTATAGTAAGATTGAGGAATAAAGAAACATCGAAAAAAAATATACTTTAATTTTTTTAATTTTTTTTTAATTTTTAAATAATTTTTTGATTTTATTTTTAATTTTATAACTTAATTTAATTTTTAAAAATGAAAAAAAATAGTTTAAAATAAAAAAAATTATAGTAAAATTAAGGAAATAAAGAAACATCGAAAAAATATATTCTTTTATTTTTTTGATTTTTAAATAATTTTTAATTTTATAATTTAATTTAATTTTTAAAAATTAAAAAAAAAATAGTTAAAAATAAAAAAAATAATAGTAAAATTAAGGAAATAAAGAAACATCGACAACAATATACTTTTAGTTTTTTTTTTTTTTTTATTTTTAAATAATTTTTTGATTTTATTTTTAATTTTATAAATTAATTTAATTTTTAAAAATGAAAAAAATCGTTTAAAATAAAAAAAATTATAGTAAAATTAAGGAAATAAAGAAACATCGAAAAAATATATACTTTTATTTTTTTGATTTTAAAATAATTTTTTGATTTTATTTTTAATTTTATAATTTAACTTAATTATTAAAAATTCAAAAAAAATAGTTAAAAATAAAAAAAATTATAGTAAAATTAAGGAAATAAAGAAACATCGACAAAAAATATACTTGTAGTTTTTTATAGTAAAATTAAGGAAATAAAGAAACATCGACAAAAAATATACTTTTAGTTTTTTAATTTTTTTTTAGGTTTTAAATAATTTTTTGATTTTATTTTTAATTTTATAACTTAATTTAATTTTTAAAAAGGAAAAAAAATAGTTTAAAATAAAAAAAATTATAGTAAAATTAATTAAATAAAGAAACATCGAAAAAATATACACTTTTATTTTTTTGATTTTTAAATAATTTTTTGATTTAATTTTTAATTTTATAATTTAATTTAATTTTTAAAAATGAAAAAAAATAGTTTAAAATAAAAAAAATTATAGTAAAATTAATTAAATACAGAAACATCGAAAAAATATACACTTTTATTTTTTTGATTTTTAAATAATTTTTTGATTTTATTTTTAATTTTATAATTTAATTTAATTTTTAAAAATTCAAAAAAAATAGTTAAAAATAAAAAAAAATTATAGTAAAATTAAGGAAATAAAGAAACATCGACAAAAAATATACCTTTAGTTTTTTAATTTTTTTTATTTTTTAAATAATTTTTTGTTTTATTTTTAATTTTATAATTTAATTTAATTTTTAAAAATTTAAAAAAATAGTTAAAAAAAAAAAAAAAATTATAGTAAAATTAAGGAAATAAAGAAACATCGACAAAAAATATACTTTTAGTTTTTTAATTTTTTTTTAATTTTTAAATAATTTTTTGATTTTATTTTTAATTTTATAACTTAATTTAATTTTTAAAAAGGAAAAAAAATAGTTTAAAATAAAAAAAATTATAGTAAAATTAAGGAAATAAAGAAACATCGAAAAAATATATACTTTTATTTTTTTGATTTTTAAATAATTTTTTGATTTTATTTTTAATTTTATAATATAATTTAATTTTTAAAAATAAAAAAAATAGTTAAAAATAAAAAAAAATTATAGTAAAATTAAGGAAATAAAGAAACATCGAAAACAAATATACTTTAATTTTTTTAATTTTTTTTTAAATTTTTAAATAATTTTTTGATTTTATTTTTAATTTTATAACTTAATTTAATTGTTAAAAATTTAAAAAAATAATTAAAAATAAAAATTTATTTAGTAAAATTAAGGAAATAAAGAAGGATCGAAAAAAATATACACTTTTATTTTTTTAATTTTTTTAATTTTTTTTAATTTTTAAATAATTTTTTGATTTTATTTAGAATTTTATAACTTAATTTAATTTTTAAAAATTTAAAAAAATAGTTAAAAATAAAAAAAAAATTACAGTAAAATTAAGGAAATTATTTTTAATTTTATAATTTAATTTAATTTTTAAAAATTAAAATAAATAGTTAAAAATAAAAAAAAAATTATAGTAAAATTAAGGAAATAAAGAAACATCGGAAAAAATATACTTTTATTTTTTTAATTTTTTTTAAATTTTTAAATAATTTTTTGATTTTATTTTTAATTTTATAACTTAATTTAATTTTTAAAAATGAAAAAAAATAGTTAAAGATAAAAAAAGTATAGTAAAATTAAGGAAATAAAGAAACAGCGAAAAAAATATACTTTTATTTTTTTTTATTTTTAAATAATTTTTTGATTTTATTTTTAATTTTATAACTTAATTTAATTTTTAAAAATTAAAAAAATAGTTAAAAATAAAAAAAAATTATAGTAAAATTAAGGAAATAAAGGAACATCGAAAACAAATATACTTAAATTTTTTTAATTTTGTTTTAATTTTTAAATAATTTTTTGATTTTATTTTTAATTTTATAACTTAATTTAATTTTTAAAAATTAACCAAAATAGTTAAAGATAAGAAAATTAGAGTAAGATTGAGCAAATAAAGAAATATCGAAAAAAAATATACTTTAATTTTTTTAATTTTTTTTAATTTTTAAATAATTTTTTGATTTAATTTTTAATTTTATTACTTAATTTAATTTTTAAAAATTAAAAAAATAGTTAAAAACAAAAAAAAATTATAGTAAAATTAAGGAAATAAAGAAACATCGAAAACAAATATACTTAAATTTTTTTAATTTTGTTTTAATTTTTAAATAATCTTTGGATTTTTTTTTAATTTTATAAATTAATTTAATTTTTAAAAATTAAAATAAATAGTTAAAAATAAAAAAAAATTATAGTAAAATTAAGGAAATAAAGAAACATCGGAAAAAATATACTTTTATTTTTTTAATTTTTTTTAATTTTTAAATAATTTTTTGATTTTATTTTTAATTTTATAAATTAATTTAATTTTTAAAAATGAAAAAAAATAGTTAAAGATAAAAAAGTATAGTAAAATTAAGGAATTAAAGAAACAGCGATAAAAAATATACTTTAATTTTTTTTATTTTTTTTTATTTTTAAATAATTTTTTGATTTTATTTTTAATTTTATAACTTAATTTAATTTTTAAAAATTAAAAAAAATAGTTAAAAATAAAAAAAAATTATAGTAAGATTGAGGAAATAAAGAAACATCGAAAAAAATATACTTTAATTTTTTTAATTTTTTTTTAATTTTTAAATAATTTTTTGATTTACTTTTTAATTTTATAACTTAATTTAATTTTTAAAAATCAAAAAAAATATTTAAAAATAAAAAAAAATTATAGTAAAATTAAGGAAATAAAGAAACATTTTTTTAATTTTTAAATAATTTTTTGATTTTATTTTAAAAATTAAAAAAAATAGTTAAAAATAAAAAAAAATTATAGTAAAATTAAGGAAATAAAGAAACATCGAAAAAAAATACACTTTTAGTTTTTTAATTTTTTTTTAATTTTTAAATAATTTTTTGATTTTATTTTTAATTTTATAACTTAATTTAATTTTTGAAAATTTAAAAAAATAGTTAAAAATAACAAAAAATTATAGTAAAATTAAGGAAATAAAGACACATCGAAAAAAAATACACTTTTATTTTTTTAATTTTTTTAATTTTTTTTAATTTTTAAATAATTTTTTGATTTTATTTAGAATTTTATAACTTAATTTAATTTTTAAAAATTTAAAAAAATAGTTAAAAATAAAAAAAAAATTACAGTAAAGTTAAGGAAATTATTTTTAATTTTATAATTTAATTTAATTTTTAAAAATTAAAATAAATAGTTAAAAATAAAAAAAAAATTATAGTAAAATTAAGGAAATAAAGAAACATCGGAAAAAATATACTTTTATTTTTTTAATTTTTTTTAAATTTTTAAATAATTTTTTGATTTTATTTTTAATTTTATAACTTAATTTAATTGTTAAAAATTTAAAAAAATAATTAAAAATAAAATTTTTTTTAGTAAAATTAAGGAAATAAAGAAGGATCGAAAAAAAATATACTTTAATTTTTTTAATTTTTTTTTAATTTTTAAATAATTTTTTGATTTTATTTTTAATTTTATAACTTAATTTAATTTTTGAAAATTTAAAAAAATAGTTAAAAATAACAAAAAATTATAGTAAAATTAAGGAAATAAAGAAACATCGACAACAAATATACTTAAATTTTTTTAATTTTGTTTTAATTTTTAAATAATCTGGATTTTTTTTTAATTTAATAAATTAATTTAATTTTTAAAAATTAAAATAAATAGTTAAAAATAAAAAAAAATTATAGTAAAATTAAGGAAATAAAGAAACATCGGAAAAAATATACTTTTATTTTTTTAATTTTTTTTAATTTTTAAATAATTTTTTGATTTAATTTTTAATTTTATAAATTAATTTAATTTTTAAAAATGAAAAAAAATAGTTAAAGATAAAAAAGTATAGTAAAATTAAGGAATTAAAGAAACAGCGAAAAAAAATATACTTTTATTTTTTTTATTTTTAAATAATTTTTTGATTTTATTTTTAATTTTATAACTTAATTTAATTTTTAAAAATTAAAAAAAATAGTTAAAAATAAAAAAAAATTATAGTAAGATTGAGGAAATAAAGAAACATCGAAAAAAATATAATTTAATTTTTTGAATTTTTTTTTAATTTTAAAATAATTTTTTGATTTACTTTTTAATTTTATAACTTAATTTAATTTTTAAAAATAAAAAAAATATTTAAAAATAAAAAAGAATTATAGTAAAATTAAGGAAATAAAGAAACATCGAAAAAAATATACTTTAATTTTTGTAATTTTTTTTTAATTTTTTTTTAATTTTTTGATTTTATTTTAAAAATTAAAAAAAATAGTTAGAAATAAAAAAAATTATAGTAAAATTAAGGAAATAATTGTATAAATTAATTTAATTTTTAAAAATGAAAAAAAATAGTTAAAGATAAAAAAAGTATAGTAAAATTAAGGAAATAAAGAAACAGCGAAAAAAAATATACTTTTATTTTTTTTATTTTTTTTTATTTTTAAATAATTTTTTGATTTTATTTTTAATTTTACAACTTAATTAAATTTTAAAAAAAATTTTGTTTTAATTTTTAAATAATTTTTTGATTTAATTTTTAATTTTATAACTTAATTTAATTTTTAAAAATTAAAAAAAATAGTTAAAGATAAAAAAAATTAGAGTAAGATTGAGGAAATAAAGAAACATCGAAAAAAAATATACTTTAATTTTTTTAATTTTTTTTTAATTTTTAAATAATTTTTTGATTTTATTTTTA
Organism: Leptarthrus brevirostris; assembly: GCA_964036015.1. Classification (NCBI taxonomy): domain Eukaryota; kingdom Metazoa; phylum Arthropoda; class Insecta; order Diptera; family Asilidae; genus Leptarthrus; species Leptarthrus brevirostris. Next base: position 83,778,782 of record OZ038375.1, on the reverse strand, counting down.
ATTTTATAACTTAATTTAATTTTTACAAATTAAAAAATTATAGTAAAATTAAGGAAATAAAGGAACTACGAAAACAAATATACTTTAATTTTTTTAATTTTGTTTTAATTTTTAAATAATTTTTTGATTTAATTTTTAATTTTATAATTTAATTTAATTTTTAAAAATGAAAATTAGTTAAAAATAAAAAAAAATTATAGTAAAATTAAGGAAATAAAGAAACATCGGAAAAAATATACTATTATTTTTTTTATTTTTTTTTAATTTTTAAATAATTTTTTGATTTACTTTTTAATTTTATAACTTAATTTAGTTTTTAAAAATAAAAAAAATATTTAAAAATAAAAAAAAATTATAGTAAAATTAAGGAAATAAAGAAACATCGAAAAAAAAAATACTTTAATTTTTTTTAATTTTTAAATAATGTTTTGATTTTATTTTTAATTTTATAACTTAATTTAATTTTTAAAAATTTAAAAAAACAGTTAAAAATAAAACAAATTTTAGTAAAATAAAGGAAATAAAGAAAGATCGAAAAAAATATACTTTAATTATTTTTATTTTTTTTAATTTTTAAAAATTTAATAAATAGTTAAAAATAAAAAAAAATTATAGTAAAATTAAGGAAATAAAGAAATCCCGAAAAAAAATATACTTTAATCTTTTTAATTTTTTTTTAATTTTTAAATAATTTTTTGATTTTATTTTTAATTTTATAACTTAATTTAATTTTTAAAAATTTAAAAAAAAAGTTAAAAATAAAACAAATTTTAGTAAAATTAAGGAAATAAGGAAACATCGAAAAAAAATATACTTTAATTTTTTTAATTTTTTTTTAATTTTTAAATAATTTTTTGATTTTATTTTTAATTTTATAACTTAATTTAACTTTTAAAAATTAAAAAAAATTTTTAAAAATAAAAAAAAATTATAGTAAAATTTAGGAAATAAAGAAACATTGAAAAAAAATATACTTTTATTTTTTTAATTTTTTTTTAATTTTTAAATAATTTGTTGATTTTATTTTTAATTTTACAACTTAATTTAATTTTTAAAAATTAAAAAAAAAAACTAAAAAAACTAAAAAAAAAATAATAGTAAGATTGATGAAATAAAGAAACATCGAAAAAAAATATGCTTTAATTTTTTTATTTATTTTTAAATAATTTTTTGATTTTATTTTTAATTTTATAACTTAATTTAATTTTTAAAAATTAAAAAAATAGTTAAAAATAAAAAAAAATTATAGTGAAATTAAGGAAATAGAGAAAAATCGAAAACAAATATACTTTTAGTTTTTTAATTTTGTTTTAATTTTTAAATAATTTTTTTATTTTTTTTATTTTATAAATTAATTTAATTTTTAAAAATTAAAATAAAGAGTTAAAAATAAAAAAAAATTATAGTAAAATTTAGGAAATAAAGAAACATCGGAAAAAATATACTTTTATTTTTTAAATTTTTTTTTTAATTTTTAAATAATTTTTTGATTTACTTTTTAATTTTATAACTTAATTTAATTTTTAAAAATAAAAATAAATATTTAAAAATAAACAAAAATTATAGAAAAATTAAGGAAATAAAGAAACATCGAAAAAAATATACTTTAATTTTCGTAATTTTTTTTTAATTTTTAAATAATTTTTTGATTTTATTTTAAATATTAAAAAAATAGTTAAAAATAAAAAAAACTTATAGTAAAATTAAGGAAATAAAGAAACATCGAAAAAAAATACACTTTTATTTTTTTAATTTTTTTTACTTTTTAAATAATTTTTTGATTTTATTTAGAATTTTATAACTTAATTTAATTTTTAAAAATTAAAAAAAATAGTTAAAAATAAAAAAAAATTATAGTAAAATTAAGGAAATAAAGAAACATCGAAAAAATACACTTTTATTTTTTTAATTTTTTTTAATTTTTAAATAATTTTTTGATTTTATTTTGATTTTTATAACTTAATTTAATTTTTAAAAATTTAAAAAAATAGTTAAAAATAAAAAAAAATTACAGTAAAATTAAGGAAATTTATTTTTAATTTTATAATTTCATTTAATTTTTAAAAATTAAAATAAATAGATAAAAATAAAAAAAAATTATAGTAAAATTAAGGAAATAAAGAAACATCGGAAAAAATATACTTTTATTTTTTTAATTTTTTTTTAATTTTTAAATAATTTTTTGATTTTATTTTTAATTTAATAACTTAATTTAATTTTTAAAAATGAAAAAAAAAATAGTTAAAGATAAAAAAGTATAGTAAAATTAAGGAAATAAAGAAACAGCGAAAAAAAATATACTTTTATTTTTTTTATTTTTTTTTATTTTTAAATAATTTTTTGATTTTATTTTTAATTTTACAACTTAATTAAATTTGTAAAAAAATTTTTTTTTAATTTTTAAATAATTTTTTGATTTAATTTTTAATTTTATAAATTAATTTAATTTTTAAAAATTAAAAAAAATAGTTAAAGATAATAAAAATTAGAGTAAGATTGAAGAAATAAAGAAACATCGGAAAAAATATACTTTAATTTTTTTAATTTTTTTTTAATTTTTAAATAATTTTTGGATTTTATTTTTAATTTTATAACTTAAATTAATTTTTAAAAATTAAAAAAATAGTTAAAAATAAAAAAAAATTATAGTAAAATTAAGGAAATAAAGGAACATCGAAAACAAATATACTTTAATTTTTTTTTATTTTGTTTTAATTTTTAAATAATTTTTTGATTTAATTTTTAATTTTATAACTTAATTTAATTTTAAAAAATTTAAAAAAAAGTTAAAAATAAAACAGATTTTAGTAAAATTAAGGAAATAAAGAAACATCGAAAAAAAATATACTTTAATTTTTTTTAATTTTTTTTTAATTTTTAAATAATCTTTTGATTTTATTTTTAATTATATAACTTAATTTAATTTTTAAAAATTAAAAAAAAATAGTTAAAAATAAAAAAAGATTATAGTAAAATTAAGGAAATAAAGAAACATCGAAAAAAAATACTTTAATTTTTGTAATTTTTTTTAATTTTTAAATAATTTTTTGATTTAGTTTTTAATTTTATGACTTAATTTAATTTTTAAAAATTAAAAAAAATAGTTAAATATAAAAAAAATTATAGTAAGATTGAGGAAATAAAGAAACATCGAAAAAAAATATACTTTAATTTTTTTAATTTTTTTTTAATTTTTAAATAATTTTTTGATTTACTTTTTAATTTTATAACTTAATTTAATTTTTAAAAATAAAAAAATATTTAAAAATAAAAAAAAATTTTAGTAAAATTAAGGAAATAAAGAAACATCGAAAAAAATATATTTTAATTTTTGTAATTTTTTTTTAATTTTTAAATAATTTTTTGATTTTATTTTAAAAATTAAAAAAAATAGTTAAAAATAAAAAAAATTATAGTAAAATTAAGGAAATAATTTTATAAATTAATTTAATTTTTAAAAATGAAAAAAAAATAGTTAAAGATAAAAAAAGTATAGTAAAATTAAGGAAATAAAGAAACAGCGAAAAAAATATACTTTTATTTTTTTTTATTTTTAAATAATTTTTTGATTTTATTTTTAATTTTACAACTTAATTAAATTTAAAAAAAATTTTTTTTTAATTTTTAAATAATTTGTTGATTTAATTTTATAACTTAATTTAATTTTTAAAAATTAAAAAAAATAGTTAAAGATAAAAAAAATTAGAGTAAGATTAAGGGAATAAAGAAACATCGAAAAAAAATATACTTTAATTTTTTTAATTTTTTTTTAATTTTTAAATAATTTTTTGATTTTATTTTTAATTTTATAACTTTATTTAATTTTTACAAATTAAAAAAATAGTTAAAAATAAAAAAAAATTATAGTAAAATTAAGGAAATAAAGAAACATCGAAAAAATATAAATATAAATAATAATAAAAAAAAAAATTATAGTAAAATTAAGGAAATAAAGAAACATCGAAAAAAAAATACTTTAATTTTTGTAATTTTTTTTTAATTTTTAAATAATTTTTTGATTTTATTTTTAATTTTATAACTTAATTTAATTTTTGAAAATTTAAAAAAATAGTTAAAAATAAAAAAAAATTATAGTAAAATTAAGGAAATAAAGAAACATCGAAAAAATATATACTTTGATTTTTTTTATTTTTAAATAATTTTTAATTTTATAATTTAATTTAATTTTTAAAAACAAAAACAAAATAGTTAAAAACAAAAAAAATTATAGTAAAATTAAGGAAATAAAGAAACATCAACAAAAAATATACTTTTAGTTTTTTAATTTTTTTTTAATTTTTAAATAATTTTTTGATTTTATTTTTAATTTTATAACTTAATTTAATTTTTAAAAATTTTAAAAAAATAGTTAAAAATAAAAAAAAATTATGGTAAAATTAAGGAAATAAAGAAACATTGAAAAAAAATATACTTTTATTTTTTTAATTTTTTTTTAATTTTTAAATAATTTGTTGATTTTATTTTTAATTTTATAACTTAATTTAATTTTTAAAAATTAAAATAAATAGTTAGAAATAAAAAAAAATTATAGTAAAATGAAGGAAATAAAGAAACATCGGAAAAAATATACTTTTATTTTTTTTAATTTTTTTTTAATTTTTAAATAATTTTTTGATTTTATTTTTAATTTTATAACTTAATTAAATTTTTAAAAATTAAAAAAATAGTTAAAAATAAAAAAAAATTATAGTAAAATTAAGGAAATAAAGAAACATCGAAAACAAATATACTTTAATTTTTTTTTAATTTTTAAATAATTTTTTGATTTTAATTTTAATTATATAAATTAATTTAATTTTTAAAAATGAAAAAAAAATAGTTAAAGATAAAAAAAGTATAGTAAAATTAAGGAAATAAAGAAACAGCGAAAAAAAATATACTTTTATTTTTTTTTATTTTTTTTTATTTTTAAATAATTTTTTGATTTTATTTTTAATTTTATAACTTAATTTAATTTTTAAAAATTAAAAAAAATAGTTAAAGATAAGAAAACTTAGAGTAAGATTGAGGAAATAAAGAAATATCGAAAAAAATACACTTTAATTTTTTTATTTTTTTTTTATTTTTAAATAATTTTTTGATTTTATTTTTAATTTTATAACTTAATTTAATTTTTAAAAATTAAAAAAATAGTTAAAAATAAAAAAAAATTATAGTAAAATTAAGGAAATAAAGAAAAATCGGAAAAAATATACTATTATTTTTTTAATTTTTTTTTAATTTTTAAATAATTTTTTGATTTAATTTTATAACTTAATTTAATTTTTAAAAATAATAAAAATATTTAAAAATGAAAAAAAATTATAGTAAAATTAAGGAAATAAAGAAACATCGAAAAAAAATATACTTTAATTATTTTTAATTTTTAAATAATTTTTAAAAATTAAAAAAATAGTTAAAAATAAAAAAAATTTATAGTAAAATTAAGGAAATAAAGAAACACCGAAAAAAAATATACTTTAATTTTTTTAATTTTTTTTAATTTTTAAATAATTTTTTGATTTTATTTTTAATTTTATAACTTAATTTAATTTTTAAAAATTTAAAAAAAAGTTAAAAATAAAACAAATTTTAGTAAAATTAAGGAAATAAGGAAACATCGAAAAAAAATATACTTTAATTTTTTTTAATTTTTTTTTTAATTTTTAAATACTCTTTTGATTTTATTTTTAATTATATAACTTAATTTAATTTTTAAAAATTAAAAAAAAATAGTTAAAAATAAAAAAAGTTTATAGTAAAATTAAGGAAATAAAGAAACATCGAAAAAAAATACTTTAATTTTTGTAATTTTTTTTAATTTTTAAATAATTTTTTGATTTAGTTTTTAATTTTATGACTTAATTTAATTTTTAAAAATTAAAAAAAATAGTTAAATATAAAAAAAAATTAAAGTAAGATTGAGGAAATAAAGAAACATCTAAAAAAAAAATACTTTAATTTTTGTAATTTTTTTTAATTTTTAAATAATTTTTTGATTTAATTTTTAATTTTATAACTTAATTTAACTTTTAAAAATTAAAAAAAATTTTTAAATATAAAAAAAAATTATAGTAAAATTTAGGAAATAAAGGAACATCGAAAACAAATATACTTTAATTTTTTTAATTTTGTTTTAATTTTTAAATAATTTTTTGATTTAATTTTTAATTTTATAATTTAATTTAATTTTAAAAAATTAAAATTAGTTAAAAATAAAAAAAAATTATAGTAAAATTAAGGAAATAAAGGAACATCGAAAAAAATATACTATTATTTTTTAAATTTTTTTTTAATTTTTAAATAATTTTTTGATTTACTTTTTAATTTTATAACTTAATTTAATTTTTAAAAATAAAAAAAATATTTAAAAATAAAAAAAAATTAAAGTTAACTTAATAAAGAAATAAAGAAACATCGAAAAAAAAATACTTTAATTTTTTTAATTTTTTTTTAATTTTTAAATAATGTTTTGAATTTATTTTTAATTTTATAACTTAATTTAATTTTTAAAAATTTAAAAAAACAGTTAAAAATAAAACAAATTTTAGTAAAATTATGGAAATAAAGAAAGATCGAAAAAAATATACTTTAAATATTTTTAATTTTTTTTTAATTTTTAAAAATTTAAAAAATAGTTTAAAATAAAAAAAAATTATAGTAAAATTAAGGAAATAAAGAAATCCCGAAAAAAAATATACTTTAATTTTTTTTTTAATTTTTAAATAATTTTTTGATTTTATTTTTAATTTTATAACTTAATTTAATTTTTAAAAATTTAAAAAAAAAGTTAAAAATAAAACAAATTTTAGTAAAATTAAGGAAATAAAGAAACATCGAAAAAAAATATACTTTAATTTTTTTTTAATTTTTAAATAATCTTTTGATTTTATTTTTAATTATATAACTTAATTTAATTTTTAAAAACTAAAAAAATAGTAAAAAATAAAAAAAAATTATAGTAAAATTAAGGAAATAAAGAAACATCGAAAAAAAAAATACTTTAATTTTTGTAATTTTTTTTAATTTTTAAATAATTTTTTGATTTTATTTTTAATTTTATAACTTAATTTAATTTTTCAAAATTTAAAAAAATAGTTAAAAATAAAAAAAAATTATAGTAAAATTAAGGAAATAAAGAAACATCGAAAAAATATATACTTTTATTTTTTTTATTTTTAAATAATTTTTTGATTTAATTTTTAATTTTATAATTTAATTTAATTTTTAAAAATAAAAACAAAATAGTTAAAAACAAAAAAAATTATAGTAAAATTAAGGAAATAAAGAAACATCAACGAAAAATATACTTTTAGTTTTTTAATTTTTTTTTAATTTTTAAATAATTTTTTGATTTTATTTTGAATTTTATAAATTAATTTAATTTTTAAAAATTTTAAAAAAATAGTTAAAAATAAAAAAAAAATTATGGTAAAATTAAGGAAATAAAGAAACATTGGAAAAAATATACTTTTATTTTTTTTAATTTTTTTTTAATTTTTAAATAATTTTTTGATTTTATTTTTAATTTTATAACTTAATTAAATTTTTAAAAATTAAAAAAATAGTTAAAAATAAAAAAAAATTATAGTAAAATTAAGGAAATAAAGAAACATCGAAAACAAATATACTTTAATTTTTTTTTAATTTTTAAATAATTTTTTGATTTTAATTTTAATTTTATAAATTAATTTAATTTTTAAAAATGAAAAAAAAATAGTTAAAGATGAAAAAAGTATAGTAAAATTAAGGAAATAAAGAAACAGCGAAAAAAAATATACTTTTATTTTTTTTATTTTTTTTTTATTTTTAAATAATTTTTTGATTTTATTTTTAATTTTATAACTTAATTTAATTTTTAAAAATTAAAAAAAATAGTTAAAGATAAGAAAAATTAGAGTAAGATTGAGGAAATAAAGAAACATCGAAAAAAAATACTTTAATTTTTTTAATTTTTTTTAATTTTTAAATAATTTTTTGATTTTATTTTTAATTTTATAACTTAATTTAATTTTTAAAAATTAAAAAAATAGTTAAAAATAAAAAAAAATTATAGTAAAATTAAGGAAATAAAGAAACATCGGAAAAAATATACTATTATTTTTTTAATTTTTTTTTAATTTTTAAATAATTTTTTGATTTACTTTTTAATTTTATAACTTAATTTAATTTTTAAAAATAAAAAAAATATTTAAAAATGAAAAAAAATTATAGTAAAATTAAGGAAATAAAGAAACATCGAAAAAAAAATACTTTAATTTTTTTAATTTTTTTTTAATTTTTAAATAATTTTTCGCTTTTATTTTTAATTTTATAACCTAATTTAATTTTTAAAAATTTAAAAAAACAGTTAAAAATAAAAGAAATTTTAGTGAAATTAAGGAAATAAAGAAACATCGAAAAAAAATATACTTTAATTATTTTTAATTTTTTTTTAATTTTTAAAAATTAAAAAAATAGTTAAAAATAAAAAAAAATTATAGTAAAATTAAGGAAATAAAGAAACACCGAAAAAAAATATACTTTAATTTTTTTAATTTTTTTTAATTTTTAAATACTCTTTTGATTTTATTTTTAATTATATAACTTAATTTAATTTTTAAAAATTAAAAAAAAATAGTTAAAAATAAAAAAAGTTTATAGTAAAATTAAGGAAATAAAGAAACATCGAAAAAAAATACTTTAATTTTTGTAATTTTTTTTAATTTTTAAATAATTTTTTGATTTAGTTTTTAATTTTATGACTTAATTTAATTTTTAAAAATTAAAAAAAATAGTTAAAAATAAAAGAAATTTTAGTGAAATTAAGGAAATAAAGAAACATCGAAAAAAAATATACTTTAATTATTTTTAATTTTTTTTTAATTTTTAAAAATTAAAAAAATAGTTAAAAATAAAAAAAAATTATAGTAAAATTAAGGAAATAAAGAAACACCGAAAAAAAATATACTTTAATTTTTTTAATTTTTTTTAATTTTTAAATACTCTTTTGATTTTATTTTTAATTTTATAACTTAATTTAATTTTTAAAAATTAAAAAAATAGTTAAAAATAAAAAAAAATTATAGTAAAATTAAGGAAATAAAGAAAAATCGGAAAAAATATACTATTATTTTTTTAATTTTTTTTTAATTTTTAAATAATTTTTTGATTTAATTTTATAACTTAATTTAATTTTTAAAAATAATAAAAATATTTAAAAATGAAAAAAAATTATAGTAAAATTAAGGAAATAAAGAAACATCGAAAAAAAATATACTTTAATTATTTTTAATTTTTAAATAATTTTTAAAAATTAAAAAAATAGTTAAAAATAAAAAAAATTTATAGTAAAATTAAGGAAATAAAGAAACACCGAAAAAAAATATACTTTAATTTTTTTAATTTTTTTTAATTTTTAAATAATTTTTTGATTTTATTTTTAATTTTATAACTTAATTTAATTTTTAAAAATTTAAAAAAAAGTTAAAAATAAAACAAATTTTAGTAAAATTAAGGAAATAAGGAAACATCGAAAAAAAATATACTTTAATTTTTTTTAATTTTTTTTTTAATTTTTAAATACTCTTTTGATTTTATTTTTAATTATATAACTTAATTTAATTTTTAAAAATTAAAAAAAAATAGTTAAAAATAAAAAAAGTTTATAGTAAAATTAAGGAAATAAAGAAACATCGAAAAAAAATACTTTAATTTTTGTAATTTTTTTTAATTTTTAAATAATTTTTTGATTTAGTTTTTAATTTTATGACTTAATTTAATTTTTAAAAATTAAAAAAAATAGTTAAATATAAAAAAAAATTAAAGTAAGATTGAGGAAATAAAGAAACATCTAAAAAAAAAATACTTTAATTTTTGTAATTTTTTTTAATTTTTAAATAATTTTTTGATTTAATTTTTAATTTTATAACTTAATTTAACTTTTAAAAATTAAAAAAAATTTTTAAAAATAAAAAAAAATTATAGTAAAATTTAGGAAATAAAGGAACATCGAAAACAAATATACTTTAATTTTTTTAATTTTGTTTTAATTTTTAAATAATTTTTTGATTTAATTTTTAATTTTATAATTTAATTTAATTTTAAAAAATTAAAATTAGTTAAAAATAAAAAAAAATTATAGTAAAATTAAGGAAATAAAGGAACATCGAAAAAAATATACTATTATTTTTTAAATTTTTTTTTAATTTTTAAATAATTTTTTGATTTACTTTTTAATTTTATAACTTAATTTAATTTTTAAAAATAAAAAAAATATTTAAAAATAAAAAAAAATTAAAGTTAACTTAATAAAGAAATAAAGAAACATCGAAAAAAAAATACTTTAATTTTTTTAATTTTTTTTTAATTTTTAAATAATGTTTTGAATTTATTTTTAATTTTATAACTTAATTTAATTTTTAAAAATTTAAAAAAACAGTTAAAAATAAAACAAATTTTAGTAAAATTATGGAAATAAAGAAAGATCGAAAAAAATATACTTTAAATATTTTTAATTTTTTTTTAATTTTGAAAAATTTAAAAAATAGTTTAAAATAAAAAAAAATTATAGTAAAATTAAGGAAATAAAGAAATCCCGAAAAAAAATATACTTTAATTTTTTTTTTAATTTTTAAATAATTTTTTGATTTTATTTTTAATTTTATAACTTAATTTAATTTTTAAAAATTTAAAAAAAAAGTTAAAAATAAAACAAATTTTAGTAAAATTAAGGAAATAAAGAAACATCGAAAAAAAATATACTTTAATTTTTTTTTAATTTTTAAATAATCTTTTGATTTTATTTTTAATTATATAACTTAATTTAATTTTTAAAAACTAAAAAAATAGTAAAAAATAAAAAAAAATTATAGTAAAATTAAGGAAATAAAGAAACATCGAAAAAAAAAATACTTTAATTTTTGTAATTTTTTTTAATTTTTAAATAATTTTTTGATTTTATTTTTAATTTTATAACTTAATTTAATTTTTCAAAATTTAAAAAAATAGTTAAAAATAAAAAAAAATTATAGTAAAATTAAGGAAATAAAGAAACATCGAAAAAATATATACTTTTATTTTTTTTATTTTTAAATAATTTTTTGATTTAATTTTTAATTTTATAATTTAATTTAATTTTTAAAAATAAAAACAAAATAGTTAAAAACAAAAAAAATTATAGTAAAATTAAGGAAATAAAGAAACATCAACGAAAAATATACTTTTAGTTTTTTAATTTTTTTTTAATTTTTAAATAATTTTTTGATTTTATTTTGAATTTTATAAATTAATTTAATTTTTAAAAATTTTAAAAAAATAGTTAAAAATAAAAAAAAAATTATGGTAAAATTAAGGAAATAAAGAAACATTGGAAAAAATATACTTTTATTTTTTTTAATTTTTTTTTAATTTTTAAATAATTTTTTGATTTTATTTTTAATTTTATAACTTAATTAAATTTTTAAAAATTAAAAAAATAGTTAAAAATAAAAAAAAATTATAGTAAAATTAAGGAAATAAAGAAACATCGAAAACAAATATACTTTAATTTTTTTTTAATTTTTAAATAATTTTTTGATTTTAATTTTAATTTTATAAATTAATTTAATTTTTAAAAATGAAAAAAAAATAGTTAAAGATGAAAAAAGTATAGTAAAATTAAGGAAATAAAGAAACAGCGAAAAAAAATATACTTTTATTTTTTTTATTTTTTTTTTATTTTTAAATAATTTTTTGATTTTATTTTTAATTTTATAACTTAATTTAATTTTTAAAAATTAAAAAAAATAGTTAAAGATAAGAAAAATTAGAGTAAGATTGAGGAAATAAAGAAACATCGAAAAAAAATACTTTAATTTTTTTAATTTTTTTTAATTTTTAAATAATTTTTTGATTTTATTTTTAATTTTATAACTTAATTTAATTTTTAAAAATTAAAAAAATAGTTAAAAATAAAAAAAAATTATAGTAAAATTAAGGAAATAAAGAAACATCGGAAAAAATATACTATTATTTTTTTAATTTTTTTTTAATTTTTAAATAATTTTTTGATTTACTTTTTAATTTTATAACTTAATTTAATTTTTAAAAATAAAAAAAATATTTAAAAATGAAAAAAAATTATAGTAAAATTAAGGAAATAAAGAAACATCGAAAAAAAAATACTTTAATTTTTTTAATTTTTTTTTAATTTTTAAATAATTTTTCGCTTTTATTTTTAATTTTATAACCTAATTTAATTTTTAAAAATTTAAAAAAACAGTTAAAAATAAAAGAAATTTTAGTGAAATTAAGGAAATAAAGAAACATCGAAAAAAAATATACTTTAATTATTTTTAATTTTTTTTTAATTTTTAAAAATTAAAAAAATAGTTAAAAATAAAAAAAAATTATAGTAAAATTAAGGAAATAAAGAAACACCGAAAAAAAATATACTTTAATTTTTTTAATTTTTTTTAATTTTTAAATAATTTTTTGATTTTATTTTTAATTTTATAACTTAATTTAATTTTTAAAAATTTAAAAAAAAGTTAAAAATAAAACAAATTTTAGTAAAATTAAGGAAATAAGGAAACATCGAAAAAAAATATACTTTAATTTTTTTTAATTTTTTTTTAATTTTTAAATACTCTTTTGATTTTATTTTTAATTATATAACTTAATTTAATTTTTAAAAATTAAAAAAAAATAGTTAAAAATAAAAAAAGTTTATAGTAAAATTAAGGAAATAAAGAAACATCGAAAAAAAATACTTTAATTTTTGTAATTTTTTTTAATTTTTAAATAATTTTTTGATTTAGTTTTTAATTTTATGACTTAATTTAATTTTTAAAAATTAAAAAAAATAGTTAAATATAAAAAAAAATTAAAGTAAGATTGAGGAAATAAAGAAACATCGAAAAAAAAAATACTTTAATTTTTGTAATTTTTTTTAATTTTTAAATAATTTTTTGATTTAATTTTTAATTTTATAACTTAATTTAACTTTTAAAAATTAAAAAAAATTTTTAAAAATAAAAAAAAATTATAGTAAAATTTAGGAAATAAAGAAACATTGAAAAAAAATATACTTTTATTTTTTTAATTTTTTTTTAATTTTTAAATAATTTGTTGATTTTATTTTTAATTTTACAACTTAATTTAATTTTTAAAAATTAAAAAAAAAACTAAAAAAACTAAAAAAAAAATAATAGTAAGATTGATGAAATAAAGAAACATCGAAAAAAAATATGCTTTAATTTTTTTATTTATTTTTAAATAATTTTTTGATTTTATTTTTAATTTTATAACTTAATTTAATTTTTAAAAATTAAAAAAATAGTTAAAAATAAAAAAAAATTATAGTAAAATTAAGGAAATAGAGAAAAATCGAAAACAAATATACTTTTAGTTTTTTAATTTTGTTTTAATTTTTAAATAATTTTTTTATTTTTTTTTATTTTATAAATTAATTTAATTTTTAAAAATTAAAATAAAGAGTTAAAAATAAAAAAAAATTATAGTAAAATTTAGGAAATAAAGAAACATCGGAAAAAATATACTTTTATTTTTTTAATTTTTTTTTAATTTTTAAATAATTTTTTGATTTTATTTTTAATTTTATAACTTAATTTAATTGTTAAAAATTTAAAAAAATAATTAAAAATAAATATTTTTTTAGTAAAATTAAGGAAAGAAAGAAACATCGAAAAAAAATATACTTTAATTTTTTTAATTTTTAAATAATTTTTTGATTTTATTTTTAATTTTATAACTTAATTTAATTTTTAAAAATTAAAAAAAATAGTTAAAGATAAGAAAAATTAGAGTAAGATTGAGGAAATAAAGAAACATCGAAAAAAAATACTTTAATTTTTAAATAATTTTTTGATTTTATTTTTAATTTTATAACTTAATTTAATTTTTAAAAATTTAAAAAAAAAGTTAAAAATAAAACAAATTTTAGTAAAATTAAGGAAATAAAGAAACATCGAAAAAAAATATACTTTAATTTTTTTTTAATTTTTAAATAATCTTTTGATTTTATTTTTAATTATATAACTTAATTTAATTTTTAAAAACTAAAAAAATAGTAAAAAATAAAAAAAAATTATAGTAAAATTAAGGAAATAAAGAAACATCGAAAAAAAAATACTTTAATTTTTGTAATTTTTTTTTAATTTTTAAATAATTTTTTGATTTTATTTTTAATTTTATAACTTAATTTAATTTTTGAAAATTTAAAAAAATAGTTAAAAATAAAAAAAAATTATAGTAAAATTAAGGAAATAAAGAAACATCGAAAAAATATATACTTTTATTTTTTTTATTTTTAAATAATTTTTTGATTTAATTTTTAATTTTATAATTTAATTTAATTTTTAAAAATAAAAACAAAATAGTTAAAAACAAAAAAAATTATAGTAAAATTAAGGAAATAAAGAAACATCAACGAAAAATATACTTTTAGTTTTTTAATTTTTTTTTAATTTTTAAATAATTTTTTGATTTTATTTTGAATTTTATAAATTAATTTAATTTTTAAAAATTTTAAAAAAATAGTTAAAAATAAAAAAAAATTATGGTAAAATTAAGGAAATAAAGAAACATTGGAAAAAATATACTTTTATTTTTTTTAATTTTTTTTTAATTTTTAAATAATTTTTTGATTTTATTTTTAATTTTATAACTTAATTAAATTTTTAAAAATTAAAAAAATAGTTAAAAATAAAAAGAAATTATAGTAAAATTAAGGAAATAAAGAAACATCGAAAACAAATATACTTTAATTTTTTTTTAATTTTTAAATAATTTTTTGATTTTAATTTTAATTTTATAAATTAATTTAATTTTTAAAAATGAAAAAAAAATAGTTAAAGATGGAAAAAGTATAGTAAAATTAAGGAAATAAAGAAACAGCGAAAAAAAATATACTTTTATTTTTTTTATTTTTTTTTTATTTTTAAATAATTTTTTGATTTTATTTTTAATTTTATAACTTAATTTAATTTTTAAAAATTAAAAAAAATAGTTAAAGATAAGAAAAATTAGAGTAAGATTGAGGAAATAAAGAAACATCGAAAAAAAATACTTTAATTTTTTTAATTTTTTTTAATTTTTAAATAATTTTTTGATTTTATTTTTAATCTTATAACTTAATTTAATTTTTAAAAATTAAAAAAATAGTTAAAAATAAAAAAAAATTATAGTAAAATTAAGGAAATAAAGAAACATCGGAAAAAATATACTATTATTTTTTTAATTTTTTTTTAATTTTTAAATAATTTTTTGATTTACTTTTTAATTTTATAACTTAATTTAATTTTTAAAAATAAAAAAAATATTTAAAAATGAAAAAAAAATTATAGTAAAATTAAGGAAATAAAGAAACATCGAAAAAAAAATACTTTAATTTTTTTAATTTTTTTTTAATTTTTAAATAATTTTTCGCTTTTATTTTTAATTTTATAACCTAATTTAATTTTTAAAAATTTAAAAAAACAGTTAAAAATAAAAGAAATTTTAGTGAAATTAAGGAAATAAAGAAACATCGAAAAAAAATATACCTTAATTATTTTTAATTTTTTTTTAATTTTTAAAAATTAAAAAAATAGTTAAAAATAAAAAAAAATTATAGTAAAATTAAGGAAATAAAGAAACACCGAAAAAAAATATACTTTAATTTTTTTAATTTTTTTTAATTTTTAAATAATTTTTTGATTTTATTTTTAATTTTATAACTTAATTTAATTTTTAAAAATTTAAAAAAAAGTTAAAAATAAAACAAATTTTAGTAAAATTAAGGAAATAAGGAAACATCGAAAAAAAATATACTTTAATTTTTTTTAATTTTTTTTTAATTTTTAAATACTCTTTTGATTTTATTTTTAATTATATAACTTAATTTAATTTTTAAAAATTAAAAAAAAATAGTTAAAAATAAAAAAAGTTTATAGTAAAATTAAGGAAATAAAGAAACATCGAAAAAAAATACTTTAATTTTTGTAATTTTTTTTAATTTTTAAATAATTTTTTGATTTAGTTTTTAATTTTATGACTTAATTTAATTTTTAAAAATTAAAAAAAATAGTTAAATATAAAAAAAAATTAAAGTAAGATTGAGGAAATAAAGAAACATCGAAAAAAAAAATACTTTAATTTTTGTAATTTTTTTTAATTTTTAAATAATTTTTTGATTTAATTTTTAATTTTATAACTTAATTTAACTTTTAAAAATTAAAAAAAATTTTTAAAAATAAAAAAAAATTATAGTAAAATTTAGGAAATAAAGAAACATTGAAAAAAAATATACTTTTATTTTTTTAATTTTTTTTTAATTTTTAAATAATTTGTTGATTTTATTTTTAATTTTACAACTTAATTTAATTTTTAAAAATTAAAAATAAAACTAAAAAAACTAAAAAAAAATAATAGTAAGATTGATGAAATAAAGAAACATCGAAAAAAAATATGCTTTAATTTTTTTATTTATTTTTAAATAATTTTTTGATTTTATTTTTAATTTTATAACTTAATTTAATTTTTAAAAATTAAAAAAATAGTTAAAAATAAAAAAAAATTATAGTAAAATTAAGGAAATAGAGAAAAATCGAAAACAAATATACTTTTAGTTTTTTTATTTTGTTTTAATTTTTAAATAATTTTTTTATTTTTTTTTATTTTATAAATTAATTTAATTTTTAAAAATTAAAATAAAGAGTTAAAAATAAAAAAAAATTATAGTAAAATTTAGGAAATAAAGAAACATCGGAAAAAATATACTTTTATTTTTTTAATTTTTTTTTAATTTTTAAATAATTTTTTGATTTTATTTTTAATTTTATAACTTAATTTAATTGTTAAAAATTTAAAAAAATAATTAAAAATAAATATTTTTTTAGTAAAATTAAGGAAAGAAAGAAACATCGAAAAAAAATATACTTTAATTTTTTTAATTTTTAAATAATTTTTTGATTTTATTTTTAATTTTATAACTTAATTTAATTTTTAAAAATTAAAAAAAATAGTTAAATATAAGAAAAATTAGAGTAAGATTGAGGAAATAAAGAAACATCGAAAAAAAATACTTTAATTTTTTTAATTTTTTTTTAATTTTTAAATAATTTTTTGATTTTATTTTTAATTTTATAACTTAATTTAATTTTTAAAAATTTAAAAAAAAAGTTAAAAATAAAACAAATTTTAGTAAAATTAAGGAAATAAAGAAACATCGAAAAAAAATATACTTTAATTTTTTTTTAATTTTTAAATAATCTTTTGATTTTATTTTTAATTATATAACTTAATTTAATTTTTAAAAACTAAAAAAATAGTAAAAAATAAAAAAAAATTATAGTAAAATTAAGTAAATAAAGAAACATCGAAAAAAAAATACTTTAATTTTTGTAATTTTTTTTTAATTTTTAAATAATTTTTTGATTTTATTTTTAATTTTATAACTTAATTTAATTTTTGAAAATTTAAAAAAATAGTTAAAAATAAAAAAAAATTATAGTAAAATTAAGGAAATAAAGAAACATCGAAAAAATATATACTTTTATTTTTTTATTTTTAAATAATTTTTTGATTTAATTTTTAATTTTATAATTTAATTTAATTTTTAAAAATAAAAACAAAATAGTTAAAAACAAAGAAAATTATAGTAAAATTAAGGAAATAAAGAAACATCAACAAAAAATATACTTTTAGTTTTTTAATTTTTTTTTAATTTTTAAATAATTTTTTGATTTTATTTTGAATTTTATAACTTAATTTAATTTTTAAAAATTTTAAAAAAATAGTTAAAAATAAAAAAAAATTATGGTAAAATTAAGGAAATAAAGAAACATTGAAAAAAAATATACTTTTATTTTTTTAATTTTTTTTTAATTTTTAAATAATTTGTTGATTTTATTTTTAATTTTATAACTTAATTTAATTTTTAAAAATTAAAATAAATAGTTAGAAATAAAAAAAAATTATAGTAAAATGAAGGAAATAAAGAAACATCGGAAAAAATATACTTTTATTTTTTTTAATTTTTTTTTAATTTTTAAATAATTTTTTGATTTTATTTTTAATTTTATAACTTAATTAAATTTTTAAAAATTAAAAAAATAGTTAAAAATAAAAAAAAATTATAGTAAAATTAAGGAAATAAAGAAACATCGAAAACAAATATACTTTAATTTTTTTTTAATTTTTAAATAATTTTTTGATTTTAATTTTAATTTTATAAATTAATTTAATTTTTAAAAATGAAAAAAAAAATAGTTAAAGATAAAAAAAGTATAGTAAAATTAAGGAAATAAAGAAACAGCGAAAAAAAATATACTTTTATTTTTTTTATTTTTTTTTATTTTTAAATAATTTTTTGATTTTATTTTTAATTTTATAACTTAATTTAATTTTTAAAAATTAAAAAAAATAGTTAAAGATAAGAAAAATTAGAGTAAGATTGAGGAAATAAAGAAATATCGAAAAAAATACACTTTAATTTTTTTATTTTTTTTTAATTTTTAAATAATTTTTTGATTTTATTTTTAATTTTATAACTTAATTTAATTTTTAAAAATTAAAAAAATTGTTAAAAATAAAAAAAAATTATAGTAAAATTAAGGAAATAAAGAAACATCGGAAAAAATATACTTTTATTTTTTTAATTTTTTTTAATTTTTAAATAATTTTTTGATTTTATTTTTAATTTTATAACTTAATTTAATTGTTAAAAATTTAAAAAAATAATTAAAAATAAATACTTTTTTAGTAAAATTAAGGAAAGAAAGAAACATCGAAAAAAAATATACTTTAATTTTTTTAATTTTTAAATAATTTTTTGATTTAATTTTTAATTTTATAACTTAATTTAATTTTTAAAAATTAAGAAAAATAGTTAAAGATAAGAAAAATTAGAGTAAGATTGAGGAAATAAAGAAACATCGAAAAAAAATACTTTAATTTTTTTAATTTTTTTTAATTTTTAAATAATTTTTTGATTTTATTTTTAATTTTATAACTTAATTTAATTTTTAAAAATTAAAAAAATAGTTAAAAATAAAAAAAAATTATAGTAAAATTAAGGAAATAAAGAAACATCGGAAAAAATATACTATTATTTTTTTAATTTTTTTTCAATTTTTAAATAATTTTTTGATTTACTTTTTAATTTTATAACTTAATTTAATTTTTAAAAATAAAAAAAATATTTAAAAATGAAAAAAAATTATAGTAAAATTAAGGAAATAAAGAAACATCGAAAAAAAAATACTTTAATTTTTTTAATTTTTTTTTAATTTTTAAATAATTTTTCGCTTTTATTTTTAATTTTATAACTTAATTTAATTTTTAAAAATTTAAAAAAACAGTTAAAAATAAAAGAAATTTTAGTGAAATTAAGGAAATAAAGAAACATCGAAAAAAAATATACTTTAATTATTTTTAATTTTTTTTTAATTTTTAAAAATTAAAAAAATAGTTAAAAATAAAAAAAAATTATAGTAAAATTAAGGAAATAAAGAAAAACCGAAAAAAAATATACTTCAATTTTTTTAATTTTTTTTAATTTTTAAATAATTTTTTGATTTTATTTTTAATTTTATAACTTAATTTAATTTTTAAAAATTAAAAAAATAGTTAAAAATAAAAAAAAATTATAGTAAAATTAAGGAAATAAAGAAACATCGGAAAAAATATACTATTATTTTTTTAATTTTTTTTTAATTTTAAATAATTTTTTGATTTACTTTTTAATTTTATAACTTAATTTAATTTTTAAAAATAAAAAAAATATTTAAAAATGAAAAAAAATTATAGTAAAATTAAGGAAATAAAGAAACATCGAAAAAAAAATACTTTAATTTTTTTTTAATTTTTAAATAATTTTTCGCTTTTATTTTTAATTTTTTAACCTAATTTAATTTTTAAAAATTTAAAAAAACAGTTAAAAATAAAAGAAATTTTAGTGAAATTAAGGAAATAAAGAAACATCGAAAAAAAATATACTTTAATTATTTTTAATTTTTTTTTAATTTTTAAAAATTAAAAAAATAGTTAAAAATAAAAAAAAATTATAGTAAAATTAAGGAAATAAAGAAACACCGAAAAAAAATATACTTTAATTTTTTTAATTTTTTTTAATTTTTAAATAATTTTTTGATTTTATTTTTAATTTTATAACTTAATTTAATTTTTAAAAATTTAAAAAAAAGTTAAAAATAAAACAAATTTTAGTAAAATTAAGGAAATAAGGAAACATCGAAAAAAAATATACTTTAATTTTTTTTAATTTTTTTTTAATTTTTAAATACTCTTTTGATTTTATTTTTAATTATATAACTTAATTTAATTTTTAAAAATTAAAAAAAAATAGTTAAAAATAAAAAAAGTTTATAGTAAAATTAAGGAAATAAAGAAACATCGAAAAAAAATACTTTAATTTTTGTAATTTTTTTTAATTTTTAAATAATTTTTTGATTTAGTTTTTAATTTTATGACTTAATTTAATTTTTAAAAATTAAAAAAAATAGTTAAATATAAAAAAAAATTAAAGTAAGATTGAGGAAATAAAGAAACATCGAAAAAAAAAATACTTTAATTTTTGTAATTTTTTTTAATTTTTAAATAATTTTTTGATTTAATTTTTAATTTTATAACTTAATTTAACTTTTAAAAATTAAAAAAAATTTTTAAAAATAAAAAAAAATTATAGTAAAATTTAGGAAATAAAGAAACATTGAAAAAAAATATACTTTTATTTTTTTAATTTTTTTTTACTTTTTAAATAATTTGTTGATTTTATTTTTAATTTTACAACTTAATTTAATTTTTAAAAATTAAAAAAAAACTAAAAAAACTAAAAAAAAAATAATAGTAAGATTGATGAAATAAAGAAACATCGAAAAAAAATATGCTTTAATTTTTTTATTTATTTTTAAATAATTTTTTGATTTTATTTTTAATTTTATAACTTAATTTAATTTTTAAAAATTAAAAAAATAGTTAAAAATAAAAAAAAATTATAGTAAAATTAAGGAAATAGAGAAAAATCGAAAACAAATATACTTTTAGTTTTTTAATTTTGTTTTAATTTTTAAATAATTTTTTTATTTTTTTTTATTTTATAAATTAATTTAATTTTTAAAAATTAAAATAAAGAGTTAAAAATAAAAAAAAATTATAGTAAAATTTAGGAAATAAAGAAACATCGGAAAAAATATACTTTTATTTTTTTAATTTTTTTTTAATTCTTAAATAATTTTTTGATTTTATTTTTAATTTTATAACTTAATTTAATTGTTAAAAATTTAAAAAAATAATTAAAAATAAATATTTTTTTAGTAAAATTAAGGAAAGAAAGAAACATCGAAAAAAAATATACTTTAATTTTTTTAATTTTTAAATAATTTTTTGATTTTATTTTTAATTTTATAACTTAATTTAATTTTTAAAAATTAAAAAAAATAGTTAAAGATAAGAAAAATTAGAGTAAGATTGAGGAAATAAAGAAACATCGAAAAAAAATACTTTAATTTTTTTAATTTTTTTTTAATTTTTAAATAATTTTTTGATTTTATTTTTAATTTTATAACTTAATTTAATTTTTAAAAATTTAAAAAAAAAGTTAAAAATAAAACAAATTTTAGTAAAATTAAGGAAATAAAGAAACATCAAAAAAAATATACTTTAATTTTTTTTTAATTTTTAAATAATCTTTTGATTTTATTTTTAATTATATAACTTAATTTAATTTTTAAAAACTAAAAAAATAGTAAAAAATAAAAAAAAATTATAGTAAAATTAAGGAAACAAAGAAACATCGAAAAAAAAATACTTTAATTTTTGTAATTTTTTTTTAATTTTTAAATAATTTTTTGATTTTATTTTTAATTTTATAACTTATTTTAATTTTTGAAAATTTAAAAAAATAGTTAAAAATAAAAAAAAATTATAGTAAAATTAAGGAAATAAAGAAACATCGAAAAAATATATACTTTTAATTTTATAATTTAATTTAATTTTTAAAAATAAAAACAAAATAGTTAAAAACAAAGAAAATTATAGTAAAATTAAGGAAATAAAGAAACATCAACAAAAAATATACTTTTAGTTTTTTAATTTTTTTTTAATTTTTAAATAATTTTTTGATTTTATTTTGAATTTTATAACTTAATTTAATTTTTAAAAATTTAAAAAAAATAGTTAAAAATAAAAAAAAATTATGGTAAAATTAAGGAAATAAAGAAACATTGAAAAAAAATATACTTTTATTTTTTTAATTTTTTTTTAATTTTTAAATAATTTGTTGATTTAATTTTTAATTTTATAACTTAATTTAATTTTTAAAAATTAAAATAAATAGTTAGAAATAAAAAAAATTATAGTAAAATGAAGGAAATAAAGAAACATCGGAAAAAATATACTTTTATTTTTTTTAATTTTTTTTTAATTTTTAAATAATTTTTTGATTTTATTTTTAATTTTATAACTTAATTAAATTTTTAAAAATTAAAAAAATAGTTAAAAATAAAAAAAAATTATAGTAAAATTAAGGAAATAAAGAAACATCGAAAACAAATAAACTTTAATTTTTTTTTAATTTTTAAATAATTTTTTGATTTTAATTTTAATTTTATAAATTAATTTAATTTTTAAAAATGAAAAAAAAATAGTTAAAGATAAAAAAAGTATAGTAAAATTAAGGAAATAAAGAAACAGCGAAAAAAAATATACTTTTATTTTTTTTATTTTTTTTTATTTTTAAATAATTTTTTGATTTTATTTTTAATTTTATAACTTAATTTAATTTTTAAAAATTAAAAAAAATAGTTAAAGATAAGAAAAATTAGAGTAAGATTGAGGAAATAAAGAAATATCGAAAAAAATACACTTTAATTTTTTTATTTTTTTTTAATTTTTAAATAATTTTTTGATTTTATTTTTAATTTTATAACTTAATTTAATTTTTAAAAATTAAAAAAATTGTTAAAAATAAAAAAAAATTATAGTAAAATTAAGGAAATAAAGAAACATCAGAAAAAATATACTTTTATTTTTTTAATTTTTTTTAATTTTTAAATAATTTTTTGATTTTATTTTTAATTTTATAACTTAATTTAATTGTTAAAAATTTAAAAAAATAATTAAAAATAAATACTTTTTTAGTAAAATTAAGGAAAGAAAGAAACATCGAAAAAAATATACTTTAATTTTTTTAATTTTTAAATAATTTTTTGATTTAATTTTTAATTTTATAACTTAATTTAATTTTTAAAAATTAAAAAAAATAGTTAAAGATAAGAAAAATTAGAGTAAGATTGAGGAAATAAAGAAACACCGAAAAAAAATATACTTTAATTTTTTTAATTTTTTTTAATTTTTAAATAATTTTTTGATTTTATTTTTAATTTTATAACTTAATTTAATTTTTAAAAATTTAAAAAAAAGTTAAAAATAAAACAAATTTTAGTAAAATTAAGGAAATAAGGAAACATCGAAAAAAAATATACTTAATTTTTTTTAATTTTTTTTTAATTTTTAAATACTCTTTTGATTTTATTTTTAATTATATAACTTAATTTAATTTTTAAAAATTAAAAAAAAATAGTTAAAAATAAAAAAAGTTTATAGTAAAATTAAGGAAATAAAGAAACATCGAAAAAAAATACTTTAATTTTTGTAATTTTTTTTAATTTTTAAATAATTTTTTGATTTAGTTTTTAATTTTATGACTTAATTTAATTTTTAAAAATTAAAAATAATAGTTAAATATAAAAAAAAATTAAAGTAAGATTGAGGAAATAAAGAAACATCGAAAAAAAAAATACTTTAATTTTTGTAATTTTTTTTAATTTTTAAATAATTTTTTGATTTAATTTTTAATTTTATAACTTAATTTAACTTTTAAAAATTAAAAAAAAATTTTAAAAATAAAAAAAAATTATAGTAAAATTTAGGAAATAAAGAAACATTGAAAAAAAATATACTTTTATTTTTTTAATTTTTTTTTAATTTTTAAATAATTTGTTGATTTTATTTTTAATTTTACAACTTAATTTAATTTTTAAAAATTAAAAAAAAAACTAAAAAAACTAAAAAAAAAATAATAGTAAGATTGATGAAATAAAGAAACATCGAAAAAAAATATGCTTTAATTTTTTTATTTATTTTTAAATAATTTTTTGATTTTATTTTTAATTTTATAACTTAATTTAATTTTTAAAAATTAAAAAAATAGTTAAAAATAAAAAAAAATTATAGTAAAATTAAGGAAATAGAGAAAAATCGAAAACAAATATACTTTTAGTTTTTTAATTTTGTTTTAATTTTTAAATAATTTTTTTATTTTTTTTTATTTTATAAATTAATTTAATTTTTAAAAATTAAAATAAAGAGTTAAAAATAAAAAAAAATTATAGTAAAATTTAGGAAATAAAGAAACATCGGAAAAAATATACTTTTATTTTTTTAATTTTTTTTTAATTTTTAAATAATTTTTTGATTTTATTTTTAATTTTATAACTTAATTTAATTGTTAAAAATTTAAAAAAATAATTAAAAATAAATATTTTTTTAGTAAAATTAAGGAAAGAAAGAAACATCGAAAAAAAATATACTTTAATTTTTTTAATTTTTAAATAATTTTTTGATTTTATTTTTAATTTTATAACTTAATTTAATTTTTAAAAATTAAAAAAAATAGTTAAAGATAAGAAAAATTAGAGTAAGATTGAGGAAATAAAGAAACATCGAAAAAAAATACTTTAATTTTTTTAATTTTTTTTTAATTTTTAAATAATTTTTTGATTTTATTTTTAATTTTATAACTTAATTTAATTTTTAAAAATTTAAAAAAAAAGTTAAAAATAAAACAAATTTTAGTAAAATTAAGGAAATAAAGAAACATCGGAAAAAAATATACTTTAATTTTTTTTTAATTTTTAAATAATCTTTTGATTTTATTTTTAATTATATAACTTAATTTAATTTTTAAAAACTAAAAAAATAGTAAAAAATAAAAAAAAATTATAGTAAAATTAAGGAAATAAAGAAACATCGAAAAAAAAATACTTTAATTTTTGTAATTTTTTTTTAATTTTTAAATAATTTTTTGATTTTATTTTTAATTTTATAACTTAATTTAATTTTTGAAAATTTAAAAAAATAGTTAAAAATAAAAAAAAATTATAGTAAAATTAAGGAAATAAAGAAACATCGAAAAAATATATACTTTTATTTTTTTTATTTTTAAATAATTTTTTGATTTAATTTTTAATTTTATAATTTAATTTAATTTTTAAAAATAAAAACAAAATAGTTAAAAACAAAGAAAATTATAGTAAAATTAAGGAAATAAAGAAACATCAACAAAAAATATACTTTTAGTTTTTTAATTTTTTTTTAATTTTTAAATAATTTTTTGATTTTATTTTGAATTTTATAACTTAATTTAATTTTTAAAAATTTTAAAAAAATAGTTAAAAATAAAAAAAAATTATGGTAAAATTAAGGAAATAAAGAAACATTGAAAAAAAATATACTTTTATTTTTTTAATTTTTTTTTAATTTTTAAATAATTTGTTGATTTAATTTTTAATTTTATAACTTAATTTAATTTTTAAAAATTAAAATAAATAGTTAGAAATAAAAAAAAATTATAGTAAAATGAAGGAAATAAAGAAACATCGGAAAAAATATACTTTTATTTTTTTTAATTTTTTTTTAATTTTTAAATAATTTTTTGATTTAATTTTTAATTTTATAACTTAATTAAATTTTTAAAAATTAAAAAAATAGTTAAAAATAAAAAAAAATTATAGTAAAATTAAGGAAATAAAGAAACATCGAAAACAAATATACTTTAATTTTTTTTTAATTTTTAAATAATTTTTTGATTTTAATTTTAATTTTATAAATTAATTTAATTTTTAAAAATGAAAAAAAAAATAGTTAAAGATAAAAAAAGTATAGTAAAATTAAGGAAATAAAGAAACAGCGAAAAAAAATATACTTTTATTTTTTTTATTTTTTTTTATTTTTAAATAATTTTTTGATTTTATTTTTAATTTTATAACTTAATTTAATTTTTAAAAATTAAAAAAAATAGTTAAAGATAAGAAAAATTAGAGTAAGATTGAGGAAATAAAGAAATATCGAAAAAAATACACTTTAATTTTTTTATTTTTTTTTTATTTTTAAATAATTTTTTGATTTTATTTTTAATTTTATAACTTAATTTAATTTTTAAAAATTAAAAAAATTGTTAAAAATAAAAAAAAATTATAGTAAAATTAAGGAAATAAAGAAACATCGGAAAAAATATACTTTTATTTTTTTAATTTTTTTTAATTTTTAAATAATTTTTTGATTTTATTTTTAATTTTATAATTTAATTTAATTGTTAAAAATTTAAAAAAATAATTAAAAATAAATACTTTTTTAGTAAAATTAAGGAAAGAAAGAAACATCGAAAAAAAATATACTTTAATTTTTTTAATTTTTAAATAATTTTTTGATTTTATTTTTAATTTTATAACTTAATTTAATTTTTAAAAATTAAAAAAATTGTTAAAAATAAAAAAAAATTATAGTAAAATTAAGGAAATAAAGAAACATCGGAAAAAATATACTTTTATTTTTTTAATTTTTTTTAATTTTTAAATAATTTTTTGATTTTATTTTTAATTTTATAACTTAATTTAATTTTTAAAAATTAAAAAAATAGTTAAAAATAAAAAAAAATTATAGTATAATTAAGGAAATAAAGAAACATCGGAAAAAATATACTATTATTTTTTTAATTTTTTTTTAATTTTTAAATAATTTTTTGATTTACTTTTTAATTTTATAACTTAATTTAATTTTTAAAAATAAAAAAAATATTTAAAAATGAAAAAAAATTATAGTAAAATTAAGGAAATAAAGAAACATCGAAAAAAAAAATACTTTAATTTTTTTAATTTTTTTTTAATTTTTAAATAATTTTTCGCTTTTATTTTTAATTTTATAACCTAATTTAATTTTTAAAAATTTAAAAAAACAGTTAAAAATAAAAGAAATTTTAGTGAAATTAAGGAAATAAAGAAACATCGAAAAAAAATATACTTTAATTATTTTTAATTTTTTTTTAATTTTTAAAAATTAAAAAAATAGTTAAAAATAAAAAAAAATTATAGTAAAATTAAGCAAATAAAGAAACACCGAAAAAAAATATACTTTAATTTTTTTAATTTTTTTTAATTTTTAAATAATTTTTTGATTTTATTTTTAATTTTATAACTTAATTTAATTGTTAAAAATTTAAAAAAAAGTTAAAAATAAAACAAATTTTAGTAAAATTAAGGAAATAAGGAAACATCGAAAAAAAATATACTTAATTTTTTTTAATTTTTTTTTAATTTTTAAATACTCTTTTGATTTTATTTTTAATTATATAACTTAATTTAATTTTTAAAAATTAAAAAAAAATAGTTAAAAATAAAAAAAGTTTATAGTAAAATTAAGGAAATAAAGAAACATCGAAAAAAAATACTTTAATTTTTGTAATTTTTTTTAATTTTTAAATAATTTTTTGATTTAGTTTTTAATTTTATGACTTAATATAATTTTTAAAAATTAAAAATAATAGTTAAATATAAAAAAAAATTAAAGTAAGATTGAGGAAATAAAGAAACATCGAAAAAAAAAATACTTTAATTTTTGTAATTTTTTTTAATTTTTAAATAATTTTTTGATTTAATTTTTAATTTTATAACTTAATTTAACTTTTAAAAATTAAAAAAAAATTTTAAAAATAAAAAAAAATTATAGTAAAATTTAGGAAATAAAGAAACATTGAAAAAAAATATACTTTTATTTTTTTAATTTTTTTTTAATTTTTAAATAATTTGTTGATTTTATTTTTAATTTTACAACTTAATTTAATTTTTAAAAATTAAAAAAAAAACTAAAAAAACTAAAAAAAAAATAATAGTAAGATTGATGAAATAAAGAAACATCGAAAAAAAATATGCTTTAATTTTTTTATTTATTTTTAAATAATTTTTTGATTTTATTTTTAATTTTATAACTTAATTTAATTTTTAAAAATTAAAAAAATAGTTAAAAATAAAAAAAAATTATAGTAAAATTAAGGAAATAGAGAAAAATCGAAAACAAATATACTTTTAGTTTTTTAATTTTGTTTTAATTTTTAAATAATTTTTTTATTTTTTTTTATTTTATAAATTAATTTAATTTTTAAAAATTAAAATAAAGAGTTAAAAATAAAAAAAAATTATAGTAAAATTTAGGAAATAAAGAAACATCGGAAAAAATATACTTTTATTTTTTTAATTTTTTTTTAATTTTTAAATAATTTTTTGATTTTATTTTTAATTTTATAACTTAATTTAATTGTTAAAAATTTAAAAAAATAATTAAAAATAAATATTTTTTTAGTAAAATTAAGGAAAGAAAGAAACATCGAAAAAAAATATACTTTAATTTTTTTAATTTTTAAATAATTTTTTGATTTTATTTTTAATTTTATAACTTAATTTAATTTTTAAAAATTAAAAAAAATAGTTAAAGATAAGAAAAATTAGAGTAAGATTGAGGAAATAAAGAAACATCGAAAAAAAATACTTTAATTTTTTTAATTTTTTTTTAATTTTTAAATAATTTTTTGATTTTATTTTTAATTTTATAACTTAATTTAATTTTTAAAAATTTAAAAAAAAAGTTAAAAATAAAACAAATTTTAGTAAAATTAAGGAAATAAAGAAACATCGGAAAAAAATATACTTTAATTTTTTTTTAATTTTTAAATAATCTTTTGATTTTATTTTTAATTATATAACTTAATTTAATTTTTAAAAACTAAAAAAATAGTAAAAAATAAAAAAAAATTATAGTAAAATTAAGGAAATAAAGAAACATCGAAAAAAAAATACTTTAATTTTTGTAATTTTTTTTTAATTTTTAAATAATTTTTTGATTTTATTTTTAATTTTATAACTTAATTTAATTTTTGAAAATTTAAAAAAATAGTTAAAAATAAAAAAAAATTATAGTAAAATTAAGGAAATAAAGAAACATCGAAAAAATATATACTTTTATTTTTTTTATTTTTAAATAATTTTTTGATTTAATTTTTAATTTTATAATTTAATTTAATTTTTAAAAATAAAAACAAAATAGTTAAAAACAAAGAAAATTATAGTAAAATTAAGGAAATAAAGAAACATCAACAAAAAATATACTTTTAGTTTTTTAATTTTTTTTTAATTTTTAAATAATTTTTTGATTTTATTTTGAATTTTATAACTTAATTTAATTTTTAAAAATTTTAAAAAAATAGTTAAAAATAAAAAAAAATTATGGTAAAATTAAGGAAATAAAGAAACATTGAAAAAAAATATACTTTTATTTTTTTAATTTTTTTTTAATTTTTAAATAATTTGTTGATTTTATTTTTAATTTTATAACTTAATTTAATTTTTAAAAATTAAAATAAATAGTTAGAAATAAAAAAAAATTATAGTAAAATGAAGGAAATAAAGAAACATCGGAAAAAATATACTTTTATTTTTTTTAATTTTTTTTTAATTTTTAAATAATTTTTTGATTTAATTTTTAATTTTATAACTTAATTAAATTTTTAAAAATTAAAAAAATAGTTAAAAATAAAAAAAAATTATAGTAAAATTAAGGAAATAAAGAAACATCGAAAACAAATATACTTTAATTTTTTTTTAATTTTTAAATAATTTTTTGATTTTAATTTTAATTTTATAAATTAATTTAATTTTTAAAAATGAAAAAAAAAATAGTTAAAGATAAAAAAAGTATAGTAAAATTAAGGAAATAAAGAAACAGCGAAAAAAAATATACTTTTATTTTTTTTATTTTTTTTTATTTTTAAATAATTTTTTGATTTTATTTTTAATTTTATAACTTAATTTAATTTTTAAAAATTAAAAAAAATAGTTAAAGATAAGAAAAATTAGAGTAAGATTGAGGAAATAAAGAAATATCGAAAAAAATACACTTTAATTTTTTTATTTTTTTTTAATTTTTAAATAATTTTTTGATTTTATTTTTAATTTTATAACTTAATTTAATTTTTAAAAATTAAAAAAATTGTTAAAAATAAAAAAAAATTATAGTAAAATTAAGGAAATAAAGAAACATCGGAAAAAATATACTTTTATTTTTTTAATTTTTTTTAATTTTTAAATAATTTTTTGATTTTATTTTTAATTTTATAATTTAATTTAATTGTTAAAAATTTAAAAAAATAATTAAAAATAAATACTTTTTTAGTAAAATTAAGGAAAGAAAGAAACATCGAAAAAAAATATACTTTAATTTTTTTAATTTTTAAATAATTTTTTGATTTTATTTTTAATTTTATAACTTAATTTAATTTTTAAAAATTAAAAAAATTGTTAAAAATAAAAAAAAATTATAGTAAAATTAAGGAAATAAAGAAACATCGGAAAAAATATACTTTTATTTTTTTAATTTTTTTTAATTTTTAAATAATTTTTTGATTTTATTTTTAATTTTATAACTTAATTTAATTTTTAAAAATTAAAAAAATAGTTAAAAATAAAAAAAAATTATAGTATAATTAAGGAAATAAAGAAACATCGGAAAAAATATACTATTATTTTTTTAATTTTTTTTAATTTTTAAATAATTTTTTGATTTACTTTTTAATTTTATAACTTAATTTAATTTTTAAAAATAAAAAAAATATTTAAAAATGAAAAAAAATTATAGTAAAATTAAGGAAATAAAGAAACATCGAAAAAAAAAATACTTTAATTTTTTTAATTTTTTTTTAATTTTTAAATAATTTTTCGCTTTTATTTTTAATTTTATAACCTAATTTAATTTTTAAAAATTTAAAAAAACAGTTAAAAATAAAAGAAATTTTAGTGAAATTAAGGAAATAAAGAAACATCGAAAAAAAATATACTTTAATTATTTTTAATTTTTTTTTAATTTTTAAAAATTAAAAAAATAGTTAAAAATAAAAAAAAATTATAGTAAAATTAAGCAAATAAAGAAACACCGAAAAAAAATATACTTTAATTTTTTTAATTTTTTTTAATTTTTAAATAATTTTTTGATTTTATTTTTAATTTTATAACTTAATTTAATTGTTAAAAATTTAAAAAAAAGTTAAAAATAAAACAAATTTTAGTAAAATTAAGGAAATAAAGAAACATCGAAAAAAAATATACTTTAATTTTTTTTAATTTTTTTTTAATTTTTAAATACTCTTTTGATTTTATTTTTAATTATATAACTTAATTTAATTTTTAAAAATTAAAAAAAAATAGTTAAAAATAAAAAAAGTTTATAGTAAAATTAAGGAAATAAAGAAACATCGAAAAAAAATACTTTAATTTTTGTAATTTTTTTTAATTTTTAAATAATTTTTTGATTTAGTTTTTAATTTTATGACTTAATTTAATTTTTAAAAATTAAAAAAAAAACTAAAAAAACTAAAAAAAAAATAATAGTAAGATTGATGAAATAAAGAAACATCGAAAAAAAATATGCTTTAATTTTTTTATTTACTTTTAAATAATTTTTTGATTTTATTTTTAATTTTATAACTTAATTTAATTTTTAAAAATTAAAAAAATAGTTAAAAATAAAAAAAAATTATAGTAAAATTAAGGAAATAGAGAAAAATCGAAAACAAATATACTTTTAGTTTTTTAATTTTGTTTTATTTTTTAAATAATTTTTTTATTTTTTTTATTTTATAAATTAATTTAATTTTTAAAAATTAAAATAAAGAGTTAAAAATAAAAAAAAATTATAGTAAAATTTAGGAAATAAAGAAACATCGGAAAAAATATACTTTTATTTTTTTAATTTTTTTTAATTTTTAAATAATTTTTTGATTTTATTTTTAATTTTATAACTTAATTTAATTGTTAAAAATTTAAAAAAATAATTAAAAATAAATATTTTTTTAGTAAAATTAAGGAAAGAAAGAAACATCGAAAAAAAATATACTTTAATTTTTTTAATTTTTAAATAATTTTTTGATTTAATTTTTAATTTTATAACTTAATTTAATTTTTAAAAATTAAAAAAAATAGTTAAAGATAAGAAAAATTAGAGTAAGATTGAGGAAATAAAGAAACATCGAAAAAAAATACTTTAATTTTTTTAATTTTTTTTTAATTTTTAAATAATTTTTTGATTTTATTTTTAATTTTATAACTTAATTTAATTTTTAAAAATTAAAAAAATTGTTAAAAATAAAAAAAAATTATAGTAAAATTAAGGAAATAAAGAAACATCGGAAAAAATATACTTTTATTTTTTTAATTTTTTTTTAATTTTTAAATAATTTTTTGATTTTATTTTTAATTTTATAACTTAATTTAATTGTTAAAAATTTAAAAAAATAATTAAAATAAATATTTTTTTAGTAAAATTAAGGAAAGAAAGAAACATCGAAAAAAAATATACTTTAATTTTTTTAATTTTTAAATAATTTTTTGATTTTATTTTTAATTTTATGACTTAATTTAATTTTTAAAAATTAAAAAAAATAGTTAAAGATAAGAAAAATTAGAGTAAGATTGAGGAAATAAAGAAACATCGAAAAAAAATACTTTAATTTTTTTAATTTTTTTTTAATTTTTAAATAATTTTTTGATTTTATTTTTAATTTTATAACTTAATTTAATTTTTAAAAATTAAAAAAATAGTTAAAAATAAAAAAAAATTATAGTAAAATTAAGGAAATAAAGAAACATCGGAAAAAATATACTATTATTTTTTTAATTTTTTTTTAATTTTTAAATAATTTTTTGATTTACTTTTTAATTTTATAACTTAATTTAATTTTTAAAAATAAAAAAAATATTTAAAAATGAAAAAAAATTATAGTAAAATTAAGGAAATAAAGAAACATCGAAAAAAAAATACTTTAATTTTTTTAATTTTTTTTTAATTTTTAAATAATTTTTCGCTTTTATTTTTAATTTTTTAACCTAATTTAATTTTTAAAAATTTAAAAAAACAGTTAAAAATAAAAGAAATTTTAGTGAAATTAAGGAAATAAAGAAACATCGAAAAAAAATATACTTTAATTATTTTTAATTTTTTTTTAATTTTTAAAAATTAAAAAAATAGTTAAAAATAAAAAAAAATTATAGTAAAATTAAGGAAATAAAGAAACACCGAAAAAAAATATACTTTAATTTTTTTAATTTTTTTTAATTTTTAAATAATTTTTTGATTTTACTTTTAATTTTATAACTTAATTTAATTTTTAAAAATTTAAAAAAAAGTTAAAAATAAAACAAATTTTAGTAAAATTAAGGAAATAAGGAAACATCGAAAAAAAATATACTTTAATTTTTTTTAATTTTTTTTTAATTTTTAAATACTCTTTTGATTTTATTTTTAATTATATAACTTAATTTAATTTTTAAAAATTAAAAAAAAATAGTTAAAAATAAAAAAAGTTTATAGTAAAATTAAGGAAATAAAGAAACATCGAAAAAAAATACTTTAATTTTTGTAATTTTTTGTAATTTTTAAATAATTTTTTGATTTAGTTTTTAATTTTATGACTTAATTTAATTTTTAAAAATTAAAAAAAATAGTTAAATATAAAAAAAAATTAAAGTAAGATTGAGGAAATAAAGAAACATCGAAAAAAAAAATACTTTAATTTTTGTAATTTTTTTTAATTTTTAAATAATTTTTTGATTTAATTTTTAATTTTATAACTTAATTTAACTTTTAAAAATTAAAAAAAATTTTTAAAAATAAAAAAAAATTATAGTAAAATTTAGGAAATAAAGGAACATCGAAAACAAATATACTCTAATATTTTTAATTTTGTTTTAATTTTTAAATAATTTTTTGATTTAATTTTTAATTTTATAATTTAATTTAATTTTAAAAAATTAAAATTAGTTAAAAATAAAAAAAAATTATAGTAAAATTAAGGAAATAAAGGAACATCGGAAAAAATATACTATTATTTTTTTAATTTTTTTTTAATTTTTAAATAATTTTTTGATTTACTTTTTAATTTTATAACTTAATTTAATTTTTAAAAATAAAAAAAATATTTAAAAATAAAAAAAAATTAAAGTAAACTTAAGGAAATAAAGAAACATCGAAAAAAAAATACTTTAATTTTTTTAATTTTTTTTTAATTTTTAAATAATGTTTTGAATTTATTTTTAATTTTATAACTTAATTTAATTTTTAAAAATTTAAAAAAACAGTTAAAAATAAAACAAATTTTAGTAAAATTATGGAAATAAAGAAAGATCGAAAAAATATACTTTAAATATTTTTAATTTTTTTTTAATTTTTAAAAATTTAAAAAATAGTTTAAAATAAAAAAAAATTATAGTAAAATTAAGGAAATAAAGATATCCCGAATAAAAATAAATTTTAATTTTTTTTTTAATTTTTAAATAATTTTTTGATTTTATTTTTAATTTTATAACTTACTTTAATTTTTAAAAATTTAAAAAAAAAGTTAAAAATAAAACAAATTTTAGTAAAATTAAGGAAATAAAGAAACATCGAAAAAAAATATACTTTAATTTTTTTTTAATTTTTAAATAATCTTTTGATTTTATTTTTAATTATATAACTTAATTTAATTTTTAAAAACTAAAAAAATAGTAAAAAATAAAAAAAAATTATAGTAAAATTAAGGAAATAAAGAAACATCGAAAAAAAATACTTTAATTTTTGTAATTTTTTTTTAATTTTTAAATAATTTTTTGATTTTATTTTTAATTTTATAACTTAATTTAATTTTTGAAAATTTAAAAAAATAGTTAAAAATAAAAAAAAATTATAGTAAAATTAAGGAAATAAAGAAACATCGAAAAAATATATACTTTTATTTTTTTTATTTTTAAATAATTTTTTGATTTAATTTTTAATTTTATAATTTAATTTAATTTTTAAAAATAAAAACAAAATAGTTAAAAACAAAAAAAAATTATAGTAAAATTAAGGAAATAAAGAAACATCAACAAAAAATATACTTTTAGTTTTTTAATTTTTTTTTAATTTTTAAATAATTTTTTGATTTTATTTTTAATTTTATAACTTAATTTAATTTTTAAAAATTTTAAAAAAATAGTTAAAAATAAAAAAAAATTATGGTAAAATTAAGGAAATAAAGAAACATTGAAAAAAAATATACTTTTATTTTTTTAATTTTTTTTTAATTTTTAAATAATTTGTTGATTTTATTTTTAATTTTATAACTTAATTTAATTTTTAAAAATTCAAATAAATAGTTAGAAATAAAAAAAAATTATAGTAAAATGAAGGAAATAAAGAAACATCGGAAAAAATATACTTTTATTTTTTTTAATTTTTTTTTAATTTTTAAATAATTTTTTGATTTTATTTTTAATTTTATAACTTAATTAAATTTTTAAAAATTAAAAAAATAGTTAAAAATAAAAAAAAATTATAGTAAAATTAAGGAAATAAAGAAACATCGAAAACAAATATACTTTAATTTTTTTTTAATTTTTAAATAATTTTTTGATTTTAATTTTAATTTTATAAATTAATTTAATTTTTAAAAATGAAAAAAAAATAGTTAAAGATAAAAAAAGTATAGTAAAATTAAGGAAATAAAGAAACAGCGAAAAAAAATATACTTTTATTTTTTTTATTTTTTTTTATTTTTAAATAATTTTTTGATTTTATTTTTAATTTTATAACTTAATTTAATTTTTAAAAATTAAAAAAAATAGTTAAAGATAAGAAAAATTAGAGTAAGATTGAGGAAATAAAGAAATATCGAAAAAAATACACTTTAATTTTTTTATTTTTTTTTAATTTTTAAATAATTTTTTGATTTTATTTTTAATTTTATAACTTAATTTAATTTTTAAAAATTAAAAAAATTGTTAAAAATAAAAAAAAATTATAGTAAAATTAAGGAAATAAAGAAACATCGGAAAAAATATACTATTATTTTTTTAATTTTTTTTTAATTTTTAAATAATTTTTTGATTTTATTTTTAATTTTATAACTTAATTTAACTTTTACAAATTAAAAAAAATTTTTAAAAATAAAAAAAAATTAAAGTAAAATTTAGGAAATAAAGGAACATCGAAAACAAATATACTTTAATTTTTTTAATTTTGTTTTAATTTTTAAATAATTTTTTGATTTAGTTTTTAATTTTATGACTTAATTTAATTTTTAAAAATTAAAAAAAATAGTTAAATATAAAAAAAAATTAAAGTAAGATTGAGGAAATAAAGAAACATCGAAAAAAAAATACTTTAATTTTTGTAATTAAGGAAATAAAGAAATCCCGAAAAAAAATATACTTTAATTTTTTTTTTAATTTTTAAATAATTTTTTGATTTTATTTTTAATTTTATAACTTAATTTAATTTTTAAAAATTTAAAAAAAAAGTTAAAAATAAAACAAATTTTAGTAAAATTAAGGAAATAAAGAAACATCGAAAAAAAATATACTTTAATTTTTTTTTAATTTTTAAATAATCTTTTGATTTTATTTTTAATTATATAACTTAATTTAATTTTTAAAAACTAAAAAAATAGTAAAAAATAAAAAAAAATTATAGTAAAATTAAGGAAATAAAGAAACATCGAAAAAAAAATACTTTAATTTTTGTAATTTTTTTTTAATTTTTAAATAATTTTTTGATTTTATTTTTAATTTTATAACTTAATTTAATTTTTGAAAATTTAAAAAAATAGTTAAAAATAAAAAAAAATTATAGTAAAATTAAGGAAATAAAGAAACATCGAAAAAATATATACTTTTATTGTTTTTATTTTTAAATAATTTTTTGATTTAATTTTTAATTTTATAATTTAATTTAATTTTTAAAAATAAAAACAAAATAGTTAAAAACAAAAAAAATTATAGTAAAATTAAGGAAATAAAGAAACATCAACAAAAAATATACTTTTAGTTTTTTAATTTTTTTTTAATTTTTAAATAATTTTTTGATTTTATTTTTAATTTTATAACTTAATTTAATTTTTAAAAATTTTAAAAAAATAGTTAAAAATAAAAAAAAATTATGGTAAAATTAAGGAAATAAAGAAACATTGAAAAAAAATATACTTTTATTTTTTTAATTTTTTTTTAATTTTTAAATAATTTGTTGATTTTATTTTTAATTTTATAATTTAATTTAATTTTTAAAAATTAAAATAAATAGTTAGAAATAAAAAAAGATTATAGTAAAATGAAGAAAATAAAGAAACATCGGAAAAAATATACTTTTATTTTTTTTAATTTTTTTTTAATTTTTAAATAATTTTTTGATTTACTTATTAATTTTATAACTTAATTTAATTTTTAAAAATAAAAAAAATATTTAAAAATGAAAAAAAATTATAGTAAAATTAAGGAAATAAAGAAACATCGAAAAAAAATACTTTAATTTTTTTAATTTTTTTTTAATTTTTAAATAATTTTTCGCTTTTATTTTTAATTTTTTAACCTAATTTAATTTTTAAAAATTTAAAAAAACAGTTAAAAATAAAAGAAATTTTAGTGAAATTAAGGAAATAAAGAAACATCGAAAAAAATATACTTTAATTATTTTTAATTTTTTTTTAATTTTTAAAAATTAAAAAAATAGTTAAAAATAAAAAAAAATTATAGTAAAATTAAGGAAATAAAGAAACACCGAAAAAAAATATACTTTAATTTTTTTAATTTTTTTTAATTTTTAAATAATTTTTTGATTTTATTTTTAATTTTATAGCTTAATTTAATTTTTAAAAATTTAAAAAAAAGTTAAAAATAAAACAAATTTTAGTAAAATTAAGGAAATAAGGAAACATATACTTTAATTTTTTTTAATTTTTTTTTAATTTTTAAATACTCTTTTGATTTTATTTTTAATTATATAACTTAATTTAATTTTTAAAAATTAAAAAAAAATAGTTAAAAATAAAAAAAGTTTATAGTAAAATTAAGGAAATAAAGAAACATCGAAAAAAAATACTTTAATTTTTGTAATTTTTTTTAATTTTTAAATAATTTTTTGATTTAGTTTTTAATTTTATGACTTAATTTAATTTTTAAAAATTAAAAAAAATAGTTAAATATAAAAAAAAATTAAAGTAAGATTGAGGAAATAAAGAAACATCGAAAAAAAATACTTTAATTTTTGTAATTTTTTTTAATTTTTAAATAATTTTTTGATTTAATTTTTAATTTTATAACTTAATTTAACTTTTACAAATTAAAAAAAAATTTTAAAAATAAAAAAAAATTATAGTAAAATTTAGGAAATAAAGGAACATCGAAAACAAATATACTTTAATTTTTTTAATTTTGTTTTAATTTTTAAATAATTTTTTGATTTAATTTTTAATTTTATAATTTAATTTAATTTTAAAAAATTAAAATTAGTTAAAAATAAAAAAAAATTATAGTAAAATTAAGGAAATAAAGGAACATCGGAAAAAATATACTATTATTTTTTTAATTTTTTTTTAATTTTTAAATAATTTTTTGATTTACTTTTTAATTTTATAACTTAATTTAATTTTTAAAAATAAAAAAAATATTTAAAAATAAAAAAAAATTAAAGTAAACTTAAGGAAATAAAGAAACATCGAAAAAAAAATACTTTAATTTTTTTAATTTTTTTTTAATTTTTAAATAATGTTTTGAATTTATTTTTAATTTTATAACTTAATTTAATTTTTAAAAATTTAAAAAAACAGTTAAAAATAAAACAAATTTTAGTAAAATTATGGAAATAAAGAAAGATCGAAAAAAATATACTTTAAATATTTTTAATTTTTTTTTAATTTTTAAAAATTTAAAAAATAGTTTAAAATAAAAAAAAATTATAGTAAAATTAAGGAAATAAAGAAATCCCGAAAAAAAATATACTTTAATTTTTTTTTTTAATTTTTAAATAATTTTTTGATTTTATTTTTAATTTTATAACTTAATTTAATTTTTAAAAATTTAAAAAAAAAGTTAAAAATAAAACAAATTTTAGTAAAATTAAGGAAATAAAGAAACATCGAAAAAAAATATACTTTAATTTTTTTTTAATTTTTAAATAATCTTTTGATTTTATTTTTAATGATATAACTTAATTTAATTTTTAAAAACTAAAAAAGTAGTAAAAAATAAAAAAAAATTATAGTAAAATTAAGGAAATAAAGAAACATCGAAAAAAAAATACTTTAATTTTTGTAATTTTTTTTTAATTTTTAAATAATTTTTTGATTTTATTTTTAATTTTATAACTTAACTTAATTTTTGAAAATTTAAAAAAATTGTTAAAAATAAAAAAAAATTATAGTAAAATTAAGGAAATAAAGAAACATCGAAAAAATATATACTTTTATTTTTTTTATTTTTAAATAATTTTTTGATTTAATTTTTAATTTTATAATTTAATTTAATTTTTAAAAATAAAAACAAAATAGTTAAAAACAAAAAAAATTATAGTAAAATTAAGGAAATAAAGAAACATCAACAAAAAATATACTTTTAGTTTTTTAATTTTTTTTAAATTTTTAAATAATTTTTTGATTTTATTTTTAATTTTATAACTTAATTTAATTTTTAAAAATTTTAAAAAAATAGTTAAAAATAAAAAAAAATTATGGTAAAATTAAGGAAATAAAGAAACATTGAAAAAAAATATACTTTTATTGTTTTTATTTTTAAATAATTTTTTGATTTAATTTTTAATTTTATAATTTAATTTAATTTTTAAAAATAAAAACAAAATAGTTAAAAACAAAAAAAATTATAGTAAAATTAAGGAAATAAAGAAACATCAACAAAAAATATACTTTTAGTTTTTTAATTTTTTTTTAATTTTTAAATAATTTTTTGATTTTATTTTTAATTTTATAACTTAATTTAATTTTAAAAAATTTAAAAAAATAGTTAAAAATAAAAAAAAATTATGGTAAAATTAAGGAAATAAAGAAACATTGAAAAAAAATATACTTTTATTTTTTTAATTTTTTTTTAATTTTTAAATAATTTGTTGATTTTATTTTTAATTTTATAATTTAATTTAATTTTTAAAAATTAAAATAAATAGTTAGAAATAAAAAAAGATTATAGTAAAATGAAGGAAATAAAGAAACATCGGAAAAAATATACTTTTATTTTTTTTAATTTTTTTTTAATTTTTAAATAATTTTTTGATTTACTTTTTAATTTTATAACTTAATTTAATTTTTAAAAATAAAAAAAATATTTAAAAATAAAAAAAAATTAAAGTAAACTTAAGGAAATAAAGAAACATCGAAAAAAAAATACTTTAATTTTTTTAATTTTTTTTTAATTTTTAAATAATGTTTTGAATTTATTTTTAATTTTATAACTTAATTTAATTTTTAAAAAGTTAAAAAAACAGTTAAAAATAAAACAAATTTTAGTAAAATTATGGAAATAAAGAAAGATCGAAAAAAATATACTTTAAATATTTTTAATTTTTTTTTAATTTTTAAAAATTTAAAAAATAGTTTAAAATAAAAAAAAATTATAGTAAAATTAAGGAAATAAAGAAATCCCGAAAAAAAATATACTTTAATTTTTTTTTTAATTTTTAAATAATTTTTTGATTTTATTTTTAATTTTATAACTTACTTTAATTTTTAAAAATTTAAAAAAAAAGTTAAAAATAAAACAAATTTTAGTAAAATTAAGGAAATAAAGAAACATCGAAAAAAAATATACTTTAATTTTTTTTAATTTTTAAATAATCTTTTGATTTTATTTTTAATTATATAACTTAATTTAATTTTTAAAAACTAAAAAAATAGTAAAAAATAAAAAAAAATTATAGTAAAATTAAGGAAATAAAGAAACATCGAAAAAAAATACTTTAATTTTTGTAATTTTTTTTTAATTTTTAAATAATTTTTTGATTTTATTTTTAATTTTATAACTTAATTTAATTTTTGAAAATTTAAAAAAATAGTTAAAAATAAAAAAAAATTATAGTAAAATTAAGGAAATAAAGAAACATCGAAAAAATATATACTTTTATTTTTTTTATTTTTAAATAATTTTTTGATTTAATTTTTAATTTTATAATTTAATTTAATTTTTAAAAATAAAAACAAAATAGTTAAAAACAAAAAAAAATTATAGTAAAATTAAGGAAATAAAGAAACATCAACAAAAAATATACTTTTAGTTTTTTAATTTTTTTTTAATTTTTAAATAATTTTTTGATTTTATTTTTAATTTTATAACTTAATTTAATTTTTAAAAATTTTAAAAAAATAGTTAAAAATAAAAAAAAATTATGGTAAAATTAAGGAAATAAAGAAACATTGAAAAAAAATATACTTTTATTTTTTTAATTTTTTTTTAATTTTTAAATAATTTGTTGATTTTATTTTTAATTTTATAACTTAATTTAATTTTTAAAAATTAAAATAAATAGTT
The DNA here is from genome assembly GCA_964036015.1 of Leptarthrus brevirostris. NCBI lineage: Eukaryota > Metazoa > Arthropoda > Insecta > Diptera > Asilidae > Leptarthrus > Leptarthrus brevirostris. The sequence continues at coordinate 83,737,380 of OZ038375.1, read as the reverse complement.
AGAAATAAAACAAAATTATAGTAAAATGAAGGAAATAAAGAAACATCGGCAAAAATATACTTTTATATTTTTTTTAATTTTTTTTTAATTTTTAAATAATTTTTTGATTTTATTTTTAATTTTATAACTTAATTAAATTTTTAAAAATTAAAAAAATAGTTAAAAATAAAAAAAAATTATAGTAAAATTAAGGAAATAAAGAAACATCGAAAACAAATATACTTTAATTTTTTTTTAATTTTTAAATAATTTTTTGATTTTAATTTTAATTTTATAAATTAATTTAATTTTTAAAAATGAAAAAAAAATAGTTAAAGATAAAAAAGTATAGTAAAATTAAGGAAATAAAGAAACAGCGAAAAAAAATATACTTTTATTTTTTTTATTTATTTTTATTTTTAAATAATTTTTTGATTTTATTTTTAATTTTATAACTTAATTTAATTTTTAAAAATTAAAAAAAATAGTTAAAGATAAGAAAAATTAGAGTAAGATTGAGGAAATAAAGAAATATCGAAAAAAATACACTTTAATTTTTTTATTTTTTTTTAATTTTTAAATAATTTTTTGATTTTATTTTTAATTTTATAACTTAATTTAATTTTTAAAAATTAAAAAAATTGTTAAAAATAAAAAAAAATTATAGTAAAATTAAGGAAATAAAGAAACATCGGAAAAAATATACTATTATTTTTTTAATTTTTTTTTAATTTTTAAATAATTTTTTGATTTTATTTTTAATTTAATAACTTAATTTAATTTTTAAAAATTTTAAAAAAATAGTTAAAAATAAAAAAAAATTATGGTAAAATTAAGGAAATAAAGAAACATTGAAAAAAAATATACTTTTATTTTTTTAATTTTTTTTTAATTTTTAAATAATTTGTTGATTTTATTTTTAATTTTATAACTTAATTTAACTTTTAAAAATTAAAAAAATAGTTAAAAATAAAAAAAAATTATAGTAAAATTAAGGAAATAAAGAAACACCGAAAAAAAATATACTTTAATTTTTTTAATTTTTTTTAATTTTTAAATAATTTTTTGATTTTATTTTTAATTTTATAGCTTAATTTAATTTTTAAAAATTAAAAAAAAATAGTTAAAAATAAAAAAAGTTTATAGTAAAATTAAGGAAATAAAGAAACATCGAAAAAAAATACTTTAATTTTTGTAATTTTTTTTAATTTTTAAATAATTTTTTGATTTAGTTTTTAATTTTATGACTTAATTTAATTTTTAAAAATTAAAAAAAATAGTTAAATATAAAAAAAAATTAAAGTAAGATTGAGGAAATAAAGAAACATCGAAAAAAAAATACTTTAATTTTTGTAATTTTTTTTAATTTTTAAATAATTTTTTGATTTAATTTTTAATTTTATAACTTAATTTAACTTTTACAAATTAAAAAAAATTTTTAAAAATAAAAAAAAATTATAGTAAAATTTAGGAAATAAAGGAACATCGAAAACAAATATACTTTAATTTTTTTAATTTTGTTTTAATTTTTAAATAATTTTTTGATTTAATTTTTAATTTTATAATTTAATTTAATTTTAAAAAATTAAAATTAGTTAAAAATAAAAAAAAATTATAGTAAAATTAAGGAAATAAAGGAACATCGGAAAAAATATACTATTATTTTTTTAATTTTTTTTTAATTTTTAAATAATTTTTTGATTTACTTTTTAATTTTATAACTTAATTTAATTTTTAAAAATAAAAAAAATATTTAAAAATAAAAAAAAATTAAAGTAAACTTAAGGAAATAAAGAAACATCGAAAAAAAATACTTTAATTTTTTTAATTTTTTCTTAATTTTTAAATAATGTTTTGAATTTATTTTTAATTTTATAACTTAATTTAATTTTTAAAAATTTAAAAAAACAGTTAAAAATAAAACAAATTTTAGTAAAATTATGGAAATAAAGAAAGATCGAAAAAAATATACTTTAAATATTTTTAATTTTTTTTTAATTTTTAAAAATTTAAAAAATAGTTTAAAATAAAAAAAAATTATAGTAAAATTAAGGAAATAAAGAAATCCCGAAAAAAAATATACTTTAATTTTTTTTTTAATTTTTAAATAATTTTTTGATTTTATTTTTAATTTTATAACTTAATTTAATTTTTAAAAATTTAAAAAAAAAGTTAAAAATAAAACAAATTTTAGTAAAATTAAGGAAATAAAGAAACATCGAAAAAAAATATACTTTAATTTTTTTTTAATTTTTAAATAATCTTTTGATTTTATTTTTAATTATATAACTTAATTTAATTTTTAAAAACTAAAAAAATAGTAAAAAATAAAAAAAAATTATAGTAAAATTAAGGAAATAAAGAAACATCGAAAAAAAAATACTTTAATTTTTGTAATTTTTTTTTAATTTTTAAATAATTTTTTGATTTTATTTTTAATTTTATAACTTAATTTAATTTTTGAAAATTTAAAAAAATAGTTAAAAATAAAAAAAAATTATAGTAAAATTAAGGAAATAAAGAAACATCGAAAAAATATATACTTTTATTGTTTTTATTTTTAAATAATTTTTTGATTTAATTTTTAATTTTATAATTTAATTTAATTTTTAAAAATAAAAACAAAATAGTTAAAAACAAAAAAAATTATAGTAAAATTAAGGAAATAAAGAAACATCAACAAAAAATATACTTTTAGTTTTTTAATTTTTTTTTAATTTTTAAATAATTTTTTGATTTTATTTTTAATTTTATAACTTAATTTAATTTTTAAAAATTTTAAAAAAATAGTTAAAAATAAAAAAAAATTATGGTAAAATTAAGGAAATAAAGAAACATTGAAAAAAAATATACTTTTATTTTTTTAATTTTTTTTTAATTTTTAAATAATTTGTTGATTTTATTTTTAATTTTATAATTTAATTTAATTTTTAAAAATTAAAATAAATAGTTAGAAATAAAAAAAGATTATAGTAAAATGAAGGAAATAAAGAAACATCGGAAAAAATATACTTTTATTTTTTTTAATTTTTTTTTAATTTTTAAATAATTTTTTGATTTACTTTTTAATTTTATAACTTAATTTAATTTTTAAAAATAAAAAAAATATTTAAAAATGAAAAAAAATTATAGTAAAATTAAGGAAATAAAGAAACATCGAAAAAAAATACTTTAATTTTTTTAATTTTTTTTTAATTTTTAAATAATTTTTCGCTTTTATTTTTAATTTTTTAACCTAATTTAATTTTTAAAAATTTAAAAATACAGTGAAAAATAAAAGAAATTTTAGTGAAATTAAGGAAATAAAGAAACATCGAAAAAAAATATACTTTAATTATTTTTAATTTTTTTTTAATTTTTAAAAATTAAAAAAATAGTTAAAAATAAAAAAAAATTATAGTAAAATTAAGGAAATAAAGAAACACCGAAAAAAAATATACTTTAATTTTTTTAATTTTTTTTAATTTTTAAATAATTTTTTGATTTTATTTTTAATTTTATAGCTTAATTTAATTTTTAAAAATTTAAAAAAAAGTTAAAAATAAAACAAATTTTAGTAAAATTAAGGAAATAAGGAAACATCGAAAAAAAATATACTTTAATTTTTTTTAATTTTTTTTTAATTTTTAAATACTCTTTTGATTTTATTTTTAATTATATAACTTAATTTAATTTTTAAAAATTAAAAAAAAATAGTTAAAAATAAAAAAAGTTTATAGTAAAATTAAGGAAATAAAGAAACATCGAAAAAAAATACTTTAATTTTTGTAATTTTTTTTAATTTTTAAATAATTTTTTGATTTAGTTTTTAATTTTATGACTTAATTTAATTTTTAAAAATTAAAAATAATAGTTAAATATAAAAAAAAATTAAAGTAAGATTGAGGAAATAAAGAAACATCGAAAAAAAAATACTTTAATTTTTGTAATTTTTTTTAATTTTTAAATAATTTTTTGATTTAATTTTTAATTTTATAACTTAATTTAACTTTTACAAATTAAAAAAAATTTTTAAAAATAAAAAAAAATTATAGTAAAATTTAGGAAATAAAGGAACATCGAAAACAAATATACTTAAATTTTTTTAATTTTGTTTTAATTTTTAAATAATTTTTTGATTTAATTTTTAATTTTATAATTTAATTTAATTTTAAAAAATTAAAATTAGTTAAAAATAAAAAAAAATTATAGTAAAATTAAGGAAATAAAGGAACATCGGAAAAAATATACTATTATTTTTTTAATTTTTTTTTAATTTTTAAATAATTTTTTGATTTACTTTTTAATTTTATAACTTAATTTAATTTTTAAAAATAAAAAAAATATTTAAAAATAAAAAAAAATTAAAGTAAACTTAAGGAAATAAAGAAACATCGAAAAAAAAATACTTTAATTTTTTTAATTTTTTTTTAATTTTTAAATAATGTTTTGAATTTATTTTTAATTTTATAACTTAATTTAATTTTTAAAAATTTAAAAAAACAGTTAAAAATAAAACAAATTTTAGTAAAATTATGGAAATAAAGAAAGATCGAAAAAAATATACTTTAAATATTTTTAATTTTTTTTTAATTTTTAAAAATTTAAAAAATAGTTTAAAATAAAAAAAAATTATAGTAAAATTAAGGAAATAAAGAAATCCCGAAAAAAAATATACTTTAATTTTTTTTTTTAATTTTTAAATAATTTTTTGATTTTATTTTTAATTTTATAACTTAATTTAATTTTTAAAAATTTAAAAAAAAAGTTAAAAATAAAACAAATTTTAGTAAAATTAAGGAAATAAAGAAACATCGAAAAAAAATATACTTTAATTTTTTTTTAATTTTTAAATAATCTTTTGATTTTATTTTTAATGATATAACTTAATTTAATTTTTAAAAACTAAAAAAGTAGTAAAAAATAAAAAAAAATTATAGTAAAATTAAGGAAATAAAGAAACATCGAAAAAAAAATACTTTAATTTTTGTAATTTTTTTTTAATTTTTAAATAATTTTTTGATTTTATTTTTAATTTTATAACTTAATTTAATTTTTGAAAATTTAAAAAAATTGTTAAAAATAAAAAAAAATTATAGTAAAATTAAGGAAATAAAGAAACATCGAAAAAATATATACTTTTATTTTTTTTATTTTTAAATAATTTTTTGATTTAATTTTTAATTTTATAATTTAATTTAATTTTTAATAATAAAAACAAAATAGTTAAAAACAAAAAAAATTATAGTAAAATTAAGGAAATAAAGAAACATCAACAAAAAATATACTTTTAGTTTTTTAATTTTTTTTAAATTTTTAAATAATTTTTTGATTTTATTTTTAATTTTATAACTTAATTTAATTTTTAAAAATTTTAAAAAAATAGTTAAAAATAAAAAAAAATTATGGTAAAATTAAGGAAATTAAGAAACATTGAAAAAAAATATACTTTTATTTTTTTAATTTTTTTTTAATTTTTAAATAATTTGTTGATTTTATTTTTAATTTTATAACTTAATTTAATTTTTAAAAATTAAAATAAATAGTTAGAAATAAAAAAAAATTATAGTAAAATGAAGGAAATAAAGAAACATCGGAAAAAATATACTTTTATTTTTTTTAATTTTTTTCTAATTTTTAAATAATTTTTTGATTTTATTTTTAATTTTATAACTTAATTAAATTTTTAAAAATTAAAAAAATAGTTAAAAATAAAAAAAAATTATAGTAAAATTAAGGAAATAAAGAAACATCGAAAACAAATATACTTTAATTTTTTTTTAATTTTTAAATAATTTTTTGATTTTAATTTTAATTTTATAAATTAATTTAATTTTTAAAAATGAAAAAAAAATAGTTAAAGATAAAAAAAGTATAGTAAAATTAAGGAAATAAAGAAACAGCGAAAAAAAATATACTTTTATTTTTTTTATTTTTTTTTATTTTTAAATAATTTTTTGATTTAATTTTTAATTTTATAACTTAATTTAATTTTTAAAAATTAAAAAAAATAGTTAAAGATAAGAAAAATTAGAGTAAGATTGAGGAAATAAAGAAATATCGAAAAAAATACACTTTAATTTTTTTATTTTTTTTTTATTTTTAAATAATTTTTTGATTTTATTTTTAATTTTATAACTTAATTTAATTTTTAAAAATTAAAAAAATTGTTAAAAATAAAAAAAAATTATAGTAAAATTAAGGAAATAAAGAAACATCGGAAAAAATATACTTTTATTTTTTTAATTTTTTTTAATTTTTAAATAATTTTTTGATTTTATTTTTAATTTTATAACTTAATTTAATTGTTAAAAATTTAAAAAAATAATTAAAAATAAATATTTTTTTAGTAAAATTAAGGAAAGAAAGAAACATCGAAAAAAAATATACTTTAATTTTTTTAATTTTTAAATAATTTTTTGATTTTATTTTTAATTTTATAACTTAATTTAATTTTTAAAAATTAAAAAAAATAGTTAAAGATAAGAAAAATTAGAGTAAGATTGAGGAAATAAAGAAACATCGAAAAAAAATACTTTAATTTTTTTAATTTTTTTTAATTTTTAAATAATTTTTTGATTTTATTTTTAATTTTATAACTTAATTTAATTTTTAAAAATTAAAAAAATAGTTAAAAATAAAAAAAAATTATAGTAAAATTAAGGAAATAAAGAAACATCGGAAAAAATATACTATTATTTTTTTAATTTTTTTTTAATTTTTAAATAATTTTTTGATTTACTTTTTAATTTTATAACTTAATTTAATTTTTAAAAATAAAAAAAATATTTAAAAATGAAAAAAAATTATAGTAAAATTAAGGAAATAAAGAAACATCGAAAAAAAAAATACTTTAATTTTTTTAATTTTTTTTTAATTTTTAAATAATTTTTCGCTTTTATTTTTAATTTTATAACCTAATTTAATTTTTAAAAATTTAAAAAAACAGTTAAAAATAAAAGAAATTTTAGTGAAATTAAGGAAATAAAGAAACATCGAAAAAAAATATACTTTAATTATTTTTAATTATTTTTTAATTTTTAAAAATTAAAAAAATAGTTAAAAATAAAAAAAAATTATAGTAAAATTAAGGAAATAAAGAAACACCGAAAAAAAATATACTTTAATTTTTTTAATTTTTTTTAATTTTTAAATAATTTTTTGATTTTATTTTTAATTTTATAACTTAATTTAATTTTTAAAAATTTAAAAAAAAGTTAAAAATAAAACAAATTTTAGTAAAATTAAGGAAATAAGGAAACATCGAAAAAAAATATACTTTAATTTTTTTTAATTTTTTTTTAATTTTTAAATACTCTTTTGATTTTATTTTTAATTATATAACTTAATTTAATTTTTAAAAATTAAAAAAAAAATAGTTAAAAATAAAAAAAGTTTATAGTAAAATTAAGGAAATAAAGAAACATCGAAAAAAAATACTTTAATTTTTGTAATTTTTTTTAATTTTTAAATAATTTTTTGATTTAGTTTTTAATTTTATGACTTAATTTAATTTTTAAAAATTAAAAAAAATAGTTAAATATAAAAAAAAAATTAAAGTAAGATTGAGGAAATAAAGAAACATCGAAAAAAAAAATACTTTAATTTTTGTAATTTTTTTTAATTTTTAAATAATTTTTTGATTTAATTTTTAATTTTATAACTTAATTTAACTTTTAAAAATTAAAAAAAATTTTTAAAAATAAAAAAAAATTATAGTAAAATTTAGGAAATAAAGAAACATTGAAAAAAAATATACTTTTATTTTTTTAATTTTTTTTTAATTTTTAAATAATTTGTTGATTTTATTTTTAATTTTACAACTTAATTTAATTTTTAAAAATTAAAAAAAAAACTAAAAAAACTAAAAAAAAAATAATAGTAAGATTGATGAAATAAAGAAACATCGAAAAAAAATATGCTTTAATTTTTTTATTTATTTTTAAATAATTTTTTGATTTTATTTTTAATTTTATAACTTAATTTAATTTTTAAAAATTAAAAAAATAGTTAAAAATAAAAAAAAATTATAGTAAAATTAAGGAAATAGAGAAAAATCGAAAACAAATATACTTTTAGTTTTTTAATTTTGTTTTAATTTTTAAATAATTTTTTTATTTTTTTTTATTTTATAAATTAATTTAATTTTTAAAAATTAAAATAAAGAGTTAAAAATAAAAAAAAATTATAGTAAAATTTAGGAAATAAAGAAACATCGGAAAAAATATACTTTTATTTTTTAAATTTTTTTTTAATTTTTAAATAATTTTTTGATTTACTTTTTAATTTTATAACTTAATTTAATTTTTAAAAATAAAAAAAAATATTTAAAAATAAACAAAAATTATAGTAAAATTAAGGAAATAAAGAAACATCGAAAAAAATATACTTTAATTTTCGTAATTTTTTTTTAATTTTTAAATAATTTTTTGATTTTATTTTAAATATTAAAAAAATAGTTAAAAATAAAAAAAACTTATAGTAAAATTAAGGAAATAAAGAAACATCGAAAAAAAATACACTTTTATTTTTTTAATTTTTTTTACTTTTTAAATAATTTTTTGATTTTATTTAGAATTTTATAACTTAATTTAATTCTTAAAAATTAAAAAAAATAGTTAAAAATAAAAAAAAATTATAGTAAAATTAAGGAAATAAAGAAACATCGAAAAAAATACACTTTTATTTTTTTAATTTTTTTTAATTTTTAAATAATTTTTTGATTTTATTTTGAATTTTATAACTTAATTTAATTTTTAAAAATTTAAAAAAATAGTTAAAAATAAAAAAAAATTACAGTAAAATTAAGGAAATTTATTTTTAATTTTATAATTTAATTTAATTTTTAAAAATTAAAATAAATACTTGAAAATAAAAAAAAAAATTATAGTAAAATTAAGGAAATAAAGAAACATCGGAAAAAATATACTTTTATTTTTTTAATTTTTTTTAAATTTTTAAATAATTTTTTGATTTTATTTTTAATTTTATAACTTAATTTAATTTTTAAAAATGAAAAAAAAAATAGTTAAAGATAAAAAAGTATAGTAAAATTAAGGAAATAAAGAAACAGCGAAAAAAAATATACTTTTATTTTTTTTATTTTTTTTTATTTTTAAATAATTTTTTGATTTTATTTTTAATTTTACAACTTAATTAAATTTGTAAAAAAATTTTTTTTTTAATTTTTAAATAATTTTTGATTTAATTTTTAATTTTATAAATTAATTTAATTTTTAAAAATTAAAAAAAATAGTTAAAGATAATAAAAATTAGAGTAAGATTGAAGAAATAAAGAAACATCGGAAAAAATATACTTTAATTTTTTTAATTTTTTTTTAATTTTTAAATAATTTTTGGATTTTATTTTTAATTTTATAACTTAAATTAATTTTTAAAAATTAAAAAAATAGTTAAAAATAAAAAAAAATTATAGTAAAATTAAGGAAATAAAGGAACATCGAAAACAAATATACTTTAATTTTTTTTTATTTTGTTTTAATTTTTAAATAATTTTTTGATTTTATTTTTAATTTTATAACTTAATTTAATTTTAAAAAATTTAAAAAAAAATTAAAAATAAAACAGATTTTAGTAAAATTAAGGAAATAAAGAAACATCGAAAAAAAATATACTTTAATTTTTTAAATTTTTTTTTTAATTTTTAAATAATCTTTTGATTTTATTTTTAATTATATAACTTAATTTAATTTTTAAAAATTAAAAAAAAATAGATAAAAATAAAAAAAGATTATAGTAAAATTAAGGAAATAAAGAAACATCGAAAAAAAATACTTTAATTTTTGTAATTTTTTTTAATTTTTAAATAATTTTTTGATTTAGTTTTTAATTTTATGACTTAATTTAATTTATAAAAATTAAAAAAATAGTTAAATATAAAAAAAAATTATAGTAAGATTGAGGAAATAAAGAAACATCGAAAAAAAATATACTTTAATTTTTTTAATTTTTTTTTAATTTTTAAATAATTTTTTGATTTTATTTTTAATTTTATAACTTAATTTAATTTTTACAAATTAAAAAAATAGTTAAAAATAAAAAAAAATTATAGTAAAATTAAGGAAATAAAGGAACTACGAAAACAAATATACTTTAATTTTTTTAATTTTGTTTTAATTTTTAATAATTTTTTGATTTAATTTTTAATTTTATAATTTAATTTAATTTTTAAAAATTAAAATTAGTTAAAAATAAAAAAAAATTATAGTAAAATTAAGGAAATAAAGAAACATCGGAAAAAATATACTATTATTTTTTTAATTTTTTTTTAATTTTTAAATAATTTTTTGATTTACTTTTTAATTTTATAACTTAATTTAATTTTTAAAAATAAAAAAAATATTTAAAAATAAAAAAAAATTATAGTAAAATTAAGGAAATAAAGAAACATCGAAAAAAAAAATACCTTAATTTTTTTTTAATTTTTAAATATTTTGATTTTATTTTTAATTTTATAACTTAATTTAATTTTTAAAAATTTAAAAAAACAGTTAAAAATAAAACAAATTTTAGTAAAATTAAGGAAATAAAGAAAGATCGAAAAAAATATACTTTAATTATTTTTAATTTTTAAAAATTTAATAAATAGTTAAAAATTAAAAAAAATTATAGTAAAATTAAGGAAATAAAGAAATCCCGGAAAAAAATATGCTTTAATTTTTTTAATTTTTTTTTAATTTTTAAATAATTTTTTGATTTTATTTTTAATTTTATAACTTAATTTAATTTTTAAAAATTTAAAAAAAAAAGTTAAAAATAAAACAAATTTTAGTAAAATTAAGGAAATAAGGAAACATCGAAAAAAAATATACTTTAATTTTTTTTAAATTTTTAAATAATATTTTGATTTTATTTTTAATTATATAAATTAATTTAATTTTTAAAAATTAAAAAAAAATAGTTAAAAATAAAAAAAAATTATAGTAAAATTAAGGAAATAAAGAAACATCGAAAAAAAAATACTTTAATTTTTGTAATTTTTTTTTAATTTTTAAATAATTTTTTGATTTTATTTTTAATTTTATAACTTAATTTAACTTTTAAAAATTAAAAAAAATTTTTAAAAATAAAAGAAAATTATAGTAAAATTTAGGAAATAAAGAAACATTGAAAAAAAATATACTTTTATTTTTTTAATTTTTTTTTAATTTTTAAATAATTTGTTGATTTTATTTTTAATTTTACAACTTAATTTAATTTTTAAAAATTAAAAAAAATAGTAAAAAAACTAAAAAAAAAAATAATAGTAAGATTGATGAAATAAAGAAACATCGAAAAAAAATATGCTTTAATTTTTTTATTTATTTTTAAATAATTTTTTGATTTTTTTTAATTTTATAAATTAATTTAATTTTTAAAAATTAAAATAAAGAGTTAAAAATAAAAAAAAATTATAGTAAAATTTAGGAAATAAAGAAACATCGGAAAAAATATACTTTTATTTTTTTAATTTTTTTTAATTTTTAAATAATTTTTTGATTTTTTTAGAATTTTATAACTTAATTTAATTTTTAAAAATTAAAAAAAATAGTTAAAAATAAAAAAAATTATAGTAAAATTAAGGAAATAAAGAAACATCGAAAAAAATACACTTTTATTTTTTTAATTTTTTTTAATTTTTAAATAATTTTTTGATTTTATTTTGAATTTTATAACTTAATTTAATTTTTAAAAATTTAAAAAAATAGTTAAAAATAAAAAAAAATTACAGTAAAATTAAGGAAATTATTTTTAATTCTATAATTTAATTTAATTTTTAAAAATTAAAATAAATAGTTAAAAATAAAAAAAAAATTATAGTAAAATTAAGGAAATAAAGAAACATCGGAAAAAATATACTTTTATTTTTTTAATTTTTTTTTAATTTTTAAATAATTTTTTGATTTTATTTTTAATTTTATAACTTAATTTAATTTTTAAAAATGAAAAAAAAAAATAGTTAAAGATAAAAAAGTATAGTAAAATTAAGGAAATAAAGAAACAGCGAAAAAAAATATACTTTTATTTTTTTTATTTTTTTTTATTTTTAAATAATTTTTTGATTTTATTTTTAATTTTACAACTTAATTAAATTTGTAAAAAAATTTTTTTTTTAATTTTTAAATAATTTTTTGATTTAATTTGTAATTTTATAAATTAATTTAATTTTTAAAAATTAAAAAAAATAGTTAAAGATAATAAAAATTAGAGTAAGATTGAAGAAATAAAGTAACATCGAAAAAAATATACTTTAATTTTTTAATTTTTTTTTAATTTTTAAATAATTTTTGGAATTTATTTTTAATTTTATAACTTAATTAAATTTTTAAAAATTAAAAAAATAGTTAAAAATAAAAAAAAATTATAGTAAAATTAAGGAAATAAAGAAACATCGAAAAAAAAATACTTTAATTTTTGTAATTTTTTTTAATTTTTAAATAATTTTTTGATTTAGTTTTTAATTTTATGACTTAATTTAATTTTTAAAAATTAAAAAAAATAGTTAAATATAAAAAAAAATTATAGTAAGATTGAGGAAATAAAGAAACATCGAAAAAAAATATTTAAAAATAAAAAAAAATTATAGTAAAATTAAGGAAATAAAGAAACATCGAAAAAAATATATTTTAATTTTTGTAATTTTTTTTTAATTTTTAAATAATTTTTTGATTTTATTTTAAAAATTAAAAAAAAAAGTTAAAAATAAAAAAAATTATAGTAAAATTAAGGAAATAATTTTATAAATTAATTTAATTTTTAAAAATAAAAAAAAAAAAAATAGTTAAAGATAAAAAAAGTATAGTAAAATTAAGGAAATAAAGAAACAGCGAAAAAAAATATACTTTTATTTTTTTTATTTTTTTTTATTTTTAAATAATTTTTTGATTTTATTTTTAATTTTACAACTTAATTAAATTTAAAAAAAAATTTTTTTTAATTTTTAAATAATTTGTTGATTTAATTTTATAACTTAATTTAATTTTTAAAAATTAAAAAAAATAGTTAAAGATAAAAAAAATTAGAGTAAGATTGAGGAAATAAAGAAACATCGAAAAAAAATATACCTTAATTTTTTTAATTTTTTTTTAATTTTTAAATAATTTTTTGATTTTATTTTTAATTTTATAACTTAATTTAATTTTTACAAATTAAAAAAATAGTTAAAAATAAAAAAAAATTATAGTAAAATTAAGGAAATAAAGGAACATCGAAAACAAATATATTTAATTTTTTTAATTTTGTTTTAATTTTTAAATAATTTTTTGATTTAATTTTTAATTTTATAATTTAATTTAATTTAAAAAAATTAAAATTAGTTAAAAATAAAAAAAAATTATAGTAAAATTAAGGAAATAAAGGAACATCGGAAAAAATATACTATTATTTTTTTAATTTTTAAATAATTTTTTGATTTACTTTTTAATTTTATAACTTAATTTAATTTCTAAAAATAAAAAAAATATTTAAAAATAAAAAAAAATTATAGTAAAATTAAGGAAATAAAGAAACATCGAAAAAAAAAACACTTTAATTTTTTTAATTTTTTTTTAATTTTTAAATAATGTTTTGATTTTATTTTTAATTTTATAACTTAATTTAATTTTTAAAAATTTAAAAAAACAGTTAAAAATAAAACAAATTTTAGTAAAATTAAGGAAATAAAGAAAGATCGAAAAAAATATACTTTAAATATTTTTAATTTTTTTTTAATTTTTAAAAATTTAAAAAATAGTTTAAAATAAAAAAAAATTATAGTAAAATTAAGGAAATAAAGAAATCCCGAAAAAAATATACTTTAATTTTTTTTTTAATTTGTAAATAATTTTTTGATTTTATTTTTAATTTTATAACTTAATTTAATTTTTAAAAATTTAAAAAAAAAGTGAAAAATAAAACAAATTTTAGTAAAATTAAGGAAATAAAGAAACACCGAAAAAAAATATACTTTAATTTTTTTTAATTTTTAAATAATTTTTTGATTTTTTTAGAATTTTATAACTTAATTTAATTTTTAAAAATTAAAAAAAATAGTTAAAAATAAAAAAAATTATAGTAAAATTAAGGAAATAAAGAAAAATCGAAAACAAATATACTTTTAGTTTTTTAATTTTGTTTTAATTTTTAAATAATTTTTTGATTTTTTTTTAATTTTATAAATTAATTTAATTTTTAAAAATTAAAATAAAGAGTTAAAAATAAAAAAAAATTAAAGCAAAATTAAGGAAAGAAAGAAACATCGGAAAAAATATACTTTTATTTTTTTAATTTTTTTTAATTTTTAAATAATTTTTTGATTTTATTTTTAATTTTATAAATTAATTTAATTTTTAAAAATGAAAAAAAAAATAGTTAAAGATAAAAAAAGTATATTAAAATTAAGGAAATAAAGAAACAGCGAAAAAAATATACTTTTATTTTTGTTATTTTTTTTTATTTTTAAATAATTTTTTGATCTTATATTTAATTTAATAACTTAATTTAATTTTTAAAAATTAAAAAAAATAGTAAAAAACTAAAAAAAAATAATAGTAAGATTGATGAAATAAAGAAACATCGAAAAAAAATATGCTTTAACTTTTTTATTTTTTTTTAATTTTTAAATAATTTTTTGATTTTATTTTTAATTTTATAACTTAATTTAATTTTTAAAAATTAAAAAAATAGTTACAAATAAAAAAAAATTATAGTAAAATTAAGAAAATAAAGAAACATCGAAAACAAATATACATTAATTTTTTAAATTTTTTTTAATTTTTAAATAATTTTTTGATTTTATTTAGAATTTTATAATTTAATTTAATTTTTAAAAATTAAAAAAAATAGTTAAAAATAAAAAAAAATTATAGTAAAATTAAGGAAATAAAGAAACATCGAAAAAAATACACGCTTATTTTTTTAATTTTTAAATAATTTTTTGATTTTATTTTAAAAATTAAAATAAATAGTTAAAAATAAAAAAAAAATTATAGTAAAATTAAGGAAATAAAGAAACATCGGAAAAAAATATACTTTAATTTTTTTAATTTTTTTTTAATTTTTAAATAATTTTTTGATTTTATTTTTAATTTTATAACTTAATTTAATTTTTAAAAATGAAAAAAAATAGTTAAAAATAAAAAAAAATTATAGTAAAATTAAGGAAATAAAGAAACATCGACAAAAAATATACTTTTAGTTTTTAAATTTTTTTTTTTAATATTTAAATAATTTTTTGATTTAATTTTTAATTTTATAACTTAATTTAATTTGTAAAAATGAAAACAAATAGTTTAAAATAAAAAAAAATTATAGTAAAATTAAGGAAATAAAGAAACATCGAAAAAATATATACTTTTATTTTTTTGATTTTTAAATAATTTTTTGATTTTATTTTTAATTTTATAATTTAATTTAATTTTTAAAAATTCAAAAAAAAAATAGTTTAAAATAAAAAAAAATAATAATAAAATTAAGGAATAATAGTAAAATTAAGGAAGTAAAATTAGTGTTTTTTTTTTTTTTTATTTTTAAATAATTTTTTGATTTTATTTTTAATTTTATAAATTAATTTAATTTTTAAAAATGAAAAAAATCGTTTAAAATAAAAAAAATTATAGTAAAATTAAGGAAATAAAGAAACATCGAAAAAATACATACTTTTATTTTTTTAATTTTTTAAATTTTTTTTTAATTTTTAAATAATTTTTTGATTTTTTTTTAATTTTATAAATTAATTTAATTTTTAAAAATTAAAATAAAGAGTTAAAAATAAAAAAAAATTAAAGCAAAATTAAGGAAAGAAAGAAACATCGGAAAAAATATACTTTTATTTTTTTAATTTTTTTTAATTTTTAAATAATTTTTTGATTTTATTTTTAATTTTATAAATTAATTTAATTTTTAAAAATGAAAAAAAATAGTTAAAAATAAAAAAAAATTATAGTAAAATTAAGGAAATAAAGAAACATCGACAAAAAATATACTTTTAGTTTTTAAATTTTTTTTTTTTAATATTTAAATAATTTTTTGATTTAATTTTTAATTTTATAACTTAATTTAATTTGTAAAAATGAAAACAAATAGTTTAAAATAAAAAAAATTATAGTAAAATTAAGGAAATAAAGAAACATCGAAAAAATATATACTTTTATTTTTTTAATTTTTTTTTAATTTTTATTTTTTTAATTTTTTTTAATTTTTAAATAATTTGTTGATTTAATTTTTAATTTTATAACTTAATTTAATTTTTAAAAATTAAAAAAAATAGTTAAAAATAAAAAAAAATTATAGTAAAATTGAGAAAATAAAGAAACATCGAAAAAAAATATACTTTAATTTTTTTAATTTTTTTTTAATTTTTAAATAATTTTTTGATTTTATTTTTAATTTTATAACTTAATTTAATTTTTAAAAATGAAAAAAAATAGTTAAAAATAAAAAAAAATTATAGTAAAATTAAGGAAATAAAGAAACATCGACAAAAAATATACTTTTAGTTTTTAAATTTTTTTTTTTAATATTTAAATAATTTTTTGATTTAATTTTTAATTTTATAACTTAATTTAATTTGTAAAAATGAAAACAAATAGTTTAAAATAAAAAAAATTATAGTAAAATTAAGGAAATAAAGAAACATCGAAAAAATATATACTTTTATTTTTTTGATTTTTAAATAATTTTTTGATTTTATTTTTAATTTTATAGTTTAATTTAATTTTTAAAAATTCAAAAAAAAAATAGTTTAAAATAAAAAATAATAATAATAAAATTAAGGAATAATAGTAAAATTAAGGAAGTAAAATTAGTGTTTTTTTTTTTTATTTTTAAATAATTTTTTGATTTTATTTTTAATTTTATAAATTAATTTAATTTTTAAAAATGAAAAAAATCGTTTAAAATAAAAAAAATTATAGTAAAATTAAGGAAATAAAGAAACATCGAAAAAATATATACTTTTATTTTTTTAATTTTTTTAATTTTTTTTTAATTTTTAAATAATTTTTTGATTTTATTTTGAATTTTATAACTTAATTTAATTTTTAAAAATTTAAAAAATAGTTAAAAATAAAAAAAAATTACAGTAAAATTAAGGAAATTATTTTTAATTTTATAATTTAATTTAATTTTTAAAAATTAAAATAAATAGTTAAAAATAAAAAAAAATTATAATAAAATTAAGGAAATAAAGAAACATCGGAAAAAATATACTTTTATTTTTTTAATTTTTTTTTAATTTTTAAATAATTTTTTGATTTAATTTTTAATTTTATAACTTAATTGAATTGTTAAAAATTTAAAAAAATAGTAAAAAAACTACAAAAAAAATAATAGTAAGATTGATGAAATAAAGAAACATCGAAAAAAAATATGCTTTAATTTTTTTATTTTTTTTTTATTTTTAAATAATTCTTTGATTTAATTTTTAATTTTATAACTTAATTTAATTTTTAAAAATGAAAAAAAATTGTTAAAAATAAAAAAAAATTATAGTAAAATTAAGGAAATAAAGAAACATCGACAAAAAATATACTTTTAGTTTTTAAATTTTTTTTTTTTAATATTTAAATAATTTTTTGATTTAATTTTTAATTTTATAACTTAATTTAATTTGTAAAAATGAAAACAAATAGTTTAAAATAAAAAAAATTATAGCAAAATTAAGGAAATAAGAAAACATCGAAAAAATATATACTTTTATTTTTTTAATTTTTAAATAATTTTTTGATTTTATTTTTAATTTTATAATTTATTTTAATTTTTAAAAATTAAAAAAAAATAGATAAAAATAAAATAAAATTATAGTAAAATTAAGGAAATAAAGAAACATCGATAAAAAATATACTTTTAGTTTTTTAATTTTTTTTTAATTTTTAAATAATTTTTTGATTTAATTTTTAATTTTATAATTTAATTTAATTTTTAAAAATTAAAAAAAATAGTTAAAAATAAAAAAAAATTATAGTAAAATTAAGGAAATAAAGAAACATCGACAAAAAATATACTTTTAGTTTTTTAATTTTTTTTTAAGTTTTAAATAATTTTTTGACTTTATTTTTAATTTTATAACTTAATTTAATTTTTAAAAATGAAAAAAAATAGTTTAAAATAAAAAAAATTATAGTAAAATTAAGGAAATAAAGAAACATCGAAAAAATATATACTTTTATTTTTTTGATTTTTAAATAATTTTTTGATTTTATTTTTAATTTTATAATTTAATTTAATTTTTAAAAATTCAAAAAAAAAATAGTTTAAAATAAAAAAAAATAATAATAAAATTAAGGAATAATAGTAAAATTAAGGAAGTAAAATTAGTGTTTTTTTTTTTTTTATTTTTAAATAATTTTTTGATTTTATTTTGAATTTTATAACTTAATTTAATTTTTAAAAATTTAAAAAAATAGTTAAAAATAAAAAAAAATTACAGTAAAATTAAGGAAATTATTTTTAATTTTATAATTTAATTTAATTTTTAAAAATTAAAATAAATAGTTAAAAATAAAAAAAAAATTATAATAAAATTAAGGAAATAAAGAAACATCGGAAAAAATATAGTTTTATTTTTTTAATTTTTTTTTAATTTTTAAATAATTTTTTGATTTAATTTTTAATTTTATAACTTAATTGAATTGTTAAAAATTTAAAAAAATAGTAAAAAACTACAAAAAAAATAATAGTAAGATTGATGAAATAAAGAAACATCGAAAAAAAATATGCTTTAATTTTTTTATTTTTTTTTTATTTTTAAATAATTTTTTGATTTTATTTTTAATTTTATAACTTAATTTAATTTTTAAAAATTAAAAAAATAGTTAAAAATAAAAAAAAATTATAGTAAAATTAAGGAAATAAAGAAACATCGAAAACAAATATACTTTAATTTTTTAAATTTTTTTTAATTTTTAAATAATTTCTTGATTTTATTTAGAATTTTATAATTTAATTTAATTTTTAAAAATTAAAAAAAATAGTTAAAAATAAAAAAAAATTATAGTGAAATTAAGGAAATAAAGAAACATCGAAAAAAATACACGCTTATTTTTTTAATTTTTTTTTAATTTTTAAATAATTTTTTGATTTTATTTAGAATTTTATAATTTAATTTAATTTTTAAAAATTAAAAAAAATAGTTAAAAATAAAAAAAATTATAGTAACATTAAGGAAATAAAGAAACATCGAAAAAAAATATGCTTTAATTTTTTTATTTTTTTTTAATTTTTAAATAATTTTTTGATTTACTTTTTAATTTTATAACTTAATTTAATTTTTAAAAATAAAAAAAATATTTAAAAATAAAAAAAATTATAGTAAAATTAAGGAAATAAAGAAACATCGGAAAAAATATACTTTTATTTTTTTAATTTTTTTTTAATTTTTATTTAATTTTTTGATTTTATTTTTAATTTTATAACTTCATTGAATTGTTAAAAATTTAAAAAAATAGTAAAAAAACTACAAAAAAAATAATAGTAAGATTGATGAAATAAAGAAACATCGAAAAAAATATGCTTTAATTTTTTTATTTTTTTTTTAATTTTTAAATAATTTTTTGATTTTATTTTTAATTTTACAACTTAATTTAATTTTTAAAAATTAAAAAAATAGTTAAAAATAAAAAAAAATTATAGTAAAATTAAGGAAATAAAGAAACATCGAAAACAAATATACTTTAATTTTTTAAATTTTTTTTAATTTTTAAATAATTTTTTGATTTTATTTAGAATTTTATAATTTAATTTAATTTTTAAAAATTAAAAAAAATAGTTAAAAATAAAAAAAAATTATAGTGAAATTAAGGAAATAAAGAAACATCGAAAAAAATACACGCTTATTTTTTTAATTTTTTTTTAATTTTTAAATAATTTTTTGATTTTATTTAGAATTTTATAATTTAATTTAATTTTTAAAAATTAAAAAAAATAGTTAAAAATAAAAAAAATTATAGTAACATTAAGGAAATAAAGAAACATCGAAAAAAATATACTTTAATTTTTTTAATTTTTTTTTAATTTTTAAATAATTTTTTGATTTACTTTTTAATTTTATAACTTAATTTAATTTTTAAAAATAAAAAAAATATTTAAAAATAAAAAAAAATTTTAGTAAAATTAAGGAAATAAAGAAACATCGAAAAAAAATACTTTAATTTTTTTAATTTTTTTTAATTTTTAAATAATTTTTTGATTTTATTTTGAATTTTATAACTTAATTTAATTTTTAAAAATTAAAAAAAATAGTTAAAAATAAAAAAAAATTATAGTAAGATTGAGGAAACGAAGAAACATCGAAAAAAAATATACTTTAATTTTTTAAATTTTTTTAAATTTTTAAATAATTTTTCGATTTTATTTAGAATTTTATAATTTAATTTAATTTTTAAAAATTAAAAAAAATAGTTAAAAATAAAAAAAAATTATAGTAAAATTAAGGAAATAAAGAAACATCGAAAAAAATACACGTTTATTTTTTTAATTTTTTTAATTTTTTTTTAATTTTTAAGTAATTTTTTGATTTTATTTAGAATTTTATAATTTAATTTAATTTTTAAAAATTAAAAAAAATAGTTAAAAATAAAAAAAAATTATAGTAACATTAAGGAAATAAAGAAACATCGAAAAAAATACACGTTTATTTTTTTAATTTTTTTTTAATTTTTAAATAATTTTTTGATTTTATTTTTAATTTTATAACTTAATTTAATTTTTAAAAATTTAAAAAAATAGTTAAAAATAAAAAAAATTTTTAGTAAAATTGAGGAAATAAAGAAACATCGAAAAAAATATACTTTAATTTTTTTAATTTTTTTTAAATTTTTTTTTTTAATTTTTTTCTTAATTTTTAAATAATTTTTTGATTTAATTTTTAGTTTCATAATTTAATTTAATTTTTAATAATGAAAAAAAAATATTTAAAGATAAAAAAATTATAGTAAAATTAAGGAAATAAAGAAACATCGAAAAAAATATACTTTTATTTTTTTTATTTTTTTTATTTTTTTTTAATTTTTAAATAATTTGTTGATTTTATTTTTAATTTTATAAATTAATTTAATTTTTAAAAATTAAAAAAAATAGTTAAAAATAAAAAAAAATTATAGTAAAATTGAGAAAATAAAGAAACATCGAAAAAAAATATACTTTATTTTTTTTAATTTTTTTTTAATTTTTAAATAATTTTTTGATTTTATTTTTAATTTTATAACTTAATTTAATTTTTAAAAATGAAAAAAAAATAGTTAAAAATAAAAAAAAATTATAGTAAAATTAAGGAAATAAAGAAACATCTACAAAAAATATATTTTTAGTTTTTAAATTTTTTTTTTTAATATTTAAATAATTTTTTGATTTTATTTTTAATTTTATAACTTAATTTAATTTGTAAAAATGAAAACAAATAGTTTAAAATAAAAAAAATTATAGTAAAATTAAGGAAATAAGAAAACATCGAAAAAATATATACTTTTATTTTTTTAATTTTTAAATAATTTTTTGATTTTATTTTTAATTTTATAATTTAATTTAATTTTTAAAAATTAAAAAAAAATAGATAAAAATAAAATGAAATTATAGTAAAATTAAGGAAATAAAGAAACATCGATAAAAAATATACTTTTAGTTTTTTAATTTTTTTTTAATTTTTAAATAATTTTTTGATTTTATTTTTAATTTTATAATTTAATTTAATTTTTAAAAATTAAAAAAAATAGTTAAAAATAAAAAAAAATTATAGTAAAATTAAGGAAATAAAGAAACATCGACAAAAAATATACTTTTAGTTTTTTAATTTTTTTTTAATTTTTAAATAATTTTTTGACTTTATTTTTAATTTTATAACTTAATTTAATTTTTAAAAATGAAAAAAAATAGTTTAAAATAAAAAAAATTATAGTAAAATTAAGGAAATAAAGAAACATCGAAAAAATATATACTTTTATTTTTTTGATTTTTAAATAATTTTTTGATTTAATTTTTAATTTTATAATTTAATTTAATTTTTAAAAATTCAAAAAAAAAATAGTTTAAAATAAAAAAAATTATAGTAAAATTAAGGAAATAAAGAAACATCGACAAAAATATACGTTTAGTTTTTTTTTTTTTTTATTTTTAAATAATTTTTTGATTTTATTTTTAATTTTATAAATTAATTTAATTTTTAAAAATGAAAAAAATCGTTTAAAATAAAAAAAATTATAGTAAAATTAAGGAAATAAAGAAACATCGAAAAAATATATACTTTTATTTTTTTGATTTTAAAATAATTTTTTGGTTTTATTTTTAATTTTATAATTTAACTTAATTTTTAAAAATTAAAAAAAATAGTTAAAAATAAAAAAAAATTATAGTAAAATTAAGGAAATAAAGAAACATCGACAAAATATATACTTTTATTTTTTTGATTTTTAAATAATTTTTTGATTTAATTTTTAATTTTATAATTTAATTTAATTTTTAAAAATTAAAAAAATAGTTAAAAATAAAAAAAAATTATAGTAAAATTAAGGAAATAAAGAAACATCGAAAAAAATACACGTTTATTTTTTTAATTTTTTTAATTTTTTTTTAATTTTTAAATAATTTTTTGATTTTATTTAGAATTTGATAATTTAATTTAATTTTTAAAAATTAAAAAAAAATAGATAAAAATAAAATAAAATTATAGTAAAATTAAGGAAATAAAGAAACATCGATAAAAAATATACTTTTAGTTTTTTAATGTTTTTTTTAATTTTTAAATAATTTTTTGACTTTATTTTTAATTTTATAACTTAATTTAATTTTTAAAAATGAAAAAAAATAGTTTAAAATAAAAAAAATTATAGTAAAATTAAGGAAATAAAGAAACATCGACAAAAAATATACTTTTAGTTTTTAAATTTTTTTTTTTTAATTTTTAAATAATTTTTTGATTTTATTTTTAATTTTATAACTTAATTTAATTTGTAAAAATGAAAACAAACAGTTTAAAATAAAAAAAATTATAGTAAAATTAAGGAAATTAGAAAACATCGAAAAAATATATACTTTTATTTTTTTAATTTTTAAATAATTTTTTGATATTATTTTTAATTTTATAATTTAATTTAATTTTTAAAAATTAAAAAAAATAGTTAAAAATAAAATAAAATTATAGTTAAATTAAGGAAATAAAGAAACATCGACAAAAAATATACTTTTAGTTTTTTAATTTTTTTTTAATTTTTAAATAATTTTGTAATTTTATTTTTAATTGTATCATTTAATTTAATTTTTAAAAATTAAAAAAAATAGTTAAAAATAAAAAAAAATTATAGTAAAATTAAGGAAATAAAGAAACATCGACAAAAAATATACTTTTAGTTTTTTAATTTTTTTTTAATTTTTAAATAATTTTTTATTTAATTTTTAATTTTATATCTTAATTTAATTTTTAAAAATGAAAAAAAATAGTTTAAAATAAAAAAAATTATAGTAAAATTAAGGAAATAAAGAAGCATCGAAAAAAAATATACTTTTATTTTTTTAATTTTTATTTTTTTAATTTTTTTTAATTTTTTAATAATTTGTTGATTTTATTTTTAATTTTATAACTTAATTTAATTTGTAAAAATTAAAAAAAATAGTTAAAAATAAAAAAAAATTATAGTAAAATTAAGGAAATAACGAAACATTGAAACAAATATACTTTAATTTTTTTAATTTTGTTTTAATTTTTAAATAATTTTTTTATTTAATTTTTAATTTTATAATTTAATTTAATTTTTAAAAATTAAAATAAATAGTTAAAAATAAAAACAAATAATAGTAAGATTGAGGAGATAAAGAAACATCGAGAAAAATATACTTTAATTTTTTTAATTTTTTTTTTAATTTTTAAATAATTTTTTGATTTTATTTTTAATTTTATAACTTAATTTAATTTTTAAAAATTAAAAAAAACAGTTAAAAAAAAAAATTATAGTAAAATTAAGGAAATAAAGAAACATCGACAAAATATATACTTTTAGTTTTTTTCTTTTTTTTTTTAATTTTTAAATAATTTTTTGATTTAATTTTTAATTTTATAACTTAATTTAATTAGTAAAAATGAAAACAAATAGTTTAAAATAAAAAAAATTATAGTAAAATTAAGGAAATAAGGAAACATCGAAAAAATATATACTTTTGTTTTTTTAATTTTTAAATAATTTTCTGATTTTATTTTTAATTTTATAATTTAATTTAATTTTTAAAAATTAAAAAAAAATAGTTAAAAATAAAAAAAAATTATAGTAAAATTAAAGAAATAAAGAAACATTGACAAAAAATATACTTTTAGTTTTTTAATTTTTTTTTAATTTTTAAATAATTTTTTGATTTTATTTTTAATTTTACAATTTAATTTAATTTTTAAAAATTAAAAAAAATAGTTAAAAATAAAAAAAAATTATAGTAAAATTAAGGAAATAAAGAAACATCGACAAAAAATATACTTTTAGTTTTTTAATTTTTTTTTAATTTTTAAATAATTTTTTGACTTTATTTTTAATTTTATAACTTAATTTAATTTTTAAAAATGAAAAAAAATAGTTTAAAATAAAAAAAATTATAGTAAAATTAAAAAAATTGTTAAAAATAAAAAAAAATTATAGTAAAATTAAGGAAATAAAGAAACATCGGAAAAAATATACTTTTATTTTTTTAATTTTTTTTTAATTTTTAAATAATTTTTTGATTTTATTTTGAATTTTATAACTTAATTTAATTGTTAAAAATTTAAAAAAATAATTAAAAATAAATATTTTTTTAGTAAAATTAAGGAAAGAAAGAAACATCGAAAAGAAATATACTTTAATATTTTTAATTTTTAACTAATTTTTTGATTTTATTTTTAATTTTATAATTTAATTTAATTTTTAAAAATAAAAAAAATAGTTAAAAATAAAAAAAAATTATAGTAAAATTAAGGAAATAAAGAAACATCGGAAAAAATATACTATTATTTTTTTAATTTTTTTTAATTTTTAAATAATTTTTTGATTTTATTTTTAATTTTATAAATTAATTTAATTTTTAAAAATGAAAAAAAATAGTTAAAGATAAAAAAAGTATAGTAAAATTAAGGAAATAAAGAAACAGCGAAAAAAAATATAGTTTTATTTTTTTATTTTTTTTTATTTTTAAATAATTTTTTGATTTTATTTTTAATTTTATAACTTAATTTAATTTTTGAAAATTAAAAAAAATAGTTAAAAATAAAAAAAAATTATAGTAAGATTGAGGAAATAAAGTAACATCGAAAAAAAATATACTTTCATTTTTTTAATTTTTTTTAAATTTTTAAATAATTTTTTGATTTTATTTTTAATTTTATAACTTAATTAAATTGTTAAAAATTTAAAAAAATAATTAAAAATAAATATTTTTTTAGTAAAATTAAGGAAAGAAAGAAACATCGAAAAGAAATATACTTTAATTTTTTTAATTTTTAAATAATTTTTTGATTTTATTTTTAATTTTATAATTTAATTTAATTTTTAAAAATTAAAAAAAATAGTTAAAGATAAGAAAAATTAGAGTAAGATTGAGGAAATAAAGAAACATCGAAAAAAAATACTTTAATTTTTTTAATTTTTTTTAATTTTTAAATAATTTTTTGATTTAATTTTTAATTTTATAATTTAATTTAATTTTTAAAAATTAAAAAAATAGTTAAAAATAAAAAAAAATTATAGTAAAATTAAGGAAATAAAGAAACATCGAAAACAAATATACTTTAATTTTTTAAATTTTTTTTAATTTTTAAATAATTTTTTGATTTTATTTAGAATTTTATAATTTAATTTAATTTTTAAAAATTAAAAAAAATAGTTAAAAATAAAAAAAAATTATAGTAAAATTAAGGAAATAAAGAAACATCGAAAACAAATATACTTTAATTTTTTAAATTTTTTTTAATTTTTAAATAATTTTTTGATTTTATTTAGAATTTTATAATTTAATTTAATTTTTAAAAATTAAAAAAAATAGTTAAAAATAAAAAAAATTATAGTAACATTAAAGAAATAAAGAAACATCGAAAAAAAATATACTTTAATTTTTTTTTAATTTTTAAATAATTTTTTGATTTACTTTTTAATTTTATAACTTAATTTAATTTTTAAAAATAAAAAAAATATTTAAAAATAAAAAAAATTATAGAGGAAACGAAGAAACATCGAAAAAAAATATACTTTAATTTTTTAAATTTTTTTTAATTTTTAAATAATTTTTCGATTTTATTTAGAATTTGATAATTTAATTTAATTTTTAAAAATTAAAAAAAATAGTTAAAAATAAAAAAAAATTATAGTAACATTAAGGAAATAAAGAAACATCGAAAAAAATACACGTTTATTTTTTTAATTTTTTTAATTTTTTTTTAATTTTTAAATAATTTTTTGATTTTATTTTTAATTTTATAACTTAATTTAATTTTTAAAAATTTAGAAAAATAGTTAAAAATAAAAAAAAAATTTAGTAAAATTGAGGAAATAAAGAAACATCGAAAAAAATATACTTTAATTTTTTTAATTTTTTTTAAATTTTTTTTTTTAATTTTTTTTTTAATTTTTAAATAATTTTTTGATTTAATTTTTAGTTTCATAATTTAATTTAATTTTTGAAAATGAAAAAAAAATAGTTAAAGATAAAAAAATTATAGTAAAATTAAGGAAATAAAGAAACATCGAAA
This sequence comes from Leptarthrus brevirostris, assembly GCA_964036015.1. Classification (NCBI taxonomy): domain Eukaryota; kingdom Metazoa; phylum Arthropoda; class Insecta; order Diptera; family Asilidae; genus Leptarthrus; species Leptarthrus brevirostris. Next base: position 83,710,754 of record OZ038375.1, on the reverse strand, counting down.
AAAAATATACTTTTTTTTTTTTAATTTTTTTTTAATTTTTATTTTTTTAATTTTTTTTAATTTTTAAATAATTTGTTGATTTTATTTTTAATTTTATAACTTAATTTAATTTTTAAAAATTAAAAAAAATAGTTAAAAATAAAAAAAAATTATAGTAAAATTGAGAAAATAAAGAAACATCGAAAAAAAATATACTTTAATTTTTTTTTAATTTTTAAATAATTTTTTGATTTTATTTTTAAATTTATAACTTAATTTAATTTGTAAAAATGAAAACAAATAGTTTAAAATAAAAAAAATTATAGTAAAATTAAGGAAATAAGAAAACATCGAAAAAATATATACTTTAATTTTTTTAATTTTTAAATAATTTTTTGATTTTATTTTTAATTTTATAATTTAATTTAATTTTTAAAAATTAAAAAAAAATAGATAAAAATAAAATAAAATTATAGTAAAATTAAGGAAATAAAGAAACATCGATAAAAAATATACTTTTAGTTTTTTAATTTTTAAATAATTTTTTGATTTTATTTTTAATTTTATAATTTAATTTAATTTTTAAAAATTAAAAAAAATAGTTAAAAATAAAAAAAATTATAGTAAAATTAAGGAAATAAAGAAACATCGACAGAAAATATACTTTTAGTTTTTTAAATTTTTTTAATTTTTAAATAATTTTTTGACTTTATTTTTAATTTTATAACTTAATTTAATTTTTAAAAATGAAAAAAAATAGTTTAAAATAAAAAAAATTAGAGTAAAATTAAGGAAATAAAGAAACATCGAAAAAATATATACTTTTATTTTTTTGATTATTAAATAATTTTTTGATTTTATTTTTAATTTTATAATTTAATTTAATTTTTAAAAATTCAAAAAAAAAATAGTTAAAAATAAAAAAAACTAATAGTAAAATTAAGGAAATAAAGAAACATCGACAAAAATATACGTTTAGTTTTTTTTTTTTTTTTTACTTTTAAATAATTTTTTGATTTTATTTTTAATTTTATAAATTAATTTAATTTTTAAAAATGAAAGAAATCGTTTAAAATAAAAAAAATTATAGTAAAATTAAGGAAATAAAGAAACATCGAAAAAATATATACTTTTATTTTTTTGATTTTAAAATAATTTTTTGATTTTATTTTTTATTTTATAATTTAACTTAATTTTTAAAAATTAAAAAAAATAGTTAAAAATAAAAAAAAATTATAGTAAAATTAATTAATTGTTAAAAATTTAAAAAAATAGTAAAAAAACTAAAAAAAAATAATAGTAAGATTGATGAAATAAAGAAACATCGAAAAAAAATATGCTTTAATTTTTTTATTTTTTTTTTATTTTTAAATAATTTTTTGATTTTATTTTTAATTTTATAACTTAATTTAATTTTAAAAATTAAAAAAATAGTTAAAAATAAAAAAAAATTATAGTAAAATTAAGGAAATAAAGAAACATCGAAGACAAATATACTTTAATTTTTTAAATTTTTTTAAATTTTTAAATAATTTTTTGATTTTATTTAGAATTTTATAATTTAATTTAATTTTTAAAAATTAAAAAAAATAGTTAAAAATAAAAAAAAATTACAGTAAAATAAGGAAATAAAGAAACATCGAAAAAAATACACGTTTATTTTTTTAATTTTTAAATATTTTTTTGATTTTATTTAGAATTTTATAATTTAATTTAATTTTTAAAAATTAAAAAAAATTGTTAAAAATAAAAAAAATTATAGTAACATTAAGGAAATAAAGAAACATCGAAAAAAATACACGTTTATTTTTTTAATTTTTTTAATTTTTTTTTAATTTTTAAATAATTTTTTGATTTACTTTTTAATTTTATAACTAAATTTAATTTTTAAAAATAAAAAAAATATTTAAAAATAAAAAAAAATTATAGTAAAATTAAGGGAATAAAGAAACATCGAAAAAGAATTCTTTAATTTTTTTAATTTTTTTTAATTTTTAAATAATTTTTTGATTTTATTTTGAATTTTATAACTTAATTTAATTTTTAAAAATTAAAAAAAATAGTTAAAAATAAAAAAAAATTATAGTAAGATTGAGGAAACGAAGAAACATCGAAACAAAATATACTTTAATTTTTTAAATTTTTTTTAATTTTTAAATAATTTTTCGATTTTATTTAGAATTTTATAATTTAATTTAATTTTTAAAAATTAAAAAAAATAGTTAAAAATTAAAAAAAATTATAGTAAAATTAAGGAAATAAAGAAACATCGAAAAAAATACACGTTTATTTTTTTAATTTTTTTTTTAATTTTTAAATAATTTTTTGATTTTATTTAGAAATTTATAATTTAATTTAATTTTTAAAAATTAAAAAAAATAGTTAAAAATAAAAAAAAATTATAGTAACATTAAGGAAATAAAGACACATCGAAAAAATACACGTTTATTTTTTTAATTTTTTTTTAATTTTTAAATAATTTTTTGATTTTATTTTTAATTTTATAACTTAATTTAATTTTTAAAAATTTACAAAAATAGTTAAAAATAAAAAAAAATTTTAGTAAAATTGAGGAAATATAGAAACATCGAAAAAAATAAAGTTTAATTTTTTTAATTTTTTTTTTTAATTTTTTTTTTAATTTTTAAATAATTTTTTGATTTAATTTTTAGTTTCATAATTTAATTTAATTTTTAAAAATGAAAAAAAAAATAGTTAAAGATAAAAAAATTATAGTAAAATTAAGGAAATAAAGAAACATCGAAAAAAAATATACTTTTATTTTTTTAATTTTTTTTAATTTTTTTAATTTTTAAATAATTTGTTGATTTTATTTTTAATTTTATAACTTAATTTAATTTTTAAAAATTAAAAAAAATAGTTAAAAATAAAAAAAAATTATAGTAAAATTGAGGAAATAAAGAAACATCGAAAAAAAATACTTTAATTTTTTTATTTTTTTTTTAATTTTTAAATAATTTTTTGATTTTATTTTTAATTTTATAACTTAATTTAATTTTTAAAAATGAAAAAAAAATAGTTAAAAATCAAAAAAAAATTATAGTAAAATTAGGGAAATAAAGAAACATCGACAAAAAAAATATACTTTTAGTTTTTAAATTTTTTTTTTTTAATTTTTAAATAATTTTTTGATTTTATTTTTAATTTTATAACTTAATTTAATTTGTAAAAATGAAAACAAATAGTTTAAAATAAAAAAAATTATAGTAAAATTAAGGAAATAAGAAAACATCGAAAAAATATATACTTTTATTTTTTTAATTTTTAAATAATTTTTTGATTTTATTTTTAATTTTATAATTTAATTTAATTTTTAAAAATTAAAAAAAAATAGATAAAAATAAAATAAAATTATAGTAAAATTAAGGAAATAAAGAAACATCGATAAAAAATATACTTTTAGTTTTTTAATTTTTTTTTTAATTTTTAAATAATTTCTTGATTTTATTTTTAATTTTATAATTTAATTTAATTTTTAAAAATTAAAATAAATAGTTAAAAATAAAAAAAAATTAAAGTAAATTAAGGAAATAAAGAAACATCGGCAAAAAATATACTTTTAGTTTTTTAATTTTTTTTTAATTTTTAAAGAATTTTTTGATTTTATTTTTAATTTTATATCTTAATTTAATTTTTAAAAATGAAAAAAAATAGTTTAAAATAAAAAAAATTATAGTAAAATTAAGGAAATAAAGAAACATCGAAAAAATATATACTTTTATTTTTTTGATTTTATTTTTAATTTTATAATTTAATTTAATTTTTAAAAATTAAAAAAAAAATAGTTAAAAATAAAAAAAATAATAGTAAAATTAAGGAAATAAAGAAACATCGACAAAAATATACGTTTAGTTTTTTTTTTTTTTTTCTTTTTAAATAATTTTTTGATTTTATTTTTAATTTTATAAATTAATTTAATAATTTTTTGATTTTATTTTTAATTTTATAACTTAATTTAATTTTTAAAAATTAAAAAAAATAGTTAAAAATAAAAAAAAATTATAGTAAAATTAAGGAAATAAAGAAACATCGACAAAAAATATACTTTTAGTTTTTTAATTTTTTTTTTTAATTTTTAAATAATTTTTTGATTTTTTTTTTAATTTTATAACTTAATTTAATTTGTAAAAATGAAAACAAATAGTTTAAAATAAAAAAAATTATAGTAAAATTAAGGAAATAAGGAAACATCGAAAAAATATATACTTTTATTTTTTTAATTTTTAAATAATTTTTTGATTTTATTTTTAATTTTATAATTTAATTTAATTTTTAAAAATTAAAAAAAAAGTTAAAAATAAAAAAAAATTATAGTAAAATTAAGGAAATAAAGAAACATCGAAAACAAATATACTTTAATTTTTTTAATTTTGTTTTAATTTTTAAATAATTTTTTGATTTTATTTTTAATTTTATAATTTAATTTATTTTTAAAAATTAAAATAAATAGTTAAAAATAAAAAAAAATTATAGTAAGATTGAGGAAATAAAGAAACATCGAAAAAAATATACTTTAATTTTTTTAATTTTTCTTTTAATTTTTAAATAATTTTTTGATTTAATTTTTAATTTTATAACTCAATTTAATTTTAAAAATGAAAAAAAAATAGTTAAAAATAAAAAAAAATTATAGTAAAATTAAGGAAATAAAGAAACATCGACACAAAATATACTTTTAGTTTTTAAATTTTTTTTTTTTAATTTTTAAATAATTTTTTGATTTTATTTTTAATTTTATAACTTAATTTAATTTGTAAAAATGAAAACAAATAGTTTAAAATAAAAAAAAATATAGTAAAATTAAGGAAATAAGAAAACATCGAAAAATATACTTTTATTTTTTTAATTTTTTTTTAATTTTAATTTTTTTAATTTTTTTTTAATTTTTTAATAATTTGTTGATTTTATTTTTAATTTTATAACTTAATTTAAATTTTAAAAATTAGTTAAGTTATAAAATTAAAAATTAAATCAAAAAATTATTTAAAAATTAAAAAAATAAAAGTATATTTTTTCCGATGTTTCTTTATTTCCTTAATTTTACTATAATTTTTTTTATTTTTAACTATTTATTTTAATTTTTAAAAATTAAATTAAGTTATAAAATTAAAAATAAAATCAAAAAATTATTTAAAAAATAAAAAAAATTAAAAAACTAAAGGTATATTTTTTGTCGATGTTTCTTTATTTCCTTAATTTTGCTATAATTTTTTTTTTTTTAACTATTTATTTTAATTTTTAAAAATTAAATTAAATTATAAAATTAAAAATTAAATCAAAAAATTATTTAAAAATTAAAAAACAAAATTAAAAAAATTAAAGTATATTTGTTTTCGATGTTTCTTTATTTCCTTAATTTTACTATAATTTTTTTTATTTTAAACTATTTTTTTTCATTTTTAAAAATTAAATTAAGTTATAAAATTAAAAATTAAATCAAAAAATTATTTAAAAACTAAAAAAAAATTAAAAAACTAAAAGTATATTTTTGTCGATGTTTCTTTATTTCCTTAATTTTACTATAATTTTTTTTTATTTTTAACTATTTTTTTTAATTTTTAAAAATTAAATTATAAAATTAAAAATTAAATCAAAAAATTATTTAAAAATTAAAAAAAAATTAAAAAACTAAAAGTATATTTTTTGTCGATGTTTCTTTATTTCCTTAATTTTACTATAATTTTTTTTTATTTTTAACAATTTTTTTTGAATTTTTAAAAATTAAGTTAAATTATAAAATTAAAAATAAAATCAAAAAATTATTTAAAAATCAAAAAAATAAAAGTATATATTTTTTCGATGTTTCTTTATTTCCTTAATTTTACTATAATTTTTTTTATTTTAAACGATTTTTTTCATTTTTAAAAATTAAATTAATTTATAAAATTAAAAATAAAATCAAAAAATTATTTAAAAATAAAAAAAAAATAAAAAATATAAAGTATATTTTTGTCGATGTTTCTTTATTTCCTTAATTTTACTATTATTTTTTTTTATTTTTAACTATTTTTTTTGAATTTTTAAAAATTAAATTAAATTATAAAATTAAAAATTAAATCAAAAAATTATTTAAAAATCAAAAAAATAAAAGTATATATTTTTTCGATGTTTCTTTATTTCCTTAATTTTACTATAATTTTTTTTATTTTAAACTATTTTTTTTCATTTTTAAAAATTAAATTAAGTTATAAAATTAAAAATAAAATCAAAAAATTATTTAAAATATAAAAAAAAATTAAAAAACTAAAAGTATATTTTTTGTCGATGTTTCTTTATTTCCTTAATTTTACTATAATTTTTTTTTATTTTTAACTATTTTTTTTAATTTTTAAAAATTAAATTAAATTATAAAATTAAAAATTAAATCAAAAAATTATTTAAAAATTAAAAAAAAATTAAAAAACTAAAAGTATATTTTTTGTCGATGTTTCTTTATTTCCTTAATTTTACTATAATTTTTTTTTATTTTTAACAATTTTTTTTGAATTTTTAAAAATTAAGTTAAATTATAAAATTAAAAATAAAATCAAAAAATTATTTAAAAATCAAAAAAATAAAAGTATATATTTTTTCGATGTTTCTTTATTTCCTTAATTTTACTATAATTTTTTTTATTTTAAACGATTTTTTTCATTTTTAAAAATTAAATTAATTTATAAAATTAAAAATAAAATCAAAAAATTATTTAAAAATAAAAAAAAAATAAAAAATATAAAGTATATTTTTGTCGATGTTTCTTTATTTCCTTAATTTTACTATTATTTTTTTTTATTTTTAACTATTTTTTTTGAATTTTTAAAAATTAAATTAAATTATAAAATTAAAAATTAAATCAAAAAATTATTTAAAAATCAAAAAAATAAAAGTATATATTTTTTCGATGTTTCTTTATTTCCTTAATTTTACTATAATTTTTTTTATTTTAAACTATTTTTTTTCATTTTTAAAAATTAAATTAAGTTATAAAATTAAAAATAAAATCAAAAAATTATTTAAAATATAAAAAAAAATTAAAAAACTAAAAGTATATTTTTTGTCGATGTTTCTTTATTTCCTTAATTTTACTATAATTTTTTTTTATTTTTAACTATTTTTTTTAATTTTTAAAAATTAAATTAAATTATGAAATTAAAAATAAAATCAAAAAATTATTTAAAAATTAAAAAAAAAAATAAAAAACTAAAAGTATATTTTTTGTCGATGTTTCTTTATTTCCTTAATTTTACTATAATTTTTTTTTATTTTTAACTATTTTTTTTTAATTTTTAAAAATTAAATTAAATTATAAAATTAAAAATAAAATCAAAAAATTATTTAAAAATTAAAAAAATAAAAGTATATATTTTTTCGATGTTTCCTTATTTCCTTAATTTTACTATAATTTTTTTTATTTTAAACTATTTGTTTTCATTTTTAAAAATTAAATTAAATTATAAAATTAAAAATTAAATTAAAAAATTATTTAAAAATTAAAACAAAATTAAAAAAATTAAAGTATATTTGTTTCAATGTTTCTTTATTTCCTTAATTTTACTATAATTTTTTTTTATTTTTAACTATTTTTTTTAATTTTTAAAAATTAAATTAAGTTATAAAATTAAAAATAAAATCAACAAATTATTAAAAATAAAAAAAAATTATAGTAAAATTAAGGAAATAAAGAAACATCGAAAAAAAATATACTTTTATTTTTTTAATTTTTTTTTAATTTTAATTTTTTTAATTTTTTTTAATTTTTTAATAATTTGTTGATTTAATTTTTAATTTTATAACTTAATTTAATTTTTAAAAATTACAAAAAATAGTTAAAAATAAAAAAAAATTATAGTAAAATTAAGGAAATAAAGAAACATTGAAACAAATATACTTTAATTTTTTTAATTTTGTTTTAATTTTTAAATAATTTTTTTATTTAATTTTTAATTTTATAATTTAATTTAATTTTTAAAAATTAAAATAAATAGTTAAAAATAAAAACAAATTATAGTAAGATTGAGGAGATAAAGAAACATCGAAAAAAATATACTTTAATTTTTTAAATTTTTTTTTTAATTTTTAAATAATTTTTTGATTTTATTTTTAATTTTATAACTTAATTTAATTTTTATAAATTAAAAAAATAGTTAAAAATAAAAAAAAATTATAGTAAAATTAAGGAAATAAAGAACCATCGAAAACAAATATACTTTAATTTTTTTAATTTTGTTTTAATTTTTAAATAATCTTTGGATTTTTTTTTAATTTTATAAATTAATTTAATTTTTAAAAATTAAAATAAATAGTTAAATATAAAAAAAAATTAAGGAAATAAAGAAACATCGGAAAATATATACTTTTATTTTTTTAATTTTTTTTAATTTTTAAATAATTTTTTGATTTAATTTTTAATTTTATAAATTAATTTAATTTTTAAAAATGAAAAAAAATAGTTAAAGATAAAAAAGTATAGTAAAATTAAGGAATTAAAGAAACAGCGAAAAAAAATATACTTTTATTTTTTTTATTTTTTTTTATTTTTAAATAAATTTTGGATTTAATTTTTAATTTTATAACTTAATTTTTTAATAATTTGTTGATTTTATTTTTAATTTTATAACTTAATTTAATTTTTAAAAATTAAAATAAATAGTTAAAAATAAAAAAAAAATTATACTAAAATTAAGGAAATAAAGAAACATCGGAAAAAATATACTTTTATTTTTTTATTTTTTTTTAAATTTTTAAATAATTTTTTGATTTTATTTTTAATTTTATAAATTTATTTAATTTTTAAAAATTAAAGTAAATAGTTAAAAATAAAAATAAATTATAGTAAAATTAAGGAAATAAAGAAACATCGGAAAAAATATACTTTTATTTTTTTAATTTTTTTTTAATTTTTAAATAATTTTTTGATTTTATTTTTAATTTTATAACTTAATTAAATTTTTAAAAATTAAAAAAATAGTTAAAAATAAAAAAAAATTATAGTAAAATTAAGGAAATAAAGAAACATCGAAAAAATATATACTTTTATTTTTTTGATTTTTAAATAATTTTTTGATTTTATTTTTAATTTTATAATTTAATTTAATTTTTAAAAATTAAACAAATAGTTAAAAATAAAAAAAAATTATAGTAAAATTAAGGAAATAAAGAAACATTGAAAACAAATATACTTTAATTTTTTTAATTTTGTTTTAATTTTTAAATAATTTTTTTATTTTATTTTTAATTTTAGAATTTAATTTAATTTTTAAAAATTAAAATAAATAGTTAAAAATAAAAAAAATTATAGTAAAATTAAGGAAATAAAGAAACATCGGAAAAAATATACTTTTATTTTTTTAATTTTTAAATAATTTTTTGATTTAATTTTTAATTTTATAACTTAATTTAATTTTTAAAAATGAAAAAAATAGTTAAAGATAAAAAAAATTATAGTAAAATTAAGGAAATAAAGAAACAGCGAAAAAAAATATACTTTTTTTCTCTTTTTTTTAAATTTTTAAATAATTTTTTGATTTTATTTTTAATTTTATAACTTAATTTAATTTTTAAAAATTAAAAAAAAATAGATAAAAATAAAAAAAAATTATAGTAAAATTAAGGAAATAAAGAAACATCTAGAAAAATAATCCTTAATTTTTGTAATTTATTTTTAATTTTTAAATAATTTTTTGATTTTATTTTAAAAATTAAAAAAAAATAGTTAAAAATAAAAAAAATTATAGTAAAATTAACGAAATAAAGAAACATCGAAAAAAAATACACTTTTATTTTTTTAATTTTTTTTAATTTTTAAATAATTTTTTGATTTTATTTAGAATTTTATAACTTAATTTAATTTTTAAAAATTAAAATAAATAGTTAAAAATAAAAAAAAATTATAGTAAAATTAAGGAAATAAAGAAACATCGAAAAAACATATACTTTTATTTTTTTAATTTTTAAATAATTTTTTGATTTTATTTTTAATTTTATAATTTAATTTAATTTTTAAAAATAAAAAAAAATAGTTAAAAACAAAAAAAAATTATAGTAAAATTAAGGAAATAAAGAAACATCGACGAAAATATACGTTTAGTTTTTTTTTTTTTTTATTTTTAAATAATTTTTTGATTTTATTTTTAATTTTATAAATTAATTTAATTTTTAAAAATGAAAAAAATCGTTTAAAATAAAAAAAATTATAGTAAAATTAAGGAAATAAAGAAACATCGAAAAAATATATACTTTTATTTTTTTGATTTTAAAATAATTTTTTGATTTTATTTTTAATTTTATAATTTAATTTAATTTTTAGAAATTAAAAAAAATAGTTAAAAATAAAAAAAAATTATAATAAAATTAAGGAAATAAAGAAACATCGAAACAAATATACTTTAATTTTTTTAATTTTGTTTTAATTTTTAAATAATTTTTTTATTTAATTTTTAATTTTATAATTTAATTTAATTTTTAAAAATTAAAATAAATAGTTAAAAATAAAAAAAAATTATAGTAAGATTGAGGAAATTAAGGAAATAAAGAAACATCGACAAAATATATACTTTTCTTTTTTTGATTTTTAAATAATTTTTTGATTTTATTTTTAATTTTATAATTTAATTTAATTTTTAACAATTAAAAAAATAGTTAAAAATAAAAAAAAATTATAGTAAAATTAAGGAAATAAAGAAACATCGAAAACAAATATACTTTAATTTTTTTAATTTTGTTTTAATTTTTAAATAATTTTTTGATTTTATTTTTAATTTTATAAATTAATTTAATTTTTAAAAATTAAAATAAATAGTTAAAAATAAAAAAAATTATAGTAAAATTAAGGAAATAAAGAAACATCGGAAAAAATATTCTTTTATTTTTTTAATTTTTTTTTAATTTTTAAATAATTTTTTGATTTAATTTTTAATTTTATAACTTAATTTAATTTTTAAAAATGAAAAAAAATAGTTAAAGATAAAAAAAATTATAGTAAAATTAAGGAAATAAAGAAACAGCGAAATAAAATATACTTTTTTTTTCTTTTTTTTAATTTTTAAATAATTTTTTGATTTTATTTTTAATTTTATAACTTAATTTAATTTGTAAAAATGAAAACAAATAGTTTAAAATAAAAAAAATTATAGTAAAATTAAGGAAATAAGGAAACATCGAAAAAATATATACTTTTATTTTTTTAATTTTTAAATAATTTTTTGATTTTATTTTTAATTTTATAATTTAATTTAATTTTTAAAAATTAAAAAAAATAGTTAAAAATAAAAAAAAATTATAGTAAAATAAAGGAAATAAAGAATCATCGACGAAAAATATACTTTTAGTTTTTTTATTTTTTTTTATTTTTTAAATAATTTTTTGTTTTATTTTTAATTTTATAACTTAATTTAATTTTTAAAAATTAAAAAAAATAGTTAAAAATAAAAAAAAATTACAGTAAAATTAAGGAAATAAAGAAACATCGACAAAAAATATACTTTTAGTTTTTTAATTTTTTTTTAATTTTTAAAGAATTTTTTGATTTTATTTTTAATTTTATAACTTAATTTAATTTGTAAAAATGAAAACAAATAGTTTAAAATAAAAAAAATTATAGTAAAATTAAGGAAATAAGAAAACATCGAAAAAATATATACTTTTATTTTTTTAATTTTTAAATAATTTTTTGATTTTATTTTTAATTTTATAATTTAATTTAATTTTTAAAAATTAAAAAAAAATAGATAAAAATAAAATAAAATTATAGTAAAATTAAGGAAATAAAGAAACATCGATAAAAAATATACTTTTAGTTTTTTAATTTTTTTTTAATTTTTAAATAATTTTTTGATTTTATTTTTAATTTTATAATTTAATTTAATTTTTAAAAATTAAAAAAAATAGTTAAAAATAATAAAAATTATAGTAAAATTAAGGAAATAAAGAAACATCGACAAAAAAGTATACTTTTAGTTTTTTAATTTTTTTTTAATTTTTAAATAATTTTTTGACTTTATTTTTAATTTTATAACTTAATTTAATTTTTAAAAATGAAAAAAAAATAGTTTAAAATAAAAAAAATTATAGTGAAATTAAGGAAATAAAGAAACATCGAAAAAATATATACTTTTATTTTTTTGATTTTTAAATAATTTTTTGATTTTATTTTTAATTTTATAATTTAATTTAATTTTTAAAAATTCAAAAAAAATAGTTAAAAATAAAAAAAAATTATAGTAAAATTAAGGAAATAAAGAATCATCGACGAAAAATATACTTTTAGTTTTTTTATTTTTTTTTATTTTTTAAATAATTTTTTGTTTTATTTTTAATTTTATAATTTAATTTAATTTTTAAAAATTAAAAAAAATAGTTAAAAATAAAAAAAAATTACAGTCAAATTAAGGAAATAAAGAAACATCGACAAAAAATATACTTTTAGTTTTTTAATTTTTTTTTAATTTTTAAAGAATTTTTTGATTTTATTTTTAATTTTATATCTTAATTTAATTTTTAAAAATGAAAAAAATCGTTTAAAATAAAAAAAATTATAGTAAAATTTAGGAAATAAAGAAACATCGACAAAATATATACTTTTATTTTTTTGATTTTTAAATAATTTTTTGATTTTATTTTTAATTTTATAATTTAATTTAATTTTTAAAAATTAAAAAAATAGTTAAAAATAAAAAAAAATTATAGTAAAATTAAGGAAATAAAGAAACATCGAAAACAAATATACTTTAATTTTTTTAATTTTGTTTTAATTTTTAAATAATTTTTTGATTTAATTTTATAATTTAATTTAATTTTTAAAAATTAAAATAAATAGTTAAAAATAAAAAAAAATTATAGTAAGATTGAGGAAATAAAGAAACATCGAAAAAAATATACTTTAATTTTTTTAATTTTTTTTTTAATTTTTAAATAATTTTTTGATTTAATTTTTAATTTTATAACTTAATTTAATTTTTAAAAATGAAAAAAAAATTGTTAAAAATAAAAAAAAATTATAGTAAAATTAAGGAAATAAAGAAACATCGACACAAAATATACTTTTAGTTTTAAAATTTTTTTTTTTTAATTTTTAAATAATTTTTTGAATTTATTTTTAATTTTATAACTTAATTTAATTTGTAAAAATGAAAACAAATAGTTTAAAATAAAAAAAAATATAGTAAAATTAAGGAAATAAGAAAACATCGAAAAATATACTTCTATTTTTTAAATTTTTTTTTAATTTTTATTTTTTTAATTTTTTTTAATTTTTTAATAATTTGTTGATTTTATTTTTAATTTTATAACTTAATTTAATTTTTAAAAATTAGTTAAGTTATAAAATTAAAAATTAAATCAAAAAATTATTTAAAAATTAAAAAAATAAAAGTATATTTTTTCCGATGTTTCTTTATTTCCTTAATTTTACTATAATTTTTTTTATTTTTAACTATTTATTTTAATTTTTAAAAATTAAATTAAATTATAAAATTAAAAATAAAATCAAAAAATTATTTAAAAATTAAAACAAAATTAAAAAAATTAAAGTATATTTGTTTTCGATGTTTCTTTATTTCCTTAATTTTACTATAATTTTTTTTTATTTTTAACTATTTTTTTAATTTTTAAAAATTAAATTAAATTATATTAAAAATAAAATCAAAAAATTATTTAAAAATCAAAAAAATAAAAGTATATATTTTTTCGATGTTTCTTTATTTCCTTAATTTTACTATAATTTTTTTTATTTTAAACTATTTTTTTTCATTTTTAAAAATTAAATTAAGTTATAAAATTAAAAATAAAATCAAAAAATTATTTAAAAATTAAAAAAAAATTAAAAAACTAAAAGTATATTTTTTGTCGATGGATGTTTCTTTATTTCCTTAATTTTACTATAATTTTTTTTTATTTTTAACTATTTTTTTTAATTTTTAAAAATTAAATTAAATTATAAAATTAAAAATAAAATCAAAAAATTATTTAAAAATCAAAAAAATAAAATTATATATTTTTTCGATGTTTCTTTATTTCCTTAATTTTACTATAATTTTTTTTTATTTAAAACTATTTTTTTTGAATTTTTAAAAATTAAGTTAAATTATAAAATTAAAAATTAAATCAAAAAATTATTTAAAAATTAAAACAAAATTAAAAAAATTAAAGTATATTTGTTTTCGATGTTTCTTTATTTCCTTATTTTTACTATAGTTTTTTTTTATTTTTAACTATTTATTTTAATTTTTAAAAATTAAATTAAATTATAAAATTAAAAATTAAATCAAAAAATTATTTAAAAATTAAAACAAAATTAAAAAAATTAAAGTATATTTGTTTTCGATGTTTCTTTATTTCCTTAATTTTACTATAATTTTTTTTATTTTAAACTATTTTTTTTCATTTTAAAAATTAAATTAAGTTATAAAATTAAAAATTAAATCAAAAAATTATTTAAAAACTAAAAAAAAATTAAAAAACTAAAAGTATATTTTTGTCGATGTTTCTTTATTTCCTTAATTTTACTATAATTTTTTTTTATTTTTAACTATTTTTTTTAATTTTTAAATATTAAATTAAATTATAAAATTAAAAATTAAATCAAAAAATTATTTAAAAATTAAAAAAAAATTAAAAAACTAAAAGTATATTTTTTGTCGATGTTTCTTTATTTCCTTAATTTTACTATAATTTTTTTTTATTTTTAACTATTTTTTTTGAATTTTTAAAAATTAAGTTAAATTATAAAATTAAAAATAAAATCAAAAAATTATTTAAAAATCAAAAAAATAAAAGTATATATTTTTTCGATGTTTCTTTATTTCCTTAATTTTGCTAAAATTTTTTTTATTTTAAACGATTTTTTTCATTTTTAAAAATTAAATTAATTTATAAAATTAAAAATAAAATCAAAAAATTATTTAAAAATAAAAAAAAAATAAAAAACTAAAAGTATATTTTTGTCGATGTTTCTTTATTTCCTTAATTTTACTATTATTTTTTTTTATTTTTAACTATTTTTTTTGAATTTTTAAAAATTAAATTAAATTATAAAATTAAAAATAAAATCAAAAAATTATTTAAAAATCAAAAAAATAAAAGTATATATTTTTTCGATGTTTCTTTATTTCCTTAATTTTACTATAATTTTTTTTATTTTAAATCAACAAATTATTAAAAATAAAAAAAAATTATAGTAAAATTAAGGAAATAAAGAAACATCGACAAAAAATATACTTTTAGTTTTTTAATTTTTTTTTAATTTTTAAATAATTTTTTGATTTTATTTTTAATTTTATATCTTAATTTAATTTTTAAAAATGAAAAAAAATAGTTTAAAATAAAAAAAATTATAGTAAAATTAAGGAAATAAAGAAACATCGAAAAAAAATATACTTTTATTTTTTTAATTTTTTTTTAATTTTAATTTTTTTAATTTTTTTTAATTTTTTAATAATTTGTTGATTTAATTTTTAATTTTATAACTTAATTTAATTTTTAAAAATTACAAAAAATAGTTAAAAATAAAAAAAAATTATAGTAAAATTAAGGAAATAAAGAAACATTGAAACAAATATACTTTAATTTTTTTAATTTTGTTTTAATTTTTAAATAATTTTTTGATTTAATTTTTAATTTTATAATTTAATTTAATTTTTAAAAATTAAAATAAATAGTTAAAAATAAAAAAAAATTATAGTAAAATTAAGGAAATAAAGAAACATCGAAAACAAATATACTTTAATTTTTTTAATTTTGTTTTAATTTTTAAATAATCTTTGGATTTTTTTTTAATTTTATAAATAAATTTAATTTCTAAAAATTAAAATAAATAGTTAAAAATAAAAAAAAATTAAGGAAATAAAGAAACATCGGAAAAAATATACTTTTATTTTTTTAATTTTTTTTAATTTTTAAATAATTTTTTGATTTAATTTTTAATTTTATAAATTAATTTAATTTTTAAAAATGAAAAAAAATAGTTAAAGATAAAAAAGTATAGTAAAATTAAGGAATTAAAGAAACAGCGAAAAAAAATATACTTTTATTTTTTTGATTTTTAAATAATTTTTTGATTTTATTTTTAATTTTATAACTTAATTAAATTTTTAAAAATTAAAAAAATAGTTAAAAATAAAAAAAAATTATAGTAAAATTAAGGAAATAAAGAAACATCGAAAAAATATATACTTTTATTTTTTTGATTTTTAAATAATTTTTTGATTTTATTTTTAATTTTATAATTTAATTTAATTTTTAAAAATTAAACAAATAGTTAAAAATAAAAAAAAATTATAGTAAAATTAAGGAAATAAAGAAACATCGAAAACAAATATACTTTAATTTTTTTAATTTTGTTTTAATTTTTAAATAATTTTTTGATTTTATTTTTAATTTTAGAATTTAATTTAATTTTTAAAAATTAAAATAAATAGTTAAAAATAAAAAAAATTATAGTAAAATTAAGGAAATAAAGAAACATCGGAAAAAATATACTTTTATTTTTTTAATTTTTAAATAATTTTTTGATTTAATTTTTAATTTTATAACTTAATTTAATTTTTAAAAATGAAAAAAAAATAGTTAAAGAAAAAAAATTATAGTAAAATTAAGGAAATAAAGAAACAGCGAAAAAAAATATACTTTTTTTCTCTTTTTTTTAATTTTTAAATAATTTTTTGATTTTATTTTTAATTTTATAACTTAATTTAATTTTTAAAAATTAAAAAAAAATAGTTAAAAATAAAAAAAAATTATAGTAAAACTAAGGAAATAAAGAAACATCGAAAAAAATACACTTTTATTTTTTTAATTTTTTTAATTTTTTTTAATTTTTAAATAATTTTTTGATTCTATTTAGAATTTTATAACTTAATTTAATTTTTAAAAATTAAAAAAAATAGTTAAAAATAAAAAAAAAATATAGTAAAATTAAGGAAATAAAGAAACATCGAAAAAAATACACTTTTATTTTTTTAATTTTTTTTAATTTTTAAATAATTTTTTGATTTTATTTAGAATTTTATAACTTAATTTAATTTTTAAAAATTAAAATAAATAGTTAAAAATAAAAAAAAATTATAGTAAAATTAAGGAAATAAAGAAACATCGAAAAAAAATATACTTCAATTTTTTTAATTTTTTTTTAATTTTTAAATAATTTTTTGATTTTATTTTTAATTTTATAACTTAATTTAATTTTTTAAAATTTAAAAAAATAGTTAAAAATAAAAAAAAATTATAGTAAAATTAAGGAAATAAAGAAACATCGAAAAAATATATACTTTAATTTTTTTAATTTTTTTTTAATTTTTAAATAATTTTTGATTTTATTTTTAATTTTATAACTTAATTTAAGTTTTAGAAATTAAAAAAAATAGTTAAAAATAAAAAAAATTATAGCCAAATTAAGGAAATAAAGAAACATTGAAAAAAAATATACTTTTATTTTTTTAATTTTTAAATAATTTTTTGATTTTATTTTTAATTTTATAATTTAATTTAATTTTTAAAAATAAAAAAAAAATATTTAAAAACAAAAAAAAATTATAGTAAAATTAAGGAAATAAAGAAACATCGACAAAAAATATACTTTTAGTTTTTTAAATTTTTGTTTAATTTTTAAATAATTTTTTGATTTAATTTTTAATTTTATAACTTAATTTAATTTTTAAAAATTAAAAAAATAGTTAAAAATAAAAAAAAATTATAGTAAAATTAAGGAAATAAAGAAACATCGAAAACAAATATACTTTAATTTTTTTAAATTTTGTTTTAATTTTTAAATAATTTTTTGATTTTATTTTAAAAATTAAAAAAAATAGTTAAAAATAAAAAAAAATTATAGTAAAATTAAGGAAATAAAGAAACATCGACAAAAAATATACTTTTAGTTTTTTAAATTTTTTTTAAATTTTTAAATAATTTTTTGATTTTATTTTTAATTTTATAACTTAATTTAATTTTTAAAAATTTAAAAAAATAGTTAAAAATATAAAAAAATTTTAGTAAAATTGAGGAAATAAAGAAACATCGAAAAAAATATACTTTAATTTTTTTATTTTTTTTTAATTTTTAAATAATTTTTGATTTTATTTTTAATTTTATAACTTAATTTAAGTTTTAAAAATTAAAAAAAATAGTTAAAAATAAAAAAAATTATAGCCAAATTAAGGAAATAAAGAAACATTGAAAAAAAATATACTTTTATTTTTTTAATTTTTTTTTTTAATTTTTAAATAATTTGTTGATTTTATTTTTAATTTTATAACTTAATTTAATTTTTAAAAATTAAAAAAATAGTTAAAAATAACAAAAAATTATAGTAAAATTAAGGAAATAAAGAAACATCGAAAACAAATATACTTTAATTTTTTTAATTTTGTTTTAATTTTTAAATAATTTTTTGATTTTATTTTAAATTTTATAACTTAATTTTATTTTTAAAAATTTAAAAAAATAGTTAAAAATAAAAAAAAATTACAGTAAAATTAAGGAAATTATTTTTAATTTTATAATTTAATTTAATTTTTAAAAATTAAAATAAATAGTTAAAAATAAAAAAAAATTATAGTAAAATTGGAAATAAAGAAACATCGGAAAAAATATACTTTAATTTTCTTAATTTTTTTTTAATTTTTAAATAATTTTTTGATTTTATTTTAAAAATTAAAAAAAATAGTTAAAAATAAAAAAAAATTATAGTAAAATTAAGGAAATAAAGAAACATCGAAAACAAATATACTTTAATTTTTTTAATTTTGTTTTAATTTTTAAATAATTTTTTGATTTTATTTTAAAAATTAAAAAAAATAGTTAAAAATAAAAAAAAATTATAGTAAAATTAAGGAAATAAAGAAACATCGAAAAAAATACACTTTTATTTTTTTAATTTTTTTTTAATTTTTAAATAATTTTTTGATTTTATTTTAAATTTTATAACTTAATTTTATTTTTAA
Source organism: Leptarthrus brevirostris (assembly GCA_964036015.1). Taxonomy (NCBI): domain Eukaryota; kingdom Metazoa; phylum Arthropoda; class Insecta; order Diptera; family Asilidae; genus Leptarthrus; species Leptarthrus brevirostris. Next base: position 83,691,840 of record OZ038375.1, on the reverse strand, counting down.
AAATTTAAAAAAATAGTTAAAAATAAAAAAAAATTACAGTAAAATTAAGGAAATTATTTTTAATTTTATAATTTAATTTAATTTTTAAAAATTAAAATAAATAGTTAAAAATAAAAAAAAATTATAGTAAAATTGGAAATAAAGAAACATCGGAAAAAATATACTTTAATTTTCTTAATTTTTTTTTAATTTTTAAATAATTTTTTGATTTTATTTTAAAAATTAAAAAAAATAGTTAAAAATTAAAAAAAAATTATAGTAAAATTAAGGAAATAAAGAAACATCGAAAAAAAATACACTTTTATTTTTTTAATTTTTTTTTATTTTTAAATAATTTTTTGATTTTATTTAAAATTTTATAACTTAATTTAATTTTTAAAAATTAAAAAAAATAGTTAAAAATAAAAAAAAATTATAGTAAAATTAAGGAAATAAAGAAACATCGAAAAAAATACACTTTTATTTTTTTAATTTTTTTAATTTTTTTTTAATTTTTAAATAATTTTTTGATTTTATTTTGAATTTTATAACTTAATTTAATTTTTAAAAATTTAAAAAAATAGTTAAAAATAAAAAAAAATTACAGTAAAATTAAGGAAATTATTTTTAATTTTATAATTTAATTTAATTTTTAAAAATTAAAATAAATAGTTAAAAATAAAAAAAAATTATAGTAAAATTAAGGAAATAAAGAAACATCGGAAAAAATATACTTTTATTTTTTTAATTTTTTTTAAATTTTTAAATAATTTTTTAATTTTATAACTTAATTTAATTGTTAAAAATTTAAAAAATAATTAAAAATAAAAATGTTTTTAGTAAAATTAAGGAAACAAAGAAACATCGAAAAAAAATATACTTTAATTTTTTTAATTTTTTTTTAATTTTTAAATAATTTTTTGATTTTTTTTTTAATTTTATAACTTAATTTAATTTTTGAAAATTTAAAAAAATAGTTAAAAATAAAAAAAAATTATAGTAAAATTAAGGAAATAAAGAAACATCGAAAAAATATATACTTTTATTTTTTTAATTTTTAAATAATTTTTAGATTTTATTTTTAATTTTATAACTTAATTTAATTTTTAAAAATTTAAAAAAATAGTTAAAAATAAAAAAAAATTATGGTAAAATTAAGGAAATTAAGAAACATTGAAAAAAAATATACTTTTATTTTTTTTAATTTTTTTTAATTTTTAAATAAGTTTTTGATTTTATTTTTAATTTTATAACTTAATTAAATTTTTAAAAATTAAAAAAATAGTTAAAAATAAAAAAAAATTATAGTAAAATTAAGGAAATAAAGAAACATCGAAAACAAATATACTTTAATTTTTTTAATTTTTTTTTAATTTTTAAATAATTTTTTGATTTAATTTTTAATTTTATAAATTAATTTAATTTTTAAAAATGAAAAAAAATAGTTAAAGATAAAAAAAGTATAGTAAAATTAAGGAAATAAAGAAACAGCGAAAAAAAATATACTTTTATTTTTTTTATTTTTTTTTTATTTTTAAATAATTTTTTGATTTTATTTTTAATTTTATAACTTAATTTAATTTTTAAAAATTAAAAAAAATAGTTAAAGATAAGAAAAATTAGAGTAAGATTGAGGAAATAAAGAAACATCGAAAAAAAATATACTTTAATTTTTTTAATTTTTTTTAATTTTTAAATAATTTTTTGATTTTATTTTTAATTTTATAACTTAATTTAATTTTTAAAAATTAAAAAAATAGTTAAAAATAAAAAAAAATTATAGTAAAATTAAGGAAATAAAGAAACAGCGAAAAAAAATATACTTTTTTTCCCTTTTTTTTAATTTTTAAATAATTTTTTGATTTAATTTTTATAACTTAATTTAATTTTTAAAAATTTAAAAAAAAGTTAAAAATAAAACAAATTTTAGTAAAATTAAGGAAATAAAGAAACATCGAAAAAAAATATACTTTTATTTTTTTAATTTTTAAATAATTTTTTGATTTTATTTTTAATTTTATATCTTAATTTAATTTCTAAAAATGAAAAAAAATAGTTTAAAATAAAAAAAATTATAGTAAAATTAAGGAAATAAAGAAACATCGAAAAAATATAAACTTTTATTTTTTTGATTTTTAAATAATTTTTTGATTTTATTTTTAATTTTATAATTTAATTTAATTTTTAAAAATTCAAAAAAATAGTTAAAAATAAAAAAAAATTATAGTAAAATTAAGGAAATAAAGAAACATCGACAAAAAATATACCTTTAGTTTTTTAATTTTTTTTATTTTTTAAATAATTTTTTGTTTTATTTTTAATTTTTTAATTTAATTTAATTTTTAAGAATTAAAAAAAAATAGTTAAAAATAAAAAAAAATTATAGCAAAATTAAGGAAATAAAGAAACATCGACAAAATATATACTTTTATTTTTTTGATTTTTAAATAATTTTTTGATTTTATTTTTATTTTTATAATTTAATTTAATTTTTAAAAATTAAAAAAATAGTTAAAAATAAAAAAAAATTATAGTAAAATTAAGGAAATAAAGAAACATCGAAAACAAATATACTTTAATTTTTTTAATTTTGTTTTAATTTTTAAATAATTTTTTGATTTTATTTTTAATTTTATAATTTAATTTAATTTTTAAAAATTAAAATAAATAGTGAAAAATAAAAAAAATTATAGTAAAATTAAGGAAATAAAGAAACATCGGAAAAAATATACTTTTATTTTTTTAATTTTTTTTTAATTTTTAAATAATTTTTTGATTTAATTTTTAATTTTATAATTTAATTTAATTTTTAAAAATGAAAAAAAATAGTTAAAGATAAAAAAAATTATAGTAAAATTGAGGAAATAAAGAAACAGCGAAATAAAATATACTTTTTTTTTCTTTTTTTTAATTTTTAAATAATTTTTTGATTATATTTTTAATTTTATAACTTAATTTAATTTTTAAAAATGAAAAAAAATAGTTTAAAATAAAAAAAATTATAGTAAAATTAAGGAAATAAAGAAACATCGAAAAAAAATATACTCTTATTTTTTTAATTTTTTTTTAATTTTTATTTTTTTAATTTTTTTTAATTTTTTAATAATTTGTTGATTTTATTTTTAATTTTATAACTTAATTTAATTTTTAAAAATTAAAAAAAATAGTCAAAAATAAAAAAAAATTATAGTAAAATTAAGGAAATAAAGAAACATCGAAACAAATATACTTTAATTTTTTTAATTTTGTTTTAATTTTTAAATAATTTTTTTATTTAATTTTTAATTTTATAATTTAATTTTATTTTTAAAAATTAAAATAAATAGTTAAAAATAAAAAAAAATAATAGTAAGATTGAGGAGATAAAGAAACATCGACAAAAAATATACTTTTGGTTTTTTAATTTTTTTTTTAATTTTTAAATAATTTTTTGATTTTATTTTTAATTTTATAATTTAATTTAATTTTTAAAAATGAAAACAAATAGTTTAAAATAAAAAAAATTATAGTAAAATTAAGGAAATAAGGAAACATCGAAAAAATATATACTTTTATTTTTTTAATTTTTAAATAATTTTTTGATTTTATTTTTAATTTCATAATTTAATTTAATTTTTAAAAATTAAAAAAAAATAGTTAAAAATAAAAAAAAATTATAGTAAAATTAAGGAAATAAAGAAACATCGACAAAAAATATACTTTTAGTTTTTTAATTTTTTTTTAATTTTTAAATAATTTTTTGATTTAATTTTTAATTTTATAATTTAATTTAATTTTTAAAAATTAAAAAAAAATAGTTAAAAATAAAAAAAAATTATAGTAAAATTAAGGAAATAAAGAAACATTGACAAAAAATATACTTTTAGTTTTTTAATTTTTTTTTAATTTTTAAATAATTTTTTGATTTTATTTTTAATTTTATATCTTAATTTAATTTTTAAAAATGAAAAAAAAATAGTTTAAAATAAAAAAAATTATAGTAAAATTAAGGAAATAAAGAAACATCGAAAAAATATATACTTTTATTTTTTTTGATTTTTAAATAATTTTTTGATTTTATTTTTAATTTTATAATTTAATTTAATTTTTAAAAATTCAAAAAAAATAGTTAAAAATAAAAAAAAATTATAGTAAAATTGAGGAAATAAAGAATCATCGACAAAAAATATACTTTTAGTTTTTAAATTTTTTTTAATTTTTTAAATAATTTTTTGTTTTATTTTTAATTTTATAATTTAATTTAATTTTTAAAAATTAAAAAAAATAGTTAAAAATAAAAAAAAATTATAGTAAAATTAAGGAAATAAAGAAACATCGACAAAAAATATACTTTTAGTTTTTTAATTTTTTTTAAATTTTTAAATAATTTTTTGATTTAATTTTTAATTTTATAACTTAATTTAATTTTTAAAAATGAAAAAAAATAGTTAAAAATAAAAAAAAATTATAGTAAAATTGAGGAAATAAAGAGACATCGACAAAAAATATACTTTTAGTTTTTTAATTTTTTTTTAATTTTTAAATAATTTTTTGATTTTATTTTTAATTTTATATCTTAATTTAATTTTTAAAAATGAAAAAAAAATAGTTTAAAATAAAAAAAATTATAGTAAAATTAAGGAAATAAAGAAACATCGAAAAAATATATACTTTTATTTTTTTGATTTTTAAATAATTTTTTGATGTTATTTTTAATTTTATAATTTAATTTAATTTTTAAAAATTCAAAAAAAATAGTTAAAAATAAAAAAAAATTATAGTAAAATTGAGGAAATAAAGAATCATCGACAAAAAATATACTTTTAGTTTTTTAATTTTTTTTTATTTTTTAAATAATTTTTTGTTTTATTTTTAATTTTATAATTTAATTTAATTTTTAAAAATAAAAAAAAATAGTTAAAAATAAAAAAAAATTATAGTAAAATTAAGGAAATAAAGAAACATCGACAAAAATATACTTTTAGTTTTTTATTTTTTTTTATTTTTAAATAATTTTTTGATTTTAGTTTTAATTTTATAAATTAATTTAATTTTTAAAAATGAAAAAAATCGTTTAAAATAAAAAAAATTATAGTAAAATTAAGGAAATAAAGAAACATCGAAAAAATATATACTTTTATTTTTTTGATTTTAAAATAATTTTTTGATTTTATTTTTAATTTTATAATTTAACTTAATTTTTAAAAATTCAAAAAAAATAGTTAAAAATAAAAAAAAATTATAGTAAAATTAAGGAAATAAAGAAACATCGACAAAAAATATACTTTTACTTTTTAATTTTTAAATAATTTTTTGATTTAATTTTTAATTTTATAATTTAATATAATTTTTAAAAATTAAAAAAAATAGTTAAAAATAAAAAAAAATTATAGTAAAATTAAGGAAATAAAGAAACATCGACAAAAATATACTTTTAGTTTTTTAATTTTTTTTTAGTTTTTAAATAATTTTTTGATTTAATTTTTAATTTTATAACTTAATTTAAGTTTTAAAAATTAAAAAAAAATAGTTAAAAATAAAAAAAATTATAGCCAAATTAAGGAAATAAAGAAACATTGAAAAAAAATATACTTTTATTTTTTTAATTTTTTTTTTTAATTTTTAAATAATTTGTTGATTTTATTTTTAATTTTATAACTTAATTTAATTTTTAAAAATTAAAAAAATAGTTAAAAATAACAAAAAATTATAGTAAAATTAAGGAAATAAAGAAACATCGAAAACAAATATACTTTAATTTTTTTAATTTTGTTTTAATTTTTAAATAATTTTTTGATTTTATTTTAAATTTTATAACTTAATTTTATTTTTAAAAATTTAAAAAAATAGTTAAAAATAAAAAAAATTACAGTAAAATTAAGGAAATTATTTTTAATTTTATAATTTAATTTAATTTTTAAAAATTAAAATAAATAGTTAAAAATAAAAAAAAATTATAGTAAAATTGGAAATAAAGAAACATCGGAAAAAATATACTTTAATTTTCTTAATTTTTTTTTAATTTTTAAATAATTTTTTGATTTTATTTTAAAAATTAAAAAAAATAGTTAAAAATAAAAAAAAATTATAGTAAAATTAAGGAAATAAAGAAACATCGAAAACAAATATACTTTAATTTTTTTAATTTTGTTTTAATTTTTAAATAATTTTTTGATTTTATTTTAAAAATTAAAAAAAATAGTTAAAAATAAAAAAAAATTATAGTAAAATTAAGGAAATAAAGAAACATCGAAAAAAATACACTTTTATTTTTTTAATTTTTTTTTTAATTTTTAAATAATTTTTTGATTTTATTTTAAATTTTATAACTTAATTTTATTTTTAAAAATTTAAAAAAATAGTTAAAAATAAAAAAAAATTACAGTAAAATTAAGGAAATTATTTTTAATTTTATAATTTAATTTAATTTTTAAAAATTAAAATAAATAGTTAAAAATAAAAAAAAATTATAGTAAAATTGGAAATAAAGAAACATCGGAAAAAATATACTTTAATTTTCTTAATTTTTTTTTAATTTTTAAATAATTTTTTGATTTTATAACTTAATTTAATTGTTAAAAATTTAAAAAAATAATTAAAAATAAAAATGTTTTTAGTAAAATTAAGGAAACAAAGAAACATCGAAAAAAAATATGCTTTAATTTTTTTAATTTTTTTTTAATTTTTAAATAATTTTTTGATTTTTTTTTTAATTTTATAACTTAATTTAATTTTTGAAAATTTAAAAAAATAGTTAAAAATAAAAAAAAATTATAGTAAAATTAAGGAAATAAAGAAACATCGAAAAAAAATACACTTTTATTTTTTTAATTTTTTTTTATTTTTAAATAATTTTTTGATTTTATTTAAAATTTTATAACTTAATTTAATTTTTAAAAATTAAAAAAAATAGTTAAAAATAAAAAAAAATTATAGTAAAATTAAGGAAATAAAGAAACATCGAAAAAAATACACTTTTATTTTTTTAATTTTTTTAATTTTTTTTTAATTTTTAAATAATTTTTTGATTTTATTTTGAATTTTATAACTTAATTTAATTTTTAAAAATTTAAAAAAATAGTTAAAAATAAAAAAAATTACAGTAAAATTAAGGAAATTATTTTTAATTTTATAATTTAATTTAATTTTTAAAAATTAAAATAAATAGTTAAAAATAAAAAAAAATTATAGTAAAATTAAGGAAATAAAGAAACATCGGAAAAAATATACTTTTATTTTTTTAATTTTTTTTAAATTTTTAAATAATTTTTTAATTTTATAACTTAATTTAATTGTTAAAAATTTAAAAAAATAATTAAAAATAAAAATGTTTTTAGTAAAATTAAGGAAACAAAGAAACATCGAAAAAAAATATGCTTTAATTTTTTTAATTTTTTTTTAATTTTTAAATAATTTTTTGATTTTTTTTTTAATTTTATAACTTAATTTAATTTTTGAAAATTTAAAAAAATAGTTAAAAATAAAAAAAAATTATAGTAAAATTAAGGAAATAAAGAAACATCGAAAAAATATATACTTTTATTTTTTTAATTTTTAAATAATTTTTAGATTTTATTTTTAATTTTATAACTTAATTTAATTTTTAAAAATTTAAAAAAATAGTTAAAAATAAAAAAAAATTATGGTAAAATTAAGGAAATTAAGAAACATTGAAAAAAAAATATACTTTAATTTTTTTAATTTTTTTTTAATTTTTAAATAAGTTTTTGATTTTATTTTTAATTTTATAACTTAATTAAATTTTTAAAAATTAAAAAAATAGTTAAAAATAAAAAAAAATTATAGTAAAATTAAGGAAATAAAGAAACATCGGAAAAAATATACTTTTATTTTTTTAATTTTTTTTTAATTTTTAAATAATTTTTTGATTTAATTTTTAATTTTATAATTTAATTTAATTTTTAAAAATGAAAAAAAATAGTTAAAGATAAAAAAAATTATAGTAAAATTGAGGAAATAAAGAAACAGCGAAATAAAATATACTTTTTTTTTCTTTTTTTTAATTTTTAAATAATTTTTTGATTTTATTTTTAATTTTGTAACTTAATTTAATTTTTAAAAATGAAAAAAAATAGTTTAAAATAAAAAAAATTATAGTAAAATTAAGGAAATAAAGAAACATCGAAAAAAAATATACTCTTATTTTTTTAATTTTTATTTTTTTAATTTTTTTTAATTTTTTAATAATTTGTTGATTTTATTTTTAATTTTATAACTTAATTCAATTTTTAAAAATTAAAAAAAATAGTTAAAAATAAAAAAAAATTATAGTAAAATTAAGGAAATAAAGAAACATCGAAACAAATATACTTTAATTTTTTTAATTTTGTTTTAATTTTTAAATAATTTTTTTATTTAATTTTTAATTTTATAATTTAATTTTATTTTTAAAAATTAAAATAAATAGTTAAAAATAAAAAAAAATTATAGTAAGATTGAGGAGATAAAGAAACATCGACAAAAAATATACTTTTGGTTTTTTAATTTTTTTTTTAATTTTTAAATAATTTTTTGATTTTATTTTTAATTTTATAATTTAATTTAATTTTTAAAAATGAAAACAAATAGTTTAAAATAAAAAAAATTATAGTAAAATTAAGGAAATAAGGAAACATCGAAAAAATATATACTTTTATTTTTTTAATTTTTAAATAATTTTTTTATTTTATTTTTAATTTTATAATTTAATTTAATTTTTAAAAATTAAAAAAAAATAGTTAAAAATAAAAAAAAATTATAGTAAAATTAAGGAAATAAAGAAACATCGACAAAAAATATACTTTTAGTTTTTTAATTTTTTTTTAATTTTTAAATAATTTTTTGATTTAATTTTTAATTTTATAATTTAATTTAATTTTTAAAAATTAAAAAAAATTGTTAAAAATAAAAAAAAATTATAGTAAAATTAAGGAAATAAAGAAACATTGACAAAAAATATACTTTTAGTTTTTTAATTTTTTTTTAATTTTTAAATAATTTTTTGATTTTATTTTTAATTTTATATCTTAATTTAATTTTTAAAAATGAAAAAAAAATAGTTTAAAATAAAAAAAATTATAGTAAAATTAAGGAAATAAAGAAACATCGAAAAAATATATACTTTTATTTTTTTGATTTTTAAATAATTTTTTGATTTTATTTTTAATTTTATAATTTAATTTAATTTTTAAAAATTCAAAAAAAATAGTTAAAAATAAAAAAAAATTATAGTAAAATTGAGGAAATAAAGAATCATCGACAAAAAATATACTTTTAGTTTTTAAATTTTTTTTAATTTTTTAAATAATTTTTTGTTTTATTTTTAATTTTATAATTTAATTTAATTTTTAAAAATTAAAAAAAATAGTTAAAAATAAAAAAAAATTATAGTAAAATTAAGGAAATAAAGAAACATCGACAAAAAATATACTTTTAGTTTTTTAATTTTTTTTAAGTTTTTAAATAATTTTTTGATTTAATTTTTAATTTTATAACTTAATTTAATTTTTAAAAATGAAAAAAAATAGTTAAAAATAAAAAAAAATTATAGTAAAATTAAGGAAATAAAGAGACATCGACAAAAAATATACTTTTAGTTTTTTAATTTTTTTTTAATTTTTAAATAATTTTTTGATTTTATTTTTAATTTTATATCTTAATTTAATTTTTAAAAATGAAAAAAAATAGTTTAAAATAAAAAAAATTATAGTAAAATTAAGGAAATAAAGAAACATCGAAAAAATATATACTTTTATTTTTTTGATTTTTAAATAATTTTTTGATGTTATTTTTAATTTTATAATTTAATTTAATTTTTAAAAATTCAAAAAAAATAGTTAAAAATAAAAAAAAATTATAGTAAAATTGAGGAAATAAAGAATCATCGACAAAAAATATACTTTTAGTTTTTTAATTTTTTTTTCTTTTTTAAATAATTTTTTGTTTTATTTTTAATTTTATAATTTAATTTAATTTTTAAAAATAAAAAAAAATAGTTAAAAATAAAAAAAAATTATAGTAAAATTAAGGAAATAAAGAAACATCGACAAAAATATACTTTTAGTTTTTTATTTTTTTTTATTTTTAAATAATTTTTTGATTTTAGTTTTAATTTTATAAATTAATTTAATTTTTAAAAATGAAAAAAATCGTTTAAAATAAAAAAAATTATAGTAAAATTAAGGAAATAAAGAAACATCGAAAAAATATATACTTTTATTTTTTTGATTTTAAAATAATTTTTTGATTTTATTTTTAATTTTATAATTTAACTTAATTTTTAAAAATTCAAAAAAAATAGTTAAAAATAAAAAAAAATTATAGTAAAATTAAGGAAATAAAGAAACATCGACAAAAAATATACTCTTATTTTTTTAATTTTTTTTTAATTTTTATTTTTTTAATTTTTTTTAATTTTTTAATAATTTGTTGATTTTATTTTTAATTTTATAACTTAATTTAATTTTTAAAAATTAAAAAAAATAGTTAAAAATAAAAAAAAATTATAGAAAAATTAAGGAAATAAAGAAACATCGAAACAAATATACTTTAATTTTTTTAATTTTGTTTTAATTTTTAAATAATTTTTTTATTTAATTTTTAATTTTATAATTTAATTTTATTTTTAAAAATTAAAATAAATAGTTAAAAATAAAAAAAAATTATAGTAAGATTGAGGAGATAAAGAAACATCGACAAAAAATATACTTTTGGTTTTTTAATTTTTTTTTTAATTTTTAAATAATTTTTTGATTTTATTTTTAATTTTATAATTTAATTTAATTTTTAAAAATGAAAACAAATAGTTTAAAATAAAAAAAATTATAGTAAAATTAAGGAAATAAGGAAACATCGAAAAAATATATACTTTTATTTTTTTAATTTTTAAATAATTTTTTGATTTTATTTTTAATTTTATAATTTAATTTAATTTTTAAAAATTAAAAAAAAATAGTTAAAAATAAAAAAAAATTATAGTAAAATTAAGGAAATAAAGAAACATCGACAAAAAATATACTTTTAGTTTTTTAATTTTTTTTAATTTTTAAATAATTTTTTGATTTAATTTTTAATTTTATAATTTAATTTAATTTTTAAAAATTAAAAAAAATAGTTAAAAATAAAAAAAAATTATAGTAAAATTAAGGAAATAAAGAAACATTGACAAAAAATATACTTTTAGTTTTTTAATTTTTTTTTAATTTTTAAATAATTTTTTGATTTTATTTTTAATTTTATATCTTAATTTAATTTTTAAAAATGAAAAAAAAATAGTTTAAAATAAAAAAAATTATAGTAAAATTAAGGAAATAAAGAAACATCGAAAAAATATATACTTTTATTTTTTTGATTTTTAAATAATTTTTTGATTTTATTTTTAATTTTATAATTTAATTTAATTTTTAAAAATTCAAAAAAAATAGTTAAAAATAAAAAAAAATTATAGTAAAATTGAGGAAATAAAGAATCATCGACAAAAAATATACTTTTAGTTTTTAAATTTTTTTTAATTTTTTAAATAATTTTTTGTTTTATTTTTAATTTTATAATTTAATTTAATTTTTAAAAATTAAAAAAAATAGTTAAAAATAAAAAAAAATTATAGTAAAATTAAGGAAATAAAGAAACATCGACAAAAAATATACTTTTAGTTTTTTAATTTTTTTTAAGTTTTTAAATAATTTTTTGATTTAATTTTTAATTTTATAACTTAATTTAATTTTTAAAAATGAAAAAAAATAGTTAAAAATAAAAAAAAATTATAGTAAAATTAAGGAAATAAAGAGACATCGACAAAAAATATACTTTTAGTTTTTTAATTTTTTTTTAATTTTTAAATAATTTTTTGATTTTATTTTTAATTTTATATCTTAATTTAATTTTTAAAAATGAAAAAAAATAGTTTAAAATAAAAAAAATTATAGTAAAATTAAGGAAATAAAGAAACATCGAAAAAATATATACTTTTATTTTTTTGATTTTTAAATAATTTTTTGATGTTATTTTTAATTTTATAATTTAATTTAATTTTTAAAAATTCAAAAAAAATAGTTAAAAATAAAAAAAAATTATAGTAAAATTGAGGAAATAAAGAATCATCGACAAAAAATATACTTTTAGTTTTTTAATTTTTTTTTCTTTTTTAAATAATTTTTTGTTTTATTTTTAATTTTATAATTTAATTTAATTTTTAAAAATAAAAAAAAATAGTTAAAAATAAAAAAAAATTATAGTAAAATTAAGGAAATAAAGAAACATCGACAAAAATATACTTTTAGTTTTTTATTTTTTTTTATTTTTAAATAATTTTTTGATTTTAGTTTTAATTTTATAAATTAATTTAATTTTTAAAAATGAAAAAAATCGTTTAAAATAAAAAAAATTATAGTAAAATTAAGGAAATAAAGAAACATCGAAAAAATATATACTTTTATTTTTTTGATTTTAAAATAATTTTTTGATTTTATTTTTAATTTTATAATTTAACTTAATTTTTAAAAATTCAAAAAAAATAGTTAAAAATAAAAAAAAATTATAGTAAAATTAAGGAAATAAAGAAACATCGACAAAAAATATACTCTTATTTTTTTAATTTTTTTTTAATTTTTATTTTTTTAATTTTTTTTAATTTTTTAATAATTTGTTGATTTTATTTTTAATTTTATAACTTAATTTAATTTTTAAAAATTAAAAAAAATAGTTAAAAATAAAAAAAAATTATAGAAAAATTAAGGAAATAAAGAAACATCGAAACAAATATACTTTAATTTTTTTAATTTTGTTTTAATTTTTAAATAATTTTTTTATTTAATTTTTAATTTTATAATTTAATTTTATTTTTAAAAATTAAAATAAATAGTTAAAAATAAAAAAAAATTATAGTAAGATTGAGGAGATAAAGAAACATCGACAAAAAATATACTTTTGGTTTTTTAATTTTTTTTTTAATTTTTAAATAATTTTTTGATTTTATTTTTAATTTTATAATTTAATTTAATTTTTAAAAATGAAAACAAATAGTTTAAAATAAAAAAAATTATAGTAAAATTAAGGAAATAAGGAAACATCGAAAAAATATATACTTTTATTTTTTTAATTTTTAAATAATTTTTTGATTTTATTTTTAATTTTATAATTTAATTTAATTTTTAAAAATTAAAAAAAAATAGTTAAAAATAAAAAAAAATTATAGTAAAATTAAGGAAATAAAGAAACATCGACAAAAAATATACTTTTAGTTTTTTAATTTTTTTTAATTTTTAAATAATTTTTTGATTTAATTTTTAATTTTATAATTTAATTTAATTTTTAAAAATTAAAAAAAATAGTTAAAAATAAAAAAAAATTATAGTAAAATTAAGGAAATAAAGAAACATTGACAAAAAATATACTTTTAGTTTTTTAATTTTTTTTTAATTTTTAAATAATTTTTTGATTTTATTTTTAATTTTATATCTTAATTTAATTTTTAAAAATGAAAAAAAAATAGTTTAAAATAAAAAAAATTATAGTAAAATTAAGGAAATAAAGAAACATCGAAAAAATATATACTTTTATTTTTTTGATTTTTAAATAATTTTTTGATTTTATTTTTAATTTTATAATTTAATTTAATTTTTAAAAATTCAAAAAAAATAGTTAAAAATAAAAAAAAATTATAGTAAAATTGAGGAAATAAAGAATCATCGACAAAAAATATACTTTTAGTTTTTAAATTTTTTTTAATTTTTTAAATAATTTTTTGTTTTATTTTTAATTTTATAATTTAATTTAATTTTTAAAAATTAAAAAAAATAGTTAAAAATAAAAAAAAATTATAGTAAAATTAAGGAAATAAAGAAACATCGACAAAAAATATACTTTTAGTTTTTTAATTTTTTTTAAGTTTTTAAATAATTTTTTGATTTAATTTTTAATTTTATAACTTAATTTAATTTTTAAAAATGAAAAAAAATAGTTAAAAATAAAAAAAAATTATAGTAAAATTAAGGAAATAAAGAGACATCGACAAAAAATATACTTTTAGTTTTTTAATTTTTTTTTAATTTTTAAATAATTTTTTGATTTTATTTTTAATTTTATATCTTAATTTAATTTTTAAAAATGAAAAAAAATAGTTTAAAATAAAAAAAATTATAGTAAAATTAAGGAAATAAAGAAACATCGAAAAAATATATACTTTTATTTTTTTGATTTTTAAATAATTTTTTGATGTTATTTTTAATTTTATAATTTAATTTAATTTTTAAAAATTCAAAAAAAATAGTTAAAAATAAAAAAAAATTATAGTAAAATTGAGGAAATAAAGAATCATCGACAAAAAATATACTTTTAGTTTTTTAATTTTTTTTTCTTTTTTAAATAATTTTTTGTTTTATTTTTAATTTTATAATTTAATTTAATTTTTAAAAATAAAAAAAAATAGTTAAAAATAAAAAAAAATTATAGTAAAATTAAGGAAATAAAGAAACATCGACAAAAATATACTTTTAGTTTTTTATTTTTTTTTATTTTTAAATAATTTTTTGATTTTAGTTTTAATTTTATAAATTAATTTAATTTTTAAAAATGAAAAAAATCGTTTAAAATAAAAAAAATTATAGTAAAATTAAGGAAATAAAGAAACATCGAAAAAATATATACTTTTATTTTTTTGATTTTAAAATAATTTTTTGATTTTATTTTTAATTTTATAATTTAACTTAATTTTTAAAAATTCAAAAAAAATAGTTAAAAATAAAAAAAAATTATAGTAAAATTAAGGAAATAAAGAAACATCGACAAAAAATATACTCTTATTTTTTTAATTTTTTTTTAATTTTTATTTTTTTAATTTTTTTTAATTTTTTAATAATTTGTTGATTTTATTTTTAATTTTATAACTTAATTTAATTTTTAAAAATTAAAAAAAATAGTTAAAAATAAAAAAAAATTATAGAAAAATTAAGGAAATAAAGAAACATCGAAACAAATATACTTTAATTTTTTTAATTTTGTTTTAATTTTTAAATAATTTTTTTATTTAATTTTTAATTTTATAATTTAATTTTATTTTTAAAAATTAAAATAAATAGTTAAAAATAAAAAAAATTATAGTAAGATTGAGGAGATAAAGAAACATCGACAAAAAATATACTTTTGGTTTTTTAATTTTTTTTTTAATTTTTAAATAATTTTTTGATTTTATTTTTAATTTTATAATTTAATTTAATTTTTAAAAATGAAAACAAATAGTTTAAAATAAAAAAAATTATAGTAAAATTAAGGAAATAAGGAAACATCGAAAAAATATATACTTTTATTTTTTTAATTTTTAAATAATTTTTTGATTTTATTTTTAATTTTATAATTTAATTTAATTTTTAAAAATTAAAAAAAAATAGTTAAAAATAAAAAAAAATTATAGTAAAATTAAGGAAATAAAGAAACATCGACAAAAAATATACTTTTAGTTTTTTAATTTTTTTTTAATTTTTAAATAATTTTTTGATTTAATTTTTAATTTTATAATTTAATTTAATTTTTAAAAATTAAAAAAAATAGTTAAAAATAAAAAAAAATTATAGTAAAATTAAGGAAATAAAGAAACATTGACAAAAAATATACTTTTAGTTTTTTAATTTTTTTTTAATTTTTAAATAATTTTTTGATTTTATTTTTAATTTTATATCTTAATTTAATTTTTAAAAATGAAAAAAAAATAGTTTAAAATAAAAAAAATTATAGTAAAATTAAGGAAATAAAGAAACATCGAAAAAATATATACTTTTATTTTTTTGATTTTTAAATAATTTTTTGATTTTATTTTTAATTTTATAATTTAATTTAATTTTTAAAAATTCAAAAAAAATAGTTAAAAATAAAAAAAAAATTATAGTAAAATTGAGGAAATAAAGAATCATCGACAAAAAATATACTTTTAGTTTTTAAATTTTTTTTAATTTTTTAAATAATTTTTTGTTTTATTTTTAATTTTATAATTTAATTTAATTTTTAAAAATTAAAAAAAATAGTTAAAAATAAAAAAAAATTATAGTAAAATTAAGGAAATAAAGAAACATCGACAAAAAATATACTTTTAGTTTTTTAATTTTTTTAAAATTTTTAAATAATTTTTTGATTTAATTTTTAATTTTATAACTTAATTTAATTTTTAAAAATGAAAAAAAATAGTTAAAAATAAAAAAAAATTATAGTAAAATTAAGGAAATAAAGAGACATCGACAAAAAATATACTTTTAGTTTTTTAATTTTTTTTTAATTTTTAAATAATTTTTTGATTTTATTTTTAATTTTATATCTTAATTTAATTTTTAAAAATGAAAAAAAAATAGTTTAAAATAAAAAAAATTATAGTAAAATTAAGGAAATAAAGAAACATCGAAAAAATATATACTTTTATTTTTTTGATTTTTAAATAATTTTTTGATGTTATTTTTAATTTTATAATTTAATTTAATTTTTAAAAATTCAAAAAAAATAGTTAAAAATAAAAAAAAATTATAGTAAAATTGAGGAAATAAAGAATCATCGACAAAAAATATACTTTTAGTTTTTTAATTTTTTTTTATTTTTTAAATAATTTTTTGTTTATTTTTAATTTTATAATTTAATTTAATTTTTAAAAATAAAAAAAAATAGTTAAAAATAAAAAAAAATTATAGTAAAATTAAGGAAATAAAGAAACATCGACAAAAATATACTTTTAGTTTTTTATTTTTTTTTATTTTTAAATAATTTTTTGATTTTAGTTTTAATTTTATAAATTAATTTAATTTTTAAAAATGAAAAAAATCGTTTAAAATAAAAAAAATTATAGTAAAATTAAGGAAATAAAGAAACATCGAAAAAATATATACTTTTATTTTTTTGATTTTAAAATAATTTTTTGATTTTATTTTTAATTTTATAATTTAACTTAATTTTTAAAAATTCAAAAAAAATAGTTAAAAAAAAAAAAAAATTATAGTAAAATTAAGGAAATAAAGAAACATCGACAAAAAATATACTTTTACTTTTTAATTTTTAAATAATTTTTTGATTTAATTTTTAATTTTATAATTTAATTTAATTTTTAAAAATTAAAAAAAATAGTTAAAAATAAAAAAAAATTATAGTAAAATTAAGGAAATAAAGAAACATCGACAAAAAATATACTTTTAGTTTTTTAATTTTTTTTTAATTTTTAAATAATTTTTTGATTTTATTTTTAATTTTATAACTTAATTTAATTTTTAAAAATGAAAAAAAATAGTTTAAAATAAAAAAAATTATAGTAAAATTAAGGAAATAAAGAAACATCGAAAAAATATATACTTTTATTTTTTTGATTTTTAAATAATTTTTTGATTTTATTTTTAATTTTATAATTTAATTTAATTTTTAAAAATTAAAAAAATAGTTAAAAATATAAAAAAATTATAGTAAAATTAAGGAAATAAAGAAACATCGAAAACAAATATACTTTAATTTTTTTAATTTTGTTTTAATTTTGTTTTAATTTTTTGATTTAATTTTTAATTTTATAATTTAATTTAATTTTTAAAAATTAAAATAAATAGTTAAAAATAAAAAAAATTTTAGTAAAATTAAGGAAATAAAGAAACATCGGAAAAAATATACTTTTATTTTTTTAATTTTTAAATAATTTTGATTTAATTTTTAATTTTATAACTTAATTTAATTTTTAAAAATGAAAAAAAAATAGTTAAAGATAAAAAAAATTATAGTAAAATTAAGGAAATAAAGAAACAGCGAAAAAAAATATACTTTTAGTTTTTTAATTTTTTTTTAATTTTTAAATAATTTTTTGATTTTATTTTTAATTTTATAACTTAATTTAATTTTTAAAAATTTAAAAAAAAAGTTAAAAATAAAACAAATTATAGTAAAATTAAGGAAATAAAGAAACATCGAAAAAAAATATACTTTTATATTTTTAATTTTTTTTTTAATTTTTAAATAATTTGTTGATTTTATTTTTAATTTTACAACTTAATTTAATTTTTCAAAATTAAAAAAAATAGTAAAAAAACTAAAAAAAAAATAATAGTAAGATTGATGAAATAAAGAAACATCGAAAAAAAATATGCTTTAATTTTTTTATTTTTTTTTTTTTATTTTTAAATTATTTTTTGATTTTATTTTTAATTTTATAACTTAATTTAATTTTTAAAAATTAAAAAAATAGTTAAAAATAAAAAAAAATTAAAGGAAAATTAAGGAAATAAAGAAACATCGGAAAAAATATACTTTTATTTTTTTAATTTTTTTTAATTTTTACATAATTTTTTGATTTTATTTTTAATTTTATAAATTAATTTAATTTTTAAAAATGAAAAAAAAATAGTTAAAGATAAAAAAGGTATAGCAAAATTAAGGAAATAAAGAAACAGCGAAAAAAATATACTTTTATTTTTGTTATTTTTTTTTATTTTTAAATAATTTTTTGGTTTTATATTTAATTTAATAACTTAATTTAATTTTGAAAATTAAAAAAAATAATTAAAAATAAAAAAAATTATAGTAAGATTGCGGAAATAAAGAAACATCGAAAAAAAATATACTTTAATTTTTTTAATTTTTTTTTAATTTTTAAATAATTTTTTGATTTACTTTTTAATTTTATAACTTAATTTAATTTTTAAAAATAAAAAAAATATTTAAAAATAAAAAAAAATTATAGTAAAATTAAGGAAATAAAGAAACATCGAAAAAAATATACTTTAATTTTTGTAATTTTTTTTTAATTTTTAAATAATTTTTTGATTTCATTTTAAAAATTAAAAAAAATAGTTAAAAATAAAAAAAATATAGTAAAATTAACGAAATAAAGAAACATCGAAAAAAAATACACCTATTTTTTTAATTTTTTTAATTTTTTTTAATTTTTAAATAATTTTTTGATTTTATTTAGAATTTTATAACTTAATTTAATTTTTAAAAATTAAAATAAATAGTTAAAAATAAAAAAAAATTATAGTAAAATTAAGGAAATAAAGAAACATCGAAAAAAAATATACTTTTATTTTTTTAATTTTTAAATAATTTTTTGATTTTATTTTTAATTTTATAATTTAATTTAATTTTTAAAAATAAAAAAAAATAGTTAAAAACAAAAAAAAAATTATAGTAAAATTAAGGAAATAAAGAAACATCGACAAAAAATATTCTTTTAGTTTTTTATTTTTATTTTTATTTTTAAATAATTTTTTGATTTTATTTTTAATTTTATAACTTAATTTAATTTTTAAAAATTTAAAAAAATAGTTAAAAATATAAAAAATTTTTAGTAAAATTGAGGAAATAAAGAAATCGAAAAAAATATACTTTAATTTTTTTAATTTTTTTTTAATTTTATAAATTAATTTAATTTTTAAAAATTTAAATAAATAGTTAAAAATAAAAAAAAATTATAGTAAAATTAAGGAAATAAAGAAACATCGAAAAAAATATACTTTAATTTTTGTAATTTTTTTTTAATTTTTAAATAATTTTTTGATTTTATTTTAAAAATTAAAAAAAATAGTTAAAAATAAAAAAAATTACAGTAAAATTAAGGAAATTATTTTTAATTTTATAATTTAATTTAATTTTTAAAAATTAAAATAAATAGTTAAAAATAAAAAAAAATTATAGTAAAATTAAGGAAATAAAGAAACATCGGAAAAAATATAC